>CM056193.1:135169678-136419678 GCA_029692085.1 Gymnothorax javanicus
GTTCAATGAATAGAAAATCCATGCAGATCAGTTCGAGTGGTCTTGTCGTCATTATATTCACTAAAGGTGCAGCTCTCTCAGGTAAGGCCTTTCTGCGCACAGACCTGTTGCAGGTGTTGACTTTTTTCTCGATGTCTGAAGCCATTTTTGGCCAATAGAACCTGGCTCTGACTAGATCCAGCGTGCATTCTATTCCCATATGACCCATGTGGTCATGTAGGCTAATCAAGACAGTGTCACGAAAATCTTCAGGTAATACCAGCTGATAGTACGTGCTTCCTTCTTTTTGGCGTGTTCTATAGAGAATGCCATTGTGCAGTTTATGCCTGTTCCATTCTCTTAACAACAGGGGTACATCTGGAAGCTCTTTTCTCAAGGTGGGAGGTGATTTCTCTCCATGCTCAATCTGGGAGATAACGTGTCTTATGCACTGGTCAGCTCGCTGCTTATCCCTGAGATCTGCTTCTGACAGGTGCGGAATGATAGGTAGTCCTCCATGTTTCTCTTCCTGCCCAAAGCTGTCAGGTACAGCATCTCCAGAAATGGCAAGACTTTCGACGAGAGAAATACTTCCATCATTGTTCAAGTCTCATCGTTGGCGCAAGAGACAAGCTGTCTCTCACAGATAGTATGAATGACCTCCTGATCCACTGCATCAATGTTATCTGGGTCTGACAGATGACGTTTTGTGAATTGACGTATTCGGTCCCTTTCCTTCCAAGATGATGAGTCATCTGGTAGGTTGCCATGGGGACGACGTGATAGCCCATCAGCACCTCCATTCTGCTTCCCGGCACGGTACTGGAGCTTAAAGGAGAAGTTGGACAGGGCCGCAAACCACCTGTAGCTGGTTGCATCGAGTTTTGCCGAGGTAAGTATGTAGGTCAGAGGGTTGCTATCTGTAACCACTGTGAACTGGCTGCCATAGAGATAGTCACTTAACTTCTCTGTTACAGACCATTTAAGCGCCAAAAACTCGAGCTTGTGGGCCGGATAGCGTGACTCACTACGTGTCAACCCTCTGCTTGCAAAGGCAGTGACACACAGCTGCCCCTCCTGCTCTTGATATAAGGCCGCTCCGAGGCCGGTGGTACTTGCGTCTGTGTGAAGGATGTAGGGCAACCTGGGATCCGCAAAGGCCAGAACCGGAGGTGACGTCAGCTTGTTGATGATTGTTTCAAATGCTTGCTGGCAAGCAGGGGTCCAACGGCCATAAAACGGCTCCTTGGGGTTGTAATACCGGCCACTCCTTTCCCCTGATTTGGCGTGCTTCCGAGGAGGTGGATAGCCAGATGTTAGGTCGTTCAGGGGTTTCACGATGGTCGAATAGCCTTTGATGAACCTTCTGTAATATCCACAGAATCCAAGGAATGATTTCAACTGTTTCAGATGTTGAGGAACTGGCCAGGTCTTCAGTGCAGCTGTCTTTTCTGGGTCAGTCTCAACTATACGCTGCGAAACAACATGCCCCAAGTACCGAACTGAGGTTTGAAAGAATTTGCATTTCTCTGGAGACAGCTTTAGCCCATACTCCCTGAGACGGCTGAGAACCTTTGTTAGCCTAGCCTCATGTTCTTCCAGAGTTTTGGAAAAAATTATCAGGTCGTCCAGAAAAACTATAACTTCCTTCAAGTTCAGGTCCCCCATGCACTTCTCCATGAGTCTCTGGAACGTGCTCGGGGCATTTGTCACTCCTTGTGGCATGCGGTTAAACTCCCAGAAACCAAGTGGGCACACGAAGGCAGTTTTCGGCTTGTCAGACTCTTCGACTTCAATCTGATAATATCCAGATTTCAGATCGAGTACGCTGAACCACTTGGAACCGGAGAGCGCTGTGAAGGCATCATCCAGCCTAGGGAGTGCATATGCGTCTTTCACTGTTTGTAGATTTAACTTCCTGTAGTCAATACACTGGCGTACTTGCCCATTCTTCTTCCTGACCACGATGATTGGTGAGGAGAATGGAGACTCACTTTCACGGATGACCCCAGCATCGAGAAGCTCTCGAAGATGTTTGCGAACAGCTTCTATGTTGTGCGGGTGTATCGGTCGGGCTCTGTGTTTGATCGGCGTCTCCTCAGACAGTTTGATGTAGTGTTTGACCGTGTCTGTTCTTCCAAAGTCCATATCATCCTGAGCCAAGACTCGCGGCATACTACTCAGTTTTCGAGTGATGCGGTCCTTCCAGTCAGGAGGGATTGGAGACTCTGCAAAATCAAAGTTTAGGTTAAACGTCTTGGATAGGTCAGATTCAGATGGCTCAATCACACTTCTGAGATAGAAAGGTTTGGACTATGCTGAGCTCTGCAATCACACTCTTGGCTGGAATGGTAATGTCATGCTGAGACTCGTTGAAGATTACCACCGGTAATCTGCATGACTGTCGTCTTGGCAGGTCAAGGAGGCAGGCCTTCACAAACAGCCCTCCAGGCAGGGAAGATGACAAAGGATACTCCATAATGGCAGACCTCTCAGTATGGGATGGTTTGACTGATACAACCCCTTCCAGAACAAGAGTTCTTCCAGCTGGAATGATTTCTTTGTCCCTGCCCTGTATCCTCACTAATCCTATGTTTCTGTCAGAACATTGTTCTTGCCGCAGCTCAAGTACCTTTAGCACCATTCTGTAGCCATACAGAACAGGCTGATGGCTGTCAGGGTTAGCCTCTGTGTACATCCCGTACACCACATCAAGGACGTTTGTACCAATTAATATTTGGGACTTTGTGGATGTTTGGGTATCTGGGACTACAAGGGCTAATGCTGGAACTTCAATTTCAGCTCCAAGGAGCTCTCTCGGAAAAGTGACACCAACCTCAACATAACCCAGCTAAGGTACAAGCTGACTTTTAGCCCCCTCAACTTCTAAAAGGTCATGGAGTGGCTTGATTTGTTGTTCAGACAAGTACTTGTCATAGAAAGACCTGGTGACCGTAGTCACTTGTGAACCAGTGTCAAGGAGACAACTGAATTGTTTACCTTTGATTGTCATTCGACCTGTACTTTTAGTGCCTACCAAAGTTTTGGATTGTTTGAAAGAACATTCTCTGACATTAGATTGCCTCAAGGCAGTATGGACTTTGGGTTTATCTTTACTCTTACCTTTAGTGGGAAACTGTTGACCTGCTTCAGCCTCAGTTTGCCCCTCAACTGACACTGCTGCTAAAAATCCTCATTATCAGAGGGGCGTTTTTGCGTTTCCCAGAAACGCTGCTTTTCTCTCAATTGTCTCCTTTTTTTAGTGACAAGAGTGGGGTTCGGGTCATTGCTGCAAGTTGAGGAAATGTGACCGTCCTTCCCACACTTGAAACAATACCAGGGTTTTGGCTAGGTAGTGGCTTCGAGTTGGCAGGCTTCCAGCTTACTGCCCCGGCATCAGATTCCGCTGCAGCTGCCTCACCTGAAGGCTGCTCAGCATTCCCCTGGGGCTTTGAGACTTTTTTGGTCTTCTTAGCATCAGGGTGGCAAGTTGGCTCTGCAGAGATGCCACTCGTTTTTTAAGCTCTGCTAAGGAGTTGGAATCAGGTTGAAGCACTGCTTGTAGTTCGCTACAGGTGCATGTGTCTTGAGAGTGCACCTGAACTCGCTGCCGGGTTGAGCTAAGGTGCTTCTTCATACGCGTGGCTTTAGCTGCCTGTCTATCTTCTCCTGTACAGAGCATTAAAAGAAGCTCCGAGAATGTTGGAGGATGTCTTTTCTTTTCTCCGAGATTGAGATCAGAGAGCAAGGTGTTGTCCCAACACCCGCAACAAAACTGCTTGAGAATATACTTGTCTGCCTCCTCAGCAGCAACTCCTCCTCTCCTTACAGCAAGGTTCAAGGCAACTTGGAGGCGACAGAGGTAAGCGGACGCCTTTTCACCAGGGTCTTGCAGTGTGTTCATTAACTGAGCGAAGAGCTCTTTGCCGTCTTCAACAGTTCCAAAAGCTGCATGTAACAACTGGAGAGAAGCTTCAGGTGTAGCTTCAGGACCCAGTCTTTTAACAATGTCAGCTGTGGGAGAGAGCAAGCTTTCAAAGATCTTCCTGGACCTTTGAAGATCGCACATGGCCGGATCTCTTCTGAAAAGCTCCAAATGTGAGCACCATGTGTCATAATCTGTCTCACCACTGGATCTGGGGGTTTTACCAGAGAATGAGCGAAGTCTCATGGGAGACTGGGAATGTGCAAAGAAGTCATCTTTCCTTACAATGTGCTCAACAATGACTTTTTGAATTTCAGGTGGATTGAGGTCACTCACTGTAACAGATGGACTTCGCCTCACATCAGCGGGTGGGCTTGCCTCATGACCACCGTGAGTGGGGCCTACCTGAGATAGATCAGTGAGCAACTGATGGCATGGTACCTCAGATGTGTCAAGAGATGTGTTGAGCTGTTTTGCTCCATCTGCGTCCGCAAGTGGGGTAGAAGGCACGTATTCAACATCAGTTTCTGGAATCTCAATTGCCTCACTGATCTCTGACATCATCTCCTTCAGCACTTCCTCGAAGCCTTTCCCGCTCAGTTTTGCCAAATGCCTTATCTTGTCTAAGTATGTTTTTGTAGCCCTGCTACCGGCTTTGGTAGCGTAAATACTAGCTAGAGCTTGAACGTGGTACTTTACATTTGGATTACCTTTCGATTCATGAGTGTAAGGCAAAAGAGGCGCTAAAGTTTCAATGGCAGAACCATCTGCATATTCAACGATCAGGTTTTTGAAAAATTCAGAAGTTGAATCAGCAACCGGAACAATTCTAAAAGAGCCATACCTCTTAAGAAAATCAAGAATCTCCTCATCTTCTGGGGATTCAAGCATACCACTCACAATAAGTGCATTGGGAACTTTGATACCTGAGCTCATTACAAACTCCATCTTTTAGCAATGGCATGAGGTGTTGCTAAAAGACGTCACACACTTCAAGGATGTTTCACCGCTGACATTCAAACATGCTTAAGGCTCCTGGCTGGCTCGCCAAGCTCTAGCACGGGGATCATTTTCTTTGGGTAGAATTATTTGAAATAAGATTAACTCTGGGCCGGTGTCAGAAGAACTAGAAATGACTCTAGAGCCTTTGAGAATGAATAGCAGCAGAGAAATTAGACAAAACACAGGTGGAGGCTTTAAGAAAATGATTAAGTTAGATTAAAGCCTTTCTTTTTTTATGAAAAATATGAACAATTGGCATCACAGATAAATCTTAAACGCCTGTACATCAATTTCCCCCCAAAGTAACAAATAAAAGTGCGCACGAAACATAAAATGTCCCTTCAATCCGTAGACCGATCGTTGGGGCCCTTGATGACGTGTGTGTGTGTACGCAACTAATGAAGTCCATCCAGTGGGGAAAAAAGCATGTGATTTTCTGTGCTACCGCACCAGTCGCACAGCAGGGAACACAGTTCTCCAATGCACAACAGGGTGTGCGTCTCAGTCTTCTCCTAGGTCCTTGGGTTGGCTCGCCATCCAGTGAAACACTGGAACAATCTGGAATCTCCTTGAACTGGTCCGTGGATTCATCCGTACACAAAAACCTGACCACTGTTGAGGGATAACACGGCGTTTACTTCGCTGTCGTCCGTCAGTGAAACCGCAGCTCGTGTCGAGTGAGTGAAAATGAACGTGACTGCTTCGCTTGGATGGAAACCATGAAAGGACGTGACATAAGCAATATCTGGAATGTGCGGAACAAGGCAGGCACTGCTGGTTCACCGATTGGTCGATATCATAGTTTAGAAATTAGACGATTGGATTACAGACAAGTACATCAAACATAATAATACAGGTGCAGATAAAATTAACCCTTATTTGCCAAGCAAGTGAAACAATTTAAATAATATATTTGTACATTTGTACTCAACCCCCCAGCGATTGGAGCATCTCCACGCAGCACAGCAATCCATGGTAGAGATTATATACAAGGACAAAATGGAGGAGAGGGCACAGACAAACTGCTTCACATGCTATTCATGTTTCTGAGTCTATTCAAGATTTCTATTTCACAAAGTCATTGTAGTACATAAGAGCAAAATAACAAGATATTCATAAAATGTATGCGTTTGTATGCGTATAACAATATAAGTTTGTGTGTTAATGTGTCTTGTTCTGTCTGGATGTATAGTGTTTAATGAGCCCTTTCTAAAAATATTACTGTACATGCAAGCCTTGATAAATTTATACCTTCTGCATGCAAAAAGTCAATGAAAAAGTTGTTTTGATCTTATGTATTTGTGTTTAGTGATAAGTGCAGATGTGCATAAAAATTATGAACGTATAAATTGTAATTATTTCCAGTGGATTTTCTAAGATGCCACACTGAACATTATGCTGCTTTTAATGATGCAGGGACTAATTGTGCTGTCAGTTGATACTCATACCTGTCAGTCCTCTGTCCTTTCTGAAAGTCATGACGATTACATTAGTCATTACTGAATTGTTAACTTAGATCCTCCATTTCCATGGGATTATTAAAACCCCAAGCAAATAAAGAAATGGTAGAAAATTAAACAGAATTTTGAAACATCCTGTCCCCTCCCTCTGCATAATAAACATTAAGATGGGATTAAACAAGCATTGTGGTTAAAGGCAAAAACCAAGAATTCAAAGCAATCAACAACAGGAACACGCTCTTTAAAATGACTTAATCTTGTTTTAGTCATCTTAATTATTTTAATAATTCTAAGGCACTAAAACCGCTTGAATACTGCATATATTGAGTGCAAATGTTCAACATTCTGCCGTTAAATGTTGTTTTTCTTGGTTGTATAACGTTGGGGTCACTTTAGTGAGACGGCAAACGTTCACTCAAGCCTAAAATATGTAAACAAGGCAGAAATAACGCTATTTATTGACTAGTAATGACTGGGAATCGCAGGTATGTCTCTCTGCAGCCTATTTGACAGACGCATTTAAGAGCCATTCCGCGAGAATATGGCACTTTTTGAAGAAGTTGAGGAGTTGACCCCCCTGGAATTGAATGAAACTTGGTACATAGGTAGATATGGTAGACTCACAGAAAAAGCCAAATTTTTAGGTCCGTATCTCAAGAAGTCTGCCAGTGGCGCCACCTGGAAACCACTAAAGTGGCTCAGTTTTGCTTTTGACACCACATTTTACATCAATTATGATGACTTAAGGGTACACAGTACCAGATGTGTTATACTTTTATCATGACCTGTCACACTTCAAGTCTGGATAAATATTACCACCACATCAGCGCCAAGCTGGGTAACTATGTTATTGAGCCTGAATTATTTGAGAAATCACGGTAAAAATTGAAAATGGGAATAAAATAATATCCCAGACATATACCAATCAAGAATGCTTTATTATGTGTTTACTCACAACAAAACTATCAATTTCAGTTAATATTCCCTTGGTATCTTGCTGGGTTAGTGCAATGGATGGCCGAAAAGATGGTCGAAATTGATTTTGGTGTATGTTTGCTGTATATTTTCTCAGTAACCCAGATATGTTCCATGGTGATAAATGCCATTTGTTGTGCTTTTGGAACTCTGTTTTCAGGAATATCAAGCATTTCTTTGGTAGTATCTACACTTTCAAGCCAGACGGAGCCAAAGTTGGAGGAAAACTCAAATGAAAACGGTTTCATAGCTGATTGTGCCTATGTTTAGGTGGCATTATTTTGTTTACCCAGCAAGATCGAGATCTGAAGTTCTCTGGTTACATAGTCCCTTTGGGGTACGTTACAACATTAGTAAAATTTCAATGGTAGTATTTACAGTGTAGATGATTTTAAACATCAAAAGTCGGAAAAATTCGCCTCCAGGGGTTTCTTTTGCTAGTTACTGTGATTTTAAACACGAGTTGTTCTTCACTATGGGCCGATTTCACTAAAGCATTTTAGCGTGTGTATAACTAACATGCGTTTAAATTTTAAACGCATGTTAAAATGCCGTTGTACGCGGACAGCTAAACGAACGTTTAAACACCATTTCACAAGATGGGATCATCGCACGTTTAACTGCACGCGGATAACCTTGCGTTTAGCCCTCAGACTAAACAGGCGCGGTCAAATCATGACAACCTGCCATTGCATAATGGGCATTTACAATTGTCGTTACCGGTTAAAAACCCCGTATGGAAGGGTAGTTGCGTTGTGGACACGCATTTCGCACAGAGATGTCGGCACAGAAAACGTGGCAAGAATTTCACTTTGCTTCATTGAATGTCAAACTGTCTTTGCGTGTCCTGTGGATGTGAGCAAGATGCTGACGTCAGACGCATCCTTCACTAAAACTGTTTCATCCTCGGCATTCGTGGTGATTTCATACATTCATTTGTGCTTTCATGATCGGTGAAGAGTAAAAATGCAGTTCGGACTTCACTCATGGTAGCCTTTTTAGAAAATGTAAATGTAGATGTAAACGAAAAACGTGGCCTCGCAAAACCCCTCTATTAAGTGAATAAGAAACTGAAGAAAGCAACTAATTTATGTATTCATTTCATTTTTTATTTATGCATTTTTTTTTCCACAAAGGCGCAAGTTTTGCTCAAAATCTACCAGGCAACCAGATGAAGGCAGGTCGGCGTCACTTATTTAGGTGCAAATAAATCTGTTGTAGTAGTTTTCGCGAGTTAAACATACCCTCACGGGCGTTTAAGTTTTCTTTGTTATTTCACCGCAGGCGCTTAAAATATTTATAGGCACGCGGACAGTTGCTCCTAGTGAAACAGTGATTAAAATTAAACTCATTCTAAACGCGAGATTAAGAAAGTTATCCGCGTGTAAATCTTAAAAGGCTCTTGTGAAATCGGCCCAATGTATCATTTTTCATGGGAAAAATGAGGTGCGTCCCTGGGACGCATGGCTAGTGAGTTTACTGCGTCCTTTCAGATTTTAATGCGTCAGGGATGCAGGACGCGTACCTAGCAACATCACTGCCAAAGAAATGCTTGGTATTCCCGAAAATAGAGTTCCAAAAGCGCAACAGCATTTACCCTCACAGTACAAATCTGGGTTACAGAAAAAATATACTGCAAACATGCACCAAAAATGAATTTCGACCATATTTCTGGCCATCCATTGCACAAACACAGCAAGATACCAAGGTACTATTCACTGAAAATGATAGTCTTGTTGTGTGTAAACACATAATAAAGCATTCTAGTTTGGTATATGTCTGGGGTATTATTTTATTCCCATTCCCATTTTCAATTTTTATTGTTATTTCTCAAATAATTCTGGCTCGATAACGTAGTTACCCAGCTTGGCGCTGATGTGGTGCTGAAGTCTAACTGGACTTGAAGTGTCACAGATCATGATAAAAGTATAACATATTTGGTACTGTGTACCCTTAAGTTATGATAGTTGATGTAAAATGTGGTGTGAACAGCAAAACTGAGCCATTTAAGTGGCTTCCAGGTGGCGCTATCGGCAGGCAAAGTGAAATACGGACCCAAAAATTCAGCTTTTTCTGTGAGACGCCCATATCTACCTATGTGCCAAGTTTCATTCAACTCCAGGGGGGTCAACTGCGCACCGAATGTCAGTCTCTCGTGGAGTGGCTCTTAAATTGCCTGCCAGCGACTTCCTGGAACTATTCGCAATCTCCATGAACCACGTGACGATCGAGAGTTTTGGACTTCCGTTGACGCGACTCTTTCTCTACATGGCTCTGGATCCTCCCATAGGCTTATGCAAGTGACAGCGCCATCGTCATATCTGGAATAAAACTGTCTAAACACCCGTCTCTGCCTAGCGCCTACTTGCTATTGCTATGCAGTAGCCAGGAACGTTAGAGCAGATAGAGCATGAGAGCAGAGCGTAGCACCTGTGACTTGAGTCAAGCAACTTTCTCTACGCAGTAGGCTATGAGCTATCTGTTCGAATTGCACATTGCAAAAATAGACATTCGGATTCCAGGACTGCTAAGACAGTCAACTCAACCTGGGGCGCGTTTCCCAAAAGCGTAGTTGCTGACTAAGTTAGCAACTTACGTAGTTCGTCCATTCACAGTCAATGGGCCCAACTATGTAAGTTAGCATCTGTGATTTTGGGAAACGCACCCCTGAGTGTTTGCTGCAAATCGGACTAGCGGATTTAAATGATCAAATGTAAGAGATGTCTATGATAGATTATTTGGCTTGTGCCCAAGATGAAAAAAAAAAATCTTAAATTAAAGACGCAGCGAGAGCGATGCATCTGTGTGGGGAAGGGTGGACGATCTGCTACAAGTAGAGAGCATTTCTTTCTCACTGGTGGGCAGGAGCTAGCCTAACCCCTGGGTGCTAGCTTCTCCGAAGGTTGCAGTTCGGATATAATCGGGAATTATACCGACTTAAAAACATACACCTTCCTGAATATTAAATGCAATACACCCTTCCTTATATCCAGACAATACAATCTAGCGCTATCCAAGGAAATCGCAAATGCAATTGTAGCTCCAGTTCAAAAGATTCTACTGTTATATAAAGTGTATCTGAATCGACTGCAGTGTTTCATAAAGGAAGCTATCTTCATACATGTATTGTTAGCAGTAATATTAACATATTTTCAGAGCAAAAACTGTACGTGCCTTAAGTGATGATCACGCTGGGGTGTCTGACAGGAGGAGGGGCTCTTCTCTAGATAAGAATGCTTAAAATTCCCGCTCTTTGGGCAGCCTTTGGCAAGCCAGAAAGATGCCAAAGCGCGCCCATAACGATATCCCGCCCCGCAAGATGCTGTCCCGCTCCTCACCTTATCGTCTGGTTAACCAAACATTTGCCAAAACTCAGCCTAAAGTACATGGCGCCCTTTTATTTATTATGGCGGGCCATGACAATGCCAAAGGTAACCCTAAAATCTCAACCCATGCCTAAATAGGATTTGTCTCTGCCAAAAGAAATCCAAAATAACACAATGTATGCCAAAGTATTGCCAGAGGTTTCTGCTATCTGGGAGACGGACAGGCTAACTTACGAACCTAGCTAAGACGGTTGTCACCGTCTGGTCAGAGCACAGTGATACTGTTAACTAGCATACTATCCAAAAAGCAGGACCGAAAGGTAAGACATTTCATTACTACACCACACGGAGTGGGCGTGAAGTGCTGTTTTAGCGGCTCTATGTGTTTGTTTGTTTGTCTGTCTGTTTGTGTTTCCACACTTGCCAATATTTGCGTGAATGGGGTGAAGTCTGCCATCTCTGATTGCCTTGTTTGTATTTTGCTTACTGGGGGGGTATACTACGAAGCAAGATAAGTGGGTTAGCAAGGTATGTCGAGCCTAAACCCAGGCTTTTCATTGTCACGAAGGTGCCTCTCTTTTAATGTGGCTAGATTACCATGGTAACTTACGCTGCGAAGTTAACCTGGTCGGGAGCAGGTTATGTGCCGAGTTTCAGCTTAAATCGGCTATACATGTGCTGCCTTATCACTAAGCACCTCCTTTGAAGTTGGCGTCACCTTTCTTGAATAATCTTGTGGACTTTGGTGCCCGAAACATACACGGTTCTCTTCGGAGGGAGACTGGCCTGACCTGTTTGCTTTTTCTGACGATATTCTCTATGCTCGCTACAGATTCTCAGCTGAGGGAATTTGTTATTTATGCAATCTACTGGAGCCATATATTGGCAATGTAGCAAAGAGAGGCACTTACCGTTGCACGAACAGTATGCATAACGTTGCGTTATTTTTCTTTCTTTTTTTTTTGCCACGGGAACCGACGACATTAAGGTGGTGATGCAGAAAATTTGAGCAAGAATATTGTATGCCACGCTATACATTTTACACAGCATACCATTAAAATAATTTAAATAATTATGAAAGCAAAGCAGCATAGGGCGTACCACTTTGAAAAATGTTCTCATGCTTTGTTTTAACTTGCTGCCATGTCCTCTTGTCAGTGCTGGTACTGCAATTATTAAAGCAGCAATTACAAAATTAAATTTTATCATTTTTACCATTGTTTTGATATGCCACAGGACTACTGTAAATTTGCAATGGTGCAACTGGTCAGGGTTAGGTGGGATACTATTTTATTAAATTCTTCCTGTATAAATGAAAAGCAATGGAAAACGAAGAAATTAATAAAACTGAGTTTACTATTGGTATTTATCAGTCAGATAATATTCAATCTATTATTAAATTTCACTTTGTTTCATTTGGCCAAGAAACTAAAGTGATTTCCACTAGTCCTTCGTCAGAGGACTGACGCATTTATATGGTCAGGAATTTTCCGCCAGAATTCCTCTCTGGCCTTATTAGCAGCAACAGTGATGCTTTTTGCTGTTTTTATATTTTTACATTCCTCATAACTGTCCATAAACACGACCCACTCCTCCTAGGAGATTTTTTTTAAAGATTTCATTTATCACCCAGCAACCACTTACATTACATGCAACTAACAAGTGCTTACATCCACCAACAAGAATACATACTAACATAAATCTCAATTACAATTTCCCAAGAGTGTATGCGCATACATTATAGTGCAGTCTCTCAAGTGTCAAACCAATCAGTGTAAAACTTCATATGTCTCCCATTAAGCTGCTGGAGGCGCCCCCTGGTGCCGCGGGGGGAGATATCCCGCAATCTTCCTGATCCTGGATCAGGGATAGCTTCCTCGGAGAAACGTTAAGCACGCGATCGGTCATTTTATGAAGGGAAATACGGTAAATTGACGTCAGAATGCCCTTTAATTGAGAGCGCTCACGGCGTTAAAAGCACAAAGCTGAGGTTAACAAAGAAAGGTTATACCCGCCGTTGTGATACCAATTATCTCTGATTGTGAGTTCAGGGTTTGTTGAACCGGCTCACTCGATTAAAGCCTGTCTACGGGTTAGCGAGGTATGTCGAGCCTAAACCTAGGCTTTTCAATGTCACGAAGGAGCCTCTCTTTAAACGTGGCTAGATTACCATGGTAACTTACGCTGCCAAGTTAACCTGGTCGGGAGCAAGTTATGTGCCGAGTTTCGGCTTAAATCGGTTATACATGTGCTGCCTTATCACTAAGCATCTCCTTTGAAGTTGGTGTCACCTTTCTTGAATAGCCCTGTGGACATTGGTACCCGAGACGTACGCGGTTCTCTTCGGAGGGAGACTGGCATGACCTGTTCACTGTTTCTGACGATATTCTCTATGAATGCTACAGATTCTCAGATGAGGGAATTCATTACTTATGTGATCCACTGGAGCCATGTATTGGCAATGTAGCAAAGAGAGGCACTCAGTGGCGTAGCCAGCGGGGGTGCTAAGACACGTCCCATTTTGACTGCAGTTAGTAGTTCTCAATCAAGTTCCTTTATTGACGCGTTTTCCAATTATCGTACTTGGCAACCGAACACGGTTTCTCTCCATATTCGATCTAACATCGATTAAATCATGGGCTAAATTCAGTACAGTTGCGGAACAAGAACAGAGAATTTGGTTGCACAAAACTTCCGTTTAAAACAATTATTAGTCTTGACCTGTTCTCAGTCATTTTCATAATTAACATAAGGTTCACTCCGAGAGCACTCCACAGTTAACAGGTGCTGCTTGTTCTCCCCGATTATATAAGACGACAATCATTCATCTGGACGCGTATTTGCTGTATTTAAATCAAAGTCATTGAAAATTGCATACCTGTCGACTCACGCAAATAGCAAACTGCCGAATACCACTTTTTTTTTCCAACCCACACAATACCGAGAATAAAAGTCCGCGGTTCATTCAATCATCGCGCAGCATTGGCGTATTAAGTAGCTAAATTATTTTTCTGTACTGAATTTAGCCCATGATTTCATCAAAGAACAAAATAATGAATAACTCTCTGGAGAGTTTTTAATTCTTCACAATACATGTTGGAAAGTCTGCTAATTTGCTGTAATGAATGATCAGCAGTTCGTATGTTCAATTCATTCCAAGTCAAAACCCAAGAAAGAACAACTGATGTTTTAAAATGTGAAAATTAAAGTCTGTGGAATTGTCCTGAAATAAGTTATTTGCATCAGCTTGGAATGAGAAAAAAGATTCCACTTGTATTATCTTAAATAAAATAAGGACAACTTCAACTTGCATTTTTTAGCAGTTAATATTTTGTGTGATGTAACATTATCAGAGAATGAGAAAGGACTTTTATTTTGAAGGTGATTTACTCCCTCTAGCCACCGGTAGTTCCTGTACGGCCAGTCTGGTGTATACAAGTTCAATACGTGTTTCATGCGTTTTCGAGCTCCCGTTTGTTGTTTCTCTCCACGTTGTGCCTTGGAAAGCATCGTCTGTAAGTTCTGTGCCTGTTTGATGCCTGTCTTAGAGACGTTGTGTATGGTCGTAATTGTGGAAATAGTGTTGATAGTGAACTCTTTCTGTTCGGCTTGCTGCTAATTAGCCTGTATCTCGGTTGTTTGCTAGCCAACTCTCTTAAGGGGGAATGCGATGTTTTCTGTCTCTCCTCCTTTTCGGTTACAGTATGTATTATCCTGTTGTGTTTACATTGTTTACAATTACTTCATATGGAAATCATATTCCATGTGTAATTTCGTAGCCTTGAGACTGTAACATCGTGTCATGTACAGCTGTTTACATGAGTTTATCACCATTTGTTTACATGTAGTAGTATGGGCTGTATCTTTATCTATGTGTGCAGTGTAACATGCAGCAGACAGGTATGGCAATTCTTTGTATAGTGTTTATTTGAACATATATATTTTTGTATTTCCTTATACAGTTTTACAAAAGAAAAAAAAAGGGGAAAGAGGAAAGAAAAGAGGAAAAGCATGAATGGATTCTCTATGAAGCTCACTAAAGTTATGAAAGCCAAACCTTGGACTCTGTCTTTCTTGGGATCCTCATGTTAACTATCTGTCAACCTGTTTACATCACGGATACAGACACGTGGGACAGAATAGTAAAAAGACGCCTTCACGGCGGGCACTTCAACAACAGAAACAATAAACAATGATGGACAATGCTGAAACAGGTGACAAAATTGACAGTGATGAGATGGCGGGCATGGAACGAGACCATGGACCCGACGCTGCCTCCCTGCATTCTGCCACATCTGGAGGATCCAGCCTCTCCTCAACTAGCAGAGCTGCAATCAGGGCTCGCGCCAAGCTGGAGGCTGTGCGCGCACGTGCTTCCTACAGACATCGAGAAGCTGAATTAAAAGTTAAAGAGGCCCGAATAGCAGCAGAGTTATCAACACTCGAGCATGAGAAGGAGGTAGCAGCAGCTTTGGCTGAAACTCAATTCCTCGAAGAAGCAGCCGAGCTTGAGAGCCGTGAGGGAAGTAGGAAGAGCCACTTCAGATTGGCTAGTGTTAGCATCCAACGCACACATGACTATGTAGAACAACATGCTCAGCTACAGCCTAGCTACAAGGAGCCTCCAGTACTCGAAGCATATACACCGCAAGCCCCTCACCTGTCAGTCAGCCACAATGTCCCTGCAGCACAGCAACCTGCAAGTTTAACCCCTGCACCCCTGGCTCAGAATCCTGCAAGGTTAACGCCAGCTGCAGCTCAGCCACCTACGAGGTCGACGTCCGCAGCTCCTGCACAACAGCCTATGAGGTCAACGGTAGCTGCAGCACAGCAACCTGCGAGGTGGACGCCTGCTGCACATCAACAATTCTCGGATGGGCCCCCCCTTCATCAGACCCCTCCGGTTCAGTCACATTACCCTCCTCTCAGAGTCCCTCCACAGCTAAATCCTGGCGACACAACTGGCATGAGCGACATTGCAAGATTTTTTGCGCCGGGAGCTTGTGAGCTCCGGTCTCACCCAGTTTAACGATCGGCCAGAAAATTACTGGGCGTGGAAGTCCTCTTACAGCAACGCTACTAGAGAACTCAACTTAAGCGCTAGTGAGGAACTCAACCTATTGACAAAGTGGTTAGGAAGAGAGTCTTCAGAGCACGTCAGAAGGATCCGGTCCGTGCATGTCGCCAGCCCTGCTGTAGGCCTACAACTCGTCTGGGAACGTCTAGAAGAGTGCTACGGGTCCCCTGAAGTGATTGAGAGAGCTCTCTTCGAAAGATTAGAGAATTTTCCAAAAGTGTCCAACAATGAACCCGCGAAGCTAAGGGAACTGGGGGACCTGCTGACAGAGTTAAACTCTGCTAAGTCTGAGGGCTATCTGCCAGGGCTCTCATACCTGGACACGGCCAGGGGCGTGAACCCTATTGTCGAAAAGCTGCCACACAGTCTCCAAGAGAAATGGCTGGCTAAGGGTTCTCAGTACAAAGAGCAGCACCACGTTTCCTTTCCCCCGTTTGCCTACTTCACGGACTTCATCTGCGGCGAAGCACGCAGACGAAACGACCCCAGTTTCTCTCTCACACCAACTCCATCAAAAACATCCAACCAGTTCCCGAAGCATGAGCAATCCGAAAGGGGAACAAGAAATGCTAAAAGGCAAGTCTCCACTCACAAGACAGATGTCGCAGCAAACCGCCCAACTCCTCAAATAGGTGGTTCAGGTTACAAGTCTGACGACGTTGGGAAACAGTGTCCCATCCACCAGAAACCCCATCCTTTGAAGAAGTGCCGGGGTTTTCGAAGCAAGCCACTTGAAGAGCGCCGAGCCTTTCTAAAAGAGAATGGTGTCTGCTTCAGGTGTTGCTCCTCCACAACACACCTAGCAAAGAACTGTAAGGTGGCTCTAAAGTGCAGCGAATGTGAGAGTGAAGACCATGTAGCCGCGCTTCACCCTGGACCTCCACCGTGGGACAAAGAGAACAAGGACCCCCCCTCACAGTATGGCGGGGAGAGTGAAGAGAAAGCGCCTGCGCCAGCAGTCACCTCTAAGTGTACAGAAGTCTGTGGCAGAGGGCAAAGCCTCCGGTCCTGTTCCAAGATCTGCCTGGTTAAGGTTTATCAAAAAGCACACCCAGACAGAGTTGCTAACGTCTACATCCTCCTAGATGACCAGAGCAACAGATCTCTGGCGAGGTCTGAATTCTTCGACCTCTTCCAAATCAAAGGTTCAGACTCACCCTACACTCTCCGGACATGCGCAGGAGTCACCAAGACATCCGGAAGAAGAGCCACGGGGTTCATCGCAGAGTCCCTGGATGGGAAAACAAGCATGGTGCTTCCAACCCTCATTGAATGCAACTATATGCCAGACGATCGGTCCGAGATCCCGACTCCCGAGGTTGCACAACACCACAGCCATTTGAAGTCCATCGCCCACATGATCCCTCATCTGGACCCTGAGGCCCAGATACTGATACTTCTGGGACGTGACGTCCTTCAGGTCCATAAAGTCAGGGAGCAGCGCAATGGTCCTCACAACGCCCCCTATGCCCAACGACTGGACTTTGGATGGGTCGTTGTAGGAGAAGCGTGCCTTGGGTCAGCCCACAAGGTAGCACCTGTGACTTCTTACCGCACCAGCGTGCTTGAAAATGGAAGGCCATCTCTTCTCACTCCGTGCCCCAACCAACTTCAGGTCAAGGAAAGGTTCAGCTCCAAAGTGCAGAATGCAGCCTCTCCTCACAGCCCCAAACTCAATGGCCCTGTCCTAAATGTCTACAACCTGGGCAGCACAATCTTCCAGATCACCAAGGACGATGACAAAGTGGGGCTTTCCATCGAGGATCGAATGTTCCTAGAGTTCATGGACAGAGAGATGACAATGGATGACACCAACAGCTGGGTGGCGCCTCTTCCATTCAGATCCCCTCGTCGACGGCTCCCAAACAATCGAGAACAAGCACTCAGCAGACTTACCTCTCTCCGTTGCACCTTGGAAAGAAAGCCGAAGATGAAGGCCGACTTCGTTGCCTTCATGCAGAACATCTTTGATCGCAACCACGCTGAGTTGGCACCACCGCTAGAGGAGGGAGGTGAGTGCTGGTACTTACCTATCTTTGGTGTCTATCACCCCCAGAAGCCAGACAAGATCAGGGTTGTCTTCGACTCCAGCGCTCAACATCATGGCATCTCCCTGAATGACATACTACTTACTGGCCCGGATCTAAACAACAGCTTGCTCGGAGTCTTGCTGCGCTTCGAAGGGGAGACAGTCGCTGTCATAGCTGACATCGAACAGATGTTCCACAGCTTCGTCATTCGAGAAGACAACCGAGACTTTCTGCGCTTCTTGTGGTTCAAGGAGAACGACCCTGACCAGGAGATTGTGGAGTACCGCATGAAAGTCCATATATTTGGTAACTCACCCTCCCCAGCTGTAGCCATCTACGGGCTTCTTCGTGCAGCAGAACATGGAGCAGGTGAATACGGGATGGATGCCAAGCACTTTGTGGAACGCGACTTCTATGTCGACGACGGGCTCACATCGCTCCCATCAGCCACAGAAGCCATCGACCTGCTGACAAGGACGCAGGAGATGCTGGCTGTTTCAAACCTGAGGCTCCATAAGATAGCATCTAACTGCTCTGATGTGCTGAAAGCCTTCTCTCAAGAAGACCATGCTGGGGGATTGCAAAACTTGGACTTCGACGACAACTCTGCCCTCATCCAACGCAGTTTAGGACTCAGCTGGGAACTCAAGCATGACATCTTCACCTTCAGAGCAATGGCCACAGAGAAGCCCTACACCCGCAGAGGTGCTCTAGCAGTAGTGAACAGCCTGTACGACCCTCTCGGTCTCGTCGCTCCAGTCGTCATTCAGGGGAAGTTTCTGCTTCGAGAACTAACCTGCAATGAAGCCCTCGACTGGGATACCCCTCTTCCGGATGCGAAGGAAGCAGAATGGAAGATGTGGAAAGATTCACTACAAGATCTACAGGACATCAGGATACCTAGAGCGTACACACCTACTGTCCTGTCTACCGCACAGAGGATAGAGCTTCATTTCTTCTCCGATGCTTCAGTGAAGGCTATCGCCGCGGTAGGATACCTCAAGGTGGTCAACAGTAATGGAGAATGTCACGTCAGTTTCGTCCTGGGAAAGGCGAAGCTGGCACCTCTGTCCGCTCACACTATCCCGAGACTGGAGTTGGGCGCTGCTGTACTAGCAGTGGAAATAGCGGAGTTGGTACAGAGAGAGCTGGACATTGGCATCGATACAATGCAGTTTTATACAGACAGCAGAGTTGTCCTGGGATATATCTACAACGTGACCAGGCGGTTCTATGTGTATGTCTGCAACAGGGTGCAGAGAATCAGAAGGTTAACCAAACCAGATCAGTGGCACTATGTCCACACAGCTCAAAACCCAGCAGATCACGCTACTCGATCGGTTCCCGCCACTGAGCTTAAGCACACTACCTGGCTCACGGGACCTACCTTCTTGTCTCTGCCTGACAGGGTTCCCAGTCCTGAAGTGGAACATCACGAGCTCATTGACCCAGACTCTGACAGCGAGATACGTTCCCATGCCACAGTTCTCTCTGTCCCTCAATCTAAGCTGGGATCTCATCGCTTCGAGCGATTTTCCTCATGGAGGTCTCTCGTGCGGGCTATTGCTTCCCTGACCAGCATGTTGGAATGTAAAAGAGCAGCAGTCACAGCCGGCGATACCACAAAGTCTTGCACAGCGCAACAGCTATCGAAAGCAGAGACTCTCATAATCAGTTGTGTGCAAAGAGAGACTTACAGAGCAGAGTTTGACTGCTTGGCTGCTGGTAAAACCATTCCCAAAGATAGTCCCCTACGAAAGCTGGACCCTTACATGGATGAAGAGGGACTTTTGAGGATAGGGGGAAGGCTTAAGCATGCAGCGCTGGACGTAGGAGAACAGTTCCCTATCATCATTCCAGCCCGCAACCACATTGGGAAGCTCCTTGTGAGACACTACCATGGAAAAGTGAAACATCAGGGTCGTGTCTTCACAGAAGGATCCATCCGTACAGCAGGATACTGGATCGTCGGTGCCAAACGATGCATCAACAGCATCCTTCGCACATGCGTGGTTTGCAACAAACTTCGTGGGAGGACTACCGAACAGAAAATGGCGGATCTTCCCCCCGACCGTCTGAGCAAAGAGCCACCTTTTACCTATGTGGGACTTGATGTGTTCGGTCCCTGGGCTGTCACCACGAGACGAACCCGTGGAGGTCAAGCTAAAAGCAAGAGGTGGGCAGTACTCTTTACGTGCATGGCCACACGCGCCGTGCACATCGAACTCATCGAGTCCATGGAAACATCAAGTTTCATCAACGCTTTACGCCGATTCTTTGCCCTGAGAGGACCTGCGAAGCAGATTCGTTCTGACTGCGGGACGAATTTCACTGGTGCCTGCAAGGAATTGCACATGATACTCACAGATCCTGAAAAGCCCAATGTCAGGAAGTACTTGGGTGAGGAAGGGTGTACATGGATCTTCAATCCCCCTCATTCCTCCCATATGGGAGGAGCCTGGGAGCGCATGATTGGGGTCTCCAGACGAATTCTTGACTCCATGCTTCAAGAAACCAGCCAATCACGCCTCACTCATGAAGTGTTATCCACTTTAATGGCGGAAGTAACAGCGATAATTAACGCCAGGCCTCTCACACCAATTTCCTCAGACCCAGAATCTCCCTTCCTTCTGACCCCTGCTTCGCTGCTGACGCAGAAGGCGTGCACTCTCCCTCCTCCTCCGGGAACTTTCGACTGCAAAGATCTACACCGTCAGCAGTGGAGGCAGGTGCAACATCTTGCCAACACTTTTTGGCACAGATGGAGGCATGAGTACCTTCCCACGCTCCAGAGTCGCAGCAAGTGGCAGGATGTCAGACCTAACCTTGGGGAGGGCGACCTAGTGTTGCTCAAGGATAATCAAGTGAAGAGGAACGAGTGGCCCCTGGCTCTCGTGACAAAGACCTTTCCTGATCAGGATGGAAAGGTCAGGAAGATAGAGCTGAAGGTCACAAGATCTGGATCTGCAAAGACTTTTCTGAGGCCTGTCTCTGAGACGGTCCTTCTCATGGCAGCTGATGATACAGACTGAGTTATGTTAGATTTCTGAATTTCAGGTCAGACATGTTCCTCTTGCAGTTGAGATAGTGGTATAGTCATTATACCAGGCGGGGAGTGTGATGTAACATTATCAGAGAATGAGAAAGGACTTTTATTTTGAAGGTGATTTACTCCCTCTGGCCACCGGTAGTTCCTGTACGGCCAGTCTGGTGTATACAAGTTCAATACGTGTTTCATGCGTTTTCGAGCTCCCGTTTGTTGTTTCTCTCCACGTTGTGCCTTGGAAAGCATCGTCTGTTAGTTCTGTGCCTGTTTGATGCCTGTCTTAGAGACATTGTGTATGGTCGTAATTGTGGAAATAGTGTTGATAGTGAACTCTTTCTGTTCGGCTTGCTGCTAATTAGCCTGTATCTCGGTTGTTTGCTAGCCAACTCTCTTAAGGGGGAATGCAATGTTTTCTGTCTCTCCTCCTTTTCGGTTACAGTATGTATTATCCTGTTGTGTTTACATTGTTTACAATTACTTCATATGGAAATCATATTCCATCTGTAATTTCGTAGCCTTGAGACTGTAACATCGTGTTATGTACAGCTGTTTACATGAGTTTATCACCATTTGTTTACATGTAGTAGTATGGGCTGTATCTTTATCTATGTGTGCAGTGTAACATGCAGCAGACAGGTATGGCAATTCTTTGTATAGTGTTTATTTGAACATATATATTTTTGTATTTCCTTATACAGTTTTTACAAAAAAAAAAAAGGGGAAAGAGGAAAGAAAAAGAGAAAAAGCATGAATGGATTCTCTATGAAGCTCACTAAAGTTATGAAAGCCAAACCTTGGACTCTGTCTTTCTTGGGATCCTCATGTTAACTATCTGTCAACCTGTTTACATCACGGATACAGACACGTGGGACAGAATATTTTGTATGTCGTTCAAACAAGTAAAACCTCAAACAAGTTGATGATATATTTTTATTCTTTATTTCGTAATAAATTTGTTCTCACATCAATACTTTTGCTTTCTACTGGCTGCCGGACATGGAATATTTTGCATTTCGCGTCCGACAGTCTTGATCGTGCACGCGATATTTAATTCACAATGTCAATGGTTATGGAATTGATTTGCTCACTGACTACAAGCACTATTTTATCTCTGGTGTGGAAATAAAGTGTGAATCTGTTCGATCCATCTGACTAATTTTCAAAAGAGAGACCGAATAAAGACTGTTGTCTATCTTCAACGGAAGAAAATAGAAAAAAGACCAAGAAAAGTCGATAGCTATCAATCTGCATTTTGTGAAGGTCGAACACAATATGGCCAAGTTTGTACGTCTAATAATTGCTGAAATACTTGAAAAATTAGAACTTTTATGACTTTCGGACACGGAGTATTTTAGATCTCTGTCGGACAGTCTCTGAATTCATCATAATTATTGAGCAGAGCTTAAATAGAAACATTGATTGAAATTCTCGGTACTCATCTTGAAGAACTGAGCCCTCTTATCAAAACATTCATGTTTAATATCTAAAAGATTCAGTAGATTTGAAGAAATTAAAAATAATAATCGACTGTCGGACACGGAGTCATATTGAAACCATCCGACTGTCGGACACGGAGTTATATTAAAACCCTGTCCGACTTTCGGACACGTCACTGCAAATGAATAAAGAGTATCTCGCTCCCCCCTCCCCCCCACCCCCCGTCTACAAAATGAAGACGATTCCCCCCCCGTGAACAAAATAAATGCTTAATAAATTTTTTTGAAGATCGGAACGACTTCATTTTCAAGTTCGCGTACCATACTACTTGTTGCCTTCATTAAGTCCGTCTTTGCCCTGACACAATGGATAACAGGATGATATGATAGGCTACTGCGTGTTGCTCCAACTGGGATAAATGGAGACGACTAAAAACCTAAGTAGCCTAAATGAAACTGCGCCAGTTTCAGTTTCCGCGAATGCACCGTTATAAACTTACACTTTTTTGCCAGTAATTTTAACCGTTATTTAACAGTAAGTTTTCAACAGAGTTTCGTCCATGTTAAGTGCAACCCACGGTTAAACGCGCTCAGGACTCCATTTACAGTTAATTTAACTGTTAAATTATGTCAGTTTATAACCGTGTTGGAAAGCCGAACTTCATTTCGTAGCTCTGTTGCAAATGCGTATGTGCATGGTGCTTGTCCGGTATACACGAGTGCTTTTTAATGAAAATGCATTGTGATGGGACTGTCCGATTTGAGCGAAAATCCGTCATATAAAATCCAGTATATTCGATGTTTATTTAATATCGTGCACAAATATGCATTAATTATAACGCGACTATAAATAAATGTTCAACAATGATACATGCGGGGGGGCGCTTGGCCGCATGGGTAGCGAGTAGACGCGTTTTTACCAGCTCCTACGCATTTATTCATTAATATAAGTAAAACGTCATTTCAGCAGTCTATTTTGGCTGTTTCTCATCTCCACGACGTTCGGAACATATCGCAACATGGCAGGGAAAGGTAATCCACGCCAAGACCGTTATAGTCGAGCCTTGTCTCGACATGCTAGCGAGAAAACTAGCCCTCAGCTATCACCTAAAGATGGCGACGATGATGAAGAAGACCCATCTCTTTCGTCAGTGGACAAGCTTATTGAAACTTTCCGAGCCGAAACTCGTCGCTCAATGGATATTTTGCAATCAACTATGGACACTTTTGGTTCACGTCTTACTGTGGTTGAAACCTCACTACAAGACTGTGGCGACAGGATTTCTGAGCTTGAGGCTAAGTGTGAAGCGCTGGAAAATAGCAACAAGCTGCTATTAGTTAAGACTGAAGACCTGGAGTCTAGGAGCAGACGCCAGAATATACGCGTGTTTGGTATTCCAGAGAACACGCGGGACCACAAGTCACGGCATTCATGACCGATTTTTTTGCCGAGACGCTGGGCATGGACATCCCCCCCGACGGACCAGAGATGTTAGACCGTGCACATCGCCTTGCTTCCCGGCCAGGCGCAGGACCAAATGCCCCTCCGAGACCGGTGATTGTAAGGGTGCATCATTTCACAGTAAAGCAACGCATCCTCCAGCTGGCTAGGGAAAAGGGCCCGCTTACCTTCCGTGGACGGCCGGTGCACATTTTCCCCGATTTTACAACCGAGGTGGCCAAACGGAGGGCATCATTCAGCAACATAAAGCAGAAGCTCTGGGCCGCTAACATTAAATACGGTTTCCCAGCGCGGCTGCAGGTATCCTTTAACAGCGTGAAGCATAGTTTTGCCACACCGGAGGAGGCGGAGAAGTTTTATACGGTAAAGATAGCCCCGACACTTACGTCGGATTAAGCTGAGGTTATCACTTGATAACTTTTTTCTTTTTCTGCTCCATGGATATGACAGCCGTATGGGCTGTCTAATAGAGACGGTTAAAGACATTGAAAGGACTCATGCTTTAAGCCACTGCCAGTCGAACGTGGTGAGTTGAAACAATTTGCGAACGTTTACACTTCTTATCCTTATTTGTATTATATTCTATATTTCTAGCATTTATTTTCTCTTTTCCTTTTTTTTAACTAATCGGCAGCCCTGTTATAAACTGCTATTGTTTTAGACGTTTACAAATATATTGTCAATTGTGGAGCACTGGTATAGTGCATAGTTCAGATGCACAGTGCTAAGTTAGGGTTTGTACGACGCTTCGTTTGGGGAAGTGTTTGGGGAATTGATGCTTGTGTTTTTGTTTTTTTCTCCACACTGTTTTCTTGTCTTACTTTTGCTTTTATTTTTATTTATGTCAGAAGGTTTTTCATACAGAGTGCTTTTATAGTACTCGGGCATCCGGTCAGATATATTTTTCACAAAATCTGGAATTATGGCTGACAGTACAGCAATTAAACTATGTTCTTGGAACGTTCACGGTATCCAGGGTCCTATTAAACGTCAAAAAGTACTTAATTATCTAAAAAGGGAGAAGGTACAGATAGCATTGATCCAAGAAACCCATTTAACTGACAGTGAGCATTTGAAACTAAAGAGAGAGTGGGTGGGCCAATTATATTATTCCTCATTTACAACCAGAAGCAGGGGAGTAGCAATTCTAGTTCATAAATCTCTACCATTGACAGAAGTAGAAGTCAAGGCTGACTCAGCAGGCAGGTTTGTTATGATTAAAGGGACTCTATATGGGGACGCTGTTTCCTATTTAAATGTCTACGCTCCCCCTATTCGCTCTCCTGATTTTTATACTAAAGTGTTTTCTTTATTCTCGGAGTGGATTGTTGAGTCCTCCGTGGTAGCTAGTGATTTTAACTGTTGCCTAAATTCACGTCTCGATAGATCCTGCAGAACAGCACAGGCTAACTCGGGGCAAGCACAGTCTTTACTTGGTTGCTGCAATGATATATACTTAATAGATACCTGGAGGACTCTTCACCCCACTGACAGGCAATATACATTTTATTCTAAGGTCCACAACTCATCCTCAAGGATACATTATTTTCTCACACCCAAACATGCCCTTCATAGGGTGCTTTCGTGTTCAATCGGCAATATTATTATTAGTGATCACTCGCCAGTGTTCTTGGTCATGTCTAGCAAAGTACTGCGCCCCCAGCAGCAATGGCGATTCCCAAATCATCTCCTTAAAAATCCTGCTTTTAAACTATATTTTATAGAACAGTTTAATCATTTTATTTCTGAAAATGACACCCCAGGCCTGTCTCCTAATTTACTCTGGGAGACTGCAAAGGCTGTTATTCGTGGTTTTACTATATCATTTTCAGCAAACTTAAAGAAACAGCAGAGGATTAAACAAAGTCTCGAATCACAACTAAGCAAGCTTCAGGGAGAGTTTAACCTCAATCCTTCAGAAGACTTGAGACGCCAAATTGATGCCACTACAGTTGCTCTGGACACTCTTCTCCACGGAGGCTCAAAGGTCCATTCTATTTGCAAAGAATAAGCTGTATGAATTTGGGAATAAGTCAAATAAATATTTAGCAAATCTAGTCAAAGTAAGAGCTGACTCTCAGGCTATCCCTGTTATAAAGGATAGTTCTGGCAAAAGAGTGCATAATGACAGGGATGTTAATAACTCATTTCTTGAATTTTATGAACACCTGTACAGTTCCGAGTCAGACTGTGATTCTAAGGCTCTGATGGATGATTTTTTTCTCCTCTATTGAACTCCCTCAAGCCTCAGATAAACAGAAAGAGCTGCTGAACAGGCCAGTCTCCCGTGAGGAACTTATAGCAGCCATCAGTGACTTAAGAAATAACAAGGCTCCCGGACCTGACGGACTAACTCCTGAGTTTTATAAAACTTTTCAGAGCTTGTTAATTGATCCTTTGCTCAATATGCTCTCTTATTCCTTTGAACATGGGGCCCTGCCTGATACTATGATGGATGCAAATATTTCATGAATTTTAAAAAAAGGCAAACCTGCAGATGACTGCACTTCATACAGGCCAATTGCTTTGCTGGACGTTGACCGCAAGTTATTTGCTAAGATCCTGGCAAAAAGGCTTGAGGGTGTATTACCGGATATTATCTCAGTTGATCAAACTGGTTTTATTGTAGGTCGTAATTCACAGAATAATCTAAGGAGACTTCTGAACCTCATACAGTATGGCAGTAAGTTGAAGGCCAAATCTCTCGTCATTTCCCTTGATGCAGAGAAGGCCTTCGACAGGATTGAGTGGCCTTACCTGCTGGGTGTCTTGCCAAAATTTAATTTAGGCAACAACTTTATTAAATGGATATGTCTTCTATATGCTGCCCCTCGTGCCTCGGTGATCACTAATGGTCTGAAATCTCCTTCATTTTCAATAGGCCGCGGCACAAGACAGGGCTGCCCGGTCTCTCCTCTCTTGTTCGCACTGGCAATAGAGCCCCTGGCTGAGGCCATTAGAAGTGACCCATTATTGACGGGTATTGAGGTGGGTCCCTTACAGCATATAATTTCCTTGTATGCGGACGATGTTTTACTTTTCTTGAGTAATCCTGAAACGTCTGTGCCCAGAGCAGTTGAGTTAATTGGCTCATTTGGCAAATTCTCAGGTTATAAAATTAATTATTGTAAATCCGAGGCAATGCCCCTGACCCCTAATGTATCCTGGTCCTCATCCTGCTCCGCTCCTTTTCGTTGGTCCCCATTAGGTTTTGTTTACTTGGGTATACATATTACCCCCTCCCTCTCTGGTTTGTATAAAGCTAATTTTGTGCCTTTAATTCGAAAGATCAAAGAAGATCTGGCTCGCTGGACAGCCCTTCCCCTGTCACTTTTTGGAAGGGTGGCTCTTTTTAAGATGAATGTACTTCCACGATTGTTATACCCTTTTCAAATGATTCCAGCCCTTTTAACAAGGAAGTCACTTTCAATTTTAAACAGCTCCTTGTCTTCTTTCCTCTGGAAGAATAAGCGGGCTAGGTTGAAACTTACCACATTGCAGTGTCCTATAGAGGAGGGGGGTATGGCAGTGCCGAATATTAGACACTATCAAATTGCATGCTTATGTAGTTATTTTTGGCACTGGTTTAAAGATGATCCTAATTCTACTTGGCTTACCATAGAAGGTGCCCCAATAACCCCCATTCCTCTCTATAATATTTTATATGCTTCTAAGAAATGGGTGCGCATTAATTTAAAAGGCAATCTCATTTTACAGAACTCTTTAAAAGTCTGGAGACTAACAAGAAAGCAAGAAAGCCAGGAGGGCTTCATCTCACTTCTCACTCCTATTAAACCCTGAATTTTCTCCTGGTTTGATGGATCATACCTTCTCCCTTTGGTCTAATAAAGGTCTAAGAACTGTGGGTGATCTGATAGTAGATGGCGTTATGATGTCTTTCGAACAGCTTCGACAAAAGTATAATCTTCCTCGTAACAATTTTTTTAGATATCTGCAAATACGCAGTTTCATTACTTCTGCTACAAAGTTGCACCCCAAAGGGTTTTCCCTCTCAGCAGTGGAGAAGGTTATCCAAGATTCTAACACTAAGAAACTTCCTACCAGGTTTTATAAAGCCCTTTCAATCTTAAACAATAATTGTACAGCCTGGGTCAGGTCTCTGTGGGAAGCTGATTTTGGTAAACCTATTCAGGATGATGATTGGGATGCTGTCTGGTTGAGTTCCTCCGGCTGTTTATTTACCAACAAAGCAAGAGAATTGCAATTTAGGGTTATACACCGGCTTCAAATTACTCCAGTACAACGAAATAAATTTAATTCCTCGCTCTCAAAATTTTGCAATAAATGTAAAGTTATTGAAGGTTCATATTTTCATTGTATTTTTGAATGCCCTCTTATTAAGGTCTTCTGGACTAAAGTTTGTAAAGAAATCGACAATATATTTAAAGGAAAACTGTCCCTTGATCCTATTTTTTGTATTCTTGGAGTACAGCCGGGGGCACTGAACCTCAGCCCCTCCTCATTGAAGCTGCTTAAGGTTCTTGTTTTCAGTGCAAGGAGATGTGTTCTTCTTCAGTGGATCTCAGATACTTTGCCTACAATCTCACAGTGGACTCGAAGTGTTATGGAACTGATCCCTCTTGAAGCTATCAGCTTCTGGCTCCAGGACAAACCACTGAAGTTCTTTCAGATCTGGAATCCTTTTCTGGACTATATGGGAGATGAAGGGGCTCGAGCCTTGCGGAATGGTCTTTATGGACTAGCATGGACTGAGATCTCAAAGCAGATTTCCAAATAGATTCCGTTGGCCCTTCTCCCTCTCATTGTGCCCGGATGCCTATAATTTAAATTAATTTATTTTATGGTGTTGTTAAACCTTCTGTTTTATCCCTTCTTTTGGGTTTTTTTTTTTTTTTTTTTTTTGTCACGCTTTGTTATAGTGGCTTTCATTTTTGTATTGTATATGTGTATGCATGCATGTATATTTATGTATAAATATATGTGGGTATATATGTTTGTATGCGTGTATTTATGTGTATGTATATTTTTAGTCCCCCTTTTTTTTCTTTTTTCTTTTTCTCTTTGTATTATTTTATGTGAGTGTGGAGATGATCTTCTGTGTTAGAGTAGGTTGAAAAGAAGGTATATTTGTTTGATATGTGGTGGTTCTGTATCCTTTGTTTGACCCTTCTAAAATCAATAAATATACTCTATTAAAAAAAAAAAAAAAAACAATGATACATGCGGAATAAAAGTTAGGGGAGAGCTGGTACAAAAGTAACATTTTAAACATAAACGTCATTTTAAAAGATAACATTACAGACCGAAAAAAAAATTTGGAGCGATTAACTACTTTTGTGTGTGCTCTGTCAATATCAGGTGCTAAATCATCCCAATATATATTGACTTCGCATAGTTTGCCGTCCAATGGAAGTTATGCATTGCTACTTTCGACCCCTCCAGTCGGGATGAAAGTAGCGCACGGGCGGGACAAAAGTAACCTGATCAAATTAACTGGAATCTTTTGAATTACTGTCGTTTTTCATTTGAAAAAATCAAACAATGTCTTTGCTAACAGGCAATTTTAAATATACAATGCACTCATTTATTCAATTCAATCATAAAAATGACATTAAAACAGAAGCAAAAACAATCACACATTTGTTTTAAACATTTTCATCACAGTTGTGACAGATATAATGAGCTGCACCCTCAGTGCATGCCTCATGTGACCACAGCAGACAAAAGATGCACTGGACCCACACTTCTCCAGGCAAAGATGAGGAAAATGTCTCCCCACAAACAAGACATTCCTCCTCATTGCCCCGAGAAACTGTGGTTGCAGTGTATCCGCTGAACAACGTCTTCTTTGGGCGTTTTGAAGAGGATTGTTTCTTCTGGCCCCTCTGCCGAGTCTCCTCCTCCAAGGCAGCTTTTACTGGGGTGTCGGTCAGTATTGCTGTTGACCTGCAACATTCAATGAGATGGTAGTCAGAATCAGCTTGTCTTTATACAAGCAAGAAAAACAAGACTAGTTAAAAATGACACTCTGCTCACCTCTTTCTGCCTCTTCTTTTATTTTCTTTCCTCGAGCCAGCCTTTGGATATGGGCGAACCTTTTCTGGGCTGAACCTCTGTATTGGCGTGCCACTAGATGTTCCTGGAACCACAAGCATACCTGGATAGATAATATTTCCAAAAAAATGCTTGGCAAGGCTCAACATGCACATTTAAAGACGCACACAGACACAAACTCTCACCATCTACAGGAATGGCAGACTCATGGGGATGCAGCTCACATGGGCTCTGGCTAGGTTGGTGGTGTCTTAAGGGAGCGGGCGCTGGTGATGGAGCGGACATTGGTGATGAAGAGGGCGCTGGTGATGAAGCGGACATTGGTGATGAAGAGGGCGCTAGTGATGGAGCTGGCGCTGGTAATGAAGAGGGCGCTGGTGATGGAGCAGGCGCTAGTGATGGAGCTGGTGATGGAGCTGGCGCTGGTGATGGAGCTGGCACTGGGGATGGAGCTGGTGCTGGTGCAGGACGGCCAGTCACAAAAGCTGGAGCAAAGTCTGTCTCACTGAAAATATCTGGATTCAAGGGCCAGATACCAGTACACTCGAACCCAGATGAAATGCTGCTTGCTGTCGCAGCTTGAGGCAGAGCTTTAGCCACAAGACTCTGGATGTTGTAGATGGTCGAAGTTCTTCCAGGGTTCATTCGCATCCAATTGTCTGCTGCGCTGTTTATGTAGTGCTTCAGAGGACCAAAAACGTTTCGGTCTAGCGGCTGAAGACGGTGGGAGCAGTGGGGTGGAAAAGACAGGAGTACAATGCCATGTGGCTTGCAAAAGTCAATAGCTACCACAGAGAGGTGTGTTGGATGATTGTCTAAGAGTAGCAGCAACTTTGACTCCGGGGTCACGCGGGTGTGCCTTGCAAAATGCTGGAAAAATGCCAAGAAATCTGTCTCCTGCATCCACCCGATCCATTGGCAGAACCAGTGCAGCCAAGGGGGCCATCCTGGATGAAGTGGTGCTCGAACTTCTTCCTTGGGAAGATAAAGTAAGGGGGAACAAAGTTACCTTGTGCGTTGGCAGCAAAGGCAACAGTCACCAATGTCCCTCTTTCCCCAGAGGTCACAGCACTGACCTGGCGCTGCCCCTTGGTGGCAATGATTTTGTCTGGCACTTGAACCGTTGTGGTACCTGAAATAATAAATGAAATGAATTATTGCTGTTGCAAATCACTGTTGCTTTTTAATTTATCTAAATATAAATTTTTACCTGTTTCATCCATGTTCCAGATGTCCTTTGCTTCAAAATTATAGCAGGTGAGGACAGTTTTAGGTTCAAAAAAAACGCTGTTACGTTGGTCTTGTTGAAGCTGGTGGAGCAGGACATGCTGGTGGCTTGAGGTCGACGGATGGACAGGGTTTTGTTTAGCTTTCGAGGAAGGAAGTGAGCCAATCCTTCCCTGCCATCTAGTTTTTCTCCCATGAACATGGAGTTTTGAGGCCAATATTTTCGGCCAGCTCATATGCAAACTTTTGCACCTAAAACAGCATGAAAAAAAAGGTTAATTCCCAGATAGCAAGCACCTCTCCAGATCTGCCCGGCCGGACTCCAGATCGGCTCAGAGCAGGGGCAGATGAGCGGAGGTGCTTGCTATCTTAGGCAAATGGCGATAGTGGTGTAGCTCTGTCTGCAGTGTTACTCCAACCTCTTTAGGACTCAGGCCAAAATATATATCAGCTGCTCTCTTTATATATGCCTGCAGTCTCTTCTCCTGTTCTTCTGTGAAGACTTTGTTGTGAGCCCTGTACCTTGGGGCTCTGGTCTGCTGCCCTCCTGCCTCTGCCCTCCTCTTGCAGTACCTGAACAGGGGTGACATGACAAATGCCATGCACCTCCTGCTGCCCTCCTCCTTATACTCCGCCTCTTCGGGACATCAAAAAGGCCCTTCCGTAAACCTGCTGGTCAACCTTTCCTCTCTGGGTAGTTCTGACCCTAACTCTTGGCATTTTCTGTCGGTAAAATATAACACACACATTTTTTTTAAATGAGCTTTAAAACAGAAAATTGGTCCCGCATGCCCTCCTAATACTCTCGCCTCTTTGGACATCAAAAGAGGATGTAAACCTGCTGGTCAACCTTCCCACTCTGATTAGTTCTGACCCTTCTTGGCATTTTCCCGGTAAAATATAACACACACATTTTTAGTGACTTTAGAACAGAAAATTCAGAACCAGGATTGCTACTAAAGTGACTCCTGACAAAAAGCTTCTGAAAAAACATTTCAAACTTCAGGATATGTTACAAAACTAAATGACCTATCATTTCATCATAAATATGACACATGGAGCGATAAAGACAATCTTTAAATCAAAAATGTTTACCATTTTTGAATTTACTCACCACTATGGAAAACGGTCTTCCCGGTCGTTCCGCGAGGAGAAGCGTCAAAACTTAAAGATTTTTCCCCGGGTCTGGAAAGTGTCGCGAGCTGGACGTGCTGACCTAATTTGACGATCGAAGTGCGGATGGCTGTGAGTAAATCGCCGTATTACTTTAAATCCCACGTTACTTTTCGCACCGACTCTCCCCTACTTTTGAAACTTGAGTTGACTATATTTGTTTTTGTTTTTTAACTAAACCGAATTATAAGAACATATTTACAAACTATATATTGTTGGATTAGTGTACTTGTATAATACCAATTTTTCAGGACTCATCATTCTGTTTATTCTGTAGGCTTAGAGGGACAAAAACTCAAAGGAAACATCTTAGAATTGACTTTGAATGTAGCATTTAGCAGTTTCCCCAAAGGTGTGAATAAAACATCTCGATACTATGGCAGGCGACCTCTTTATTCGGCGATTTAAAAATTGTAAAAAAAAAAAAAAAACTATTCACTATTATCCATTGATTTTTCACATTTGAGCAAGTCCAAAAATAATACATGCTCTGAGCATATTACCGGAGGGACCAAATCATAGAAATGAAAATGGATAATAGCAAATAGTTATGCCTTTTTTTTTTTTTTTTTTTTTTTTTTTTACACGCCATAATTTTTAGGTCGCCTGCTAAAGCCATATTCACACCTGATGTTAAACACGACAGATTACATTCAAAGTCAACGCAAAGATGTATTCGCCTAGCCTAGTTTTTCTTTGAGTTTTTGTTCATACTACAGAATGATGAGGAATGGCAAAAATTGAAATTACTTTTATACAACTACTAATAAAACAATATATAGTTTCAAAATATGTGTTGCAAGAGCGCGGTTTAGTTAAAAAAACAAAGTCAAATCAACAGACTGTTTCAAAGTAGGGGAGAGTCGGTGCGAAAGTAACGTGGGGACTAAAAGTAATGTCGGACAATTTACTCACAGCCATCCGCACTTCGTCATATTAGGTCAGCACGTGCAGCTCGCGACACTCTCCAGACCGGGGAAAAATCTTGAGGTTTTGACGCTTCCCAGCATGAACGAGACGGGAAGACCGTTTTCCACAGTGGTGAGTAAATTCAAATGGTAAACTTTTTTGACTTAAAGATTGTCTTCATCGCTCCATGTGTCATATTTATGATGAAGTGATAGGTCATTTAGTTTTGTAACATATCCTGAAGTTTGAAATGTCAGACTTTTTCCACTTTAGAAGCAATCCTGGTTCTAATGTCTGGAGTCACTGTCGGGCGGAAGTAGCAACGGTTACGTTCATCCCTCTCTGCTAATGCGGCCGAATTTTCTGTTTTAAAGCTCATTTAAAAAATGTGTGCGTTATATTTTACCGACAGAAAATGCCAAGAGTTAGGGTCAGAACTACCCAGAGAGGAAAGGTTGACCAGCAGGTTTACGGAAGGGCCTTTTTTGATGTCCGAAGAGGCGAGAGTAAAAGGAGGGCAGCGGAGGTGCATGGCGTTTGTCATGTCACGCTGTTCAGGTACTGCAAGAGGAGGGCAGAGGCAGGAGGGCAGCAGGCCAGAGCCCCAGGGTGCAGGGCTCACAACAAAGTCTTCACAGAAGAACAGGAGAAGAGACTGCAGGCATATATAAAGAGAGCAGCTGATATATATTTTGGCCTGAGTCCTAAAGAGGTTGGAGTAACACTGCAGAGAGAGCTACACCACTATCGCCTTTTGCCTAAGATAGCAAGCACCTCAGCTCCGGATCTGCCCCGGCTCTGAGATGCTTGCTATCTGGGAATTAACCTCTTTTTTCATGCTGTTTTAGGTGCAAAAGTTTGCATATGAGCTGGCCGAAAATATTGGCCTCAAAACTCCATGTTCATGGGAGAAAAACTAGATGGCAGGGAAGGATTGGCTCACTTCCTTCCTCGAGCGCAACAAAACCCTGTCCATCCGTCGACCTCAAGCCACCAGCATGTCCCGTTCCACCAGCTTCAACAAGACCAACGTAACAGCGTTTTTTGAAAACCTAAAAACTGTCCTCACCCGCTATAATTTTGAAGCAAAGGACATCTGGAACATGGATGAAACAGGTAAAAATTTATATTTAGATAAATTAAAAAGCAACAGTGATTTGCAACAGCAATAATTCATTTCATTTATTATTTCAGGTACCACAACGGTTCAAGTGCCAGACAAAATCATTGCCACCAAGGGGCAGCGCCAGGTCAGTGCTGTGACCTCTGGGGAAAGAGGGACATTGGTGACTGTTGCCTTTGCTGCCAACGCACAAGGTAACTTTGTTCCCCCTTACTTTATCTTCCCAAGGAAGAAGTTCGAGCACCACTTCATCCAGGATGGCCCCCTTGGCTGCACTGGTTCTGCCAATGGATCGGGTGGATGCAGGAGACAGATTTCTTGGCATTTTTCCAGCATTTTGCAAGGCACACCCGCGTGACCCCGGAGTCAAAGTTGCTGCTACTCTTAGACAATCATCCAACACACCTCTCTGTGGTAGCTATTGACTTTTGCAAGCCACATGGCATTGTACTCCTGTCTTTTCCACCCCACTGCTCCCACCGTCTTCAGCCGCTAGACCGAAACGTTTTTGGTCCTCTGAAGCACTACATTAACAGTGCAGCAGACAATTGGATGCGAATGAACCCTGGAAGAACTTCGACCATCTACAACATCCAGAGTCTTGTGGCTAAAGCTCTGCCTCAAGCTGCAACAGCAAGCAGCATTTCATCTGGGTTCGAGTGTACCGGTATCTGGCCCTTGAATCCAGATATTTTCAGTGAGACAGACTTTGCTCCAGCTTTTGTGACTGGCCGTCCTGCACCAGCTCCAGCTCCATCCCCAGTGCCAGCTCCATCACCAGCGCCAGCTCCATCACCAGCTCCATCACTAGCGCCTGCTCCATCACCAGCGCCCTCTTCATTACCAGCGCCAGCTCCATCACTAGCGCCCTCTTCATCACCAATGTCCGCTTCATCACCAGCGCCCTCTTCATCACCAATGTCCGCCTCCATCACCAGCGCCCGCTCCTTAAGACACCACCAACCTAGCCAGAGCCCATGTGAGCTGCATCCCCATGAGTCTGCCATTCCTGTAGATGGTGAGAGTTTGTGTCTGTGTGCGTCTTTAAATGTGCATGTTGGGCCTTGCCAAGCATTTTTTTGGAAATATTATCTATCCAGGTATGCTTGTGGTTCCAGGAACATCTAGTGGCACGCCAATACAGAGGTTCAGCCCAGAAAAGGTTCGCCCATATCCAAAGGCTGGCTCGAGGAAAGAAAATAAAAGAAGAGGTAGAAAGAGGTGAGCAGAGTGTCGTTTTTAACTTGTCTTGTTTTTCTTGCTGGTAGAAAAACAAGCTGATTCTGACTATCATCTCATTGAATGTTGCAGGTCAACAACAATACTAACTGACACCCCAGTAAAAGCTGCTTTGGAGGAAGGGCGTCGGCAGAGGGGCCACAAAAAACAGTCCTCTTCAAAACGCCCAAAGAAAACGTTGTTTAGTGGACACACTGCAACCAGGGTTTCTCAGGGCAATGATGAGGAATGTCTTGTCTGTGGGGAGACATTTGCCTTTTCTTTGCCTGGAGAAGTGTGGGTGCGGTGCATCTTTTGTCTGCTGTGTTCACATGAGGCATGCACTGAGGGTGCAGCTCATTATATCTGTCACAACTGTGATAATGAGTAAAGTAATTTCATAATTTTTATAAATAGACCAATTGCACCCCAGATAGCAAGCACCTCCGCTCCGGCTTTGCCCCGGCTCTGTGCCGACACCAGCTGATCCGGCTCAGAGGCGGGGCAGATCCGGAGCGGAGGTGCTTGCTATCTGGGACGTTAAACATGTTCACGTTTACTTTTGAAACATTTGAAGCAAATTAAAATGTTTAAAACAAATGTCTGATTGTTTTTGTTTCTGTTTTAACGACAGTAATTTAAAAGATTCCAGTTAATTTCATCACGTTACTTTTGTCCGGCCTGTGTGCCACTTTCGTCCCGACTGGAGAGTCGAAAGCAGCAATACGCAACTTCCGTTCGACGTCAAACTATGCCGAAGTCAATATATATTGGGATGATTTAGCACCTGATATTGACAGAGCACACACGAAAGTAGTTAATCGCTCCGAAAAATTTTTTCGGTCTGTAACGTTATCTTTTAAAATGACGTCCATGAGAAAAATGTTACTTTCGTACCAGCTCTCCCCTATGTCATCGACCGACCGGCTGCTCTGCTCGAAATTGCCAACAGAGGGTGCATTGAGCTGATCAAAGACCTGACCAAGAAGGGACTCGCTACGCTCGCCCCACACATGCTCTGCATACTACTACTACAGTTGAGTCAACTCAACTGCGCCCGCTGTTTGTATGTATGTATGTCATCAACCGACCGGCTGCTCTGCTCGAAATTGCCAGCAGAGGGTGCATTGAGCTGACCAATGACCTGACCAAGAAGGGACTCGCTGCGCTTGCCCCACGCATTCTCTGCATGCCACTAGTTCGTCAACTCAACTGCGCCCGCTTTTTGTATGTATGTATGTCATCAACTGACCGGCTGCTCTGCTCAAAATTGCCAACAGAGGGTGCATTGAGCTGACCAATGACCTGACCAAGAAGGGACTCGCGTACTCTGCATGCTACTAGTTAGTCAGCTCAATGCGCCCCCTGTTTGTATGTATGTATGTATGTATGTATGTCTGTCATCAACCGACCCGGGGCCTATTGCACAAAAGTCGGATGCTGAGATCCTGGATCAACGCCAAACCAAGGATTGCCATATCCCAAACAGCGCGTCGCTGGCTTAATTGATTGCACAAAGCCAACAGCGGGTGGAGGAGGATTGGCTAAGTGAAGCCCGGTGCTGCTGATCCTGCTGAGTGCGCGCGCACGGCAACTTCAAATAGACCCTGAGATCGATCACAGAATCGCTGATCATCATCATGGACACTAAGTAGCTACAGTAGACGCATGCGCCAGGTATACTCAAAGACCGCGTTCGGACAGAGGGATGATGGGATCTCTGAAATGCCTCTGCTTGCTACTCCTTCAGCATCTATCTGAATGGTGCGAGACGTTTGAGAGGAATATTAAAGTGAGCTAAACTACAGTGAAAGTAAACTCGGGAGGTGTTTCAGCGCCGTCGAAAAGGAGTAGCTTATGCACTTTGGCGTTACCGTGAACGAGATGGGCCGTCGCTGCCAGACATATGACATCGAGGGCGGAAAAAATGCTAATGTGCTTGAGAGCAATAAAGTCACATGACCTGCCGGGAAAGTGTACATATATTAACACGACTATGTCCTCTCTGTGTGCGTGGGACAATCTTGGTACGAGCTATTATTGGTTCGATCAAGAAGACGCTTTCAGACAAGTTGAGTTTAATCACTGCTTTAAATAATCTCTGATGGAGGCATATTCAAATCTTAAAGTCCCCCTTCCCCGAGAAAATGAACTTATCTGTTAGTATTTGAATATGGTAGGTCCATAATCAGTTTGTGACATGTCGTGGTTCTTGAACTCCAACACCACTTGAAGTATTGGTTGTTGCAAATAAAAGGAAATAGGCAGAGAATTTACATCAGTAAAAAACGTGTTGCAGTATTACGAAACGCCGCAAATTGAATATTCACATTCTCGCCGGTTCTTGCCCACTCTGGAGTGTAACCGCCCACACAAAGATTCGAGCAACGTGCCAACTGCCAGTGTCATCCACAGTGTACGGCAGGGGTCGGCAACCTGCGGCTCTTCAGCCCTTCTACAGTGGCTCCCTGCAGCTTTGAAAAAAATTAATAACGGCTATTTAAATTTATTTTTTTCTTGCAAACAAAATATCGCTTATTTTGGAGATCAGGGTGATACTGTGACACTGAAAAAAAGCATTTAATATTTGTGACCCCGCCCGTGAAACACGGCTAAACTCGCCTGATCTAATTTTGAGATAAAGACCGTCAAGTAGTCCCTGTGATAAAAAGTGCCAAAGATATGTGCTGTGAGTTTATGGCTGTAAATGATAGGTTACATATTGGGGTTTAGAAATAAAGTTCAAAAATTAATTTCTAACATCAAACATAGGTTATTAAAATTAATGAATTTATTTACACTTCGTTTACGCGGAAGTTGCTTTCCACAAGCCTGGGGCCTATTGCACAAAAGTCGGATCCTGAGATCCTGGATCAACGCCAAAGCGAGGATTGCCATATCCCAAACAGCGTGTCGCTGGCTTATTTGATTGCACAAAGCCAACAGCGGGTGAAAGAGAATAGGCTTAGTGAAGCCCAGTGCCGCTGATCCTGCTGAGTGCGCGCACACGGCTACCTCAAATAGACCCCGAGATCGATCACAGAATCGCTGATCATCACCATGGACACTAAGTAACTGCCGCAGACGCATGCGCCAGCAACACTCAAAGACCAAGACAGACGGACGATGGGATCTCCGAAATGCCTCTTCTTGCTATTCCTTTAATTTCTGTCTAAATGGTGCGAGACGTTTGAGAGGAGTATTAAAGTGAGCTAAACTCAAGTGAAAGTAAACTTGGGAGGTGTTTCAGCGACGTCAAAAAGGAGTAGCTGATGCACTTCGGCGTTACCGTGAACGAGATAAGCCTTCGCTGTGATATTGAGTGAAAATAGTTACCATGAAATTATATGTGACATCCTCATTGTTCAGGCACAGCGACAAGTAATGAACTAGTCGAAATATATTTGTGTCCCGAATTATTGCCTAATCTTGTGACAAGTTCTTTATTGTCCTATACAAACTGAATTCAAAGTCCGATTTAGAAGAAGTTTACAAATTAGTCGAGTTTACTTTCTGCTTTTAATACCTCTGATGGAGGCATACTCAAATTGAAAAGTAGAATGTTAGCGTCAGAAAAATTACGTCAAGGAGCCAGTCCTGAAAAAATGCATTTGATTCCTATATCAAAACATACGGTAACACTTCAGGAAGAGTGGGGAATGGAAGCCATCAGCACTGCTCGATATCAGGAATCTATCTGAGTTTTCATACTTTATCTGATTGTATGTAACTGTAAGTTTTAGTCTATCGGTGTCCAAATATGAATAGAGCACCTTGTTCTGTTGTCCTTGCAGCCTGTATCTAAGCAATTTCAGTATCTGAATCCCAAAAGTAACGCAAAACGTGCATCTCAGAAAATTATGAAAAATACTTAAACAAATTGTTTTCAGAAAAGAACTATGAGTTGTTGTTCTACTAGATCCCTGATGATTTTCTACTATTCTACTATCCATTACATTTATGCCCCATAGAAAATCAATGGGCCAAATATTTTAAAAATGATTTAAAATACTTAAACAAATTGTTTTCAAAAAAGAGCTATGAGTTGTTGTTCTACTAGGTCCTAAATATGTCCCTGATGATTTTGGACTATTCCACTGCAGGATTTGGGAAACAACCCATTACATTACTATCTTAGATAATCTATGGGCCTAATAAAAAAGGATTTAAAATACTTAAACAAATTGTTTTCAGAAAAGAGCTATGAGGTGTTGTTCTACTAGATCCCAAGTATGTCCCTGATGATTTTCAGACTATTCTACTGCAGCATTTTCGAAACAGCCCACTACATTACTACTCCCCACAGAGAATCAATGGGGCGAATAAAAAAATATTAAAAATACTTAATCAAGTTGTTTTCAGAAAAGAGCTATGAGTTGTTGCTCTACTAGGTCCCAAGTATGTCCCTGATGATTTTAAGACTATTCTACTGTATCATTTTGGAAACAGCCTATTAGATCGCTGTACCCCATTGGAGATCAATGGACCAAATATTAAAAAAAAGATTAAAAATACTTAAACAAATTGTTTTCAGAAAGGAACAATGGGATGCTGTTCTACTAGGTCCCAAGTATATCTCTGATGATTTCCAGACTATTCTACTGCAGTATTTGGAAAACAGCCCGCTACATTACTACTCTTCATAGAAAATCAATGGGGCCAATTAAAAAATGATTAATAATACTTAAACAAATTGTTTTCAAAAAGGAGCTATGAGATATTGTTCGACTAGATCCCAAGTGTGTCCCTGATGATTTTCAAACTATTCTATTGCATCATTTGGGAAACAGCTTATTAGATCACTGTACCCCATTGGAGATCAATGGACCAAATGTTAAAAAAAAGATTAAAAATACTTAAACAAATTGTTTTCAGAAAAGAACTATGAGTTGTTGTTCTACTAGGTCCCAAGTATGTCCCTGATGATTTTTAGACTATTCTACTGCAGAATTTTGGAAACAGTCCAGTACATGACTATGCCCCATAGAAAATCAATGGGCCAAATATTTTAAAAATGATTAAAAATACTTAAACAAATTGTTTTCAGAAAAGAGCTATGAGGTGTTGTTCTACTAGATCCCAATCTACTGATTTTCAGACTATTCTACTGCAGCATTTGGGAAACAGCCCACTACATTACTACTCCCCATAGAGAATCAATGAGGCCAAATAAAAAAAATATTAAAAATACTTAATCAAGTTGTTTTCAGAAAAGAGCTATAAGGTGTTGTTCTACTAGGTCCCAAGTATGTCCCTGATGATTTTTCAGACTATTCTACTGCAGCTGGAAACAGTCCATTAGATCACTGTTCAGTGGAGATCAATGGGCCAAATATAAAAAAAAAAGATTAAAAATACATAAACAAATTGTTTTCAGAAAAGAACTAGGAGGTGTTGTTCTACTATTTCTATATGCCGGAAACAAACTCAGACCTAACACTTTGAAATGTGTTTCCAGAATGTGCTTCAATGGAGTTAAAAGATAAATGACTGGGGAACGTGAGTCAGCATTATAAATGTAAGGCTCCAATGAGCTTAGTTTGAAAATCATCAGGGACATACTTGGGACCTAGTAGAACAACACCTTATGCTCTTTTTTCTGAAAACAATTTGTTTAAGTGTTTTAAATCCTTTTTTATTAGGCCCATTGATTCTCTAAGGGCATAGTAATGTAATGGACTGTTTCCAAATGCAACAGTAGAATAGTCTGAAAATCATTAGAGACACACTTGGGATCTAGCCTAACAATACCTCATAGTTCTTTTCTGAAAACAATTTGTTGAAGTATTATTAATCATTTTTTAATTGCCCTCATAGATTTTCTATGAGAAGTAGTAATGTAGGGTTGTTTTCCAAATGCTGCAGTAGAATAGTCTGGAAATCATCAGAGATATACTTGGTTCATTTCTGAAAACAATTTGTTTAAGTATTTTTAATCATTTTTAACATTTGGCCCATTGATTCCAATGGGGTACAGTGATCTAATAGGCTGTTTCAACATGCTGCAGTAGAATAGTCTGAAAATCATCAGGGACATACTTGGGACCTAGTAGAACAACACCTCATAGCTCTTTTTCTGAAAACAACTTGATTAAGTATTTTTTAATATATTTTTTATTGGGCCCCCATTGATTCTCTATGGGGAGTAGTAAAGTAGTTGGCTGTTTCAAAAATGCTGCAGTAGAATAGTCTGAAAATCATCAGGGACACACTTGGGATCAAGTCGAACAATACCTCATAGCTCTTTTTCTGAAAAACAATTTGATTAAGTATTTTTCATATTTTTTTTTATTCGCCCCATTGATTCTCTATGGGGAGTAGTAATGTATTGGGCTCTTTTCAAAAATGCTGCAGTAGAATAGTCTGAAAATCATTAGAGACACACTTGGTATCTAGTAGAACAACACCTCATAGCTCTTTTCTGAAAACAATTTGTTTAAGTATTTTAAATCCTTTTTTATTAGGCCCATTGATTTTCTATGGGGCATAGTGATCTAATGGACTGTTTCCAACATGCTGCAGTAGAATAGTCTGAAAATCATCAGGGACATACTTGGGACCTAGTAGAACAACAACTCCTAGTTCTTTTCTGAAAACAATTTGTTTAAGTATTTTTAATCTTTTTTTAACATTTGGTCCATTGATCTCCAATGGGGTACAGTGATCTAATAAGCTGTTTCCCAAATGATGCAGTAGAATAGTTTGAAAATCATCAGGGACACACTTGGGATCTAGTCGAACAATATCTCATAGCTCCTTTTTGAAAACAATTTGTTTAAGTATTATTAATCATTTTTTAATTGGCCCCATTGATTTTCTATGAAGAGTAGTAATGTAGCGGGCTGTTTTCCAAATACTGCAGTAGAATAGTCTGGAAATCATCAGAGATATACTTGGGACCTAGTAGAACAGCATCCCATTGTTCCTTTCTGAAAACAATTTGTTTAAGTATTTTTAATCATTTTTTTAATATTTGGTCCATTGATCTCCAATGGGGTACAGCGATCTAATAGGCTGTTTCCAAAATGATACAGTAGAATAGTCTGAAAATCATCAGGGACATACTTGGGATCTAGTAGAATAACACCTCATATATCTCTTTTCTAAAAAAAATATGTTTAAGTATTATTAATCATATTTTAATTGGCCCCATTGATTTTCTATGAAGAGTAGTAATGTAGTGTGCTGTTTTCCCAAATGCTACAGTAGAATAGTCTTAAAATCATCAGGGACATACTTGGGACCTAGTAGAACAACACCTCCTAGTTCTTTTCTGAAAACAATTTGTTTATGTATTTTAATCTTTTTTTATATTTGGCCCATTGATCTCCACTGGGGTATAGTGATCTAATGGACTGTTTCGAAAAATGCTGCAGTAGAATAGTCTTAAAATCATCAGGGACATACTTGGGACCTAGTAGAACAACACCTCATAGCTCTTTTTCTGAAAACAATTTGATTAAGTATTTTTAATATTTTTTTATTCGCCCCATTGATTCTCTATGGGGAGTAGTAATGTAGTGGGCTGTTTGAAAATGCTGCAGTAGAATAGTCTGAAAATCAATAGAGACACATTTGGGATCTAGTAGAACAACACCTCCTAGTTCTTTTCTGAAAACAATTTGTTTAAGTATTTTTAATCTTTTTTTATATTTGGCCCATTGATCTCCACTGGGGTATAGTGATCTAATGGACTGTTTGAAAATGCTGCAGTAGAATAGTCTGAAAATCATCAGGGACATACTTGGGATCTAGTAGAACAACACCTCATAGCTCTTTTCTGAAAACAATTTGTTTAAGTATTATTAATCATTATTTATTAGCCACATTGGTTTTCTATGAGAAGTAATGGGCTGTTTCCCAAATACTGCAGTGGAATAGTCCAAAAATCATCAGGGACATATTTAGGACCTAGTAGAACAACAACTCATAGCTCTCTTCTGAAAACAATTTGTTTAAGTATTTTTAATCATTTTTTAAAATATTTGGCCCAATTTTCTATGGGGCATAGTAATGTAATGGACCGTTTCCAAAATGCTGCAGTAGAATAGTCAGAAAATCATCAGGGATCTAATAGAACAACACCTCATAGCTCTTTTCTGAAAACAATTTGTTTAAGTATTTTTCATAATTTTCTGAGATGCACCGATTTTTGCGTTATCTATTTGGGATAAACGTTGGCCTTCCTATACAGTAAAATTGCTTAGATATAGGCTGCATTAGGACAACAGAACAAAGGTGCTCTATTCATATTTGGACACCGATACTTTGACTAAAAAATTACAGTTACATACAATCAGATAAAGTATGGAAACTCAGATATGATTCCTGATATCGAGCAGTTCTGATTGCTTCCATTACCGCATGTTTTGATATAGACGCGCACCAAATATCAAAGCACAGATAGCGTGACCGTGCTTTTCCGAAGCACAGATGGCGTGACCGCAGTCTGTAGGTAGGGGGTTACCGCAGCGATGTAAGACCGCTGAAACACCTAAACCTACTTCATGCAGCACTGTTCATTTTCTACTCTGATGGAAGTCTAAACTTGGGGAATAAGGACAAATCTGATAATGACGGATTCTAAATATGGTTAAAATGTGACATGGAAGGGGGACTGATTGAACTGTGATGGTCACTGTCACATGGATACTTGAATATAATGATCGAATATTGGCTATTTTACTGACATCAATGGTGACAAGTTTCTAAGATAATTACTCTGGACCTACTATAACTGAGATAGCAATGGGTAGTGGACAATTCATAATGACTGTTAAGGACATTGATTTTCAATTTGGGTGACCGCTGAATGAGGTGAGGTGAAATTGGCTGAAGACAGGAGCTTAGCTAGTTCGTAAGCTTGCTCCAGAGCTGGCTAGCTCCACAGACTTTGTTTCCATAGTAACTAGTGCCATGGCTTAGCTCACACGCTCTGTGCAACCGAAATGGGGCTTGAGATCAGGCTAATCCCGTGCCGATCCTGGGCTAATCCCTTATTGTGCAATACGCCCCTGGTCTATTATATGTTTTCAATCGGCTTTTAGTTTACCTTCTGTGGATGAACGCCTGATAGTTTGGGTGTCATTTGGTTTAGGAACTTCTTTTCTACCATTGAAAATGAATGTGGACGATAATGCGCTCCATCGTAAAGCAGGTAAGTCTAAGGTACGGCAGGTGAGTTGCGATTTAAGCCGGGAGAGGATTTCTCCACGGATTGCGTCGTATCACCACGGATTTCAGAAATGAAGCGTTTGCTTTTGTTGGTTAATGTCTTGTGAAGCTAACCAGCCTAGTTTAAGGACATGTCATGCCTGCCAAAACTTTGAAATGACCCCACTCAGTCAATATTAGAGATATCAGTTAGATTTTTTTCACGGAGTACTCCTTACATGATGTAGAATGACCTTGCGTAAAAAAAAAAAAAAAAAAAAACTGTTCATCACCGGTAAATGACTTTAGCTGGGTTATCACAGGCAGGGATATAGGTGACCTATTGGCAATTGCAAATGACGAGACATCGTTGCGTTTTCATTTTGGCAAGGTGGGATGATGCACTGGGGCTCGATGCACAGGCTACTAACATGAAAGCCCATCCGGGTAGGCTATTCCGAGAGCTAGGCCACTTTTAGAATGTCTTAAAAAAGTCAATAGCCTAATCGCAGGGCTGCCAAATTTCTTCGCATTCTCACGTATACGGCGTAGGTCTCACGTATTTTCGAGACATATTCACCGAAGTCAGCAATTGCTCAATCAGCGCGTATATTAATGAGATTCTTAAGCGTAATTCAAGTCTTTGTGCATGGCAGTTTCAGTTTCACCAGCGTGGCGGTGGATTTCGCCACCAGTAACACGGAAAGCGATTATGACTCTCTTCAATGCGCATTGAATAATTGCTGACTACAGCACGCGAATGCCACGAAGAAGCGTGAGACTTGAGCTGAATGCGTTGGAGTTGTCAGCTCTGCAATCGAGAGAGCTGCGAGACATTTCGTCTAATTTGTTGGATTGGCTTGTAAAATAACCTCTATGAAACGTCCATTGTTACACGTGTTGATGGCATTTCCAGCATTGCATCGGCCTCCTCTTCAGTTTCGGGGTCATATGTATGCATAAGGCAATATTCTGAACGTTGAGTAGCCATTGCTTCGCTGAAGTCTTACTATGCTACCTGTAATATTTGTTGTCTTTCACCGCCTATGGTTGTAGCTAGCTCGGCTCTGGGCCAGTATGGCGTTGGGGCTGTTTACATATTGAATATTCACGAATGTAGCTGAACTATCCAATCAGCGCGAAGCTCATTTAAACGCCGCATATTCATGAGGGAACTCGCCCGTCTTCTCAGACTGCCTTTCTGTGATGCTTAAAAGGTCATCAAATAAGCGATCCAAGGCACTTTTCCCACAAATAATGGTATGAATACGATGGCATGGCATTGGGGATTAACACAAAATGTCGGGATATGTCTGGTACACAGTGAAAAATGGAAGTACCACGGTGTACCTAGATGGGTACAAATGCTTGTCACTGGGGCAGTACCCTTTTAAAGAACAATAATGTACCCATCTGTACAAGTACATTTATGTACCCCAGTCAGCTGTACTCCTGGGGTACATAAAAGTACCTGCGATGACTGAAATGTACCTGTCTATACAGGTACATTTATGTACCTCAGTCAGCTGTACCCTTTAAGGTACACTTGTGTAGGCTACCTTTTGATGACTAGAATGTACCTGTGTAAATCATTCCCATTTAGTACCCTTCATAGGTACTAAACAGTCCTTTTAAAAGGTACAATGCTAGTGAAAATACAGTCTCAATGAAAATACACGATCAACCAAGAGGAATATTCAAACATGTTTATTAAAAAGCTCTGGCACTTCACATGAATACAATGTTCATCATCAAATTCATCAATCTAATTATTAACATGCATTCATTAAAACATTTTGATAAATGTTAACATCAAAACCATATCATACATTCTCTTCAATTACAACTGTCATATGAATAACATGACCATGGATTAGCAGGTCAACAAATAAAACTACACAAAATATTTCAAGGATACAAATAAAGCATCATCAATGGAATATACATCTAAAGCCTGATGATCAACCTCGTCCCCTGGTTTCAAGACTGTCCAGTGTCTGTCAAATCTGACCCTATATGCATGCAAGTGACTGTCAAAAGAGAACGGATGCAAAATTTTGCCACATAACACCCAGCATGTGTCTACATTGATAAAGTATTTCACCCTCCAAAATAATGGGATTTGTTCAGCATGGACATGACCAATAACAAAAACATCATTGAGGGCATACTTCACAGTATTCACGTGTAACTGGGAAACACGTTGGAGCATTTTGCCCTCAAACTGCACATCATGGAAGACATCACGTCTTCAAAGTGTTCTGCAAGTCTACTGTAAGTGCTGAAAATGGTGTACATGTGCTTCTACTGTTAGACTTTTCAAAATCACTCAATAGAACAGAAGAAAACTCCCAGCATTGTTTAAACTGATGTCGGGTGCACAGAGTGTGAGTAATGTTTACAAAGTTCTTACTATTCTTTGATATCTCCTTAAAATATTGATGCTTACTTTCCTATCTCATGCACCATAAGAAACGTAGAGGTCCATACATTGCAATCAATCGTGGATAATGAATTAGGTAGTGGCACTTCGGTGTTAATACATTTCCAAAGACGTTGGTCAACTCTGTTAAGAAGTCTTCAGTGCAGATTTTGACATAACAAAGATCATCTTTTCTGATTTGTGAAGCAAAAATAATCTCCACAATTTCTCTACTGAGCAAGGACACATTCCAGTAAGCACTACCAGGCGGCACTCGATGAGCCATCAAAATAGGCAAAAGCCTAAACGGACACCATTTCTGGCTTGCAGATCCAACTATGGACTTCTGCAGTGATATGTCTGTTAAAGGCACTGGCTTGTTTGTTACATCATTTTTCCCAAATGACAACTCTTTTAGTCCGTCATTGAATTCACGAATGGTTATATGCCTTTGTTTCCGAGCTTCAGTGATGACCAATTTCATAACTAGTGGCAACACTCCTTCCAATACGTCATGCATGACGTCAGGGGGGAAAGCTTTGGTGACATCAAAGTAATCCAGTATATTGAATGGACACTGGCCTCTGACACCATATAAGTGCAGTCTGTCATGGTCATCAATGTCACTCTCAACATGGTAAGTATGTACATCTGTGGTTCTCAACACAAAGGAGTCCTCACAAAAGTGTTTCTTCATTTCATAATAAGACGCCATACAAAACCGACAGATCCTGCCTGAATTGAAGGACAATGAATACCCGCCGATCATGCGAGCAGACAGGTTATCGCAGGAAAATGTAGCAAGGGCAGCTTTTACTGTGTGCTCTATTCCCTGCAAACATATAGTGAAACCATGACTAGACAGAGCCCTCAGGTCATCTATGATTGGTTGCAGGATGTAAGCTAATCCAAATTTTTTTTCATATGGATGTGACCACCATTAACGCATAAAGGTGAATATGGCTCAAGCTTGATCTATGTCTATCACCAATGTTCCCTACAGTGTAATAGAATGCGCAAAGCTTGTATTTGTTTCTTTTGGACCCTAAAGGATTTACAATTTGACACTCGTCTTCATAAAAATGAAGTCGAAGAGCCTGTGGATTGTCTTGAAAGAATGGATGTTGCCTGAAGTACTCTCCATCAGTGGACTCTCCCAAAACCTCACCATCTCTAGCTTTTGTGACATGTGCAACTATTTGCTCCCATACATCTTCCAAATAACAGTATTTTTGGAGCACTTGAGTGATAGGCACATCAGAAAAATGTCCAACTTTGTTCCCTGAAGCATCTCTAAGTGTATAACTAACTGGTTCGATAAAGCCCATTTTAGATTTGTAGTGACTTTTTATCATATATGGAGAACGAATTGCTTCACATGCCTTGTGAAAAAAGTCTTTAGAGGACATAACACCATTCAGCTCTTCACATTCAGTCACATTAAAACCATTCTTTTCAAGATGATACAAAATAAAGGCATCGTAGTTCTCTTTGAAAAAACAGAGAAGAAATTGAAGATCATCCACAATGTCCTGCTGTACAGAGAGGGGAAGGGCATTTTTTTCTCTGGACTTCAAAACAAAACTGAATAAATGATCTTTAAGACCATCTAGAAGTAGTTCCACACTTGGTGTATGCTGGACTGATTCTGAGGCAGAGTGTTCAAGATTGGGTTGCTCTTCTATGTCAGTTTCCTCTGTGTGAAAAAAGCTTTCCTTATGTTTCCTGTATACTTGCCGTCTAAAGGAGTGGTACTTTGAAAATGCTGATTGACAATCTGATAAACCACAAGTGATGTTGAAATTAGGTTCGTGGGCATGAACGAGTCCAACATGTTGAATAAGTTTTGTGATGGTAAAAGTTCTGCGCAAACACTTAGTACACTGATGTAGTGGTGGCATGTTGTTCAGTATAGGGGGTTAATGACGCGGGTCACAGGTGTGGAGACTTTCCCTCCCTCTAGCAATATCTGGGCAATAATCCTCTGGAAGAATGTCATTGTGTTTTTCAGGTGGGAAGGGTATTCCATGTTGAACACAAAATACATACAAAACACTGCGTTGAATGCTTCTTCAATGCCGTTGCAGGAGCACACCTCAACGCCGTTCACTTCGATGACACCTTCAGATCTGCCAGTAAAAATGGTCTTCCAATCTTGGTCCTTTAGTTGAATAGTCGGGTAAGGGGTCTTTGGCTCATCCTGTAGAGTAAAAGAGGGAGCAAAGAAAGAAAAGGGGGAGATTGGTCAGAAGTACAAACAACCGAGCATTCAAATGTTACACGTCACCTAAACCAGTTTAATTATCTTACCTGTCCCCGAATGATCAAGTTATCAATCTTTTCCTTGAAGATTGACGGCAGGAGGACAATGGCACCTCTGAAGTCAATGATTTGGAAAAAAAAACAAAACAAGCAAATACAATTTGATATGAATCACTAAACTGGATTTTGTGAAAACTTTTACTAACAAGGAGTGACATTTAACTGCCCTTTGGCAATCAAAACAAAGCTGACAGAGAATTGTAGAGGTGATCAGTACCTGCATTATCCTCAGTCAGGACATCAGCTCTTGCGTCCAGGAATATTTTCTTAAGTGGAGAGGAATCCTTCACTACATTCAGGAGCTTCGGAAGCACAGCAGTTAGGTTGTCGCTAATGCGCCGATAGACTGGCACTATGGAAGAGTGCATGGTGTCCACTTCATCATATAACTAAGAGGAGGAAAATACAAAACAAGATCGGGGAAAGAAGAGAAAACAGGATTTAAGGCTGCAAAACATATGTATACTTCCATCAAGTTACATTAAACTTTGACATTTCGATGGGATGGCTCACTTATTTGGTAACTTGAGTCATTTCAAAAATAGGCACATGTTGAAAGGCATTCAATTCTATTCTAAAAACTTACACCAGAGGTTGTGGACAGAAATGGATACTTCTTAATTATGTCAGACACTGAAACTCCCTCCACAATTTCCTTTCTTCTCCACGCAAATGTTCTTCTCATACGGTCTCAGACGATATTCAGATCAGGCTGTATCTTTCTATATTCTTCCGTTAACACTTTTACGTGTGCCTCAATGGAGGTGACATCCTCTCCGATAACAGCAAACTGTAGAGGACAAAGACAACCATACAAGACAATCATGAAACACATATCCAAAGTCAGAATGTTACACACATCACAATTGAATCTGGGCTGTTACTGTAATGGAACTCCCCTTAACCTGAAGTTGACACCAGTGATTATTTTGTATAGTGTCCCACAGTCCAATTCAATGGGAACATGAACATGACTTACTGATGATGATGCTGCTCGATGACGTTTCACGGCTGCAGATTCGTCAGTCGCCTTTGATTTCTTGGATTGGGCATATTTCTCTTTTTACTTTCTCACTTCTGTGTCATCAACTAGCGGTGCACGCTCTGTCTTGAATTTTTGTTTGAGTGACATGTGCCAAGTGTGCTGCAGGAAAGAAACACACACCCAACATTTAGAACTGGCAATTATCATACAGTTTCAAACTAATTGTACTTGATCATTCCTTTTTCTTTACCAACAAATTATATTTTCAAAATCATATTCCATCCATCCATACTTACGTAGCCATTGCCATCGAGATCTTTCAAAAAAGGGTACTTCAGGATCAGTGCTTTGGCAACGTTAACGTAGTCTGTGTTACTTGGAAACCTGTGGGTTAGGGGTCATTTGTGAGATACAACAGGTATTATTACAGTATGGCATAATTTTTTATTTGCAAATTCTAATTTAACGGTAATTTAATCGCTGAAATTGTCACTTACATTGTATAGCCAGCCATCATATCATACAAACTGTGCACTATTGTGTGCCTGTATTTTGGAACCTTGAGACATGGTTCCTTGGCATCCAATTTTGCTTGCACATCATTTGGAAACCGTGGAATGGAAATGATAGCTGGAAGCCCCGCACTGCAAAGTAAAATAGAGATGAATCTGTTGTATTAATGCAAAATATGACATAAAGCCACCTAATGAAAACAGTTCACGCTGTCCAACTATTTAATAAAACAAAGAAATGATCATGAATAGTTAGAGTAGTAGTAGTAAACTCCACCACATACCGTGTTGCCATTGAGCAGGCTTGAGTATCAACAAACTGGGGTTCAACATCTGGCAATGGTGCCAGCACCTCCAAATCCAGGGTAACCAACTTGTTCTGTTTCACAAAATCTCGAAACTTCAATTGCATTTTGAATGACTTTTCAAAGAGGTAAGCAATCATTGCCTCCGTAAGACCACGATCCACTGTTTCTCCGTCCATATCATTCTCTACGTAATAAAAGACATGCATTACCAAAATTAGAAAAGTGATTATCACATTTACACCAACTGCAACAAAAAATCCATACCTCTCACTGACTGTAATAAATATACATGTCTATATTTAATGTTTGCATAAACATCCATGCCTTTTATCTAATGCTGAGATGTGGCTAAAATTCTTCTGACTTGAGTGACAAAATGGCACCAGCCCAATTTTAAACTCATTAAGTCCAACCCACATAACTGTTGTATATTCACTGACAACTTCAAAGCATGTTTAAGTTCAACTTAATTTGAGGTGGTTGGCTGCAAGGTTCGGTAGCACAACTGCTAACATTAGACAGGATGCCGACAATTTGTGCTGGCCATTTTTCAAGGTTGCAGTGCTAGTTCTGGAGCTAGACAATGGAAGCTAACATGTGCTAACAAAGTCACACTAGCGCGCTATTAACACGACATGGAGACCTCATAAATTCAAGCGTATCAAGTTTACTGACATTGGCGCCATCTAGCTAGCTAGCTAGATGGCGCGCATTAGCTAGAGCGCTAATAGCGTTAGCTAGCGCGCTAATAGTTTTTTACTGTGAATAGAATGTCTTTTTTTCTTCTCCTTGCTGTAACTGTACCATGAGTACGAAATAAAGATATATATAGCGTTAGCGCGCTAGCGTGCTAATTGCACTGTTCATTAAATGGCGCCAATTTTGTCAATAGCGGTTGCGTGATAATTGCACCGACCGTAAGAAGTTTGCGCTGACGCTAGCGGTAGCGCGTTAGCGTGCTAACGCTATTACGCTAATAGCATTAGTGCGCTATCCAATGTCAGTAAACTTGATACACTTGAATTTATAAGGTCTCAATGTCGTGTTAGTAATGTGGGTCTAGCAATGTTTCAAAAAACGCAACTAAAACTTACCGAAAATTTTCCTCTTCTCCTCCTCTGTTGTCTCCAACCCAGCTTGCTGAAGCTGCTGGAGGAGCTCCTCCGTTGTCAGTGTTGCCAGTGACATCGCCGTCTGCTCTGCTCTCCGTCTCACAGCGCAGAGTAACGGTTGCAAGTTTTTTTTTTTTTTTTTTTAAATTCTGACTTGAGAGAACTGTGCCTGCTCACGTACTGAACGTCATCAAGTCCAAAAAAAAAAAAAAAAAAACATGCTACATCTACAACAGCTAGATCATACAAGTACTTTCTTTTTCCCCTTATTTTTTGTAACTAAAGCATTTCAACCATGTAATGATAATTGAATCCAAGCAAATTCAATGTAGATAATTTTTACAATAAACCACTAGGCTTTTACACTAAACCACTATGGTTCAATGAACTATAAGCAAGCTATGAGTATATTACTAGTTATTAGTCTATTTCTTTAGTCTTTTAGTCTCTTTCTTAACCTGGTTTTAGTCCAGTTTTATTAAACTTCATCTTAACTTAATCTATTTTTCTTTTGTCAACCTACTATAACCTAATTTTTTTTATTTTTTACTCTAACTTTTAATAATTAATTTCTCTGATTGTTAGGCCTGAGTTAAGCTTATTAAAATAAAACCTTTTTTTCTGCTAGAAGTAGCCTGACTAAATTACAAATCGTATTAAAGTTAGGCTATTTTGGTCATTAACCCATTTAAACCGGGACAGCATGTGTGCATTTTAAGAACGTGTCGTTGCCGACACAGATATGCGCGTAATTTTGAAAGTACCGTAATTACTGTAAGTTTTGCGCAATAGAAAAAAAAATTCCAACTGTTCCTGAAAGCTGAGAAGCTGTGCTTCAGCCCAAATACAGGTTACTATGGTGAACATGGCAGCATGATTCTCTGCTGGGATTTTTGCATTAGGCCTTAAAGGGTTAATACAAGGTTGATCCAAGAATTAGGCTATTCTATTTTGGTTGGGTCTTGAGATAAGATAATTTTCATGTCAGTTGTCAAAAATAATTATTTTATTGTGCCTGAAACCTCCATTTGCCAGCATTTGGTTAAGGGTACAGAGATATTGGGTACAGATATGTACTTTCTCATTTCATGTACTCTGAAAGGTACAATATTGTAGCTCAAAAGGTTCTGTCCTGTACCCTTTAAGGTACAATGAATTTAAAGGAACAATTTTGTACCTGAGAGTATAATAGTGTACCCCATGTGTACCTTTATTTCTGAGTGTGTAGGGGCACTTTAAAGTAAAATGTTAACGTCAAAAAATTACGTCAAGGAGCCTTCTGAAAATGTTCTATTCTAGTATCGCGGAGCGAGCGACATTGCACACGTGTCCAGCACTAAGGCAATTACTCTGCCATACCCGTCGCAGTCTGAATGAAGACAGAAAGAAGTAGCAGCAGTGCTGTATATAGGGGGTTACCGCAGCGATTGAAGACCGCGCCTAAACGCGGTAACCCACTTCATACAGCACTGCTCATTTTCTACTCTGATGGAAGTCTCAATTTGGGGAATAAGGACAAATCTGATAATGACGGATTCTAAATATGATTAAAATGTGACATGGAAGGGGGACTGATTGAATTTGATGGTCACTGTCACATGGATACTCAGACAGCACGCATACGTCTCGCCAACGTCGGCACGAAGAATGAAGTTGCATCGGCGAGACGTATAATGTAGAGCGTTTGCTCATTGGGGAATACATCGCCGAGACATCGGCATTTGTTAAAATGCATTTCACCTTTTGCTGATGTCTCGGCGACGTATTCCCAATGAGCAAACGCTCTCCATAATACGTCTCGCCGATGCAACTTTATTCACCGTGCCGACGTCGGCGAGACGTATGCGTGCTGTCTGGGTTGATTATAATGATCGAATATTGGCTAATTTACTGACATCAATGGTCACAAGTTTATAAGATAATTACTCTGGGCCTACTGTAATTGAGATAGCAATGTGTAGTGGATAATTCAGAATGACTGTTAAGGACATTGATTTTTACTTTGGGTGACTGCTGACTGAGGTGAGGTGAAATTGGCTGGAAGCAGGAGTTTAGCTAGTTTGTAAGCCTGCTCCAGAGCTGGCTAGCTCCACAGCCTTTGTTTCCATAGTAACTAGTGACATGGCTTAGCTCACACGCTCTGTGCAACCAAAATGGGGCTTGAGATCAGGCTAATCCCGTGTGGATCCTGGCCTAATCCCTTCCTGCCTTTGTGCAACAGGCCCCAGGGGCCTGTAGCATAAAGCTGGATTTGGGCTTATCGCGGTAACTTTGGGTTTAACCCTGGGTTTTCTGTACCATAGAGGCGGCTCATCACCGTGGCAACATAAGCTAAACGGCTAACCTGCTCCGGAGCAGGTTTAGTTCTAGATTAAGATCACAGCGTGCAAAAGCACCGCCTACTGACCAATCAGTTCTCTGAGAAAATGGCATCACCGTCCGTAGAGGTTTCAGCGGAGTTTGGTGCGCGGATGAATACCTTTATGTACGATACAGGTTCTCATCTGAGGGTTTGACATGTGGCGAATGCAGCAGAGTCGTGGGCATATAGTTTCACATCTTTAGTGTATCACAATGCTGTATTTTTCCACGGGCAAAAGCACTAGAGCCTTGTACTTGTTGCACTTATGAAAGTAAGCCTACTGACTGCTTTGAATTATGTTTTTGTAGTAATTCATTATTTGTTCTCCGGCTCTTTTGACATTGCCGGGGTTGCAGCTGGAAAAAAAAAATCCATGCACGCCATAAGAATACATCCTCACATCACGTCAATTTAATGAAATACGCAATTGTAATTTTACTGATGGGACAGTGACATTATAAACGATAAAACACGCACATCCCTATACCCAATAGGCTTTGTGCTGGATCAAACATATCCTGTAAAGCAGAAAAGGACAGCGATGCGCTCACTAGCCTACATAGCACCTGTTGTCATGATTTACTGCAGCAGAAGTAAAATTAAATCATCACTATTGCAGCAATAGCCCACATACAATCATGACTGCGGGAGTTATTGCAGTGATATTATCATTATAATTGACTTACGCATTTACATGGTCGGTGATTTTTTGCAAACTGTCCTTTCTGTATTTGGCAGCTGCAACGGTGTTAATTTTTGCCAGGATGATATGTTTATTCTCTTCATATTTTCATTAAGAGCTCTTGCTCCGCATTTGAAAAGTACGCAGCTTTGCTTCCAGTCGGTTTGTCCATGTTTGCAATTGGTCATTAGCTTCAAACACCGCCCCTTTTATATGAACGCGCACATACCTAGATTGGAAAACCCTGGGTTCAGTTACCGAGTTGATAACCGGCTTCGTGGTACCGCTTATCAGGAATGCGGAAGTCTGGTTAAGTGCAGCCAGATAACTAAGAGAAACCCCGGGTATGTTAATCCAGCTTTATGGTACAGGCCCCTGCTCTGCTCGAAATTGCCAACAGAGGGTGCATTGAGCTGACCGATGACCTGATCAATAAGGGACTTGCTGTGCTCGCCCCACACATGCTCTGCATGCTACTAGTTTATTACAGAATCCACTAAGCCATTATCTAATAAAATATATAGGCCAGGGTATAACGATCCATAAACAGGCCGAACGCATAAGGTGTAGATCTATTTCCACGTTGTCCGCTTTGTTTGTTTACGTTTTTCGACCTGCCCAATATGCCATCCCAGCAACGGCTGACATATCAACTTGCCGTTGGCAAATAGGCGATGCGTCATCTGGTTTTTTAAATTTATTCATATATCTATGCACACGCCTGATTGTGGCGTAAGTTAACTCAGAGTTGATTGAACCAAGTGTTATCACCTGTTCTGAACCCAAAAACTCAATAAAGTTTGAATGATTTGAATGCTTGCTGACGCCACACTGAATAGCTGCCATGAAAATATAGTAATATTTGAATTATGTAGAATACTTAAATGTTTATTAAAAAACTGAAAGAAAGAAAGCTGAACAAAGAAAGGGTGAAAGAACAATGCTAACCATGCTAACCACTCAGCTAACTTAGCTAATGTTGTTAGCAGTTATGCTAACTATGCGAACAAAGCTAACCATGCTAACCACGTTACTCAGCTAACTTAGCTAATGTTAGCAGTTATAAAACGGCTTGCTTGTGAATGTTCAATAACTGATCCTGGTGTGCCATCTAGTGATAGAATATTGTAACTGCGTGCATAAATTTGCAGCTTTATGTCCGCTGGCATCAACATCCTTACAAAGATACCCTGCTGAGCACCATTGTTCTTGAACGCGCCAAATCCAGATAATCTGATGATGAATTACATTCATATTTTAATTTGTAACGAGCAACGAAGTGGCCAGTGTCAATGTAACGAAGTGAAAATATACTTTTTATCTTTTAAATGTAGTAGAGTAAAAGTAAAAGTCAAAACTCAGGTAAAGTACAAATCCTCCAAAAAAAAAAAAAAAAAACTACTTAAGTAGGCTACTGTTCGTTACTATACACCACCATCACAAAGTGTGTTAGGACACAACTCATTTTTTTGGACTACCCGCCCTGGGTAATTTCATTTTTCCGGCATGGCAATTTTTCGAGCTTTAAGCCCTGTGTGTAATGTGCGAAAAAGGCTATCTTCGAAAAGTCAGTCTGCAGAAATAAAGGGGGGGGGCGCCCCCCTAAATCCGCCTATGTATTGTATCGTTTAAAGGGATTGTTCAAATTTTTTTGACATGAAGTTGTATGAACGCACTTATTTAGGAAGACCTCCCCAAGATGCAACGTTACGATGCATCAATCCTATTTCATATATTTATTTCACAGAAATTGTTGATCTTGCCTACTTACACATTGCCATAAAAGTACACGCGCTCCAAAAGAAAAAAATTGTATGAGAACGAAGTAGTTTATTTATCGCAAAATTGCATCAAAATTATATTTACACATCTTGCTGAAGATTATGGGAATTATTCGGAAGCAACATAAAAAAAAGGAAGTGGCATTGAGGGAAAGACATTGGCTATCTGCCCCGCAGCGGGGCCGTCAAGAGAAGCAGTTCAGCCATTTTATTTCCTCTAAAGAATTAACTCTTGATCAACTGTCCCTTCTGTCTAAAGGTCTGTCATTTGTACCTACTAATGGGGTTAATGTTTTTGGTTTAAAAGTGGACCTTTTTAATTGTTTCAGGAAGATTAAACTGAGACATTTCTTCTCTAGGAACCTAGATACAGTTACTAGTTTACCATCCACTGTCTTTAGACATAAGAGCACTTTTTGCCCCAACACTACAAATGCATCTATCAATACTTCCTGCAGGCTAGTAGAACATGACATTATGAAAATGCACAGTCAACCATATCATTATTCACAAAACCTAACGAATAATGAGAGATGTGCTTTGAATGAATTGTTGACAGACAAAGACATTGTCATAAAACCTGCTGACAGAGGTGGGGGCATTTGTATTCAAGATGCAGACAAATATGAATCGGAAATTATGTCGCAGTTGTCTAATACCAGATTTTACAAACGTTTGAAAACTGATCCCACAAGCTCATTCCAACTGGAGGTATGTCTTTTTCTAGAAGATGCTAAACAAAAAAGTTGGATTACACAAGCTGAATATGAGTTCTTGTACTGTCAGCATCCCATTTGTCCAGTCTTCTACACATTGCCAAAAGTGCATAAGTCTCTGTCCAATCCTCCTGGCCGTCCCATAGTAGCCCAGACAAATTCTTTACTATCACCATTGTCTCAGTATGTGGACTACTTTATTGAACCTTATGTCCAGACATTGCCAGCATACATAAAAGACTCCACTGATTTTATTATTAATATTTCAAGTCTTATCAACTTACCTGATGACGTTCTGTTAGTGACCTTCGACATTGCCAGTCTTTACACAAATATTCCACATGATGGGGGCGTTGAGGCTTTACAATATTATCTTCAGAACCAAGATGAATCAGCTATGCCTCCCAATAAGTTCATTATAGAATTAGCCACTTGTGATGAAGAAAAATTATTTTAATTTTAATGGAGAGCACTAGTTGCAAACGTCTGGCACGAGCATGGGCTCTATTTGTGCACCTAATTATGCCAATTTATTTGTTGGTTACTTTGAAAAAAATTTTGTTTTCAATCCAGAGTGCAATATTTTTCTGCCTAAAATTTTGAAGTGGTACAGGTTTATTGATGTGTTCGGGCCTGGTCCAAGCTGATGCCAACGAGCTACAAGATTTTTTCACTTTACTGAACAGCTTTAATAGTAACTTGCAATTTACCATGAGTTACAGTAGTGAAAAAGTTCCATTTTTGGATATGTGGGTTAGTAAAAATAAAGGCACCTTATCCACCACTCTCTATCGAAAAGAAACCGATAAGAACACACTTCTTCTGGCTAGTAGTTTTCACCCCACCCCTCTGAAGAGAGGTTTGCCCAAAAGTCAATTCTTTAGACTTAGATGAATTTGCAGTACCACAGAAGATTTTATAGAGAAGGCATCTGAGATGAGGTCCAGATTTGTCCAATGAGGATACCCTAATGATTGGCTACAGAAGGCTTATGATGCAGCACTGAGGAAACCATGCTCAGAATTGTTGCAACAAAGTAAGAGAAAAGAAAAAAGTTGTTACTTGTATCACCTCATAATCTCCTCTCTCTTTCACTATTAAATCGACTTTTAAGAAATACTGGCATATTTTGACCTCAGACCCTGAATTGGCCCCCCATTTTAAATTTCAGCCTCTTTTTGTAAACAAGCGAGGGAGAAATCTGAGAGACCTCCTTGTTCATGTTGACTTTACCACTTACAGGCCTAAGCTGCCTACTCAGCGGCATTTATCCCTTTTACCTGCAGGAAATTATCACTGTGGAAATTGTGCACAGTGCAATAATACCTTGAAAACTAACTTTTATCATCCCCATACTAATAAGAAATTTTCTATAAAAGAGGTAATAACTTGTGCAGCTACCCGTGATATATATACTACGTTGTCCCTGCGATTTGGCATATGTGGGTAAGACATCCAGGCAACTGAAACAGTGCATTAGTGAACATAAAAGCTCTATACGCAGAAATGACAGAAATGTGGCTGTCCATTTTAATGATAAAAAACATGACATTTCTACCTTAAGTTTCTGTGGTCTTGAAAAAGTAGCCTTCCACGGAGAGGTGATGATCTTGATTTGCTGCTAAAATGTCGCGAGGTGTATTGGATATTTACTTTACAGACTTTAACACCTAATGGATTGAATGATGAACTTCTCCTCAATGTTATGTTGTGAGTTTTGTTTCCTAATTTTGGTGGGCCTCTTCCATTATAGAAGACTTGTCTTTTATTGATTGTATTTCTTTATTTTGTACACTGTTTATATTTACAGTTTTTACTTATGACAAAGCCTTTCTAATCTGGTCTCCTCTCCCGTTTTCAGGGGTTAGGACGATTAGGAGGCAGCATTTTTTTCACTCTTATACCATCATGTTTTCCATCTCACGATTGTACTGTAAACATATGATAATTCTTGTGGCTTGTAAGCTTTTTTTCTATTTTGCTATGTATTGTTAAAATACTGTATTATTGTCTCCCCTAAATGAGGTTATTATTACCTTTGTATATGGTTATTTGTATTCATGTTTTTACTTATGAGATGTGTCTTACTAGTGGCCATGTGATTTTTATCTGATTGGGCCACGTAGGCCTACCAACCTGCATTTAAGATATGTTCTCTACTGTATTCTGTTTGTTGTCTTGAGGAAAGTCGGTTGACCGAAACGTCGACTAATAAATTTATTGCAAGTGAGAAGACCATGTGTGGGAGTCTTTTTTCGTTACTTTAGTCCTCAGTTGGCCTTACTCCTACGCACCTGTCGGCTAACCGGTGTGCAAAAGTTTTTCTCGCTATTTTCTTCCTATAAAAAAATTAAACAATGGAGAAACTTGAAACAATGTGCGTTATGACAAAAATAAATAATCGCATGGATCATCTCAGACTTGGTAAAAAAATAATGGCTCATTTCACATTGGACTCGTGTACACCTTTGCATGGATGGACCCATATGTGGGTGTGTGTCTTTTCACAATCCTGGGTATCAAAAGTGTGACACAAACTAGGCCTGGGACAATAATCAATTAATCGCACGATAAATGAAAATGAACTCGATAATTTTGCCGGTCTCGATATATTGCCATGTGCATGCGTGTTCGTTTTCCTCATCTCTCGCCTCCAAACAGGCTGGATGACAAGAGGGTTCACTCTGTGCATCGGTCTCAGAACCTGGGGGTGCGTTTGTTCCATAGCGGAATGAACGGAGTGAACATTTTGCAGGGGCGTCTCTAGGACTGAAGATTGGCGGGGCCCAGAGCTTTCCTTTAAAACAATTATTAACCCTGACTTGCACTCAATCATTCTCATAATTGACAAACAATCCTTCCAGGATTTTCCCAGCTTTTTTATTGTTTTGTTGATTTTTTTTGCCCGTTTTTGCCATAGCTTTTTCAAAAAGTGGCAATGAAAGTTGCAATGTCTTGGCGATTTATTTTTTTGTCCGCGAAAAATTTGCGCAGGTTGATTGAATTTGCGTTTATAGTTGCAATTGTGACATGCAACTTCCTTGAGGGACCGAGCAATAGATTCACTCCGAGAACACGCCAGTACGATACAGTACATTTCGGCAGGGCCGGTCTTAGACCTGAAAAATCGGGGGCAAATATCCATCCCTTTGTTGACAACAATTAGTCCTGGCTAGTTCTAGATGGTTTTCCTTCATTAACACCAGTGGCGGCTCTAGAACTGGGAACTGGGGGGGCACAGGCACGTCCCTTTTAGTCCTGGCAAGTTCTCAATCATTTTCCTTTATTGACGCGTTTTCCAATTATCGTAATTGGCAACTGAAGACACGGTTTCTCTCCATATGTAATCCAATAGCGATGAAATCATGGGCTAAATTCAGTCCAGAAAAATAATCTACTTATTAATTGGCCAATGCTTCGCGTTGATTGAACTGGTCCGCGTTCCAATGAAATCTTGCCTTTCACTCTCGGTATTGCATGGTTGATAAAAAAAAAGGGGCACTCTGCAGTTAAATAAGCTATAAAAAGCCTGCGGCTCAAGCTACTTGCTTGAGAGTCAACAGGTATGCAATTTTGAACAACGTTGATTTAAATACAGCAAATATGCATCCAGATGAATGATTGTCGTCTTACCTAATTGGGGAGAACAAGCAGCACCTGTTAAGTGTGGAGTGCTCTCAGAGTGAACCTTTTGTTAATTATGAAAATGACTGAGAACAGGTCAGGACTAATAATTGTTTTAAACGGATATTTTGTGCACCAAATTCTCAGTTCTGGCTTCGCCACTGTAGCCTACTGAATTTAGCCCATGATTTCATCGCTGTTAGATCGCATATGGAGAGAAACCATGTCTTCAGTTGCCAATTACGACAATTGGAAAACGCGTCAATAAAGGAAAATGATTGAGAACTTGCCAGGACTAAAAGGGACGTGTCTGTGCCCCCCCAATTTCCAGTTCTAGAGCCGCCACTGATTAACACATTTTCCAATTTAAAAACAATCAAGTGGCAATTGAAGACACGGCTTCTCTCCCCCATGTGATCTAACTGCGACAAATGGGCTACATTCAGTACAGAAAAATAATTTAATTATAGCTGATTAGGTCTATGCACTGGCACTCAGCGACGTAACTTTTTTCCAGCGAGAGCAGCATTTCAGAACTCTTCAGTGAATGAAGGTAATTCTGGTGACAAGTACATGGTTTCGTCCGTTTACATTTTCCAATCGGACAGCTGTCTATTTTTTACAGCAAGTTGCTTGACTGTGCTGCAAAAACAGGTGTATGTGCTTGTAACCGAAATTACCTTCATTCGCTAAAGAATTCTGAAATTCCGCTCTCACTGGAAAAAAAAAAATTACCGTTGCTGAGTGCCAGTGCATAGATCTATTTATAATTAAATTATTCTTCTGCACTGAATGTAGCCCATTATTTTGTTGCTGTTAGTTTGCATGGGGGAGAGAAGCCGTATCTTCAATTGTCACTTGATTATTCTTAAATGGGAAAACATATTAATAAAGGAAAACCGTTGAGAACTAGCCAGGACTAATTGTTGTCAATAAAGGGATGGATCTTTGCCTTCAAATTTTCAAGGCAAGCGCCGGCCCTGCATTTCAGTACGGCGACTATCACTAATCTGGATGCGTAATTTTGTGCATTTAAATCAGCGTTATTCAGAATTGCACACAGACATTTCTTTTATTTTATTTAAACAAAACAATCATGAAGCGCAAGTTAAATCACTTGATGTGTGGAAAAGGTAGCGCAGACGTTTTAGAGCAGTTTGTCTTTCAAAAAGCATTGGCCTATTTTTGAGTAGCCTAAATAATTTTTCTGATCTGAATTTACCCCATTATTTAGTCGTCAATAGATCGCATGGAGAGAGAAACCGTAACTTCGATTGCCAGAGGATTATTGTCATAATTGGAAAACGTGTTAATAAGGGAAAATAAGTGAGTACAAGCCAGGAATAATCATTGACGTAAAGGTATGGTCCGGGCCCCACGAATTATCAGTTTTAGAGACACCACTGCCCTCTTGTCACTCATCCAGTCTCTTTGTCACTGTGGGGGGAGGCGGGGCCGCTAGCATACACACGCAGAGTGCAGCAAGTGAGCCTCGTGAGGAGCAATGCAAGGTAACGTAGTAGAAATTAGGAGGAAAAAAGATGATTGCAAAGCCAAACGCCACAGCCCCGGTGTGGGAATATTTCGGCTTCAAACCGAATGAGCAAGGTGAGCCCATCAACACGGACGAGCCAGTATGCCGAATTTGTTGTTTTGGTTGTGTGTGGTTTTATATTTGAGTGTTTTTTTTTTCTTAACAGAGACAGGGTCTATTTCATTGTTTTTGGATGTGATTTTTATTCAAATGCAATTTTTTGCTAACAGAGCCAGAGACTTATTTTTATTGTTTTTGTTTGTTTTATTTATTTAGGATATTTAAAAGTTCTTGACATTCCAATTACAATGGTAAAAAATACTCATGAGAAATAAAAGTTTATTGCATTTGAAAGGGTGTACTTGCATTATTATGATATATTATCATTACATTAGTGGTTAATTCGGTCTCAAAAAAATGTTGACAATAATGGCCGCGTTTCCCAGTTAAGAGCGTTCTTAAGGAGTTGGGAAGGCTCCAAAGAAGAGTTCAGCTAAGAGGGAGTCTTAAGATAAGAGTGTTTCCCAGATGCGTTCTTAGTGCCCTTCTTAACTGCCTTCTTAACTGGAGCTCAATTGATCAATTGATGTCAGAGCAACCAATTGTTCCACATACTTACGTGCACACAAAAGAAGTTTTGATGTAACAAGTGGCGTATAATGTTAAAAATTAACATGCGTAATGCCATTGCGCACGCAGCAGAATGTCTGAAAACAAACGGATGCAAATAAAGACCAATAACACAGACAAGATATCAGAAAAATAAGAATGAAAACACAAAATGAAATCATAACATTACATGAGTGAAATCATATAACATTACATGATACTGTACCTCATGTAATGCCATATTATTTCATTTTATGTTTTCATTCTTATTTTTCTGACATAATTCTGAATATAACTGTATGCAATTTGCTTATAAGCTTTGCTGCTATCCCTAAGAGTAACAGCTGATATGATGCTTGCCGCACTGCATGGTGGCAGTGGGCTTATTTTATTTAGTGTTTTTTTTTTTTATTTATTTGGTGGTGGTGGTGGTGGTGGTGGTTGGGGGGTGGGTGGTGTACAATTGCTCAGTGGACTGGTCGGTGACTGCAAGGTGAAAGGGTGGGGAAGTGGGGATGTCTGAAATCAGAACAGGTTGATGAGCTCCTGTCTGACCAGGCTTGGTGGAGTGCTACTCGGGGTTTATGGTGGGGTGGTGGTGGTGGTGGTGGTGGGTCATCATTGTTCTCCTGATGAATGCAGCGGAAGCGTGCTCTCCACCTGCCAAACACCCGTTCGATATGGGTCCTGGTGTGGGTGTGGGAGTCATTAAACCTCTCCTCCGTTGGCAATGCCAGGTTTGGTACTGGGGTCATCAGGTAGCTGCGGAGAGGGTAGCCACTGTCCCCGAGGAAGAAGCTCCTGTCAAACTCTCCCCTGCCAGCCTTCTGCCCCACAGCCGAGTTGGCCCACACGAAGCTGTCATGGGTGCCTCCTGGCCACTTGGCAACGATGTCAGTGATCAGCCTGTCGTGGTCCACCACCACCTGTGTGTTGATGGCAGTGTAATGTTTCCTGCTGATCCAGCTTGGGTCCTCCAGGGATGGGTTGAGGAGCGGGATCAACGTGCCATCCACCACACCTATCACCCTGGGGATCCCAACCATGGCGTAAAATCCTTGGTGGACCTGACGAACCTCCTCCCTCGTGTTAGGCATCCTGATATGCTGTCGGACATGGCGCAGGGGGATCGGTGTCACAGCTGTCACACTCCGTGACACTGACGCTTTGCTGAGGCCGGTGCCATCCCCCACCACCTCCAGGTAGCTCCCCACTGCGAAAAAACGCAGCGCAGCGAGGAGCTGCACCTCTGGGCTCAGGGTGAAGTTACCGCGGGTTGCCCTCCGGATGTGTGGAGACACCAACTGGATCAGGCGCTGGATCTCAGGGCGAGGCAACCTGTACTTTGCCTGGACAGTGTGGTCTGGTAGCACGTCGAGGGGACTGAAGTGGTGACGCACAAATGCATTTATATAAACCATCTGGCTCCACGCACGGCAACGCTGTTGGTTTGCAGCAAGAATATGCTGTCTAGCAGCTATGGTATCTCACACGTGTGACTGGGAAACCCCTTTATGTAGACTAGCAGGTGAAGTCTCACTTGATTAGTTTCCAGCTGTGTTCAATTACAGTACATGTGTGAATTGCCCCTGGGTTGGAGAGTGGCTGTGTGCCTGTGCCCTGCGGTAAAACCTTATTCAACTTGATTTGAGACATGCAGCTCAAGTTGCTTTATATATAGAGCGTACAACAAGTGGTCAAGTAGAAGACAGGAAATATTAGGGAAAATATTATGGAAAAATTAGGGAAATACGGTAAAATATTTAAACACATGGAACCACAGAGGAGAGATGTAAGTTTTTCCTCATTTTAAATGCTTAATGGGTAGAAGGGATGCATGAAAGAAAGGGGGTAAAATGAGGATGAACCGTAGGCACTGCATTAATATCTCTTTGCTTAGTGTCACATTGATTTTCCTGACGCGGCTGTATCTGCAGTGTTTTGTCGCTAAGAAGGGTGTTAAGACTGCTCGAGACCCTTCTTTCAAATCCTTCTTAACAAAAGATCATCTAAGGCTAAGAAGGAATCTGGGAAACGTGTGTGCTTCTTACTGGAGCCTTAAGAAGGAACTAACGAAGCTCTTAGCGCTAAGATCTTCTTAAATGAATCTGGGAAACTCGGCCAATATCGTTTATCTGTGGGGGTTGTAGGGGTTTGGTGAACCAATTGTAACAGAAAATGGGGATATCTAAAAGCCAAGGAAACCCTGACCACTAGGTCCAAAATGGACTGCAAAAATGAGGAGTTGAAACAAACGAAAAAACAACCCTTCCAATAAACAAACAAGGGTGAGATATATTTCAATAGGTTAGCTCTGGAACAACCGTAACGAAAAATATTTCTGCAGCATAACGGCCTCCCGTAAGCAGGACAGCTCCAGGAAAAATAAATGACAGACTTAAAAGAAACCCCTTGGGAGGACAAGCTGCCGACCACTGGAGGCCGCTGTAGATTAAAATGAAAGAAAACTGCGAACCGCACAGGTAGAGGAAGAGGAGAAAACCTCTGCTGACCTAAAGCCCGGCGAACTGATTCGTACTGGAAACTACTCAGGGAAATACTCCGACTGCAACCCTGACAACGAATGAAAACAAAAAACCTGGCGTCTTTTAGTGACCATGTTAGTTAAGCGGGAGCTCAGAAATATAAGGGCAAAGGGAGTCCCTGGAGAACCAAAAATACAGTCGCGGAAAAAGAAAGAAAACCCCCTCTCCTGGGAGCTCTAACCCATGCAAAAAAAAAAAACTAAGTGGGCGCAGAACGAATACAATGCTTTTTTTACCCAGTTCTGCGATACCGCCCACACCACACTAATTCAGAGAACTATTCTAAGAGTAAACGGACGCAGAACTAATATAACGCTTTTTGACCAAAGTTCTGCTAATATCCTCCGTACCATAAATACTGGCTAGAGTGCAAGACAAGAGACACTGAAGCCCAGACTGAAGGAACTGCAGGGCTTAAATAAAAAAGTCTCGGGGCGGAGCATGTAATGCGAACAGGGATCACCTGCTGCAGGTAATTAAATCAATGCCTCTGCAGCCTCACGCATTAACTTGCAGCTTACAGACCCAGAACCATGACAGGACCCCCCCTCTAAGGGGCGACTCCCGACGAACCTTCTGCACCCCAACTGCGAAAGTCCCGAATCAGTTCTGGGTCCAAAATATTTCTAGCAGGAACCCACGATCGCTCCTCCGGACCATAACTCTCCCAGTCAATGAGATATTGCTTACCCCTACCAACCCGTCTCTCGGCTAGAATGCGCCGCACAGTGTAAACAGGTCCCCCATCGACCATTCGAGGAGGAGGGGGAGGTTCGTCTGCAGGTGACAATACACTAGTGATGACTGGCTTCAAACGAGAGACATGAAATGTGGGATGTATTCTCATAGACCACGGGAGTTGCAGGGGAACTGTGACCGGGTTAATCTTAAGAACAATTTTAAAAGGTCCGATGTATCGAGGAGTGAGCTTGCGAGACTCCACCCTTAGTGGCAGGTCATGCATAGACAGCCATACGCGTTGACCCACACGATACCAGGGCGCAGGACAGCCCCATTTATCAGTCCCCTCTTTCTGACGAGCAGTGGCAAGCAAAAGTGAGGAGCGGACTTTCTCCCAGGTAGCTCAACAACGTCGAATAAACGCCCCCACGGCGGGTACCTCTATATTTTGTTCCAGCTCAGGGAAAAGAGGAGGTTGATACCCCATCTGGGCCTCAAACGGGTAGATACCCGTGGGTGCATTTTGCAGAGTGTTAAAGGCGTATTCAGCCCAGCAAGGTACCTACTCCAAGAGGTAGGTCTAGATTCCGCTAAGCACTGCAGGGTGTTCTCCAGGGTTTGGTTAGTGCGTTCAGTTTGTCCGTTCGATTCTGGGTGAAACCCAGATGAAAGACCTACCGATGCACCCAAGAGAGAACAAACATTTTCCAAAAACGAGCCACAAACTGTGGGCCCCGATCAGACACAATGTCTGTGGGCAGCCGGTGCAATCGAAATACATGCGTTACCATCAGCATAGCGGTTTCCGCAGCAGATGGCAGTCTCATCAGAGGAATAAAATGTGCCGCTTTGGAGAACCTATCCACTACAACTAAGATGAGCGTGTGACCATCGGATACCAGAAAGCCTGTAATGAAGTCCAATGCAATATGACTCCATGGCCGACTGGGAACAGGCAGCAGCCTCAATAGTCCTGCCAGTGAACATTGCACTACCTTGTTACGGGCGCAAACTGAACAGGCTAAAACAAATTCCCGCACATCTATATCCATTTTAGGCCACCAAAACCGTCTAGCCAAAAAATCCCTTGTTCTATGAACCCCTGGGTGGAATGTGAGTTTCGAAGAGTGTCCCCATTTTAGCACTTGCGTGCGAACACTAGTGGGCACAAAAAGACAATTGGTGGGCCCTCCCCTGGGATCAGGTTCCTGTTGTTGAGCCTCCCGGACTACCGACTCTATATCCCACAAAATGGGAGCAAGAATCTGCGACACGGGGATAATGGATCGGGAGGACGATCCTCCTCAGACCTGTCAAAAATATGAGACAGAGCGTCTGGTTTAGTGTACTTCGAGCCGGGGCGATAAGTCATTAGAAATTTAAAACGGGAGAAAAATAATGCCCATCGCGCCTACCTTGGGTTGCGTCTTTTTGCACTCTGGATATATTCTAGATTTTTGTGGTCAGTCCAAACTGTAAAGGGATGCTCGGCTCCCTCCAACCAATGACGCCACTCATCTAAAGCCAGTTTAACTGCCAATAATTCCCGATCCCCTATGTCATAATTCTTCTCGGCGGCAGAAAGTGACCATGAAAAATATGCACAGGGATGCATTTTCTGATCCACAGGTGATCGCTGGGAAAGAATGGCACCTACACCGAGTTCCAATGCATCCATCTCAACAATGAACGGAAGAGATGGATTAGGCGTCACTAAAAATAGGTTCGGAACAAAATCTTTTTTTAAGTTCCGTAAACGCCGCCTCAGCTAGTGTGTTCCACTGGAATGGAGTGGGGGCCGACTTCTTAGTGAGGGCAATGATGGGCGCGGCAATAGTGCAAAAATTACGGATAAACCGTCTGTAAAAATTGGCAAAACCAAGAAAGTGCTGCACTTGCTTCACTGATTCCGGGGCAGGCTAATCCTTAACTGCTGAGACCTTCACAGGATCCATCTGGACCTTCCCTGCTGAAATCATAAACCCCAGGAACGAAACTGAATCTGCGTGGAACACGCATTTCTCAGCTTTAACGAAAAGATGAGCCTCCAGCAGGCTAGTCTAGACCTTTTTTACATGTTGGATATGTTCGGCAAGGTTGGTGGAAAAAATGAGGATATCGTCTAAATAAATGAAAAGAAACTTTTCCAAAAACTCACGAAGTACATCATTGACAAACGCTTGAAATACTGAAGGGGCATTAGACAAGCCAAAGGGCATTACTAAATATTCCCAGTGACCATTGTGAGTATTAAAAGCTGTTTTCCATTCGTCACCTCGCGGATCGCATAAGATTATGCGCGACCGAAGATCGAGCTTCATGAAAACGCAGGCGGATTGAAGGCGCTCGAAAGCAGAGTTCATTAAGGGTAAGGGATATCGATTTTTTTATAGTGATGTTATTAAGTCCCCTGTAGTCGATACAAGGCCTAAGGCTTCCATCTTTTTTCTCAACAAAAAAAAACCCTGCCCCAGTGGGTGACGTAGAAGGCCTAATAAAACCACAGGCTAGCGCCTCTTCAATGTACTTCCTCATGGCCTCACTTTCAGGAGCAGACAGGGAGTAGAGTGAGCCCCTAAGTGGCACAGTACCCAGATAGAGGTCATTCGGACAATCAGAAGGTCGATGTGGGGGTAATGTAGTGGCTCTCTGTTTACTAAAGACCTCCGCTAAATGCCAAAAATCTTCGCGAACATTATGCGGGAGTGGAAACGAAGCAGCCGCTACCAAAAGAGTGCCATTTAACCCGTTGCTGCACTGCGAGGCCGAATTAACCTCGGGGTACGAAATTTCGCTAACCTCCCAAGCATCAGTCAGAGCGTCCCAATCATAGACTGGATCCCAAACCAAACTCTCCTGCTGATCCTCAAAAGCTGGAGACGCTATACCGAGGCTGTCTGTTGGCTCTACCTCCTCATTACTGTCAGAGTACATATCAAACTCATCTATACAGTCGTAATTGTGCGCCTGTTTGCAATGAGCATCATACGAAGGGCCCCATCGTAAAATTGAATTTGCATCCCTGCCCCATTTTATATGAGGCTGGTGCTTCACTAGCCAAGAGTGTCCCAGAATAATATGGTAAACTGGAGACTTTACCAAATGGAACCGAATTGGTTCAGAATGCCCTCGGAATGGAATCCGCATAGTCACGGTGTCAGTCACCTGTCTCACCACTCCAGGACCCAATGGATGACCGTCCAAAGCAGTAATATGTTGCGGCTGAGAAAGCGACAAAAGGGGTAATTTCTGCTCTTCAGCCCAACCGGCATCAACAAAATTCTCTACGGCCCCGGAATCTACAAAAGCAGCTGCCTCTATGACGGAGTCAACCCATGCCAGTTTTACCGGAACGAAAGTGCGAAAGGCTAGTGTTGATATAGGTCTTACTAGAGGCTTTCGCTTCTCTAGTGAGACTGCTCTTTTGCTAACAATTTAAGGCATTCTTTAACCATATGCCCTTTTCGTTTACAGTAGAAGCAACGGACTTCTCCCAGATTCCTTCTCTGTGTGTGGGTACTGAAAACACTGCCTAGTTGCATAGGCTCCTCCCCTCTGGAAGCAGAGCGAGATGGAACTGAACTGGTTGCCTTTGCTGGAGGGTTAAACTCTGATGAAGTGGGCCAGCCCCTTTGTTCCACTTTCTCCCGCTCACGTTCTCTTACTCTATTGTCAATACGGATGGCCGTTGATATTAGAGTGCCCAAGGTAGCAGGTGGTTCGAGTGTAGACAGAGCATCTTTTACTAGGTCAGAGAGGACGCTGGTAAATAGGGTCATGAGTGGCACCTCTGACCACCCGGTCTCACCGGCTAATGCTCTAAACACTACCGAGAACTCAGCTACACTTTGGTTCCCCTGTCTGACTCTGGTAAGGCGGATAGCCGCTTCTCTACCAGTTATATCATGGTCAAAAACTATAGCCATTTCATCCATCAGAGCCTGTGAATCATTCATTATGGGACCGTGTGCCCGAATCAGGGGATCAGCCCATTCTAATGCTGTTCCTGTCAAAAGCAAAAGAATAAAAGCAACCCGGTAGTTGTCTGTTGAGAAGCGAGAAGGCTGGGACTATAAAAAAAATGAGGCACTGGGACAAAAACCCTTGACATTTCCCTGCCTCACCTCCATAACGAGCGCCGCAGGCATTCCAGGATCTCCTCCTGTCTTTGAAAGATAACTGCTTGCTGCTCGGAGGTGGCCACCTGCTGGGCCTGTAGGACTTGCAACCCTTTTCCTTGGTCCGCAATAGCTGCCTGTTGAGCTAGTATAGCCCTTTCTAGAGGGTTAGCCTCCATCCCGACCACAGTTTCTGTTACTGGTGTCTCCATAGTGGCTTCAGTGTACTGTGGGGGTTGTAGGGGTTTGGTGAACCAATTGTAACAGAAAATGGGGATATCTAAAAGCCAAGGAAACCCTGACCACTAGGTCCAAAATGGACTGCAAAAATGAGGAGTTGAAACAAACGAAAAAACGAGCCTTACAATAAACAAACAAGGGCGAGATATATTTCAATAGGTTAGCTCTGGAACAACCGTAACAAAAAATATTTCTGCAGCATAACAGGGCCTCCCGTAAGCAGAACAGCTCCAGGAAAAATAAATGACAGACTTCAAAGAAACCCCTTGGGAGGACAAGCTGCCGACCACTGGAGGCCGCTGAAGATTAAAATGAAAGAAAACTGCGAACCGCACAGATAGAGGAAGAGGAGAAAACCTCTGCTGACCTAAAGCCCGGCGAACTGATTCGTACTGGAAACTACTCAGGGAAATACTCCCAAAAACGAAAATAAATCTCAGGACTGCAACCCTGACAACGAATGAAAACAAAAAAACCTGTCGTCTTTTAGTGACCGTGTTAGTTAAGCGGGAGCTCAGAAATATAAGGGCAAAGGGAGTCCCTGGGGAACCCAAAATACGGTCATGAAAAAAAAGAAAAACCCCCTCTCCTGGGAGCTCTAACCCAAAAAAAAAAAAAAAAAAACTAAGTGGGCGCAGAACAAATACAATGCTTTTTTACCCAGTTCTGCGATACCGCCCACACCACACTAATTCAGAGAACTATTCTAAGAGTAAACGGACGCAGAACTAATATAATGCTTTTTGACCAAAGTTCTGCTAATACCGTCCGTACCATAAATACCGGCTAGAGTGCAAGACAAGAGACACTGAAGCCCAGACTGAAGGAACTGTAGGGCTTAAATAAAAAAGTCTTGGGGCGGAGCATGTAATGCGAACAGGGATCACCTGCTGCAGGTAATTAAATCAATGCCTCTGCAGCCTCACGCATTAACTCGCAGCTTACAGACCCAGAACCATGACATAATCGGCAATAATTTGTGGGACAATATGTCGTCCAGCAAAATTTGTTATCGTCACAGGCCTAACACAAACATGAAAATTTCTAAATCATCCGAGGAACAGAAAACCAACTTTATTTGATTCTTCACTGGTATAAGACTGGCATATAACAGCACGAAGATAGTCTGTCCACAAGTATTGGAAAATGGCATCAGAATACAGCATGTGCATCAAGTAACAGTCATGACCTTGGAGTCCACTTGAGCCCAGTATCTTCATAACTGGCAAAATTTCTGATATATTTTCTTGGATACATAATGGCCTTCTAAACACAAACAAATGCTGCACAATAAAATCCTGGTAATTGTCATCTTGTCAAGAGACATGAACATTGAGAGAGATCTTTCTATTATGAATGAATCTGTAAACTTACAACAGCATCCATTAGACCCAATTTTGTCTTCAAGTTGAAAAAGTACTGATCATTTACAGAAGTAGCACAGATTTAAAGAGATGCAGTAGCAGTCATCGCGTGGACACCAAAACTTATGTGACTCATTAATCTGTGATAAAAATGTCCCATTCCAAATCTTTGCTTGGCAAGCATAGCAGGCTCATTAGGCAAGGTAAATTTTACTTGAAAGTGCAATCAAAATGCTTAGGATTAGGGGGATAAAAATTCATCCGAGTTTAAGTACAAGGTACAGTACAAGACAACTTCGCACAACGTTCATGATCATTCCAGTGAACGATGAACTTTGGTGATCTAATTTTCCATTAGAAGTGCGGCGGCTATTTCTACTAGTGGTTAAGTATTCATTTTTAAAAAGAAGGGGTATCTGCACACCTTGGGTACTTCTTTGCAGGTGCTGCTATCCAAAGAAGAGTGAAGTTCAAATGGAAAAAAAAAAAAAAGCGCTACACTGCAAACTTTATAAAAGCGCACTAACTATTCAGAATCAGAACTGACTTTTTGGTCAAACGAATCTCCATCAGAGTTGAAAACAGATATACTGAAGACGTTATATATAGAGTTAGCCCGCACAAGTTCCATACGAATTGTATGACGTATAAAACGACAAGGGTTATGAGCAATTTGACGATTATTACAATTCAATTCATTATTAATTCAGCTCAGTGGCAGAGAAAATATATTTCACAGATCTTCAAGATAGAATATAAAATAGTACAACATAGTAAAGCCCTGAGCGACTTGTCCTATGATACAATTATGGTTATTTATCCTGCTGACAAAGGTGGAGTGATCGTGGTACAAGATCTAGACCCTTACAGGGAAGAAGTCCTGAGATGGTTGGATGAAGACAGGTTTTACAAGAAATTACTTCAAGATCCTGTCGTAGTATTCCAAAGGAAAATTCTTTGATATCTACAAAACAGGTTAAAAAAACATGCTTGATTCAAAGCCCAAATTCGACTTTTTATACAGTCGTTTTATAGGTTTTTATAGGCTACATTATGTTAATATTACCATTTTATACATCACACAAATGGTTTGGAACCTGCGCAGGCTCACTCTATATACTGCACGTTTTGTGAAGTTGGCTGTGTTGCTCTACTTTCTTTTTATTTAAAAGTGTGCATTTTCAAAACTGCAACTTATCAGTCATTTTTTATCACGTTTAATGGTTTGGACTTCTGCGGTAACTTCAGCAGCGAGATTTATTTCATCCTCTCATGGGGTAATTCAGCTTGTATAGTGGATCATTTGTGTTTCTACAGCGCCTGTCCAAAAGTAGTTGCCGTTTGGATTCAAATAAACAAATACCACGACCGGATCATTACTGCAGCGACTAATAGCCTATGTTTCAGCTGGCAATTATTATTTTAACCCTAAAGGATTTAGTGCGTAGCTTCTCATTTATTTAAATCTTGGAAATTTTTTATTTCATGGAAATCTTATAAAGAAATTTAGTTTGCTTGCTGAGTGATTTATTGAACTTTGACCTGTTAGTCGCAAGCACTGTGCTTTATTTTTTAAGATATCCTGCAAACCCATACGTAGTCATGATGTAGGTTACTTTCAAATTGTAATAAAACAAGAAACAATCAAAACTGATTCAAACTGTTTTACAAAGAGCCGCTACACTCTAAGAAAAAAAGGTTCGTTTCAGAACCCTTTAAGGGTTCACAGATTTGCCACACCAGCGGCACCCTTTAGGGTGCTGATGGGCACCTTTTTATCAAGGTTCGCACGAGCACCCTTGAAGAGGGTGTCCGCAAGCTCCATTTAAGGGTGCCCATGAGCACCATTGCCTAGGGTGCTCATAAGCTCCTTTTAAGGGTGCCCATTGCACCATTTTAAGGGTGCTCATGGGAACCACTCCAGAAAGGTGCCGGCAAGCACCTTTCATTTGCCACAAAAATAGCACCTTTAATGGTGCTCGCACCTTTTGAAAAGGTTCTGACAAGCATGTGTACACTACAAACATCTCATGGAAGACCACCTGTCCTGCATGTTTTAGATCCTTCCCTGCTCCTGAACAGGTGACTCAAATGATCTGCTCATTATCAAGCAGCGTCAGGGGGTTGATAACAAGCTTATTATTTGAATCACCTGTGCTAGAGCAGGCAGAGATCTAAAAAATGTAGGACAGGTGGTCCTCCAGGAGAGGTTTGGGAAGCACTGTATTCTACTCCAAACCCCAATTCCAATTAAGTTGGAACATTGTGTAAAATGTAATGATTTGCACATCTCATAACCCCACATTTTATTCACAACTGAACATAAACATAACATGTTCCAATTGAGACATTTCATGACAAATATTGGAAAAATTTGCCCATTTTGAATTTGATGGCAGCAACACAAAAAACTTGGGACAGGGGCAACAAAAAGCTGGAAAGGTGGCGCCAGTAAAAAACTGGCGTATTTTGTAACCAATTAGGCTAATTGGCAACAGGTCACCTACAGACTGTATAAAAGGAGCATTTCAGAGGGGCAGTCTTTCTTAGGAGTAAAGATGGGCAGAGGTTCACCAACTTGCATCTAAAAACTGAGGAACAATTTCAGAAAAATGTTTCTCAATGTGAAATTGCTAAGACTTGGAATATCCCACCATCTACAGTTCGTATGATTCAGAGAACCAGAGAAATGTCTACATAAGGGTCAAGGCCGAAGGTGAATTTTGGATGCTTGCAATCTTCGGGCCCTCAGGCGGCACCATTTTAAACAGGTATGATACTGCATGGGAATTGCCTGTATGGGCTCAGGAACACTTCCAGAACACACTGTCTGAACCCCATTTCCCCTACAATCCATAAATGCTGGTTAAGGCTGTATCATGTAAAGAAGCCATGTGTAAACAATCCAGAAATGCCATCTTCTCTAAGCCAAAGCTCATTTTAAAATGGTTTAAAATGGACTGAGGCAAAATGGAAAGCCATTTTAAAAGGAGCTGTGGCCCTGAGCAGATGGCACCATTTCTGGATTCTCTCCACATATTGCTTCTCAGCTTGATGCAGCTTTAACTTTCATTTATGGATTGCACGGGAAACCGTTCACGCAGTGATTTCTGGAAGTGTTCCTAAGCCCATGCAGTAAATTCCAGTGCAGAATCATGCTTGTTTCTAATGCAGTGCAGCCTGAGGGCCAGAAGATCACATGCATCCATTATTCACCTTTAGCCTTGTCCCTTGCGCAGATTCCCCCAGATTATCGGAATCTTTTGTCTTGTAGATGGTGGCATAGTCAAAGTCTTCACAATTTCACACTGAGAAACATTTTCTGAAATTGTTCCTCAGTTTTTAGATGCAGGTTGGTGAACCTCTGGCCATCTTCTAAGAAAGACTGCCCCTCTAAAATGCTCTTTTTATACCCAGTCATGTTACCTGTTGCCAATTAACCTAATTAGTTGCAAAACGCTCCACCAGCTGTTTTTACTGGGTGCGCTTGGTGTCCTACAGCTGGCGCACAATTCGGTGATAAGTGATGACTAGCGGCGAGGGAGGAGCAAATGCGGGTGCGCAGGAAAAATTTTGCAAATCTGTGTGCAGATACTGCCTTTTCTGTGTACGGAGATTATCCGAATGAGTGTTTCTTTGTTTCTTTTATGATGCTAAGCAAACTACCTCGATAATCTTCATAGATACTTCTGTCTCTAGTTTGTAGCCATCCAAATACTTTTGATTTGATTTTTGAATACAAATTTACAACTGTTACTAATGTGATGAACATTTATTATGAAGGTTAGCAATATCAAACAATTGAAATGCTCTTACCAATTCATAAGTTTCTTAATTAAATAATGGTATGTTTTATTATTAGAGAATGTTAAAGTCATTACAGGCAATTAATGTCCATTAAGCATCTCTCTGTGCCGTAACGTGACTGCAGCCGAAATAAACACTTCAAAATGAACCACTCACCATCTGTGAATTGGACAGGCCGCAAACAGAGCGTTTTATTGGACTGGATCATGTTAGATTTATGATTTATGATTACTTGATAACGTGGTACTGCAAGCACACTTAGTTATGAGAGTGATAGTTGGCTAACCTGCTACAGTGCTAAGCCGCTCCAATTCAAGTTCCCAACATTACACTTGGCATTCAGTTTGGCTGAATATTAATAGCATTACATGGAATGGAATATTTTTTTCTCACGGTCTCAGACAATGAAATTTCCGTAAAAGTGATACAGTACGTACCTGAGGTAATATCAAATGTATGTCATGAGTTGGACCATGGGAAAAGTGCTATAATTGTGTGACGAAGAAAAATCTGGAACAAATGCCAAATTACTGTTCTCTTCAACAGGCAAGCCATTGTAAACACCATGTAATCAAAGCCGGCGATCCAGTTGCGCGTCTCAAGACCCGCTTTGGACAAAAATGAATATTCATGACCTAAATAGAGTGATCAATTTACACTTGATTTTTAGCCCTTCAGGTAGCCCCTGACTTTCAACCAATCAAATGCTAGAATGGGTAAATAGGTTGTTTTGGAGACGTAGCCTCCACAACTGGGTCTAATATGGCTTATCTGGGAAGACGATAAGAATGAGTTTGCTGAAATATTGGTAGGGACAATCTGGCTTCCCAAAATATTGGTAGGGACATGTCCCCACCGTCCATACGCAAACCTACACCCTTGAGTCTGGGGAATAGATTATCAAGACAAACAAAATAATGTAGTTATTAATAATAGCCTTTATCTCTCCACAAAATCATTACAGACCTCAAGTGCATATTCTGTAAACATACACTTCATATAGTACACTGCCCTATAACCAAGTGTCCATTTATATAATACTTATGGCTTCATATCTTCAGATATGGTAAGAATTGAAATGCATCACAGCTCTGTAAAATTTATCTAAGTAACTTGCGTGGGATATGTCTGATCCGGTAGCTTTTGAATATTGTAACTTGTCAAATTTGGAGTGACAAGTTTCAACCACCTGCTCAGAGAATCGACCCAAAGGCCTGTTGTGGTGCTCAATGAACTCTGGAACATGGCGAATCATGATGTGGACCTTGCTGGTAACTGAAATGTTCAAATCCTTGTATGTCCCGTCAAATCTGGCCACATTTTCTTTGTACAATGGGTCCAAGGTGAAACCTAGACATGCATTCATAGCGCAAAGACAACATTTGATATTTTGTCTTTGCACTATTTTCAATTAAATATAGGGTTTAAATGACTTGCAAATCATTGCATTCTGTTTTAATTTACATTTTACACACTGTCCCAACTTTTTTGGAAACGGGGTTGTTTGACTGTTACTTCCTATATGCTTTACTTAAATTTTCAGGGGGCGCTATTTCAACCATTTTGCCAAGTCCATGTGCAAATCCTACACAAAAGTAGAATTTATTGCAGGCCTGATGCATGTGGAAAATTTCAGCAGAGTTTTTGAGTAGTTTAGGCAAACAAGAAAGCAAATTATTGAAAAAAAAAAACGATTGGGGGGTACGATAGAGCTAAAGTTCCAAAACCCTGCCCAATCGCACCTTGAAATCTAAATACAATACACTTCAATACAAATACAAATACAATTGAGTGTAAAGTTTCACAATTTTTTGTGCATCCTAAAGACCTCAAAAATGTGTTTTGTATGTGAGGATGGCGCAGGAAATCAAAAATAACCAACTTCCTGTTTGGCAAAAAAAAAAAAAATCAAAATGGTGCATAAAATTTAGCATGAAAAGACTCATGATGCCACTAGATTTCATGAACATCCAAGTACCTTTATCCCAACAAGTGTAAGGGTTGTGCTTCGTACACTGATGAGGTGCATGGAGGACAGGAAGTTGAGGGCTGTACTCATGTGCAAGGATGGACTTGGTTGTATTTATCATGCCTACTGCGCAGCAGGGAGGCCCACACGAAGCAATTTATTATTTTCCTTTATTACAGGGAAGTCCCACTGAGACCGAGGTCTCTTTTTCAGGGGAGCCCTGAATACAATATAACAATTACAAAGTGGGTTAACACACAGGGCACAGTAACATTCACACAATTACATACAACAACTGCAGAATAAAGGAAAACAAACTTTAAAATATAGTTAAAAATAAAAAGAAAATAAAAAAATAAGTAAAACATTCAAGTGCAAAGGACAGAGAACAAGTCCAAAGTTAAAACTAAAGGCAAGTACATCTGGCCTCCTCAACAAAGATCTCCCACAGTCGATTCTTGAAGGACTCATATGGAATGAGACAATCAAGCTTCAGAGAGTCTTGGCATCTATTCCAGACATAAGGTGCAAATGAGCTAAAAGCAGAACAGCCCAAATTTGTCCTAGTCCTGGGTGACTCTAACAAAATCCACCCTTGCGATCTGACATGCTGGCTTCGGATTTTGAAGGACAAAACCCTAGTAAGATATGAAGGAAGTTTGCCAAGCAATGCTTTATAAATAAATAAAATACAATGGAGCTTCCTTCTAAAATAAAGGGAAAACCACCCAACAGAACTATATAACACACAGTGATGAGTGCGAAAACAATCTCCAGTGACAAAACGCAGAGCGCTGTGATAAATAGCGTCCAGAGGTCTTAAAGTACTATCAGAGGCATGCATGTAAAGGATATCCCCGTAGTCAAATAAAGGTAAGATTGTTGCCTGGACAATCCTCTTCCTACTGTCTAAAGAAAAACAAGACCTGTTTCTGTAAAGAAACCCAATTTTTGTTCTGATTTTCTGGGACAAGTTAGACACATGAGTTTTAAGGGAAAAGTCATGATCCAGCCAGATACCCAAATACTCGTAAGACTGAACTTGCTCAATTTTAGCACCAGTCACTGAGAAAATTGAGTCATTTGGCATAATTGCATTTCGAGCAGAAAAAAACATGAACTTAGTTTTATCCGTATTTAAAACAAGTTTCAGATCTGCCAGAGGGTGTTGAATAAGATTAACAGCCGATTGCAGGTAGATAAGGGCCTGGGCACACGTTGGTGCAGAGGAGTACAACACAGTGTCATCTGCATAAAAATGAACCTTGAAATTTGCAATATTACGAGTTATATTATTAAAATAATTTGTGAATAAAATCGGTCCAAGTATGGATCCTTGGGGTACTCCTTTCGTCACTTTTAAAAATTGAGACTTCGCATCCCCAAGCATAATAGCTTGGGTTCTATTAGAGAGATAGTCCTGGAACCACAAGCAGGCATCACAATCAAGACCAATAGAGGACAACTTTTTTAATAAAACAAAGTGGTCTACTGTATCGAAAGCATTTGCTAAATCAATTAACAGGGCTGCACATTTTTGTTTATTGTCGACAGCTGATATCAAATCATTTATAACCACTGAGGCTGCTGTGATGGTGCTATGACCAGGCCTGAAGCCAGATTGTTGTGAAGTTAAAATGTTGTTGAAAATTAAAAAGCTGCACAGTTGTTGCTTAACGAGAGATTCTAAAATCTTAGCCAGGCAAGGCAGGTTTGAGATAGGTCGGTAGCTGTTCACTGAACTGGGATCACCACCCTTAAATAATGGAAAAACATGAGCAGTTTTGCATACACTGGAAATAATCTCAGTCGATACTGACAAGTTAAAAATATTAGTTATTGAATGCGCAATCATTGGGGCTGCTAAACGCAAAAGACTCGGAACTAGATGATCCTCTCCAGTGGAATGATTTACATCAATTTGTTTCAATTCTTGTAGGACCTCATTCACTTGAAATTCCCTAAATGAAAACAAAACTCTAGGTTTTGGAGAATTTGTGAATGAACTAGAGCTGAGGTCAGACCTATCCCCGGTAGAGGACTGATTAATAAAATTTTCAAAAAGGTTTCCGGCCGCTATAAAATGTTGGTTAAAAAGATCACAGATTTTGTGTTTATCTGTTATAGGACCAGAATCAGTGTGGATAGAGTGTGGTATAGATGAAGACGGATAACAATTCAGGGACTTCACAATTTTCCAAAAATTTGCAGGATTACCCTGACTTTTGTCCGGTGACGAGATGAAATAATCAGATTTCGCCTTTTTAATCAGTGAGCAGCATTTATTTCTTAATTTTCTAAAAACCTGCCAGTCAGAGAGTGCGCCTGGGTTTCCCTAGCTTTAAACCATGCTTTATCCCTGCCGCGTAGTTCCGTGGATAAGGCATTCGAAAACCAAGGGTTTCTTCTATTCTTAACCCTAAGTCTCTTCACCGGAGCATGCTTATCCACAGCACGATTAAACACGGTAATAAAGTGAGCCAATGCTAGGTCAGGGTCTGGAATAAAACCTGCAGAGCTTACATCACTCCAGAAAATATCATGCAAGACGACCTGTTCACAGAAATGTTTAAAATTTCTTTTAGTAATAAAACATGGAGGAGCCTTTATAAGTTTCATGTCTCTAATACATGCTACTGGGCAGTGATCACTAAAATTCAAAGGAAAGACGCCACTCAGGGCATACTTGTGCGGCCTATTTGTTAAAATCAGATCAATCAAAGTTGAACGGGATAAATCTGTAAAATTAGGTCGTGTAGGCTCCAAAATAAGTTGCGTGAGAGTCAGGCCGTCGCTGACCTCTTTAAAATGGTTTGAGGATGGTGATAACCAATCTGTATTGAGATCACCAGCAACCAATAATTCAGTGTGAGCATAAGTGGACAAGATATTAGAGAGATTGATTATGGAAGATGAAAGAGCGCTAGGTGGGCGATACACACCTGCTAGTGTAAAACTTGCACAACCCAAACCTATTTTGATAATTAGACACTCAAACTGGAATAGCATAATAAAAAACTCACAGTGAGAGAGGATTTTACAAACATCAATACTCCTCTCCCTCTCTTAAAATGTTTTTTTGTGCATTCCGACTCCCTCCAGTTAGTATCATTAGTCCCAACATGAACTATAATCCGCTTGACAGTGGACAGGAGTGAGGAGAGTAGCCCAGGTAACTTACCCAGGAAATCCATAACTGTTGCTCCTGGGAAACAGCAGGTCATTACGTTAAAGAAGCGAATGTTCCTGATAATGGAGTCTCCCACCAGTAAAGTAGTCGGGGAGAAGAGAGGACGAGGCGGTGGCAAGCCCGGGGCGAGTGACCGTGCAGGCGAACGCTGCGGCAGAGCAGCGGCATCAGGGCTGAGCGTACGCCGTCGCAGGACCTCTACTTCAGGGCTGGGCGAAGGTCTCATCAGCACCGAATCAACCAGGCTGGACTTGCGGGGGCGAATTGCCTCTCTCGACACCGCCGGTGGCTGAGGAGCAGCTGGACTTACAGGGGGGTAGGGGGGTGTCCCTTCCTCCTCAACCAGCATGGAAAACCTGTTCTCCAGCTGCAGGTCCCAGACAGGCGGCACACGAGACGAACGCCTCCCGCCGCGCGATCCGACCCAAGGCTCAGCCAGGTTGGGTGTGGAGCTGATGATGGCCCTGGGTCTCGCTCCCAGCTGGATCCAGGGATCCTCCGCTCGGGTCGGTGCGGCTTCAGTGGGGAAAGCCAGCGAGTTGCGTTCAGCCGTGGTAGTAACACTCGCAGCAGCGAGACCTGGAGCAACCAGGGAATCGATGAGCTGCTCATCGTCCTTAATCTGGTAAAGGATTGAAATTCTTCCCTCCAGCTCCGCAATTTTTTGCGAGAGGCGAACGCAGCTTACACAGCCCGGCGAGGAGGTGAGTGGAGCCATATTTTTTATTTTAGCCTACTGGGCTTTACAGCAACCAGCCAGGCGATGCAATAAAACCTAAATAATAATAAAATAATAAAAACAAATAAAATGATAAAACAAGTAAAATAATAATAATAAAAGTTAAAATAATAAAATGACAAAACGATAAAACGCTAAAATAAGGATAAAATAATAAAAGTAAACTAAAAGCGCAGGCAGCAGCAAAACCAGACCGCTGACAAGCAACTGGACGTGACGTGGCAGGAAATTGCAAATCGATGTGCGGTTCAATACAAAACCAAAAGGAATGAGGTTCCTTAATAATGCTATTAGTTATGCAAAATTAGACTTTAGCAACAGTAACAATGTATTACTGAAAGAGAGAAAGGAATTAGTGAATTTATTTTGTGCATTTTATTTATTTGGAATAACCCCTTGAGATGCATCATCTCGTTTTCGAGGGGGTCCAAACAGCAACAATGAGTGACATTTAACAATAAATGATTGCAGTTGTATATAAACACACACATTAACACCATAGTAAGACAAAAACTGGTGGACAAGAACAACAAGCTAACAAAAGTAGGCCTATACAGACAGGAAACAAACAACGATAAAATGAAACAAACAAAAAAAGAATAATAATAATAATAATAGTAGTAATTATAATAATAATAATTCAGAACTAAAAGAAATAGGCATACAATAAACAATAAGAAAGGATCAGTTAGGATGAGACAATATTAGTGACAGCAAGGACAGAAAAGAAATGAATTATACCTTAATGACTTACATGTGCAGTTACTCATAATATATGATGATAATGCAGTTTTAAACAGGTGAAATGATGATATGGATCTGATATGAGCAGGTAGGTTATTCCAATCTGAAGGTGCTTTAAACATGAAGCCTTTCTTTGCTGTAGCCTTTTTAATATTAGGGACAGAAAAAAGAGCTGTGTAGTATGTCTGAGTTGGTAACAAGCAGAAAAAGGGATCATTAATTGTTTTAGGTATGAGGGGATTAGGAATTAGGAAATTAGGAAACGAGATTCCTTAATAAGGTTAAAGTGCTGAAATCAACAATAAACAGCACTAAGATAGAGAATTAGAATATACACGTGATTTGCAGAGGATAAGTCCATACAAGACTAGCAATACAACACAGGCATGTGGTTTACGAAACTTCGCAAAGAATAAGTGCGAAGCTCAGCCTTAAATAGCACAATACGACCACACAGTGAAAATGAATAACAGGTGCATGCGATGATTGCGGTGCTAAGGAATGCGGTCCGGGTCTTAATCGACCGGTGAGTCTGAAGGCTGGAGGCATGACCTTACAGTACCCCGCCCTGAGGCATGACTCCCAGTGTGCCTGGTCTTCAGCTGGGAGGGCGACCTCTGGGGCGCGGAGCAGGCTGCTTCGGATGGGCCTGGTTGAACTCGGCCAGGAGCTGCGGATCCAGGATGTTGTCGCGGTTCACCCAGCTCCTCTCCTCTGGACCATAGCCCTCCCAGTCTACCAGGTACTGCAACCTGCCTCTGCGACATCTGGAACTGAGCAGGCTGTAAACCCAGTAGGTTGGATCTCCATCAGCCTCCAAGACAGGGGGAGGGTCTTCAGGGTCTTCATCGGCCAAAGCAGAGATATATAGAAAGTATTGTTAATGCGATAGTATCATTGTTGTTTTCGTTAACGATAACGATGACGATATGGTTTTGTTAACGCACCTTTTTTTCATGACTAAAACGAGACGGTGACGAGCTAAACATAGTTCTTTGATGACGAAAATATGACGAGACGTATCTGTTGTTTTCATTGACGAGAGGAGACAAGACGAAAATGTTAGTGGGTTGGCTCGCTGGCCTGCGAACCTCCGATTCCCGAGCCACATAGCAACAGGAGAAGTTTTAACGACTTTGATTGGCTGGAAAACGATGTTCCTCATATGCATACCAATCAATCAGCTTCTGGGAGTGCGTGCATGCATTAGAGAGGCTCTCTGCCAGAATGTTTCTGGTAAGTCATAGATGGCTAGAGGTCTATGCGAGCTGTCGGGTATCAAATTACATTGCTCTTTGGATACAGCCACCCTGTATGCTAGTAAGCTAACAAACGTTAACAAAGTAAAATCTTTGTGAGTGATCTTCATTTTACGGCGATATAATTTGCTTCTTGCCCCAACTTTACTGACTTTGCCAGCTGTAATAGGCATGAACTTATCTGAGGTTTCGCGGCAGTTCATGCGTCATGCATTATCTAGTTGCGCGTGCTATCGCGTATTGCGTTACTCTTCAGATTATAAAGCTAGCCATCTTCTTACCTTGCTGACACTAGGTCAGGGAAATCTTTGTAATCATTGTTATATTATGGCGATATGATTTGGTTTTTGCCCTAACGGTGAGAATTCCACATTCGACCCCCACTTTTTTCAGCTTTAACTCTGAATCTTCAACTCTGAGTTGGAGAGTGCCTTTTGTGACTAGATTTTCACGGAAATGGATCCTTTCGCGTCTCTGATCAGGTTAACAGCATCGTATGCTACAGCAAGGTATAGGTAAGACAGCTGTACTTGCAGGTCAGAAGTGGTTTGCAGAAATTTCACTGGGAAACGGAAGTGTTCTGTATTAAATTAAGATTGTTTTGGGTAAAATTAATACCTTTTGGAAATAATTTGTGTTGCGTTCAGAGTAGAGTTGTATTTCACGTGTAATTGTAATTTGTCATTTGGAAAGAATAAAAAAGCCTTTCATCATTTAAAATCTGATTGACTGTTTTCTAATTTTTGCAAACCATTTTTCAGATGTGCTAAACAATTGCAAATCAATTGATATAATAATGATTAGCAAAAAATACTACTAATTTTTTTTCCTTAATCTGATCACTGATATTTGAGTTACTGTGAAACATATTGGGGAAATGTAGCTTTTCAGACCTGTTGCTGTTCCTTATGTCTAAATGAGCAGCAGCACACCTGGCTACTCTAACGTTAGTAGCATATTTACATTAATGGACAGCGTGTGCATCTTCGAGTTGTGTGCTCATCATGGCATATCAGCGCTTTGCGATATGTAAAACGGGCCGAGTTATGTGCTTTGTTATTATACGTCGAGTCTGCTGTTGGGCTAAAGCCACAAGAGTCTGACAGTGACATCGCACAGCCATAACCACAGACTGTGCTTTTTGCGGTATTTTGCTGTGGGGTTGTATAAGCTAATGTCTGTTGTACTTCATGATAGTCAGAGAGATCATATGCATGTTCTCAATTGCACTGGCAGTGGCAGACCAGGTCAAGTTGAGCATATGTGTTCCTCATCTATTGCTCATATGTTGGGCTTGTGTGTGTTAATTGCACGTTAATAGGTTCTCAGAAATAAAGCCACAAAGAAAGAATGTTTTGTTCATTACTGTCTTGGAGTGATGAACATTGATTCCACGCACTGTTACCACTTTGTCTGTGTTTAAAGCACTATTCTTAGAAGATCAGCAAGTACAGCATGACAGAATTGCATCTTCATGGATGGGAAAGTGTAGGCTAGCACTATCAAACTGGTAAGGAATCTGATTATTATACAAAAGTGGTAAGAGAGTTAACTAAACTAGACTAAAACTATCAATGATAGAAATTACTAAAATGTGACTAAAACTAATAAGCATTTTGTCCAAAAGACTAAGACTAAAACTAAATCAAAAATGGCTGCCAAAAACAACACTGGATAGTATGATGGCAACTGAAGCGAGTAGGCTGTTTCACTGACCTTCCGGAGGACACAGAATGGGCCAATGAACCATGGGCTGAGCTTCCTGCAGGGCAGGCGGAGGCGAAGGTCCCCCATGGAAAGCCAGACTAATTGGGGGCATCCTGACGTTTCCAGTCCACTTGGATCTTTTGGTGGCGGAGCGCCCTCTGGATCTGGATGTTGGTGTTTTCCCAGACCTTCTCCGCCTCCTTGAACCAGGCGTCCACCGCCGGGACTACCTGCTGGCTCTTGTCCCATGGGCACAGGGGAGGTTGCCGTCCAAGTGCACACTGGTATGGTGTTAGTCCAGTGGATGCGCTCTTCAGTGAGTACTGGGCATACTCCACCCAGGACAGGTACTTGAACCAATCCCGTTGGCAATGGTGGCAGTGTGCTCGGAGGAACCTCCCCAAATCTTGGATTGTTCGCTTTGTCTGCCCATTCGTCTCCTGGTGATATCCCAAGGTGAGGCTTACTGAGGCTCCCAGTTTCCTGAAGAACGCCTTCCACACTCGGGAGGTGAACTGTGGCCCACGGTCCGAGAGGATGTCCTCCGAAAGGTGGAAGTTTCTGAAGACCAGCGTGTATAAGCACAGCTACCGGGGAGGCCAGGGGGCTGGCTGCCCCAGAGCCCATGGCCAGTGGGGGCCCCTGCAGGGCCATGACTGCCTCACTGAGTTACTTTCTCATCACCGCCTAATAGGAGACTCGTACAAAACCTTGTGCGCTACTACCACATAACAAACCACCTCATTGTGAATATGTGAATTCATTTATTACTACCCACAAACATAACTAGGGTGTGACATTCTTGATATAAACCCTCATGACGCCAAACTCATCTCTAACATGGGTTTTTTCTAACAATCATTTATAGCATTTTAGAACAAATTTACATGCTTAATCTACACACATTTTAAAGACTATTTATGAAATCAACGATTTTCTTATTTAATTTGATATTTTTCTTTCATACTGATATGCAAATTTGTCAAGATGAGTGCTGGGAAATGTGTTGTCCAATGTCAAATCTGTGTTTATTTGATCATGTGACCAGGTTAACGTCTGTAATGTCTGAAAGTTCTAGCGCAAAATCTGAAAATCATCAAATTTGCAAACTTAGGAGCAGTCATTCCATTCAAACATAAAAGCAGTAGTCAAAAAAGAAAAGAAAGAACAGGAGGAGAGGGTAGCAAAGCTACCAAAACTAAGTTCATTTGGCTTCAAGCAGTTCCCAAACCACGGACGACCCTTCCTTAAGCAGCAATGCCGCCAGCAGGTAACCGATCAAGCTAAGCTAACGTTAGACCAAAATAATAACGTCTGTGGCTACTGCATAAATTTCAAGACAAGTCAAGGATTTTGCTCAATTCAAAGCTTGCCGAATGCCATTCAAATAGGTGAGTAGGCCGACAAGTGACTTTTCTTTAAGCTCAGTCGATTTTTATATACAACGTTGTATATAGGATAATGGCAGAAATAAGGCAGTTTGTGTACAATAAATTGATATGGGGTCTATGCAGACGGTATTTCGCTGGGCAATTTAGGGGACATGATGGAATTGTTTTAAATATATTTACATATCATTAAATACTGCAGTTTTCGTTCATCTCGTCACATGCTTTTTCACGTCACTATCATGTCCTGCCTTTATGTCAGATAATGCAGTAGTTGCCCAAAAATGCAAGTTATCGGACGTTTTAACTGACCCAATTATCGCTGTCGAGGAGAGAGAGCGCGCAGTAAGTGAGGATGGTTAGCGCGATCGTTTGCAAATTATAATTTCATTGATCTATATGCGTCTTCGGGTATATTCAGGCCATGTTTATAAAACTAACTAACTTCTGTATCCAACCTCCACTTTTGTCAGCTTTTTATTTTCAGAACGATTTTGAAAGGGGGTGCCAATATATTTTGGTGGGTTTTATTAGTAAGAAAGGGGTTTAGAATTTAATTTTAATATTTCATAGCGTGAATGCATCTGCTGTGCATGCCCTAGCAACCCGATATGTCATCAGTAACATGGCCACCGCCATTATATGCTATTACTGTGTACAGCAGCACTAGAAATTATACTATATATATATATATATATATATATATATATATACATATATAAATAAAACTACTATACATTTTCTTTACTGGATGTATGCTTTACGTTTTTACTCACCCGAATGTTTCTCTGGGTACCCAAACATCTGAGCCAAAAATGTACTGATTCTATGCGATATTGGTGGAGGTTGACTAAGGAATTCTTTCCCAGCTAATTACCGATTTCGTTCTCGTTTTTTTTCCAGAAATTTGACGTTCGCTTGTGCCTCTATGAAATTTTACTAGAGGTATTAACTGACAACAGTGGTATATATACAATGTTTTTCACAGTAACCCTGTTATTGACCACTCTGCTACACACTTACATTTATGCATGTGCTTGGGGCTCCCCCAAAAGCCAATGTGTAATTCAAACCCTGGGTCCTCCAGATTTTGCAATGGGTTCACAGCCACTTTGTCGGAGTGCCCATGCCTAAAGAGCAACGTCATTAATCCACTCTTAACAGTAACGTAACATTTCTCCTTTTTCATGTATATGATTACACTAAAAAAAAACGCTCGTGGCCGTTGTCTCGGCCAGGTAGTAAGCTTCGATATTTACACTTCTTAGCCAAATTTAAATTTATAGCTCTTAGTTCTAAACCAAATTTCAGTACTTTCAGCAATCTCCTCACTTGTTTTCTTTGCCTGATAAAGGCCAATAATTTTACCCTTCTGAAACAGAGTATAACAACACCTTTTCCACGAGCACAGGATATGATCTGACATCATTCCTTTAAAATGAGAAGCAACTGATAGCATCAGTTAAGGTTAAATAACTTGTCACCAGCTGAAACATATTAATCACTGCAGTAATTATCAAATAGAAGGCTTTTACGTATTTGTTTAGTTAAATCCAAGAGGTGACTTTTTAGGCCGGGCAGTGTACGAACTCAAGACATATTATTATTATTATTATTATAACCTTTATTTAACCAGATACACAACTGAGATAAAATCTCTTTTGCAATTGTGACCCGGCCAAGAAGGCAGCACACAGCAGGTTGCATATTCAGACAAAGAAACAGGACAATGCAACAATAACATGACACAAAACAGAACTACAAAACAATGAAAAACAATCAGACCACTAACCACAAATAAAAATGGCATGTATTTGATTAAAATATAAAATGTAGACTTCAACTGAAAGCTCTTTCATGGGTCATTCCATCCCAACTCACCAAGGGCCTCCCAGTTCACATCATGGATTTCCTGGAAAAAATTCATGTTAATACATCTACCTGAGAAATGAAACCATGCCAAATCTTGTTGTACTCCTAATAGTTTTTGAGTTATGAATTTTTGAAATATGACAAAAATGACAAATTTTTGCTGGAAACTCTCTTTCTTTTAAGCCTCCTCAGAATCAGGTCTTTGACTGGAATGAGCTTAAATTTTTCCTGAATATAAAAATCACTCCCATAATGTGCTTTGATTCATGTTTCGCTATTTGAAAGCAAATTACTGTGTTCTATGTGGCCTTTCATTGAAAATAGTTGCATTTAGTGCTTGATTGTCTAATCTTTATTTTTTAAAATTAAATCTCAGGTTTCAGGTTTCAGGGGTGGATCTGGGTTTTGAAGTGAGTAGTTTCCATGAGTAGTTTGCGACATGAATAGCCAATCAGAATGAGGTTTGAGTGAGTTCCAACACAATGAAAGTGTTTCCAGCCAATTAATGATGTTTGAGTGAGTTCCGGAAACTACGTAAACTACCCTGGATCAGCCCCTGGGTTTTTAGAATTCATGCCCCAAATTTTATAGTTATACAGCTCTAGCATAGGTCTTTAAGGTTGAGGAACCATTTTGATATGCATGCAATATTACCTGATACACGTGGGTTTAAATTTGGCCACGGAACTGAAAATGTGCATGGGGGACAAGAGATATTTGAATTTTTCTGCTAAGTTAATAAAGATCTTAGTTAATAACATATCAAATTTTCAGAGGTCGAGGCTAGGTCGTCTTCAATAATTATTATTTATTCTTGCAGGCATCAAATTCAAAATGAGTGAATATTTCCAAAAAAAAACAAAACAGTTTATCACTTTTAACATTAAACATCTTGTCTTTGTAGTGTACTCAATTGCATATAGGTCAAAAAGGATTTGCAAATCATTGTATTCTGTTTTTATTCACGTTTTACACAACGTCCCAACTTCATTGGAATTGGGGTTTGTAAGATCTTAGCGTGCGTCTTTGGTTTTTCCAGGTGAGTGTGTAGTACTTGCAACAAAGTCAGTACAGCATCTTCCACTCCTCTAGAGCAGTGGTTCCCAACCCAGTCCTGAAGGACCCCCTGCCCTGCAGGTTTTTGCTCTCTTACTGCTCTTTCACATCTGATCCATTTAAGGGCTTCATGCTGATTGGTTGAAAAAGATCTACCTGAACAGGGTGTGCATGAAGGTGCACAAAAGTAAAGCTGTAACAAAAACCTGCCAGACAGGGGGGCCTTCAGGACTGGGTTGGGAACCACTGCTCTAGAGGGTTGGAAGGCACATTGCAGAGGATCTTTAAGATGCTGCATTTGTGATGCAATGTACCTCTTCACCAGGCGTTCAAAACACTTCATGACCATTGATGTAAGAGCGACTGGTCTGAAGTCTTTGGGGCCTGAAGGTCTAGGACTTTGGAACAGGTACAATTATGGATGCTTTCCAGATACTTGGCATCTTGTGACTGTTAAAGGAAGATCTAAAAATGTTAGTGAAAACTGGTGCTAGCACAGTGCTTCAGCACTATCCCATAGACGTTGTCCGGGCCGCGACTTTTCCAGGGGTTACAGTCTCTAAAAAGGCGCAGGACCTCTGATTTTATGATAAAATCCAGAGGTAGGTTAGGAGAAGTGGACATCACTACTGAGGAGTCATTGCTACTGCCACTGTCAAAGCAACAGAAGAAGGTGTTGAGTTGGTTGGCCATCTCCAGACCCTCACAACCATGAAGTTCAAGCAAAGCCCTCCCCCTGCCCTTAATGTGTGAGACATTTGTCATAGTTTTAATACCCCACCATTCCTCTCTGGGATTGCCAGATGACAGAGCGCCCTCTACCTTTTGACTGTAGTAGTACTTATCCACCATTTTCTGTCTTTTATCTCTGGAGTTCCCTTCTGGCTGTCTCATTGTAGTGTTTTTGATAAATGATGAGTCCAAAGTCAAGGATTGCAAAGAAACCCATTTGCTTGGAACCACATAGCAAACAAAGTCCATCATGACACAAGCTGCAAACTTCCAGGGTCTGGATGTACAGGAAGGCTTCTATATATCAGTGGTGGCTCGTGAACTGGCAACTGGAGAGGCTCAAAACAATCCCTCAAAATTAATGATTGCTCACGACCTGTTTTCAATCATTCATTTAAATTACCATCACAGAAACTCCGGAAACTCTCAACATTATCAGATGTGGCCAGTTTTCATTTATAATGCATACTGATTACGACTCCGGACTTCTTGCGCTTTGCTTAGCTGTTGAAAGCAATGCATGTGTTTCGCGATTGCTTAAATGAAATTAGATCATTTGAAACGTCTTTATGCAATTACATGCTTCCAACCCCTCCATGCACAAGTACTTCAATTCCGCGTGATAATCTCTTACATAGCCTACGCGTTGATTGAATAATTGCTGACTACAGCAGAGGAACGTAAATATGCATCTTAAACTCACACCGAATGCGTGAGAGTTGACAGGTATGCGTTATAAATGAAAACTGGCCACACCTGGTAATGTTGAGAGTTTTCGGAGTTTCTGTAATGGTAATTTAAATGAATGATTGAAAGCAGGTTGTGACTAATCATCAATTTTAAGGGATTGTTTTGAGCCTCCCCAGTTGCCAGTTCATGAGCCGCGACTGATATATATATACACACATAGTAAGTGTTACCAACTAAATTGCACCATTTGCTGGACAGGTAAGCGGTTTGCCAAGTCAATAATCCCAAGGCACTTCACTCCCTCCCCTCAGATAATGACAGGCTCCCAACATTATCATACACACAAATAACTGGAAACCCACAATGCAGTAAAATAATACCCCAACACTATCACAGGCTTTGCACCTTTTTTCTCATCAGGCACAAATACAGTCACAATACAGTTCATGGTTTATAACAGTCAGGAAGACTGGATCCCCTTGTAGACCTCAACTCCTTTTCTGATGTTGGACTGACTGTGGGCTCAGGCAAGTCTGCTGCCTGCTCAGCTGTGTCTGAGACAAGTGTTCCTGAAGAACTGGGTCCCACTGTAGGACTGGGTAGAGGGTCCACTTGATAAAGGCTGTGTCCTTCCCGCAGCGACCTGGGTTCGAATCCGGATCGGGTCATTTGCTGCATGTCTTTCCCCAGTCTTCTCCCCAACTTTCCTGTCTCTCTACACTGTACAACTATCGAATAAAGGAAAAATTCCCCAAAAAAATCTTAAAAAAAAAAAAAAAAAAAGTAACTCCGAGGTCTTGGCCAACCTTCCACAGAAGCTGAGTCACCTACATCATGAGGACCGACGGCAGCTTACGGGCCTCCTCCTGGAATATAAGGCCATATTTCCAGATGTGCCCAGCAAGACACACATCGCCAAACATGATGTGGATGTTGGGGATGCGCTGCCTATAAAGCAGCATCCCAACCGCATCAACCCGCAGAAGGCCTGAACAATGGAGAAAAAGTGTCCTACATGCTGGAGAATGACATCGTAGAACAGAGTCAGAGTGACTGGGCTTCACCTTGTGTCCTTGTTCCGAAGCCTGACAGTTCTGTCAGATTTTGTACAAATTATCGGAAAGTGAATGCCGTGACCAGGACAGACTCCTAGCCAGTACCCTGGATTGATGATTACATCGATCAGATCGGCAAGTCCAAGTACATCACAAAGTGTGATCTACTGAAAGGATACTGGTGTGTCCCACTGACTGAGAGAGCCAAGGAAGTATCAGCATTCGTCACCCCCAGCGGCTTGTTCCAATACAAGGTCATGCATTTTGGAATGAAGAACTCGCCAGCGACCTTCCAGAGGATGATGAATCAGTGCCTTGCAGGTCTTGAGGGTGTTGGAGTTTCTATAGATGACATTGTTGTGTATAGTGACACCTGGAATGATCATCTATCTCAGTTGAGGGCAGTTTTCTATCGGTTGTTTGAGGCCAATCTGACTGTCAACTTGGCAAAAAGTGAGTTTGGTCAGACCAGTGTCATTTATCTGGGCTATGTCGTTTGTCATGGTCAGGTAGCTCCTATTGCAGCAAAGGTTCAGAGCATTGTTGATTTCCTGGCCCTGAAAACAAGCGTGGCTTGATGAGGTTCTTAGGCATGGCAGGTTATTACAGTAAGTTCTGCAAGAACTTTGCTGATGTCACTGCCCCTTTGACTGATCTTCTGAAGAAAAATAGAAAATTTGTCTGGTCGGAGACTTGTCTAAAGGCGTTTGAAAATGTCAAGTCCCTGTTTTGTGCACAACCCGTTCTTCAGGCTCCTGATTTCAGCAAACCTTTCACCTTGGCAGTAGATGCCAGTGATGTCGGTGCAGGTGCTGTATTGTTACAGTTGGACGACAATGGTATCGAACATCCAGTTTGTCATTTCTCTAAGAAGTTTGATGTTCACCAAAGAAATTACTCAACTGTTGAGAAGGAAACCTTAGCTCTGGTTCTAGCTGTGCAACATTTTGAAGGCTATCTTTCCTCTTCAAATCAACCTATACTAGTGTATACGGATCATAATCCGTTGACGTTTCTGAACAAGATAAAAAACAAAAACAGAAGAATATTAAATTGGAGCTTGTTGCTTGTTGCTGAGTACAACCTGATTGTTAAGCATATTCGTGCTGTTGACAATGTTTGCGCAGATGCACTTTCTCGTTAAGTCTCAATTTGTATGTCAAGATTGGTATTAATTTGTATATAGTTAAGTGAATTCCTTTCGAGATTTAGTGTTCTTTTGTTATTGTATTTACCCACAATGCATAGCACTTTTGTCATAAAAAGTTGTCATACATGCCAACTTTTTCTTTTTCAGAGGGATGTGTGACGTTGTGACCTGATTGTATTATCTTGCTCAGCCAATAGGGGCAATGAATATTCATGAGTGCTTGTGGACATTGTGACTAGCCTGTGAACACCATAGAATCTTCAGGAGCCATCTAGAGGGTTCTATTGTCTGCAGGATTGTTCAAGAGCCATCACCTTCAAGATTCTTCTTTATGACATCATACAGGAGTACAAGGCCTATATAAAAGGAACTTGCAGCCAATGGGAAAAGAAGATCCTGTCCGGTCTGCTGTACCTGGAAGCTACTCTGGCTTTGCTGGGTGCAATCGGACTTTAGATCCTGTCCGGTCTGCTGTACCTGGAAGCTACTCCGGCTTTGCTGGGTGCTGTCGGACTTTGGATCCTTTCTGGTCTGCTATACCTGGAAGCTAGACCGGCTTTGCAGGGTGCAATCGGACTATGGATCATTTCCAGTCTGCTGTCCCCGGAAGCTAGACCGGCTTTGCTGGGTGCAATCGGACTTTGGATTATACAGATACTTCTTGGATACGGACTCTGCAGTTATCAGGATCACCGCATCGAAGACATCAGATTCCAGTGGATCTTCACCATTGTCGTGGGAACATCACAAGGATGGACAGTTCAGGCTAGTGAATAGTATTTCTATCTTTAATGTAGTAATTTTATTATCCATTCCTGTATTATTGTAACTGCTGCGTTCGTTCTCTCAGTTAATTAATAAATTGTTTAAATTTAATCCTTCTTCTAAATTCAAATCTTCCAGAATATTCTGGAACATACACCTGACCATCACAGAATCATGCCAGTGAGTGATGCAGTGGCGTCTGAGGGCCCAAAGATCAAGGGCATCCAGTAAAGGTCTTCGGCCTTGTCCCTTGCGCATAGAGATTTTTCCAGTTTCTGTGAATCTTTTGATGATGTTTTGCACTGTCGATGATGAGACCTTCAAAGCCTTTGCAATTTGACGTTGAGGAACATTGTTTTTATTCCACAATTTTTTTTACGCAAGCCTTTACAGGTCGGAGAGCCTCTGGCCATCTTCTGAGAAACACAGCCTCTCTGAGACATCCCTTTTATGGCCAATCATGTTACACACCTGATGCCAGTTAACTTAAGTACTTGCCAAATGTTCCCCAAATGTTCTTTCAGCTGATTCTCTGATATATTAATTGCTTTTTCAGCCCTTTTTTGCCTGTGTCCTAACTTTTTTCAGACCTGTTGCAAGCAGAAATTTTGCAATAAGCTCATTTTGTGGATAAAAATGTAAAATGTCTCAGTTTCAACATTTGGAATGTTATCTATGTTCTATTGTAAATAACATATTGGCTCATGATCTGAAAGTCACTGCATTTTGATTTTATTCACAATTTACACTTCATCCCAACTATTTCGAAATTGGGGTTTTTTATATATATATATATATATATATCAGGAAGTGTCACCAACTAAGTGGCAGCATCTGTTAGATAGGTAAGCACAATGCTACGTCAATAATCCCAAGAGACTTCAGTCATCGTGGCCTCTGAAAGCTTTTTTCTTCTGTCTTATGAGGTCTTTAATTTTTTTTAATTAAGAGACCCATGGCTTGTCATTCCCATAAACTTTAAACTTTTTGGTTGGGACCACTGAGCCCACCCAGAAATAAATATAATCAGACACGTGTAGCGTGATCATTCATATCAGCATCTTCAAAGACCACCCACATAGTACAGTCAAAGCACCCCTGCAGGGCTGTAATACTGTCCTTATTCCACACCTTGACAGATTTTTGCAGAGGCTTCTCCCTCTTCAATGGCCTCTCATAGATAGGGCATCGATAGACCACACTATGGTCAGACGCCCCAAGTAGGGGGAGCAGGGATGCAGTATGGGCATCTTTGACGGTCCCATAGCACTTGACTAAAATCTTATTTTTCCTAATGGGATACTTAACATATTGATAATATGTGCACAGGGATTTTTAACTAGGCAATTGTTAAAATCTCCTTAAATAAACTTGGGTGCATCAGGAGAGAGTGACTCAAGTTTTTGTATGAGGTTAAAAATAGTCTCTGACGGCTTATTAAAATTTGGGTATATGTATGCAACAGTAAAAAAAAAAATTGCGGAAACTCTCTGGGCAGATAGAAGGGATGTAAAGAAATGCACAGCAGCTTAATGTCAAGTGTACAGACATTCCCTCACGACAACTGCCCAGCACAACTCGTCCCTGATGAGTAGGCTGACTCCGCCTCCACAAGCTTTCCCAGGGACAGCGGGATACTGGCCGGTTCTGAACGCCACGAAGCCTTAAGGTTCCACCTCACTGGAGCTGACGTAGTCGTCCAACCATGTCTCGGTGATGGCCAAGACACAAGTGTTGCAGTACTCATACAGGAACCGGGTGCTGGCTGACAGCTTGTCCATCTTAGATCTCAGGGACTGCGCGTTGATGAGTAGAGTAGTGGGCACAGGAGGTTTATTTTTTAACCTCTTTAATCGCTGACGGATACCACTTCTGCATCTGCGTTTTCGTCTCTTCCGACTGCGGCCATTCCTCAGATCTGCCCAGATGCATTCCGGTATTGAGTTTAAAACTGTTGAAAAGTCCGATGGTTCCTTTTTGCTTAATCAGAGAAGTGTTTCTCTGCTATACTGAATTTCACCGGCTACTCCGCTAGCATCATTACCGTGGTTGCGTCCTTCAGTCAAACAATTGTTTAAAATCAACATTAACTGTCCAATCACACACCATATGGCAAGATCCACTGTTGCCACTAAAAGCAAGAAAGGTGCAAAGTAAAGAAACACTCACAGCCAAGCCCCAGCCCATGGCGAAGGCAACCAGATTGTCAGCCAAAATATCCTGATACTCCGTGGAATTCATTGTGCCATTATATCTAAACCAGTGCCCCTGGACCTCCTGAATTGAAACGGCCCAAAAACATGACTGAACCACCAGAGGCGTCACCAGAATGTCTCATTTAGGTGGGCATTTGTACTATTTGGGTCGGCGAGAAAAAAAAAAAATGTTTATAAGCTCAGGCATGTGCACAGACACTCAGTTAGACCCTAAGTGGTGCTCAATCACCCGCCCTTGGCTTGATAAGTGCCCTAATTGCAAGACAGTCCTTAAAATTCATTTATATTGTATAATTTATTTAGTTTAAATTTGGCCCTTGGCATCAACTCCAATATATACCAGTAAAAGAAGCATATGCAGATCAATGAGACCCCCTCTATGTTACCAGCTCTACACACTTTCACAGTGTGTTAAAAACAAAGCCATAAGCTAGCTGATGCGCCCATGTCATTGTGTAATTATAACAACCAAAATACGATGTTATATACAAATATTTTGCTGATAAGTAATTCATTATTAACCAAATAATTATAAAGCACTATTTGGCATATGAGCCAGGTCATGCAGTAACAGAGTTACAAAATTGGTGTATTTTGTATCATAGCTCCAAAACTCAGTAAGATAGAGTTACAATTTAAATGATTTTGTGTCTTCCCTAGTACTTCAAACATAAAATAGCTAATTTTGTTCATTTGAGTTATTTTGGGTGAAAACACCAAAAAACTGCATGGCAACAGAGTTACAAATTTGTTCACATTGTTTTGCCCCCACTTCAGGATTTCCCCCACAGTGAAAACAAACAGCCTTCTCTTTTGTTAAAGGTCCTCCATTATGCTGATCCTTCTTTTAATACATAGATGTAATGTTATAATGTCGGATGTCCATACTCAACCTCTGCAAAGTCCCATTAAAGGCATTTTCTGAACCAAACCATCAAATTTAAAATTATTTTCAGCATTGATAAACAACCCCATGGGGTCCATGAATCCACCAGAGAAACCTGCAATATCAATTTGCTTCATGACAAAAAATGATATTTTTAACATTTTTTAGTTTTTGGGAGGGACCACCCATTGTGGGGTCCCAGAAAGTGTCACCAATGATTATAATCATGTGCTCATCAATGCACATTGCAGCTGATATATTTTCCTAATGAATAAAAAAAGAATTTGTTGAAATTGATGTCATACTGCCGAGATAGGAAGATATTTGCTCAAAAATATGTTCTGAAATGGAGATTTCCAACAGCCACATGTGTAAACAACGGTACTTTTGACAAAGTTCCCAGCCATGACACAGTAGGGAATTTGCTGAAATTTGCCCCAGGGTACAGCAAACATTCAAGGAAAAAACCAGGATGCGTTGACACCGGTAACATCTTCATCCGAACACTTGCATCAACCGACCGTTGTAAACCCTAAAATGGGGTGTTGATACAAAACGGATTGTGTGAGTGTGGCTCTCACTTAATTCTTCTAGTTTAAGTTTTTTTCAGAAATATAGCTATTAACAATGACCCCTATGATGTTTATGCTTAAAATTATTGCTTATTCTTAGACCTTCAAACTGAAGGAGCCTCAAGACAATGACAAGGTGATAGAAAAAATGTTAAAAACATAATTTTTTGTCATAAAGAAAACTGATACCCTAGGTTTCTCTGGTGGATTAAAGAAGCCCATGGGGTGGTTTATCAATGCTGAAAATTATTTTGAAATTGGTGGTTTGGGCCAGAAAATGCCCTTAATGGGACACACCTTTCTAAACAAAAGGTCAAGGTCAAATTTATTTATAAAGCACATTTAAAAACAACTCTCGCTGCCCAAAGTGCTGTATAGGATGTATAATTAAGAAAAGAAAAAAGAGAAAACATAAATAGATAAAAAAACTCAATAAAATTACATAAAAAGATAGATGGGACATAAATAAGCACAATACATCTGAAAAACATTACACAATACAACAATCAAGCTCAAGTTGTGTTAAAAGCCAGTGCAAAAAAAGTGCGTCTTTAAAAGAGATTTAAAGTGCAGTAGTGAGCCAGCTGATCGGATGTGCAGAGGAAGAGCATTCCACAGTTTAGGACCTGCCACAGAGAAGGCTCTGTCACCTCTAGTTTTCAATTTAGAGCGTGGAACATCTAAGAGCAGCTTATTAGTGGACCTCATTGTTCTGAATGGTTTGTAATTGGTTAGTAACACTGACAGATAAGAAGGAGCCAGACCATTAAGAGATTTAAAAACCAATAATAAAATTTTAAACTGGATCCTGTAAATGACAGGAAGCCAGTGGCGTGAGGCTAGCACTGGAGTGATGTGATCACGCCATTTTTTACCAGTTAAAAGATGTGCAGCCGCATGATTGACCATCTGCAGATGGCTCATTAAAGCCTGGTCCAAGCCGAGATAAAGAGAGTTGCAATAGTCAAGCCGCGATGAAATGAGCAAGTGTATAAGCCGTTCAAAATCATTAAAAGGAAGATATGGCTTGACTTTGGCAAGGGTCCTCAGCTGAAAAAAAAAAACTAGTTTTGACTACCGCACAGATTTGCTTATCCAATTTGAGAGAATTGTCAAATAGAACTCCAAGATTTCTAACACATGGGTGAATGAAAGAAGATAAAAGACCAAGTGCACTATCGACACCATCTAAAATATCTTGATTACCAAATAAAACTATTTCTTTTTTTTGGTCATTAAGACAAAGGAAATTAAGAGATAACCAGTCTTTAATGTCTTTGAGACAGTTTAACAGGGCTTGAAATGAACCGCTAATGGGCTTAAGAGGCAGATAAATTTGTAAATCATCAGCAAAGCAATGAAAGGAAATGCCATGCTTTTTTTAATAATGGACCCTAGAGGGAGAGGATACAAGGAAAAAAGGACTGGGCCTAAGATGGAGCCTTGAGGCACACCACAGCAGAGGGTAGCCACTTCTGAATGGTAAGTGTCAAGCTAAACAGAAAAGGTCCTCCCTGGTCCTGTATAAGATACAGGGGTTTTGCCATAAACTGAGAACGTGATTTCCTAAAAATGATTTCCTCTCTGAATGGCTCATCCCAAGATCTCCACGAGATTTAGGCAAAACCTGACGTCAGATTGTTGCGTCCAATCAGGACAGACCTGGCCAGAGCCAATCATGGCACTGGACCTGCCCACCCTGGAATCTATTCTATCAGACACAAACGATCACAAATCATTTAATGTGTAGATTTATCAGTATGTGTCCCAAAGCTGTTCATACGTGTTTTTTTTAGAAGCAAAAAAAAGCACAACTATTTTCTCTCCCGAAAGACGATGTCACCAGAAATCAGTGGGTAGCTTTTTTGTTTGCTGGCGGCAAACAGCCACACTCAAAGGGAACGTTAGCTATTTGTGCTCGGCATTTCACCAAAGACAGCTTTGTCAATGAAGGATAATTCAATGCTGGATATTCATCTCAGCCACTCCTCAAACCTGGGGCAGTTGCATCGATCAAGGGCTTGGAGCCACAAGCTGTAAGTACCGTATAACAGCAAATAATGTAAGAGAAGCGAACATGTTATGGGTGGCTAGCAGGACCACTAACGATAGTTAGTACTAACAACTGGCCTCAAACGCAGGCTTTGTAAAATATCTGAAGATTGCCCGTTGAATTTGGCTGTCGCACTGCGGCTAACGTAGCTAAATTACTGTTGCTAATGTTTGTGTCCTCTTCAATAAACTCAGATTATGTAGAATGAAACTTACAAAAATCTATGCTACATAAAAATAGGAGAAAAAACCGAGAATAAAAAGTATTGCTGTGATTTTATTTGAATGTGAGAGCAGCTACAACGACAGTCCCAGAATCTGATACTGTTTGAGTGACAAAGCCGGTGGTTTGGCAATATTTGGTCGAAGGAGGCATGATTAACCAGCCTCGTGTCATAAAAATGGCCAACAGAAAAGCAATGCATTTTTGCTGACCAATTACATAAATATGGTATGTTCAAAAGCTTCTATAAAGGTTTCATCATATCTTCATTGCATGGGCAGAGGATTCCTTAGGGTGGGCGAGGCTTTTGTAAGGGTGTGCAGTGCCCACCCCAGCCCACCAGTAGACATCCCCCGGTGATCCGCCATCCTATTTCACTGTGGGTATGAGGTGCTTCTCCTTGTATGCATCTCTCGAGCCTGATGAAGGTCTTGGACCAAAACGTTGCCAATCATGACTATTAATTAATTTCTGCAAGTGGGACAGTGTGCGGGAGTTTATGTTTTTTTTTTTTTAGGTCAATTGCTGTCAAAATGACCGAGATATGGCTCCATATGACATTTTAAATATGGCTGCTAAGGCGACCATATTTGAAATAGGATCGTATTGTCTTATATAAAGTTTGGTGTCCTCATTGGAAGGAACAAGCATGCCAAGTTGCAGCTTCATGGGCACAGTGGTTTCAGAGATGAAGATGTTTACATACGACAAACAACAATCAATGGCGGAGAACCAGGCCATGGCATAAGCACAGTGGACCTTTGGTGCAGGAGAGCTAATAAAAATTACTATGTCTCAGCAGAGGTCAGAGCACTATTAAATTGGTGCAAACCATCTTATGAGGCAGGCTGGAAAGACATTGAATGATATTAGATGTCCATATACAGGCGGTGCTGGCCGACAGAAGTTTGCAGGGCAACATAGACAGAACGGAAAATTCATGGGTAAAATCTGTTCTGAGGATATGGAAAGTGGTAATAAAAGAACACCAATTGGAGGAAGATATCAAAATTTGAAGCTGTTGTGCGTATGACTCTGATTTTACACCAAATAAATTAGATCCTAGATTCAAAAGTGGTGTTTTAAAAGAGGTACAACATCTCTAAGTGGCATTATACAGGAAAATTAAATGATAAGTTAAAAGAAACTTTATCATTAGAGCAGCAAGATTTATAGATATCTCCAGTTGAGAAACTATGCAAAATATGAAAAAGAAGAATATCAAAGAGGCCAGCTTCATCCCACTCTTCATAAATGCCAACAAATTAGACATTGAAAGAGGCATCATCTCTCAACTGTATAAGAGCCTCCACACCTTCAACACAGACTCAAAAAATATATAAAATATAGATGGGAGAAAGAAGGAGATTTAACAATAGCGGATAAAGAATGGCAACATATTTGCCTATTTCACTGGATAAGTACAGAATCTCATCTGTAGAAAGAATTTTGTAGGAAAAATGTAACTTGTTTTTACAAGCCCCACTTTAAAGGCATATTATCACGATGGAAACCCGGTGTTGAAAGAATTATGGCTGTCAGGCTGCACACCATTACCATGTATTTTGGGAATGTCAAAACATTAAGGATTATTGGAAAGAAATACATCAAGCAATACAAACCATCTTTAAAACCCATGTATTTCGGACACATCTCCCCAGAGGTCAAAGGTATAAACAGATATCTACTGGGTGTACTGCTAGCTGCGAAGAAAGAAGCTTTAACCAAAAGATGGAAACAGAGGGACCATCCATAAATAACTGGATAGAGGTGACACTGGACATATATAGGATGGAAAGGGTTACCTTCTCTGTGAACTTGAAGATAGACTTGTTCATGCAGTATTGGGAAAAATAAGTACAATATGTGAAGCCTTGAGACCTGACTTTGTAAAGAAGTAACTTCCAAAATCCTTTTTTAAAGAAAATAAATTATTGAAAATAACCACAAAGTAACAATGAGCTGCTGCAAATATCCCCTATTGACTATGATTGTTCTCTTCGGATGTGTCTAGTCACGTTTATTTATTTCTGAAAATGAAGGAAACAGAACCACGAATGACTGAAATTGCACAAAATGTGACAAAGAGACTGTACTTGGTACAGACTTTTTTTTTTTTTTTTTTTAATCTGGGCTTTGCAAATGTGCCATATAAACTGCATTTATAAATACACTAATTTGGTTTTATTTATTTATTGAATTTTTACAAACATTTCTTTTAATCTGGGCTTGAAAATGTATCATATAAACAGCATGAACATCTATGCACACATTTTATTTTGATTTATTCATTCATTTTAATTTATTTCAATTTTTCCCCAGTAATCTCCAGTCTCATCATTTGTTTTACTGTACCAGAGTACAGTACAACATAACAATGTGGTAAATGTATGAAGAAGATTGATGGATGTGAATTTTCATTTTCAATAAAAAGAGAATATTTAAAAAATTACAGTTTCACTGAAAATTTTATGGTTGAAAATAAGAACCAATCCACTTTTTGATCAGGGGACAGCCGGGAGTTTCCCTTCATGCCCAGATCCTTGCAGTCACTGGAGAGCTACTGCAGCGCCTGATTCTAAGAACTACAACTGCATTGATCTTGTGAGGTTATCATTGCTGACATGTACATGACATCAGAGCTAGTTGGAATGAAGTTGGATACAAATCAAACCGGCATGCATTGTGCAGTGATCACTGGCGATCGATTCTCTGCAGACCTGGCTCATCTCAAACGAGCCTATTGATACTTTCATTACGCTGATAGAAAAGAAACCAAAAGTTTGGTGATGTCTAGGGGACAATTAGGAGCAAGTTGAGAGAGCCAGGTTGGGAACCAGGAAATCCACTACTCTTTTCAACGAGCGCCAAGAGATCTTTAATAACGGCAGTGAGTCAGGACCTTGATTTTAAGGTCTCATCCTCAAGACAGCATCTCCTATGGCACAGTGTCCCCATCTCTGCACTGGGTATTGGAGATTATTTGACCTAAGTGAAGACCACCACCTACTAACCCAACAATACCACTTCCAGCAGCAACTTCCCCAGGGCTCCCCTGAAAAGGCGAGTTTAATCTCAACGAGACTCCCCTAGTTAAATAAGGGATAATTATAAAAATAGGACCAAGGGTCCTGTAGCTTACCAATAAGCAATCTTATAGTGATGATAGATATTATGAAAATTTCATGTGAAGTTTGACCTTCAATCATCAAAGGTCAATGTCAAGGTCACTACATGAAAGTTCACAAACATTTATAAGACCTCCTATAAGTCTGTAAGACAAATATAACTCTAAAACAAACCTTGGCTCTATCTGTGACCATTTTGATGACACAAGTCATCGTAATTTTGCTATGCCAAGTTTGACCTTCGAAGGTCACCGACAGTCAAGTTGAACGTCACCAAATAAAACTCCACGTGGTGGTCTAGGAATCAGAAGGTTCCTGGTTCAATCCCCGGCTCCTCCAGAGAATGTGTCGAAGTGTCCTTCAGCAAGACACTGAACCCTGCCCTGCTCCTGATGTGCAGCTTGGCGCCTTGTACGGCAGCCTCTGCCATCAGGGTGAATGAGAGACATAATTGTAAAGCGCTTTGGGGTTATGTGACTGGAAAAGCGCTGTATAAGATGCAGTCCATTTGCCATTTAACATGCTCACGTTTGACCTTCAAAGGTCAATACGAAGAGCACCAAATGAAAGTTCATTGATGACTTCCTATACATTTCGAATACAAACCTTGGCTCCATCTGTGACCGTTTTGGAGATACAAGTCATTGTAATTGTATTGTCAAGTTTGACCTTCAAAGGTCATGGACAGTCAAGCCGAATGTCGCCAAATGAAAGTTCATGTGTGACTTCCTTTAAGTCTCTAATACAAACTAAAGGCGCTACTCCACTAGACAGTTTTTACTGTTAGAAGTTGCTGTCAGAGAGAAAATCTCTCGTGGATAACGAAATGACAGTTACTTCCGAGAGTGAAGAAAAACTTTCGGAAGTTTGTCGCAGAAGTTATTGGTGTCAAGTGGAAGGACTATTGAAAGAATGTCATAATGACTCGCGACAGCGCTCTCAGAGAATAGAACCGGTTCTATTTTGGGGAAGCTACTTTCGGGAAGCACAATAGCCCGTGAATGGTGTGGTGTATAAAAGGGCGTGTTGTGTGAATTTCTTCCTATGTGACAAAATGGCAAGCACTAGTGGCCAAGAATGGACGAAATCGGAGACATTTCAGCTGATAAACAGCTACCAAAAACCAACCCAGTTTATGGGATGTTAGCTCATCAGAATAAAGACAGGATGAAAAAAATGGGTGCTTGGGCTGATCTTGCAAAAGCATGTTCCAGGGACGTCGCTTGAGGTACAGCGGAAGATGCATAATTTACGGAACCAGTTCAATGGCGAGCAGTGGCCGGCGGTGGACGGAAAACTGGGGGGGCGGAAAACATCCCTTGAAACGGATGAGATTAGTGACCCGATTTCAATCATTGTTCTTGGTCAACATGTTAGTTTCCCTTATAATGAAATGTTTAGGCGAGTGAATAATAAATTCTATAAAATGTTTAATTCACATGCCTTAAAGGCAACTCTTCACGAAAAAACCACTGTGGATTTTCCGCGTTAAATTTTGTCACATCCTAAGCAAGTTGTCAAACCTGTGCGTAATGATTATTTAATTGAAAAAGATTGAAACGCGCTCTTTTTTGCGTTCAATTGGTGCATTTGATTTCTCGTCTTAACGAAGACAATTAGCTACACCTGAGAGGGGAGAGTTCAAGTGTCTTTTACCAGGGAAATTGACTGAAAACAGATCAAGACTAATAAGCAGTTTAAAGACATGTTTATCGCCCTCCTTGTTCTCTGTCCACCGCCCGCCACTGATGGCGAGCTATGTACAATTAAAACCAAATCAGGACAGGGTACAGAGGTTTCCTCCTTTTTTTATTATAATGAATGTGGCAACAACTGCCGCAACCTGTTGTCTCCTCGCCGGCAACATGGTAAATGAGGTCGAGTAGAGCGAGCAGAGACCCTCGTGTCACATGATATGGTCATCGATTGATACTGTCAAACTGTAGCTAATGATCTCTCAAGTGGAACGTCATGAGAAATTTTATGTCGACAGTTGCTTCCAGAAACATAGTTGATAGTCAATCGGAGCTTCTGTCAGAGACTTTTTAATCTGAGGTGGATCGACGTTTGATATTTCTGTCGAGAGTTGGCTGACAGAAAGTTTCGACATAATCTGTCTAGTGGAGTAGCGCCTTTAGGCTCTATCTGTGACCTTTCAGTGATCCAATTAATTGCATTTTCACTAGGTCATGTTTGACTTCTGTAGGTCAATATGAAGGTCACCAAATGACAGACATTGGCTGTGTCCGAAATCAATCACTAATTTACTATTCCCTACTCACTATAAAGGGACTCTCTATGTAGGTGACTATATAGTGAGCTCATTGGCAGAGGGAAAAAATGCTTTCGGACACTACCTGGCTCGTTTTGTCGCAGCTGTTAATAGCATCATAGCAGTCGCAAAATTAAATTGTATCTATTCAACTTCAGATGAAGGATTTGGGCGTATTTCTGTAATAACCAAATGGAGTATATTTCTCATTGTGTTTGTTACCATTATCGCTTAAATAATAAAATTTGCCATAAATTTTTAATATCATCATCTATTTTTTGTCCTCTAAGTCATCATTATTCGTTTTAATAGTACCTAAATGTCCGTTTATATCCTGTGTAAAAAAACGGGTCTCCTGCGCTGCTTGGTTTCCAATTAAAAAAAAAAAAAAAAACATTTCGCGCCTGAAGCTAATAAATGTCTCGTGCCTGTTTTCAAACTCCGTTGACTAAACGCAGCTCTTTCGGAGCTTTTCGGTTTGTGTGCAGTGCATGATGGGATGTATAGCTGGGTTAGTGACCATCGGATGTTCACTACATTTCGCGGTGGATTGTGGGATGTAATGAGTTCACTATGTAGGGGATATAAAAATCTTACAAACAATTTGGACAGCCCTACAAAATGGCAAACCCACTATATAGTGCACTACATAGTGAGTAGTGAGTGATTTCGGACACAGCCAATATATGACTTCCTATATGTCTCTTATACAAACCTAGACTCCATTGGTGACCGTTTTGGCAATACAAGCCATTGTACTTGTATTAATCGTCCCTTGAGAATCAGCTGGCTCTATGTCCACTTTTCGCAGAAATAGAGTTAAGCATACCAGGACATTCTAAAATCAGTTAGGTTTATGTCACTTAGTGCTTAGCTCCAAACTAAAGTCTACACCATATTAACACGTAGAAACATTTAGCTCTATATGCTGAGTGGGGCTCGTTTTAAATCAGGTGCTTCTATGTCCAAGGAACCAATCAGGGTCCGGACCTGGATCATGTGACATTCGCTCAAAATGGCCAAGGAGCACATGTAAAGCACAAAATGAGAACTCCTCAGAAAAAACGTTCGATTCCCTTCTGAAAGACTAATGGATTATCTTGATGGGTAAGTTGTTCACCAACAATGTATACACACTGTAAATCTTAATTTTGTCGTGTTAGGACTGGCGTGGAAAAGTCACATTCGTCAATATGCATGGACATAGAACTACTTAATTCTCAAACGATCAACTTTAGGCCTAGTGTGCTAATGTACAGTGCACTTAATATACAATTTGTCAGCGACATCGGGGCAACCCAGGGATATCAGGGGAGACCCCCCCTACCCCCCCCCCCCGCTCGCCTGCCCCACCCGAACCCCCACCCCACCCACCATTTAGGCCCAAAAGCCAAGATCTGCCGCAGGCAAAAAAGACAGACCTAAAAGCGATGTTAAAATTTATGCCTCCTGTGGACAGAAAATACATGGAGGGAGTCGCAAAATAGACTGAGACATGTTTTTGCCGTTGATGCCTAAATAAGGCATTTTGACACCGGTACTGGTAAAGTTGCTTGTCCTCAAAACCTTATTAAGCTTTAATATCGAACGTTATGATTGGTCCGAACAGGGCTATCATGAAAATAGTTTTGTTTAATGTTTGTTCAAAGTTGTTCATGTTCAAATTTGGCATTTTTGGATGGGCAAGGCTGTCCCGGTGTCAGGTCTAAATGAGAAAGGTGGCTCATTTATAAACTTGTGTATTTGATATACATGTAGTTATTTTATATGTGAGTGTATGAAGCATTTTGATGCCAAATTTTGCATTTCGTATATATACTTAATTTTTCTAATTTTTATTTTTCATGCTATTGATTCTGGTCAGTGGGCAATGCTGTCCGGTGTCACAGGTTCAAATGAGAAGGTGGCTCATTCATCAATCTGTTAATTTGATGCAATACTTTTATCTATGAGTATATGAAGCATTTTCAGTACTCATTAATCCTCAGTCTTATAAACGTCGTTCATGGTGTCCCAGTACATTTTTTGTGAAATAAATATAAAATACTGGTAACCATTCATTGACTAAAACGTTCTTAGTTTGTTCATAACTTTTTTTAAAACAACTCTGATGGACATAGAACTTCCTGATTTTGATCATACGTAAAACCAGTAAAGGCATCAGGTCCTGTGTTGGACATAGAACTTGTTGACCAAGGGCAACTTACGTTCCTCGGAATCAGAAGGTTCTATGTCCATTTTTGACTGCTTATATCTCTAAGCCTATGGAGATTTTGAACATGTTTGCAATATGTTTAGGGTACCTTCCACAGTCAACAATACTCCACACAAAATAAATATTGATTACTCTCTAAACATCAGAGATGAGACAGTTGAAATTTTCAAACTCCATTTTCTCAAAATGAGGAAAAGTGGACATAGAACCAGCTGATTCTCAAGGGACGTTATGTCAAGTTTGATCTTCAAAGGTCACCGACAGTCAAGTTGAATGTCACCAAATGAAAGTTCATAAATGGCTTCCGTTTTGTCTCTAATACAAACCCAGGCTCTAACTGTAACAATTTTTGTGATACAAGTCATTGAGATTTCACTGTAAACTTTGGCCTTTGAAGGTCACCGAAGATCAAGTTCAAGGTCACCAAATGAAACTTCATATATGACTTCCTCCATTCCTCTAATATAAAAAAAAAAAAAAAAAAAAAAAGAACTTAGGGCCTGTGACCACAGGAAGTTTTTTTTTTGCGCTGGAAGTGTCTATTTTCTATCCAAATTCAGTAAAGTTCAGCAAAAGCGCTCAGCGACCTCAACGCAAAAATGCCCTGAATTTTCAGCTTTTTTATCCGCTTCGCTCATGGCGCTTTTTGGAACAGCACTGGATTCATCAATGTCACTTCTCTTTCACTGACTAATCAAAGTCAAGAAGACTTACAATATCAACAGCAATGTCGAAGGAGAAACTGAGTCAGCTGCTCCAGTCATGCTTCAAATCAATTAGGAACAGTTTAGGTTTGCTTACTGGTCTCTGTTTTGGGACTCTAGGTTTGCTGACAAGTGAGTAAGTTTTTATTCATGTTTACTACAACTGTAGAGGCCAACAGCTGTCGCTAGGTAGTCTGTAATCGCTTAGGTTCCCTTTTATTTTAACTGGGGTAGGTAGCTACGTTTCCCAAAGCATTGTAACGAGCTACTTTACCAGCTTGGTTGCATTGCTCAAACCACTGACTGTATACGGTTCCAGTGACGCATTTTGGGAAATCAACATTCTGTAGCTCAGGAACTGAGACGATTCACAAATCATTTTCAACGTATTACCAAACCTTTCCAAGGTAACACATTAACATAACGCCAAACAACGGAGACTTGATATGCGCAACGATGGATTGCGTAAGTGCTAAGAAGAAGTTTTTGTAAATTAGCAGCAGTAAGCCCTGGAGAGAAGTGCTCTGAAAATGAGATCCAGGGTGCTTCCAGCGCAAAAAAACGCTTCCTGTGGACACAGGCTCTTAGTTTTCCCAGGTGGTCTCCCATCCAAGTTCAAACCAAGCTACACCTACTTAGCTTCAGGCGTATGGTCTGAGCAGGTTGAAAGGAAGAATGCACTGATAACATTTCAAATGTTATCAGCCAATTTGAATGGGTGTTATCATCTAATATCAACGCCACAGACATGGTCTAGTAGGGCCCAACTACACCCAAAGTTACATGGGATAACTTGGAGATCACATTACTCTATAGCTTGTCAGAGAGGCTAAAGTGGAGATCACATCACTCCCAATCCTGTCAGAGAGGCGAGAGCTCACGTCATTCTACAGACTTTAAGAGATGCTATAGATCACATCATTTTTAAAACTCAAAGAGAGGCAAACTTAAGGATCACATCGCTCAACAGCCTGTAAGGGTGGCTAACTTTGAGATTACACCACTCTACAGCCTGTCAGAGAGGCGATAGCTCACATCACTCAACAGACTGTATGTAAGAGAGGCTGACATAGAGATCACATCACTCTACAGACTGTAAGAAAGGCTATAGCTCACATCACTTGAAACTCCAAAAGTGGCAAACTTAGAGACCACAACACTCTAAAGCCTGTAAGAGAGGCAAACCTGAAGGTAACATCATTCTAAAAACTGTTATGAGGGGCCACAGATCACATCAGTCAACAGCCTGTCAGAGGCTCACTTGGAGATCACATCACTCTAGATACTGTAAGAGAAGCCAAATTAAAGTAGAAGATTCTGTGCAGCAGAGGCAACATTCAGTTTCATTGTTATTACTCACACAGGAAAATCACAGCATTAACGCCCTCATTAAAGTTAATTTGTTCTGGGAGAAGCAGGTTTTCATCATGATGCACATGTACTTTTACAGACACTGTAAAAATGTACTGAAGCAGATAGAGACAGGATATTGAAGATATTAAAATACAGAAGATTATGTTGAAAAAAATGACAGGATGTCAGGTTACAGTTGTATATTTTCTTACTGATAAAACATGAACTGATTCTTTCAAATTGTGTGCTTGCAGGAGCCCATACTAGAACAAAATCATCGAGTTTATGACAATCTACTAGCACACAGAGCAGATTCACTGAACATGGTTTTTCTGGGGGAAAAATGAAAAAAAAAAGAAAAAAAAATATCTAAAATACAGAGAGAATCTATAAAATGGAATAATGTTCCTAAATAACACAAATAATACACAAATAAGAAATTACACAAAAAAAAATCCAGAAATTTCCAGTTTATATGAATAACCCAGGTGATACAGATTTATTTTTTCCTCCTTTTTGGTCACAGCTAGTACCTCAGTAAATAAATTTGAAAAAATAAATAAAAGACTGTCCTCCATAAAACTAAACTGTATATGCAGATGTAAAATGAGCATTTTTGTGCCCCGGTGGTTCTCTGGCCAGAGTGCACGCACCATATAGAGGCTGAGTCCTTTCCGCAGTGGCTCAAGCTTGAATCCAGCCTGAGCATTTTGCTGCATGTCTTCCCCACTGTGCCCCCCATCCTTCCTATTTCTCTCTACTGTTCCTGTCTAAAAAAGGAGAAAACTCCTAAAAAAAAATCATTAAAAATAAGCATTTATTTTCAGAAATAATATAATTACATAATGTAATAAGGTAGGAGCAAATTCTTGAGAACACAATTCAATCACCCAACTAGTTTGAGCAGGGGCACAGGCAGTACATAAGGCCTCTGTTTCTATAAAGAAAAGCAGTAGCATAACCCATAATCCCGCTGTGCATGCGTCAGTAGCCTGTAAGCTCAATGTCCCAAGAATGCACTCCGTGTTCCCAGATGATCCTATTTGTGTAGAGCATCTCTGATAAACTACTACTCAATCAGGATCTGTAACGCACCATAATGGAGAGAATTCTGGGGAGTCCAGTGCATCAGATGAAACTATCTGTGGTGATGAGACATATTGAGGGGATACAACCCCAGAGATGCCTGTCAGGGGACAAGTACCCCTGGTATGTCAGAGTGAGCCGTGGACATTCGGGTTAACTATTTCGCCCAGGGGTTAGGTAGAACCCAGCTTCCTCTCTTGGTGCACCCTTAAGATGGCTTCACATACGAACCGGAACTGGCTCTGAAAAACACAAAAACACAAACAAGCACACGCCACACGCAGGCACGCACACAAACATATGCAAGCATACTCGCACACATGCACGCACATAAACATGCATGCACATACAAGCACGCACAGACACACACACCACACCACATGTGCACATACTTGTCTATGGAGAACAGAGACTGCCAAAATCCAAAATAAATAAAGAAATATATAAATACCTCAATATATGAAAATGCCATTAATGCCATTAGAATATATTTTGTCTTTTATGCATTTATTTATGTATTATTCTGCTATTGCATTTTCCTCCTACTTATATTTCCAAATTTATTTATCTCAGCTCTGTCCTTTAACATTTTGTAATGCATTATTTTAGTGTTGCATTCCCCCCCCCACTCATATTTCCCAACACTTGTATTTCACTGTAGTCTTTTTACATTTGCTTAAAGGTCCCATGACACCAAAAAATTAAAAAAATTGCTTTTAAACCATTCTAAAGAACTTTTACCACGTGAAGTGGAATCTGAAACTAGTTTTTCATACTTCAGTTTATGAGAAGTGTAAAATGCAAATTAAACCTTTGTTCGGGAACGCCCCTTGAAAATTGTTGAAGATTATGTATTCCATGACACGTCATCTCCAGAAGGACAATGCTCTGAGCAGAGTTGAGGTAAGGGGGTTTTGCATGCAGTAACCTACACATTTGTCTCGAGCTACTAACAAACATTCAAATTTTTCACCTCTAAATTCGATACAAATCATGTGCAACACTTACAACAACCGTAGTGAGGATTAGAGAGAAAAAACGCTTTGTTTTCGGAGTCCGCTGAAATATCAGATTTGTCAGATGATCATGAAATTCAAGCTGGAATTTAGGGCGCTGGAATAAGTCAGCCATATCATTCTGAGCTTGAGGTGGAAGCAGGTTTTACAAAGTCAATGCAATATCAATGTGATGCGAAATAAATAATAATGGAGTCATTTTTGGTGCCATCCATTCAGCAAAAGTGGGGACTGATATAACAATCGTGCCTGGTGAACCGGAAATTGTTGAAACATAGGCCATTCCCTGAAAATAATGCTTGGTCTTGACCTGTTTTCAATCTAATTAAATTGACTTTACATGCACTCCGAAAACAGGAGGGCCCATCAGGTGCAGCCAATTCTGCTCGTTAAGATAAGACGACCACTCATAAGCCTAGAACTGTTTTCAACCATTTTCCTTGATGAATGCATTTTCCAATGATAAAAATAAGCCATTGGCAGTTAAATGAGTTAAATGCACAGCTTCCTTCCTAATGCAATGATGCAACGATTATAGAGAAAATGTTTTATTTACTTTACAAAAAAAGACAAACTACAATGTTAAATTTTGTGTTTGCTTTAAGCACATCCTGCTCTGAAAAATCTTAGCTTCATGATTGTTTCATTTCAACAAAGACAGCGAAAATTGTCAACAAAAATCTGCAAATGAATAACATTGATTGAATTGGAATTTCGTGACACGTTTTCTTTGCGTTAAATAACTTTGGAAAACTCGTCGAATCTGATCATGTTGAGTGTTTTCTGAGTTCATGTAATGTCAAAATAAACTAGATTGTGACTTTTTTTTTTATCACAAAAAGACATTATTGTAGCCCTGGACGGAGTGTCCGGGGGTACTATGGATTTGCGGTGGTCGCGCGCTTGTGTCCTGGCCCAGACGTACCTCTGCAGGAGGAAAACGAAAGAAGATAAATGATAGCGATAGAAGAATAACAGTATGAATATCATGTCAAATTTTTGCTTCAGAAAACAATTTTTTCTTAACTACTAATTTGAATACCACTGGCTCAGTATAGATGAAGTGGTTGCTACAGAGGACAACAAATTTTTCAGTCACAAGAGAGCATTTTTGGAATTGCTGGATAGATAGTATGAGCAAGTATACTGAGCAGTTTGCACAGGAGGCTTAGCTGAGGAGTTTCATTTATGCAAGTCTTGAAAAACAGGGTCGGGAGTTGGGACTGAACTCGCCAATATTGTAAACTGTGTTCGAGGTCGGCTTGCTGGTGAATGTTCAATAACTGATCCGGGTGTGCCATCTAGTGAGAGAACAGTGTAACTGCGTGCATAAATAGAGCAGCTCCATGTCCGCTGGCATCAACATCTGCACTGACCGGTTATGGGTCGGACTGGAACGTATGTATATATATATATATATATATATATATATATATATATATATATACACAGTCGCGCCCAAAATTATTCATACCCTACCAATTTTTGTTTTTTTTTTTGAGATATTTTTTGACAAATCAAATTTATTCTTGCACAAATGACACATAAGGCTGTAAGAAGTACAGTAAACAATTTTTCAAGAAATAGAATACTTTTTGGTATTTTATTTGACGGATTTACAAAATATGCCATGTCCAGAATTATTCATACCCTTTTCTCAGTAATTGATGGTAAAGCCTTTATTCAGGATTACAGCGTCCAGACGCTTCCTGTGGTTGATCACAAGGTTTCTACATGTCTGCACGGATTTTTTGGCGAACTTCTCCAGGTCCTTTAGGTTTGAGGGAACTTCATGACCTTGGTCTTCAGTTCCCTCCACAGATTTTTGATAGGATTGAGATCGGTTGCCTGGCTTGGCCACTCCAAAATGTTCACTTTGTTGTCCTCTAACCATTTCTTGATGGATTTGGCTGTGTGTTTAGGATCATTATCCTGTTGGAAGATCCATTCCTGCCCAAGACCAAGTTTTTCGGGAATTGCTTAAATTTTCACTGAGGATTGGATATTGGTCCTGTTTCATGATGCCATTAACTTTTCTTGATGGCAACCCCAGAGCATGTGCCACTGTTTTTGACCATTGGGATCGTGTTTTTCAGGTTGAACACTTCACCTTTCTTACGCCAAACAAAAGCCCCATCTCTGTGCCTAAACAGCTCCATCTTTGTTTCATCCGTCCATAACATTTACAACCAGAAGCTTGTATCTTCATCCAGGTGAGCTTTTGCAAAGGCTAGACGAGTTCTTGTGTGTCTGGGTTGGAGAAGTGTAAGTAGCATGAGAAAGGTGAAGTGTTCAACCTGAAAAACACGGTCCCAACAGTCAAACACAGTGGCGGGAGTATCATGCTCTGGGGTTGCTTTTCAGCTAATGGGCCCGAAAACCTTGTTAAAGTTAATGGCATCATGAAACAAGACCAGTGTATCCAGATCCTCAGTGAAAACATTAAGCAATCCGCCGAAAAACTTGGTCTTGGGCAGGAATGGATCTTACAACAGGATAATGATCCTAAACACACAGCCAAATCCGTCAGGAAATGGTTAGCGGACAACAAAGTGAACGTTTTGGAGTGGCCAAGCCAGAGCACCGACCTCAATCCTATCGAGAATCTGTGGAGGGAACTGAAGACCAAGGTCAATGGCAAGGAAACCCTTAAACCTTAAGGATCTGGAGAAGTTTGCCAAAGAGGAGGGGCCTAAATCCCCGTGGAAACGTGTAGAAACCTTGTGATCAACCACAGGAAGCGTCTGGAGGCTGTAATCCTGAACAAAGGCTTTGCCATCAATTACTGAGAAAAGGGTATGAATAATTCTGGACATGGCATTTTTTGTAAATCTGTCAAATAAAATACCAAAAAGTATTGTATTTCTTGAAAAATTGTTTAATGTACTTCTTACAGCCTTACGTCAACTTACTGTGTAATTTGTGCAAGAATAAATTTGATTTGTCAAAAAATGTCTCGAAAAAAAACAAAAATTGGTAGGGGAATGAATAATTTTGGGCGCGACTGTGCATATATATATATATATATATATATACACACACTTGCACTCGCACGTATGAACTGAAGACATAAAAACCACCGTTGAAACCAGTGACCACAAAAATGGTCTAATGTTATTTCCATTGTATTTCATTGCGATTCCACATTAGTTCTTTGTAAATTTTCTTGATGCAAATGAAATTACTTCAATTCATTTTTTCATGTACTCATTATTCTTCATAAATTATATACGGCACGACAGGCTGAGCCATGAAGCGAATATTCCCCTGAGGTTTAGCTTATCTTAACGGTAACGCTGGCAGACAGATGCTGATGACGTAGCGAGCCTGTATTGTAATTAGTGAAGACATAACATTTGCTAATGAACCTTGCATTAGGAAAACACTAGCTTTGCTAAGCAGTAATTCCATTTAAGGTTGACTGCAAACAGTGGCGTCGGCCTCCGACCGGTCACACCTGGAGGGAGCTCGAGAGGATCGCCCAGGACAGAGGACGATGGCGGGGAATCGTTGATGGCCTATGCCCCACCAGGGGTGAAGATGGCTGAGAGAGAGCAAACAGTGGCATATCGCATTCATGAACATACGTTTCTCTTTTTAACGTTACATTTCTATCAAATGCTTCTTTGTGTTTGATTGTTTGACAAAGAGAGCAACTTTTTAAAATAGTGCCATATTAGCTTAGACCTAGCAGTGAAAATAAACAGCCTGGAAAATGAGGTAGGTTACCTTTTTAAGATTGGGAATTCGTAGCATCGGGCAAATTTCATTAAGCGCAAAATCGCTGGCTAGTTTAACTTTGCTCTGATGATGACACACGGAATGCACACTTGTCCACTCGCTCACTCACTGTCTTTATATTGTTTTCAATGTAGAACATTCACAACATAATGCCATACATAGTGGGTGAGTGTACATTTCGAACACGCCCTATTCTAACCAAATCATCTCCATGGAAACTCAGCTGACCTGTTAGATATCAAATCAGCCAATCACAGAGGGCCATGGCAGGACTGGTTCCCCACGCACAGAGAATCGCTGAGTCACTTAGTGAAAGAAATCCTTGCTCGCACACCTCAAACTCTTGCTTCTCACGCAAAAAAACGTTCATCCTGTCACAAATGTAACCACATCATTCAAGGCGCAAGACTTTGCTGAGTGTGCGGATGTCTTTCTTATTTTTCTGAGTAATATCATGTTGGAATTACACCAATCTAAAAACTCTATCTGTTTTCTGTTCTCCCAAAAATTTTTGGGCGATTTTTGAATGGGAAGGATAGAGAAATTAGATGTGCCTCATGTCCTTTGACTGCTCCCTGAGGCAAAACTATGTACTTCTGTGTTACAAAAACTATACTACTGTGACAACAACACATTTTCCTACGTTTTTGGGAAATTTCATGAGGAGGGATTCAAATTTGTGGAAGTTATAGTGATATAAAAAGTATTTTTTGCAGCCTCTGTGCTCCCAGCTCCCACTCTAGGTGTGACATCACGCACTCTAGCAATGAGAACCCAACTCCCATTCTTTCCAATGGGAAAATTTTTGTTGGTTTTTTGGGAATATTTCAGACACCGCATGACGAAACCCAAATCGATAGGCTTCATCCTTTAACCACTATCAACGTGCATGTGAAATATCAAAAGGATCGGAGAAGAATTGCAGTCTGTAGAGCGTTCACAAGAAGATCTCTACTGACGCGGACGCGTGACAACCGCAAATCCATAGTACCCCCGGACACTCCATCCGGGGCTACAATTAATCATTGAAAATATTTTAAGACCAATAATTATTTTCAAGGGAGGGATGTTCACTGCCTCACCAGTTTTTTTTTTTTCACCATCCGTCAGTGGTGTACAGTGCTCGTATGACCACCACCGTATCTATGGCGTCACGAGCTGCAACTTGCTCAGATTTACAAAGTAACATGATTTATATTTGACTTTGTTTACTCTTGCTGACTGACATGTGATGATGCATATTTTGACTCGCAAAGTTGCATCACCCTTAGCTATTACATGAAGACTGTTATGCATTCCAGCTGCCTCTCACGCCCAGTAATGTGAAACAAACGTGTAAATATAGCATGCACCAATGAGATGGTAGTTTCAGGCTGTAATCTAAGCAGCGAGTAAGCAAGAATTGGTTAGCTTATATGTTCCACAAAAAAAGAAATCTATATCCAGATGCACTTTTTCAATACACTGACCTTGCACCAGTAAACTTCCCCTCCTGAGGTGACGTATATGGTCACAAAAGGTTAGTGAACTTTTTTAAAGGGCAGGGCTGAGGAAGTTAAAAAAGTACACACAAATTTTCATTTATTTCTGAAAGTAGTGATTTCACAGACAAAACATAAAGAAATCAGTCTACATATTTTCATGTAAAAATGAACAAATTATTTTGATTACATGGGACCTTTAAAGGCAAATGAGGGGCTGTCATTCAAAGCGTCATGGCATTAACTTGCATTTGTGGACTTATTAGTTTTGATTTCTTTGTATGTGTGGATTACTTGGGTTGTTACCAACATCTGGTGAAAATTTCATGTCAATAGCCCTATTAGAAATATATTTACTGAGAAAAATGTTGACGCGTTCAATACTTATGTTCCCTGCTGTAAATGTAAAAAGACAACAAATGTTATTTTTTGAACAATTAAAGATGTATTCATTTATTCAGAGTGATTTATTTCTTTCTCTATTTATTTCAGTTTTTGTCAGTTTCAGTCCTCCAAACTCATCAATATTACTTTCTCTGAGCACTGCATTTCATTGTCATAGGAGATATAAATTATTCATAAATTTTAGAATAGAGTGTGCACCACTCAGTGATACACTCATATAAATTCACTGGTTTAAAATTGTACAACACAAAATCATGAATGGTGTGTTCCGTGAATTGTGTATTCCCTGTTTGCATACACAGGGCACTAAGAGGAGGAACAAACCACATAATGTGGTGACAGAGATCTGTATCCCTTCATGTATCATTACATTTTCTCGATCTACTTCAGCCAATAAAGAATCAGTATTATTTACTCTGATATGTCACATTCATCAAGTCAGAACAGTATTCCTGACATTTATATCTTTACAGATGGGTCTGTCCAAGCAAAAGGGCACGGATGTATGACATTGCCAGTATTATTTTCAAATTATAGTTTGTAAGAACTGAACACACATAATGGACCTAACTAATGCTTAGTTTGTGTACTTTCATGTCAAAATCATGAGAAGATAACTGTATTTACAGCAAAAGGGAAATTCCAATGAAAAGTTGAAAACATCCTTATGGTCCCGTATGTCATGAGGACAATAAGAGAAGCCAAATTTTTTGATCAAAAAGCATTTAGCTTGAGGTTTGAAGCTTTCACCATAGAAAACAACCATCCCAACACATATTTAGCACAAAACCTGCGGGGCAACACTTGAAATGCAAAGATTCCAATCGATTTTAAGTACGCCAAAATGTCCATGCTGGAGGGCAAGACAACATATATTTTTCTATTCAAAAAGGGGTAAGCAGCATTCAAAAGAGCTTCATATCTTCTTAACACTGCCAAGTTATGAGGTAATGAAAGGCAAACCTTTTCATTTAAACTAGGCATAGTGTCCACAGAGTGGTCAACAGGTCACGTATGTGATGCATGTCAAGATGGGTGGTTCTGTATGTGATGTTTGACAAAAAATTTAATTGCTCCAACTTTTTTTTTTTTTTTTTTACTTTTTTTGGATGTTAGTGGTGCAATTTGAAAATATATGAAGAGCAATAGCACTGAGCACAAACTGCACTTTTATTGAACCTCACAAACAGTATTTATTTTGTAATAACATGATGCTGGACAACTTTTTCACAAGTCAACCATCACACACGTAACCTCCATACAAAAAGATCGTTCGAGATTAAATTGTGCAAAAACTATCACCAAATACAGTCGTAGCGGCGATCAAAAAAAGACAAAATACTGAGATGGGTTTCCTATCACAGCGTACAAGACACTTATTACCAGTTTTCCATGATATATTTGGCGTGACATGATGATTGACCACTGTTCTCGATGTTCAAATCACATAACGGCACCGAATTACGGCACACTGTCAAAACAACTTTTGAATCACGTGCGAAGAATTGGCATGCATTCCAATGCCCGCCATGCTAAAAAGATGGGTTGGAATGGAAGATATATAATCCAGAATACTCCTTGAATATTCCTCGAAATAACTGAGTAGCGAACCGAACTGTAATTGTACGTGACGATGGTCATGTATGTGATTTTGTTGACGGATAACCTCCCTCCGTGTATGACAGCGGGAAGACGCCATTGCTGTAAACAACAAAATTGGTGACGTCATCATTTCGGGGGTATCATCCAATGCTAATGAATTTGTTATATTTTTGGCAGGCGTTTTGAATAGAGGAGCATCCAAGAATGCCGGTCACGTAATGTGATGATTGACGGAATTACTGGCGGCTGAAATAAGATGTGTTTTTCTTTGTAACTACGCAAGAAACAAACCATCACACCACCTATGTGGCGAGGAGATGAATAGTTTTGAAGCTCAAAACAGAAAAATTACTTTCAAAGTGTTTATTTCATGTTATAAAACGGGTGCTTCCCATCCTTAAATGTGATTGGCTGAGCTGCGTTCCATGCCGGTATAAAATCAGTGTAACCCACTGCATTCTGAGGCAAACCGCAGCACAAAATATCCCTGTGCGCCTGGCCTAGCAACCAACTACTCTGCGCTCAACTGACTCGCTAGGTTACGTTTGTTTCATGACTTTTGTAAACCTAGCTATCAAGCTAAAGTGATATCGAACTCTATAGCTAGGTTGCTAACTAGCTCGCTATTTCAGTGTTAGCAAAGTTTAGCCTTTTAGCCCTCTAACCAGTTGGCTATCGACCAAGCTAGCCATAGCATTATAGAGTTTGATATCACTTTAGCTTGCTAGCTACGTTGCTAACTAGCTTGCCATTTCAGTATTAGCGATAAATTGTTGATTTTTTTTTCTTGTGTGTTTATTTTATGGGCTATATGTAGGGTAACCACATCCACTGTAGTGAATGCTAGCTAGTTGACAAGCTGGCTAGCAAACTAATGCGCAATTCTACATATTTTCCGGGACACCGGCAAGTGTGGAGGACAAAAGTCAATCTTGTTCCCTACTCTCGCTGCTGGTTGTAATGATATGGCCGATCGGCGCGAGTTGAGAGCAAGGAAACTCGAAAACTGAAACCGAAACGAACGTAAAATTATTTAACGGGGCCTTCAAGAGACCGAAGGAGACATTCCAAAAAGCCTGCTTTCATGGTATATCTACATTAACTAGCCCAAATAGCCTGATGTGACTTGATTATGACGCTAGATGAAAAAGCAATCTTAGCGTCTGTGTTGCCTGCCAACCATTCTGTCCACTCTATCTTGCTTGGTGGAAGAATTAATAGTTTTCAGTTTTATTGTTGCATTATTACCAATAAATTGTTGATTTTTTTGCTTGTGTGTTCATTTAATGGGCTATATGTAGGGTAACAGTTTTATAAAAGCAATAAGCCCCTTGAAGCAGTGGGTTACAGTGATTCTGCAACGGCGGAGGGGCACCAAGGCACTCCGCTGTGCGTCGTGCCTTAGAACGCCCCTCCGCCGTTGTAGAATCACTGTAACGCACTGCTTCTCGGGGTTTATTCCTTTAATATTTGTTAAGAATGTACACGGGGTAGCTGATGGACGGAACAGCATCATATACAGAACCCCCAAAAAAACAACATCAATTTTTTTCTGCTTACACCTAAATTTGAATCTTTGTATGGTATAAAATCTTCAAACACTTATTTTCAAGTAGAAAATAAAGTTAATATGAAAGGAATGCCCTTAAGGTGCTAATAAGGCTTCTCTTTCGACGTACTCAAGAATGTCACAAAAATAAACTGAAAAATTGCCCCTAAATAGACATATTAAATGAGATAACTTTTCAGTGGTTCATGTGAGGGGCATAAAGTTATCTCTGTTATCTCTCTGGGATGTGTACTAAATACCTATCAGCTTAAACTATGCATCTGACCCACCCATTCAGAAAAAATGAGGGTGGAAGTTGGGGGTATGCAAACCTACCCTTTTGCTTGGACAGACCCAGATCCATGAAAACCTACATTTGATATACTGCGATAATATGAAATCTAGCTGGATCAGCAATTTTAAAAATAGTTTCACTGTATTTGAGGAATTCCTTCATACTGAACATAGTTTTGCATTTATAATGAATTCTGCTGTCAACTTTGACAGAAATATGTGTGTTGGGGCGTGTGTCTGCGTGTGCACACAAATGTTTTAAATCGCTTGCACGGACTAAAAGGAATTGTCTTGCTCGATCCATGCATAATCGTGATTGCAAATATAATGAAAATAGGACGCTTCAGATCATAACCCTCTGAGCACAAAAAATATTAAAATATATAAATGGTCAAAGTTCATATTATTTAATTATTGTCTTTGTATTGCTGCGGTATCTAGTCAGACATTCGGCCATGTTTATGGCATAAGTATGCCCCATTTGAAAGTAATAGATGATTAATGATAAAACAAAAAGCTAATGATAAACTCACCGCTGTTTGTACCATCATCGCTCTCTGATCTCTCAGTCTCCTAATGATATCCAGCGGGTTCACAGGCTCATCTCTCTCAATTAAATCCATTGCCGTTTCCATGGTGATAAGTACACCAGTTCGCCCAATCCCAGCACTGACAAAAAAAAAAAAAAAAAAAAAAGCAATACAATTTTCCGTGCTCAGACTAGGAATATAATGTGATAATATAAGGTAATATTCCCTTCAATATAAGGGATCTGGGTATACTTTACACATAAGCAGGTCTATGGCAGAGTTTCAACTCCGAATACATCACTCTTTAAATATAACCCCCTCCACCCCCACACCTTTATAACGTTCATTCAACTATGCCTAATTTACACATAATATTAAAACAGTAGTTTTACATATTACTTTCAGCTTAAATTTTCACTGGAAACATTTGTCCAAGTTGTCCAAGTCGATTTAAACTAGTTTCAAGATATTGTAATCATAATGGCTTATCAGCTGGTCTTCTGGACGTACTCTGAAACCAGCTCAGCAAACGCTTCCTTTAGCATCCATAAGTGCTTTCTCTCTCTTTCTCATCTTTTAAGAAGGCAATGTAGTACTGTAAACAACATGCAAATACTGAATCAACATTAACATTACATTTTTTTCCCAAAAAAAGATTGCGGACTTATATGACATTCTACCAACTATCCAGCAATACAGCTATAGGGCTAGGACATCATAATTTGCTTGTTCACCTACCCTTCATAAGACAAAATCTGAATCAAGCAGTTTCAGCTCCCATAAGGTACAAATGTAATTTTCACATACAGAATACAACTCCAAATCAGAAAAAAAGAATTTATATTAAATTAAAATTAAAATTGAATGCAGGTTGTCCTAAATCATCCTTGACCTGAGTTATGTTGAAAACAAAACAACAGCACATTATTTGATGTTTTACCACATGAATTTTATTGATTTTTCAAAGTAAATATTTATTTCCATTTTGATTCTTGCAACATATTTCAGAAAAAGTTGGGAGAGTAAAGTATTTACTACTTTGTAATGTTGCCATTCCATTTTACAACACTTGATAAATGTTTAGGGGCTGAGGACGCCAAGAGATAAAGTGCTTCAGGTATAATTTTGTCCCAACCTTCCTGCAAACAGAGTGTGCAACAGTAGGAGGTCTTCATTGTTACATTTTGCAATTCATAATACACTACATGTTCTCCATTGCTACTCATTCTCGGGGCTGCAGGCAGGCAGGCCAGTCCACTGTCAGCACCCTGTTTTAATGCATGCAGAATGCAATGCCTTTGTAATGCATGCAGAATGCCATTTTCATATGTCTTGTTGAAATATGCATGGAAGTCCCTGGACAAGATGTTCATCTTAAAGGCAGCATATTTTGCACCAAATTCTCACTTTCAGCATTAATGGTGCTTTCACAGAAGTGCAAGTTACCCCTGCCAAAAGCACTGACACAACCCCATACCATGACAGAGCGTGGCTTTTGGGCTTCTTGCAGGTAACAGTCTGGATGATGCTTTTTCTTAGGTCTGGAAGTTCACATAGTGTCCATTTCCTTTAAACAAGACCTGAAATTTTGATTTGTTTGATCGCAATACATGTTTCCACAGTGTGATGGTCCATCGCAGAGAATTTGAGATCACTTCTGGACACTGTTAATATAAGGCTCCCTTTTTGCAGAGTAACATTTTAACTGACATTTGTGGATCTAACTACATACAACAATTTTTGGCAAAGGTTTACCAAAGTATTCTTGAGCTCATGTGGTTATCTCAACTTATATATGAATGACGGTTCCTGATGCAGTGACGTCTGAGTGATTGGGAATCACAGGTATTCAGTTTAGGCTAGAGCCCTTGCCCTTGATGCACATAAATTCCTCCATATTCCTTGAAACCTTGAAATGAAGTTATGCACCGTAGGGGGTGGATATCCAAATCCCTTCCTATCTTTCCTTGAGGAAAGATCGGTTTTAAACCTGCCAATGCTTTTATCATTAACTCGTGGGCAAATTGGCCGTCCTCAGCACATCTTTATTCCTGAAGGACGAGGTCTTTCCTGGATGCTGTTTTTGCACCAGATCATGATTGCAATCGCCTTCTGACAGCAGTCTCAAGTCACATTTTTATTTAGTTGCTTTACCTCATTACTTGTCCTAAATTGCCCTGGTCCCAACTTTTGGAATGCATTTCTGGCCTGAATGGATTTGGAATGGATTACTTTTACAAATACAATTAAGTCCACCAAAAAAAAAAAAATTAAAAATTAAATATCTTGTCTGTCCACAATGGAAAGTCAAAGCAAATTTAGAAATCACTGCTTTCTGTTTTTAAGAGCATTTTCCATAATATATCAATAAACAAGAAACAAGCATGAAATAGTCACATCCCCCGCCACGGATGTTTACAGTGCAGAAAATAGGCATTGAAAAAGTAAGTTTACTATAAAATTTAAGTCTTTTGCATAAAAATGTGCATGTGGCATGATGAAGTAACTTTTCCAAGTGGGGTTTATTATTGTGAAATTTACCTACATATCCAACTCATTTCAACTGCTTTGTTTTGGCATCAAGATTTTAGTTTGGTATGGTTGATTCTTTCAGGCTGTAGCTCCATTGATAATATTCAATGTAGCCTTTGATCAGGGTCTATACTTTATTACTGATAATTTTCAAACATTACTCTCCTTTGTTTTGTTTAGTTTTTTTTTGTGTCTCATTGCAATTCTGATTTAATATCGTTGAACACACCAATCAAATTGGCATGGTTACTGTAAAACCATAAACTATTGATGCAACTTGGAAAATATACTTAAAACAAAGATAACACAATAATCCTAGAGTCATTTCAAAAACTTTTCTGTTGAATATTCAAGTAAATCTTTAGATATTCTTGCCACAACATTGCAGCTGACACTGTGATCAAAACCATGGCGGCCATTTTGTCGAGTTGAGAAAAATCTGAAGACAGGGAGTAATTGTTTCAAAATTCTTAAAATTTACTGCATTTAAGAATTTTTTTCACTCTTAGAATGTTTATAAATACGCCCATAGCTACCATATATAATCTACTGTTCAAATAAGATAACCAATAACCAAATGTGTAACCTGAATTACATTATTAATATTTTAGTGCAATTTCAGACTATCTGGATTAAACAATGAATAAAGATTACCATGAAATTAAGATTGCTCACTTACCTGATTTGCAAGACAGTTGTGCAAGAAACTGTTGCTAGCATTATGACATCACAATGCTATGACATCACCATGCTAGTGCCACCACAATGCTATGACATCACAATGCCACGACGTCACAATGCTAAGGCCACCACAATAGATTGAAAATACTGAACTATCAAAAAGCACTAATTTGCCACTAGACTGATGTGCATATAAAGTTTCATGAAATAATCTTAACGGTTTTGGAGTTCTGTTCCGGAAATGAGTCCAAACAAAGTCCAATGTTTTTCTCGAAAAAGGCAAAAATGACTTACTTACCTGAAAGCATGGGCTGGAACGATGGGTAACACTGCACTGAAATTCAATGTAGCATTGCATCCTAAACATGAAACCATCAAAAGGCACCAGTTCACTACTAGACTGCAGTACATGTGAAGTTTCATGAAGATATCTTGAACGGTTTTGAAGATATTTTGTCTGCTCTGGAAATGAACGATACCCTGTATTTTCAAACAAATTCCGTTTTCCCCAAAAACGCAAAAATGAAAAATTTTCAAAAATACCAAAATATCAAAAGGCACCAGTTCACCACTAGAGTAATATGCATGTGAAGTTTCGTGAAGATATCTTGAATGGTTTTTGAGATCTGCTCCGGAAACGAATGCAACCCTGAATTTTCAACCAAATTCCAACGTTTTTCCCCAAAAACGCAAAAAAAATTTTTTTCAAAAATACCAAACCATCAAAAGGCACCAGTTCACCACTAGACTGATATGCATGTGAAGTTTCATGAAGAAATCTTTAACAGTTTTCGAGTTCTGCTCCGAAACAAAACGCAACCCTGAATTTTCAACAAATTCCAACGTTTTTTTCCCCAAAACGCAAAAAAAATTTTTTTCAAAAATACCAAACCATCAAAAGGCACCAGTTCACCACTAGACTGATATGCATGTGAAGTTTCATGAAGAAATCTTTAACAGTTTTCGAGTTCTGCTCCGGAAACGAACGCAACCCTGACTTTTCAACCAAATTCCAACGTTTTTCCCCAAAAATGCAAAAAAAATTTTTTTCAAAAATACCAAACCATCAAAAGGCACCAGTTCACCACTAGACTGATATGCATGTGAAGTTTCATGAAGAAGTCTTTAACGGTTTTCGAGTTCTGCTCCGGAAACGAACGCAACCCTGACTTTTCAACCAAATTCCAACGTTTTTCCCCAAAAACGCAAAAAATTTTTTTTTCAAAAATACCAAACCATCAAAAGGCACCAGTTCACCACTAGACTGATATGCATGTGAAGTTTCATGAAAAAATCTTTAACGGTTTTCGAGTTGTGGTCCGGAAACGAAGCGTGACGGACGGACGGACGGACAGCACCCATTCCTATATCCCCCTTCCACTTCGTGGCGGGGGAATATAATGCTGTGTCAGGCCTACAGCAAAGACATTTGTAGTCCGAGTCATAACTAGACAAACTAGCTGTCAGAAGAACATCTAGGCCAAGGGGCGGTAACGCTGATCCTGGAAAGCTGCAAGGTGTGCAGGTTTTTGTTTTCACCACCCACTCGAAACGCAATTAACCAGAGGAGGCAAGTTCAACAATTTAATCAAATCAGTAAACAGAGCAGGCACAAAATATCTCTTTAAACCAATTATGAGTCCTGACTTGTTCTCTTTTTCTTTTTTAGTCCCAATCCGCTTTCTTTAGAACTCTTTGCCTTTTGCCCGACTGCCATTATAAATAAGAATTTGTTCTTAATGACTTTCCCAGTTAAATTAAGATGCATTCATTTTATCAGCACATTTTCCAATAACAAAAATAATCTGTCGGTAGTTAAAGACTTCTTTGTTCATGAAATGGAAGGGCGATGAAATAAGAGGCTAAATTCAACTAAAAAATTTGACTCACAAAGTAAGCTTCTCGAAAGAAGGTGAAGTACTCTGGAACTGCTGCACATCTTTTTTGGCACATCCTGCAAAGCAGGCAATCAAAGATGCGCTTCATGATTGCTTAAATTGAGTAAACCAAACATTTGAAACACCTTTCTGCAATTTCAACAAACACTGATTGAATTGCACCAAATCCTGCACTGTCCACACCACTGAATCAACTGTTTCATTGCAGACAGGAGACAAAGAAAAAACAACATTTACAGTCTTAGTATGATGTTAGGCCTCCACTAACTGCCAGGTGAGCTTCAACATGCCTTTGGATTGGATAGGATCTATAAGAGTAAAAATCTTAGTAGAGGGATGGAGTACTTCTCTTCCAAGAGACATTCCATAATTTGGAGTTTTAATGATGGTGACCAAGAGTGCCATCTTAACACATTGTTCCAAAACCTCTCATATGAGTTCAGTTGGTTTCAAATCTGATGACTATGAAGGAAGGCCGTGGCATGTGCGTAAGACCATTTCCAGACTCATAAAACCATTCAGTGTCTCCTAGTGCCCCGTGGGACTTGAGACATCGTCATCCTGGAAGGATGAAATGCTTCATCATAGAATAAATAAGTGATTACACAGAATAACTCTGCATTAATCAGCAGAGACCTTTTCACTTTTAAGGGAAGGCATGGGCCCAATAAAATTCCAAGAGATTACGTGCACATCCAAGTATTACAACAGGTGCAGGACAAAACTGGAAAAGAGATGTCCGCACGCTGTTAAATGAGCTCCCAAAAAATGTTTTTACTGCACAACAGTTTCGGCTGATATGGCTTTCGTCAGGTACAAACAAGGGCAAGTGAGTAGGTGGAGGTGTATATAGAAACTCGTGATGTGGAAGTGGGCAGGTACATCAATCAATCTATTAACAGGCAACCTGTCAAACAGACACATCTACGGATCTGTGAATTACACAAATTTATTTAAAAAAAAATAGAAAAGAATTGTATCTGCATTGTCCATACACAAAAAGTATAATACAATGTGGTCTGGACTACAGTATAAAAATAATGCCATTACAGGGAGGTGTGTGCATCAGCCAGCCAATCCCAATGTGGCAAGTAAAGACAGATGGTAGGAACTGGGAAAACGCAAACAATAAAGAATACGGAGCTATTCGCCTCCTCTGTAAGAAATCTCAACGTGTATAACTACAATATGCCAAATCACGCACAATGTATGAGCAGATATAAGACAATCAACTGTGTTTACACTCCAAAAGTAAATCCATATGCCCAAAAGTCCAGTGGTGGATAAACAAAAGACAAAAAAAACAAGTGGTGCCAGGCACAACAAACCCCGCCCCTCACACATACTTTCACCTACTTGTACGAAATTCAGTAGGGATCTATTCTGGGTCAGTGGCAAGCCCTAAACCGAATTTGGGGTGAATGTGCCCATTAGTTTTGCCGCTAGAGTGTGAACAAACAAATGAAAGGTCATTCATAGAATGACGACTTGCCGGAGCCATGCACAGATCTCTGAAACAGAATGAACGGAATGGAGTTGGTTTCAAGTCTCTGGCTGTAATAGTAGCGAAGTTATGAACCAAAATGTGTTTTGGACCTTTCTGGTCAGCTTGACCTTGACCTTTGACCTCAAAAAGTGACCGGCCTCTAGTCACAAGGCTAGTCAATGTTGTCACCAAATTTGGTGAAGATAATGTGAAAATTGTGGCCTGTAGAGTGCACACAAACAGACAGACAGACAGACCAAAAAATAAACCAAAATAGAGCGCTGCTTAGGGGACCTTGACCTTTGACCTAGATTTACCAAAATAGTGCAGTGCTTCGGTCAGGTAACGCAGGCCTTGAGTTTATCAACAAATTATGCGCTTGGTTTGAAGTGTGTACACCGATTAGAAGCGAAGCTATTGCCACTTATGTGTTTTTGACATTTTGTGTGACCTTGACCTTTGATGTAGACTCGCCAAAATAGTGCAGCACCTTGATTAAGTAACATAGACCTTTCGTTTATGAACAATATGCACTTGGTTTGAAGTCTCCACGATGATTAGAACCGAAGATATGGCTTCTTATGTGTTTTTGACCTTTTGTGTGACCTTGACCTTTGACCTAAATTCCTAGGTCAAGTAAGCTAGACCTTTTGTTTATGAACAATATGCACTTGGTTTGAAGTCTCTACGACGATTAGAACCAAAGATATGGCTTCTTATGTGTTTTTGACCTTTTGTGTGACCTTGACCGTTGATCTAGATTCACCAAAATAGTGCAGTACCTAGGTCAAGTAAGATAGATCTTTTGTTTATCAACAATATGCACTTGGTTTGAAGTCTGTGCGACGATTAGAACCGAAGATATGGCTTCTTATGTGTTTTTGACCTTTTGTGTGACTTTACCTTGACCTTTGACCTAGATTCACCAAAGTAGTGCAGTGTCTGCCCAGTGCCTGTCTTATGTTGATCATGAAGTATGAGCTAAATTGAGCTGAAACTGTGGACGCCACAGTGCAAACAAACACACAAACAAACGAACGAACAGAGTGATATACTTGCGGAATCCGAGATTCCGGAAAGTAACAAACAAATAAACAAACGCACAAAGAAACAAACCAAACCAAAAACAATACCCCGTGCCCTAACCCTTCGGGTGGGGCGGAGTAATAATAAATAAAAATATATTGAAAATACTCAGCACTGCACAGGCAAATGTAAGGTAAGAAAAAGCATGCTAGAAAACAGATGTAAATAATGAGAACAGAGAAATATGTAAGATCTGTAAAACCTATAAAAAGGGTTTGATATCAAATTCTTCATTTAACCCATTAGGAGACAAAGTATTGAAAGCATAAATATTACTATATTTAAACTTATTTATACGCTTACTTTTCACGATGTAAAAGTAAGCGTTCATGGTTACCACCCCTGGGGGGGTTTTTCTACTTTCTCAATACCAACATATTTAAGGGAACTGATGTTGTGGCCAGCAGACAAACAGTGTGCTGTAACAGGATTGCGAACGTCGCCACATCTAATATTACTGCGGTTCTCGCTGATATGGACACACATGGGTCTCGCAGTCTTTCCCATATAACCAAGACCACACGGACATTTAAGTAAATATATAACAAATGATGTGCGACAAGTGATGACACCACGTACTCTAATGCTGGGATCAGACTACACAATATTTTTGTCTCTTCTAAAGATCGCTATGTCAGATTAAGCGATTATAGACGTATAAATTCTTTCCGTGATGTGGCCGAGAGAAGTGGCATACTACACGATGCTACACGACCAACTGTCATTTGCAGTCTGTCATGAAGTGCGCCATATTTTTCAAGGAATGACGTGTAATCTTTCCCATAATACCTTAAAAACTATGCCTTTTCAGAGCGTGTATAGACAGTAGTAACCGGGGTAAGGTATAAACATGCCAAAATATTTGTTATTATCGGGGTAAGGTATAAACATGCCAAAATATTTGTTATTATTGGCGTAACCCAGCTATCTTATTAGGGTTTATCATAACTGGAAAAAAGGCTTAATCGGTTAATGTTGCTTACATGAGTTACTGCATTACAAGAGTACTTCAGTACCCCCGTCAGAGACTGAAATATTGAGGACATGAACTTAAACGTTATCACTGACGTTGCCGGCTTAATGCTACTGGCAGTATTCGCCAGTTTGCTGAAGTGTCTCGGCTACTACTCGCCAGATATCAGCTTTATTCCCTCCGTCATAATACAGTCCCTTGGGGAAATATCAAGAAAGCACGGAAGTTGTTGCCATAGGACGACGAACCTTTCCTCCGTTTCACTGCTCCATCTTGCAATAACAGCATCACTCTTCTTTCTCTAGGCTATGTTTACAAATGTGCGCGCTGCAGCTTCATCTCTTCCTGCAGAGTGCTGTCAGCTATGCTCCTATTGGTCAGCGATGCAATTCATCGTGGAAGACAAAGAAAGATATTAAACATGCTAGACTTTCTGTCGGGGCATCGTGAGGCATCGCAGATGCTAGGACGGTTTTCGTCCACTATGGCACACTACACAGCATAAAATGATCAATCTTTGCCCACGATGACCATTCATCATTTCCGATCCCACCCGACGCCCTAAGACTTCCAGATCGGGCTGAAATCGTGCAGTCTGATCCCGGCATAAGAGGTTTACCACTGTATGGATGTGTGTAGGTTTTGCTCTTAAGAGTGTAACCACATTGTGCACAATTACCACACTGTAATTACCATCTGAAATATTGTCGAGAGAGGAGCGTTGCTTATTAGCAGGAATGTAAGACCTGACCAACTGATCCCTTAAGTTAGGGGCACGTCTAAAGACCAAAGAAGGTGGCTCTTTAAATACAGTTTTAAGTCTCGGGTCTGATTCATTTATATGCCAATTTTTGAGAATGATATTTCTGAATTCAGAACCCATAGGGGAATATTTAATGATGCAATGGGGAGAATTAGTAATTCTCTAATTGCATCATTAAATATTCCCCTCATTTAATCAGGTTTTTTCCTTTAATTTGTCACCCGTCTGGAGATGCAGCTAGCAATAAAATCCTGAAGACACTGAGGCTCTCGAGGAGCACGGTTTCCAATCTCTGATCGAGGCTAATGTTACCATTTCCATACAAGTTGTACAGAAAGCCTGAGTGGAAGGCTACATAATGTCTTTCGTCACATGACCCAGCACTTCACGTGATGTGACAGGGTACTAAGAATACTTCCATAGTTAGTTTACTGACTTAGCAAACGCATGGATATGAAAAATGCATTTGTACGCATTGATTGCAGGAAAAAAAACACTCAGACTGAATTTATTTTTTCGATGAGAGTGGAGCAGACTCAGGGAGGGTCTCGACTTATCAAGAAGGGGTGGAAACCATTGCTACTAAGTATAGCATGCTCCACAGAGTACAGCTCATGCCACAGAATATTGCCCAAACAACATAATTCTGCGCAGACTACTGAATTTAGGACACCGTGGAACATTGCATACTACTCAGTATATTAAATGCTACAGATTGTGGGGCACATAAGAGAATACAAACCCATTTACAAAAAATTTGGGATGCTGTGTAAAATGTAAAAAAACTACAAAATGCAATGATTCACTTAATAGGACATGGACAACAGATCAATTGCTGAAACAGGGAAATGTCATTGTTTTTTTGAGAAACATCTGCTAATTTTAAATTTGATGCCAGCAAAGTGTTCTGAAAAAGTTGGGACAGGGCAACATGAGACTGGAAAAGTTTTATGACACTAAAAAACACACATGGTGGAACATGTCACAGATAATTAGGTTAACTGGCATCAGGTCAGTCACATGATTGGGTATATAAAGTCTTACAGAAGTAAAGATAGCAAGGGTGAATATTTCAACAATTAAGAATAAGGTTTATTAATGTAAAGTTGGGTCATTCCATGCCAACTCGCTGAAATTTCGGAACTTTTCCTAGTTCGTGTCATGGATTTTCCTGTAAAAATTCATGCTGGTACTCCTACCTGAGAAATGAAAGCGTGCCAAATCTTAATGCTATATTCCAGCAGGTTTTGAGAATTAAAACCCTATAGAATACAGGGATTTGTATTGAAAGGGTCAAATATGAATCAGAGCATATCATGAGACTTATTTGTATGTTCAGTAAAGATTTCAGCACTTTCAAGTTAAATGCTTGCTCCTGGGGAGGCTAAAAAGAAAGACATTTTCAAGGTGAAAATAGTGCAAATGTTGTCATTTTTGTCATATTTCGAAAATTCATAGCTTGAAAACTATTGGGAGTACAGCAATATGATTTGGCATGGTTTCATTTCTCAAGTAGATGTATCAACAATTTTTTTCACGGAAATCCATGACATGAACTGGGAGGCCTTAGGTGAGTTGGGATGGAATGACCCAGCTGCAAAGAATTTGGGGATTTCATCATCTATAAAACATAATGACATTCAACGATTTAGAGAATCCGGAGAAATCTCTGGAGGCAAGGGAATAGGCCGAAGACCAATACTGAATGGCCGTGATCTTCAGACACTCAAGTGGCACTGCATAAAAAACAGATGGGGTTCGGTAAAGGAAATCACTGCACAGGCTTAGAAACACTTCTGTAAACCATTGTCAGTGAACAAAGTTTGTTGCTTTATCCCCAAATGCAAGCTAAAGCTTTGCCATGAAAAATTAAACCATATATAAACACTGCCTGCCTGCAGTCCAAAACTGTCACCCACTAAAAATGTTTGGCGCATTATGGAATGAAAAATATAAAAATGGAGGCTGTGAAGTGTTGAGCAGCTGAAATCCTTAATGAAGCAAGAATGAGAAAACATTTTGCTTTCAAAACTACAGTACTTGGTATACTCAGTTCCCAAGAACTTACAGAGCGTTGTTAAAAGAAGAGGCGATGCAATACAGGGGTAAACATGCCCCTGTGCCAACTTTTTTTTAAAGTTCTTGCTGGCATCAAATTCAAACTAAGCACGTATTATTCAAAAAACAAAATATATTCTCAGTTTCAACATCTGATGTTGTCTTTGTACAATTTTCAATTAAAATATAGATTTAAATTATTTGCACATCATTGCATTCTGTTTTAATTTACGTTGTACATTTAAAACACTGTCCCAACTTTTTTGGAGATGTAATGGTGGTGTAATACACAGAATAAAATAGAGCACACACTTCAGAGTATAGCAGATGTAATGGAGTATAGCATAGAGAACAGAATAGCGCACACATCACAGAGTATAGCATTAAGTGGAGAATATAGCACATACTACAGAGTTCAGCACATGCTACTAAGTATACCATGCACAGAATGCAGCACATCCTTCAGAGGTTTAGACACTTGAACAGAAGATGAAATATGGGGGTATAGCGGTATATTTGCGGGGTGGGTTACATAAACAGGTCTGGGGCTCAGTTTAGCAGGTATGGCAGTAAATTAGAAAGGTAAGGAGACTCAATTGCTAGGTGGTTGTGGGTGGTTTCATCGGGAGATACGGAAAGTTGATAGCTGGGAAGGATTAAGTGGTTTGATAGGTATGGCCAAGCAATGGCTTGGCAGGATTAGGGGTTTAGTAAAGGAGGTATGGCGAGATAATGGCTAGGCAGGTACAAGAGTTAGTTAACCCTTTGACACCCAGCTCAGGATTATGGGACTAGTTAGGGAGATACGGTGCGGTGATGGATGGGAGGGATTTGGGGGCTTGTTGGGGAGGTGAGAAGAGGTGATGGCCTGGCAGGATAAGGAGGTTAGGTAGGGCGGTCTGGTGAGGCGATGGCTGGGCAGAATTAGGAGGTTAGTTGGGGAGGTATGGCAAGGTGATGGCAGGGCAGGATTAGAAGGTTAGTAAGGGGAGTATGTAGGGCCCTATGAAATCCGTTTTATTTTTTTCCAAAATTCCGTTTTATTTTTTCCCAAATTCCGTTTTTTCTGTTTTAATTTTTTGGAATTCCGTTTTTTACCAATTACACCAATTTTACCATCAGAGAGAGTGTGCTATTTATGTTAATGAATAAAATGTTCACTAATTAAATAGAAATAACCTTAAATTAGTTGATGCAACCCTCCATTTTCCTCAGTACTTAAAGTCAGAACAAGTACTGCAAAATGACGCAATATAACATTGCACTGTGATGAAAGAATTTTTTTTTAACCTAATATAATACTACAAAATAAAATTGTCTCTTTAAAGGAAGAGTAAGCTACAGTCAAAAAGGCAGACAACAGCTGTACTGACACGTATTATTCTGACTGCCCCTTTTTAATCGTTTATAATCTTATTGTATATACATTGTGTATATATATGAATGTATGAGAGCAGCAGTAATGACACTCAGTTTCCCCCATGAATCAACAATTGTCTGATTCCGATGCAACAGCTGTATTTATTATTTTTTTTTTATTTTAAATAAACTTTTGTTCAGTAATCCCAATACTGAGTATTCCATCCTAGGACAAAATGCTCTACAGTAATGATTAAACATGAACAAACTGATACAAAGATGCATCAGCTATTATTTCACCACTGGGGGACGACGTTATGTCATAATTTGCATGCACACAATCCACTAAGTAGACTGTGAAAAGAAATATTGTAGGCTATTTAACGGTTATATAAGTTGTTAAGCTAACATAAGATGACAAATGGCGATGTTTAGGACCTTGCACTCCCTGGCATCAGTGGTCTCGTCTACAACAACGAAAAACTTCTTCCCACAGATCTTCTGTAGCACCGAAGAGATGTGTCGCTCGAACAATCGGGGCAGGTGAAATTGACAAAGGCTGCTCACATTTTCGCGAGCATTCGCGTCTTTACATTGACTTTGAATGTAATCTGGATCGCACATTTTTTGTTTAGCGCTCAGTGGAAACGTGGCTTTACGAACAGCATTTCAGTCAAATTATGCTGATTTCTGCAAAATTCCGCATTTATCAATAGATTCCATTTTTATAGGCCAATTCCGCGATTCCGTCCGCGATTCCATGATCGTGGAAATCATAGGGCCCTAAGTATGGCAAGGGGATGGCTGGGCAGGATTATGGGGTTAGATTGGAAAGTATGGCAAGGTGATGGCTGGGAAGGATAAGAAGGTCAGTTAGGGAGGCATGGTGAGGCGACGGCAGGGCAAGATCAGAAGGTTCATTTCAGAGGTATGGTGGGGTGATGCCTGGGCAGGATTAGGGGGTTAGTAAGGGAAGTATGGCAAGGCGATGGCTGGGCACGACTAGGGGTTTAGTTTGGGAGGCATGGGAAGGCGATGGCTGGGCAGGATTAGGTGTCGGTTTAGGGGAATGGCGAAACAATGGCTGGTCAGGATTAGGCAATTAGGAAGGGAAATATAGTGAGACGATGGCTGAGCAGGATTCGGGAGTCAGTTTGGGAGATGTGGTGGGGGGATGACTGGGAAAGATTAGGGGGTTAGTTAGGAATTGATAGCAGGGTGATGGCTGGGGAGAGCTGGGCATTAGTTAAGTGTGTATGGCAAGGCAATGGCTGGGCAGGATTAGTCAGTTCGTTAGGAAGACATGGCAAGTCAATGGTTGGGCATGATGCGAGGTTTAGCTATGGAGTTATGGTGAGGTGATGGTAAGGCAGGTTTGGGGGTAAGTCAGGGAGGAATGGCGAGGTGATGGCTGGGCAGGATTGGGAGCTTAGTTTGCGAGTTATGGCAAGGTGATGGCAGGGCCGGATTAGGGGTCAGTTAGGGAGGTATGGCAAGGGGATGGCTGGACAGGATTATTGGGTCAGATTGGGAAGAGTGGCAAGGTGATGGCTGGGAAGGATTAGAAAGTTTGTTACGGCGGTAAAGCAAGCCAATGGCAGGGAAAGATCAAGGTTAGTTTCAGAGGAATGGTGGGCTGACGGCTGGGCTGGATTAGGGGGTTAGCAAGGGAAAGAATGGCAAGGCGATGACTGGGCACGATTGAGGGGGTTAGTTTGGGGGGCATGCCGAGGTGATGCTGGGCAGGATTAGGGGGTTAGTTAGGAAGGTACAGTAGTGTGCATTTATGATTATACACCACCACTATTGTCTAAAAGGGGTCCGAATAATTTTTAAGATAAATGGATAGTTTTCTGGGTGGTCAATTATCAGTCAAGCAGGTATCAAGTCATGGAGGTCTATACAGACTTGTACTGACCTACTTCTAGACTGGCCTTTGAGACTGACACTCCCCTGCCCACACCACCTCCACTCAACCCAGCCACCAATACAGGCACCACCCGGTCTCTCACAAGGACCATAGCAAAACCTTATCTTAATAATTATGGTACTTGTGTAGTTACTTATTGGTGTTGATGTCAGCCACCTGCCCCAGCCTTCTGGCACCTTGCTTGTCTGCTTCCCTATTAATAACACCTCCTCCAGATATAATTTAAAGAAAAACTGGTTTAATATAGGTGCAGTGCACCACCAAGCACATTATTCAACCTATTGTAGCATGCCTTGACTGACTGAGATGAATTTGTGATGGAGAGTGTAATATCTGATGCGGTTATGTATGAAATATATTTAAGAAATTCATAAAACCTAGAGTAAGCATAACACATCTACAGCTTTTTTACTGGTTGCCAACACACACATAAAGAACATATATGTGAAATTTCAAAGCTGTGTGACTTATACCCCTGGAGATATAAAAGTTTTCACGTACAAGCATAAATATTATAGACAGTTTTGCTTCAGAGGCATGATACCATCTCTGCTCCTCATTTTTCACCTAAAAGAATGTTAAAAATGGATTCCTCAGGGTCCAATTAGTCTAAATACCAAGTTTCAAAGGTACATGATACATATTAATGATTTTAAGTGGTGCTGAAAATTGTATTTGAATATATCATGGCACAAAAATGCCAGAAATTGGGTGAAAATTCTGAAACTTTAAACCTCTGCCAAAACCTAAATAATTGACTGATTAAGCTGAAATTTTTAGGATGCACTCATTTTAATGCATATTTTGACATACTATATATATATATATATATATACACAGTCATGCCCGAAATTATTCATACCCCTACCAATTTTTGGGTTTTTCTGAGATATTTTTTGACAAATCAAATTTATTCTTGCACAAATGCCACAGTAAGTTGACATAAGGCTGTAAGAAGTACAGGAAACAATTTTTCGAGAAATACAATACTTTTTGGTATTTTATTTGACAGATTTACAAAATATGCCATGTCCAGAATTATTCATACCCTTTTCTCAGTAATTGATGGAAAAGCCTTTATTCACAATTACAGCCTCCAAACGCTTCCTATGGTTGATCACAAGGTTTCTACATGTTTGCATGGGGATTTTGGCACACTCCTCTTTGGCGAAATTCGCCAGATCCTTAAGGTTTCAGGGTTTCCTTGCCTTGACCTTGGTCTTCAGTTCCCTCCACAGATTCTCGATAGGATTGAGGTCGGTGCTCAAAATCCCCATGCAGACGTGTAGAAACCTTGTGATCAACCACAGGAAGCGTTTGGAGGCTGTAATTGTGAATAAAGGCTTTGCCATCAATTACTGAGAAAAGGGTATGAATAATTCTGGACATGGCATTTTTTGTAAATCTGTCAAATAAAATACCAAAAAGTATTGTGTTTCTTGAAAAATTGTTTACTGTACTTCTTACAGCCTTATGTCAACTTACTGTGTCATTTGTGCAAGAATAAATTTGATTTGTCAAAAAATATCACAAAAAAAAACAAAAATTGGTAGGGGTATGAATAATTTCGGGCATGACTGTATATATATATATATATATATATATATATATATATTTTTTTTTTTTTCTCTCTCTCTTTTTTTTTGCCAATTCTGAGATAGTGTGGTGGAAGCCATTTGTTGATCTGACATGGAATGACCCAACTATCAAAAAAGCTATTCTTTATTGTGGTTTTCTTAGTTGCAGTTGAGGCAACCAATATTATACATTCCTCCTGAGATGAAAACAGCATATTCTGATTGTACCCAAACAGATAAAGTACAGGGCAGCCAGGAAAAACTCTATCAATGATAGTTCTAAGAATGACATTGATATATTCCTAAAAAAGTTTAACAGTAGAACAATACATCGACACATGCAGGCGATACATTTGGTGCACAAGTCACCGTCAACTAGTTAAAATCTAAATCCGCACTCTGGCGTCAAGGAAAATTTATACACAAATTTATAGTAAATCATCAGATGAGCTAAATTTTTTGAAAAGGAAAAAATGTTATTCCAAATTGTTGGCCAGCTTCAATGAACATTGAGAAACTGAAAATCTGTTTCCCAACATTTTGTAACTTTGAGTGCTTTGATGTCACAAATGGACAGTTGGTCATGAACTAAAGATTCCAGTTTTGTTAGTAATTACTGCTACCAAAGGAAGGTGAGGTACTTGTGTATACCAAGGTATTCCATATGTTTTAAGAGCTGCGTGGAGTTCAAGGTAAAAAAAAAAAAAAAATTCTGGAGGAGAGTAGTACTCCTTCAAATCTTGGAAAGAGCAAAGACCTTGATTAAAAACATTGCCCAACACACAAATACCTTGTTTAGACCATTGTGGAAAAATAAAAGGAGTGGACCCAGACAAAAGTGTATTATTATGCCAAATGAGTGACAGTTTGTGGTACTTACAATCAATAGGTAAATGTTCACCTTTGTTACGCCAAATGGAAAATGTACTGGAAATAACAGGAACAATCGGCAATTCCGCAGCCTTTTGTTTTACAGCAGAGAAAGGCAAATGCTGAATCCACAAGAATGCCAAGATGTAACTGAGGAAACATTTGACCAGGTATTAATAGCTCTTAGTTCGAATGACCAATAATTTTGAAATTGGGTACGGAAAGACCACCAAAAGATTTTGGACGAAACAGAGTTGAAAAGCTGATCCTCTGAGATTTTCCATCCCAAATAAAATTCCAACACTAAGAGTCAAGATCCTCAAAAAAAATGTAACACTGGAGAAAGTGGAAGAATAGAAAATGAAAAGTTGATAAAAAGAAATATGTCCATTTTTATAACCGTGTTAGACCATGGAGACCAGCATGTAAAACTGACGATTTGTGAAGATCTTTCTTGACTTCCTTCTGAACTGAAGTGGAATTATCTTCAACTATGCGTGAAATTATAGGCTTGATTTGAATTCCTAAGTAGGTTAAACCATGGACTTACAAGAAGAATGGAAGATGTGTTAAATCATGATTTACACATGTACTACAGTTGGGGCTTAAAAATTACTGGCACCCCTGACTGGCAATGCACAAACAATATAAATTAAAAAAAAAAACAAACAATATAATTAGAGAGAAATATACCAACATGTGTGAAATACTTCATTAATGTTTGGATGGAGTCAACAAAAATCAAAACAATCATTTAATACAAAGTAAATTTCAACAAAATCAAGGTTTCATAACTATTGGCACCCTTCATTTAGGACTTAGTGCAACCCCCTCTGGCAAGGATAACAGCATGAAGTCATTTCTTGTAATTTTTGGCAAGGTTAATGCATTGGGAGGATTTTGGACAATTCCTCAAAGCAGATTCTCTCAAGATCCTTTACATTCTTTGGTTGGCGTTTATCAACTGCTTTCTTCAACTGAGCGCTCGGGTTTTCAATTGGATTGAGGTTTTTTGACTGAGATGGCCTTTACAGAACGTTGATTTTGTCGTCAGAGATCCATTTCTGTGTGGATCTTGAGGTATGCTTTGGGTCATTGTCTTGTTGGAAAGTCCACCTATAGCTAAGTCCCAGCCCTCTAGCGGAGGCAACCAGATTGTCAGCCAAAATATCCTGATACTTGGAGGAATTCATTATGCCATTAATCTTAACGAGCATGCTTGGAGCTTTTGAATAAGAATGGCCCCACATGACTGACCCACCATCATATTTCATTGTGGGTATGAGGTGCTTCTCCTTGTTTGCATCTTTATTTCGATGCCAAACATACCGATGCGTATCTGACCGAAACGTGCAATTATGGTCTCATCTGACAAAGGCATCTTGTTCCAGTCATAATTAAAATGATATTTGGCAAACTCCAAGTGCTTTTTGAAACCTGGTGACCCCAAGATGCCACCAATGCCTGCAATTCCTTCTCAGGGATTCTTGGGGATTTTCATGCTTCTCTCACTATCCTCCGAATCCGTATCCTGGCGGGCAAAATGCAGTTGCTTGCTCTACCTTTGAAATTTTCAACACTTCCATATCTGTGGAATTTTTAAAATTATTGCCCTGACAGTGCTCAGTGACATATTAAATTGTTTGTGAATCTTATTGTAGCCATTACCAGATTTACACTACCGGTCAAAAGTTTTAGGACACCCCAATATTTCCAGTTCCAGTCCAATGAACAGCTTGAAATGGTACAAAGGTATGTGTTGAACTGTCATAAGTTTTAAACAAATAGTAAGGCTACCGAGGTTTTTTGTACGCCGTCGAGTAGGTGAAAGGATGGTTCCTCAGTGTGTGACATCAACTGTCAAACATTGAGGAGGAAGCGTGATGGTCTGGGGCTGTTTTGCTGGATCCAAGGTCAGTGACCTGCAGAGTGAAAGGCACCCTGAACCAAAACGGCTACCACAGCATACGGCAACACCACGCAGTACCCTCTGGAATGCGCCTAGTTGGTCAGGGGTTCATCCTACAGCAAGATAATGACCCAAAACATAAGTCCAAGCTCTGCCAGAAGTACCTTAGGAAAAAAGAACAAGATGGTAAGCTTGAAAACATGGAGTGGCCAGTACAGTCTCCTGACTTAAACCCCATTGAGATGGTTTGGAATGAACTGGACAGTGAAAGCAAAGCAACGTGCAAGTGCCACACATTTATGGGAGCTCAGCTGTAATATCTGCCAAAGGTGGGTACTTTGAGTCAGAAGTTTAAAATACATTTTGGTTTATAAATTGATTCCATGATTTCTTTTTTAACTTTGATTGTTAATTTGTTCTATCATGTCTATGCTTTCATTCCAGATTACAATGAGACCTTAAACTGCATAATTTTCGATCAAAAAACTGGAAAAATTTGGGTGTCCTAAAACTTTTGACCAGTAGTGTATGATGGTCCATGACCATCTGCCTCTTTTGAACTTAGTTTTTTTTTTTGTTTTCTTCACGGTGTTGGATTATAAAGCCATACTGCACATACTGTGCGTTAGCTTATTTTTATACCGAAGTGTAACAGGAAGTGATGTTCTGGCTCAATATAGTTCCTTAACACTTAAATAAAACTTAAATAAGTGGAATTTAAGACCAGGTTTAATTTAGGTAGATGTGATTTAAAATAATCTTTAAGGGTGCCATTAATTGTGAAACCTTGATTTGGAGAAAATTGATTTATAATTAAATCTGTAAATGATTTTGCTTGGTTCCATTAGAAGATTATTATCATACAGTATTTCTCACATGCTGTTGCCAAGAGTTTCTCAGTCAATATTTAAAAAAAAAAAAAATTTCTTAAAGTAATGTTTGTGCATTCCCAGTCAGGGTGAGGTGAGGCAATTTGGTGAGGTCATGGCTGGGCAGGATTAGGAGGTTTGTTAGGGAGGTATGGAAGGACAATGACTGGGCAGGATGAGGGGGTTAGTTAGGGAGGTATGCTGGTGTGATGGCTGTGCAGGATTAAGGGGTTAATTCAGGTGGTATGGTGAGGTGATGGCTGGGTAGGATTAGGGGTTAGGTTAGTGAAATATGCCGAGGCCATGGCTGGGAAGGTACAAGAGTTAGTTAACCCTTTGACACCCAGCTTTCATAAAACTAAACATGACTGCTCTGCCCAAGTTAACTAAGACCGCATTTCAGATATGGTAAACGTTTTTTAGGAAATTGTGAATTAACCAGAGCATTTCATGGTAGAAAATAGTGAAATTACATGCTGCTAATACATTTAAGTGCAAGTTGGATGCATTTATTTACACAAAAATGTAACAGATTTTACAAACCCCAATTTCAATTAAGTTGGGATGTTGTGTAAAACGTGAATAAAAACAGAATACAATGATTTGCAAATCCTTTTCAACCTATATTCAATTGAGTACACTACAAAGACAAGATATTTAATGTTCAAAATGATAACCTTTAATGTTTTTTTGGAAATATTCCTCATTTTGAATTTGATGCCCGCAACACATTCCAAAAAAGCTGGGACAGGGGCATGTTTACCACTGTGTTACATTACCTTTCCTTTTAACAACGCTCAATAAGCATTTGGGAACTGAGAACACTAATTGTAGAAGTATCAAAAGAAAGATAACTGGAGCACACAGTTATATTAGGCGATTTATTAAGGTGCAGGTGACTAACGTTTCGACACAAGGTCTTCTTCAGAGTCAAAAGGTCTTCAGAGTTCTTCAGAGTTCAGGGTTTGACTCTGAGGAAGACCTTGTGTCGAAACGTTAGTCACCTGCATCTTAATAAATCGCCTAATATAACTGTGTGCTCCAGGTATCTTTCTTTTGATATTTGCATTTTTATCCCCCTCTTTCTGAGAGGCACCAGTTTTTGGCTATAGTCTGCCAGCTGATGCGTGTCTTTCCATTGGTTTTGGACACTAATTGTAGAAGCTTTGTAGGTGGAATTCTTTCCCACTCTTGCTTGATGTACAACTTCAGTTACTCAACAGTCCGGGGTCTCCGCATTTATGAAGCGTATTTTGCGCTTCATAATGCGCCACACATTTTCAATGGGAGATAGGTTTGGACTGCAGGCAGGGCAATCTATTACCCACACTCTTTTACTAAGAAGCCACACTGTTGTAACACGTGCAGAATGTGGCTTGTCATTGTTTTGCTGAAATAAGCAGGGACGTCTCTGAAAAACACGTTGCTTGGATGGCAGCATATGTTGCTCCAAAACCTGTATGTGCCTTTCAGCATGCCATGGGCACTAACACATCCCCATCACAGATGCTGGCTTTTGAACTTTGTGCTGATAACAATCTGGATGGTCCTTTTCCTCTTGAGCCCGGAGGACACGATGTCCATGATTTCCAAAAACAATTTCAAATGTGGACTCGTCAGACCACAGCACAGTTTTCTTCTTTACATCAGTCCATCTCAAATGAGCTCAGGCCCAAAGAAGTCGGCCGCGTTTCTGGGTGTGGTTGATATATGGCTTTCGCTTTGCATGGTAGAGTTTTAACTTGCACTTGAAGATGTAGCAACGAACTGTGTTAACTGACAATGATTTTCCGAAGTGTTCCTAAGCCCACATGGTAATATCCTCGACAGAATGATGTCGGTTTTTAATGCAGTGCCACCTGAGGGACTGACGGCCACGGGCACTGTGTTGGTTTTCGGCCTTGCCGCTTACGTGTAGAGATTTCTCTGGATTCTCTGAATCTTTTGATGATATTATGGACTGTAGATGGTGAAATCCAAAAATTCTTTGCAATTGCACGTTGAGAAACGTTGTTCTTAAACTGTTGGACTATTTGCTCATGCAGTTGTTCACGAAGTGGTGAACCTCACCCCATCCTTGCTTGTGAACGACTGAGCCTTTCGGGGATGCTCCTTTTATACCGAATCATGACACTCACCTATTTCCAATTAACCTGTTGACCTGTGGAATGTTCCAAACAGGGGTTTTCTGAGCGGTCCTCATTTTTCCAGTCTTATGTTGCCCCTGTCCCAGCTTTTTTGGCATGCGTTGCAGGCAACAAATTCAAAGTGAGTGAATATTTCCAAAAAAACAATAAAGTTTATCAGTTTAAATTTAAATATTGTGTCTTTGTAGTGTACTCAATTGAATATAGGTTGAAAAGGATTTGCAAATCATTGTATTCTGTGTTTATTCACGTTTTACACAACATCCCAACTTCATTGGAATTGGTGTTTGTACATATTGAGAGAAAATGTCTAGAGATGTGATCAGTGTGAATTTTAATCTTCGCTGAAGACCTTGATGAGTAGAATCCAGAGTTCTAATTGCTAAGTTGGAATGAAAGCCTGAACCCACACCGGCCCTTTCTGGATAAGATTGGGGACACCAAGACAATCGAAAAACACGGAAAAATCTGTATTTTGGCAGAAGATTTGATAAGCATAATAACGGAAATTTCCGCATGCGGGTGCGAAAAGGTTGAGGAGGTATGGCAAGGAAATTGCAAGGCAGAATTTCGGGGGTTAGTTAGGGTAGTACAGCACGATGATGGCTGGGCAGGATTAGAGGGTTAATTAGGGTGGTATGGCGAGGCAATGGCTAGGCAGGTATGGGGTTTAGTTCGTAAAGTGTGGTGAGGTCATGGCCGGGCAGGTACAGGGGTTTGTCAGGGAGGCATGGCAAGGTGATGGCCAGGCAGGATTTGACGGTTCGTCAGGGAGGCATGATAAGGTTATGGCTGGGCAGGTTGTGGTGCAGGTTACCGAAGCACTCACCTGCAGTGCACAATCAGGGGCTCCAAGTCACTCCTTTTACTCCGCACAAAGCTGACAAAGTCCAGGAAATCTGTGGGGTCCTCTGGGACGCCGTGGTCTGGCCAGGCAACATACTGCAGATGAGCAACTGCTCGCTCCTCCCCCTTCTACACAACAAAGACAAAGATTGATATCTCGCCTCTTTGTGAACCAAGACTGCATTCCCTCTCAATGTCAGACATGCTGTCTCTGCCCTTCTGAGAGGGAAATCTAAATGAAATGAAACTACCTATTAGTGAACACTGGATTTAGTGCTTTTCATCCATTGTGGTGTCACACAGAGTCAGTGTATATCACTACAAGCACGATAAAGACCTTGGCCATTCACATGCATTATCTCCAACAATAACGTGGTTCAGGGACCTGGAAATGGGCTAATTTGAGTTGATCTTAAGTCATTATGAGTCACTATGAACTATTCCTGCTTCCTGAGAGAGAACAACAGGTCCTGAGACTACCATCCCCTTGCAGAGAAGCCTGTGCATTTTCATCAGCTATTGATTAAAAAGCCTGTGCACTCTCATTATCTACTGAAAAAGCCTGCGCAATTTCACTGGCTACTGAAGAAGCATGTACACTCTCAATAGCTACTAAATAAGGCCAGTGCACTCTCACTGGCTAATGAATAAGCCGAATAAGCCAAATAAGCCCCTGCGCTCTCACTGACGACTGAAAAAGCCGAATTAACCCCTGAACTCTGATTTGTGACTGAATAAGCATGCGCATTCTGACTGGCTACTGAAATAGCCTGTGCACCATCATTGGCTACTGAATGAGCCTGTGCACTCTGAGTGACTACTAAGCCTGCGCACTCACACTGACACCTGAATAAACCATTGCACTCACACTGAGTGCGTCTATATAACGTTAAAAAAAATCAAATTATTGTGCTGGTCCAACTAAAACCGGAGTTTTAAAATGCATGTAAAACATGTTAGTCCCGCTGGAATCATACTAAATTGAATTTCTCTTAATCGGACAAACACACCCAGATAATGTGGTTACTAGTTGCATTTTTCCTCCATGTATACCCTTGAATCGAACAAAACCGGACGATGTGCTCTGCGCATGCCCTGCAGTTCATTGTGCGGGGCCTTGACCCAAAAGTCTTGTGGACTTGTAAACACCAAACTTATTAGCAAGAACTCTGTGCTCTGTCCAGCTAGCAAGTTTGTTCAGAACAGTAGCAATCCTCGTCTGTAAGGGTACTGGTACTTGTACAGTCACAACTTGGGAGCTCATAATCTCTTCCATTAATCCGCATTATTTATTGAATGACTTGCGCGTCATCCGCAAATTTTCCCTCCACTCCCCAAAGGAAAAACGACTCTCTCCCACTGGTTTATACTCCTGACCTGCATCCAACATGCGCGGGAAGCCCGGTGGTGCATTTCCCAAAAGCACAGATGTTTCCTTACATAGTTGGAACCACAAACTGTGAATGGACAAACTATGTTAATTGCTAACTTAGTTAGCGTCTACGCTTTTGGGAAACCTACTCTGGGGTAGTAAAGAGGGCACAAAGAAGAGCATAGTGGACTTTCCGCCTAGCTTCTGCTAACACCATAACCACCAGGGATAGTGTGCGGCTCGATCGTACGAAAAGCATAGCATAAAGCCTGTACAAAATGTACAACGCCAAAAAGTTGTCCATGTTCTCGCCACTCTACATGCTACCAGTTTGCCACCAGCTAACTTGTTTGTCGATTGTTAGGTCTGTGATGTAATGGGTCAACCAGAAAAAATTCCAACACAAACAAGCTGAAAGGGGGCATATTGCCACCTATCGTAGCGGAGATGGACATGCTTTGGTCAATAAAACAAATTTCCTCTCGTGCATATATACTGGGACAAGGACAGTAGTCCAATTACAAGGACAAATCGAGCTATTACCGTAGCTCGACTTCACTCTGCATGTAAACGTACCAACTAGCTTCTGAATATGCCTGTGCTCTCACATTGACTACTGAAAAAGCCTGTGCACTCTCACTGGCTATTGAACAGCTAAATGTGCACTCATGTGGCCTCTATAAGCCGTGCAATCTCAATGCTGACTGAACAAATCTGAGTTCTAAATAAGCCTGTATACTCTTTACTCTCTTCAGCCCCTGTTTGTACTCCCCATCATAACAAACCAGAAGATTCAGTCCCCTATTGGGTAATGCCAGAGAACAGATGAACAGTGCATGTGTAGCCTATGCGTGTGCATGCATGTGTGTGTGTCTGTGTATGTGTGTGTGTGTTCTCGCACTTGCAACACAATGAGAATTAGGAAACAATTTTTCCTGCAGACTGCGGACATTACTGGGAGAGATGACATTTTCGCCTGTCCTTACAACTACAAAGTCAAAACGTGACTTATTTGTTAAGGCTAGGGTAAAGGTTAGAATTAGGGATAGGTCCGGAGCAGCCTTGCCGAAGATAGTAGGGGTTAAGCCAGTTAAAAAATGTGTAAGTTTGCCTCTCTATAGTGACCACCTCTGGTCAGCCAGGCGCATGTAGAGTGCTGTGAAAAAGTATTTGCCCCCTTCCTGATTTCTTATTTTTTTGCATATTTGTCACACTTAAATGTTTCAGATCATCAAACAAATTTTAATATTAGACAAAGATAACCCGAGTAAATACAAAATGCAGTTTTTAAATGATGATTTCATTTATTAAGGGAAAAAGATATCCAAACCTACCTGGCCCTATGTGAAAAAGTAATTGCCCCTAAACCAACTAACTGGCTGTGCCACCCTCGGCGACAATAACTGCAATGAAGCATTTGCGATAACTGGCAAAGAGTCTTTCACATTGCTGAGGAGGAATTTTGGCCCACTTTTCTTTGCATAATTGTTTAAACTCAGCCACATTGGAGTGTTTTCGACCATGAACAGCCTGTTTAAAGGAGGAGACAGCACCTCGGCAAAGTATATTTCAGCGGAAAGTAGAATTCTTGAAGTGCCTAAAACGCATAATTTTATAAATTTTAATTTGGTAATGATCCAGTGTGACGCATTTTTAAACTGGAAAGTCTTCAAATCGGCGTCAATACCAGGGGGCAGACATTTTTACTTAGGGAATCTAAGGCTGCGTTCGAAATGCACACTTGTCCACTCGCTCAATCTCTATATTGTTTTTTTATGTAGAACATTCACTACACAGTGCCCTATATAGTGGGTGAGTGTGCATTTCGAACGCGTTATCCAATCAAACGCCAGTGCCGCGGTGCTTGTGCGGCAGTTATTCTCTTACGTGACGTCAGTTGTTCTCTTTCCTTTCATCCGGGCCATAGAGTAGTTCAAAGGGCCTTCAATTTGCTCTCCCTTTATGGCTTGGCTGCCCGCAAGCTGTTTTTAATTAAGCTTGCCTGATTAACAATCAAACAATTTATCAACTGACCGACCAAGACCAATACATGACCTATAAGTAGAAATGGTAATGAAATGTGAATTCCCATTGCCTACATTTATTTAATTGATATGGCATTGCAAATTCAAAACTTTTGCTGACTTTGCAGCATTTATTTTTGCCGTCCTTGGGAGTGCCACACAGCTGTGCAACCTTACAGTGCCCTTTAGCCGTGACAACATTCAAAATAAAGAACGGATTCCCGCAACCACGCAAACTAATTTCCGCAAATCTGTGTCACTTAACGAGCGCTGAAATTATGAAGGCATATTGATATTTTACATTGTTATTTATGCTCACAATGCTATCAAAAGTAAATTAGACTGTTGTCGGTTTTTACCAATTAGTCTGAGTAACTGTGGCTAATCGGGAGATGAAAACTGCGAGAGGTTAAGGTTATTAAGCATTTTTAAAGGTGAGGTTTCCAAAGATCAAATTTAAAATCATAAGATTCCACAAGTAAAAATGTCTGCCCCCTGGTATTGAAGCCAATTTGAAGACTCGCTAGTTTAAAAATGCGTCATACAGAATCATTACCAAATTATAATTTATAAAATTATGCGTTTTAGACACTTCAAGTATTCTACTTTCCGCTGAAATATACTTTGCCGAGGTTCTGTCTCCTCCTTTAAGGTCATGCCACAGCATCTCAATCGGACTTAAGTCTGGACTTTGACTAGGCCACTCCAAAACCTTCATTTTGTTTTTTTTCAGCCATTCAGAGGTGGACTTGCTGGCGTGTTTCGGATCATTGTCCTGCTGCATAAACCAAGTGCGCTTGAGCTTGAGGTCACGAACTGATGGTCGGACATTCTCCTTCAAGATTTTCTGGTAGAGAGCAGAATTCATGGTTCCATCAATTACGGCAAGTCGTCCAGGTCCTGAAGCAGCAAAGCAGCCCCAGACCATCAGACTACCACCACGTTTGACTGTTGGTATAATGTTCTTTTTATGAAATGCTGTGTTAGGTTTACGCCATATGTAACAGGACACACACCTTCCAAAAAGTTCAACTTCTGTCTCATCAGTCCACAGAATATTTTCCCAAAACTCTTGGGGATCATCAAGATGTTTTTCGGCAAATGTGAGACGAGCCTTTGTGTTCTTTTTGGTCAGCAGTGGTTTTCGCCTTGGAACTTTCCCATGGATGCCATTTTTGCTCAGTCTCTTTCTTATTGTGAACACTGACTTTAACTGAGGCAACTGAGGCCTGCAGTTCTTTAGATGTTGTTTGGGGTTCTTTTGTAACCTCCTGGATGAGTCATAAATGCGCTCTTGGAGTAATTTTCGTAGGCTGGCCACTCCTGGGAAGGTGCACCACTGTTCCAAGTTTTCTCCATTGGTGGATTATGGATCACCGTGGTTCGCCGGAGTCCCAAAGCCTTAGAAATGGCTTTGTAACCCTTTCCAGACTGATAGATGCCAATGACTTAGTTTCTCATCTGTTCTTGAATTTTGTTAGATCGCAGCATGATGTGTTGCTTTTTGAGATCTTTTAGCCTATTTCACTCTGTCAGACAGGTTCTATTTAAGTGATTTCTTGATTCAACAGGTCTGGCAGTAGTCAGGCCTGGGTGTGGCTAGTGAAATATAACTCAAAAAATGTGGTTAATCACAGTTAATTCATGATTTAACAAGGGGGGGAAATTACTTTTTCACATAGGGCCAGGTAGGTTTGGATAGCTTTTTTCCCTTAATAAATGAATAAATCATTAAATACTGCATTTTGTATTTACTCGGGTTATCTTTGTCTCATATTAAAATTTTTTTGATGATCTGAAACATTTAAGTGTGACAAATATACAAAAAAAAAAAGAAATCAGGAAGGAGGCAAATAGTTTTTCGCAGCACTGCAGCTACATAAACTAAATTGTATGCTGATGACGTGATCTTGCGATAGCATAAGCAGCGAGAAACTGGTGATGCGACTGCATTGAGCAAAGATTCAAGGGCTAGTTGTCATGTGAGTTGGAGGAATCACGTGCCACTGCATCTGCCTACTAAGTCAATGAGAGCAGGTTGCTTTGCGGAGGGCTAAACAGTTCAGCTGTGTTCAGAGTGAGGGGGAAAAGGAAAAGATCCAAAAAAATAAATAGATAAAAAAGAATGAGGGTTACAGTGGGCTCCAAAATTACTGGCACCTCTGACTGGCAGTACACAAATGATACAAAAGAAAAGTACATAAACAACAGCGGCGTGCCATCAGATGTTCAGAGGGCCTTCAGTAACCTCACCTTTACCACTCGATTGCCCTCAAGCTGTTTTCGTTTAAGTTCACCTGATTAACAATCAAACAATTTCTTGATTGAACAACCAAGACCAATACATGACATATAATAAGAAATGATAATGAAAAAGTGAATGCTACCCACATTTATATGATTGATATGGCATTGTAAGGATGGCAATATAAATGCAAAAATCCAGAACTTTTACTGACTTCGCAGCATTCATTTTCGTCATTCTTGCAATTGACACTCAGCTGTGCATAGTGCCTAATAACGCTCTTTAGCAATGACTGCACTCAGAATATAGAACATCTTCTCTTGGCTTATTGCTTCATGAGCCTCGCTAACTAATTTATGCAAATCTGAGCTGTTTCACAAGCTACATGAGTATGGAATTTATAAAGACATTGACATTTTAAGTTGTCATTTATGTGCGGAAGAAAACGCCTCATAATTTTGTGGAGCAATGTATAACAGTGCTATAGAAAATAAAGTAGACAGTCTTCGGTTCTACCAATTAGTCTGAGCAACTGTTGCTTATCGGGAAAAGTAAACTGCGAGAAAGTTGAGGTCTCCGAAGGCCTTTGTTACTGCCGACAGACCGCTACTGATAAACAATATGATGAGAGAGAAACGAAATATACCAATATGTGTGAAATACTTTTTTAATATTTCAGTGGAAACAAGCAAAATCATCACAATCATTTAATACAAAATAAATTTCAACAAAATCAAGGCTTCATAATGACTGATGACCCTTCATTTCAAACTTAGTGTAACCACCTCTGGCAAGGATAACAGCATGGAGCCTTTTCCTGTAATTTTTGACAAGGTTAAGGCACACATTTGGGTGGATTTTGGACCCTTTAAGCAGATTGTTTCAAGATTCTTCACATTCTTGGGTTCGCTTTTGTCAACTGCCCTCTTCAGCTAAGCCCACAGGTTTTCAATTGGATAGAGGTCCAGCGACTGAGATGACCATCACAGAACGTTAATTTTGTAGTCACAGAACCATTTTCATGTGGATCTTGAGGTATGCTTTTGATCTTGTCTTGTTGGAAAGTCCACCTACAGCCAGGTCCCAGCCTTCTTGCGGAGGCAACCAGATTGTCAGCCAAAATATCCTGATACTTGGTGGAATTCATTATGCCATTAATCTTAACCAGTGTCCATGGAATTTGGGGGGATTTTGGACCATTCCTCTGAGCAGATTCTTTCAAGATCCCTCAGATTCTTGGGTTTGCATTTATCAACTGTCCTCTTCAACTTAGCCCACAGGTTTTCAATTGAACTGAGGTCAGACGACTGAGATGGCCATTGCAGAATGTTGATTTTGTTGTTATGTTGTTTTGATTTTTGTCACAAAATCATTCCTGTGTGGATCCTGAGTATGCTTTGGGCCACTGTCTTGTTGGAAAGTCCACCTACAGCCAAGTTGAACCTTCTGGCAGAGGCAAACAGATTGTCAGCCAAAATATCCTGACACTTGGTGGATTTCATTATGCCATTAATCTTAACCAGTGCCTCTGAACCTCTAGAATTAAAACAGCCCCAAAACATGGCGCACCCACCATCATATTTCACTGTGGGCATGTAGTAGGGGTGCCAGGGCCCCAAGATGGGGAGAAGGTGTGTCACATCATGACATACTTTTATCTTTGGCATTTTTTGGTAGATTGGTCCATCCTGCATAGGAATCCAGAGGCCTGCTCTGGCAAATCCCCCACGAAATCAGTTTTTTGGCACCCTTTTTGATATTCTGGGTGTATGAAAATTTGCCCGAAAATTAGGGGCAGAGGAAGTATATATGTGGTTTTTCAAAGGGTTTCTTTAGACTTCTACTCACATATTTAGTATCATTGTAAAGCATTGTAAAGGTCTACTACAATCCCACGCCATTGTTTTTTTAATTGGGTCATTCAGTGCATAGCTAGAGGTCAAAAGGTCAAGGACGGAAGGGGGTAAGTGTAAATCCAGGTGCTCTGAAAACTCTATACCCCACTGTGCCCAAGCGAGTTCGCCAAATGGAAGGAGACTAATGCATATTTTTAGAGTACTGGAGTGGGCAGTTTTTAAAACCCTAATAAAGCAGGAAGGAGTAAGGCCTTTAGAATTAACCCCGTCATCTGATTGTGAAATATTCAAATACGTACAAATTCCCGCATTTTTCCATTTCATGGCTTCCTCAATGATTGGAGCTTTAACAATTGTTTCTTGTCAATGTATGTCTCTACCACCTGTGGGCGTGTTTCAATGAGCCATGTTATCACTTGTAGTCCAGTGGTTTGGTTCGCCTAGTGGGGGAGGGGGTAGGGTTGAGGTTATCAGAAAATATACAGTACATAAACAGTAAAGGATATATATATATATATATATATATATACACATATACACACACATACACATACAGTATATACCAGTGGTAGTCAACCCTGGTCCTGGAGAGCCGCAGTGTCTGCTGGTTTTTAGTGTTACTCAGCACTTGATTGATGAATTAAAGCAGTTGATTACACGCTTAACTCATCTCACCTGGTGTCCTAGGTTTAAATAGGGTGGAGAAAACCAAACTCAGCACACCCTGTGGCTCTCCAGGACCAGGGTTGACTACCACTGGTATATACTGTATGTGTATATCTATACATACACACACAGTGCCGTGAAAAAGTATTTGCCCCCTTCCTGATTTCTTTTTGGATAAAAATAAAAATAAAATTTAAGGGTGCCATTATTTGTGAAACACTGATTTGGAGGAAATAGATTTTTACTGATGAATTTGGTTGGTTCAATTGGATCTTAAATGTCATACAGTATTTCTCACTTGTTGTTATTTACAGTTTCTCTATAAAAATATTTTTGAGAATTTTTTAAAGGGGACCTATTATACTACATTTCCAAGTTAATATTTTGATCTTGGACTCCCCTAGAGTACTCCTAATCGTTCAAAGTCCAAAAAAGGGTCCTTATTTAGCTCATATTGCCATCATCAAAAAATAGGACCAAGGGTCCTGTAGCTTACCGGCAAGCAGTCTTACAGCGATGATACAAGTTATGAAAATTTCATGTGAAGTTTGACATTTGAATCAATGAAAATCAATGTCAAGGTCACGCAATAAAAGTTCATATACATTTATAAAACCTACTGAAATACAATCCTTATCTCTGAAGCAGTTTTGGTGATACAAGTCATTATAATATGTCAATATGCATTCAATATGTCAACTGTGAACTTTAAAGTTCAGAGAATGCCAAGTTGTGGTCAGCAAATGGACTTCATATATGACTTTCTAAATGTCTCTACACAAACCTTGGCTCAATCCGTGACCATTCTGGTGATACAAGTCATTGTAATTTCACTGTGGAGTCTGACCCTCAAAGGCCACTGACAGTCAAGTTGAATGTCACCAAATGAAAGTTCATATGTGACTTCCTAGATGTCAGTAACACAAACCTAGGCTCAATCTGTGACCCATTTAGTGATACAAGTCATTGAATTTTCACGAGGTCACATTTGACCTTTGAAGGTCAATACGAAGGTCACCAAATGAAAGTTCATATATGACCTCCTAAATGTCTGTAATACAAACCTAGACTCCATCTGTGACCATTTTGGCAATACAAGTCATTGTAATTGTATTATGTCAAGTTTGACCTTCAAATGTCATCAACAGTCAAGCTGAATGTCACCAAATGAATGTTCATATTTGACTTCCTTTGTCAGTAACATAAACCTGGGCTCCATCTGTGACCTTTTCAGTGACAGAAGTCATTGAAATTTCTCTAGGTCAAGTTAGCCCTTCGAAGGTCAATATGAAGGTCACCAAATGAAAGTTCATACATGACTTCCTTTACGTCACCAATAAAAACCTACACTCGATCTGTAAAGATTTGCTGATATAAGTCATTGAAATTTCACTTTGTGAAGTTTGACCTTCGAAGGTCACCGAAGGTCAAGTTCAAGGCCACCAAATGAAAGTTCATGTATGACTTCTTATACAGCGCCCTCCATAATTATTGGCAGCCCTGGTTAAGATGTGTTAAAAAATAAAAAATAAAAATTAAAATAAATTCAATTTTTATTGCAGAAGCACACTCTCACACTGAAAATTGTAGAAAAATGTAACTTTAACTCAAGTGAATTTTAAGGGAAAAAAAAATCCCTGACTAAGAAATAATTATTTTTCATAAAATCACCTGTTCCACAATTATTGGCACCCCTAACAATTCCTAGGAAATAAATGTAATTGAAGTATTTCTGTCATTTCTACAGTAGTTTACAAAGTTGATCAGAGTATCTAGGAACATTTAATTAGTAATTCATCACTTCCTGTTTCCCTGGGGTATAAATATGACGTGACACAGTGGCCACTTCTCTTATCCACTCTTCAACATGGGAAAGACAAAGGAACACACCATTCAAGTAAGGCAGATGTGTGTCGACCTTCACAAGTCAGGCAATGGCTACAAGAAAATAGCCACTCGCCTGCATCTGCCCATATCTACTGTCAGAGGAATCATTAAGAAGTTTAAAACAACTGGAACAGTGGTAAACAAGCCTGGACGAGGACGCAAGGTTATTTTGCCACTACGCACAGTGAGGAGGATGGTAAGAGAAATAAAAAGTTCTCCAAAGCTCACTGTTAAAGAATTGCAACAAATGGTAGCATCCTGGGGTCACAAAGTCTCCAAAACAACCATCAGGCGCTATCTACATGCCAACAAGCTGTTTGGGAGGCATGCACAGAAAAAACCTTTTCTCATTCACAATCATAAACGCAAACGTCTGGAGTTCGCTTAGCGGTACAAAGACTTCAACTGGGACCGTGTGCTTTGGTCAGATGAGACCAAGATAGAGCTTTTTGGCAACAAATACTCTAAGTGGGTCTGGTGGAACACAAAAGATGAGTATGCAGAAAAGCACCTCATGCCCACTGTGAAGTATGGGGGAGGATCGGTGATGCTGTGGGCCTGTTTCTCTTCCAGAGGCCCTGGGAACCTTGTTAGGGTGCATGGCATCATGAACGCTTTGAAATACCAGGACATTTTAAATCAAAATCTGGTGGCCTCTGCCCGAAAGCTGAAGATTGGTCGTCACTGGGTCTTTCAGCAAGATAATGACCCTAAACATGTGGCCAAATCTACACAAAAATGGTTCACCAGACACAGAATCAAGCTCCTCCCAAAGCCATCTCAGTCCCCAGACCTCAACCCCATTGAAAACCTGTGGAGTGAGCTGAAGAAGAGAGTGCAGAGGAGAGGACCCAGGTCACTGGATGATTTAGAGAGATTGTGCAAAGAGGAATGGTCGAAGATCCCTCTTTCTGTATTCTCCCATCTTGTGAAACATTATAGGAGAAGATTAGGTGCTGTTTTGTTGGCAAAAGGGGGTTGTACAAAGTATTAACATCAGGGGTGCTAATAATTGTGGCACACATGATTTGATGTAAAAGAATTATTTCTTAATGTGGGATTTTTTTCCCACTGAATGAATGCACTTGAATTAAAGGTTGGATTTTCCTCTTTTTTTCATTGTGGTCCAACATTATTTAGAAAAAACTGAATTTATTAGAAGCTAAAGAACACATCTTAACCATGGGTGCCAATAATTATGGAGGAAAGTGTACATCTCCAGGACAAACCGAAACTATCTGTGACCATTTTGCTGATGTAAGTCATTGAAATTTCACTGCGAAGTTTGGGCATTCAAGGTCACTGAAGGTCAAGTTCAATGTCACCAAATGAAACTTCATACATGACTTCCTATATGCCCGCAATACAAACCTAAGCTCTATCTATAATAATTTTGGTGATAGAAGTCATTGAAAATTCACTATGTGTTCAAGGCCACCAAGTGAAAGTTCATACATGACTTCCTATAAGTGTTCAATGCACATATGTTCCCAATCTTCAATATTTTCAAGCCTAGAAACCTTTGAAAATTGTAACATTTTGCTTGACCTCAAGTTTGACCTTTCAAGGTCATCCGAGGTCAACTTTAACACAGCCAAAATATAGGTCATATATTACTTCCTATATGTCAGTTATGCAAACTTAATCTCTATCTGCAACCATTTCGCTTCCACAGGCGATTTGGCCCATTCTCCATAAGACCCAATGTTAAAGTACAGCGCCCCCACTAGACCCACTTCCGTCGATTCAATCAAAATGGCACTCGCACTGTACATAAAGTGTATCAAGCTGAGTTGATTGCCAGATTTAGAAAAAAAAGTTCTCAGTTTTTGAGAAATAATTTTTTGAAATTTCAAGTCATATCTTTTAACATTGTTAATATATTCCCTGACCTTGAGTTTGACCTTTCAAAGTCATCAGTGGTCAAATTTAATATTGCTAAAATATAGGTCATATATGACTTCCTATATGTTGATAATACAAACTTAATCTCTATCTGCAACCATTTGGCCTCCACAGGCCATCTTGCATAGTCATAAAGTACAGCGGCCCCAATATACCCACTTCTGTCGATTCAATCAAAATGGCGCTCGCACTGTTCATTGACGGTACCAAGGTAAGTTGATTGCCTGATTTAGAAAAAAATTCATCGCGCAGTTTTTGAGAAATAAATTTTTAAAATTTCTTAGTCCGATCTTTAACATTGGAGCCAAAATTTCAAGGGCCCATAAAACGGACAAAAATGATTCAATCAAAAATCCGAGAAAATCCTCTGGAGATATGGTCTTGTAGTTGTTATTGCAAATACACACGAAAATTCATCAGGCCAAAAAAAAGATAAAAAATGTTCCGGACGACGGACGACAGACGACAGACGACCCAACACGACAATAGCTTATCCGCCCATAGGGCCGGTAAGCTAAAAAACCCATTTATAGTCCATAGCTGTCTCTGCCTGAAACGCCTTGTTTGGGCGGCTCTTCCGCAATGGCCCCCTCTACCTGTGTGCCCACTTTCTTCTGATTGGCCATCTCTGTGGAGGGCGGAGCTGGGCGGGACTTGGCAGAACGCAGTTTTCCGGGTCCGCCTCCCTAGTGTGAAACGTGAGACGCGTCTGCCATCTGAGCTAAGGAATTCTGCAATGAAACGCTGTACATATGTAAAGATCTAATGAAATGAATTTCTAATAAACGCAGCAGCGAAAGTGGAGGACGCAGTGCGAAAGTCTGGCAGCTCAAGCTCAAATTTGCTATCTACCAACAGCTTCTATGGTGAGTACCCCGGTATTTCCACTCTAAAGCTAGGATTGAGGGAAAGCTAAAATCCACCCCATACATACAGACACATTTGTAGAACAGGTCGACATACCCAAATGTAGACCGGAGACCGTAGAAATCCGGTGGGTCTGAGTTTAGATGGAAACTTGGACAGTGAGGAGCAGCAAAAAGTGGACCAACAACTTATGGACTGCTTAGGTGTATATTATAAGGACCTGCTGGTTCGTGTGCATAACTGTGGTGTGTCGTTAGCGTGGAGTAACGAACAGCCTCTGCGCTGGTATATGACTGAGGGTTGAAAGCTCCAGGCTAAACGGCCTTTTCGGAAATTGCACGTGGTAATGGTTTACTTATTGCGTCAGAATGACCAGCGTTTGCTCGCGGAAAATGGGCGCGATAAGCCACTTTCACGTCCGATGTGAAAGCAGCTTTACGGATAGTACGTGACAGCTAGAGAGAGCTCCGGTTATGTTATGAACAAAATACAGGTTTTACAGACCGCAAGTTCCGTTAGCGTGGACAGTTGCTTATGTGGAGCTAGCGAATTGATGACTTCTACAGGAAAGAATTTCCTATTCAATCTCTGCCTTTTTTGACTTTTTATTCGCCAGAACAATTTCTAAAGGGGGATGAAATTATGCCATGGCATTGCAGAGAAATCGTTCGTTATACTAGACACGTTAGAGCTAGTGCGTTTCGCATTGCTTTCACGGTAGCATCAGAGAGCTAGCCCAGATATTGGTGAAGTATCCAGCTGACCTCGGTCATGGATAAATGAAGCGATCACAAGCAGCCGTAAACAAACCCAAACACGTATCCCAAGCTCTGCAAAACCTACGTCTGGTCTAAGTGCAGCCTTTTCAGCACAACTTTGCAGACAAATACATCACCTCTCCGGTTAGCTTTAACTGTAGTGGCTACAATCGGCAACGTTATGATGAAACTGCCACATTGATGCTTACCGAAGTAACGCAAGCATAACGATCAGAATTACTGCATATAAGTTAACCAGGAGCATTTTTTTTTTTTTTTTAAGTAGCACGGCACGCAAACTAACATGCAGTAGCTGGTAACCGAGCGGTCATAACAACAGACACAAACGTTACCCTGCGATACTGGTTTTACAGACAGCAAGTTCCATTACCGTGAACAGTTGTACCAAGCATACAAATTACAAACAAGTATTAAAAGTTAGCTTCAAATGAGGTTTATGTTCACACACCTTCAGTTGAATTTCCCCTGATATTACTCTTGCATATTTAGGACACAAACATTAGCAATAGTAACTTGGCTACGTTAGCCGCAATGCTACAGCCACATTCAACAGGCTATCACGTTAGGAAGGCTTATGCCGTAAAAGCAACTTACAGCTTCTGCCTCTGAGAGTCACGGACAGTCCCGATCCAGGCTTTATCTTCAGATATTTTACAAAGCCTGCGTTTGAGGCGAGTTGTTAGTGCTAACTATCGTTAGCGGTCCTGCTAGCCACCAGTAACACGTTAGCTTCACTTACATTATTTGCTGTTATCTCATTACTTACAGCTTGTGGCTCCGAGCGCTTGATCGATGCAACTGCTTCAGGTTTGAGAAGCAGCTGAAACGCTTATCCAGCGTCAAATTATCCTTAATTGACAAAGCTGTCTTTGGTGAGATGCTGAGCACAAACAGGAAACGTTCCCTTTGGCCGTGGCTATTTGCCGCCAGCAAACAAAAAAGCTACCCCTGATTTCTGGTGGCATCCTTTTTTGGAAGAGAAATAGGCGTTTTTCTTCGCGTCCAAAAATAAACGGACAAGCAGCTTTGGGAGAGATACGGACAAAACTGCACCTCAATGATCTGCGGTTCTTCTTTTGTATTTCCAAAAGCGTAGACGCTACTAAGGCATAGTATGATCCGCGGTTGTTTGTGCCTGCTAGAATAGTTTCCGGTTTGGGCAGGTCCAGTGCCGTGATTGGCTCTGGCTAGGTCTGTATTAATTGGACGGCACAACCTGACGTCAGGTTTTGCCCAGATCTCGCGAAGTTCTCGGGACGAGCTGTTCAGAGAGGAAATCATGTTCACAAAATCACGTTCTTGGATTACGGCAAAACCCCTGTATCTTATGTTTAGAAACTTTTCAGAGGTTGAGTATGGACATCCAACATTATAACATTACTCATATGTATTCAAAGAAGGATCAGCATCATAGGTCCCCTTTAAAGTATTGTTTATGCATTGCCAGTCAGGGGTGCCAATAATTTTTGAGCCCATTGTAGGTTGAGGTTAGGGTAAGGGTTTGGGTTAGGAACGCATTGATATTGTAAAGATAAGGAAAAGGCTGTAGAGATGCACAAAGAATTAATGGAAGTCAATGTAATGTACTCACTAGGATAGAAGTACAAGGGTGCTTGCGCGTGTGTATGCATGATTGTGTGAGTGAGTGTGTGTTTGCGCATGATTTTCTGTGTGAGAGTGCAGCTGCATTAGTATGTTAGCGAATGTGTACATGAGTATGCATAGATGCACAAAATGGGTGCAGTATGAGCTTGTATATGTGTGTTTCTATGGCAGCATGCATTGAAGAGTGAGCACGAGTGTGTTTCTTTCAGAGGACTCAATTTTGCCTGCAATAGAAATTTTGGGACATCTGGTCCTGTGTAACCTCTAGCAGGCCAACCTAGGGAGCACAGCAAAGCACTGTGGTTTATTTATCTATACATGGGTCTGGTAGGAGAGTTCAGTACTTGGCTACACCAAGGCATCCGGAAACACTCACTCGTAGCTCTGAAGTTTTCATACTCTGCAGTGCATGCAAGCATAAAAACCTGTGTTGATGAGTTAGGTTTTTTTTTGCACGCATGCATAAAAATCCATTGCTTGTGAGTTAGGTTTCACTGTGCATACATGCATACAAATCCTGTGCAAGTGAATCAGGTTTCACTTTGTATGCACAGACACAAATCATGTGTTAGTGAGTTCGGTTTTACTGTGCATGCTTGCATATAAATCCTGTGTTAGTGAATCAGATTTCCTTTTGGCCTTGGCAGAAATAGAAAATACCATTTACATTTCAGGAACTGGTATGGAATGATCATAAAATGTTTCTTCCCAAAGTAATTATTATTCCGAGGAATAACAGCTGCTTTACATAAACTCATAATAACAGTTGTATACTGTCAGTGGTGAAGATTTTATCAGTAATAAATGTATCTGAACAGGTCCGCTTGTTACTCTATGTCTCATCTAGTTAATGCAAACATTGTTTGCCGTCGCCAGCAGATTTCCAAATGTCAGACACAGCTGAAATTAGGAGTTCAAAAACTGCATCTAATCTCGCAATTAAAAAACTCCCAATGAGGATTCATTGACCAAATTTGCAAACAGTGCATAAATACCTCTTACTGTAAAAGATGAACATGTCCATGCATGCAGCTGTGTGCTGTTAAGCAGTGCACCAGCAACAGCATCCTTCTGTAATGCTGATCGCAGCACAGAAACATCAAAGCACTGCATTGCTAAGAAGCTCTGCAGGTAGCATCTTCGTGTTCTGCTACACATTCAAGACAGTCTGATGACTCGGCATATTCCAAACTCACCATAGCAACAACCTTACTAATTCTGAAAACATCCCTGCCCAGGAAACAGGGCCAATAATAAATATTCCCAAATCCCCAACCACCTCTATCTGCGGCCGGCAAGCTGGTTGCAAGCGAAGTACCATCTACCACTCACATGCTGTAAACAACAGATATATAGCCCTACTACTAACATATCTGCTTACCACAGTCAAATGGTCTGCTGTTAAAGGGAAACTGAGACCAAAAAATGAACAATTTTTTTTTTCTGCAACTACATCAGTTTGAGACCAAAATAATATAATTTTTAGAGAGGTTCGACCATCAGCATCTGAGAAAATAAATTCTAAAAACTCGAATCAACCACTATAGGTGACACCATATTGCATTGCAGGCTCAGCAAAGTTGGTCCGTGGCGTCACTGCGTCAACTCAAAAGCCGAGGCCTTTTCTTGAAAACTCTAAAGGTGCGCAAACATTTGCGCCTGTAAACTTCAATTTTCAGCCTTAGGTGCAGTTTCTGTGTTGCCTGCGATAGCAGGAGACACATAGGGGTTGCTTTGGCGGCGTCGGCGTCCGGGGATTGGTTTCCATGCTCTATCTTCTGTTGTAGTTGGCGGATTTTGATCAGGTTTGGGTTGGATGCTTTTTTTATGGATACCTCGCTCGAGTTCGATTTCGGAATGGTTTCCACCATAACTAATTTGCATACTGCAATCTGATTGGTTGTTGGGTTTCCGTGCTCTCTTTTCTGTTGTTAGTGTCTGGATTGCACTATAACAGTAAGATACTGTAAACGTTATGCTTATTGTGTGCCAATTTGTGTGGTATTTGTGGGTAGACATACCCATGAGATATGATAATTATACATTATTTTATTGCAGGTCATCCACATCCACAAAATTTGTCGAGGTGCAAACAACTACAACAGTCACTTCACTGTACTACTTATTCAATAAATTTTTTTTCCTGTCACTTCCCTCATTGTTCTGTCATTCTCTACAGACAGCTTTGCAGGCGACACATCCACTTCGCAGAATTCTAGTTTTTTTTAATGCAGCTCATACTATTTTAGGCGCGTAAAAAAGTTAAGGTGATGTTAATGTTGAGCATAATTCATCTAAACTAATACAAGCGACATATTATCGTATATCTTAATACGTGTAAAACTAACATGGGTTACACCTCTCATTTCTTATATAGGCATGCAAATGTGCGTTGTAATTGTAGCTTAAGATCTGCCCGGGCTACAGTTAAGATTAGTGATGGTGATATAGACTTATTTTAGTAATGATGTTATGATGTTAATTGATGTTAAAGACAAAAATCAGGAGTTGGCAGCATTTCCTTTAAGTCCCAGATAATCTAAAAACTAGTATGAATACACAAAAATATACAAGTTTCGCTTCCCCAGCTCAGCAACGACCACGTACCACTTGAAAACGGAACATCAGCCTACTTTGTATCTCTCCGCAAATACACGCGTTTTATCTGCTTTATAGGTGAACACTGAGCTGTTATTAGTCACCTATTAGTAATGCAAACCAATAGTCATTTAGGCTATTTACACTACAGGCCAAAAGTTTGGGACCACCCTCAGATTTTTTAAAAAATCAAATCAAAACACCGTGTTCTGCATTTCATTTCAGTTTATTGTGATTTAAGTGGCCAAGACAGTCACGTTTCCAGCAAGGATTCAGGATAAACAAGATATTTTTGTGAGACTTTGCTCAGACTTTAGATTCATCGAAATAGCCACCTTTAGCCTTGATCACTGTATCACAAATTCTTGGCATGCGATGCAACAGTTTCTTGAAGTATGCTGCTGGCAGTGATTTTCATGCAGATTTCAAGTGTTCAAACAACTATTCTTCCCTGCTAGGGTGGAGCACCAGACCTGCCTATCAAGTTCATCCCATGCCAGTTCTCCCATGCCAGGAGAAAGGTCTGGAGACTGTGGTGGCTATATCATGTTTCTTAAGACATTCTGCTCCTCTTTTGAATGAATGTAGTTCTGGCAAAGCTTTGAAGAATGTTTTGGGTCATTGTCTTTTTTAAAAATCTGAGGGTGGCCCCAAACCTTTGGCCTGTAGTGCAATTTGAACTGAATTAATATTAGTTAATATTATTAATTAGCAATATTAGTATAGATAGCAGGACAATTTGGAATGTTCTTAATCAACTAATGGGAAAAAGTGGTAGATCTACACTGTCCTTCTTAGAGGCAGAGGGCAATTTTATCACCAAACCAGATGAAATTGCTAACTATTTAAGTGTTTATTTCAGTGATAAACTTCAGAAATTAAATGAGGGTATGACGGTAAAAGATAAGTGTCTAGAGCTCTCATCCAGTCTAATTACAAACAAATTAATGAAGAATACATTTTGTAGTTTCCACTTTGAAAAAGTCAAGGTGTCTACAGTAGAAAAATTAATAAGACTGAGTAAGGACAAACCAGCGGGTGTTTGATAACCTGGATGTGAGGTTGCTTAAACAGGTTGCAGATGTCTTGGCTCTGCCTATCTGCCATATAATTAATTTAAGTTCAGAAAAATCAATTTGCCCAGCAGATTGGAAGATTGCAAAAATTATTCCTCTGCCAAAGAATAATAAAGAGACTTTCTCAGGGAAGAATGGTAGACCAATAAGCATTCTACCCAGCCTAAGCAAAATCATGGAAAGAATAGTATATGAGCAAATACAAAATTATTTCTGTATAAATGACTTGAACACAGCTCATCAACATGCATTCAGAAAGGGGCACTCCACAGCTACAGCGCTAACCCTAATGACTGACGACTGGCTGAAAGAAATTGACACAGGCAAGATAGTTGGTTCTATTTTATTAGACTTCAGTGCCGCTTTCTATATTCTTGACCATAGATTATTAGTGAATAAACTGTGTTGTTATGGTTTTGATAGGGGTTCTGTTGCCTGGATCAATAGTTACCTTACAAATAGAAAATACTGTGTATACTTTAATGGTGGTTTTTCAGAAATGAGGGTTATGAGCTGTGGAGTGTCGCAAGGGAGCTGTTTCGGGCCACTTTTATTTTCAATATTTACAAGTGATTTACCTTTAATCCTAAACCATGCTTCCATTGCTATGTACGCTCAACCATTTGACTCAACCATTTATTCAGCAGCATCGACACCAGGAGATCTTGAAAAGGTTCTAAATGTAGAGCTAGTGCTGATTAGGAAATGGGTTAACATAAATAAATTGGTACTTAACATAGAAAAAACCAAATGCATAGTATTATGCTCTAAACAGGGAGGGAGAGTAGAGCTGAAACTGCAGTTAAAACTGATGATAAAGAAATCGAACAGGTCACAGAAGTTAAGCTACTTGGTGTGCTGATTGACAGCCGAATGTCCTGGACAAGTCAGACAGATGAAATTTTGAAGAAAATGGGTAGAGGGATGGCTGCAATTAGATATTGTAGGACATATTTACCAGGATGCTTGATTAAACAACTAATTCAAGCCTTAGTCCTCTCTCAGCTTGATTACTGCACAGTCACATGGTCCAAAACATCAGAAAATAATCTCAATAGGCTACAGATAGCTCAAAACAAAGCTGCTCGTATAGTGCTCAACTGCTCATACAGAACTGGAGTATGTGAGATGCTTAATAAGTTGAATTGGTTACCAGTTAAAAGTAGGTTACACTACTCTCTTGTCAGCCTTGTTAGAAATATAATAACAGCAAAGAGGCCTGTTAGTTTATTCAATAGCTTGATGTTTTCTTGTGATAGACACAAATACTCTACACGTCAGTCATCAGAGAGGAGATTTCTGCCGCATGCTTATAGAACAGGGGCCGGACAGAGAACACTGCACTACAGAGCAATGGTAGCATGAATTCTTTACCACGTTTTTTGGTTCATGAAACAAGTAAGATGGCCTTTAAAATCAAATTGAAATTGTATTTGTAACACAGGTGTTACATGATTTTTTCTCTTTTAGAAGAGGATATGTACCTTTTCTTTTGGACCTCATAAGTACATAAGGGTTCTCAGACTATCAGTTGATCAGAATAACCAACTTAAATCAAGTAATGATTTTCATTTCCTCTTTTTATTGAATGTTTTGTATGTGTTGTAGGCTGTATGAATGCATGCTTGTGTGTCTAAAAATGGATATGCAATTTGTCATTTTGACCTCAGGAAGAACAGCACTCGTCTGTGTACGTGACAGCTGATTGTGGATCAATAAACAATTCAATTCACTTAAAAGGTGCATCTCCACAACATCGCAAGGAGTGCAGTACTGCAGCTTGCAGGTTTGACAAACACATAGCACGCCAGTATCTTCTAAAAAGAGAGCGCGATAACTGATCCTCTTGTCACCGAAGCCAGTCTGACTAGCCTACACCATAAGAAAACTAACCCAATAAGCTTGCCTGCTTATTTCGTTTATTAGCGGAATGGGAGTACACCATATCAAACTTTACGTCATGGATCACGCACCAGGCATGTAAGGCATTTTAGCACAATTTAATTGATAAAATGACGGCACTTTTAAGTGGCCGATTTGGGAAAGTTTACTCACTCAGCATTACAGTTTGCAAGTTGCGATTTAAGGCATTATATGCAAATTTGCCTTCTCCTATTTATTTCCCCAGTAAGTTCTTAGATTAATCATATAGTTATTAATAATATATTCTTAACATTGCTCGACTCAGAGAGAACCTCCACTGGCTTATTTGGTAGGCCTATTGCGGTTTCACAATATGAGGAAAAGCAAAGTGTCCGTTGAGGTAGTCTGTTGGAATGGTCTGTAACGAAACTGTTTTCTGTATGCAGAAATTAAAAACACAAGAAATACATTGTAAATCAGTAACAATTATTAGCAGAAACGAAAACAAAAATAACTGATTCAACTCAATTCTTTATTTATAGTTATTTCCACTGTGTGTCTATTTGAGAGCCACTATCGGAGCTCAAGAGAATTTTCAACTGCATGATTGCTACAGCTAACAATAAAATGATTCTGGGACTAGGTGAACCAGGTCTATTAAATAACACATAACTTGCAAAGTGGAATGTTTTACGGTAAGGTCAAATACGAGCATCAGTCTATTGTGTAGTCATACTTCGACCTCTCAAGTGCAATAGCAGAATCTGCAAGGACTCTGAACAGAGTTCAAATATTTAGAACAATTGGCAAAAACAGCCGACTGTTGGTCGACCGAGATTTATTTTAGTGGGGGACAGACCTAATAATTTATTAATCAAATCACAGCGAAAACTGCAGTAGAGATGAGAATCAAGCCAATATGGCATGATCGTGCCAAGTTTCACTATCAAAAAAAAAAAAAAAAAACAGGAAAAAAAAAAAATCGGCAATGAAAACCTCTTACGGTGTATACAAAGACGCTGATTTCCGTCACCCACTCCATCCCGTCCTTTTGAAAATTTTTACGGGTTTTATGCCCCTAGTTTCCACATCAATGTTTTAACGGTGGAAAGCCAGGCGATATGCGCAGCCTGCTTCGCCATCTTTACTGGTTGGGGCAAAGCGCAGTTCCATTGGTTGAAGAAGTCTTGCATGGCTGGGAATCCACCAATGACAAACACTTAATGCCTGTCCACACTGTTACTGATGGGCCTTTGTGCGCAATGCAAAAGAGTTTGGAAATGTTTAGATGGCGCTGCAGTTCAGATAGCTGGATGCGCAAAAAATGAACATTTTTGATGGATACATGCGCATTTATTTGCGCAGCTAAAATGCAATTTCAGGCACACAAAAGCGCGCCTTTCATAAAAAGGCCTGAAAGCCCATCACACTCGCTATACAAGTGTTTTGTGCTGTTTGCCGAAGTTTCTGCTTTCCCTGTTCTCCAAAATTTTCCTAGATTAGGACTACAGTAGCAGAAAATCTTGTCAGATAATAGTTCATATTCAGAAGACTCTGACAGCTCAAGTGAGGTCTTCTCTCAAGAGTTTTTTGAGGGTTTTGACAAGTTTGCTATCCAACCTTCTTAATTTACGCCAGTGATCAATGTAGCCACCGATACCGACAAGAGTAAAGCATCAAACAGCAAACATAATGCTGAGCAGGACCAAGATCAGCTTAAAAATTCTAGCCGTAAGTTTTTCCTCTATGTGTGTGTTTTGTTCAAGAAAAGCGCAATAGCACCAGTCTGTTTTTGAAGTCTGTGGTTTAGCATGTTTATGAACTTCAGATGGGCCACAAAGCATTGATGTTCTAGGCTGTGTTCAAAATAGGGGACAAGCGCAGATATTCAGAGACATCATAAACAAATGCCAGAGCATCTGCACCACGGAGAGGCCATGGACACTAACATTGTTCATTTTAGTTTAGGATGCATTGTAATAGACATCTCTTCACAATGCTGAAATAATAGCTCACAACACAAATCTGCGTGCAAAAAAATGTATGCACAGGCTGCACTCAGAGCCAGATGGCTCTGGCTGCACTATATTCTTCTATACAAGCATGATGGAGATTTGTAGTTTTGAAATAAATAATCTTCATTTTTCTTTTTAAACCAACTATTTAAAAAAAAAAAAAGTACTTGAAGGTAGTTCATCAGAAAATACCAATGGGACGACAGCAGGCAAGTTTAAGAGGAAACGTAAACTGGCATGACGCTAAATAATGCTTAAATTTATAGCTCTGGGGATAATAGGACAAAGCAATCAGGTCTAAAATGATAGATTTTCCTGTAAAGCTAGACAACTGTGAACCAAAGCTACTCTCCAGCAACTCAATAGCTCGATTCATTTGTGTTTTTCAGTATTTCTGAGCCTGCTTGTTCATCACAGTTTCAGAGAAAGACAGGTTTCTCCAGCGGATGATATTATTTTTATCTTATATGGCTAGCAAAGTAGCCAACCAATCTGACACTGCTCAGGACGAGTGAGAAGACAGGTATAAAAGTAACATGCAAGTAACTAAAAACTTCGTCGCTCACAGAGCAATCTAAAGATTCCCGCATCTAAGTGATGTGTACTGTATGTTCATACCCGATCGTTTTTAGATGACTAAATGAATTCTCATAAAACTTGATATTGCCTGTAGCTTCAGAAATATGTATAATTTCACATAACTTCCCTCTTGATGACTAAAGCCCAACGCCCACCGGAGGCGTGAGACGCGCATCAAAAAATAGGTTCCATTCATTTCAATGGAGCAACGCCCACTGGCAGCGTGTGACGCGGGTCGACATGCATCACGTTTTTACTTTTAGCCACTGCTCAATTTCTGGAGCGTCAACCCAATAGAAACGCATTTGTCTTTTAGGTTACTTAAAAATTTCACCTTTTCATGGTTAGTGGCATACAATTAGCAGAAACCTCACATAGTTGTCGAAACTGCTTTTTAACCAAGTTACGGTTCTTGAAGGGAAATCAATTATTTTGCAGGCATTTAAGTTATTAAGCGATCTACAGTTAGACGGAACCTAAGTCAAGGTTCACTGATGCACGTTGCACTTTGCCATCACTTAAAATAAGCTTTATCGGTAGGCGTTTTCAAAATTTAAGGTTGTCTTGTTGAATATTTTGAGAGTGACACCCATGGCTTGCTTCTCAGTCCTGCTGTCATCCGTCAATATTGATGCTGCTGACGCTTCCAGTGGGCTTTTAAATACGTTCGGAGTTTGACGCGACGCTTCGCGGCCAGTGGGCGTTGGGCTTAAGAGCGACACAGTTCCAAGCTAGAGGACGGCAAACTGCCTCAAAGAGGAACAGTGTTTAACAGTGACCGTTCTTGGGCACATTTCCGCTACGTTTGTCCATGTTATTGCCCTGCTGCATGTCCTTGAGAGGCCGTTGAAAACTGCCGCCTCAGGATACGTTCTTTGCACATGCCGCCATGCATGATGGTCGAAATTAACTCTCTTATTAGGGTACAGCTTCTGTACGTTCACACTTTACCATGCCTGGCAGCAATAACAGTTGACATTTCGAACTGTACTACAAAATGGCTAATATACTATGTACTGCTCAATATTGTGAGTGAGTGTACATTTCGAACACAGCCTTAGTTCATATCAAAAGATAAATATTGTACCATGGGTGCTGTAGCTCACCAGCATCGTTGCAAGAGCTGCATAAATGGCTGCCTAGAGGTTAAGAATTGGATTTTCAATATGGTGACCATCTTGAAATTTGGATTGAGACCTCTTGAACAAAATTATGTGATGTCATTAGTGATGGGAAAAAGAGCACAAATGGCATCTTTCAATCATAACGATGGACAGTGTTAGGCAGGAAAAAAAATCTGCATGACCAAAATTGGTATATGGTGTAGGAAAACCTGGAACTAGCAATCCATCCATCAGCTAAGCTTCAGTGCTTGCTTCTACTGGCCCATACAACCAAATTTTAGGTCAATTGCTAGAAAAATAGCAGACTAATGGCTCTATATGGTATTTTCAATATGGCCGCCTGGCCGTCATATTTGAAATTGGATCAGAACACCTTGAACAAAATTTTGTGTCTTCATCAGAACCAACATGTGTGCCAAGTTTCAACTTCATTCACCCATTGGTTTTTGACAAAAGGATGTTTCCAGAGGCAAATGCAAAAGTAGGCATGTCCAAAGTCCAGGGCTCACATCTAGGTCAAAATTGAAAATTTAGCAAAACCCGTCAGACACGCTTTAGTGCTTGCTACTGCATACCCATAAACCAAATTTCAGGTCATTTACTAGAAAAATAGCCGACTAATGGCTCAATATGGTATTTTCAATTTGGCCATCTGGCGGCCATATTTGAGACTGGATTGGAACGCCTTGAACACATTTTCGTGTCTTCATCTGAACCAACATGTGTGTCATTTTCAAACTTTATTGGTCCCCTGGTTTTCAGCAACATGATGTTTACCGTGGCAACTGGAAAAGTGGGCACGTCCAAAGTCCAGGGGTCATACCTGGGTCAAAATTTAAAATTTTGCAAAACCCGTTGGATATGTTTCAGGGCTTGCTACTAGCTACCCATAAACCAAATTGAAATTCAGATCAAATTTTGAAATCGGCCTGAGAGCAAAGGCCAAATCAAAGTCAAATGTCAAAATACAGCAAAACTCAAAATATAAGTTGAAGTCCATGGAAAGCTACCCATATACCAAATTGGCTGCAATATCCACAAAATTAGCTGCATAATAGACATAAATGATACAACAGCCATATTTGAAATCGGATCAGAATGCCGTGAATGAAATTTGGTGTTGTCATGGGTAGAAACAAACACACCAAGTTTCAGCTTCATCACTTCAGCAGTTTCTGAGACAAATATGTTTATAGTCTTCATGGATGTGGCCCAAGTGCAAAGGTCAAATCAAGGTCAAATGTCAAAATGCAGCTAAACCCGAAATATTTATGTTGAAGCCCATGGTAAGCTACCTATACACCATCTGTGGCTGCAATATCTGCAAAATTAGCTGCAAGATGGCCAAAATGTTATTTTCAAGATGGCCACCATTCTGGTCATATTTGAAATCAGATTGGAACACCATGAACAAATTTTATAGTCCACATGGGAAGGTACATGTGTGCCAAGATTCAGCTTCATTGGTCCAGTGGTTTCAGAGTAGAATATGTTTACAGTGGCAACTAAAAAAGTGGGCACGGCCAAAGCCTAAGGGCTCTATCTTTCACACTGCCCTACCCGTTGCCACTACCCGCTACCCATGAATTACGCATTTAGCAGCTTCCACTATCCCTAAACGGTATCTTGCGGCCACACTACCCGCTATACATTATGCCGAATCCTTTATTTGCGACTGGAGGTGTGCCCGTGGGGCGTGTTTATGCGCTTTCCTAAAATTGCTATCTTGACCACACAGGTTAGGGAAAGCGTATAGCAGGTCCTCAAACCACCCGCTACCCATTTGGCAATTGAAGACACGGCTTCTCTCCCCCTATGCGATCTAACAGCGACAAATGGGCTACATTCAGTTCAGAAAAATAATTAATTATAATTAGGTCTATGCATTGGCACTCAGCGACGTAACTTTTTTTCCAGCGAGAGCAGCATTTCAGAACTCTTCAGCGAATGAAGGTAATTCTGGTGACAAGTATGTGGTTTCGTCCGTTGACATTTTCCAATCGGACAGCTGTCATTTTTTTTTTTTTTTTTACAGCAAGTTGCGTGACCGTGCTGCAAAAACAGGTGTGCGTACTTGTCGCCGAAATTACCTTCATTCGCAAAAGAGTTCTGAAATGCCACTCTCGCTGGAAAAAAAATTACCGTTGCTGAGTGCCAGTGCATAGACCCATTTATAATTAAATTATTTTTCTGTACTGAATGTAGCCCATTATTTTGTCGCTGTTAGATTGCATGGGGGAGAGAAGCCGTGTCTTCAATTGCCACTTGAATATTCTTGAATTGGAAAACGTGTTAATAAGGGAAAACCATCTAGAATTAGCCATGACTAATTGTAGTCAATAAAGGGAAGGATATTCTCTCCCAAATTTTCAGGTCTAGCGCCGGCCCTGAGTATTATTTCCCACAGAACGAGAACGCATGACAAAACTGCGCCTCTCCCATCAGGCAGTGACGGAATTATGTCACCTGGTTGCAGATGATGTATACACCGCTGCCAGCTGTCCGTATGCCTTGCCCGTTGCTGTTAGGGCTACTGTGGCACTATTTCTTTATGCTAGTGGGTCATTCCAACACCCACTCAGCTCAATTGGAGGCATGACCCAATCATGGTGAAATGCATTTTTTCTTTTTTTTTTTTTTTTTTTTTTTGAAGTTTCAATCACAAAAGGGGTAGGCTTGATTTTTTTTTTTTATTACATACCAAACATTAAACAATATGTCAATGTCAAATAATAATAATAATAATAATAATAATAATAATAAAATAATACAATTCATGATTAACTTAACTGCCATCACACCCATCCTTAAAAAACCTGGCCTTGACCCTGAATCCCTCAACAATTACCGGCCCATTTCCAAACTTCCATTCCTATCAAAAATCCTTGAACGCGTTATTGCTACTCAAATCACTTCATACCTGGAAACAAACAACCTATATGAACAATTTCAATCTGGTTTTCGATCCAAACACAGCACAGAAACTGCCCTCCTTAAAGTGACTAATGACCTCCTGCTATCCTCTGAAACCAGCTCACTCAACATCCTCATCCTCCTCGACCTCAGTGCTGCTTTTGACACCATTAACCATTCAATACTCATTTCTCGACTTAAATCCACCATCGGCATCACGGATACTGTGCTTTCCTGGTTCAAATCATACTTCTCTGACAGACATCAATTCATCCACATCAACAATTGCCAATCAAGAATAACCCGTCACCCATGGTATCCCTCAGGGCTCGGTGCTCGACCCACTCCTCATCATTTTATACATGCTCCCCCTTGGACAGATACTTCGCCGCTATGGTCTCCAGTTTCACTGCTACACTGATGACACCCAGCTCCCCACCAAGATCATTACCGCTGCCACCCACTCCACCCTCGCCACCTGTCTGAACGATGTCAAAAGCTGGATGCAAATCAACTTTCTTAAACTTAACTGTAATAAATCTGAAATCCTCATCATTGATCCACCCTCGCTCACCCGTTCCACCCAGGACTTAACTCTTAATATTGATGGTTCCATTGTCACCCCATCCACCCAAGTTCACAACCTTGGTATCATCCTCGACCCCACCCTGTCCTACCAGCCTCATGTCAACCAGGTGACCAAAATTCTTCCATCTCCGCAACATTGCCCGCCTGCGTCCCAATCTGTCCCACACTGCTGCAGAGACACTCATTCACGCATTTATCACATCCAGACTCGACTATTGCAATAGCCTCCTATATGGTGTCACCAACAAAGTTCTCAGGAAATTACAGTATGTTCAAAACTCTGCTGCCCGTCTACTCACCAGGACCCAATCCAGAGATCACATCACACCAGTTCTCCGCGACCTTCAGTGGCTCCCAGTTAAATACAGAATCGATTTCAAAATACTACTTACCACCTACAAGGCCCTCAACAATCAAGCTCCTAGCTATCTCTCTGATCTCCTTCACCACCATGCCCCAATCAGTTCCCTCCAGTCTGCCAACGCCAGCCTTTTGGACATCCCCAAGACATACCACAAAACCTGGGGTGACAGGGCTTTCTCAGTTGCTGCCCCCTCCCAATGGAAATCACTTCCAGCTCACATCAAAACTGCTCCCACCCTGTCGTTGTTCATAACAGCCCTAAAAACCCACCTTTTTAGACTTGCTTACCCTACTTAACTTATTTTTAACTCCCTTTTACTGCTTGTTGCTTTTTTTTCATTTACTAGTTTTATCCTATTAAAGTTGTTTTTTTTTTTTTTTAAAGCGACTTTGAGTATCTTGAAAAGCGCGAATAAATGACATGTATTATTATTATTATTATTATTATTATTATTATTATTATGCGCTGTTATTGTATTGGATAGGGTGATTGTCCCAGTCCATTATTTTATTACAAAAGATCGTTCAATATGGCCCATTGGCTAGTTGCACAAGATGATGTTGAGTACTTTCTGAAATACGTGGGGTTGCTTCAGTATTAACGGTTTGCTTCTGTTACTTATAAGCCTATATCAGATGCTGAGCAGAGGACAGGTATATCAGCACAGAAATGTGATTTTAGCTATCGCCGATATTCCAGGGCCAGATTTTCTGTTTCGGTTTCATATTGAATTTACTTTGACATTTTTGATGCAACTACCTAGCTAGTACTGCTACATCGTTATGGTTTTCTTAGATGTGCTCAGCTAACCATAGCTACAGAAGTGATGGTCGTGAGAGTACAACTGACGCCGAGTGGGAAGGTAAACGAAGTATCGGCAATATAAAAATATGCGTTGATCGCATGTTAGATTCATGAAACGGCATATCGATGCTATAGAATATTTACACATTAATTACCAGATATTTTCACATTTGTTGTTGGTCGCTTAAAGCCAGTTCATCATGCTCATCAGTGAGAACGGCTGGAAATGTGATGCTAGTTAAAAACCCTCTCGTTTCTCGGTGGAGCAGCTGATGTCTCATTAAGAGTGCCAACGAACAAACATCAGTCACGGGTAATCGAGACAAATCTTGCGAACATCATTCGCGGTTAATTAAGCCAAATCCTGGGAATATCGGCGATAGCTAAAATCACATTTCCGGGATGATATTCCTGTCATCTGCTGAGCATCTGATATAGACTGATAAGTAACAGAAACAAACCGTTAATATTGAAGCAACCCTGCATATTTCAGAAAGTACTCAACACCATCTTGTGCAACTAGCCAATGGGCCATATTGAACGATCATTTGTCATGAAATAATGGACTGGGACAATCACACTATACAACTCAATAACAGCGCATACCTCTGGGTGAAGGGCGACGTTTCATCATTATCATGCGACCGTTGTTGCAGACGACAGCTAATGGACCACATAGGAATTAGCTTAGCACTACCCATTATCCATTGCGCGTGACGTCACGCATTTTCGACTGGGGGTATGAAACTCCGCCGTATCTCATATAGATTTCCATTGACAACCAACTACACAGCGTTCATTCCTACCATTTATACGCGATATTTGCGCACTTTTGTCAGTAGTTGCAGAGCAACAACGACTTGGAAAGTACGCGATTTCATGGTGTTTGTTTTATAAAGTTTTAGGGAGTTTAAAAGGCTGAATTCCATCATGAATAAAGAGGCTGCATGCATTCACTTTCCTTTTGTAATACGAATATGGGCTGCGAACCATACAGCGAGATGTGAATTAAAATTTTAGCGCATGCAAACAGTGGGGCTTACGTTAAAAAGAAATTGTCACGACTGTTGGCAGAAAGAAAGTGGAAAATAACCACTTCTAAAAGCAAAAAAGTGTAAGTTTTTCTTTCCTTTTATTTTAAATTGTCCATGCTGGCAGTATAAATTCATAGCAGAAAAGCTTATCTTTTCTCTCTTAATTAGATGCCAACTACATGGTGCGCTGTCAAGGGCTGCAAATGTCACATACTATCTTCGGAGGTGGAAAAGGAAGATATGCCTAAAACATGCTGGCCTGTTTGGTAAAGGCGCATGCGATTTCCCTCCACCACTCAGAATGTTACACTTCCCAGCTGACAACGAGCTATGGCTAAAACGAGACTGGGTAAAGGCAGTCAACAGGGTTGATGTCAGAACTGGTATGTGTTCGAATTATTAGCTCGATCCGAGCTTGATTCACAGAGATAGCGGTTTCTGTTGGGCTATTAAAATTAACTCTTCTTTGCTTTTAGAAGTGGTTATTTTCCATTTTTCTGCCTAAAGTCGTGACAATTTACTTTTAACACAAACCCCACTGGTTGCATACGCTATAATTTTCATTCCCATCCCGCTGTCTGGTTCACAGCCCAAGAGTCGTAGTATTACAAAATGAAAGTGATGTATGTAGCCTCTTCATTCATCATGTAATTCAACCTTTTGAACTCCCTAAAACTTTATAAAACAAACTCCACCAAATCGCGTACTTTCCATGTTGCACTGCAACTTCTGACATAAGTGTGTAAATATGTCGAATAACCAGTAGTAATGAGCATTGTGTGGCTGGCTGTCAATGGAAATCGATATGAGATACGGTGGAGTTTATACCCCCAGCCGAAAATGCGTGACGTCACGTGCAATGGATAATGGGTATTAAAGCTAATTCCGATGTGGACCATTAGGGGGAATGAAACCTAATTTATCTTGTCTTTGAAAACAAAAATTCCACATTTTCCAACATTTATTTACTAATTATGTTTGCATGAAACAGCATTATGCATTATCCTTGAGTACCCCTTTAAGCTGTCTATGGTGCACTAGAATGCACCAAAATGCACCATTAAAAAAATTTTTTTTTCCAAGGGAGCATGTCTTAGGACCCCCCTACAAGCTGAGCAACGGTGTGGCACCACATGTAATTCTTGACTGGCTACTTTTTTCATTCAAACCGCTACTTGCATTTCTTGGGTTCACCTCGACTCATTATAGTCAGATTCCTGGCTATCTTTCAATCTAACATGGTCATCTAGTTGGGTCTGTTTGCTTCTCATTATCTCTTCTTAATCATTAATAGATATTGATTTTGATTAGTTGGCTGGCTAAATAAATATCTTGACTGTAAATTAGGCAAAGTACTGGGGAAGAGATTTCGAGTTGGCAAATTATGCCTTTGAAAAGGTGATGGAAGCTGTCCAACCATGCTGGTCATTAGCTGACTTCAAAGCACAGTTTTCTTCCTGAAAGCATTTCAAATGGCCTCTGAAGTTTGACTGCAGCTTGTTCAAGACTGCATCAGGTATGCGTCATAGAAAAGGAAAGGAACAAGCTCCTCTCCTCACCCCATGGTGGCATTTATTTTATCGTGCTTAAAATTACTGCAATTTGATTTATTGTCCAGCCCTAAAGTCCAGCCATTGTAATGTAGGCCAGAGATTACTGATGTCCAGCTATTCTAATGGAGTCCAGTGATTAGCGATGTCCAGCTGTTCTAATAGAGTCCACAGATTACTATTGTCAAGCTATTCTAATAGAGCCCAGAGATTACTGATGTCTAGCTATTCTAATAGAGCCCAAAGATTAGCGATATCCTGCCATTCTAATTGTGCCCAGAGATTACTGATGGCCAGCCTAAATGTGTGAGTTCATGATGGTGTTAATGTGCACGTGTTTGTGTATGTGCATGTTTGTGTGTGTGTGTGTGTGTAAGTGTGTATAAGTGTGTGAATTTGAGTATGTGTTTACGTTGATATTTTAGATATGTGTGTGAGTACCTCCATGTTGGTCAATGTGAGCTCCCGGAACACGTGGGCCAGGTTGCATTGCTCTGAATGGCAGCAGACCTGTAGATTGCCATAGGTGCGCAAGTCGGGAGGATCCGGCCAGTATTGATGGCATTTTGGCTGAAACAAAATCACAGTTATGTGAAATTCCTTAAAAATATATAATCTGAAATCTGTACTCTCTAAAGAAGGGGACTATTAAAGCCTCAAATGCAAAGAGTCTCATCCTCCAGTACATGTGCATATCTAATCCTGAAAAAAAGTTTTAGGAACATTTGAAACGATTACTTGAGGCAAAGGTGCTTCCAACAGTTGCAAAATGAAGTTTCTAAATATTCAAAAATGCACAACAAAGAGCTGCAAACTATTTCAAAAGTAAATACATCAATGTGGCACCACCCTTTGCCAAAAAATTATGAACACTGCCCAGCAGTTTTATAGTTTTATTGAATGATTGGCTGTTGGATTGCTCTGAGCATATAGGAGAACTAGCTGCAGTTCTTCTGCAGGCTCACAGCCTCTTCTGCATTTCTCTTTCAAGGTTATACCAGACTGCCAATATCTTGTTGACATCAGGACTCTGACAAGGCTATATTATCAGTTTGAAATGTGTCCAGGAAAATGCAAAGTTTACTTGTGAGATTAAATTTAAATTAACATTTGGTGTCTCAAAAGTGATTTGATCATTTTAGTGTCTGAAACACGAGCATCAGAGTGTGGGTCCAAAATAAGAACATTTCTGTGCGTTGGGAACATGAGCATTTCAGTGAGCGTCTAAAACACAAGTTTTTCGGCATGAGTCTGAAGCATTAACATTTTAGTGTGTGTCTGAAACAATCATTTTAGTGCGACTCTGAAACATGAGCATTTCAAGTGCATTTCTAATATATGAGCATTTGAGTGAGAGTCTGACACATGAGCATTGCAATGTGTTTCTGAAACATGAGCATCAAAGAGGATGTCTGAAATTAGAGCATTTCAGTGTGTCTGACACAAGAACACTTCAGTGTGAATCAGACACATCAGCATCTTGGAGTACAGTATGTCTGCAATTTAGTTTGAGTCAGCAACATAATCATTTTAGGTGGTGTCTGAAATGTGAGCATTTCAGTGTGAGTCTGAAACAAACATTTCACTGAGTGTCACAAATACAAGGATTTCAATGTGTCTGAAACACTTGCAATTCAGTGTATGACTGAAACATGAGCATTTCAGTGAATGTGAAACATAACCATTTCAGTGTGATTCTGAAGCAAGCATTTCAGTGTCTAAAATAAGAAAATTTCAGCGCCTGTAATGGAGCACTTCAGTGTGAGTCTCTGAAACGCGTTTCTGTGAGCATCTAAAACATGAGCATTTCCGTGTGAGACTGAAATGAGAGCATTTCTGCGAATTTGAAACATGAGCATTTCAATGATTGTCTGAAACACTAGCATGTCAGCATATGTGTGAAACATTGACAGTATATTAAGATGGACAACTTGTCTGCTCCCCAAAAGTGAGACCAAAATGTCTTGATAGCCATCTAGTGGCTGGCTGGAGTACAAGTTATAAGCACACCCCGCCATGTTAATGGCCTCACTGAAATATTTAAGTAAATGTCAAATAAGTCTTTTCCGAAGATGGCCTCTGTCATTTTATGTAGGTCTTACCATGCTGATATATCACTACTAGCACCTTAAAACTGAGAAAGTGCACCTTTTTCCGAGAAATTCCTACAAAAACTGGGAATTTTTTTTTTTTTTTTTTTTTTTAACCCTTATTTAACCAGGGAAGTCCCGTTGAGATTTGAAATCTCTTTTTCAAGGGAGCCCTGGGGGTTGAGGTGGGGAGGGAGAGGGCAATTTGCACAGCCAATTAGATCAGGGGATGATTAGGTGGCAGATCGAAAGAGCCAGGTTGGGATGTTTGCCATGACACCAAGAAACCCCATACTCTTACCGAAGAGTGTCATGGGATTTTTAATGACCACAGTGAGTCAGAACCTCGGTTTAAAGTCTCATCCGAAAGACGGCATCTCCTTCAGTACAATGTCCCCATCACTGCACTGGGGCATTGGGGATTATTCCACCAGAGGGAAGATCGTAACCTACTGGCCCACCAACACCTCTTCCAGCAGCAACTTGGTTTTCCCAGGTGGTCTCCCATCCAAGTACTGACCAAGCCCACACCTGCTTAGCTTCAGCCACGCGGCTGGAGCAGATCGAATAGTGGTATGGCTGCTGGCGAATACACCGAGGTTTACTGAATACTTGAGGCCAACTTGGTAAACCTCGGAAAAATTTTACCAAGGTATCCCGAAGTCTGCCCAGTTTACTTAAGTTTGGACAACACCTCAGTAAACCTCAGTTAAATTTTCCCGAGACACACCGAGGATTATCTGGCCCATTGAAGTTCAGAGACCACATCGGTATTCCTCGGGAAAATTTTGCCAAGGTAGACTGAAGTTTGTCTGCTAGTCCTATGCTCACACCAGAACAAAGGGGAGGTGTGAAGACAGTCAAAACACGTGCCTCATTAAAGACCTCCCACTAGTACTGCGGTCAAAACACCAATTAATTATACAAATTACCTGTACTGCCTGTTCAACAAGGTGACAGTGTAATTAAGCCACGCCCTAGATGCAGTCCAGATGAAGTCCAGGCTTAGTTCAACCTGCTCTGTCTGTGCTGCATACAGGAATTGGCAAAGGGCAAACCATCACCATTATAGTAAGAACAACAAAAACACATGCTCAGTATTCAGAATATATAAAATATTCAGTACTGTAAGCCTGTACTTCATCCAGACTGCACCTAGGTCCTGGCTTAATTACACTGAACCTCCTTGAACAGGCAGTACCGGTAATTTGAATAATTAATTGGTGTTTGGACTGCAGTACTGGAGGTTGGTCTTTAATGAGGCATGTGGTTTGATTGTCTTCACACCTCCCCTTAGTTCTGGTGTGAGCATAGGCCTAGCAGATAAACTCTGTCTACCTCGTTGAAATTTTCCCGAGGTATACCAACGTGGCCTCTGAGCTTCAGTGGGCCAGACAATCGTCAGTGTGTTTTGGGAAAATTTAACCGAGGTTTACTGATGTGTTGTCCGAACTTAAGTAAACTGGACAGACTTCGGGATACCTCGGTAAAATTTTTCCAAGGTTAACGGAGTTGGCCTCAAATCTTCAGTAAATCTCGGTGCATTCTAAGTTTTTATAGGAATTTCTCGGAAAAAGGTGCACTTTCTCGGGTTTTAGGTGCTAGTAGTGTATGTCCAATTGTTCTTTTTTCCGATAAGTTTTATTTTATTTAGTTATTTAATACAATGAAAACTGGGTTTAAATTCATGACTGACAGCTTTGATTGACAGCCTCTCTTAGAGAAGTCATCGCCTCCTGATTTACTTCCAAGAATTGTACGGGGCTAGAGTGCAACCATTGGGAAGAGATATCATGTTAGCATTACACATGCATAAGTTGCTAGGTCCAGTACAACAGTGTATTACCCATAGTGATTTGCAAGTCCAACGAAAATTGATTGTAAATCGGTCTTTGCTCTGAACATAGCGCCATGTACTGTTTGCAGCGATGCTAATACTGTAGAAAGGTATAGCTAGCTAGCAAGTTTAACAACATTTCATAATATAATTTACCAACAGGAAGCAGTGGTAAAAAGCTCTTTAATTTGAACAGCGAAATGTAATGGTTACAGCGATGTTATGCATACCTGCCAACTCTCTTGGATTCTGCGGAAGACTCCCAGAAAATGCTTCTATCTCCCGACATCCTGACTAGTTCCGAATATCTCCTGGATTTCGCGCAAAATTGAAAAAAACCCGCATTTTGCACATTGCGGAATATGCACATTATTTCTCTGCCCCTGCTGAACAATACGGAACGAATATGAGCTCCGCAAACCAAAATCAACTGCAAGTTCCCCCCCTGCTCAATAAAATGAAACGCAATGTCTCCCCCCCACAAGAAACTGAGACAAAGTGGTAATGAACCAGCATTTCAATCCTTCAAACTTGGGAGCTACGCTTCGCTCACAAAAGTCTCCCTGATTTATGAAACCCAATGTTGGCAGCTCTGATGTTAGGTCCAGAGCGAAGGACTTTCTACAATCAATTTTTGTTGCTAGCATAAGTGACCCAAAAAAACTGATAGCTAGCTACCCAACATAGGTTAGTAAATTGAGATTCAGAGGGGTCACCCTTAACTCAGTGGCTGGCTAGTTAGAACTAACATCATAACCCATGATAGTGGGGAGTCTATTCACCCATAGACTATTTAGCTACCTTGTTTTCAAAGGTTAGCTAGCTGGGAGTTCTGAAGTAGGTTTGTATGATGTAGCTAGCTAGCTACTGATCCACAGACAATGTATTAATTAGCTAGTACCGGACATTGGCTAAGCAACATACTGCAAAGGACACTTCAGAAGCAAACGTATTTAAGCGTCATATGACTGCACTTGAAAAAGATCTGATCTATCAAAGCCTTTAACAAGCTTTTAGTCATTGTAGAACCGGTCTGTTGGCTGCGCACATCATCCAATGTTTACCGCAAACCGGGGGAGCCATTTGGGTTCAGGGGATGTGATTATGAGCAGGGCAGGTGTATGGGCGGGACGTCAATACTGCGGCTAATCTCTCCAATCACTACCGTGCAGACTCTGGCTCCAAATGCGCAAGATGACAGCATCCGCATGAGGGATATTTTGGCTCCATTTTTGTACAGTACTAGGAAGTGGAAACGCATCGTCCATCTTTATAAACTGTCGATGGTGTGAAATATGAGTATTTAAGTGCACTTCTACAAAACAAGCATTTCAGTTTGTCTATGACATGAGCATTGTACCATCTGTCTGAAACACAAACTCCAGTCAGTGACAGAAACAACATTTTAGTTTATGTGTGAAAAAAAAAGAATTTTAGTGTGAAAGTCTCTGAAGTGAAAACTGATCAGTACTGCCAAGTTCTTTCTAAATTGAAAACATCAGTTTCTGGGGTTCCTTATGAATTGAGAAAATCAGTTTCAAGGCCTCTTTCTTACTGAAATAAAAGCACTCCTGTTTGACAGTCATCTGAGAAGAATATTACCGTTCCCTCTCAACAGCCAAGCTGCAGTACAGGTTTTACTGCTATCACCAGGAGAGTGGACGTCTTCAGCTTCATTGACTTTCACTGTGCCCAGATAAACCCTCTGACCTTCAGCAGAGTGCATGTGTGTCATTGTACCGCATCTGTGCATAAGCCCTTGTGTGTTTGCACCAGGCTTGTGCAAAATTCCAAATTTGGAATTTCAATTCAATTCATTTGAAGAATTGAAATTTGAATTGAATTGGCTCCACCCCACAGGATGTTGAATTGGAATTAAAACAAGTGGAATTAAATTCATTGCAATTCAAAGAAATTCCTTATAGCCAAGTAACAGGAAGAATTTGCCATGTTTAAATACTTAAAATGGCTTAAATACAAAAAATACTTCACAAACACTAAAATTAAACACAAATTCCCTCCATTTTGAATCATTTGTAATATTTTTTTTATTTGAAAATGAACAAATGACACAAAATTGTAGTAAATGCAATAATCATTTATTACAGTTCTTAATTCATAGGGTAATATTGTTGCATCTAATTGTCATAAGTTCCTCAAAGGTTTTATCATTGAGACGACATCTTTCTGGTCGGAATATCTTTCCTGCAACACGAAAGATCCTCTTAACAGGTGCAGAGGATGCAGGTATGGCCAGATATTTGCAGGCAAGTGCAGCCAGGTTTGGAAAACTGCTCTGGTTTTCTTTCCAAAACACCAAAGGATCTGGATCCTCTGTCAGGCATGGTTTACTCAGGTAGACAGGAAGTTCATGCAAGGCTGTGTCAACTGGCACAGTAGCTGATTGGCTTTCCATGTAGGAAAAGAGTCTGGGGCGTTTCCTTGTCTGGGTACTGATGTCAGAGGTGGCACTGACTTTTGGGGAGGTGGATTCGATTTTTGCAGAGAGGAGATTTCTAATTAGGATGTGCTCTTCACCAATACACCAGTCCAGTTTGAATCTGGGATCAAGCGTGGCAGCCAACTGGAAGCCAACTGGACTCCATGTCCTCAAATTTTCGAAGGCATTTATCAAGCGAAGTATGTAAAGTGGACACAAACTTTTGTTCCCAGTCATCCTCACATCTTTAATTGTATGTCGTAAGCCTCTGATACAGGGGATTACAAAGCTTGATGTCACTGATTTCTCTGCCTGACAACAGTCTGTAGCTTGCTCAAAAGGTTCTAACACCTCACAAAGCTCCTGGATGATTTTGAATTCATATGCAGACAGCTGGATAGGGCAGTTGAGCTCAGCAAGGGGAAGTGAAAGGACTGACCTCAACATCTTTAGCTGGCTATTCCAGCAAGTGACATTAGCAGGCTGAAGTTTATGCATTCCCTCCAGGACATCAGTAGCATGCGTGGATTTATGGCAAAAAGATACAAGTTTCTGAACTTTAGCTAGGAGGGTTTTTATCGAGCCGGCATCCTCTACAGCATCGCGGACCACTAGCTGTAGACTATGGGCAAAGCAGGATGTTCTTTCTGGAGGAAATCCTCTTCACTCTCAACATGAATTGGTGGAAACAGTGTGAACGCCTTTCATATTTGAAGTATTGTCAGTTACAATGAAAGACACCTTGTTCTGAATTTTGAAATTCTCAACAACATCCTCATAAACTTGGCAAATGTTCTCAGCTGTGTGCCTACCTTTAAAATGCTGACAGCTCAGCCCAATGCTCTGCAAATCGAAATCAACAATAAAATGGCCCGTCATCCCATAGAATGAACCATTGATCGATTTGACCATAGGTCTATTGTCAGGCAAATGTGGTGAGCTTTTCCCAACAGACTAGCCAGATGTGCTTTTACACAATCCGAGCGTTTTGGGATAAGATTCTGGCTGAGAGCTCTTCGGGATGGCATTGTGAAGGATGGTTGAGCCAGTTGAAACATATTCACAAAATCCTTATTTTCAACAGTAGAGAGGGGGAGCAGACCATTTGCAATGTATGTCACAATGCTATCAGTGAGAGCAACTTGGCGTGTATCGGTTGCTGACCACTTAGAGCTTGTAGTTGTTGCTGGAGGATGACCATCATCTGCATCTTGGTTTGCTTGGGTTGTGTGACTGCTGGTTGCAGACTCAATCAAGCTTTCAGGATGTTTCCGCTGTAAGCAAAAAAGTCATATTATTTATCTCAACTTAAACTGTTTTCAAGAGTATAGTGTAAAGCATTCTACAAATGATTTGGTTTCTTGATAAATATGGCCTACAGCACTTCAGTCATAATAAAAAGTCATTTACAAGAGCATACCTACAGTGTATAATTAATATTTACGGTAGGATGCAATGCCTTACTTTAGAATTACTTTAATTACATTTGGCTGCAACACAATTCAGTAACACCTTACTGTTCTAAATTGATTCATTACATTACACTCCCTAGCACTGTATGTGAAGACTCCTGGATTCTCTGCCTTAGTCTTCCCAGTTGTTTAACTAGATAACTCAGTCGCCACAGGGACTGGGTCGTGTATCTCCCCGATCCCTAAATTTCGAACAAAATGGCCGCCGGCAGCCATGTTGGACGTCCGAAATTGACGAAAATCGGTCTTGAGCATTTTCATATATATATATCTTCGCCTGTGTAAAATTTGAAAACATTCCAAAAATAATTGTGGCTTCCAGAGTCCAGAACATAAAAAATTTCAGACAAAATAGCCGCCGGCAGCCATACTGGTCGTTCGAAATTGATGAAAATCGGTCTTGAGCATTGTCATATATGTATCTTCGCCTGTGTAAAATTTGAAAACATTCCTGTGATAATTGTGGCTTCCAGAGCCCGACACATAAAAAATTTCAGACAAAATGGCCACCGGAAGCCATATTGGACGTCTGAAATTGACGAAAATAGGTCTTGAGCATTGTCATATATATATATCTTTGCCTATGTAAACTTCCAGTGGCTTCCAGAGCCCGGAACATAAAATCTCTGCGGCAGCGGCCCCGGAACTAAACCATAGTATCTCCTGACTATCGTCGTCGGGGAGATACAATTATACCTGATGTCACCTGATGGGGATTTGAATGTGGGAGGCTTTGAGTAATAAACATAATAAATTCAATTAAATTTTATGTATATAGCGCTTTTAACAGAGACTGTCAGAAAGAAGCTTTACAGAGTCAATAAAAGGTCAAATTCAAACACAATGCTATGCTCAGACTCCTGTCTACAAGAGTGCTTTGCTTTCAAGAGATATCCCAAGGTTGAGTAAAAAGGTTTGGACTTAGGAAAGTGAGAAGCTCATGTGGGTTTAAGTAGTGTGGCGATTATCTCGAGAGAGAGAAGGTCCTAATGCAGGGGTAAGGAACCTTCTCCAGAGAGAGCCACTGTGGGTGCAGGCTTTCATACCAAGCAAGCTGCTACACACCTGATTCTACTAATCAAGGCCCTCAACAAACATTCCAGAGGTTGATTAGTAGAATCAGGTGTGTAGCAGCTTGGTTGGTATGAAAGCCTGCACCCACAGTGGCTCTTTCTGGAGAAGGTTCCCTACCCCTGTCCTAATGCATAAGGAAATAAGTTACAGTACATGTTTCAATTTTTAATACATTAGTTTTTGAATTATGATCCCAACACTGATACCAATGCCAATGCCATGGCCATGGCAATCCAAATAAAAGTCAAATAACAAATCTTTAACTTACTTGTAGATGCCGTTTGAAATTTGAAGTTGCCTTGATGGAGCTCCAAATTGGAGTATTGCAGAACTTGCAGATGGCTCGGTGGTTTCCTGGTGTCCTTGTGGGAATTAGCTCACCAAAATGATCTAGTGCAGATGGCCTTTTAGGTCTATTATCCTTTTACATGTTGCCGTTCTCACAAACTTTGGAACGTTTTTCTGGAAACTAGCTCTGACCATCAAATTTGTCAAAAGAGAGGCTTTAAAACAAATGTCCTGAAATGGCTTGGCAACCATTTTGAATACTTGGATAAAGCATTCTGGGAAATGAAGTATGTTCCCACCATTTTCCATAATTTGAATTTTATAATACATCAAATTAAATTATCTGTTTTATAGATGATGCTTTTATTCTTAATTTTCGATGAAAAACATTTGCTGTAATTAAAATATAATGTGTATATGAAGTTCATAGTAATAATATTTGTATGAAATATGTAAAACAGTCATGTTTGGAATATACTGTAAAGCATGATTCCGGAATACACCAAAATTATCAATTGGAATTTCATGGAATTTCAATTCTACTTCCTTCAATTCAAATTTGAATTGCAATTCTACTTCCTGTTTGGAACCTCAATTCAAATTCAACTCAAATTCATGGAATTGAATTGGAATTTGGGAGACATTCTCAATTCAATTCGGAAATTTTGCACAAGCCTGGTTTGCGCTGTATATTTGCATATAATGTCATCACATGAGTAACACAAAGTCGCAAGTGGCATTCAAGTGAAACCAGTTTTTCGTCCTATGAATTAAGAGGGCACCACTGTACGTCACGAGTAACACAAGGTCACAAGTGACAACCCTGGTGAAACCTGTTTTTCCCACCATGAAGTACTACAGTGCTGCACCCCCTTAATTCACAGGACTAAAAATGGGTTTCACCAAGAATGTCACTTGCGACCTTGTGTTACTCGTGACGAGTGTGCTCGTGTCAAGGTTTGCGAGCATGTGCTTACATGAATGTGTAAATGCGTGTTTGTACCAAGGTGTTTGCACGGGCTTGATTGCACTGAATGTGTATGCATGGGTGTGTGCATGCTTGAACGTGTGTTTGTGGATGAATGTTTGTACTGCCTATTTGTACACACACAGTATGTAAGCAAATGTACATACAGTGCCGTGAAAAAGTATTTGCCCCCTTCCTGATTTCTTATTTTTTTGCATATTTGTCACACTTTAAGGTCTAGACTGAAACTGACCATGAGGCTTCCATATGAAAGAAAAACAATTGAATTGGCCGATTTGAAAGAAAAAATTTAAAATTTTCGTGCATGGTACAGTTTTCTTCCAATTTAAAACTCGTCGGTCACGCCCTTCTTCAAGAAACAAAAATATTCGGCCATCTTCGGGCGATGAAGCAAACTCAGGAACACAGCTTCGGCTAACAAAGGAATCAACCATTCAACGCTTTCAATACATTTCATGGTGTTGCTCCTTTTGTCCTCGAAAATGGTCAACAGCTGTGTTGTTTTCGGAGGCAGTGCTACCGCGGATCAGGAGAAGGGTGTGTCGTTGCACACATTCCCAAAACATGTCGGAATTCACCGACACTGGGTGAGATTTTTCAAGATGACGAGAGCGAACTTCGTGAACTCTGGCACAGTTCATCTGTACTCGGGCACGGTCCATCCGTACTCGTACCGAATATGAAAGCAACCATAGCCTACTTGAGCACAGAAGATTAGTGTTATGTGTTACCACTCTCTTGTTCTAACCGCAGTGAAGCGAAAAAATAATCTCCATTCAAACAAAGAAATTCAACGCTTGCTCAAATATAGGGTGACAAAAAATATAATCACAACTGGATACGATACACAAAAACTCGAAGATTTATGGAATAATTTGTGAGCAGTTACATTCGCGTGGTTATCACAGAACAATAGAACAGCGCTGTGACAAACTAAAGAAAATGCGGCCGCGATATTTCAAAGTGCGGGACGCAGTGCAAAAATCTGGCAGCTCAAGATGAGAGAAAGATACATTTTCGTGGTACAACCCCAATTCTGAAATAGTTGGGACAAAGTGTAAATTGCGAATAAAATCAAAATTCAATGACTTTCAGATCACATGAGCCAATATATTATTTACAATAGAACAGAGATAACATTTCAAAAGTTGAAACTGAGACATTTTACATTTTTATCCACAAAACGAGCTTACTTCAAATTTTCTGGCTGCAATTGGTCTCAAAAAAGTTGGGACACAGGCAAAAAAGGGCTGAAAAAGCAATTAATATATAAGAGAATCAGCTGAAAGAACATTTAGCAAGTAATTAAGTTAACTGGCATCAGGTGTGTAACATGATTGGCTATAACAGGGATGTCTCAGAGAGGCTGTGTCTCTCAGAAGTAAAGATAGCAGAGGCTCTCCAACCTCTTAAGGCTTGCGTAAAAAAATTGTGGAACACTTTAAAAACAATGTTCCTCAATGTCAAATTGCAAAGGCTTTGAAGGTCTCATCATCAACAGTGCATAACATCATCAAAAGATTCAGAGAAACTGGAAAAATCTCTGTGCGTAAGGGACAAGGCCAAAGACCTTTACTGGATGCCCGTGATCTTCGGGCCCTCAGACGCCACTGCATCACTCACCGGCATGATTCTGTCATTGACATTAATAAATGGGCCCAAGAATACTTCAAAAACCACTGTCTGTAAACACAGTCTGCCATGCCATCCACAGATGACACCTAAAACTCCATCATGCAAAAAGGAAGCCATTGTTGAGTATGATCCAGAAGTGCCACCATGTGCTGTGGGCCAAGGCTCATTTAAAATGGACTGTAGCAAAGTGGCAAAGTGTCCTGTGGTCAGACGAGTCCAAATTTGACATTCTTGTTGGAAATCATGGGCGTCGTGTCCTCCAGGCTAAAGAGGAGAAAGACCACCCCTCTTGTTATCAGCGTTCAGTTCAAAAGCTAGCATCTCTGATGGTATGGGGATGCATTAGTCCATATGGTGTGGGATACTTGCATGTTTAAAAAGCACCATGAATGCTGAAAGGTATATAAAGGTTTTAGAGCGACATATTCTCCCCTCCAGATGACAGCTATTCCAGGGAAGGCCTTGTGTATTTCAGCAGGACAATGCAAAACCACATACTGCAGCTATTACAAGAGCATGGCTTTGTAGTTGAAGAGTCCGTGTGCTGAACTGGCCTGCCTGCAGTCCTGATCTTTCACCGATTGAGAACATTTGGCGCATAACTAAACGAAAAGTCCGTCAAAGGAGACCCAAAACTCTCCAGCAGCTGGAAGCCTGAATTAAACAAGAGTGGGATCAAATTCCAATGGCTAAACTCAAGAAACTTGTCTCCTCAATGCCCAGACGCCTCCACTCTGTGTTCAAAAGAAGAGGGGATGCTACACCATGGTAAACAGGCCCCTGTCCGAACTTTTTTGAGACCTGTAGCAGCCATCAAATTTGAAATGAACTCATTTTGTGGATAAAATTGTAAAATTTCTCGGCTTCAACATTTGCTATGTTATCTCAGTTCTATTGTGAATAAAATACTGGCTGGTGTGATTTGAAAGTCATTGTGTTTTGATTTTGTTCACAATTTACACTTTTGTCCCAACGATTTCTGAATTGGGGTTGTATAAGGCAGTGGACAGCATAATTGGCCAAAAACGCAAAGGTGAAAGAATTCCCTATTCAACCTCCATCAATAATGAAAGTAATCTGTACTTTTCTTTTTAGGCTTACCTTTATGTTTGGGTACCCAGAGAAAGATACGAGTGAGTTAAAAACATCAAGCATCCAGTCAAGAAAATTTCAGGTTTAATTTCTCATGCTGCTATACATGGTAATCCATGTTACCGATGACACACCGGGTTGCGATTGCCCGGACAGCATATGCATTCGCAATATTAATATTCAATATTAATATTCTAAACCCCCTTCTCAATATAGCCTGGAATCCATACATATCAAGTGCTGGTCGCTCCCAACGGTCACTGACTGATATCAGTCTGGCCTCAGTCGTATAGCCAGCGTTTAGCCCTTACGTCACTAATGAAGTGAAAATTTGAATATTCATGTTTTCTGCTCTTGGCTGATTGGATGACCTTTTGGCGAGAACCACCAATCGAATATGAGTTAGCTGGCCAGCAACGGCATTCGTGAATGTTATTTGACATGAGCTTAAAAAGTAGATTGTGGCTTGCTTGCGTTTACTATTGGAATGGTTGTTAGGTTTTGAACAGGATAATGTTTGGCCATATCTGCATTTTGTTTATTTCAGTGGGATTCCCCGGTATAATAAAGGCTAAATTAAATAATACTCAAATTACATAACATATTTCACTGTAACTGGCATTAGCTATAGCTCGAAGGGCATGATTGCATCAGCTAGATTAAACTGATACTCAACCCAAAAACTATAATTTGAATATCAATTACACACCATTAGATGTCTTGAACGGACAAAGTTGTTCTTCACCTGGCGCAACTTTATGGCCACTGGAGAGTTTTGAAAAATTATCCAAACTTTTTTGCTGGAAGCAAATGGGGTCACCCAGTGGCAATGGGAAAACTCCACAAAACGTCCGTTGACAAGCTTTCAAACCATCGTCCAACGCATCGTCCAGTATAATCCAAGTCTGCTTTGTCCACTCCTCTCCTCAGAACTCTAGAAACGCGGTTATTTTTCGCTAAAAATAATAAAATACCACAGTTATGATTCAAGTAAGCTCGCGCATTCAACGGAAGTCCCGCCACCCAGCTCGTTCATTGCCTAGAGACTCTGCTGCCTGTCAGATGAATACTCGTATAAACAAGAGCCGGGGCGCGGGACTTCTGTTGAATGCAGAAATGTGATGTTTTATTTATTTTTAAGTCTGTCTAAAGGGGCGGGGCACCCTTGCGACTGTGAGCCAATCACAGATCTCGCATGGATTTTGTGCGAATATTTGAAAGTCAAACGCTGGCCTACCGACTGAGGCCAGACATATAAGCAAGTGACCGTTGGGAGCGACCAAAGCTTGATATGGATGGATTCCAGGCTATCTCAATAATAAAACCCTCCAAAATATATTGGCGCCTCCATTTAAAATCATTCCCCATTAAAAACTACCTAGATGCATACTGCAACGCGCTGTCTCGGAATTTTGACATATGCAAGTGTACTCGGGTCCGGTTAGATATTACTAGTAAGAAAGCTGACCAGCAGGGGGAGAGGGAAGGGGGGAAAATCGTACTGTGGCACGGTACGGCACAACACGTATTCCTCTTCGATTTCTTTCCATGAAGCATCAGAATCGCTCTCAGAATCGCTCTTTTCTCTATAAGTCACTATTGTTTTTCGTGTTCTATAACCTTTGTTTCCCTGAGTTGAGGTCACTTCCAGTTTGGCGCTTATTAATTTTGTTTTTGGAAAACGTTGGAAATTGGACCATTAAACACCAATTACTCAAAAACCATTGTCCTTCAGGATTTTTTGGTAGAGAGCAGAATTCATGGTTCCATCAATTACGTCAAGTTGTCCAGGTCCTGAAGCAGTGTTACGACCCCCCGAGCCCCTGCAGTCTTGGTAGTGGCCATGCCTAGGCTGCAGGTAGCAGCGGGATTGCTGATTATTTACACTTGGCGCCGGTGTGGGTAAAAAGGAACGGCCAGATCAGTCTGGCAGCTTGCATGTTTGCAGCTTGATTGCTGCTCCGCTTGCTCCTCTCTCATTTTTACATGCACGCTTTTAGTTTCTGCTATTCATTCATTACCGGCATGCATTCATTCACTCCCCTAGATACAGTCTACTTTTTGTCTTGAATTATCCTCAATAAATATTTCGTTACTCGAACGGTTATTTTGTTGTCAGTGGTCCTTTTTTTATGTTGCGGTGACGAGCCAGCCGTAACAAGCAGCAAAGCAGCCCCAGACCATCACACTACCACCACCATGTTTGACTATTGGTATGATGTTCTTTCTATGAAATGCTATGTTAGTTTTACGCCAGATGTAACGGGACGCACACCTTCCAAACAGTTCAACTTTTGTCTCGTCAGTCCACCGAATATTTTCCCAAAAGTTTTGGGGATCATCAAATGGTTTTTGGCAAATGTGAGACGAGCCTTTGTGTTCTTTTTGGTCAGCGGTGGTTTTCGCCTTGGAACTCTCCCATGGATGCCATTTTTGCCCAGTCTCTTTCTTACTGTTGAATCATGAACACTGACTTTAACTGAGGCAAATGAGGCCTGCAGTTCTTTAGATGTTGTTCTGGGTTCTTTTGTGACCTCCTGGATGAGTCGTCGATGCGCTCTTAAAGTAAATTTGGTAGGCCAGCCACTCCTGGGAAGGTTCACCACTTTTCAAGTTTTCTCCATTTATGGATAATGGCTCTCACTGTGATTTGCTGGAGTCCTAAAGCCTTAGAAATGGCTTTGTCACCCTTTTCAGACTGATAGATGTCAATGAATTTGTTCCTCATGTGTTCTTGAATTTCTTTAGATGGCGGCATGATGTGTTGCTTTTTGAAGTCTTTTAGCCTACTTCACTTTGTCAGACAGGTTCTATTTAAGTGATTTAAGGGGGGGAATTACTTTTTCACATAGGGCCAGGTAGGTGTGGATAGCTTTTTCCCTTAATGAACAAAATAATCATTTAAAAACTGCATTTTGTATTACTCGGGTTATCTTTGTCTAATAATAAAATTTGTTTGATGATCTGAAACATTTAAGAGTGACAAATATGCAAAAATATAAGAAACCAGGAAGGGGACAAATACTTTTTCACAGCACTGTATGTATTTAGTATGTGTGCAGTTAGCACATATGAGTACATGTGTGCATGCATGTGTTTATGTGTGTAGTGTTTATGTGTGAGCATGACTATACTGAATGCTTTTGCATGTGCGGTTCAGTTGTGTTTGAATGCATGTGTGCATACGCATTTATCTAGCAAACTCACCCGCCCCCTCTCGGTCAGTGTGGTTAGCATGACGATCACACGTGCGTGTTGCTCCCACACCGCCTGCCAGAACTGCCCACATGTGTGCGGAAGGGGGCCCTGACATGCCACATAGTGCTTCACTGACCCTGCCCTCTCCTCTGGTTGCCCGGCCCCTGCATCCATCTGAAACACAAAACACCAGGGGGTGTCAGCATCCACTAAACCACACTGATCAAAACACCAGGGGGCACCAACATTCAGTCAGCAACACTGAATACATAGTACTAGGGGAAGCCAGTCTTCAGTAAACCACACTTAACACACAACACCAAGGGAAGCCAGTCTTCAGTAAACCACAGTGAACACTCAACGCCGGGGGGCGTCAGCGTCCAGTAAAACAAACTGAACACACAACACCATGAGATGCCAGTTTTCAGTAAACTACACTGAGCACACCATACCAAGGAGGACCAACCTTCCGTAAGCAACATTGAACACCATGGGTTGCCAGTCTTCAGAATAACCAGTGATGGGAGAAACGCGTTACTGTAACGCCACTACTTTTTCATGAACACACAGACTAACACAGTCCTTTCTGATTTTCAGTGACAAGTCACAGGTACTAGAAAGCCTGAATGGGTGCGTTACTCAAGTTACTTTTATTTTGATCGAGCCGCCCTATTTCACAAGACGGCAACAGCTCCTGGGAGGAGGGTAAAAATACTTCCTGCCATGCCAACACAAACGTCTCTTCGTACAGAAGCGTAGAGGCATGGACTGTCAAGTTGTCTTCTCGCCATCTCTTACTAATGTAACGGACAACCTATTCCCTGTGGGAAGTACGGGGGATTAGTTTGAGTGCCACGACATTCTCTGACTCATAGGCTTGAGTGCCACGACATTCTCTGACTCATAGGCTGGTAGATTGGGAGCACTAATATTGTTATTATTACTTTAATTAAGAATACACTCATCTAGTGATTTCCCTGGCTGTCGACTGATTGGGGTGAGAGGGGGTGTGACCATGTGATGTTTTCACCTGCGTGAACTTTATTGCTGACGTGGCGGAAGTGCGGGGGCGAGACGCTTTTGAAACGCCAGCGGGAGCAAGGAGCAGGTGGGAGGGTGACCCTCAAAATGGCCTGTGTTACCTCCATTCGGTCCCTATAACTAGACGCCAGGGAAATTTGAAGAAAAACCGAACTGAACCGAACTAAACTGACGACTGGGAGCTGTTCGTCCGGTGTCGGACTTCGCCTGCCGCTCCAGCCGTACGCTGACAGCCAGACGGGGAAGCGGTTCTCAACCAGCCACGGCCAGTGCTACCACCCGCGGAGCCTGTGGGGAGGTAAGGTCACGCCTCCCAAGAGCCTCAGTCAGGGGTGCGTTCCCCAAAATCACAGATGCTAACTTACGAAGTTGGGCCCATTGACTGTGAATGGACAAACTATGCAAGTTGCTAACCAAGTTAGCAACTACACTTTTGGGAAATGCACCCCAGGACGACAGCCAGTTTACTGACCAGCCAGCTGGTCCTAGCTATTACCACTGCTGTGGGGAAAGGAGCGCTTTTCATTTTCCCTAGACAACGAGTTTCAGTAAATTCCCCCACATGTGGGTTCAGTAATAGAATTGGGCGGCTCGACCGGGACCCGAATGTTATAAATGCGTAGCCGGCTTGCAATTTCCATTTGGATTTGTGCTAGCTCCATTTAGTGAAAACAGTACTTAGCTCCGGTCTTTTTAGCTTTTTGTAATTTATAACGTCAAACTAGCTGACTGGCTATGTTGGTAGCGTTTAGTTAGTTACATATAAGCAAATATTTGTGTGGAAAGGCACATGGGGGTTGTTGGAGCCCTGCTAAAGGCTGTGCACCAGGTAGTTAGCTTCGGTAGGCAGGTTAGCTAGTTTCAAATGCGTGCAAGCCTAGAACACGGATTTAGCTGTGTCTGTACTTATTTCCACAGGAAATAATTGCTTGGATGTTGGTTCGTTGGCGACAGTTCGGTGCGGTAATTGGGAAGCTGACTGACTCCTATGGAGGCAGCCAGTCGTAGTGCGATTCATTTCGTAGTAACTGCCGTTCAAGTTTTGTAGCTCCCATTAAGGAGCGTCGGGTTTAATTGTTGTGGCAGCATTGAATTTTTTTGCGAGACTACATTGGTGGTTACCACGTTAATTTTTTGGTGAGAACTCGTTCTCTGTTTGGATTTACGAAATATCCTTTTGGAATTTCGGTGTAGCTCTGGGAGAAGCCTGTTTGGTACCTCCCTGTGTTCCTGAACCTACAGTGTGGGTCACACTGATTAGCGGGATCTGTTGTTGATCTGTTGTGAGAGTATATTAGCCCTGGTGGTTACCGCGGCTACTATAATTCACAGGAGCTACAGTTCGATAGCTCGCATTGGAGGACGTGTGTGGAGCCGCTACTTAATTTTTTTTGAGGGTCTTGCTCTGTTTGATTCAGCGGGCCGTTGACTCAATATTTAGGGGTACATTTGAGTGGTTTTGCTGTTCCCTGTGTGTGGCACTCCAGAGACCGTTTGTTAATTTTCGAGGTTTTTTCACTGTTATAGTGAGGAGGCCTCTGGGGAAGTTTGTGTACCCATTGCTTTGCTATCTGTGCATTAGTTTATTGTGTTTGACGTGCATGGAGATGGCTAGTGACGCGGATGGGGAGCTGATGGTTCCGCTGGCGTCTGAGGCATATATCCAGTTGCCCACAGCTGCCCAGTTCAGGGCCATGACTAGGCCACAGCTAACTAAATTAGCTCAAGCGGACGGTGTCGAGGTTTCTTCCTCAATATCGAAGAAGGAATTGATGGCCCTGGTGAAGACGTTGTTTAATTTGGATGCGCTATGGGCAGAGCAGAAGGAGGAGAAGGAGTACCAGGAGTGACTGGCAAGAGAGAAATTTCAGTTTGAGAAGCAGGAGCGAGATCGTGCGTTTGAGCTTGAGAAGCAGGAGCGAGACCGGGCGTTTGAGCTTGAGAGGCTGAAACTGGATGTGGAGAGAGTAGCTAGAGAGAAGGGTGCGCCATCTGAACCTGCTTTTCACATCAGTGCAGCGGAAAGGCTTTTGCCTCAGTTTAATGAGGACGATGTTGACGTTTTTTTTGAAAATTTTGAACGGGTCGCGACGGAGCTGGACTGGCCACGTCCTCGATGGGCATTGCTAGTACAGCGGGCGCTTGTTGGCAAGGCTCAGCATGCACTTGCCGCGCTCGATGGTTCAATGGCCCTTCAGTATGAAGCCGTGAAGAAAGCTGTTCTGACCGCATATGGTAGCATCCCTGACAAATACCGTAGAAAGTTTAGGTCTTACCGACGCAGAAATGGTGAATGGCACCTTGATTTGTACAGGAGGTTACAGATTCTGATGACGCGCTGGTTAGCTGCGTGTCTGTAGATGCTTTGATTGAGCTCTTCCTCATGGAGCAGTTTAAGAGCTGTCTGTCTCATGAGCTCAATGTTCACCCGTCTGAGTGTGGTGTGACTAGTGTTAAGGAGGCAGCAGAACTCGCTGACACTTGGGAGGTTATCCATTTCCGCTGTGTCGGGCGTGGGCATCATGATAGGGGTCAGGATAAGCGTAAGGCATTTAACTCAAAAACTGAGGTGAAACAGGCCACCAGTAATTTTTTCAGTCAAGCTGCGGCCTCTAGTAGTAGCGTGGCGTCTACTAATAATGTTCAGCCAACTGAGGCTGGTCCAAAGGCCTCTGAGCATCAGGCTCAGAGAGGGCGTAACGGTTTTGGTTCACATCGGGAAATTATTTGTCATTACTGTCGGAAGCCAGGGCATATCCGATCTAACTGCCTAGCCCTCCGTGATAGGGCGAACCGTGACCAGGTGGTGGCTTTAGTGTCTGCTCATACTCAGGGGTCTGGAACGGTCCCATTGGTGCAGAATGGCATTGCAGAGAAGTCCATTGTTGATGGCTCCCCTTTTATTTCTCCTGGCACTGTGGCACTCTTTCACGGTAGTCCTGGAGTCCCCATACAGATCCTGAGGGACACAGGAGCTAGTCAGTCTTTATTGGTGGCTGGCACTTTGGGTCTGCCGCCTCCCGCACCGGACAACCCAGTGGTACTTTTGGTTGGCTTAGGCGGGGAATTTGGGCCTTATCCTTTAAGGGAGGTTTACCTGCGTTCCAAGCTAATTTCAGGACTTGTGACCGTGGCTGTTGTCGATGCGCTTCCTGTGCCAGGTGTATCACTGTTGTTAGGTAATGACTTGGCTGGCTCTTTGGTTAATAACTGTCCTGTGCTCTCGCCTGAACCTTGTAATGTGCTTGACACTGAGAAATTGGCAAGGGAGTTCCCAGAGGTGTTTACAGCTTGTGTGGTGACTTATGCGCAGGCAAAAGCTGAGATGCATGCCACTCCTGATAAGGAGCCTGGGCCGCAGGTTGATCTGGCTGATACGTTCATGGCCTACCTAAGTGAGGGGCAGGATGAACCACATTTGGGTCGTGAGGCCCTGGTGGAGGCCCAGTTGTTAGATCCCGAGGTGGCACCTTAGTTCCAGCTGGTGGAGGAGCTGAAAGGTGACGCTGACCTGTCGGATGGCTATTATTTGCAGGACCATGTTTTGATGCGACGCTGGCGGCCCCCGAAGGAACCCGCTGAGGAGTGGGCTGTGTTGCACCAGGTGGTGTTGCCCCAGGTTTATCGAGAAGGCGTGCTTAAGATGGGCCATTCTGGGCCTGTAGCTGGCCATGCAGGGGTTAATCGGACCCTTGAGAAGATTCGGCGCCACTTTTGGTGGCCTGGTTTGAGGAAAAGCGTGGTTGATTATTGCTGTTCCTGTGAGTCACGTCAGCGAGCAGGGAAGGCCCAGCATATGCCGCCGCCGGTACCTCAGCAGCCGCTGCCTATTTTTTCGACTCCCTTTTCTCGTGTGATGATTGATTGTGTGGGGCCCCTCCCTAAGACAAAGCGGGGTTTTTAATATCTTCTCACCATTTTAGATGTCACTACTCTGTTTCCAGAGACTGTCCCACTCAGGAATATCCGAGCAAAGACTGTGATTAGTGCTATTACTCATTTCTTTACTGCTTATGGTCTCCCCTTGGAAATTCAGTCAGATCGTGGCTCTAATTTTACTTCCACTGTCTGCCAGGGTGTCCTGCATAAGCTAGGTATTAAGCAGGTTACGTCATCTGCTTATCATCCAGAGTCAGGGGGCTATTGAGCGTTTTCATCGCTCACTTAAAGAGATGGTAAGGATTTACAGGGACCAGTTCCCAACTGAGTGGGATTCTGCAATGCCGTTCCTCATGTTTGCTGTGAGGGACACAGTTAATGAGTCGACTGGTTTCTCCCCATTCCAACTGGTCTTTGGGCACGAGGCGCGGGGGCCTCTGCAATGGATGAAGGAACGCTTAGTGGGGCCGAGTGTCCCTGAGGATCCACTTGAGTATGTTGCTCGTTTTACTGACCGGCTGCAGGTGGCTTGTGAGGTGGCCCAGCAAAAGATGGCGGGGTCCAAGTTGCGCATGAAACGGCAGTATGATAAGCAAGCTCGGCCGCGTATTTTTGTGCCTGGTGAGCGGGTGCTGGTTTTGTTGCCGGCAGGAGGAGAGAAGTTGGGTGTCCATTTTGGAGGGCCATATACAGTGGTCAAACAGGTGGGCACATGCAATTATGTGATCAGCACTCCTGATCGGAGAGTGAAGACACGGCTGTGTCATGTGAACTTACTCAAGCCTTATGTGGACAGTGAAGCCGGGGCCCCTGTGGGTTTCAACCGTGTGCAGGACTGTGATGATGGTGAGGTGGAGGCAGGTTACTCTCCTCGTGAGCCAGTCAGTGCTTGGCTCCAGAATACCGAGGCGATGCAGAATCTTCATGACCAGCTTAGCCATTTGACAATGTCTCTGGCGAAGGATGCGGTGGGTTTGGTTTCATCTTATCCGTCACTGTTTCGAGATGCCCCAGGTGTGACAAAGCTTGTTGTCCATGATGTGGACACAGGGGATGCTGCCCCCATAAAACAGCATGCCTATCGGTTGTCCCCCCAGAAGCGTGCCCTGGTGAAGCAGGAAATAGATTACATGTTGCGGATTGGTGTTATTGAGCCGACAGATAGTGCTTGGAGTTCTCCTGTGGTCTTGGTGGCAAAGGACGCCGGTGCACACCGCCTTTGTATTGACTATAGGAAGGTGAATGCGGTGACACGTGATGATGCATATCCCATCCCTAGGATCGAGGACTGCATTGACTGTGTTGGTCGGGCCTGCTATGCCTCGAAGTTTGACCTGTTGAAAGGTTATTGGCAGGTGCCACTGTCTGATCATGCTAAGGCGGTGTCTGCTTTTACCGCCCATGATGCTTTATATGCCTGCCGTGTTTCGCCTTTTGGAATGAAAAATGCACCTGCCTGTTTCCAGCGCTTGATGAATCAGGTGACTAAGGGACTGGACCATGTGGTCACCTATATTGATGATGTGGTCGTGTATAGCGACTCATGGGAGAGCCATGTGGAGCACGTACGTTCGCTCTTTGTTCGTCTTGCTGAGGCTGGTTTAGTGGTAAATCTGTCCAAGTGTGAGTTTGGGCAGGGTCAAGTCACTTACCTTGGTCACAGAGTGGAGCGTGGGGAGGTGCTCCCGCGGTCGGCTAAGGTAAAGGTGATTCTGGAATGTCCGGTTCCTCGCACTGGTGGGCAGCTGATGCGGATTCTGGGGATGTGCGGATTTTATCGCAAGTTCATACCTAATTTTGCAGCTGTAATGTCCCCCCTAACTGACTTGTTGAAGAAGGGGGTTAAGTGGGTATGGTCCCCTGAGTGTCAGCAAGCCTTGGACGCTGTGAAGGCGATTCTATCTTGTGAACCAGTTCTGGTGGCACCTGATTTTTCTCAGCCTTTCTGTCTTGCAGTTGATGCATCTGATGTGGGGTAGGAGCCGTTCTGTTGTAAGCTGGAGGTGATGGTGTTGAGAGGCCGGTTGCTTACTTTTCAAGGAAGCTGAACCGTCATCAGAAGAACTACTCCACCATAGAGAAGGAGGCTTTGGCGCAGGTATTAGCCATCCAGCACTTTGAGGTATATGTGTCCAGTGTGGCTGGGTAAGTGCTGGTTTATTCCGATCATAACCCTCTTAGCTTTTTGGCCCGCTTCCAGAGTTCAAATGCTAGAGTTTTTAGATGGAGTTTGATCCTGCAACCGTATGCGTTAAAGGTTGAACACATCTCCAGTAGGGATAATGTGGTTGCCGACGCCCTATCTCGATGTGGAACGTGAGTGTCCATGATGTGTACCTGGGTCAAGTGACATCTTTGCTCTAGTCATTAACTGGCCAGATGCAATGTTTTCGCCAGGAGCATCTTGCTCTGAGAGGCTTGGGTGGCAGATGTGAGGTCTGCCACCTTTTTCCCTTTTTAAATGTGTTTATAAATGTGACCTCGTATTATTGTAGACGTGATTTGGTTTATCTAGAGGTGGTAGGGTACAGGTTGTCCTTTGGCCTTACCGAAAACAAAAAAAAATGAAAACAAAAACAAAAAAGTGGGTGTATTGCACTTTTCTGTGTGTTTTCTTTGTATGTTTTGGCTTATGGGGTAGGGGGGAACTATAACGGACAACCTATTCCCTGTGGGAAGTACGGGGGATTAGTTTGAGTGCCACGACATTCTCTGACTCATAGGCTGGTAGATTGGGAGCACTAATATTGTTATTATTACTTTAATTAAGAATACACTCATCTATTGATTTCCCTGGCTGTCGACTGATTGGGGTGAGGGGGGGTGTGACCATGTGATGTTTTCACCTGTGTGAACTTTATTGCTGACGTGGCGAAAGTGCGGGGGAGAGACGCTTTTGAAACGCCAGCGGGAGCAAGGAGCAGGTGGAAGAGTGACCCTCGAAATGGACTGTGTTACCTCCATTCGGTCCCTGTAACCAGACGCCAGGAAAATTGAAGAAAAACCGAACTGAACTGAACTGAACAAAACTGACGACTGGGAGCTGTTCGTCCGGCGTCGGACTTCACCTGCCGCTCCGGCCGTACGCTGACAGCCAGACAGGGAAGCAGTTCTCAACCAGCCACGACCAGTGCTACCACCCGCGGAGCCTGTGGGGAGGTAAGGTCACGCCTCCCAAGAGCCTCAGTCAGGACGACAGCCAGTTTCCTGACCAGCCAGCTGGTCCTAGCTATTACCGTTGCTGTGGGGAAAGGAGCGCTTTTCATTTTCCCTAGACAACGGGTTTCATTAAATTCCCCCACATGTGGGTTCGGTAATATTAACTTGACTGATAATTACAGTTGTGGCCTGCGTTTTGGAGTTATAGGGGAGCGTGAGGAGGTATAAATTTGCCTAAGGTGATAAGGTAAGGCTTTTCTTTGAATTCGTTTTTGATTGTATAGGTATGGCCTCTGATAGCATTTCAGCTAGCTCAGCTAGCTCACCTGTAAAAATGTTAGCTTGTATTCGACTTTGTGACTCAATACATTTGTCATTGCTTTTAAAACTTGCTCCGTTGGTACATTTTTACTTTACCTACCTACGTCTACTCAGAAATTGCAGGGAAAGTGGTCGCGACAGTCGGATGCTGAAAGTCATTAAGGAAACGCGAGGAGCTAGGTAATTGCACTAGGATTGCAGCAACTACGAAGCGAGATTAAAGGGTTTGCAGGCTATGTGAATTCTGTTGGACTTCAAGCCATTTTTTTTTTTCATGAACGTGGCTCTTTTAAATACGCTAGATTGCTTAGCTATGGTATCTGATTGGAATCATGGGGTTTGTCCCGTCAGCTCACACTGAGAAAGCCAGGCTAAGTTTAACTGGCTTTGTAGTTGCTACATCTTTCGGCTTGGAGTAAATATGGTAGATAGCTGGCAAGTAAATTCAGATCTTGCAAATGCATGCAAGCTAATGACCACCGTGTATGTGACGTTTCATTTAAATTACCGCAGTTGCTGCCATTTGAATTTGAACATTAGCCGTTGCATTCTGTTGGGGTAGCCAATGAAAGCACTTCAGCAACTTTAGCCAACTCAACGCTTTCTCCTCCACGAGCAGCTCTCCCCAAAAAAGAGAAAAAGCAGTTTTCCATCGAGGCACTGCTTATTAACAAAATTAATCTTGATCATACCTGTGCAGAGTTGGTTAAGGTCTGACCTGAAACCTAAAATATTAAAAATGATTTTTATTGCCACCTGGGTAAACAATTTGAAATTGATTTAATACAGGCTACAAAGACACTACATAGATGAATAGCAAAATTATGTTTTACCACTGTTTATGTATTCGAAATGTCAATCAAAAGTTTATCTTTAGCTTTTGCGAAGTGTTTGTTAATAATCAATTAACAAACATGGGAAATGCTGAAATAAAAGCCCCACTGAGGAAATTTAACACCAATCGGTTTTTCACATCAAAACATCTAACAGCAGTGAATGAATGAAATCGAAACCATTACATCATCACTGTTGTTAATATCCATGGGTTGGATAAGCAAGCCCAACTGGGCGGCACGCTTAACTGCCCGGTGTCCCAGTCTGAGACTTCAGAAGTCTGGCCACCTTATTCATGAAATTTAACAAGGGTATATGCAATAAATCACCAAGATTTGTGAAATTAAGTCTCCATCATAGCCCATTACAGCACCCTTGGTACCAAATATGTCCCAGCTGCAGCTTACATGAGCGTACAACAGGTTTGGCACAGGCCGCGTGCCCAGGTGGAAAGGAAATAAGTCTTGCCATTACCTGACAAAGATGAATGAAAAATGAAGAACTTTAATGAAAGCAAATTTATTAGAAAAAATTGTATTTGTTTTGTTAGGGCATTGCTTCAGAGCAAGCTCATGCACTTGTAGTGCCCAAATCTAAAGCCTCAGGTACAAATTTTGCACGGCCAACACTACAGCGCATACAGAGGTAACTGTCATCCCCAGATCAGCATATTTGCAAAACTATAAAATTCACACCAACGACAAGCCAGTGTTTAATAAGGAATTACAGTTAAGTTTCTGAGAGTCTTGTTTTTTTTACACTGCCAAGTAGACAGTGTAGTTATTTTCTTTTTTACTGCCAAAAGACAGTAGTTGTTGGTATATTGCACCGTGAAAGTGTGCTTGATGCTTGGTTTGAAGCTTGTAGAGGTTACAAATTTGCAAGCAAAAGTTGAAAACATCTTTGTTTTGTTGTTCCACTACTTTTCATCATAATGATATTGGATGTAAAAAAACAGATTAAAGTTGGCAGTCTTGTCACACGTTGCCTAAGCAATATTTAAAAAGTGGACAAAAAGTAACTCAGAAGTTACTTTCCCAAAAAACCAATTACTTTTATGCTGCAATAACTTAAAGGATCCATCACCTGAAAATCCATTTTTTTCAGGTTATTGCATGCATACCTAAATCTTCTCTGTCACTGACAATAGCTGACATGTTTGCCGGGCAAAGAACTTCACTCTCGCCTCCTCCCCTATGAATTCAGTAGAAGGGGGAAAAAACGTGATTTCAGATTGGGCTTCTTGTTCACGTCAGGAAGAAGCCGAGGAGGGGCCGGGGAGAAAATCACTCCCACTGTTTTATGGAGAGAAGGAAGCCAATCCACCATTTGTATTTCTACTCGGTGTAACCCAAACAGAGGCAAGCATGTCGAAGAAAATGAGAGCTACGGGCAGCGGAGGACAAAACTGTTCCGTTGTTGACTGTCAAAACCCAGATAAAAATATTTTTATCATTCCAGCTGGTGATGCTGCTTTGAGGAACAGTTGGATTATATTTATTTTCAATGACAATGTTCCTGTTGCTCCAGCGAGCCACCTGTTTGTCTGTGCCAAACACTTCTCCCCAGACTGTTTTGCAAACTTGGGACAGTATAATGCTGGATTAGCAAAGAAGCTTCGGCTAGAAAAAGGAGTTGTTCCAACACTACGGAACCCGCCACTTTAATAATGTCTGTAAATGTCGACTTTCGCATTAGCTGACAACTTTATTCCCCCAATTTCAATGTTATCATTACATTACCGTAAGCTATTGGATGGAGTGTGGTGCAGTTCAAAAGAAACTTGGCAGGATACCCAATACGTAAACGTTACCCTCACAACCGAGGGTTCTCCCGACATGCCGTATTTCAATGGCTGTAGCGGGCTCACATTCAGCTACAGTGAAGAGACATGCATCATATGAAACTAGACAACCCAAGGAATCTATAGATGTTAGAAATGCTATGCTATGATGTTGTTAAGCAGGCGAAATAATGCTTCAAACAAACGCTAAATTTCCGCTAGCAAAAAAGCTAACGCTAGCTAGCCAAGCTAATTTATGCCAGCAATAACCTTGCACATTCTGTTAATTTGTTGATGGGTTGCTGTAGCTATATTGTCATCTTTCTATGCTGTTCAAACGCAGTACGTTACTCTTGATTATATGATCATGAAACTGAGATGTACTAACATTAGGTTGTACCCAATACGTAAACGTGTCCCTCACAGCCCACAGGCTCGCATGACATGCCGTATTTCCGAGGCTGTAGCGGGCTCACTTTCAGCTACAGTGAAGAGACACGCATCATATGAAACTAGACAACCTAAGGAATCCATAGATGGCAAAAACGCTATGCTATGATGTCGGTAAGCAGGTGAAATAACACTCCGGACATACGCTAAATTTCTGCTAGCGAAAAGCTAACGTTAGCTAGCTCAGTTGGGATGGCTGTATATTATTGTCTTTTTATACTGTCCAAACGCAGCGTGTTACTCTTGAGTACATGATCATGGAACTTAGATGTACTAATGTTAGCTTGCATGTGACATTTATATTCCCCGCTTTTAGGCTGTTTCGCTAGTACATCTCACGCAGGGCTCAGTGCATCACACTCAGACGGCAGAAGCACATCAAAGCCACCCAGAATGCTCGATAGATTCAGCCATGATAAGGTCACACGTTGTGTTACTATGCACACGTTGCTATGGCTGTGCTTTCAAGCCACTCCTCCCTCCTCCCACCCTCTTCTCTCGCACCACCCCCTCCGCCCAGCCACGCCTCTATCTTCCGGCCAAGTCAAAATATCGAAACTTTCTCGCGAGAGCAATATTGGCTTGATAAAAAGGGCAAAATAAATATAAATGTTGCGTAATTTTTGCAAATTACCGCAAAACATTATGTTTTAGACCCAAATCACTTATTTTTAATGGGTGTAAATACCAGGTAATGGATCCTTTGAAAGTAACTAAAATACATTTTCTCAGAAGTAACTCGTAACTGGAACAAGTGACTTTTTATCAATACTTTTCCCAACTCTGAGTATAACACACTGAACACACAACACCACAGGAAGTCAGTCTTCATTAAGCAACACACAACACCATGGGTGGCTGGTCTTCGGTAAAACACACTGAACACACAACACCAGGGGGGTGTCAGCTGTCATTAAAGGAGGACTATACTGACCTACACGTTTTGACTTAATCTTATAGTAATTAACTCCAACATAATATCCACGGTCGATTTTTTGTCCATATATACCCGTTCTTTTAAATGACCATTAATTAGCCGGAATTGCTGTTTCCAGGAGGCTGCCATTAACGCCACAAGTGGCATGAGAACTTGCGAGATCATAACGTCACTGCGGCTGCCACGTGCATTCATGTGCATGATGCATGCGATGTCAAAATGTCTGAATACATGGATATCTAAATAAATTAGACTACCAACCAATTTAAAATTGTTTATTGAGCGAATCAACTGTTTGATTGCAAATTGAGCCAAGTAAATGGGAAGGGAGTGAAAGGAATTGTCGAGTAGAGGAGGATGATTTTGAAGACCTTAACTTTGCTTAGTTCAGCACGCAGTTTGCCTGAATGTGTTTGCTTGATTATTACATTTGGCCGTTGTGTACGAATCTTGTTCAATTATTAAATAAAAAATGTTTAAAATTTGCAGCACAGATTTGCCTGAACGTGCTTGCCCTGTCTTCGGTGCATTCGTCCATTGCTTGCAATGCGAAAATAATTTCTCTCTCACATTCACGTTTGATGCGCTTTGCACAATGTTTTCTACTTTGAGTATATTTTTAGACGCTTAAAAACCAGGGCCATCTTAACATGATTTTATTTTTTAGAAATCTTTTTTAATAATACGTGAAAGTTTTCCGACAAGAGGTGGAATTCAGAGGTCTGCTATTTATTCAGATTACTGACATTATTTCAATCTAGCACGGTAGCCTGGTTCGGTTTGTCTGCTTCTCATTATCTCTTCTCAATCATTATTGGCTTGATTTTGGTTTTGATTGGTCAGTTGGCTGAATAAATGGCTTGATTACAAGTTAGGCAAAGTACACGGGAATTGATTTAAGGTGAGCTAATTATGCCAAGGTGACGGCAGCTGTCCAGCCTCACTGGTAATTAGCAGACTTAATTTTCTTTCCGGAAGCATTTCAGATGGCCTCTGATGTTAGTTCACCTCTAAATTAAAGTTGTGTCGGATAGAAAAAGGTAATAATCAAGCTCGTTTATCCGCCCCATAGAGGAAGCGGGAATATCTCGGTCATTCAACAATCACAATGCAGGACCGCAGGACAATGGAAATTCATGGCGCTGACAGCCGCACTGACGTCACGATTAGGGGCGCCCCAAGCGGATCGAGGGTGAATTTTCGTCTGTTGTGTTGAAAACGGCGCGGTCCACTAGTTTTGTAAAATCGCTCATAAAAATTAAAGAAATCGCAAAATAAAGAAAACAAAGTCGTAGGAGCTTTTTTCATGATATATTGAAATAATAACAACCAACTTTCCCAGCCATGATAGTCCTCCTTTAAGTGACACTGAACACACAGCACCACAGGAAGTTGTGGCTGCTGAGAGCTGCTGAGAGTTTTGGATGCATTCAAGTGGGGCATTTCACAAAGCAGGATTTTGAGTTATCTGGCCCCTGTTTGATGGAGCAGGATGACTGAGTTAGCTGGGCCCAGTTGCACAAAGAAAAATAGCTGAGTAAGCTGGGCCCCGTTTCACCAACCGCGATTGGAGAGTCAACTCGGCCTGTTTCACAAAGCAGGATTACAAAGCTACCTGGCCCCTGTTTCACAAAGCAGGATTACAAAGGTAGCAAAGCCCTGTTTCACAAAGCAGGACTACAGAGGTAGCTGGGCCCTTTTTCACAAACCAGGATCACAGAATAAATAGGGCCCTGTTCACAAAGCAGTTAGCTGGACAACTGCACAGGAGAAACCCGCCCTTCAGCAAGAAAGGGCTAATAACCAGGCCTACACTGCCATTCACCAGCAGAAAGCACCACCTACTCTTATTAGAACTCCACACACTTGCTGTTCTTGCAGCACTAATGTTCAACAAACTCAGAAAAACTTGTGAAATCATCACCCGACACCAAGAAAAAAAGGCATTTCAGCCCATGCCATCCATCAGAGGTAGGACGCTCGATGTCCTTAACCCCTTTGCACAGAAGCCAAATCTGGCTATTTATGTGTTAATTTATTCAAAGGTAGCCAACCTTTTCCATTTTTTTAATATAATTTCATAGATATGACCAAAACAAATGGGATTAAATAAATGTTTTCTCCGAGAATGCTTGCAACCTTCCGAATATTGAATGTGAAAATAGTTTTTGCGACCCGCAAAAACTCCCCGCGCCATTTTTGAAAATACCTCATTAGTATTCATGAGTTTGCAAAAATGATGTCACGCGAAAGCGGATGTGCACGGTGGATGCAAAAATGAAGAGAAGTTGGCCAACAGCAACATGCTGCTGCCAAAGAAATATCAAACTGATGCGGCCTATGAAAGAGCAAGAGAAGGCCAGGAAGAAGATCGATTGAAGGCCAGGATAAATATAAAAGGCCAACGTGATTGCTAGCAAACTTTTAAAGCCAGGTTTGGAGATATTTCCAATCAAGATGTGGCCAAACTTTTGCTGGATACGCAAGTAAACTTGATGCCTGGTACAAAATGCCCGATTTCCCTGTTTTCTAGCACTTTCAGATCGTTAATGTAGTTGAAATCATCCTATATTTGTAACTAGACATATTTATAATAATGAATTTCTAATGCATAAACGGAATTTATTTACTAGCAGTCGAATCTGATGACTGATCTGATGTGAATTTTTATGCAAATCGCTCTTGCATATTAAGTAGTAGGCAGGTCCAAATGGCCGCGGTCCAGCAGCCACAATGGCTGATTGTAACGGTCGGGTGATTGCTTTGCTTCGGAGTTTATCCTTGCTCGGGGTTGAGGACGACATTAAAACTTAAACACAAATCTTTTTATTGGAACAGCCTGGCAAATTACGTGATAAAAGGGTACAAATTAAAGGAACGAATTGGCTGCCTTTAAGGCTTTATAATTAAAGATAGGAGCTTCACAGAGAGGAAGAAATGGATGAACTGAGACAAGACACTTGTAGCATTTAGAATTCCATCATTATTTCATTATATTTTCATGATTTTGGGAGAGAAAAAGGGCTGCAAACATAAAAATCTTCATGAAAATTCAGCATTGAAATTGTAAAAAATAATACTGAGAACTGAAAATAGCTGAGGGTTAAAACTATACAGTTGTGCTCAAAGGTTTGCATACCGCAGCTGAATTTGTGAAATACTGCCATTTATTTTATAAATATGACTCATCATGCAAAACACTTGTCTTTTATTTAAGGTTGGTGATCATGTGAAGCCTTCTTAACAAAGCATTTCAACTTTTTAAAGATGGGAAATGAAGGATATAAAAAGATATCCAAAAACTTGAAAATACCAGTCAGTACTGTTCAGCCCACGATAAAGAGGTGGCAAATTAGGGGATATGATATAACATAACATAACATAACTGGCAAGAACAAGCCTTTCAGCGCAACTAGGCTCGCCAGTTTCTTATTACTACTGTGAATCTATCACTTCAGATACTCAATGACTAAATGGTATCTAGTGCTAAATCAAGCCTGCTCTTGAAAATTACCAAGGTTTCTGCCTCAACAATATGGTCAGGCAAGCTAATCCACATTGAGAATACTCTCTGGGTGAAAAAATATTTTCTAACATCAGTGCTTAATTTAATCTTGGCCAACTTCCATTTGTGACCTCGAGTTTTGCTAACAAAACTTGGCCAAGGTGATCCCACATAATTCACTTTGTTAATACCTTTAACATATTTAAAGACCTCAATCAGATCACCCCTAAGTCTCCTTTTCCTAAGACTAAAGAGATTAAGGTTCTTCAGCCTCTTCTCATAGCTTTCATCTTTTATACCTGGAATTAACTTTGTGGCTCTTCTCTGAACTTTTTCTAGAACCTCTATATCTTTCTTAAAGTATGGTCGCCAGAACTGGTGGCCAATAGCACACTCCATACACCTGTATCGTGTTTGCCAATGAGCCTGACCCAGATATCTTCAAAGGGCAAGAAATGTTCAATTTCAGGAATTTCCTGTACATTAATATTTTCGTTTACATAGAGTGCTACACTCCCTCCTCTCCTATTAGATCTATCCTTCCTTAAGAGCTTATAACCTTCTGTATTATATTTGTCTCCATCCTCTTCACAAAGCCATGTCTCTATAATCCCAACTATGTCATGGCCCACACTCATCATGTTCTGGAAATTTATTTTTTATGCTTTTAGCATTTAAATAAAAACATTTCAGGCTATTACGACTGCACTTACCCCTCGGTTCCCCAGCTGCCTGCTGCTCCAAGCCCCTCACTACGCTTTGTTGCTTTAAAAAGATATCATCAATAGTGCATGTAGCGCTGTCAGCTTCCATCAGGGCAGTCCGCATTTCCCTATTTATAACACTCTCTAACCACCCTGCCTCCCAAATCCCAAGTTTAAATAACCCTGTGCTTCCCTCAACATATGCTGACCCAAAGCAAAGGCACCTCTCTGGTTCAGGTGTAGCCCGTCCGGCTTGTACAGGTCACCCCTGTCCCAGAAGAAGTTTCAATGCCCATAAACCTGTCCCCCTCTTTCCTACACCAGGTTCGTAGCCACGTGTTAAACCTGCTGATAAAATTCTGCTTCCCTCTGCTGGCATGTGGTACCGGTAGAATCCCGGAGAACACTACCGTGGAGGATCTGCCCCAAAGCTTTTCAGCTAATTCCACAAATTTGTCTAGCAGAACTTCAAACCTACCCTTACCTATGTCATTTGTCCCAACATGGACCATGACCACTGGATCCCTCCCCGCTCTGGCCAGGAGCTTGTCCGCACGCTCCAGGATGTCTCCAATCTGGGCATCAGGCAGGCAACACACCATACGAGACTCCTTGTCGAGTGAACAGACTATGTTGTCTATTCCTCTAATAATTGAGTCCCCCCACTATAACTAACTCTCTTTTCTCTTTTCTGGGGGAAGAGAACAACAGGGTGCCCTGAGGCTCATCGATCTGTCCACTCTCAGGGTCAGGGGCCAAGTCGAGTTCCTGCTAGGGCTGGAATCGATTGGACACCTCAGTCTCTGGAGAAGCTGTTTCTGTACTTGGTATATGTTGATACCAAGCCGAGGTCAGGTCGGCCAAGAAAGATTCCTGCCCGAACTGCCAGGAGAAGTGTTTGGGACATAAAGAAAAATCCTCAAGCTACCTCAAGAGAAATACAGAATACTCTGGAATAAGATGAATAAAAATAATACAATGAATAAAAACAGAATACAATGATTTGCAAATCCTTTTCAACCTATATTCAATCGAGTACACTACAAAGACAAGATATTTAATGTTTAAACTGATTAACTTTATTGTTTTTTTAAAATGTTCAGTCATTTTGAATTTGATGCCTGCAACACGTTCCAAAAAAGCTGGGACAGGGGCAACAAAAGACCAGGAAAGTTGAGGAATGCTCAAAAAACGCCTGTTTGGAACATTCCACAGGTGAACAGGTTAATTGGAAACAGGTGAGTGTCATGATTAGATATAAAAGGAGCATCCCCGAAAGGCTCAGTCGTTCACAAGCAAGAATGGGGGGAAGTTCACCACTTTGTGAACAACTGCGTGAGAAAATAGTCCAACAGTTTAAGAAGAACATTTCTCAATGTGCAATTGCTAGGAATTTAGGGATTATAAATGCACAAACGGGCTTCACTCCCAGACTTTAAGAGTGCAGGACCAAAATCGGCAATAATGAAATTAGAAAAAAAGGTCGCACTTTGCATAAACACATTTATTTGAACAAGCGTCTCCGCACAAACGCGTTTCGGCGTAGTGCCTTCTTCAGTGTGCTAGGAATTTAGGGATTTCATCATCTACAGTCCATAATATCATCAAAAGATTCAGAGAATCCGGAGAAATCTCTACACATGAGCATCAAGGCAGAAAACCAACATTGAATGCCCGTGACCTTTGGTCCCTCAGGTGGCACTCCATTAAAAACCGACATCATTCTGTAATTCTACCATGTAGGCTCAAGAACATTTCTGAATACCATCGTCAGTTAACACAGTTCATCACTACATCTACATGTGCAAGTTAAAACTCTACCATGCAAAGCGAAAACCATATATCAAGAATACTCAGAAACGCCGCTGGCTTCTCTGGGCCCGAGCTCATCTGAGATGAACTGACGCAAAGTGGAAATGTGTGCTGTGATCTGACGAGTCCACATCTCAAATTGTTTTTGGAGATCATGGACGTTGTGTACTCCGGGCTAAAGAGGAAAAGGACCATCCAGATAGTTACCAGCGCAAACTTCAAAAGCCAGCATCTGTGAGTATGGGGATATTTAAGTGCCCATAGCATGGGTAACTTGCATGCCTGTGAAGGCGCCATTAATGCTGAAACGTACATACAGGTTTTGGAGCAACACATGCTGCCATCCAAGTGCCGTCTTTTTCAGGGACATCCCAGCTTATTTCAGCAAGACAATGCCAAGCCACATTCTGCACGTGTTACAACAGCGTGTCTTCATAGTAAAAGAGTGTGGGTAATAGACTGCCCTGCCTGCAGTCCAAACCTGTCTCCCATTGAAAATGTGTGGCGCATTATGAAGCGCAAAATGCAACAATGGAGACCCCTGTTGAGCAACTGAAGTCGTACATCAAGCAAGAATGGGAAAGAATTCTACCAACAAGGCTTCTACAATTAGTGTCCTCAGTTCCCAAACGCTTATTGAGTGTTGTTAAAAGGAAAGATGATATAACACAGTGGGAAACATGCCCCTGTCTCAGCTTTTTTGGAAGTGTCGCAGGCATCAAATTCAAAATGAGCAAATATTTCCAAAAATTAACAAAGTTTATCTGTTTGAAAATTAAATATCTTGTCTTTGTAGTGTACTCAATTGAATATAGGTCGAAAACGATTTGCAAATCACTGTATTCTGTTTTTATTCATGTTTTACACAACGTCCCAACTTCATTGGAATTGGGGTTTGTATATTCTTCGATTTTTCAGTTTCATCATTTGTACAGAGTGACAAATGAAGCATAAAAATTCATTTTCTTTTGTCGTGTTGTGCCATCCAAAAAAATTGTGGATAAAACACTTTCCCTGGCAATCATCACAGCAAACAGGCGAAGAATGTGCATGAAATGCTTCCTTGGTAATGGTCACAAGAGCCAGCCAACAATTCCGGCAAATCAGGCCACGGCGGTCAACAGACCACTCCGTGTATTTGCGGTTCTCGGTGTGCGGGTCAGCGAGCCGGCCCGCGTATGTGCGCTTCCCGTACACAAGGGGTTAATGTTCCATACAAATAATGTTCCCATTTTAGTGTTCCACACAAATTCTGCGCCCGCACTAATAATCCATACAAATACTGCACCCACATTAGTGTTGCATACAAATACTGTACCCACATTGGTGTTCCACATCAATACTTTGCCCACATTAGTGTTGCATACAAATACTGTACCCACATTAATATGGCTGGCATTGATGTAGTCATCCTCCCCTTCTTCCAGCACCACTCTGCTGACGTCATCTGAAGAATACACACAAACATCCAAACGCACACACAGACACAGATACACACACACACACACACACACACACACACACACACACACACACACACACACACACACACACACACACACACAAACACAAAAACACACACAGTCCCAGTGAAACTCCACTAGCCTTAATTAGATATCAGATAAAATAATAACATATAAATGCATTATCATTAAATTTCACACACTTTAGCAGTGATGCCTGCAAGTCATGGTGTATTTTCCCAAGGTACAGTGATTAACCCTGGGCTCCAAATTGCGGGCACCCCTCACTGGCAATGCAAAAAAAAAAAAAAAAAAAAACATTAAAAAATTCTAAAAATATATATTTCTCGAGAAACTCTAAATAAGAACATGAGAGAGATACTGTACGATATCAATGTTCCAATCGAACCAGCCAAAGTCATTGAGTGATTTAATTAAAAATCAATTTTCTCTAAATCAAGGTTTTGCAATTACTGGCACCCTTTAGGATAATTGTAAAGAACATGTAACAAAATTAAACCAGGTATGAAATTAAATTAACTTAATTAAGTTTTATCTAAGTGTTAAGAAACTATTTTGAGCCATTACATCACTTCCTGTTTCTCTAGGGCATAAAAATGACGTAACACACATACAATATGCCTTTGTCATCCAGCACCATGAAGAAAATAAAATACAACTGCCATTTCAAAAGAGGCAGATGGTAACAGACCTTCATAAATTTGGTAATGGCCACAAAAGGATGCATAAACGATTGACTATGCCACTGAGCACTGTCAGGGCATTTATTTATAAATTCCAAAGATATGGAACTGTTGAAAACCCCAAGGGTAGATGAAACAACTGCCTTTTGCCCCCAAGGATACTGAGCAGGATGGTGAGAGAGAAAAAAAAATCCCCAAGAATCAATGAATGAATTGCAGGCCTTGGTGGCGTCTTGGGGTCACCAGGTTTCAAAAAGCACCATCAGGTGCCACCTCCACAACCACCGGCTCTTTGGAAGGGTTGGCAGAAGAAAGTCTTTCCTGATCAGAAGACAGAAGCAAGCACTTGGAGTTTGCCAAACATCATTTAAATTATGACTGGAACATGGTGGTGTAGTCAGATGAGACCAAAATTGCATGTTTTGGTCAGATACAGCATTGTCATGAAACAAAGATGCATAATAGGAAAAGCACCTCATACCCATGGCGAAATATGATGGTGGGTCAGTCATGTTTTGGGGCTGCTTTGATTCAAGAGGTCCACGGGCACTGGATAAGATTAATGGCATAATGAATTCCGCCAACTATCAGGATATTCTGGCTGAAAATCTGTTTGCCTCTGCCAGATGGCTGGGACTTGGCCATAGGTGGATTTTCCAACAAGACAATGACTCATAGCATACCTCAAGATCCCTGCAGATATGGTTCTGTGACTACAAAATCACCGTTCTTCAATGGCCACCTCAGTCACCAGACCTCAATCCAATTGAAAATCTGTGGGCTGAGTGGAAAAGGGCAGTTGATAAACGCAAACCCAAGAATGTGAGGGATCTTGAAAGGATCTCCTCAGTGGAATGGTCCAAAATCTCCCCAAATATGTGCCTTAACCTTGTCAAAAATTACAGGAAAAGACTCCATGCTGTTATCCTTGCCAGAGGTGGTTATACTCAATACAAAATAAAGGGTGGCAATTATTATGAAACCCTGATTTTGTTGAAATTTATTTTGTTTTAAATTATTGTTATAATTTTGGTTGTTTCCATCGAAACATGAAAAAAGTATTTCACACGTGTTGGTATACTCCGTTTCTCTACAATTATACTGTTCATATTTTTTGTATTGTTTGTGCATTGCTAGCCGAGGGTGCCAGTAATTTTGGAGCCCACTGCACTGCAAAAAGTGAAAGATAAAAATACTAGGTGAGATCATTTTACTTATTTTAGGACTTAAAACACTTATTTCTATCACAATTTCTTAGTTGGACAAAAAAATTTGAGGTAATTTTGACTAGTTGCCAATGGAATAAGAAATTCTCACTTGTCAAGCAAATAGTAACTTAAAATTTTCCCTTGTCAAGCAAATAGTAACTTAAAATAAGTTATAATTTGCTTGACAAATGAAATTTTCTTATTCCATTGGCAACTAGTCAAAATTACCTCAAAATTTTTTGTCCAACTAAGAAAAATTGTGATAGAAATAAGTGTTTTAAGTCTTAAAATAAGTAACTTCATCTTGCCTAGTATTTTTATCTTTCACTTTTTGCAGCGTGTAAATGTAGTTATGTTATTTTAACAGCTTGAACATAGCTTACATGGTAATATATCCTTGTATCTGTTTTTCTCCATATTTTGAGGTAATTTTGCAAATGACACGGACAATCCAGCTTTCTTCCTGTAAAGATGCTTTTTGACAAAAACAGACATACATTAAATATATACCCAAAGGTTCATAAATCATATGCATCCGTCCCTTGCATTCATAAATACTTCTAATATTCAAGAATTAATTAAAATATCCATGAAGGACTCCATCAATCAATTATTCCTCCTCAAATACAGACCTCACACCGAATGCCAGTGCTTAAAATAGACCAGGAATCACTAAATCTGGCCCTCAAATCCAAATCCAATCCTGGTTTTCCTTTTTTGCCAGGGAAACTAACTGAGTAACTGAACAATTGGTGCTTTTGACTGGCCAATCTGTCTTTACACCCGACCCCAAGGTAAAGGGAGGGTAAAAAACCAGCTGTTCTCGAACCGCAAGGACTGTGATTTTATGGTCACTGCAATGGACATTACTTATAATTCGGTATAATGATTTTCCAACGATACCGGACAATATTAACCCCTTTGTGAGAATGCAAATAACGCCAATTTTTCTTGCTGTGCATGAGCCTATTTAAGGCTTTATAACTCAGTATTTGTGTCACAGAGACTGGGGAAAATTATTTCAGTGAAGCAAGACATTTGGAAATTAAATTTCAGAATTATTAAGCAATTAAATTTCGGAATTTACGGACACCAATGTCAATATCTGCACAATGCAGTTCAATCATTATTTGCTTAAAATCATTGCACCACTATGTTAACCCACTAATCACATGATCTGCTCCACAACATCGAACCTCAAAGTGAATAAGCAGGGCTCCACTCTGCAGCCCCATCTTCAGCTGACTCATGGACTCTTCCAGGGTTCCCCCACTCTGGATCAAGGACTCTTCTAAGCTCCCTCCACCCTGGACCATGGACTCTTCCAGACTTCCCCCGCTCAGGCTTGGTAAAATGGATTCTCCCAGCATTGGAATGCCCAATTCAAAGCCAGGCTGCCGGACTCCAACACCTACAAGTAGGACACCAAAATGCCCCAATACAAACCCAAATACACATAAACATACAAAAAAACTTAAATGCTGTGTGCATGAGTGTGGATGTGTATACGCATGCGAGCATGAGTGTGTGCGTAAGTAAGTGTGTATCTGCATGCATACGAGCAAATGTGTGTGTTCATGTATGAGTGTGCGCGCAGTACTTTAGCTTACCCTTCCTGCGGATGAGCAGGGTAAGTTGTTTAGAGTGTGACTCTCTGCTTGCTTTAATGAACATGACCACCTGGTCATGCGTGTGCTCGGAGATGTCTCGCCCATTAATCAGCACAATCTGATCTCCCTCCAACAGAGGGGGGGAGCATTGCCCTGCCTACAAAACACAGCACACATGAGAGATGCAGCACATGCATAAGACATACAGCCAACACGAGACGTACAGCACACTAGACATGCAGCACAAACTTGAGACGGCACATGGAGACACACAGCACACACATATGAAACATACAGTACAGATCACATCAAAACGGAATTCTATTGCAGTAGGGTCGGGAGAAGGTAACGGTAACTTCAGAGCAACATGAGGGTAGAAACGCGGTAGGTTGTCTGAGAAAGCGCGGCGCAGGTATACAAAGCATTTATAAATATAGTACCCAGTTACGAAACCCTTCCAGGATACACATCACAGGTGGTCCAGCATGTGCTGAATAATGTCATGGTTGGCTGAGTGGTCGGTAAGCATCTCCAAGCAGGGGCTGCTTTCACACGCAGTCACTGTAAATGGTGAAAACTTACCAACCCCACACTACCATGTAAGATTATTTCTTCCTATTTATATATTTATTTGCTTAAAATAGGTGCCTGTCATTGTATTTTTATTGTTGTAGATAGCTTTAAAATCTCAAGTTTTTAATCGGTAAACCATTGCATGTAAAGGAACAATGCAATATAACTAGAAGTATACTCCATGACGCGGCTTGATGTGTGGGGTTTGTTTATGAGGAAAAAAGCAGCAAAAAAGAGCGCTTCCTTTTGACAAAAATCATAAAGATTTCAATATATTTTAATGATATTTAGTGCAAACAGGAAAATTCCTTTATTTTTGTTGTTTACTCTTAACGTTCTGTGAAAATGAATGATGCATGTTACCGTATAGAACACATCCGCTGTCATAGTTCAGAGAAATTTTCACTTTGTTTCTGTTATATTGTAGATTGCTGGACTTCGTGGCGCTCCTGACATCCAGAGAGGAGATTTTAGTTACATTATGAACTCACACACACAGTTGACACACGTCTTGAAAAGCAAATTTCTTCCGTACTTTCACGTGCACTATAATCCGGTTTCTCACAAGTTTTAAATTGAAAGTGCAAGTTATGTTTTTGGAAGTGGCTATTCGCCCCGCAGCGAATAGGAAACCACACGTGGTCAGGAACTATATTTTCTTACCTGGCGCTGCCTCGCGATCACTGTCGGCAGTTAAAAGGCTTACAGTAGCATTGCATACCTGAAAATTGGATGTTCTCCAATTTCTGATTTGATAGTGGCATCATCAAGAGCTCACTGCAACTAGAAAAATGCTTTTTAAATTTTCAAAATCGGTCAATAAATGACTAAATTATGATTATTTTAGTGTTTTCCTGAATCGGTCATTGTTTTATTGTTTTAATGAGGAAGTCATGGTCAAAATCTTTAGTAAATTCTTTATTGATTTTAGCCCTACACACACTCTTTCTTTCACAACTTCCGCATAGTTCAAGATATTTGCACCAAATTTTACAAGGTGGTCCAATGGAACACGCTCTTTCATGTGAAATCACCGAAAATGATATAACAGGACAATAGATGGCGCTTTACATTAAAAATTCAAGATGTCTGCCAAATTTATGTCATTTGTGGCACCAACCCCTGCCATATGGCATCTTAAAGGTGTTAAATGGGTAATAATCCATATAAACTATGATTTCACATGAACATAATCTATTAGAAGGATGATCTGTAAAATTTTAACAATAGGGGGCGCTCTAGCGGCAGTTGAATTAAAAATGGCTGCCTGGCAGTACGGAAATATCAATTCATCGCAAATAGGGCAAGTAGTATGTCAAATCAAAGGTCTCGCCAAGCTGATTTCACTGACGATATTGAAACAGACATAAACTTGAACACGGACGGAACAGTGGAGGGCGCTTCTGATAAAAATTCAAGATGGCCACCCGGAAATAAAAATTTTTAAACTCGCCTCAAATAGGGCAAGTAGTATGTAAAATTGAAGGTCTTGCCAAGCTGATTTCACTGACTATATTCAAACAGACATAAACTTGCACACGGATGGAACAAGAGACGGCACTTCTGATAAAAATTCAAAATGGTCGCCCAAAAATAACATTTCGGGTAAATCAGGGAGTGGTCAGCCACCGTGCAATGGCAGGCCACCTTTGTTAGTCACACCCACCATGCAAAGAATGGTGTGTCAATGACCATAATGACATGGGGAATGACTACTCCCTGGTTCATCCAAACTTGTACAGAATCTCGTCCAGGAAAAAAAAAAAAAAAAAAAAAAAACAGAGGAGGCAAGTGTGGATTTGTTGCTACCATTACTAGGCTACCATTGAACGGCTGGCTGGTAATCGTAGACTAACAACTGACACAATCAATGTTTATAATGATAGTTAGCTAAATAGCACTGGCCTTTGCATTGAAAATGAATATTTTCTCCCTTCACCTCCCAAACAACAGCATTATTGACCCATCTTGATTGAAAATACATATAACTACAGTAGGACTCGTCTAAACTGTCCTCGTATAAAATGGAAACTCACTCATACCGGACAACAGCTCAAGTCCCAATTTTTCTGTCATGTTTTTCCATTAAATACAGTAAACATCGAATACACGGGATTTTATACAACGGATTTTCGCTTAAATCGGACAAAATGTCCAGTCCCGTCACAATGCATTTCCATTAAAAAGCACTCGTGTATACCAGACAAGCTGGTTTGCACCATGCACATACGCAGTTGCAACAGAGCAACGAAATGAAGTTGGGCTTTCCTACGCTGTTATAAATAGTGAGGCACGATATGAAAAATTTCAACCGATACCGATAACCGATAATTTCCTGCTTCTCATGGCCGATACCGATACCGATAACCGATAAGTTCATATTTTTATATTTAATATAATCTTCATATAATCTGCAGTTTGTGCATCCAGGAGAAAAACAAATCTAGGATGCAGTGATGAAAAACTGATATTTCAGAAGCTCTAGCAAACAAAAGTTTTGGCTCTCCAAATGTTCATTTATTTTTTTCATGTCATATCACACAAATATTTGTGGTCATTTGCTGTAAATAACAATAACAGCAGCAAAAGACACTGATAGGCCAAACATTTACCATATGAAATCAATAATAACGACTACACAGGTGAAGCCATGTTGATTATTAGTCTGGCAGAGACGGGGCCAGGCTTGGGTCCTGCCAAAGCCATAGATATTCTCAGAGTTGCGACCACAGGGATATAAAAACACTAGAGTGTACAAAGTCTTCGGTGTTCGAAATCACTCCCTATTCACTATATAGTGCACTACATAGTGGGTTCGCCATTTTGTAGGGCTGTCCGAATTGTTTGTAAGAATTTTTATCCCCTATATAGTGAACTCATTACATCCCACAATCCACCGGGAAATGTAGTGAACATCCAATGGTCACTAACCCAGCTACATATGCCATCATGTGCTACACACAAACCGAAAAGCTCCTAAAGAGCTGCGTTTAGTCAATCGAGTTTGAAAACAGGCACGAGACATTTATTAGCTTCAGGCGCGAAAATGTTTTTTTTTTTTGGAAACCAAGCGGCGCAGGAGACCCGTTTTTTTACACAGGATATAAACGGACATTTAAGTACTATTAACCCTTTCGCAGGCAAATTTTGGCCCAGATGCATACCCCCACGGACGGATTAATTTTGGGTTTTTACCAAAATATGATTGTTATTCAAAATAACAATAAAATAACACCAAATCTCATAATAAGTTTCCCATAACTGATGTTTTTATGTTTTAATCCTCTCCAGAATCGCTAAAATCGTTTGGATCCAAGTCACTCCGCTCTCTGGATATTCAAACTCATCGTCAGAGTCATTCAATAAAGCAAAAACTTCATCCACGTTGTATTTACGTTTAGAAACACGGCCAGAATGCGGCTGTTTGTACTGTCGATGCCATGTTCACATGTCCCACAATTTGACCCGAAGTAGTCTCGTATTTAGCGTTTTTAGGAAATCCCATGCCTCGTTCACGGCTAAAAAATACAGTGCTGGGTGACCTGAGAGACAGCCAATGGTAATGAGTGTAACTAACAAGGGAATTCCCGCAATCGGCCAATGAGAGAAGACTTTATAAAACACGTTGGTTAAAACGACAAAAATGTCGCTGTGCCTGCGAAAGGGTTAAAACGAATAATGATGAGTTAGAGGACAAAAAATAGATGACTATATTAAAAATTTATGGCCAATTTTATTATTTAAACGATAATGGTAAACGCAAACACAGTGGGAAATATACTCCGTTCGGTTATTACAGAAATATGCCCAAATCCTTCAACTGAAGTTGAATAGGTATGATTTAATTTTGCGATAGCAATGACGCTATTAACAGCTGCGACAAAACGAGCCAGGTACTGTCCGAAAGCGTTTTTTTCCTCTGCCAATGAGCTCACTATACAGTCACCTACATAGTGAGTCCCTATATAGTGAGTAGGGAATAGTGAATGAGTGAGTGATTTCGGACACAGCCTTCGTTTCTGTGGCAGCGCTCGGCTACCATCTTGTGTATGTATATCGGGGCAGACGTTCATAGGAAAATACTACAGTAGAACGCGCCCAAATCGTCCTCGTACAAAACGGAAACTCGCTCATCCCGGACAACAGCTGATGTCCTGATTTTTTTCTGTAATGTTTTTCCATGAAATAAACATTGAATATACCAGATTTAATATAACGGATTTTCGCTTATATCGGACAAAATGTCAGTCCGTCACAATGCATTTCCATTCATAAGCACTCGTGTATACCGGGAAAGCTGGTCTGCACCATGCACATACGCTGTCACAACAGAGCAACGCAATGAAGTTCGGCTTTCCTACACTGTTATAAACTGACTGAATTTAACCGTCAAATTAACGCAGTCTCCTTGTCATTTAACTGTAAGAGGAGTCCTGCACGCATTTAACCGTGTTTTACTCTGAACATGCACTGAACTCTGTGGCAAACTTCTTGTAAAATTACAGTTAACTGGCACCTTTTTGCCAGTTAGTTTACCTGGCAAAAAAGGCTTCAGTTCATTCGTTTATTATTAACAGTGTATACGTATAACACGCAATATCATCCTGTTATCCATTGTGTCAGGGCAAAGACAGATTAAATGAAGGCAACAGGTAGGTATGAACACTTCAGAATGAAGTTGTTCCGATCGTAATACAAAAAGTACTCATCTGAGTAGTTACACTTATTTAAGTTGTCACCACGTCACTATAAAAGCATGACCTCTATAAAACGTATGTAAATAATGTAATTCATTCAGCGAAATACGTTTGCGGCAATTGTGTGCGGTTTAATTTAATATTTACCGTTCAGTTACGCAACGGCTGCTGTGATGTCCCATAGGAGATCATGACAGCCCCACGTTTGTTTGGAAGGATAGCGCTTCTCCACAAACCACGTGACCATTCAAGCAAGGAAGTCAATGAGTGGCGCCACTCTGAGTTATCTATTGCTCTGGGTCCTGCTAGTAAGGCGCAACAGATGGCGTAACCAGCGCGTCATGGCCTGTTTTGGGGCTACTCGGCCTGCAAACAATTTCCCCAATTTCAATAATTTATCGGACCTTTTTATCGGATAAAATGCACCTATCGGATCGATAAAAAATGACGTCATTTCTCCCCAAATCGGCCGATATTTTATCGGTCCGATAAATATCGTGCATCCCTAGTTATAAACTCACATAATTTAACAGTTAAATTATCGCATTGTCTCCTTGTTATTTTAACTGTAAGTGGAGTCCTGCCCGCATTTAACTGTGGGTTACACGTTCTGTTACTAAAGTATGCATTAATCCTGGCAGCAGTTTAAGGGGAAAGACTCTCCACAAGACAGCTAGCTATATAAAATGTGAAAATTGCTGAAGTGGAGCCAGGGTAAAGTTAGGGACTTGGCCAACTGTTTTTAAATAGGCTTACTGTGGCAGGCGCTGCACATGGATTACAAGTGCCTATAACATGATGTTTCTTAACATATTGTTCTTCTTCTTCTTATCAGAGAGGTAATGTAGTATATATCCGGGAGTTGAGATAAATAAGATATAAAAAATGACAGAATTGCGAGACTGCTCTGTGCAACTCCATCCACCTTATTCCCACGTCCCATTACCCCTTGTGCGATTTATGGGTGCAACTTCCGCTGCATCCTGTCACTGAACAGTTTACCATGGTAACGGCTAACACTAATAATCTTTTATTTTTTTTAAGCAATTGGTAAATAATATGAGGGAACATCACCTTTTACTCCTCAGACGGAATAACGTTACAGTACCGCTGCCTTCTACTATCAAGGAATGGGAGAACAACCTGAAGCAGTGGCCACAGATGACGAACACTAGAATGAACAGTCTAAAAAAAGCTCTGAATCATATGCAGTGCTTCTACAGCAACAAGGTTGGTCGCATTTCGTTAAAGGAGGTAGGACACAATCTTTTGTACCTTATAGCAGATATACTTTCTGACAATGTTTATGAAGGATACACTATATTTTAGAGGTAAATACTGCTCTACATATGAAATGTAATGGATTGTTATGCAGAGTAAATGAAGTCATCCGACAGTACATGAGGCAAATTAGCGCTACTCCAGCGAAGTACATTATACAGTATGAAGCCGCTTGCTAATCCAATACTGTAACATGTAAAACACACAGATTCCATTTTGCCCATACTTTTAATTTTTGTGAATTGAGGTTTGGAGTGCAAGACTATTGTTTGAAACAGAGTTGGCTGTTTTCATATTGCAGTAGACTATTGTTACTTCTACAGCCTCATCTTAAATTGCACAGGATGAAACGTTAGTTACACTGACTGGCATTACCGGACGAATATAACAATCTTTCTCCACCCTGCACGGGAAATCATATCTGGTGCTCTCCTGGCACTGCTGTCAAAATGCTTTTGAGGACCCGGCGTCTCCTCTGCGGCAGTCTGTCTGAGCCTAACCAAAAAGTAGGAATCGCTGTTTGCCGACATAATAAAATGACCACCTAATGTTTTCGGGGGACTATTCAAAGTCAGGTTTTCCGGCCACATTCTGGCTTCCTCTTCTGCAGGTAGGCGATGGAAACCGTATCACCGAACACATGGACAATCCCCTATGTTCTGGGTGCGTGTTCAAAACACTGTTGATCAAGCCATAAATTTAGCTTCCTCTGGTTGTTGGTACAGCCTCGAACAGCACAACAGGTGCCAGAGCTCCGAAGGGACATTTTAAGAAAAAAAAAAAAAAGCAAGTAAATTTGTTTAAAAAAACGAGCTGTAATCACTAAGTTAACTGAATTATTTTCGAATGAACCACCGCTGTTACGGACTAGCCACTCGCTAACAACCACTTCCGCCAGAAGTTGCACCCATGATCATATCTACAGTAGCGCCCTCAGGAATAAGGTGGATAATGAAACAGTGTTCTGCCCTTCAGGGGTACGCAGCAATCACGTGACTGAAAACTGAATATCGCAAACTTGTTGAGAGGCATTTTCGTTGCGTTCAAAGTGCTTTTTCTCGATAAATATCGAAAATCAACCGTTGGCGTTGGCATGACTATATTTCGATTCTACATGAACTAATAAACCCATATTCCATTGGTGGTTCTCGCCAAAAGGTCGCCCAATCAGCCAAGAGCAGAAAACATGAATATTCATATATTCACTTCATTAGTGACGTAAGGGCTAAACGCTGGCTATACGACTGAGGCCAGACTGATCAGTCAGTGACCGTTGGGAGCGACCAGCACTTGATAAGTATGGATTCCAGGCTAGTGCCCCGTATCACTTGAGAAATTTCCAATGGTTCTGACGTCATGATATGCAACGCTATTTACGTCATTAATCTCGCGAAACAACAAGTTATTCTGGCAGTAGAGTAGTGATACAAAGACGGCAAGACAGTGGTAAGTTAGGGAGAGTTCTTACGATTTTTCCCGTTTTGATGTGAGCTGTATGGTACAGTGCACACAACACACTCAGCTCATGCATGAGACATACAGCACACACGAGACAGACAGCACTCGCATTCAACATAAAGCATGAGACATGCAGCACACATGAGGCATTCAGCACCTCAAGACATACAGCAAACATATGAGACACACAGCACATACCGGAGACTTACAGCATACAAGATACATGCAGCGCACAAGACACATAGTGCACATGAGATATACAGCACACACGAGACATACAGCCCACACGAGACACGCAGCACACACGAGAAACAAAGCACACAAGACATAAAACATTCACAGGACACACAACACGCACAACGCATACAGCTCACATGAGACACACAACACACATGAGATACACAGCACACATATGAGACATACAGCACACACGGGAAACAAAGCACACAAGACATACAGCACACACAAGACAAGCAGGAAACACAAGAAACAAAGCACAGGGGACATACAGCACACGTGACACATGTAACACCAACATGACAAACAAAGCACACAACATACATACACATACGAGATACAGCACACACAAGACATGCATCATATACGAGGCATACATCACACACACAAGATATGCAGCACACAAGTGCCATAAAGTACATACAAGACACACATAACACAAGGCATTCAGCAAACACAAGACATACAGCAAACAGGTGACACACACAGCACATGCATGAGACACAGCATACAAGACACAGAGCACACACAAGACGTATAGCACACACGAGACACGCAGCGCACACACAAGACACAAAGCACGCAAGAGACATACAGCACACACGAGATACAGCATATGGATGATGCACCCAGCACGAGACGTGCCGCACACATGAGATGCAAAACACACTTGTGACGCACAGCACAGACATGAAACAAAAAGCACTTGCATGAGACGTACAGCATACATAAGACACAGCACACACATGCAGCACAAGTATGAGACATACAGCACAAACATAAAACACAGCACACACATGAAACAAACAGCACATGCATGAGACATACAGCACACACAACACAGGCAGCACACGCATGCGACATACAGCACACACAACACAGGCTGCACACGCATGAGACATACACCGATGAGCCAAAAAATTAAAACCACTCAAAGATTCAGAGAATAATGTTGATTATTTCATAGCAATGGCACATGACAAGGTCTGAAGACAGATCATATATGGTAAGCAAGCCGCCAAATTAAACTTGTTGGACGTGGGTGAAGTGGAAACTGAACAACTTTGACAAGGGCTAAATCGTTATGGCGATTTACTCACTGACAAGTGAGTTACAGCGTCTCTGAAGTCGCAAGACTTCCAAGGTTTTCCCTGTCAGCAGATGTGAGTACCTACTGACGGTGGCCTGAGGAGGGACAAGTCATGAATCGGCAACAGGGTTTAGGGTGCCCAAGGCTCATAGATTCACAAGGGCCATGAAGCGTATCCCATCTGGACCAAACTGACAGAAAGGCGACTGTGGCACAAGTTGCTGAGAAGTTCAATAATATTTACATAAGGAATGTGTCACAGCACACAGTGCATCATACCCTGCCGTTTATTGCTTTTTTTTACCTTGCAGACCAGTTAAAGTGCCCACCCTAACCCTGGTCCACCTCTAAAAGTGCCCCCAGTGGGCACCTGAGGTTCAGAGCTGGACCCTGGAGCAGTTGAAGAAGGTTGCTTGGTCTACAGAGTCCCACTTTCTTTTACATCATGTGCTTCGGCTGGGTACTCGTGCACCATTTACCTGGGATGCACTGTGGGAAGAAGACAAACTGGTGGAGGGGGTGATTCTCTGGGAAATGTTCTGCTGGGAAACCTGAGTCTGGGAATTCAAGTGACTTCAGTTTGATGGAGCAGTTTTGGCAGCACAAGGGGGGCCTTCACTGTATTAGACAGGCGGTTTTAATCTTATGGCTGATTGATATACAGCACACGAGAGAAATGCAGCACATGTATGAAACATACAGCAAACACAAAATCCACAGTACATGCAAGACATAAAGCAAACATGTGGGACACACAGCACACACGAGACATACAGCAAACACAAGACACGCAGCATACGCATGAGACATGCAGCACACGCATGAGACATGTAGCACACACGAGACAAACAGCATACACAACTTATACAGCAAACAAGAGACATGCACAACACGTATGACATGCAGCACTCCCAAGACATAGACAGGGCTCGCGCTACCCATTCCTCAATTCGCAATTGACGATCTCTCCTGCAGTTTGACGATCTGTAAGTCACATTTGACGATAAATTTGACGAAGACCTTTCAAAAGTGGGGTCACGAGATTTGCGCAAATCTGCAATAATATTTGGGGGGATTAATATATAATATAGGGTCGGCCAAGAAAACACAACTCACAAGCCGACTCTGGCTCTCCGACAGCGCATCGCACTCCGTCTCCCGTCCGGGGCGCAAGCTCCAGGAACGTCATGAAGCCTTGAAAACGAACCGCGTGTAGCCTACTGTACCCTTATGCTGCGTTCAAAACAACTCGGAAGTAGGAAAAAAACGAGCTCGAGTTGTCAAAAATGAATTGAACGGCTTCGAACTCGAAATTACAGGTCGGGCTTCGGGTATCATTTCAGAGCTCCGATTTTCCGACTTGACGTCACATTCACCGAAAAGTGGCGGATGTGTAGTTTACTTTGAAGCAAATATGGAAGTTTTTCTGATTAAAATACATATGTATGAAATCAATCATATTTCATGGATCACCTGATCGGTTTCGGTTGTTCTTCAGTGTCATGAAAAAACTGGAAACGGCCGTCAGTGTTTTCTTTAAACGCTCCGAGCATTTAAATACAACTTTTTCCCACATTACGACTTCAAAGCACATGAACGCAACGAAGTCGGAAGAACGATTTGCGACTTGGGAACTCCGACCTTCCGACATCACATGAATGCAGCATTATTAGGACGGAATACTCCACCCACCAGCTCATGCTCGAGCCAATAGACTACGCAGCTGTTAGTGGTACTGATTACAGTTGTTGTTCCTTGAAGCTCAATGGACAGTAAATAACATTTGGAAGTACTTTTATCAATATTTGGTCCTTTGTACTGAATAAAAAGCAAGTTGATATGGTTGAATTTATGCAACATTCTGATGTTGCACATGTAGTCCATGTTAATGTAATTTTACCAAGTCCAAGTGTTCAGTTCTCACTCAGCATAACACTACAGTTGTTCCTTGAAGCTCAATGGTCAGTAAAGAACATTTGAAAGTACTTTGTTATCAATATTTGGTCCTTTGTACTGAATAAAAAGCAAGTTGTTTTTTGCATAAATCTTTTTTTATTTGCATGTCTTTCATAGGCAGTAGCTTCTTCTGTTTTGCCAAAGCCTTCTGACCCCCTTCCTCTTCTTCTGGACTTGGGACCAGCTTCTTTAACCTGTGTCAGTAACTTGCAGATTAAAAAAAATAATCCATGCAAAAAGCAGACTGGGAATGAAGCAAGCTAAGGGAGAAAGTCCCAAGTGAGGTGGGGTTAATACTAAAAAAACCATGCTACTAGCACAGGAAACAAGGAAGGCGAGGCTAAGTCAGAAAGGACAGAGGAAAGCACATGGTCAGATAGGACATTTAACAGCACATGGTTGTAAGTAAAAGCATGATAAAAATAATATAACGACGGTGCAACAAAACCTACAAGAAATTGATTGGTATTAGAGACCCTCACAACTGGACATCAGATAAAAAAAGTGACTAGGGGTAAAGTTATTTGACTAATTGACATTGCTTTTTGGCTAATCATTTGACTAATAGGTTTCAGAAGCCAGCTCTAGCCCTGCATAGAGCACATGCCCGAGACATACAGTACACAAAAGAGACGCATTGTATACAAGATATGTAGCACATGCATGGGACACGCAGCACATGCATGAGACTTACAGCACACGAGACACAGGACACACACTGGAAATACGGCACACACACAAGAGGCACAAAGCACATGCATGAGACACACAGCATACAGAAAAGACAGCACACATATGATTCATACAGCAGACAGGAGACATGCAAGCGTACACTGGAGACATACAGCTCATGCTTGAGACATACAGCACATTCATGAGATATTCAGCACAAACAAGATGCAGAGCGCATACGAGAAACAGGCAGCACATGCATGACACGCCATCGACACATGACATGCAGCAGATGAGACATAAAATACCCACAAGAGACACAACACACATGCCTGAGACATACAGCACAAATGAGGAACACAGCACATGATTGAGACATACAGGGCACACAAGACATACAGAACACAGGAGACACTCAACACATCCATGAGACATACAGCACACAAAAGACACGCAGCACATGTATGAGACGTACAGCACACATGAGACATGCAGCACATGTATGAGACGTACAGCACACACAAGAGACACGCAGCACATGTATGAGATGTACAGCACACACAAGAAACACGCAGCACATGTATGAGACGTACAGCACACACGAGACACGCAACACATGTATAACACGTACAGCACACACAAGAGACACGCAGCACATGTATGAGACGTACAACACACACAAGAGACATGCAGCACATGTATGAGACGTACAGCACACACAAGAGACATGCAGCACATGTATGACACGTACAGCACACGCAAGAGGCAAACATGCATGAGACAATCTCAGAACAAAGAAATGAGACACATGCATGGTGTCAGTCTCAAACAGCGCACATTGAAACACACACTGACACATCAAACTCAAACATGACACACACACATTAGTCTCAAAACACACTTAGGAGACACACATGCAGTACATACACGCATGAGACACAGATCAATCACACAACACACACACACACAAACAACAAACACACTAGTTTCAAAACGTGCATGACGCACACACAAATCAATTCAAAAGCCAAAAAATGAGACCTGCACACACTGCTCTCAAAACAAATGAATGACACACACATGCATCAATATCGAAACACATGCATGCTACACATACACAAGCCACAAGAAAACAGACATGAAGCACACACACATAAATGAAATAATTCAACTGCATTTTGTTTCTGCGATTAGAATCAGACTCATTTCACTAACAGTGGGCTCCAAAATTATGGGCACCCCTGACTGGCAAAACGCAAACAATACTTTAAAAAAAATTCTTAAAAATACATTTATAGAGAAACTCTAAGTAACAATGTGATAAATACTGTACTATATTCCAATGGAACCTAGCAAATTCAAACAATTTCCTCCAAATCAAGGTCTCACAATTAATTATACCCTTAGAGATTATTGTAAATAAATGGCGAGCCTAGTTGTGCTGAATGGCCTGTTCTCGCCACTCATGTTATAGTATGTTATGCTTTGTTAACATCTACTGAAATTAAACCAGGTACAAAATTCCACTTAATTAAGTTTTATCTTAGTGTTAAGGAAATGTATTGAGCTATTACATCACTTACTGATTCTCTTGGGTATAAAAAATCAGGTAACACGCATGCAATACGCCTTTGTCATCCAACACCATGAAGAAAATAAAAAACAACTGTCAGTTCAAAAGAGGCAAGAATTCCAAGAATCCCCAAGAATCATTGTGAAGGAATTGTAGGCCTTATTAGCATCTTGGAGTCATCAAGTTTCAAAAAGTGCCATCAGACGCCACCTCCACAACAACAGGCTCTTTGGAAAGGTTGCTAGAAGAAAGCCTTTTCTGACCAGAAGACACAGAAGCAAGCACTTGGGAGTTTGCCAAATTCCATTTAAATTACAACTGGAACATAGTGCTTTCGTCAAATGAGACCTAAATTGCACATTTCGGTCAGATACAGCATCGACATGTTTGACGCTGAAACAGAGATGCACACAAGGAGAAGCACCTCATACCCACAGTGAAATATGATGGTGGGTCAGTCATGTTTTGGGGTTGTTTTAATTCATGATGTCCAGCGGCACCGGTTAAGATTAATGGCATAATGAATTCTACCAAGTATCAGGATATTTTGGCTGACAATGTGGTTGCCTAAGCCAGAAGGCTGGGACTTGGCCGTCAGTGGACTTTGCAACAAGACAATGACCAAAGCATATCTTCATATCTGTCTAACAGAAAATTTTTGGTTTCCCTCGGTGAACATGTATCCTCGCCTGTGCTGCTTACTTCAGGTTTACCTCAAGGCTCCATACTTGGGCCTATATTGTTTTGTATTTATATGTTACCTCTGGGTTCTATCATTCGTCAGCATAAAATAGCTTTTCACTGTTATGCTAATGACACGCAGTTGTATATTTCTGTAAAATCCGTTGATTTCAGCAATGTGTTGGTGTTGCATGACTGTTTAGCTGATGTTCAAAATTGGTTGGCTAATAGTTAAACCCAAATGAAACTGAAGTCATTATACTTGGTCCAAAGTTGGTGTCTGATAAAATCCAATCATCTCTTGGACCTCTTGCTTCTAATATTAGGCCCTCTTCCCGAAATCTCGGTGTGATATTTGATACTGAACTCAAATTTGAGCTCCACGTTAAGAAGCTTGTACAGTCATGCTACTTACAACTCCGTAATATAGCTAAAATTAGGTCTGTTCTGTCATTTGAAGATACCGAAAAAATTATTTATGCTTTTATCTCGTCAAGATTAGACTATTGAAACTCATTATTTACTTGTCTGAATAAGAAATCTTTGAACAACTGCAAGTAGTTCAAAATTCGGCTGCAAGATTGCTCACTAGAATAAATAAAAGAGCCCACATTACCCCAATTTTGGCATCTTTGCATTGGCTGCCAGTTCAATTCCGAATTGATTTTAAAATTTTATTAATTACCTTCAAAGCACTCCATGGCATGGCACCAGAATACATAAGTGAGCTTTTAAATCCTTACAGACCTAAAAGACTGCTGAGATCTACCAAGCAAGCATTATTGGCTGTTCCAGAGTCCAACTTAAAAACAAAGGGTGATCAAGCCTTTTCTGTTAAGGCTCCAAGACTCCGGAAAAGCCTCCCAAACAATCTGAGAAATGCTGAGTCTTTATCATCTTTTAAATCTCTTTTAAAGACTCATTTTTTTAGGCTTGCTTTTGCTGATTTTACAGTTTAAATTCTTTTATTGTATTGGTGTGTTTTCATGTATGTCTCCTTTCATTATCTTAATTCTTCCTATTTTGATGTTTAATTCCGTACTTTTCCCATTTTGTTTTATTGCTTTTATGTACATGTATTTTTATCTTCTTGTGAAGCACTTTGTGCTGTATTGCTTGAAAGCTGCTATATAAATAAATTTATTATTATTATTATTATTATTATTATTATTATTATACCTCAAGATCCACAACAGAAATGATTCTGTGACAACAAAATTTACATGCGGCAATGGCCATCTCAGTCGCCAGACATGAATCCAATTGAAACCCTGTGGGCTGAGTTGCAGAGGGCAGTTGATAAACACAAACCCAAGAAGGCGAGGGGTCTTGAAAGGATCTGGTTAGAGGAATGGTCCAAAATCCCCCCAAATGTGTGCCTTAACTTTGTCAAATAATATCGGAAAAGACTCCATGCTGCTATCCCTTGCCAGAGGTGGTTGCAAAAAGTACTAAATGAAAGGTGCCAATTATTATCAAACCTTGATTTTGTTGAAATTCACTTTGTATTAAATGATTGTTATGATTTTGGTTGTTTACATCAAAACATTCATAAAATACTTCACACATGTTGGTATATTCCGTTTCTCTATAATTATATTGTTTGTATTTTTTTTTTGTGTTTGTGCATTGCCAGTCAGGAGTGCCAGTAATTTTGGAGCCCACTGTATATTGCCGTTAATTAGCTGACACATTTATCCAAATCGTCACAGCTGATTAGATGAAGCAGAGGCCATTCCGTCCCACAGTAATGTGCAGTGAAGGGCCATGGTCAGGGGCTCAACAGTGGCAGTAATCTTATTAAGAGTACACTGGGGCTGTAACCACCAGTCTTCTGAGTCACAGTTATATGCCTTATCCAAAAGGCGGTAAGCTGCGCACTTTTCTGCTCTTACCGGGGAGTCCATGCTCACGTGTGAGACAACCAGGGCCATCTTCTGGTCCACCCCCCCCTGTAGGGAGACAGGAAGCAGGCCGGGCTCCGTCTCAGCACTTCATATCATACATTCCATCATTTCACCTATCACATATACGCAAACTTCATCTTCACATTGATAAACATCCATGTTCACCCTATGCAGGTATGTTCAGGTATCGAGAACACTCACCTTCACATTAAAACCGAACTTTCCATCTTCATCTGGAGGTATGTGCAGCAGTAAAAGATCACCATCTACCACCCTATTCTACAAGGAACACCATCCACATCATCATTAACATCCAAACCAACATCAAACATCTACAGCAACAGCAATAATATCCACACCAATCTCAATACCATCCACACCAATAACAACATCTGCACCAACATCAATAACAACCACAACATCACCAATTATAGTCACACCAACATTGGTTACATCCTGCCCAACATCAAATACAGTCCCCTCCGAAAGTATTAAGACAGTCAGGCCAATTCATTTGTCTTTGCATACTTAAGTACATTGGGGTTGAGATCAAAGGATGACTATGAGACAAGCTCAGAACTTTTATTTCCTTGTATATACACCAGGATTCGTTAAACTACTTAGAACATGGCACCTATAGCATCAAATCACCCAATTTTTAGGTGGGGAAAATATTAGACTAGAACATATAATAAAGTATGTTGCATAAATTTCACATAATCTTTGTCTGCAAATCCCTTGTTTAACGTAAATGCATCAAGCCTGCAACCTACTGACATCACCAAGTACAAAACTGACCCCACCAAATCTTCTCTTCGAGGGTGAAATTCATGCTCCATTGTCTTATGGTCTGGTCAAAAACCATAAACCTTTTTTAACTAATGAAGTATGTAGTATTTTGTTGTGTTGGAAGAGTATTCTAGATCATTGTCATGCTGCATGATGACATTCCTCCCAGTTAGTTTGGATGTACGGCTTTGTCAGCAGACAATGTTTTTCCACTCTTTGGAACACATCCTGTTGCAACAACCTTGGGTTACATCATTAATAAATAATAGTACGCCCACTCCAGAAACAGCCAAGCAAGCCCAAACCATGAGATTGCACAATTTTTTCAAAAATCAATATATATTGTGAAATATTTAGGGATCCCCTCTAGACGGACCACAGACCGATGGACAAATGGACTGACGGATGGATGGACAAGCTGATTCAAGTACACCCCCGCAAACCCATTGGGAGGGTACTATAAAGAAATTGACCTTGCAATTCCAATTCTTCTGGAAGGGACCGTAACATCTGCACCAGCATGAATAACATTCATAACATTCACATCAACATCAACAAAACCCACAGCAACAGCCATAACATCTGTAAAATCCATTTCAACATCCACATCAACATCAACAAAACCCAGACCAACATCCATAACATCTGCAAAATCCACACCAACATCCACACCAACATCAACAACATCCACACAAACATCCATAACATCTGCAAAATCCACACCAACATCCATAAAAATCCACACCAACATCAACAACATCCACACCAATATCAATAACATTCACACCAATATCAATAACATCCATAATATTCACACCATCGTCAATAAAATGCACTCCAATATCAATAACATACAGTGTTCTCACCAGCGTATTTCAGCGTAGCGGGCCGCTACGCTATTACCGGAAAAAAATACGCTGTCTTGGCCCGCTACGCTGTCTTTCAAGTTGCGTGCTTGCAAAGTTTGACACATTTTCAGTAAAATATGTGCAAATTTTCCTAAAAAACTCGTTTCTGTACCGTCATCTTCGCTGCAAACAAATAGTGTATGGTTTGTTTAGACAGAAACAACCATGTGCACATTGTGATATGAGATTGTTTATGAAAGAATGGGGGGTGCTTGATACTCCCGGTTTGCACCGTGGGTCAATTAGGAGATAAACCTACAGTTTTTTTCGAACACGAGGTATTTATCGTAGGATAGATTACAGGAAATTTCATTTTGAGGTTTCAAATGTAAATTTCCAGGTATCTAGCCTACGATAAATACCGAGTGCTCGAAGAAAACTGTAGGTTTATCTCCATTCTACCATGACTCTTGTCAACACCCCTACGAAAATATTGGATAAATACAGAGTGCTCGAAAAAAAAAAAAAACGGTAGATTTATCTCCATTCTACCATGACTCTTGTCAACACCCCTACGAAAATGAGTGCTCGAAAAAAACGGGAGGTTTATCTACAGTCTACCATGACTCTTGTCAACACCCCTACGAAAATATTGGATAAATACCAAGTGCTCGAAAAAAAGATAGGTTTATTTCCATTCTACCATGACTCTTGTCAACACCCCTGCGAAAATATTGGCGTGCTAGCTATGACACACAGTTCGATATCACTTTGGCTTGTAGCTAGGAAGCCAACTAGCTCGCTAACGAGTATGACAGTGTATGCATTGGAAGCGAACTGCAGCCTTTTTAGCTCACTAGCCAGTTGGCTATGTAGCTAAATACATTGGCGCGCTAGCTACTATTGATAGCTAGGTAGCCAACTAGCTCACTAGCGAGTAAGACTGAACGCAAACTGTAGCCTTATTTTGTCGGCGTAATCATGACGAGGTCTTGACCCAGTGCGAGGCATTGAGGTAATATAATAGAACTGGAGAGAGCGAGGAAGTACCGCCCCTATTACTTTCAATGGGAGATGCTAGGCTAGCTACTTCAGCCCAGGAAGTACAGAATTGACCGATGCTATCTATAAAAATGGCGTTCCATGGGTGCTTATTTCCGGCACCATTTCATAAGATTGCCAATCTGATTACACAGCACAATTGGCCAAGAAAATGTGTCGTCTGTGCAGATTGGCGAATGTGTTTGAGAGGAAATGACGAGCAACGCTGTTAATCCGGAACCCGCACGCACTATACACTCATTGGCTGAACTGCTGCAGTCAGAGCAACAGCTGGACAACCAAACTCGTACACGAGCTGTCATCAAGCTCTAAGTAGCAGTGCTTATTTTACAGGCCGTCTTGAAAACATCGAACAGCTGCGTCAGACAAAGAGCAAACTAATGAAGGATTACCGAATACATTTGCTTTTGTTTTCGCTTCATTTGGCAAGAAAAAAATTTGCACTTTTCAATTGGTGTCTATGGAGCTTCAGCATCTTTGGCCACAAAATTGCATCCTTGGGAAACGCGGAAGCAGGAAGCTAACATGCTAACTGGCTGAAGCAAAGGCACTTCCTCATTCTCTCTAGTTCTATTATATATCTCTATGGTGCAAGGTAGTTTACCGGTGAATAGATACCTGGTGTTAACCAATCAAAATGCAGAATTCGCTGGAATGAATGGTAGAATGAATAATGCAGCTTTCAGAACCACAGAGATATAAAAAGCTATATATCTGTGTTCAGAACGTTGTTGTAGCAGGATCACGTAAATAATTCCAGGATAACTGTGTTTTTTTCCCATTGGTTGTTGCCCTAAATCTTACCCAGATACGATAGTGCTATTATCTGATTGGCTATTGTGTAGCCCCATTCCCTTTTTTTTTGATTGGCTGGCAACTCCAGGGGAGACGTGTCTGATTCCTGCCGGTTTCCACAAATTGTTTTCGTTTTAATTTGAAACGATTGTTTCTCTAACAAGAGATATTTTTATTTAAAGAGCTTAGGACATGAAATTCAGCTCTGTTTTTTATGTGATAAAATGCTACAAAGTACTTATCTTGAACAATTAGTGATAGTTAATATCGTGTACTTTACGCAATGTTTAAAAAACCGCATTTTATCTGCTAAATTATCCACTTGAGGGAACGCCCCCTTTGCCTCAATCGAGAACATTTGCGCTGGGCCAGCTCAGCCACATGACGTCATAAGTTGTACACGGATTGTGTCCAGGTGGTTAGCCGTATTTCACGACTCTGGTCTGGACGGAGAATATCTTAAAGAATGGACCAACAAAAATCACCGAGAGTGAACGGAAAGCGATGTGTAGTGTGGGGATGCAGAGCAACGCATGCATATAGCCATGGAAGGTTTCTGTGGCCGAAAGATGCAGAGATATTGAGAATATGGACAAAACAAGTCCAATGTACTAGTGCCGATTTTGCTGGCCCAGGCAAGCCCGGGTCACTGAAACCTACGATATGCGGCCAACATTTCGAGTATTCATCTTTTTACTTATCATTATGATTATTATTTGCGGAACCCAAATTGTTTCTCTGCACTGCCTGTTCAATAGCCAGCCAACTCGCTGTTCAGTGTGATCTAGCCAGCTAAGTAGTGAAATGATACTATTCACGGCGCTCTATTTATTTCTGTGCACTGTGTGCTTGCTAGCTTACTACCTAATAATAGCAAGCTGCAAGATATGGTTTACACATGTTGTGGTATCATTCACGGCTCTATATTTCTGCGCACTGCGTGTTCGCTCGCTAAGTAGCTAATTTCAGCAAGCCGCGAGGGACGTAAGGCTTACACGCATTGTTTCGAGAGCTCATGAAACAGTACGCAGAAATGAGTAGAGCCACGAACACTATTATTTCACTACTGGCTAGATCATGCATGAGTTCAACCACCATTTAGCCCAATATATTATGATCTTGTTAGGTAAGGTAACCAAACGTCAGGTTTGAACTCACTTACGGTAGGGACACACTGCAGCGGCGCGGCGCGAAATTTCGGACCGCTCCGACTCACTTTCAATTGAGCGCTTTCGCAATGCATTATGGGACCGGTAGAAGAGCAATGCGGCGAGAAGTAGACGAAGCCAGCGGCCAAAAACTGTGAAATCTCACTCAAATGAGGAGCGGCGGGCGCCCTGCTCTGGCCAATCACGTTCTTTGGTTGTGGAGCAGAAAGCAGTCGGTAAATTAACATCTCTCGAAATGGAGGAGAGCCTCATCACGGCGGGGTCGGGTTACCCAATACTTTATGATTGCTCACTCTTTGAATATCGGGACATAAACAAAAAAAAGAAAAGATGCACGGAGGAGAGTCGCTGAGATTTGGGAGTGACTAGTGGGTTGCAATATTCAATTTAATGATAAAACACGTTTATCCAGAAGTTAATATAAACGCAAAGTGTGCTTGCATACTGCCTGCCATTTAAGCTAACTAGCTAGTAGGCTAGTTGTCTGAAGAAGCAATTCAAAATAATAAAAATTAATTGCCTACACGACGTTCCGATATAAAAGAAAAGGTTCTAGTGTATGTTTACGTTTGTCTTGTACTTTGCCTAGGTGGTAGTCAAATCACTGTTCCTGTAATCAGCTCGCCGTCAGAAGTATTCGCTGCCCTGGGACATATCACAGTAGCCTACTTGCCCCCCACTCCCATTTGCGAATGCATTTCATCTGGAAAACTGAAATGGAGAAGCTCCTTGACTACAAAAACGTGAATCGCCAACAGAACTTTTTATATTTGTTTGAGAAGAATGAATGTCGTTCACGTTATCTATTGAATAGGCATAGGCCTACCCGTGATGTGAAATCATGCATAATAAACTGCGCAACTGAAAAAGTCAGTTTCGCACGTGTACAGATATGTTAAATGATATCGTATCAGCTGTTGCCCGTATTTTTGAATGAAATGCACGGAGCTCCTGAAGCGCGATGTCTAATCAAGTAAAATTAACTAAATGATTAAGCTTTAGTAACGGCAGCTTTTTTCCTAAACCAAGAGAAGTTACCGAATGTCTTATTAACAAAAGCATGTTGTGACATTGGAAATAGATGTGCATTCAGCGCGATTTTTAGAAATACAAACCATTTTCCTTGGCGCAATGTCAATGTTGAAATTATTTTCAACATGACTCTTCAACATCATTATGTGAATTTAAATCAAGTTTCAGTAGCCCGCATAATGATCGTCATCAAGGTCTTTGACTTGTTTATTTATACTGTATACCCGACATGTAGGCCTATTGTATATCATATTCAAATATTGTATTAGGCCTATATTTAAACCACCGCGCTCCCCTGCCGTAGGTACTGTGGTGCATCGACAATTTTATTATTGTCACTAAAACTGAATCCGAAGACGAATAGCGAGACGCTCAGCTGCACCGATGGCCTCTCGCGATGCAGTAGAGCGCTTCGCAATCTGCGATCCCACGCGGCTCAATAGATGATCGAATTCCCCCTTCTGCAGTCTGAAATACTGCTGGAAGGCAGAGCCATCCAGACGAACCTCTGACGAGACGGTGGTACTCTCCGGGCACTTTCCGAGTGCGGCGCGTGAGATGCTCACAGTATCTTCCCCTCTTTCTCCTCCGGGACTGCTTCACGGCAATCTTCACAATTGCTTGCAGGGCTTCGAGCTGATCCATGGTCTCTATAGGCTACTGGGCTGGTTAGCGAGGACTTTGATTTTTATATACTCAAAATGAACGGGAGTTTTACTTTAAATCAGATAGGTCGAAAAAGTTAATTTATGCCATTTCTGAAAACGAGCGGGACATAGCAATAGACTGAAGAGGCATGATTTGCGACCATTCAAACGCTTTGTGTCCGATTTATTCAGCCTGACTCGACAGTCATATTTATAAGCTATGCCTACATACAACGCATAGCCAAGCTATCAACAGATAAGCCCATTATTTTTGCAGTCAAAGGTTTTAATTTTACTGTATGACGATTGGTATATGCAAGATTTTCTAATGTCACCTTTGCTATGCATTGCACTTCAACGTGCGCTCACCATTATTAAGAGTCCAACGCTACCGGCATTCCAGAGAGAGGTGTACGCCTAGTGGAAACGCCCATAAGCGGCCGGCGGCTAGAAGCGTCAGCGAATTCGCATCGCGCCGCGCCGTAAGGTTGAAAAGTGAGTAGGCTGGTTATCCAACACGCCGTGCACAGAAACAATTGTAGAACCGGAATAATAATCATTCCGCTACTTGGCTGGTAAGTGTTGTACAGTTCGGGACAGGCGGAGACACTGACAATTAGCTGTCTTCATTGCTGGAGTACTCAGGCTGGAATCTGTATGGTTCTGAATCCGTGTTAAGCTGCTTTCACACGGATGCAAAAGCGAATTTTTTAAGACGACAGATTACATTCAAAGTCAATGCAAAGACGCGAATACAGGCGAAATGTATTAGCGTCTTTGCATTGACTTTGAATGTAATCTGTCGTCGAAAAAAATCGCGTCGTGTGAAAAGCAGCTTTATGTTGAGTTCGTCATCTTCCATAAAAAAGTACTCTTCTTCATCAAAATGGACAGATTCGACTGAAAATTCTGAGGAACTATCGGAATCTGACTTGGACACCATCGTTGATGCGCACAATCGCCCACCGTGTACAACTTATGACGTGACCACACAGGCGAGTGCCAGAATCGCTTTCTGTGTTGCTCAGAATGTTTGTTAATGAGGGGGGCGGGGCAAGTGACAAAAAATAGCGATTTTTGTTAAAAATTATTTTCTACATTTTTTTGCAGGCAGACGATGGGAATTCTTTTAATTGTACCCTTTTATATTCATAAACTTGCTCAGTGCATGTCCTAAGCTCTTTAAACTGCTAGAACGATAATATGGGCAAGTATATTGAGCAGTTTGCACATTAGGCATAGCTGAGGAGTTAAATTCAGGCAATTCCTGAAATACTGGGATTGGAGTGAACTCGTCCATATTTAAAACCGTGTTCCAGCTCGGCTTGCCTGTGAATATTCACTAACTGATCCTGGGGTGCCATCTAGTGATAGAATATTGTAACTGCGTGCATAAATTTGCAGCTCAATGCCCGCTGGCGGGCACATCTGCACAAAGATATCCTGCCGTGCACCGTTGTTCTTCTCGAACACGCCAAATCCAGATAATCCTTAAATGATGAATTACATTCATATTTTAATTTGTAACGGAGTGGCCAGTGTCAAAGCAACGACGTGTACTTTTTATGTTTTAAATGTAGTAGAGTAAAAGTAAAAGTCCTGGTTAAAAAAACTCAAGTAAAGAACAAATCATCAAAATAACAACCCTTTCAGTTCATCGTAATGTTGCCTTTTTCCGTGATGACGACTTTTCTCGGCGGTGATGGCTGAGGTGGAGACCCAGGTATAGTGCTGACGGTTCGCCACTGATTTTAATCATTTTTTGCGTGAGAAATACTATGTGTGGCGTACGTGCGTGACATCCGACTGAAATGAGTGTCAATCACGCTCATTGCGTGAGACTTGAGAGCCCTGCATTAGCAAAACCCCTGAGTTCACATCAGAACCAAAGCCTTTGCAAGTTTACCTTTAGCTACAGTGGTCCCAGGTATTATTTCAAGAGATTTTACATGCAATATTTGTATTCTAGGTGAGTATATATATCCTTAAACTGTCAAATAGGCCTCAAAAAAACCCATAAATTTCCAGAGCTTCCGGGGGCCTTTGCCCCCCCCTGGGGGCCCCCACCAGGGCTCTGCCCCTGGACCTTGTTGGGGGCCTCCGCGGACCCCAAACCCCCGGCTGGTTTGGGTGATGTCCCACCCTACTGCGCTGTCAAAAATTTCTGGTGAGAACCCTGACACAACCAATAAATTGACCCGGAAACCCAAATTGGGCAGGAAACGGGAACAGTACCGACCTGATCTCCGTAGCACTGAGAATTCCTGCCGTTCAGCTCATCTCCGGTATAGTTCTCAAAACTGTCTCTCTTTTTAGGACAGGGAGCGCCAGTGGGGCTTGGGGGCTCACCTCCCTGAGGAACCTGCCTTGAAATGAGGGAAAGCAGCCAGTCACAAAAGCACAGCAGTCCTGACCCATTTCAGACCACCTGAGACTCACGCACTTCAGCTGAACCCAGTTAATGTGGAAATTAGATGAGAACAAGGTCATTTATTTAAAATCCCAACAGAGCAAAACCATCAATGGCAGCACAGAGGCAAGCTATGTCAGCATCAGGCTGAGAGTCCATCTGGATTGTCATTGGATTGTAAGAAGTAGCTGCAGCCTGATTGGGTCATATGGCAATGCTATTGCCTGATTGGTTCAGTAGGCCATGCTACAGCCTGACTGGATCACATGGTCTCACTGTGCCCTGATAGCATCATTAGACAATACTGCAACCTGATTGGATCAGGAGCTCTCAGATCTACCAGACTATTTTCACTTCAAACATGCTGGGTGATCCCAGACACTTTATGATCTACATTATCAAGTTATTTTGTCATTTTACCAGTGTTTGTCAATAATTTTGGTACAACATTTCTCACTGAATTATTATCATGAGTGTAAACATGAAGTAGACCTTTTAGTAGTCCATGATGGGGCCTTACTTTTGGGGATGTATCAGTTCAGAGGGGGCCTTGTTGCCCTTGTAGGTGTAGAAGACCTCCTCACTCTCCGTAATATAGCTCATCTCACTGGAAAGGTTATCCACAGATGAGTGATGCGTCCTACGGATCTCATGGCGCAGACGAGGGCTTCTCCTGTAATTACAATATCAATCAGCACGGCAGCCAATCACTGCGCCAGCAATAATTATCCAAAGGAGCACAATAATTACAATAAAGTCAAAATCCACAGTATGAACAACATAACATAGTTCGCAAAATTTCAACAATGGATCTCTTCTCGAAAAATCTATAGAAGTGCTGACACTTCTAAATGTCTTCATCATCCTTATTTCCTTCAGTTGCTTACTCAGTCCAAACCCAATCTGATGTTACCCTGCACTAATTTTAATCTTTTCCCACTGAAGACCCACTTCAAAAGGTCCTTGAAGTACAACTTTTCTAATTGACAGGACATGGTTATCATGTTAACAGACCAGTTGGGCAAGTTACTCATACTTTGTAAGCTTAACAATCCACAATCTGAAATGTATACACTTATGACCATTTTAATTTTAACCCAGAAGTGTTCTTCTAACTTGATTGCAATTGGGAAAATTTGAGCTTATGTTTCTTCTGAGAACTTAGAGGGAAAGTGAGCGAGATCACTTCTGTGGCACTGGATCTGGGCAGAATGTGGGAAACCAAACACTGGTTATGTGTATGAGATCATGAAGAAAACCAGAGCTCGGTATTACCACCTCTTAACGTGTGCAAAACATAATTTATTTAACATCATGAAGCAGAAAACTGGCTGAAAACAGCAACGGCACTTCAGAAATGCAGAGAGAACTCAAGAAGATCTGTCCCACATGTTGCATATCTCCTTTAACAATTGATGGTGCATGTGGTAATGCAGATATTGCTGAATTATTTATATCTAAATATGAACAGTTATTTACCAGCCTACTGAGCTGAACTCCATGATATAATTGACTGTATATACTGTGATATAGGCAATAACAAACATAGTCGGGTTAAAATTTCCTATGCTGCTATACATAAATGCATTAGTACAAAAATGTATTTAGAACAAAAAAATCATCGGATACCCCCTGCCCTCACTGAACAGTATTGCCTCCACCCGGTACCTCAGCAGAGCAAACAAAATGATCAAGGACTTCTCACATGCAGGACATGAACTTTTCCAGCTACTCCCCTCAGGAAGGAGATACAGACAGATCAGAATCCGCACATCCAGACTCAGAGACAGTTTCTTTACCACAGCCATCAGGACACTTAACACTCACACATGAACAGCCACTCCCATCATATGCACTTTATACTGCCTGCACTTTTTAATTGTTCTTGTTGTTGTGTTGTTTTGTATACTGTGTTTTTAATTGTTATTTAATTAATTATTTTTACATTGTGTTCTGAAGCAGCAATTCTTAATTTCGTTGTAACTTGTACAATGACAATAATCTCATTCATTCATTCATAGTATGCTCAATTTGGGAAAAAGTGATGGGCACCAGGGCTGTGACTCTGATCATTAACTGAACGGTACATCACATAGGGCCAGATAGGTTTGGACAGCATTTTTCAGATGGGTTTCAGTATATCTTTACACAGTGGAGTAAGTCTATCCATAAATTTTTTAATCTTCCATACCATACTCACACATGGTTGCTTGGTTCAATTTCTAACCAATTACATACTAGTGCCCAATTATGTCTGAATAACTTCCGATTAATTTTATGCATGCTAAATAGCTCAAATGAACTTGCTTCCAAAATAGGCTGCATAGCTAATAACTATGCATTGTCACCACTGGGTAAACATGTGGCTTAATTAAGGTTCAAATATGCAAATAATTTCAGCGACAAATGATGTGAGCGCTAGTTGTATTGAAAATGTACACTGTAGTTCTCTTATGAGACAACCAACAGTTGACGTTTAAAAAAGTCTACTCCGTATGAGAAGCAGGCAATGGGTGCTGAGTGACTTTGACAGTGATATGTTGAAAACAATGATTTATTATGTTGTATGTGATTAGTTTTAATTCTCCCACTATACAGTATACAACAGAGGTGAGTACACCCCTGTGCAATTAAGCATTATTATACACGAGGGTGTGCTTGACCCTTGTTATTGTCACGACAGCGATGCGGCAAGCGCCGAGTTCCGTTAGCATCGCTGAAGTGACAATAATGACGGTCAAGCACACCCTCAAGTGTAATAATGCGATTATACAACTATTACCAACAAAATAAAATGTATAGGCCTAATCAAAATGTATTCATACTATGGGCATTTCGCTCTCAAAATATAAAAGTTTTTTTGCTAGTATTCACTCCATTTCAGTGGAAATACATGAGGTCTGACATTAACTAGTCCTTGTCAGCCAGCCAACTTGGGCTTATGTTTTCTAGACATCGTGATTTCCCAAAACTGAATATATACCTCACATAGTAACACAAAACTGCTTTGCTAGCTCAATCATGTTGTAACTAGAATATCCGCTGGAAAAAATAATTTTTTCATGGACTGATAGTTATACTTATGCCGATATCTCAGTCACAGGTGCGTGACAACGACTCGCCAGCACAGCTGATCTTTATCTACAATGAACTTATATTAACGGTTATATTGGCTTTCCAGTGTCGGCGCCAGAACCAACTCTATCTTTTAATAAACTCACCAGCAGATGTTTCATTTCAGCTGGGGGTGTGTCACTCCAATTTAACGTTAGCTCCGATTAAGGTGGCTAAGCAGCAAAAGTAACCAGTAACATTAAGGCTGAACAGTTCTATATAATTTCAACCCCACCTTTCGGGGGCTTTAGCTAATCACCTTTTCAGGCTATTATCAATTTACCGCTGAAATAAAGACGACAGTTTTCACAAATGAATTGATTTATTAAATGTTCATTTCAATTTACAAACGCAAACAAATTGACAAATTAATGAAATCAATGGCCTAGGCAACTAAGATAGGCGGAGTAATATTTTCAGTGATGAGGTATTTTTCATTTGACCACAGCTCATTTAAGAACATTCTAAACATCTAATTGACCAATCAGATTGCTCGGTCAGATCTACATGTTGTATAATATCACTTATAAAACGGGTGCTTCCCATCCTTAAATGTGATTGGCTGAGCCGCGTTCCAGCCCGGTATAAAATCACTGTAACCCACTGTATTGTGAGGCAGACCACAGCACAAAATATCTCTGCGTGCCTGGCCTCGCAACCAACTACTCTACGCTGGACTGACTCGTTAGGTTACGTTTGTTTCAAGACTTTTAGCTCGCTATGTCAGTGTTAGCGAAGTTTAGCCTTTTAACCCGCTAACCAGTTGGCTATCTACCTAGCTAGCTATAGCATTATAGATTTCAATGTCACTTTAGCTTGCTAGCGACGTTGCTAACTAGCTCGCTATTTCAGTATTAGCGATAAATTGATTCTTTTTTCTTGTGTGTTTATTTTATGGGCTATGTGTAGGGTAACCACATCCACTGTAGTGAACGCTAGCTAGTTGACAAGCTGGCTAGCAAACTAATGCACAATTCAACATTTTCCTGGACACCGGCAAGTGTGGAGGACAAAAGTAAATCTTGTTCCCTACTCTCCCTGCTGGTTGTAATGATATATGGCGATAGATAAGTTGAGTTGAAGGAAACTCGAAAACCGAAACGAACGTAAAATTATTTAACGGGGCCTTCGGGAGACCGAAGGAGACATTCCAAATAGCCTGCTTTCATAGTATATCTACATTAAAGAGCCCAAATAGCCTGATGTGACATGATAATGGCGCTAGATGAAAAAGCAATCTTAGCGTCTGTGTTGCTTGCCAACCATTCTGTCCACTCGATCTTGCTTGGTGGAAGAACGAATAGTTCTCAATTTTATTGTTGCATTATTACCAATAAATTGTTGGTTTTTTTTCTTGTGTGTTTATTTAATGGGCTATATGTAGGGTAACCGTTTTATAAAAGCAATAAGCCCCTTGAAGCAGTGGGTTACAGTGATTTTATAACGGCGGAGGGGCGTTCTAAGGCACGACGCGCAGCGGAGTGCCTTAGTGCCCTCGCCGCTATATAAAATCACTGTAACCCACTGCTTCTTGGGACTTATTCCTTTATTAAATGTCAAATGATTCAAAATTGTATCACCTCTCAATAATTGCATTATTTCTAAGTTGACAAGTAGAGTATTTGCTCTTACGAACAACCAAAAACAAATACTTTAGAAAGACTATGTTGAAAATACAGGCCCCAAAGTAGAAAATGCAACAAAAGTGAATACACCTATGATCACTGAAACACAAGTGATCACTGAAACAAAATTGAGTACACCTGTGATTTCCAATTAACCTAAGTGCATGAACACGGTTATAAAATGACCTGTGAACACCAGAACTTTCTCAATTTTGGACCTATGGGCTGTCTATCTGGGTCAATGACAAATAAGCCTTTTAAAAATGTTTTTTTTTTTTTTTTTAAATAAATCTTTAAAAATGTACAGAATACATTTATTTGAAGTTGGAAGAGTGTGTTTAAACAAGTCTTAATGGTTGCACAACATTTACAGGGTTTTAGTACAGTTTTAGACTGTATTTGCAATTTCACTAGCCAAAAAATGTCAGGTGGTACAACCAAAAGTTTCTTGAAAAGGAAAAAAAAAAAACGCACTTCCCTCTTTTTTTTCCAAGTGATTTTTTTTTTAGAAAGTATACCTGAGATTGTCTACTCTGCCTAAAACATCACCATTTTGTAGTTGAGCTGGGTATTAAAAGCAACTTATGGACTCCTTATTGTAGGGGGCGGGTATTTTGGTTTTCCAAACAATTTAAGAACAATTAAACTATTAAACTTTATTTATTTGAAAGGTTTTCAATATAAAATTATGCCCCCATATTATTATATTAATTCATATTTTAAATTACATATTTAATACATTTCACATTGTGTTAACTTGCTCGGACGGTTGCGCCACCTGACATTTTGAGGGTTTGAGATGGCGAAACATAATATATACAACCCCAGTTCCGAAATAGTTGGAACGAAGTGTAAATTGTGAATAAAATGAAAATGCAATGACTCTCAGATCACATGAGCCAATATGTTATTTACAATGGAACATAGACAACATTTCAAATGTGGAGACTGAGACATTTTACATTTATATCCACAAAATAGTTCATTTCAAATTTTCTGGCTGCAACAGGTCTCAAAAAAGTTGGGACACAGAAAAAAAAAGGCTGAAAAAGCAAATAAGAGCCATTCCTTGAGAAAATGGCACTTTTTGAAGAAGTTGAGGAGTTGACCCCCCCTGGAATTGAATGAAACTTGGCAGATAGGTAGATATGGTAGACTCACAGAAAAAGCTGAATTTTTAGGTCCGTATCTCAAGAAGTCTGCTGGTGGCGCCACCTGGAAGCCACTAAAGTGGCTCAATTTTGCTTTTGACACAAGATTTTACATCAATTATTATGACTTAAGGGTACACAGTACCAGATGTGTTATACTTTTATCATGACCTGTCACACGTCAAGTCTGGATAGACATTGGCACCACATCAGCGCCAAGCTGGGTAACTATGTTATTGAGCTGCAATTATTTGAGAAATCACAGTAAAAATTGAAAATGGGAATGGGAATAAAATAATATCCCAGACATATACCAATCAAGAATGCTTTATTATGTGTTTACTCACAACAAAACTATCATTTTCAGTTAATATTCCCTTGGTATCTTGCTGGGTTAGTGCAATGAATGGCTGGAAAGATGGTTGAAATTGATTTTGGTGCATGTTTGCTGTATATTTTCTCAGTAACCCAGATATGTTCCATGGTGATAAATGCCGTTTGTTGTGCTTTTGGAACTCTGTTTTCAGGAATATCAAGCATTTCTTTGGTAGTATATACTTTCAAGCTAGACAGGGCCAAAGTTGGAGGAAAACTCAAAACGAACCATTTCATGGCAGATTGTACCTATGTTTAGGTGGCATTATTTAGTTTACCCATCAAGATAGAGATCTGAAATTCTCTGGATACATAGTCCCTTTGGGGTACATTACAGGATTAGTAAAATTTCAAGGGTAGTATTTTCAGTGTAGATGATTTGAAACATCAAAAGTCGGAAAAATTCGCCTCCAGGGGGCACTGTAGGCTGGATGCAAGTACTGGCCGTCCCCAGCAATGTACCAAAGAAATTTTTTGAATTGTGATACACACAGCTAGTTTTCTCAGATAGTGAAGAGCTTGGTTTTGGTACTATGCTGGGTAGATAGCTTTCTGACTAAAGGTGGCACTCTAAAGAGCCAATGTTCTGCCAACCTAACATTTCATATTCCCAGACATATTTTGTCTTTTGAAATATATGAAGCACATACACAGTTATACATAAAATTTGTAATCCCTTTGGTATAAAGCTTGTTTGGTTGTAAACTGGTGGTGACTGTGAGCATTACAAATGCGCAGTAGATGGGCTATTACCAAGTACAGGTACAGCACAGTCAAAAACGTATTGCACGTTATAAAACATGACCAGCCCAAAATTTTTAAATGCCAAAAAAGAACTAATGTAAAAGGCGTACCACCATAAGTACGCATGCAGACATGCGTCAACAGTATACGTACAATTACATAAAATAACAGTCCATAATTTGAACTCTAAAAAAAAAAATCTTCGTCACACAATCGTGTACATGAAGACAGAATATATAGTACAAAAGTTAAAACTGTTTTATACTTTTCATGTTATCCCAAGCGAAATGGTGTCAACACAGCATGTGACTAGCTTTATCCGTCAGTCTGTTTTTGGAATTCAATTGTGAGTTGGCGGCACCTGGTGGTGTGCACCAGAGGTGCTCCTTGGCCTTGGCCCTGAGCAGCCATCCATGGCCTTCTTTGTTGAATTCGGGTCAATGTTACCCATGGAGCCAGTCGAGCCTGAAGCAAGCCCTACTACACTGCATCCTGGGTCTCACAGGGCAAAAAATACCGATGCCTCCGTTACCGACAACAGCACACACGGCTAAGACAAGTTAAAAGAGGAAGCCAGAAGAAAAAAAGCAGAAAAGAAAGAATTAGACAAAGCCCGGGATAAAATCAGAGTGAACATCGGAGTGGCTTTTCAGAGGTGGAGGGAACTCCTGGATCTGGAAGGATTAAAAACCGACGCAGAGTTTGCGACTTTTCTACTTGACAAGTAAACCCCTGCTTTATTCGTTGGTTCATTTTTGCTCAGCAATGCTCTGGAAATAAGCGAGTTGGCGTCGCTCACATGCACAGCTATAACTAACCCCAGCCCTTACGGGCATCAATTCATGTTTGCTCTGCAAATAAGCGAGTGAACGTCGCTTACAAGCACAGTCGCTGTTCGAATAGCCAGAGTCTTGTAGTGCATGTGATGTTACTGTGATGTCGCAGTCGAGCTAACGTTAGCTTGTTTCCGATGCTAGGGCTAACTTACTGGCGTCGTTTTATTAGAAAGTAGCAGAAAATATCTTTATGAAGTGACCTGGCAGTCTTATCGGTTGTGTTGTTGTCCTTATAAATATTTGTAACGTTTCTGTGCTCTCATAACTAAATGCTGTCATACATGGTTTACTGGCCATTCAGCAGGATTCACGACAGTTTCTGTACTCAAAAAAAAAAAAAAAAACGGGTAACTTACTGAAATAAGCGTGTGCTGGGTTTTTACTGAACACATACTGCTGTAGATTACTTTCCATGTCGACATGATTTATTTCTGCTCGTTTGTTGGCAGGGCGTCGTTAGACCTGAAAAGTCCGAGGCTAATATCCCTCCCTTTATTGAAAATAATTAGTCCTGGCTAATTCTAGATGGGTTTCCTTTATTAACATGTTTTCCAATTCAAGAATAATCAAGTGGCAATTGAAGACACGGCTTCTCTCCCCCATGCGATTTAACAGTGACAAAATAATGGGCTACATTCAGTACAGAAAAATAATTTAATTATAATTAGGTCTATGCACCGTCACTCGGCGACCGCATTTCAGAATTCTTCCGCGAATGAAGGTAATTTTGCTAACTAGTACGTGGTTTCGTCCGTTTACATTTTCCAGTCGGACAGCTGTCTATTTTTTTAAAGTGAGTTGAGTGACCGTGCTGCAAAAACAGGTCTTCGTACTTGTCGCCGAAATTACCTTCATTCGCTGAAGAGTTCTGAAATGCCGTCGCCGAGTGCCGGTGCATAGACCTAATTATAATCAAATTATTTTTCGGTACTGAATGTAGCCCATTATTTTGCCGCTTTTAGATCGCATGGGGGAGAGAAGCCGTGTCTTCAATTGCCACTTGATTATTCTTGAAATGGAAAATGTATTAATAAAGGAAAACCATCTAGAATTAGCCAGGACTAATTATTTTCAATAAAGGGAGGGATATTAGCCCCGGAATTTTCAGGTCTAACGACGCGCCCGTTTGTTGGCCTGCAGTGTTGACTATTCACAACAGTAACGTTTAGCCTTGGCAACTTGGCCGTTTTCATAATGTGAACGTGCAAAATCTCTCCACAGTCGCACGCATAACAGCTCGCGTGCCTTCGCGTGCAGGGCAGCCTTCTGGGGGAGGGTCTTAGGAGTGCAGTGGAGAGGGAGGGGGAGGGATCTGAAAGTTGCATTTTTTCACATTTTTATGTCAAGTCCTCTCTCTCCTCAAAGTTACCAACTGCAGCTTTAATTTAAACTGTTAGTCTTTAAATTTATGTAAGAGCAAATGCCCTATTGTTTAAAATAGAAGTAATGCAATTACTGTAAGGTAATACAATTTTAAATCATTTGACATTTAAGTGATATTGCATAGAGGTGTACTCACTTCTGTTGTATACTGTATATTCTGTACATACATTAATTATTTTGTTACTCAGAGTTTACTTTTTACTATTGAATTTATTGCAGGTACTTAGGGCCTGATCTACAAAGATCCCAGATAAAGAGCGCCAAATTGCGTGCTCGTAACATTTAGCGCGTTTGGTTTGCTTACATTTTGCAGGTGATTTACTAAGAGTAATTGCCTAAATGACTGCTGGTGCAAACAGCATTGTTTAAATGAGGACTTTGCATGCTGCAGTCATTTCCACGATGGACAGTTTGGAGGAAAAGGACGAACGCAAACGCAAAATGAAATTTGACGCAGTGGAGTTGGAGGTGCTTGTGGAGGAAGCAAATACACTGTTATAAATGGACTGAATTTTACAGTTAAATTAACGCATTGTCTCCTTGTTATTTTAACTGTAAGTAGAGTCCTGCATGCATTTAACTGTCGTTTACAGTTAACATACATGGAAACTGTGTTATAAACTGATTGTAAAATTACAGTTAAAATAACTGTCAAAAAAGGTGTAAGTAGTGCATGCTAAGTGCTTTGCACATGAGTGCAGTCACTCGTTCCGTTTACTCTTGGGAAGCGAGCCACCGCATAAACTGCATGGTTTCATTCAGTGCTTCCCGTGTGGATGGAAACTTTATGTATCGGCCCATCCTGCGCAACATGGCATCCAGTATTTGAGACTGTACGCACGAGAAACTGTTTTGGGAGATCCCAGCAGTGAGAGCTACTGTACACTGGAATGAACCAGTTGCGAGAAAATGGAGAGTAGCAAGAAGTTTTGTCATTGCAGGTATGGCATGACTTCTTCTTGTGACTGGCTCCAAATCAGCCCTTATTACCCCTTTTCCACCAAAAAGAACCTGGTGCTAGTGCCATGCTGGTGCTAGTGCCAGTGCTTAGTTGGTTCAATCCACGCACCTCCTAAGAACCTGTTTGGTTTTCCATCGCCGATGAGCCAAATCAGAGCCACGCGATTACGTCACTGTAATTTAAGACCAGCAGACCAGGAGAAAATGAACGTTGTTCAAGATCTGAGTCTCTCTCAGCAGCGCTCACGTTACATCAGCAATACAGAAATACAGTATGGACTACGGGAAACCACGAATAGAAATATAAAACTGAAATAATGTGTTTCTTTGCTCAGTAATAGTATTATTGTCATTGAGGTTTTATCGTTTATAGAGGGGAAAAGGAATACATACGATTAGATTGCAATGATCTTTTACTGGATTAAGATCAGATAATTAAAAAGCAGCAATATAAGGCGCATACCGTATCTTGCATTGTTGTCCTTGCATGTTAAAAATACTGAAACCTTGTGCAGAAATAGGGTGTAATAATAGGAACACGCTATCCATCTTTACTTTTCCCAAGGAAGCAGACAGGTAATAAATAAACGAGCAACTGTCGTATTTCATTCCAGCTTCGTCACTTTGAACGATCTAATGTAGTTTCGTTTTGAAATGACATTCAAGCTCGCTAGTGGCAATAACAGTAATTCGCGAACGCCCTATCTGGCCAGCTAACTCATATTCGTAATGCTTATTATAGACGTAAGCGGCGCAGAAAGTGAAGTGAAATATAAACGCATCATGCAGATATAAGACATATGCTTACACATCCCAACGTTAACTGTGAGCAGAACGCTCAAAATACTTCTGCGACTGCGCTGGTCGTGTTGGTAAACTCCGCCCCACGTAATCGATGGTTGCTCTGGACCAGCAAGGAGTTGGTGCTTACTCTAGCACCGGTTTTAAGAGCCAGGGGCTGGTGCTTAGGCTGTGGAAAACGAAAGAACCGGTGCTAAGTCAGGCTCTGGCTCCGAACCAGCACCAGCACCAGCTCGGTGGAAAAGGGGTATATTTCATCTAACAGCTCCAAAATGGCATTGCTGGAAAAGTGATATGTCTGGATTATTCTCTTCTCTGACATCCCAAACATTGACGCAAGGATGGAGAACACCCGTTCTCAACGTATTCGCCGCCTGGGTCTTCTCTTTGCCGCAATAATGGCAGCCATGTCTGTGCGCAATTATGTGGAGCCAATTAGTACCTACCCTTCAAAGGAATTAAATAGCAAACGCAATCACCATCACTGAAACTGCTTTCACTAAGTCACTATGCATGTGCTAAAATTTTGTATTTGCATTTTTTCCTCCCTCACAGGCACACCCCTTATTACATATTCATTAGGGCCAAAAGTACTAACTGCATAGAATGAGCAAATTTGCACATTTCAAAGATGCAATCCTCAGTGCACACCCTTAGTAGATAGCAGGTTAATTTGCAGGTGATATGGCATTTGCACGTGTTTCTGTACGCAGAAAGCTTTAGTAGATGAGGCCCTAAGTGTACTAAATGGAGATCTTATTATTATAAACAACTGAAATGGCACAGTGGTCCAACAGAGAGCAGCTCATAAAACATTTGAATAAAAAAAACAAGTTACTGTATGCAAGAAAAAATGCACACATCACAAACCGTAAAGCTAAAGAACTACACATTGGATTTCATTAAAACCATGTTAGCCCACTTGTTTCTGGAAAATGACCGCAGAAGAGGAAGAAGGATCCCACCAGGTGAATATCACTGGAGAAGAAAGGGGGAGGGGTCTCACCAGTTGGGTGTTATTGGTGGAGATCGGGATGGCAGGCTTGTGGTCTCCAGTTGCTCGGTAGAAAAAGACCTCTTTAGATCAGGATTCCACACCATCCCTCCCAAAACTTTCTTGCAGACTTGGCTGTTGAGGGATCTGCAGAACATGTAAAAAGAAAATTAACGTGCTATGATAGGTAAGATTTGCAGATTACTGACAGCTATACAGCAGATTATGCTGTGACAGGTAAGATACACTGCCTTTGACAGTAATACTCCGGACAATAGTGTGTCAGGTAAGATAAAATGATAACTCATATAATAGTTTGGAGCATTATCCTAACAGGTAAGATATACGAGCTACCGACAGTATTACTCCAGCATTTGGTGCGCCAGGTAAGACATGATGATAAGTGATATGATGATAAGTATTATGCTAGTCTATGGTGTGTCAGTTAAGATATGATGATTACCATGAGTAATACTCTAGGTAATCACACTGGAAAAGGTCAATGAGGGTGCAAGCTCTCCTGATTCTGGTAATCAACCCCCCGATTTCTTGCACAAGACCTTGATTAGTAGATTCAGGTGGGTAAATAACTAGATGCCCGACAACCTGACCCACACGGACCCTGGATAAGGCTGCATACCCCTACTCCAGAATATCTTTCGACAAGTAGGCAATGCTGACTCCCAACCGGAATGCTCCGCAGTACATCATGGCAGGTACACCGTCATGAAAAAGAATTGACGTCCCGATATCATCAGTTTTTGCTTATTTGTCACACCAAATTATTTCAGGTCTTCTACAAATTTTACAAAGTTTATAAGAAACTGACACCCTTAATGAACCTAAAATTCCATATTTAAATATTCATGTCATTTGTTGAAGGACAGCAGTATATAACAACTAGCCCAGTGTGAAACAGTACCTGCCCCCTTATTACTCAATCAGTTCCAATTTGAAAACTGGAATAAGTTTGGCAAGACACGTGCATGCTTGATAACCGCCTGTCCTGCTGAATCTTAATAATCATTAAAATAGAATTCTGGCAAGTAAAGTAGGCAGAAAGGTCCCACACGATGCTGTGAGCAGAAGAGATTCCAGAAAAGATGAGAGAGAAAATTACTGGAACGTATCAGTCAAGAAATGATTACAAAGCCACGTCTTAGGTACTGGGACTCCAGCAGACACAGTAAGAGCCATCACTCCCTATGGGAGAAATACTAAAGCAGTGGTTAATTTTCAAGAGGTCACTGAATGTACGACCAACAAGTAACAAAAGAACCCAAACAACATCAGAGGAACTGCCAGCCTCACTTGCTTCAGATTAGGGTTGCCGTCCATAGTTCTGGAATTAGACAGAGACAAGGCAAAAATGGTTCATGGGAGAGCTGTAGGGTGATAACCACTGCAAAACAAATGTCTGGGCTCGCCTCACATTTTCCAGTTCATACAGTGTGCTCCAAAATTAATGGCACCCCTAAATGGAGATGCACAAACAATACAAAAAAAATAATTAGTTGTAGAGAAACGGAATATACTAACGTGTGAAATACTTCACTTAATTAATGTTGCAATGGAAATGACCAAAATCATAAAGTCACAAAATAATTTTTTTTTTTAAATCAAAGTTTCATAATAATTGGCACCTTTCATTTAGTAGATCAGAAAAGTAGAAAAAACTCCCGCACACTGTCCATTCCGCATGCAATTAGGCTATTTATTCTGACGAAGGTCTGTTGACCAAACGCTAGAATAAATAGTCTGTTAATTGCATGCGGAATGGACAGTGCACGGAGTTTATTCTACTTTTCAGAGATCTGCGACTTTTTTGGGCTTTGTCCCTACGGACCTGCCCCGAAAAATGAGGTGTGCGAAAGCCTTTCTTTTTTACCTTTCATTTAGTACTTAGAGCAACCACCTCTAGCAACAATAACAGCATGGAGTCTTTTCCTGTTATTTTTGAAAAGGCAAAGGTGCACATTTGGGGGGATTTTTGGACCATTCCTCTCAGCAGATCCTTTTGAGAACCTTCACATTCATGAGTTTGCGTTCATCAACTGCCCTCTTCAACTCAGCCCACAGGTTTTCAGTTGGATTGAGGTCTGCCGACTGAGATAGTCATTGCAGAATATCGAATTTGTGGTCACGAAACCATTTCTGTTGTGGATCTTGAGGTATGCTTTGGATCGCTGTCTTGTTGGAAAGTCCACCTATGGTCAAGTCTAAGCCTTCCGGTGGAAGCAACCACATTGTCAGCCAAAATATCCTGATACCTAGTGGAATTCATTATGCCATTTATCTTAACCAGTGCCCCTGGACCACCTGAATTAAAACAGCCCCAAAACATGACTGACCCACCTTCATATTTCACTGTGGGTATGAGGTGCTTCTCCTTGCATGCATCTCTGTTTCGTGGGCAAACATGCCGACGCTGTATCTGACCGAAACGTGCAATTTTGGTCTCCTCTGACCAAAGTACCTTGTTCCAGTCATAGTTAAAATGATGTCTGGCAAACTCCAAGCACTTGCTTCTATGTCTTCTGGTCAGAAAAGGCTTTTGTCTGGCAACCCTTCCAAAGACCTTGCGGTTGTGGAGGTGGTGCCTGATGGTGCCTTTTGAAACCTGGTGACCCCAAGATGCCACCAAAGCCTGCAATTCCTCCACAGTGATTCTTGGGGACTTTGTTGCTTCTCTCACCATCCTCCTCAGTATCCTTGGGGGCAAAATACAGTTGTGCCCTCCACCCTTGAGGGTTTCAACAGTTCCATATCTTTAATAATTGCTCTGACAGCGCTCAGTGGCATATTCAATTGTTTCTGAATCTTCTTGTGGACATTCCCAGGTTTATGAGGGTCTATGACCATCAGCTTCTTTTGAACCGACAGTTGTTTTGTTTTATTAATAGTGTTGGATGATGCAGGGGTAGTGCATGTGTATTACTTCATTTTTACACCCAAGTGAAACAGGAAGTGACGTAATGGCTCAACACAGTTTCCTAACACTTAGATGAAACTTAAATAAGTGGAATTTAATACCTGGTTTAATTTCGGTAGATGTAATTCCCAATAATCATTAAAGATACCATTAATTGGTAAACCCTCATTAGGAGGAAATTGATTTTTAATTAAATCAGTAAACAATTTTGGTTGGTTCCATTGGAACATTTATGTCATACAGTATCTTTCACATGTTGTTATTTAGAGTTTTTCTATAAATATATATTTTTTGAATTTTTTAAAGTATTGTTTGTGCATTGCCAGTGAGGAGTGCCAGTAATTTTGGAGCCCACTGTAGCTTGAACCTGTTGGCAGGGCCTTAGAGAGGCAGTTCATACAAGATAATCCACCAGTGCGACTTAAATAAAGCAAATCTGCAAAGAAATGAGAACCAAAATTCCCAATTGAGATGGAAAAAATTTGATTATTAGTGTTTGGTGCAGATGTTTCTGATTAGGGTGGCATAGCAAGCAACTTAATTCAGAGAGGAAACCACTTTTTCTGGTGTGATATGGGCATTTGATAGCCTTTTTCCTTCAATACATTTCTGAGGCGAGAGTCTAAAATTGTCAACTTTGAACAGATAATTCACAAGTTAAATGCTCTAAAGGTCCCCTATTGGCGGTATTCGATCCGCGTCATCAACGTTCGATGCGGCCATATTGTTGACATCCCCACTAACATTCCTGACTCGACTCTATCGAGAGGCTTCTACCTCACATTCTTTAGCGATCGTATCAACCCTGGTTGGTTCAACATGGTTTGCTGTGTGGTTCACGGCTGTTCTACTAACAGCAACAAAAAAAAAACGGCGTTAGATTTTTTTGCAATACCCACTGTGAGGAAAAGAGAGGGGAGAGAGGCAGAGGAGTTGAGCCAGCGGAGGAGAGACCTGTGGCTAGCTAGAATCAATTAGGAGAGACTTCAAGGCTACTCCTTCCAGCAAAGTCTGTTCCGATCATTTTACCTTAGGTAACGTTAGAGTTAGATAAGCCACTTTCCCCAGTAAAGTGTGTGCACAGCATTTAATCACTGGTAGATAACGGTTTTGTCAGACAGTGAATGTTGCTTGATGTGATAAAAGATGGAAGGTGCTAGCTACCGGCGCCTGACATCGTTTTGGTAGGAGGCGACGTCAAGACAGCTGATATGACAGTCGATATTATTGACTTACGAGATTCATGGTGAGCTACTGTTGAATGGAATTAATGGCTGCATCCAAAAGCGCCGAAATTAAATCCTCGTTCTGTAGCTACACTTGCACCCTTTCCGTTCTATGGAACACAGTTTTATCCAAAACGTCGGTTTTGGCGTCAGCATAAAGATTTTGTATTTGTGTCTTAAGACGCCATAAAATGCCCGGTTAGCACTCTCTTATTGTACAACAGAAATAGCCAGTTAAGACGCCATAAAATTCCCAGTTAAGACACACGAATATAAAATATTAATGCTGACACAAAAACCAACGTTTTGGACCAAATGCAAGTTTACAGAACGAGGATTTAATTCAGGCGCTTTGGGAGGCAGCCAATGTTAGCTTAGTTATATGAAATAGTTATACGACTCCATGGATTTGTATGCCTTCAGCTCCTGCGCCGTGTAGGCGGACACTGTGTGGATTAAATAGTGGCAAATATCGGGGTAATCCACGGCTGGCAGCAAAGATATATCTCGGCTAAATGCTGCTGAGTCCAATTTATATGGATCGACGCCAATCAAACAAGTTTTCTCGTCATAGCGCGATGAGGATGCCATGACGGCTCGTTTAACTCAATGGAAATCTTCGCTCTGCTCCTCAGCAGTATGTCAACAATATGGCTGCCGTGACGTCAGAAGGCTGTCTGCGAATACCATCAATTATGCCACCAGGTGCACAGCTAATTAGCCATTTTGAGCCAGTTCAAAGTCTCCCCTACCTGACATCACAAGGAGGAGTGACCACCCAGAATAATTAAATCTGATTGACTGCTTGGCTGAAGGTGATTAGTTCTTCTTGCCTCTGGTTGGTTACTTCCCCATGTGATGTCAAGAGGGAAAAGATTTTGAAATGTCTCCTAATAATTAATTAGCTGTGCACCTGGTGACATAATAGGGAACCTTTAAATAAAATTGACCACGCCCACATCATTTAAGTAAACTCTGACAGCCATTTATAGCAAAACGTTACAATTCCAACCATAGACTTTCTTCCAGCTTTCTCCAGAGATGCACACTATGGAATGTGGTGATAATTGCTCAAAACTTGTAGATGCAAAAAAAGCTTTTTGAACAAAATTTAAAAGGATGAAAAAGGAAAAAGACTGGCAACATTATCTCTCGGGGCGAAGTTGTTGAGTAGATGAAGCCTGACCTAGTGACGCATGTGATGTGATTTTGCATCACCAAAAGCCAATGGTATACTCATTGAATAATGACCAATTCACTCGAAATTTTGCATGGTACTACCGAACAAAGATCAAAATATTCCCACAGTTTTATGTTGATTGGTCATTCTTAAGCCAGTCAATGCCAGCTGTTACCTGATTGGCAAATAGCAGCCATGATGTTAAAGAATTCGCTTGGACTTTAAGAAACTTGCTCAGAGAAAGAGGTTGCTCAATTATGTCCATTTGGATCAAATGGTTGAATAGATATAGGCAAGTTTACATTTTTGCTTCTGACAGCACCACCTATTTGTCAATTGCCATGAAGTGGAACAGGCGTCCTAGACATCCCACCTCCAAAGGCCTTCAAAGGTTGGTAGCAATCACACAAGGCACTCAGAAGATATGACACTTTTTTTGGAAAATTAATGATGCCCAGAACATTTGCCCAAACTTGACAGACAATTAAAGCAAAACAAAACTGAAAATCAAAATTCCGGCAAAGTACTTTTTCCAGCTTGGTCCAAAAATGCTCTCTATCAAAACTGGTGATGAATGCTCAAAAGTAGTTTTGAACAAAATTCGCAATGGCAGAAAATCTGCCCATTAGCTAATCAGCATGACTTTCTTGGATAGATTAATCTGAACCCACATAATCCACAAAAAAATTAATTTTGCTACCAAGACATGCGTCTCAAGTTAAAAGCCAAATTAAAGTTAATTGTAATAGCGCCATCTTGAGGCCAATCAATGCACTTTTTGTCAGAGTCCGGGGTGCGATTTCCAAACTCTCCGCCAAGTTTGGGAGCTGTAAAAATTAGTTTTTGAGTCCCAAATAGTTTTAAGCAGTCGCTTGTTGTGGGGAAAAAAACAAATCATCATCTTCAAAAATCCCACAGCATTACAGCACTTCGTACTTGGACCTCTAAAGACAAGTAACAATTTTCCACCTCCTCAAGGTTTCCTTGTCATATATCACTTATTTGAAGATCTGAAGTCATGTAGCTTGCCAAATATGGAAGAAATCTGGAAAACAGCAAATGCTTTTTCATGGCACTACAAACTCCAAACAGTTATATTCCAAAATATGATCTGACAGGGAAGGCATTATCTTGACAGTAGCATGGTACAAGTGACATTGGGTTATTCACTTATGTATGCTTGTTGCATGAGTGTATCAATCAGATTTCTTTTCATGATATTGGTCCCTCTTTCTCCCAAAGGTCAATGATAAGAGACAGACTAAAAACAGGTGAAGTGGAAATGGGGCTTGACTCTCCACAGACAGCTCCTAATTTAAGTGCAAATTCATCGAATTTTATCAAATAAAAACTGATCTGATTTTCATTTGACCAAACAGTTCATGAACAGTATCCTGCTAATTACGTCCAAAATTTGCTGCTTTTTCTCTAAAATGAGTCTTTTATTAAAGGTGCACTGTGCCAGTTTGTTTACTTTCACTTCTGTTGACATTCTAATTTTAACAAAACAGAGGTAGCCCGCCCCTCCCTCCTATAGTTCCCTCCTTCCCTAGTCTGGGGCCGTTTAGTGGCTGTTTTGATAAGCAACCGGAACCAGGGCGAGAGAGACAGGATCCATTATTTGCAGTTTGTGATGCCTGTGCGGTCTCCAGAGCCTGGATTTTTTTTACAGTGAATTTAGGGGCAGGCAGCTAGCGGATCACGGAGAGATGTCGGCGAATTAAGACAAAAATATAATCGCGCAGAAAGTAAACAAACTTGCATAGTGCACCTTTAAGATCCGAGCGGAGGTTTCCAAAGACAAAATGAAGATTGACCCCAATTTGCCAGTTAGCGGATGTGACCAAACGTGGAAGTCAAGCTGAAAACAATAGGAAAACAAAATGTTGTCATAGAAAATAATTTCCGTAAATTGACGAAAACAAATATTTTTCACATCACAGGGGGAAAAGGAACAACGTGACAATCAGCCTATAGGCATGGTGCACTGAAACTATACACTACTTACTGAGTTTTATTGGGCCATGATGAGGAAAAGTGTCTGAAAATAGGTAGCCTATGTACAGGGCTGGCTGGCTAGCATGCTAAAGCTTTTCGCAATTAAAGTATTAAGTTACCCGTGTAACAGTTGTCGTGGAGACTTGAATTACTAATTTAAAGGGCAAAGGAGTTAGCATGCTTGCTAGCGAATTATTCATCCCATTGACTTAAACAGACTAGAGGCATACGCTTTTTTCATTCTCCAACTGCAGCTCCTGATCTCGTTCCAGTTTTGCTATCATGGCTGAAGTGTCGATTTTACTCAAGATCTTGTGGTGGAAAATGAATTTACAAACCCCAATTCCGATGAAGTTGAGAAGTTGTGTAAAACGTGAATAAAAACAATACAATGATTTGCAAATCCTTTTCGACTGATATTCAATTATACACTACAAGGACAAGATATTTGATGTTCAAACTGATAAACTTTATTGTTTTTTTGGAAATATTCACTAATTTTGAATTTGATGCCTGCAACATGTTCCAAAAAAGCAGGGACAGGGGCATGTTTACCACTGTGTTACATCACCTATCCTTTTAACAACACTCAATAAGTGTTTGGGAACAGAGGAAACTAACTGTAGAAGCTTTGTAGGTGGAATTTTTTTCCATTCTTGCTTGATGTACAACTTCAGTTGCAGAACAGTCCAGGGTCTCCGTTGTTATGTTTTGCGCTTCATAATGCACCACACATTTTCAATGGGAGACACGTCTGGACTGCAGGCAGGCCAGTCTATTACCCACACTCTTTTACTACGAAGCCACACTGTTGTAACATGTGCAGAATGTGGCTAGGCATTGCCTTGCTGATATAAGCAGGGACGTCCCTGAAAAAGACGTCGCTTGGATGGCAGCGTATGTTGCTCCAAAACCTGCACGTACCTTTCAGCATTAATGGTGCCTTCGCAGATGTGCAAGTTACCCATGCCATGGGCACTAACACATCCCCACACAATCACAGATGCCGGCTTTTGAACTTTGTGCTGATAGCAATCTGGATGGTCCTTTTCCTCTTTAGCCTGGAGGACACGACGTCCATGATTTCCAAAAACAATTTGAAATGTGGACTCGTCAAACCACAGCACACTTTTCCACTTTGCGTCAGTCCATCTCAGATGAGCTTGGGCTCAGAGAAGCCGGCAGCGTTTCTGGGTGTTGTTGATGGCTTTCGCTTTGCATTGTAGGGTTTTAACTTGCACTTATAGATGTAGCGACAAACTGTGTTAACTGACAACGGTTTTCCAAAGTGTTCCTGAGCCCACATGGCAATATCCTTTACAGATTGATGTCGGTTTTTAATACAGTGCCGTCTGAGGGACCGACGGTAACGGGCATTCAATGTTGGTTTTTGGCCTTGCCGCTTACGTGTAGAGATTTCTCTGGATTCTCTGAATCTTTTGATATTACGGACTGTAGATGATGAAATCCCTAAATTCCTTGCAACTGCACGCTGAAATACTTAGTTTTTAAACTGTTGAACTATTTGCTCACGCAGTTGTTCACAAAGTGGTGAACCTCACCCCATCCTTGCTTGTGAACGATTGAGCCTTTCGGGGATGCTCCTTTTATACCTAATCATGACACTTACCTGCTTCCAAGTAACCTGTTCACTTGTGGAACGTACCGAACAGGTGTTTTTTGAGCATTCCTCAACTCTCCCAGTCTTTTGTTGCTCCTGTCCCAGCTTTTTTGGAACGTGATGCAGGCATCAAATTCAAAAAGAGTGAATATTTCCAAAAAAACAATGAAGTTTATCAGTTTGAACACTAAATATCTTGTCTTTGTAGTGCACTCAATTGAATATTGGTCGAAAAGGATTTGCAAATCATTGTCACTACCAGCACCTAAAAACCGAGAAAGTGCACCTTTTTCCGAGAAATTCCTATTAAAACTTAAAATACACTGAGGTTTACTGAAGATTTTAGGCCAACTCTGTTAACCTCGGAAACATTTTACGGAGGTATCCCGAAGTCTGTCCAGTTTACTTCAGTTTGGACAACACCTCAGTAAACCTCCGTTTAATTTTCCCAAAACACACAGAGGATTGTCCAGCCCACTGAAGCTCAGAGAGCACATCGGTATTCCTCGGGAAAATTTCACCAAGGTAGACCGAAGTTTGTCTGCTTGGCCTATGCTCGCACCAGAACAAACGGGAGGCGTGAAGACAGTCAAACCACATGCCTCATTAAAGACCTCCCTCCAGTACTGCAGTCCAAACACCAATTAATTATGCAAATTACCAGTACTGCCTGTTCAAGGAGGTGCAGTGTAATTAAGCCAGGCCCTAGATGCAGTCTGGATGAAGTATAGGCTTACAGTACGGAATATTTAATATATTCCGAATAGTGAGCATGTGTTTTTGTTGTTCTTACTATTATGGTGGTGGTTTTCCCTTTGCCAATTCCTGTATGCAGCACAGACTGAGCAGGCTGAACTAACCCTGTGCTTCATCTGGACTGTATCTGGGGCCTGGCTTAATTACATGAGGCATGTGTTTTGACTGTCTTCACACCTCCCCTTTGTTCTAGTGCGAGCATAGGCCTAGCAGACAAACTTCAGTCTACCTCTGCAAAATTTTCCCAAGGAATACCGATGTGGTCTCTGAACTTCAGTGGGCCAGACAATCCTCAGTGTGTCTTGGGAAAATTTAACGGAGGTTTACTGAGGTTTTGTCCAAACTTAAGTAAACTGGGCAGACTTCGGGATACCTCTGTAAATTTTTTCCGAGGTTTACCTAGTTGTCCTCAAATCTTCAGTAAACCCCGGTGCATTCTAAGTTTTTGTAGGAATTTCACGGAAAAAGGTGCACTTTCTTGGTTTTTAGGTGCTAGTAATGTGTATTCTGTTTTTATTCACATTTTACACAATGTCCCAACTTCATTGGAATTGGGGTTTGTAGTTATAGTTTGAGTGATTTTTCTACATAAAATAGTTTCTACACTAATTTTATTATGGGCTTGCCACTCCATCTTCATTTTGCATTGTATTTTCATATTTTAGTTACTCAGGCATTATGCTTTTCATATTAAGGAGCTTTCTAAAGAAATTTGAAGATTCAAAGTGCTATTTTAAGCTTTAGCCGAAGGATATGATGAATGTAAGCTGGTTACCATTGCCAAAAATCAAAGAAGAAGAAAAATACCCTCTAGATTTTGACTTGCAGTTGAGCAGATTTACTTCGTTCGAAGTTATGCGCAGTAATCGTGACACAGCTCCTTCAAAGGCAATGCAAGTCATTTTGCATGTATTAAAAATCAGTTAAATAGTTAATATTTCAAAACTATAAGCAGGTAGTTATTCACCGCAGCCACACCTCACCGCGCTCATTACATTAATCAACGTTTTGATCATGCTTTCAGAGACAGACACATGCCTGCCTTCAAAGCAACAATCAAGCTCAAATCAATCTGTCATTTTGTATGTCAAACTAACTGCGTAATTCTCACTCTGTACATACAACACCGTATATATGTGGGGACACAAATCACAGGGTCTATCACCCGGCCAGCAACATTACTACCCAGTCGTGATAACAACACTGCGTAGCAGGAGCTAACAGGGCGTAGGTTGCAGCTCCTCGGGCTGTCCTGATTTGCTGACAGCACTAATGTTCTGCCTCACTCACCGAACGGGATTGGCTGAAATCAGGGTAGGGTTGCCGGGAAGGGATTTCTGGTCCGAGGGCTGGCGGCGCTTGACCTGAAAGAAGGAGTGGTGCTCCACACAGGACTTCCACAGGTTCTTACAGGCTCTGTAGTTTGGCATTATCAGAGCGACAATGTGGTCTCTACTTTCGCCCTGAATGCAGACACAAACACCATGCTGTGCATCACAAAAATGACCTCGGAACACATAAATACACAAACAAACACCGTGCCGTGCAATGCAAGCACAGCCTAACACACTCACACACCATGCCGTTCAACACAAACATGACCTAAGGGCACAAACACAGACACAGACCACATGCCATGTGTCACAAAGATGACCTAAGAAGGAGCATGCACACACACACGCAAACACACACACCATGCCGTGCAACACAAACAAGAACTGAGGGCACACGCACACAAACACATGCACAAAGCTGTGTAACACGATGATAACATAAGAACACACACACACACACCTGCGCGTGCGCGCACATACACAGCATGCTTTACAAGACACACATGACCTCAGAACACATACAAAACACATCTTCATATGACCACATGCAGACACATACGCATCATGGTATATAACACAAACATTACCTCAGAACACATACAAATACATGCATACACTTATATACACACCACAGAACACAACAAAAACTTGGGTACAGAGCACATAAACGCATACAATTATACAAAGACACACACCATGCTGCATAACACAAACATGACCTCTGAACACATTTCTAGGCACACTTGTAGTTACAGTTGTAGATATCCCATCAAACCCAAACACAAACCCTATCATATTAGCCACAGGTATACCCACCCAAACATAAGCTTAAAGCCCATCCAATCAAGTCACAGAAACCCAATCAAATTATTCAAAAAACCCCATCAAATAACTCATAAAAACCCCATAAAAACAGACATAGAAACACCGCTATAATCTTTCCCAGAAACCCCATCAAATCAGTCACAAAATTCCCCTCTTAATCAGCCACAGGAATTCAATTCAGGTAAATCAGACAAGTGAAGAATTGGTTCTTAAATTGGTCTGTCTATATGTGGATTCATAAAATACAAAATAATAATTGTACACTGGGCTCCAAAATTACTGGCAACCCTGACTGGCAAAGCACAAACAGTAATTTAAAAAATTCAAAAAATATAATTAGAGAGAAACTCTAAATTACAACGTGAGAAATACAGTTTGATATTAATGTTCCGATGGAACCAACCAAAATCATTTACTGGCTTAATTAAAAATCAATTTCCGAGCTGCATTGCGGAGCAGAAGTGACTATCACGGTGCGGGTTTGAGCCCCAGTCGTACCAACCAGCAGTGGTCGGCAGCTTTTTCAGAAGTAGCGCACAATTGGCCATTGCGCTATAGGGATGCAAATAGGGAAGGGGCTACCGGGAAGGGAAATATAAAATGGTTGCTTTGTTCGTCGTTCAAGCGCCTCCTGTTGGCCAGCCGGGCACTCGTCAGGAAGATTCTAAGCTTGTTCATGTTCGGGTATCCTCCGCCCTAGTTCTGAACTTGTGAGGATTCAACCAATGAGTGTAAAGAAGCAGTATTGATGGGCACATGCTTCAGAGAAGAGCAGTGAACCGTCCCTCTCTCCTGAATTGGCAACAAGGGGTCGCAAACGAGCAAGCCTTGTACATAGTTCCTCAATTGGGCATTCCAGATTCGGGTGGGATTGGAGATGCCAAATTATGAAAAAAAAAAAAAAAAATAATCAATTTCCTCAAAATCAAAGTTTCACAATTCATGGCACCCTTAAAGATTACTGTGAATAACATCTACTGAAATTAAAGCAGCTATCAAATTACACTTGTTTAAAGGGGGACTCAAAGATAATGCTGTTTTATATAAACATAATTAGTAAATAAATGTTGTAAAATACAAAAATGTGGAATTTTTGTTTTCAAAGACTAGATAAATGAGGTTTTATTCCCCCCAATCAGCTATCGTCTGCTACAACGGTCGTGTGATAATGACGAAACGTCGCCCTTCGCCCAGAGGTATGCGCTGTTATTGTGTTGGAGAGTGTGATTGTCCCAGTCCATTATTTGATGACAAATGATCGTTCAATATGGCCCATGTTTGTTTGTGACTGATGTTTGTTCATTGGCGCTCTCAATGAGACATCAACTGCTCCACCAAGAAACGAGAGGGTTTTTAACTAGCATCACATTTCCAGCCGTTCTCACTGATTGGTGATGAACTGGATTTAAGTGACAGAAAACAAATGTGAAAATATCTGGTAATTAATGTGTAAATATTCCATAATGTCGAAATTCCATTTCATAAATCTAACATGCGATCGAGGCATATTTTAATATTGCAGATACTTCATTTACCTTCCCACTCGGCGTCAGTTGCACTCTCACGACCATCACTTCTGTAGCTATGGTTAGCTGAGCACATCTAAGAAAACCATAACGATGTAGCAGTACTAGCTAGGTAGTTGCATCAAAAAATGTCAAAGTAAATTCAATATGAAACCGAAACAGAAAATCTGGCCCTGGAATATCGGCGATAGTTAAATCACATTTCTCGGATGATATACCTGTTATCTGCTCAGCATCTGATATAGACTGATAAGTAACAGAAGCAAACCGTTAATATTGAAGCAACCCTGCATATTTCAGAAAGTACTCAACATCATCTTGTGCAACTAGCCTATGGGCCATATTGAATGACCTTTTGTCATAAAATAATGGACTGGGACAATCACCGTATCCAACACAATAACAGCGCATACCTCTGGGCGAAGGGCGACGTTTCGTCATTATCACGAGACCGTTGTAGCAGAAGACAGCTGATTAGGGGGAATGAAACCTAATTTATCTAGTCTTTGAAAACAAAAATTCCACTTTTTTGTTTTTTACAACATTTATTAGGGGTTCAAGCCCGTAGGGCAGAAACCCTAATGTTTTTGTGCTGGTTTATTATTATTATTATTATTATTATTATTATTATTATGGGTCCAAGCAGGTAGGGCTGAAACCCTATTGTTGTTGTGCTGGTTTATTATTCTTAGGGGTTCAAGCCCGTAGGGCTGAAACCCTATTGTTTTTGTGCTGGTTCATTATTATTATTAGGGGTTCAAGCCCGTAGGGCTGAAACCCTATTGTTTTTGTGCTGGTTTATTATTATTATTATTGTTATTATTATTATTTCTTCTTCAGAAATGTTTTTGCAAATTCCCGTGAGATGGTAAACAGTAGAGACCTGAAATTTTGCACATTGGTTGGAAGTTGTGTGAAAATGCTGACCAAGGCATTTTTAACTCAGTCGGCCTGATGGTGGCACTATAATTCAAGGAAAACAGGTTTTCACTTTAAAGGTCATAACTCCTACGCTGTAAGTCTGATTTATACGAAACTTGGTATAGACATTCCTTGGTCCAATCTCTACAACTTTCCCATAAGGAACTCTAAGGTCTGCCATATTTGATTTTCCAGAATTTTTAATTTTTTGAAAAACACATTTTTGACATCTCCTCCTAGGCCTTAGGTCCGATTCCTTCGAAATTTGCTGTGGATCATTAGTGGACCAAGCTTATCAAAGAAGGCATAAAGCTTGTTGAAATCTCATTTGGTTTCCAAGATACTGACCAATGAACTTCGGCAGGGGTGTGGCTTAGCACATAAATGGACAAAACTCGACAACCATTGGGCCAATCATCACAGAACTTGCAAAATATGTCCATATAAGTACCAGGAACATACCTTGACAGTTTCATGCAAATCGGCCCATGGGGGGCGCTATAACACAAATCAGACTATAAATCAGCAATTGTTTGTTCTATAACCATAAAACTCACAGGATATATTCATATAAGTACCTGAAACATACCCAGAAAATTTCATTCAAATTGACTGATAGGGGGCGCTATAACTGCAAAACAAAGCAGCATGGTATAACACAAATCAGACTATAAATCAGCAATTGTTTGTCCTATAGCCATAAAATTCACAGGATATATTCATATAAGTACTGGAAACATAAATTGAAAATTTCATTCAAATTGACAGATAGGGGGCGCTATAAATGCAAAACAAAGCAGCATGGTATAACACAAATCAGACTATAAATCAGCAATTGTTTGTCCTATAGCCATAAAACTCACTGGATATATTCATATAAGTACTTGAAACATACTCTGAAAATTTCATTCAAATTGTCTGATAGGGGGCGCTATAAATGCAAAACAAAGCAACGTGGTATAACACAAATCAGACTATAAATCATAAATAGTTTTTCCAATCATTACAAAACTCACAGGATATGTCCACATAAGAACCTGAAACAAAGCCTGAACATTTCAATCAAATCGACCAGTAGGGGGTGCCATAAATGCACAAAATAGCCTAACATAACACAAATCAGACTATACATCATAAGTTGTTGGTCCTATCATTACACTGGCAAAATAGGTCCACATAAATACCTGCAACACACTCTTAAAGTGGTTTTTGTCCCGCGCCCCCACGATAGCGAGCAGAGCGGGGGACATAGTATTCAACTCCGTCCGGCCGTTCGTCATGTCCCGTTTGTTCTGAACGCGATATCTCAAGAATGGTTTGTCCGATTCCAATCATCTTTGGTGTTAAGGTATATTGGTGTGATACGCCGACCCCAGTAGATTTCCGTGACCTTTGAATTATTCTCAAGGTCATTAGGATCATTTTACCACTTACAAATTCCTTGTCAACATGATATCTCAAGAACAGTTCAACCGATTCCATTCATCTTTGGTGTCATGGTGTATTAGGGGCGGGGACATAGTATTCAGCTCCATTCCGTCCGTCTTTGTTGTGAACGTGATATCTCAAGAACGGTTTGACCGATTCCATTCGTCTCTGGTGTCAAGGTGTATTAGGGGCGGGGGACATAGTATTCAGCTCCGTCCGTCCGTCATGTCCCATTTGTTGTGAACGCGATATCTCAAGAACGGTTTGACCGATTCCATTCATCATTGGTGTCAAGGTGTATTAGGGAGTGCTCACAGCCCACTCGATTTAGGTGACCTTGCCATTATTCTCAAGGTCATTACAACCATTTGACCACTTATAAATACCTTGTCAACATGATATCTCAAGAACGGTTTTACCAATTACATTCATCTTTGGTGTCAAGGTGTATTAGGGGCGGGGGATATAGAATTCAGCTCCATCCGTCCGGCCGTCCGTCCGTCCCATCCCGTTTGTTGTGAATGCAATATCTCAAGAACGGTTTGACCGATTCCATTCATCTTTGGGGTCAAGGTGTATTAGGGCCAGGGGACATAGGGCTCTATCTTTCACACTGCCCTACCCGTTGCCACTACCCGCTACCCGTGAATTACGCATTTAGCAGCTTCCACTATCCCTAAACGGTATCTTGCGGCCACACTACCCGCTATACATTATGCCGAATCCTTTATTTGCGACTAGAGGTGTGCCCGTGGGCGTGTTTATGCGCTTTCCCTAAAATTGCTATCTTGACCACATAGGTTAGGGAAAGCGTATAGCGGGTCCTCAAACCACCCGCTACCCATTTGGCAATTGAAGACACGGCTTCTCTCCCCCTATGCGATCTAACAGCGACAAATGGGCTACATTCAGTTCAGAAAAATAATTAATTATAATTAGGTCTATGCACTGGCACTCAGCGACGTAACTTTTTTTTTCCAGCGAGAGCGGCATTTCAGAACTCTTCAGCGAATGAAGGTAATTCTGGTGACAAGTACGTGGTTTCGTCCGTTTACATTTTCCAATCGGACAGCTGTCAATTTTTTACAGCAAGTTGCGTGGACGGTGCTGCAAAAACAGGTGTGCGTACTTGTGCCGAAATTACCTTCATTCGCAAAAGAGTTCTGAAATGCCGCTCTCGCTGGAAAAAAATAATACCGTTGCTGAGTGCCAGTGCATAGACCCATTTATAATTAAATTATTTTTCTGTACTGAATGTAGCCCATTATTTTGTCGCTGTTAGATTGCATGGGGAGAGAAGCCGTGTCTTCAATTGCCACTTGAATATTCTTGAATTGGAAAACGTGTTAATAAGGGAAAACTATCTAGAATTAGCCAGGACTAATTGTAGTCAATAAAGGGAAGGATATTTTCTCCCAAATTTTCAGGTCTAGCGCCCGGCCCTGAGTATTATTTCCCACAGAACGAGAGCGTGGCAAAACTGCGCCTCTCCCATCAGGCAGTGACGGAATTATGTCACCTGGTTGCAGATGATGTATACACCGCTGCCAGCTGTCCGTATGCCTTGCCCGTTGCTGTTAGGGTTACTGTGGCACTATTTTTCTATGCTAGTGGGTCATTCCAACACCCACTCAGCTCAATTGGAAGCATGACCCACTCATGGTGAAACGCATTTTTTTCTTTTTCTTTTTTTTGAAGTTTCAATCACAAAAGGGGCAGGCTTGATGTTTTTTTTATTACATATCAAACATTAAACAATATGTCAATGTCAGATAATAATAATAATAATAATAATAAAATAATACAATTCATGATTAACTTAACAAAAACAGATCCTCCCCTGTCTGGATTTGACCTCATGCACCAGCAATTTAACTTCGTCTCCGGAGAAACGTGGCGACCTTCCTCTCTCCATCACGGATTTCTGTTTGAGGATTTGGGATAGCGCAGCCTGCTCCTAAAGGCAATGGCACCTAGCACACCGATTGGTTTAACTGGCGTAACGCCCAAACCACGCCTATGCATAATATAACGGGTAGCGCAGGTGTTTTAGGGATATAGGCAGGTGTGCAAGATAGCAACTTTTGCGGGGGAACGCCTCTTACGCAATGCTAAATCCCCAAATAACGGGTTTAGGGACTCTGGCGCAAGATAGGGCCCATAGTATTCAGCTCCATCAGTCCATCCGTCCGGCCATCTGTCCGTCACGTCCCGTTTGTTGTGAAGGCGAAATCTCGAGAACGCTTTGACCGATTTTATTCATCTTTGGCTTCAATGTGTAATTTTGTGATACGCCGACCCCAGTGGATTTCCATCACCTGGCGGGGGACAAGGCCACATTTAGTGGCAACACTTGTTAATTAAGCTGTTAAAGCTTTCAACTACTAATGGTCTTTCTTGGCTTGAACCCCGGAATTGCCGCTTGCGGCTATATTTATTATTATTAGGGGTTCAAGCCCGTAGGGCTGAAACCCTATTGTTTTTGTGCTGGTTTATTTTTATTATTATTATTATTATTATTATTAGGGGTTCAAGCCCGTAGGGCTGAAACCCGATCGTTTTTGTGCTGGTTTTTTTTATTATTATTATTATTATTATTATTATTATTATTTCTTTTCTTCTTCAGAAATGTTTTCGCAAATTCCCGTGAGATGGTAAATGGTATAGACCTGAAATTTTGTACATTGGTTGGAAGTTGTGTGTAAATGCTGACCAAGGCATTTTTAACTCAATCGGCCTGATGGTGGCGCTATAATTCAAGAAAAACAGGTTTTCACTTTAAAGGTCATAACTCCTACGCTGTAAGTTTGATTCACTCGAAACTTGGTACAGACATTCCTTGGTCTAATCTCTACAACTTTCCCATAAGGACCTTTGAGATCCGCCATATTTGATTTGCCGGAATTTTGAATTTTTTGAAAAACACATTTTTGACATCTCCTCCTAGACCGTAGGTCCGATTCCTTCGAAATTTGCTGTGGATCATCAGTGGACCAAGCTTATCAAAGATTGACAGTTTCATGCAAATCGACCCATAGGGGGCGCTATAACACAAATCAGACTATAAATCAGCAATTGTTTGTCCTATAGCCATAAAACTCACTGGATATATTCATATAAGTACTTGAAACATACTCTGAAAATTTCATTCAAATTGTCTGATAGGGGGCGCTATAAATGCAAAACAAAGCAACGTGGTATAACACAAATCAGACTATAAATCATAAATAGTTTTTCCAATCATTACAAAACTCACAGGATATGCCCACATAAGAACCTGAAACAAAGCCTGAACATTTCAATCAAATCGACCAGTAGGGGGTGCCATAAATGCACAAAATAGCCTAACATAACACAAATCAGACTATACATCATAAGTTGTTGGTCCAATCATTACACTAGCAAAATAGGTCCACATAAATACCTGCAACACTCTCTTAAAGTGGTTTTTGTCCCTCGCCGCCATGATAGCGAGCGGAGCGGGGGACATAGTATTCAGCTCCGTCCGGCCATCCGTCATGTCCCGTTTGTTCTGAACGTGATATCTCAAGAACGGTTTGACCGATTCCATTCATCTTTGGTGTTATGGTATATTGGGGTGATACGCCAACCCCAGTAGATTTGCGTGACCTTGGCATTATTCTCAAGGTCATTAGGATCATTTGACCACTTACAAATTCCTTGTCAACATGATATCTCAAGAACGGTTCGACCGATTCCATTCATCTTTGGTGTCAAGGTGTATTAGGGGCAGGGGACATAGTATTCAGCTCCATCCGTCCGCCCGTCCGTCTGTCTGTCCCGTTTGTTGTGAATGTGATATCTCAAGAACGGTTTGACCGATTCCATTCGTCTTTGGTGTCAAGGTGTATTAGGAGAGGGGGACATGGTAGTCAGCTCTGTCCATCCGTCCGTCCGTCCGTTATGTCCCGTTTGTTGTGAACGCGATATCTCAAGAACAGTTTGACCGATTCCATTCATCTTTGGTGTCAAGGTGTATTTGGGGAGTGCTCACAGCCAACTCAATTTACGTGACCTTGCCATTATTCTCAAGGTCATGACGACCATTTGACCACTTACAAATTCCTTGTCAACATGATATCTCAAGAACGGTTCGACCGATTCCATTCATCTTTGGCGTCAAGGTGTGTTAGGCGCGGGGGACATAGTATTCAGCTCCGTCCGTCCGTCCGTCCATCCGTCCGTCAAGTCCCGTTTGTTGTGAATGTGATATCTTAAGAACGGTTCGACCGATTCCATTCATCTTTGGCGTCAAGGTGTGTTAGGCGCGGGGGCCATAGTATTCAGCTCCGTCTGTCCGTCCGTCCATCAAGTCCCGTTTGTTGTGAATGTGATATCTTAAGAACGGTTCGACCGATTCCATTCATCTTTGGTGTCAAGGTGTATTAGGGGCGGGGGACATAGTATTCAGCTCTATGCATTCGCCCGGCCGTCTGTCCGTCCGTCCCGTCCCGTTTGTTGTGAACGCGATATCTCAAGAACGGTTTGACCGATTCCATTCGTCGTTGGTGTCAAGGTGTATTAGGGGCGGGGGACATAGTATGCAGCTCCGTCCGTCCGTCCATCCATCAGTCATGTCCCGTTTGTTGTGAACGTGATATCGCAAGAACGGTTTGACCGATTCCATTCATCTATGGTGTTAAGGTATATTGGTGTGATACGCTGACCCCAGTAGATTTCCGTGACCCTGGCATTATTCTCAAGGTCATTATGATCATTTGACCGCTTACAAATTCCTTGTCAACATGATATCTGAAGAATGGTTCGGCCGATTCCATTCATCTTTGGTGTCAAGGTGTATTAGGGGAGCGTTCACAACCCACTCAATTTTCGTGACCTTGCCATTATTGTCTAGGTCATTACGACCATTTGCCCACTTACAAATACCTTCATAACATGATATCTCAAGAACGGTTTGACCGATTCCATTCATCTTTGGTGTCATGGTGTATTAACATGATTATCCATCGTCCGGCCGTCCGTCTATCATGTCCTGTTTGTTGTGAACGCAATATCTCAAGAACAGTTTGAGCGATTCCATTCATCTTTGGTGTCAAGGTGTATTAGGGGCGGGGGACATAATATTCAGTTCCATCCGTCCGGCCGTCCGTCTGTCCGCCCCCTTTGTTGTGAATGCAATATCTCAAGAACCGTTTGACCGATTCCATTCATCTTTGGTCTCAAGGTGTGTTAGAGGCGGGGGACATAGTATTCAGCTCCAGCTGTCCGGCCGTCCGTCATGTCTCGTTTGTTGTGAACGCGATATCTCAAGAACGGTTTGACCAATTCCATTCATCATTCCATTCCAAAACCATAAACGGTTTTCCCAATCATTACAAAACTCACAGGATATGTCCACATAAGAGCCTGAAACAAAGCCTGAAAGTTTCAATCAAATCGACCTGTTGAGGGGCGCCACAAATGCACAAAATAGCCTAACAGAACACAAATCAGACTATACATCATAAGTTGTTGGTCCAATCATTACACTGGCAAAATAGGTCCATATAAATACCTGCAACACACTCTTAAAGTGATTTTTGTCCCCCGCCGCCGCAGTAGCGAGCGGAGCACGGGACATAGTATTCAGCTTCGTCCGGCCGTCCGTCATATCCCGTTTGTTGTGAATGCGATATCTCAAGAATGGTTTGTCCGATTCCAATCATCTTTGGTGTTAAGGTATATTGGTGTGATACGCCGACCCCAGTAGATTTGCGTGACCTTTGAATTATTCTCAAGGTCATTAGGATCATTTTACCACTTACAAATTCCTTGTCAACATGATATCTCAAGAACAGTTCAACCGATTCCATTCATCTTTGGTGTCATGGTGTATTAGGGGCGGGGGACATAGTATTCAGCTCCATCCGTCCGCCCGGCTGTCCGTCCGTCCGTCCCGTTTGTTGTGAACGTGATATCTCAAGAACGGTTTGACTGATTCCATTCATCTTAAGTGTTAAGGTATATTGTTGTAATACGCCCACCCCAGTAGATTTCCGTGACCTTGGCATTATTCTCAAGGTCATTAAGACCATTTGACCACTTACAAATTCCTTGTCAACATGATATCTCAGGAACGGTTTGACCGATTCCGTTCATCTTTGGTGTCAAGGTGTATTAGGGGCAGGGGACATAGTATTCAGCTCCATTCGGCCGTCCGTCCGTCCATCCCGTCCCATTTGTTGTGAACGTGATATCTCAAGAATGGTTTGACCGATGCCATTCATGTTTGGTCTCAAGGTGTATTAGGGGCAGGGGACATAGTATTTTAGCTCCGTCCGGCCATCCGTCCGTCGTGTCCCGTTTGTTGTGAACGCGATCTCTCAAGAACAGTTTGACCGATTCCATTCATCTTTGGTCTCAAGGCGTATTAGGGCGGGGGACATAGTATTCAGCTACGTATATCCGTCTGTCATGTCCCGTTTGTTGTGAACGCAATATCTCGAGAACGGTTCGACCGATTCCATTCATCTTTGGTGTCAAGGTGTATTAGGGGCAGGGGACATAGTATTCAGCTCCATTCGGCCGTCCATTCGTCCGTCCCATCCCGTTTGTTGTGAATGTGATATCTCAAGAATGGTTTGACCGATTCCATTCATTTTTGGTCTCAAGGTGTATTAGGGGCGGGGGACATAGTATCTTAGCTCCGTCTGTCCGTCCGTCCGTCCGTCATGTCTCGTTTGTTGTGAACGCAATATCTCAAGAACGGTTTGACCGATTCCATTCATCTTTGGTGTCAAGGTGTATTAGGGGAGTGCTCACAGCCCACTCGATTTACGTGACCTTGCCATTATTCTCTAGGTCATTACGCCCATTTGACCACTTACAAATACCTTGTCAACATGATATCTTAGGAACGGTTTGACCCATTCCATTCATCTTTGGTGTCAAGGTGTATTAGGGCCGGGGGACATAGTATTCAGCTCCATCCGTCTGGCCATCCATCTGTCCCGTCCCGTTTGTTGTGAACGTGACAACTCAAGAACGGTTTGACCGATTCCATTCATCTTTGGAGTCAAGATGTATTGGGGGGTGCTCACAGCCCACTCGATTTACGTAACCTTGGCATTATTCTCAAGGTCATTACAACCATTTTACCGCTTACAAATACCTTGTCAACATGATATCTCAAGAACGGTTTGACCCATTCCATTCATCTTTGGTGTCAAGGTGAATTAGGGCCGGGGGACATAGTATTCAGCTCCGTCAGTCCATCCGTCCGGCCGTCCGTCCGTCATGTCCTGTTTGTTGTGAACGCAAAATCTCAAGAATGCTTTGACCGATTTTATTCATCTTTGGCATCAATGTGTATTTGTGTGATACACCGACCCCAGTCGATTTCCGTCACCTGGCGGGGGACATGGCCACGTTTAGTGGTAACACTCGTTAATTAAGCTGTTAAAGCTTTCAACGACTAATGGTCTTTCTTGGCTTGAACCCCGGAATTGCCGCTTGCGGCTACATTTTACTAATTATGTTTGTATAAAACAGCGTAATGCATTATTCTTGAGTTCCCCTTTAAGTTCTAAGTGTTAAGGAACCATACTGAGCCATTACATCACTTCCTGTTTCACTAAGGTATAAAAATGAGGCACGAAACATGCAATATCCCTTCGTAATTCATCACCATGAAGAAAACAAAACAACTGTCAGTTCGAAAGAGGCAGATGGTAATAGACCTTCATAAGTCTGGTAATGGCTACAAGAAGATTTGCAAACAATTGAATGTGCACAGTCATGTCAATTCTTAAAAATTCCAAAGACATGAACTGTTGAAAACCTCAAGGTTAGAGGACCCAACTGCATTCTGCCCCCCAGAATACTGAAGAGGATGGCAAGTAACGCAAAGGAATTGCAGGCCTTGGTGGCATCTTGGCATTATTACAACATCATGCTTTTTTTTTCTTTATTTTTAAGGAAAGCCATGCCTTGATTTTTGTTGTTTTTAAATAAGACCTATGATAAGGCTGTTTTTTGTTGTCCTCAATTTAATAAACGCGTTCACCTTGTGTAACATGGTTTGTTTAAATGATCTACTTATTTTGTTTCCATTAAATGCAAAATGAAGGCCTACCTTCCATAGTTAGAGCATTTGAAATAAAGCCTTGCTCTGACCTTGACAAATCATTGCGTTATTCTGTTATTTACTCTTTTTTTAAGATTAAAGCAGAAAGTAATAATAATGAGTATTATTATTATCATTAATATTATTATTTTTATTATTACTACATGTACCCACATTTTGTGGAGAGAAAATGTCACGCCCTAGCATCCAGAAATGTTATGAGGTCGCCAGTGCATGACAGATGGCTACCTCACCCTGAGGACCCAGCAGGGACTTTCACCTCCACCCAACCCTGGATCAACCCCACCCCCCCCCTTTTTCCACCCTTAAGAAGCTGGGCGTTTCAGGTTCATTATTCCCACATTTGCGTGCTTTTTGACGCCCCGTGCCAGCACCCGGCACAAGAGACCTGCATTGCCCTTGGCTCCAGCGGTCTGCATACCCGACAGCTGCAACAGCCAGTCGCCTCTTGCGGCCACAGCCGTCAGTCTAGTACCCCCTCGTGGCTCCAGCTGTCACCCTGGTGCCCCCGCGCAGCTCCAGCAGTCAGCCTGTTGCCCCTGCTTCTCCAGCAGTAACCCCTAGATTCCACCGGGTGTGTATCTGCAGCATAACGTGAGCGACACTATTTTGCTCCGTCTTGCAGGCGACTGCACGTTCCTCCGAGCGCGAAACGCCAGCGCAGCGTTCTTGCCTGCTGATACAATCGACCTGCTTTGATTTCGCATATTTTGTCATTTTTTCCAGGATATTTGTGCAACGAACATAAATGCTTTCTGTTGTTTTTTCTGCTTTAATTGCATTTAACCCTCTCATGCATGAATGATGAAAAACTCAGTCAGGATTTTTTTACTAATATGCAGCAGTGCCCAAAATTGCAGGCATATATAGAGAAAAAACACTTCTAAACAGCTGTACACTGTAGTGACCTCCATGCACGAAAGAGTTAATGTCATTTCCGACTTTGTTGTGCTGTAGCCTACTACAGTCCAGCCGTGAACGCCATAGACAAAAAAAATGTGCCCGTGTTTACGTTAAACAAAATCACAGACAAGTAGTCGAAAAGTAAGCTATAAACAAATTTTATATCAAAGATTTGTGGCTAGTTTCTTTTCGTCAAAAGCGTATTCCCCTGGATAGTTACTTCCTGCATGGCACAATCTGGTGTGCGGTTCCCATTAGCACAAATAATAACGTAGTTGGATCCAATGACTGTATATGGTCAAACTATGGGTAATATATCCCTGCTATATTCAGATCAGCGCAACTGCGGCCCGCCACCGCCAGAAATAGACTCGGCGCGTATTCTCGGCGAAGCAGCACGGACAGACACTTCTAGGATGCTGCCGAGACGTGCCGTGGCGTGTCTAGAATGGCCGCAATGAACTCCAGCAACCACGTCGCGGCAGTAACGCGGCCAAGACACTACTGGTGGAATCAAGGGGCAAGTCCCCCGCTGCAGCGCCATGCCTATCTCCGGTCCAGCTGCAGCGCCACAACCGGCTCCAGTCCAGCTGCAGCGCCTTGCCTGTCTGGAAGTTATGCCTTGGGGGTGGGTATGTAATGCCCTTCCCCATTGGCATTTTAGAACCTCAGCTACCTGCCCTTATTCAATCATTCAATTTAGAAACTGCTCCTTTAGTTAATGGTACCACCTGTTTCTTCTTTGTTAATTATCATTCCCTCCTCTTATTTAACCCCTTGTGTATGGGAAACACACATGAGCGGGCTGGCTCACTGAATGGCATACCAGGAACCGCAAATGCGCGGAGCACTCGGTTGACCACCGTGGCCTGATTTGAGTATGCAGGCGCGCTGCCATGCCCGAGATTGTTGGCTAGCACTTGTGATGATTGCCAAGGAAGTATCTCATGCACATTCTTTGCCTGTTTCTTCACCTGTTTGCTGTGATGATTGCCAGGAAAAGCATTTTATCCACAATTTTTGGATGATGGCACAACACGACAATAGAAACTGAATTTTTATGCTTAATTTTTCCACTCTGTTTAAATGAATACAGAAAAATCAAAAAATATACAAAATCATTTAGTCTCATTCCAGTACACCCGTTTCGTGTGGTACAGTTTGTTACACGGTTAGAAGTACAAACTAACTTTGCAAGTGTCACATCTGAACCAGGACTCATGGTGAACTTTGTTCTTGGAACAGACGACGCACTGTGTCCGCGGTTTTTGGGTCTTTCCCGTGGATGGATGGCTCTCCAAGAAGTGTCGTCCAAGGAGTCTTCTCGGAGATGGTGACTCCGCCCATTCTCTTCGCAAAAACTCACATCTTCAGCTCAGGATACACACCCAATGAACGATCCGGTACTTCAATAGTCTGACCCAATATTGGTACAAAATCATTCACAGCAATTGCCTTACAGCAGTTGCATATTGACACCACACACCATCCAGCATACCCATCCACGAATATGTGGTGCCCGGCCACGGGACCAGATTGCCTGCACGCACATATGCGGGTCCCGTCCAACTGGCTCGAATGTGTTGCATACACGCCAGTCACTTGAGCATTCAGTCGATACAAAACCATACACAGGGAGCGAAAGCTTAGTTTTCCCCTTCACGGCCAGGTAGCCATAGTCTGTTCCGCTTTTTGTTTCGTGCACTTTTTGTTATCCATCAAGTTTTGTATTTGTTTTTGTGATTCTTACCCTCTTTATTTAATAAAATCCACATCCCTGCATTTGGGTCCTTCATCTCCACTCCTTGCCCTGGCGTCCTATTACCATCTCTGGGTGCCAGGGCATGACAGACAAGAAGCTGTGTCGCCTATCATCAATGCCCTCTTCAGCCTAACACCTAAACGATAGGACATGATCTTTTTCTTTGGCTTTATAACATTTGTGTAATATGATATGATTGACCCATTTTTGTTGTTTTATCAGCGGTTAATGGATTTTTTTCCCGCCCAATGAATGATTTTTTTCCGGGAATGGATAACGTCATCCCAAAAGTGCATCTATTATGATTTTTCTTAATTTTAATATCGTAGTGTGAATCATATCGTTTTTATGCACATTAAAAAAGTCTGTGTCGGAAAACAACTCGGAGTCACCTCCAGAAGAAGCGCTCTCTGCTGCAAAACACACTGCTCCAGAGCTGACTGAAATGCCCCAATAGCTTCTGGCCATTTTTACATCTATTGTTGATGTCAACAATTGAATTTTCTCACCAAGCAGATAGTTTGGCACGCCCTTGAATCAAGTGGGTTAGCCCACAAGGCTACACCGGTATTTGTTTCTGAAGCTCATTTACACTCAGAAGCGGAAATCCATTTATGGTAGGGACTGCTTTTATTGGACTGAGAGTTAAACGTCGGATTCGAGGATTCGCGGTCTTTGGGAGTCGTGTGGTATATCGGTGTATGGATTTTATATGCAAAATGAATTCGCCCATAAAGTGCATTCAGAGAAGCAGTTGTTAATGTTTACATTTTAAATCAATATAAAGTTAGCCAAAATCTGTCATCACTGGTGTTGTGAATGTACAAGTAGGCCCATAAGCACAAACTCTTCAATGCCACCAATGTCCACAACTAATTCAGCCACCCCTTGGTCGTTTAAACGTTGAAACATTTAATTTTCCACCATTTACATGTTTCCCATTTTAGTGAGGTCTGCCCATCCCTAACATTATGCATTTTCAGATCGTTGCAAGTTAATGAGTAAAACTCAAATATCTCTTTTGACATTGAAGGTATCTCCAATTCAGTGTCTGCTTTAACTTTGTGCAAAAACTGGGCACTAATTAGCTGACAGTCATTTGGAGAAAAAATGGTCAAGCTAAGAGAAATAAACCAGCCGCATCCAAAAAAACATGAAGTTTGATGCTAGGGTGAGCACAGGGTAGGAGTCAGTCTCCACAGCAAGTTAATTAGCCAGCTAGCTAGCTAGCATAGTGCCGACTGGAAAGCTAGAGTAACGGTCAGCTTACCAACAGGCGCTCGCCGTCTGCTGTTCTTCAGGTGTTATAGTGTTGCATATCGCGCAAAAAAAGGCAAAAAAAAAAAAAAAAAGGATTCAATTTTGGCAGTTTTTCCCTTACCTCCTCTCCTCTCCACTTTCTTCTTTTACTTTGTCTCTTGTGTTTGTTCTTTGATGCATGCATTCTCAGTGAACTCACTAAGAAAGGCTAGCTAACCAAAATAGCCAACTAGGCCATTTGATAGCTCATCATATTTCCCATTGACCCCCTCAAAAGAAAAGCAAGAGGAATGGTATTTATCAATAATATTAAAAGAAAATATGCAGCCTAACCACTGTCAATTCATATATAAAAAAATCACCCCTATGTATTTGCATAAGTATTAAACATGAACTGATTAAAAACTTAAAATATTAGTCACCATAAGTAAGATTTGTTTGGCTTTGGTGTTTTTCAAAATGCAAGAAATGCCAGTTAATTGCAGATTACTGAAAAGCAAAAGCAGTCTACGTGCAGTGGTCAACACCCATCATTTTTCAATATTCGGCCATTATTGTTCTGTTTCAAACAATTGATTTTTGAGAATTTTAAGATCGTCACATTCAAGCAGTGGTAAATAAATATTTGTAACTTCAAGGGCCTATGATGTGAAGAAAATACTTCTGATTTTGCTCTTTTTATCAAGGAGTTTATAAACATTTTGATTGCTCTTAGCATACATGACATTGTATTCATCATACTAATAGTTATGCTTTATGAATATCTAAATCTTGTTTCCTAGTTTATCATCTCAATTTGTTTGAAATTAACGCCTATACAGCACCTACTCCTAGAAAACAGTTCCAACGTCCCTGAATAAGATTTAACAATGTTCAAGACAAGAATGCCATCTTTATGAAAGACCTGATTAGCATTCCATACCGTGGTGGAGACGAAGATAAGTTTCCTAAATACTGAACAATTCATGTGCACAAACATAAGTGCATAAGCACAGAAGGTGAATCCCTTGACTGATTTCATGGGGATAATATGAATTTAATTTCAGAATATGTTCCAAGCAAAGGGCCTAACGTTCTTCAGTCACTCACATGATGATGCCTCAGCTGAATAAAAAAACGTTTTCTCTTGAAGGCAACCTTGACGATATTCACCCTGCAATGGCAAATATTCTGTTACTCTGTTAGGAAAAAATTTTCTGAAACACGTCTATGCCCATTAAAACATTCAAAAACTTATATAATCAAAACTATTAACTGCATGGCATGTTTCCATATGTTCTTAGCCCTGGTACTGAGCAGGTCAAACAGACCAGATTTAAACTTTTGCAGAGAAGAATCATGCTCTTCAGAGGCTGGAGTCTAAATTGGAGAGTATTTCATCAAGTGTTTCGCTCAGTTGCTTACCATCTGCACAAGAACACTACTCTCACCATGACTTTCATGCAGTGGATTCATTATTATGCATTAGCATCTAATAGGATGCGAGGATCAGGGTCATAAACTCACCAAGAGAAGAAGTTCGAGCAGATCATATCTCTGAAGATAGCCACACCGCCAGATGCAATTCCCACCATCAAATCACACTGGCTGGAATCCTGTGAGCCAGAAACAGCATGTGACCCAACACTAACAACGTACACAATCCATACCCAACACATCCTGCACCTATGTTGTACAACCCCAATTCCAAAATAGTTGGGACAAAGTGTAAATTGTGAATAAAATCAAAAACGCAATGAATTTCAAATCACACCAGCCAGTATTTTATTCACAATAGAACAGATAACATAGCAAATGTTGAAACTGAGAAATTTTACAATTTTATCCACAAAATGAGCTCATTTCAAATTTGATGGCTGCTACAGGTCACAAAAAAGTTCGGACAGGGGCCTGTTTACCATGGTGTACCATCCCCTCTTCTTCTTAACACAGAGTGGAGGTGTCTGGGCATTGAGGAGACAAGTTTCTTGAGTTTAGCCATTGGAATTTGATCCCACTCTTGTTTAATACAGCCTTCCAGCTGCTGGAGAGTATTGGATCTCCTTTGACGGACTTTTCGTTTAATTATGCGCCAAATATTCTCAATCGGTGAAAGATCAGGACTGCAGCCAGGCCAGTTCAGCACACGGACTCTTCTACAACGAAGCCATGCTGTTTGTAATAGCTGCAGTATGTGGTTTTGCATCGTCATGCTGAAATACACAAGGCCTTCCCTGGAATAGATGTCGTCTGGAGGGGAGCATATGTTGCTGTAAAACCTTTATATACCTTTCAGCATTCATGGTGCTTTTTAAAACATGCAAGTGTCCCACACCATATGCACTAATGCATCCCCATACCATCAGAGATGCTGGCTTTTGAACTGAACACTGATAACGGGAGGGTTGGTCTTTGTCCTCTTTAACCCGGAGGACACAACACCCATTATTTCCAACAAGAATGTCAAATTTGGACACGTCTGACCACAGGACACTTTGCCACTTTGCTACACACCATTTTAAATGAGCCTTGGCCCACAGAACACGGCGGCGCTTCTGGATCATGCTCAACAATGGCTTCCTTTTTGCATGATAGAGTTTTAGGTGGCATCTGTGGATGGCATGGCGGACTGTGTTTACAGACAGTGGTTTCTTGAAGTATTCCTGGGCCCATTTATTAATGTCAATGACAGAATCATGCTGGTGAGTGATGCAGTGGTGTCTGAGGGCCCCAAGATCATGGGCATCCAGTAAAGGTCTTCGGCCTTGTCCCTTACGCACAGAGATTTTTCCAGTTTCTCTGAATCTTTTGATGATGTTATGCACTGTCGATGATGAGACCTTCAAACCCTTTGCAATTTGACGTTGAAGGAACATTGTTTTTAAAGTATTCCACAATTTTTTTTACGCAAGCCTTCAACAGGTTGGAGAGCCTCAGGCCATCTTTACTTCTGAGAGACACAGCCTCTCTAAGACATCCCTTTTACAGCCAATCATGTTACATACCTGATGCCAGTTAACGTAATTACTTGCTAAAAGTTCTTTCAGCTGATTTTCTGATATATTATTGCTTTTCAGCCCTTTTTTGCCTGTGTCCCAACATTTTTGAGACCTGTTGAAGCCAGAAAATTGGAAATAAGCTGATTTTGTGGATAAAAATGTAAAATGTCCTAGTTTCAACATTTGAAATGTTATCTATGTTCTATTGTCAATATTATATTGGCTCATGTGATCTGAAAGTCATTGCATTTCGATTTTATTCACAATTTACACTTCGTCCCCACTATTTCGGAATTGGGGTTGTACAATCTAGTACCAACACAGACCACACAGACAATCTATGCCCAACACATACAGCTATAGTGACCAATCACTGCTGGGTCATTCCACCCCTAATCAACCAGAGGTCCCCAGGTCACTGTCTCAGAAAATTCTGGAAAAAAAATCACAATTGAAGCACTACCTAAGGAATGAATTTGTGCAAAATTTCAGGTCTGTAAGTAGAGTAGTTGCTGAGATATGGCCATTTATATTTTAAGGCATTTTTTTTTTCCAATTTTTGCAAAATGCATTTTTGACCAAATTTGAATGCTTATTTACAGCAAATTAATGATGCTGCAGGGTTGTAATCTTGCAGATAGGGTTAACTTTTCCTGAATTTTTCATTTTTGACTTTAGAAAAGGTGTATCTTCAGTCTCTGATCATCTACTGACCCCCCAAAATGAGGAGAAAGTCGATTTCACGAAATAATGCTGTATCTTTGCAGTACTGCTGAGGGAGAATGGCTCATTATCTAGATCTGAAATTTTCCATGATGTCTAAACTAATGTTTATGCATGTGTGCGAACAGTCAGAAGTTTTAAATAACCATTTCTTCCAGCTCCAGTGGCTTATTTATATTGGAACATTTTACATTTTTCCAAAATCTAGCCCATGTTTCACCACCAAAAACTAATGGATGACAGTGAATGACAGCCTTGAAATTTTTACCATGTATTGGCACATATTTAAGGATAACACATACCAAGTTTCATGTTGCAAACATTCATTCGTTGGGTGGTGGTTCAACTGTGTTTTTTTTTCAGAATTTTCTGAGACAGTGACCTGGGGCACTTCTCACATTCTGGTTGATTTGGGATGGAATGACCCTCCGGTCTGTCCAGAAATAGCAGTGATTAGTCGCAATAGCTGTATTAATGAACTGTGGATATTTAAGACGGCGACTCTGTCACTTATCACAAGTCTGAAAAAGAGCCCGTCGGCTCGAAACGTCACTTGCATTAAAATTTCTCTTCTATGGGAGCTCAGTCGGTGTGCAGACATTCATTTCTTTGTATTATGACTTTTTGATCCTACACTCACCTAATTGGTTTTAGGATGTGCGTGTCATTTTTTTCATTTTTCAATCTGACCAATATGGCACATGCTTGATAAAAGTCCCGTACTGAAAACATCTCCATGCTGATGTGAGCTTGGGTGTGGCCAGGTGGCTCCATAACATCCCCCAGCCGAGGTCATGTTGGGATAAAAGTGCTTTAATGTTCATGAAATTTGGTAGGATCATTGGTTTCATCATGCCGGGTTTTTAAAAATTAAAAAAAAAATTCATAACAAAAAGTGAGCTCTGAGCCACTTTCTGCTTTTTTCCTATTTTAATGAACACAGATTTGAGAGCCTTAAGATGTTTGAAAACTCGCAAAACTTCACACACAGCTCATAAGTGTTATGTTCCACAATTTGATATTGCAATTGGGTCTGGGCGTGGCACAGTTAAACTGTAGCGCCATCCAAATATTTTGTCAAGTGAATTGTTTTCTGGGGGCCAAAACATGGTTGAAAACTCACAAAAGTTTGTAGACGCATCAAGCTTTAAATACACGTTCCAGCAGTATAGCTTTGGCACACAAATGTCACAAAATGGCTCTGCAGCGCTCCCTAGAAAATTTCAACAGGGCAGGCCTTGCAGCCCATTTCACCGAGGTGTACGAAATTTGGTGAGCACATGGAACATGCCAACACATAAAAAAAATCTCTCCATGCCATTTCAAGGCAAACTTGAAAGAACTCCTCTTCAGGATTCAATGAGACCAATAAAAAGAATTCAAAAAAATATTCAAATGGCAGGCCTTTATATGAAAGGCGCGCAAATGCGCGTGCGCGCCTAAAATTGCACTTTAGGTGCGCAAAAAATGAGTGCCTATCCATCAAAAAACGTTCAATTTCTGCCCGCATAGCTATCCGAACGGCAGCGCCATCTAGACAGCATTTCCAAACTCTTTCACATAACGCGCGAAGGCCCATGAGAAACAGTGTGTGGACACGCGAGACTTCAACCAATGGAACTGCGCGTTGCATCAACCAGTTAAGATATAAAAAAAAAAACCCACCAAAGATGGCGAAGCGGGTTGGACATATCGTCCAGCTTTCCACTCATAGAACGTGGGATGTCAAAACCAAGGGCATAAAACCCGTTAAAACTGTCAGAAAGGACGGGGAGGAGTGGGTAATGGAACTAAGCTTCCTCTTATCTATCGTACGAAAGTTTTCATTGCCGAATTTTGGTTGTTTTGACGGTGAAACTTGGTGTGATCAATCGGTCATTCCTGCTAATAAATGGAGCCCTGTTTCGTTTCCCCGAGGCATAGTCGCTAACGTTGGCAACTAACGTAGTGCGTCCATTCAAAGTCAATGGTTCCAACCATGGAAGTTAGCATCAGTGATTTCGGGAAACGCAAACCAGATTGGCTCCATTCACATCTCGACTGCCGTTTTTGCCGTGATTTAATTAATAAATTACTAGGGTTGTCCCCTACTAAAACAAATCTTGGTTGACCAATGGTCGGCCTTTTTTTCCCAATCGTTCGAAATGAGAAAACTCTTTGGAGCCCCCTATTTTCGCTACCCATTGTGATTCTGCTGTTGCACTTGAGAAGTTGAAGGATGACTGCACAATAGACTGATGCCTGTATTTGACCCCACCATAAAACTTCGTTGGTTGTTTTATTGAATAGACCTTATTGAATAGACCTGGTTCATCTTATTTCTGCTAATGAGAATTTAAGTTCCAGTATCGTTTTATTGTTTGCTGTAACAATAATGAAGTCGAAAATCCTCATGGACTCCAATGTCTCTCAAATGGACACAAAATGGAAATGACATTAAATAACGAACTGGGCTGAATAAGAGCTATTTTGTTTTCATTTCTGCTATTAAGTGTTTACGAGTTAATTTGTTGGGTTTTTAATTCGAGCTTGCGGAGAACAGCTACGTTACAGACCATTCCAGCAGACTACCGCAAGGGATACCTTGTTTTTCCTCATTCATTGAAACCGCAATTGTAAATTAACCAGTAGAAGTTCACTTTGAGTCGAACAGTCGTAAGTATGTATTATTAATAACTCAATGACTAATCTAAGAAATTACTGAAGAATTTAATTGGATAAAGCAAACTCACATAATGACTCAAATCGCAACTTGCAAAATGTAATGCTGAGTGAACGGAAACGGCGTTCAGCAAAAACCGTGTTTTTTTTTTACTGTCATACATGGCTGGTCAATGCTCGGCGACATGAAGTTTGTTCAGGTGTAATACATTCCGCTAAGTAACGAAATAAGCTAAAAAGACGTTTTATTGGGTTCATTTTCATACGGTTTAGGCTTGTCAGACTGGCTTCAGAGACATCAGTTATCGCGCTTTCTTTTTCGGAGATATTAGCAGGCTGTGTTTGCGTTTAACCTGCAAGTTGCAATATTACTGCTCGCGATGCAGTGGAGATGCACCTCTTCATTCGGTTTCAATTTAAGTAGCCTGACTAACTAACGGTTCATATTACCATGTAACATATAACAATATTAATGTTCACCTATAAAGCACATGTAACAGGTTTATGCGCGGAAAGAATACTAAGTAAGCTGATTTACCGTTCTCAAGTGGTAGCCCCGTTCGTAGTTGAGCTGGTTAAGCGAAATGTTGCTTGCAAATTCATTCCATTTTTTTCAATAATCTGCGACTTACAAGAAATTCTGCCAAACTCCTGGTTTTTTTCTTTAACATTATGTTCCAAGACTATATCGAAGTGAGCAACTAATGCCTATATCAATTAACTGTAGTTAGGGCGGATCTTAGGACACAATGAGGTCGTTGCAAGTTACGTAGGTGGTCACGTGATCCCCGAAGCAAAATGTACAGAAAGGTTGATCCCAGCATAGTGAAAATGGGGAAATCTTGTGCTGCTGTTGCTTGCACCAATACTAATGCCATTCAGTCGTCTGGAAAATACGGCAAAATAAGTTTCCATCAATTTCCACAAAATAATGAAGTCCTTTTGAAAGAGTGGCTCGTTAAATTAAGAAGAATTGACCGTGGAAAGCCTTACAAGCCAACAAAACATTCAGTTCTTTGCTCAGAGCACTTCGAGAAAAGCTGCTTCACGTACCAGAAGTTCACAGGTAAGTCAACGGTTTTGTTGCAATGAAAACTGGTTTTAAAGTGAAGATTTAAGGAAATTAGTGGAAAATATATATACAATACAAATATTAACCGTAAGCCTGAACGTCCCCGTAACGAGGGCAATGAATTTGCATAATAAATACAGCATGTTTCCGAATAACTCCTCGTCATGCGGCATATCCTCTTAAAGCGAAGGAACTCGGCAAAAAGATCGTGATGACCACTAGCGCGGGAAGTGGGGGGCTGCAGCCCCCCTCCCTTTTGCAGCCCCTCCTGATGTCGGCTGCAGGCTCGTCTTGGATGTCACAGTAATTTTAACAGTAAAAATTAAAACAGAAAAATAAACGCATCAATTGGCTTTAAACCCTTTTGCACAGTCTGTGTCAAATACCTGTGTTTAAAAAAATTTGGGTTGAAATATTTTCAAATTATTCATTTATGTATTGAGGAAACGCTTTCTCAAAGAAGCGGAAGGCATGGACACGAACGCATTGGCAAGCAAAAACGGCGAACAGCAAGCAGAGAGGGATATCTGATTTTTTTCCTCCAAACAATATTTCAGAGAAAACTAAAGTAAGTCATACAAACACTTACATTACTTGTGGAGAGTGATGAAAGAACAGTACAAATGATGGAAGCAACACTACTATCATCGCAATAGCTATCACCCAGGACCAGCTAGCTTGTCGCTCCGGTAGAAAGCATCAGCAGCGGCTCACTCGCTTAAGCGCTGCCGTGCACTCGGGATCCTTTCTAGAGAACATCCTTATTTCCTGGAAGCGAATTCGGCACGGTGTGATTTGACAGATCGTTTCAATGAGGTTTGTTTGAAAATGGCGATGATTGCATTGTGTTAAAGAAATCGACCTCATTCTTTGTTTTATCTGCACAACCTCAGTGACAATTCGTTTGCTAAAGGGGGATTTAGCAACTGGGAAAAGGGAAAAGTAAGAACTTGGTCAGCATGAGTTGTCATTACGTGTGTTAGCGATGCTTTAAGTAACTCCAGTCAGTGCTCTGTTTTGGGAGTTTGCAGCTTGGAATCAACATTCTGCATGGACAGTGTTGTAACATTTATTCAGATCGACTAAATTCCTGGGCCATGAAGGAATACCGCTCAGAGGGCACCATCATCGCAACACGTACCGCAGCAGCTTGTGTGACAGAATGCACTTTTTACCGAAAACTCGAGAATGGCTTTAACTTACCTGCTGTAAACATATGTAAAAAAATTTGCCAGTTTGGGAGAATTTTAAGAATGCTGATTATGATCCCAAAGGGCACGATTATTTTCGCCTTTTATGGGATTAGTCTGCTGCCTGGATGTTGGCGAAACTGACAAGCTACACTCATTAAGGATAGTTGATTGAATTAAAAATTACTAATGCGATGAATCACTTTATTCAAATGGAGGATTTTGTCCGGGGATTATTTGTTTATTTTGGGGGCTGACGACCTCCTGTAGCTTATAAAACGGCGCATAATTGCTAGGCTTACAAAGTGAAGTCCTTCTGCGCCAATGTTTTATAGAGCGCGACAGGAAGATGTTTCTGTTCTAAATGTAAAAAATGCTGAAACGGGAGATGGAATTCAGAGAAAGGGAAATAATTCAGTATCCAACCTAAAAAGCTTTAAAAAGTTTATTTCCCCGAACAATCTTAAAAGGGGGCTCGCCTTTATATTTTGGCGGGTTTTATCAGTGAGAAAGTGGGGTAGGCTACTTGTCATCCCTTCAATTACGTGCGCGTTTTCAATGTAGCCTGTCGGTGCATGGTTTCTTGGTCATTTCCTCATTAATAATTTCTTAATCATTATACGATTATGTATTGGTCTTGTTAATTCAAATTATAAATTGTTTGATTGTGAATCATGCGATATCAAACTGGGAGGGGTTGTGAGCCATCATGTGTGAGACAGGCAAATCCCGGCAGTATTACCAGGAGTTGGGGTTGAAGAGGATGAAACAAATAAGGCAACAAAAGCATGATAGCTTTTTAAATGACACATGCGTCCAAAACAAAGGAACTTATTGGGATAAAACGTAGAAAAAATTCAGGCCCCAGGACAACAAAACGATTATAAATTATAATTTTTTGTAATCGGTCATTATTTATATGACGAGTATTCTTTTATTCCAGTACTCGTTTGCACCCTTCGTTGCTATGACCGCTGTTGCAAAGACCAACATTGTCATAACGCCCTCATGCAGCGCTATTTAAAAATAAATTAATATTTTTTTTTTTTTTTTTTTTAAAATGACGTCGCTCTTCTACTTTCGGTTGGCAGCCCCCCCTGATTCAAACATCTTCCCGCGCGCCTGGTGATGACCGTTTTTACCTAAACCGAACACAATTCAAGTACCAAGCAAGTAAATAAGCATCTAGCAAAACATTTAATAAAATAAGATAAGTGCTCTATCGCAAGCATTTCTGATGAATTTGTGCTATGCATACAAACGATGCCTCAAATGAAAAAGGACAGTCCACAAATTCCAACGATATAGCCTTGTCATTTTAAATTGTCACCATACTCAAAGAACAGCAGGCATACACTTTAAATGCTACAGAGATGAGCAAAAAAAAAAATTCTTACCTTTGATATTTTGTCATAAAAGCTGTTTGTGGGTAAATCTGCGCTTGCTATTGTTTTAGCCAGTCTATCTGAGCGTCCTCTCGCCATTATGCTATGCACTGCAAGACCTCAGCACTATTATCGCTTAAAATGGTTTGTTTTTTGTATTTTCGCGATAATTAACCACTAAATATTAAACTGTTGTTTTCAAAGCCGGTTTATGACTGAGAATCCTTGCGCCAATATGCTCAAGTTCAAACACAGCACAGCTATACCAGTGCTAAATCGACCAGTGAATATATAGTCTGTTGAGCTAGTGTCGTGGATAAGGCGGAGCACTTGGACCTGAGGTTCAATATCCGGTTATACATGCGACCTCTCAGAGCAAGGAAATAATTCTTTCTTTCTTTTTTTGTATAAATAAATAATAATTAATCGATGCATCCCCATTCAATCAAAGCTATCTTCCTGGGTTACTTCGGGGATCACGTGACTTACACTACGGTTTCTGCATCCAGTGCAACGCCTCCATTGAAACGCACACTTGCGTGCCTATGTAAGAAGGATATAATGTAGGAAAAGAAAGGTGGTGTTGCACATGGTAGATTTACATATTTTAAAGATCGCCATAATATATTGCTTTTATTAGTTTAGATTAATTATATACAACATTCATATCACCTTAACTTTTCATGCAGGGCGCGGTTTGCGCGCCTAAAATAGCATTTCAGCTGCATTTAAAAAATGCGCGCCTAAGGCTGAAAAATTGTTTACGCGCGCAAATTCTTGCGCACCTAAAGATTTTCCAAGAAAAGGCCTGAAATGGGACCGACTTCACATTGACTGGGTGACATCTTAAGGCCTTAATAATGTTAAAATGCTGTGTCCATGGCACATGGCGGAGTCACGTTTGAGAAAAGGTGTTTGTACTCCACTTGGACTGTCCGATGGTTGCGAAAGCACACCTGCACCGGTCGCGATCTTCCCACCACCCAAGCACAGATTAACCACGGGGCCGATTGGGTCGGTGCACAGGGGCCTCCAACCTCTAGGGGGCCTCAAAGCACCCAATGTTTTATTTTATTTATTTATTTTTTTTAATTAATTTTTTTTTAACATTGAATCAAATAAATTAATTGAGTGAATGTGTGCCCGTATCTGTTGAAATACGAAACAATCGACGTAAAGTTACGCTAACAAGGAAAAATTATGGTTGGTTTTCTGGCTGTTGTCTGATGAAGATGAATCAGGTGGTGTCGTGATCTGGTGGTGAGCTTTTTTGTACTATTCGCGCCTTGCAACATGTTCAATAAACGGTGGAGCAGCAAAAAGAAAAATGAAAAAGAAAAAGAAAACAGAGACAATGAACTGAGGAAAAAAATACCGGCTATTCACAAGTAGTTTGCGAGTAAAGACGATGCTGGCTAAGAAGAGGATGGAAACGCCACGGGCCCAGCCTCTTCTCCTACTGAGCATGTCTCCCTGACACAGATTCAGAAGGAGGAGACTCAGTGGCGGGTAGGTCACCAGTTTAGAAGCCCCACAACTTATCTATTACTTCTACCCATTTCAGCCATAATATTAGCTGTTTCAACCACTGAGGCCAGGCGCCAGCATGAACTGAATGAGCAGGCTGTTAAAAATTACGAGCTGGGATTTCTTTCTTTAAAATAAAATAAATTGATTGAACCGCATGGCTAAACAACAACAACACAATGGCTTGTTATTTAGCATTTTTTCTATGGCAGAAAAGCAATGGCAGAGCACTGGGGACAGCTGGGATGAAGCGGTGAGCCTTTTTTTTCCCTCTCACTTGTCAAGCTCCTCAACTTCATTCCAGCACCGAGGGTTTGTCTCCCGTCTGTGAATGGTACATAGACAGAACTACCCCTAAGTCTACTGTTTAAAATGCACTGAACAAAAATATTAACGCCCCATGTCAAATATTGATGCCACATGGAGTTAACAACTCTAAGTGAGCATATGCTGACTTTCACTTGTACAATAGGGATATTTCTCTTGATTTGTGTACCATTTTTTAATCCATCTCTCTGTCAGTGAGCATTTGCTCAGTGATGCAGTGAATTCACTTAGTACATGTATGTGGCATTTCCAGACGGTGATCAGACAGAATGAGCAGTACCCAGACACTCCTTATACTGGGGACAATAAAAGGCCACCCCAAAATGTCAAATTTTGTCAAAAGTCATCTTGCCTCAGATGTCTCAGTTCATGCGGGAACGTGCCATTGGCATGCTGGATGCAGGGATGTCCACCAGAGCGGTTGCTGTGCAGCTGAATGTTAACTATAGGCCGTTTGAGAGTTTGTTTCCGACAGACGGGCAGTACTGCAAATCGACCTCATCCACGTTGGCCATGTGCAACCACACCAGCACAAGATCGCTACATCCGGCTCGTCCACCTGCAGGATCGGCTCAGATCAGCGACACGCACAGCAGATGAGACCGTTGGTCTGCACAACAGACGCATCACACCACAGACAGTCCGTAACCGCCTGCGAGAAGCCAACTTGCACACTCGGCGTCCTCACCGTGGTCTGGATCTCACTGCTGTCTGGCGTCAGAACCGACTCGCATAGGCAAACGCACACGTTCGATGGCCCTGGGCACGCTGGAGAAGAGTGCTATTCACAGATGAATCCCAGTTCCAGTTTTCTGTTAATAAAAACCTAAAATTTGACATGGGGCGTTTATATTTTTGTTCAGTGTATATACAAATTTATTAATCAGACTACTCGTATAATAAGGTCCGCCTGTGTTAATATTCCGTTGAAGCTTAGCTCAGTAAATCCATGGTCACAGGTAGCTACTATGGTATATAGCTAGAGGATCTCTGATGAGTGAGCCGGAGATATACAATTTATGAAACGAAAATGACCGCTGGAGTCTCATAAATTTGATATCTCAGGCTCAGAAATATGAGATATTTATTCCATTAATGTCAACGTCGTATTATTTGGAAAATTAATGAAAAGCGTTAGCTTCTATTTGGCAGTTTATTCAAGTCAATAGGATAAATTATTACAAGCTAGTATGGTAACGCCATTATGAAATTAATAAATTTAAGTTTATACAACAACAGTCACTGACATAACTTATTATTTAAATGGCCAAAAGCGTGAGCATGCTAGCACGATAATTATTTATCCCATTGACTTAAATTAACTGTAAACTAGAAACTAATGCTTGTGTAGGTTACCGGTTCCATTACAAAAAAGAAGTTAATTCAAGTGTGCTATTATTATACTTCTTCTAAACTAAAAATAAGAGAGTATACTTTCAGTTTACTTTTGATGGACTTATCAGAGATATACTTAGCAAAGTAATATTTAAGTATACTTAGCTTATACTGAAAAGTACACAGAAAAGTCTAAGTATATTTGGTTTATACTTGTACCGAAACTTTTGATCGAGATATACTCAAGAAAAGTATAATAACGTATTAAAATATTCATGCCTAATGTTCAAGTATACTTGGCTTGCAGTTAGGCTACTATCAAAAGAATAAGCACATTAAAATATTTTTTACAATACATATTGGCTTCTTTGAAGTATACTGCAGTATAGTTTTTCTCAGTTTTTACTATCTCATGAACTTGCATATTCCACATGTAAGTTTGCAGTAACAAGTCAGCTTTGGGGTAGCATAGCATAGCGGAGTAAATAGCACATGGGTGGAGCTGAACTTGATTTTTATGCAGTGTTACTAACCCACACAGAAACGGATAAACATTTGTCTGATTTTATTTGAGAATAAATCTGACAATTCTTCCAGTATTGACAGACTTGATACATACCCTTACAAAAAAGAAGTATACTTCAAGTTTAAGCAACGTAAACTTAAAGTACCCATCTACTTTACATCTTGTTATGGCCCCCAATTTGTTATGGCGTCACGGACAGCAAGGGATGACAGACAAAATTCTTCAACTTCAACAGAATTAATTAAACAAACACTTGGAACTACTCTACAATCTACCCTACTGACCAAGATTGAAATCAAATAAAAAATAAGATATTTACAGTTCCTTTGTACTGGAGATGGGCTGCTATATTGCAATGTCTTGGGACAGGAAAATGCTCCAACATAGGCAAAAATCCACAAAAAGCTTCACAGGTCTTGAAAAGAGTGACAGGTCTGGTCAAATGTATCCTTCCACAATTTCTCCTTGCAATTTCTCCAACAACTACACTCTCTCGATTTTTCTCCTTATATACCCTTTTCCAGCCCCCTCTGAGGCATGCCCGGGACATGCCCAACCTAGCTCCAGACTGAGCTTAACAAAAAAAAGTCAATACTGCCATCTAGTGGCTTTTTTTTTCCCCACATTACACCTCCATTCCAAAAGGGAAAAATTTTGACTCATAAAGGCAAAATTTTTCTTTTCAATACAAAAATGGTTAAGTAGACACTTGTATATATACATATAATACAATATGCTAATAAACACATGTGACATATATACACATACTCAAACACGGGATAAGCAATCAGCAATTACATTGTCAGTACCCTTTACATGCTTAATTTCCAAGTCAAACTCTTGTAAAATCAAACTCCAATTCAACAATCTCCGATTCTTGTTTTTCGTCTTACTCAAAAACATTAACGGATTGTGGTCAGTATATACAATCATTGGCTTTTGCCCTGTACAAACATAAACCTGAAAGTGTTGTAAGGATAGAACCAGAGCCAACAGCTCCTTCTTTTGGTGGCGATTGAACTTCCTGGAGGAGTATGCCACGGGATGCTAATTGTCATCAGAGTCACTTCTCTGTAGGAGCACAGATCCACAAGCTTGGTCGCTAACATCGACTGCCATGGAGAACGGTTTGTTGAAGTCAGGAGATTTGAGCACGGGGAAGTGACACAGCAGAGACTTCAGGTGATCGAAGGCTCTTTGGCATGCTTCATCCCAAGTGAACTTTACGCCTTTCTTCAGTTGGTTGGTGAGACTGAGAGCAATCTCAGCAAAGTTCTTGCAGAACTTGCGGTAGTACCCGATCATTCCAAGGAAGCGGAGCAAAGCTTTTTTGTTGTCAGGAACTGGAAAGTCCATGATGGCTTGGACTTTAGCATTTATGGGTGCCACCTTACCCTGGCCTATGACATAGCCAAGATACGTGACAGTAGCACAACCAAAGTCACTCTTGTTCAGGTTAACAGTCAGGTTAGCCTGGGTCAAGCGCTGGAACAACGTCTCTACATCTTTCAGATGTTCTTCCCAGGAGTCACTCCATGTGATCAGGTCGTCGATGTACGCACCCGTGTGTGGCAATCCGGCGATTGTAGACTGTATCATCCTTTGGAACGTGGCTGGGGCATTTTTCATGCCAAAGGGTAGGACTTCATACTGGTATAACCCAGATGGTGTGGCAAAAGCAGAGATGCTCGTGGCCCTCTCAGTTAAAGGCACACACCAATAACCCTTCAATAAATCAATCTTGGTCAGAAACTTTGCTTGCCCTACTCTATCGATACAATCATCAATCCTAGGTATTGGAAACACATCAGTTCTAGTTACAGCATTGACTTTGCGATAATCTGTACAGAATCTAGTACTTCCATCAGGTTTTGGAACTAGAACACAGGGTGAACTCCAATCTGAGTTAGAGGGTCTGATAATATCATGTTCTAACATGTACTCAACCTCTTTCTCAGCAATCTTTCTCTTTTCAGGATTCATCTGGTACGGATGCTGTTTTATTGGTTTGGCATCACCAACGTCTACATCATGAGAGGCTATAGAAACTCTCTTTGGAACATCAGGAAATAGATCTTTATATTTCTTGATCAACCTCTCAAACTGATCTTTCTGTGAGGGTTCTAAGTGCTGAGTTTTACATCAAGATTTTGCAACACTTCAGAATTTGACAATTTACATGAAAGAACTTCAGCTTTAATTCTAGGTTCATCATCTTGAAACTCCCCCTCATCTTCACAAGTTTCGGCCATAGGATCTGAAGTGACAGCTGCAACCCTAGCATTCCTATCATGATAAGGCTTCAGCATGTTAATGTGACACAACTGTTTTGGCTTTCTCCTATCTGGAGTCTTCACAATGTAATTGAGATCATTGAGTTTTGTCAGAATTTCATAAGGACCATGAAATCTAGCCTGCAATGGATTGGACTGCAAGGGAAACAACACAAGGACCTTGTCTCCTGGTTTAAACTCACGGCTTCTAGCCTTATGATCATACCAAGTTTTCATTTTTCCCTGACTTGATTTCAAGTTCTCTTTGGCTAGGTCACAAGCTGCACGCAGTCTTTCCTTGAACTTGCTAACATATACTCAGTCAAAAAAGAAACTTCACACTCGTTTGGAGGTCGATAAGTTGAACATACAAGAAAAGTGGTTTTAAATAATGATTTAATTCCATTCTGTACCCATTAAGGACGGTGTACCATAAAAATCATGTTCATAATGTAACCAGTTCCACCGGAAATGCTACGGAAATGTAAGAGATTAAAAATGGTAAGTTACAACTTGATGAAAGCATGTCAATAGCGCGTATGCCCTCCATGAGCGTTCACAACTGCGACGCAACGTCTCCTCATGGATTGAATGATGCGTCTGAACACAGCTTGGGGGATGCGTCGCCATAATTGAACCAACATGGCACCAAGTTCCTGCAAATTCTGTGGAGGGTTCCTTACTTGACGGAGTCTTCTGCCCAACACATCCCATACATGTTCTATGGGATTAAGGTCGGGAGACCTTGAGGGCCACTCCATGACATTGATGCCAGCATTCCTAAGAAAATTCCGCGTTAAATTGGCCGTATGAGGTCTGGCATTATCGTATTGGAATGTCAGACCTGGACCATGAGCTGCCATGAATGGCAAAAGCTCTGTATCCTGCAGCAGTTAGGTTTCCTTGAACGACCATCAGTCGGGAACGGGCAGGACCATTAAAGGCACCCCAAACCATAACACTACCGCCCCCAAAACGGTCCACTTCCTGCACACAACACTGGGCATTGCGTTCACCGCATCTCCTCCAAACTCTAACTCTCCCATCAGCGAAGTGCAAAGTGAATCTGGATTCGTCACTAAAAACGACCCTATTGAAATCACGCTGAGTCCATCTCAGATGTCGTTGTGCCCAGAGAAGCCATTGACGTCGGTGTAACTGGGTTAAAATTGGTCCACGATATGGCCGACGTGCATGGAGACGAGCAGTGCGCAGGCGATTACGTATGGTTTGGGCAGTCACATGACCTCTAAACAATTCATTCCTAGTGGACGTTGCAGTGAGAAATCGATGACGCAAATGACGTAAGACGATTTGTCGGTCTTCTGCTTGTGTCGTCACACGTGGTCTACCCGAACGAGGTCGGTCTGCTGTGGTGCCAGTTTGTTGGAGACGTGTCCGAAGATCATGGATAGTCCGTCGACTGCATCCCATAACCCTGGCAACGTCAGTGACCGACGTTCCCGTATTCAGCATGCCAATGGCACGTTCACGTTGAATGTTTGACAGTCGTGGCATTGCAAATCAACGGATAATTGACCGTAAGAACTTGTTTTTCCGAGATGTCACTCTACCGTGCTAACGTGGGCTCAATTGCACGTGTCTCATAAGGTCACGTGACTAGGAACATGAGGAAATGCTTGTGCACGTCGGAGTTGCTGTGTGTCATGATGTCTTTGACAATGCATTTACCCCTAATAATAATAATAATATCTCTTGTATTAAGTTTCAAGAAAATATTTAGAAATTTATGAGTGTGAAGTTTCTTTTTTGACTGAGTATAGTCTAACAGACTGATATGCGGCTCTTCCTCTTGCCATTGTTCACTCAACAATAGCAAAGGTCCTCTCACTTCATGGCCAAACACTAGCTCAAACGGACTGAATCCAGTAGACTCCTGCACTGCTTCCCTAGCTGCAAACAACAGAAAATGAACACCTTCATCCCAGTCTTTCTCATGGTCATAACAATAAGTCCTCATCATTGTCTTGAGAGTGGAATGAAACCGCTCTAAGGCACCCTGACTCTCTGGATGATAGGCACTGGAAAGAATCTACTTCGCACCTAGTTCATAGACAACCTGCTGAAACAATCCGGAAGTGAAATTGCTACCTTGATCTGACTGAATTTCCCTGGGAAGGCCAAACAACATGAAGAACTTTATCAAAGCCTTTGAGATTGCAGTTGCCTTGATGTTGCGTAGAGGGATGGCTTCAGGGAATCTGGTAGATGCACACATGATTGTCAACAAGTACTGATTTCCAGATCTAGTCTTGGGTAATGGACCAACACAATCAACGATGACCTTGGAGAAGGGCTCCCCGAATGCTGGGATAGGCTGCAATGGAGCTACAGGTGGGTCTAACTGGTGTTTTCCAACTACCTGACAAGTGTTACAGGTTTTGCAAAAGTTGGAAACATCTTTCCGAAGTCCAGGCCAGAAGAAGTGTTTCATGATCTTGTCAACAGTCTTGTTAACACCAAGATGACCTCCTAAAGGCAAACTACGAGCCATTGTTAAGATCTCATTCCTGTAGACCTTCGGAACAACAATTTGCTTGACCACTGCCCAATCTTCATTGGCAGGGATATCAGGAGGGCGCCACTTCCGCATCAACACTCCATCCTTGAGATAATACCCAACTGGAACTGTGTCTATTTCTTCATCAGGAAGGGCTCTCTTCTTTAATACACAAATTTCAGGATCATTGGTTTGCTCCTGAATCAATCGCTTTCGGGACAGAGACAAGTCTCCAGACACATCAGAATCACCAGACCCATCTGGCTGGCTGAATAGAGAACTGATAAAAGTGTCTGATAAGTCCTCAAACGGAGAAACCATAGTAGGCTGAACAGAGTCATGAGGCGAACCACCTGAGTCGTGACTATTCAAGGTGCTAGACGGCACCATATCATCTTCTTCTTGAGCCTTCTTGGCCATAGCACGAGTCACTGCACAGGAAGGATACAGAGATGGGTCTTCATCGCCATCGTCAGTGCTCGGCTGTGAAGTAAGATGAACAGGGGGAACTACATTGCCCCCAGCCAGGTCATTGCCTAGCAACAGAGAAACACCCTTGATAGGTAGACTTGACATAAGTTCCACCTTTACCTGTCCTGTAACTAAATCTGACTTCAAAAATACAGAGCACAGGGGTACAGATACAGTCCTCCCTTCAATACCTTGTACAAGTATGAAATCCCCAGAAGTGGTCTCATCACGTAACTCCAAGGAGTCCATCAACAAAAGTGACTGAGAAGCTCCGGTATCCCTTAGGATATATATGGGGACAGGAGGAGAATGCTCATTCAGAGCCACAAATCCCTCTGACACAAATGGAAGAAATTCCTCCCTCACAAAGTCAGCAGTATCAGGCTTCTTAGCCTCACAAGGAGCAGGCAATTTAGCAGATCGGTCATCTACTACAGGGGTTTCTAACCTTGTCTTCACAAAGGCATTGGGTTTGGTATCCTTTTCTTTTTCTTTCTTAGCTTTAAGGAACCAACAGTTAGTTGTAACATGACCAGATTTCTTGCAATAATTGCAAACTAGACCACTTCTGTCACTGTCAGCTTTCACATTTTGATCAGACCTTTGACTGGATTTCTGAGCACCATCACCAGATTTGTCTTTGTCTTTGGGTGAGGAATCTTGGGTATCACCGTTACCTTTCTTCTGAAATTGGGACCATCTATTGTTACTGCTAGACTGAAATTTGGACTTATGTGTGAGAACATATTCGTCTGCAAATTTGGCAGCTGACTGCAAATTCAGTGCTTGCTTCTCATTAAGGTAGGTCTTAATATCATCCTTGACACAGTTCTTGAATTCTTCAACTAACACCATCTCTTTTAGTGAGTTGAAATCATCCTTGACCTCCATAGAAGTACACCAGCGCTCAAAGCAAACCTTCTTCTCGTTAGCAAATTCAACATAAGTCTGATTGTCAGATTTCTTCAGACCTCTGAATTTCTGTCGATAAGCCTCTGGAACCAACTCATAAGCTGTCAAAATAACCTTTTTGACAACCTCATAATCAGAGGAATCATCTGCAGACAAAGCCAAATAGGCTTGTTGAGCTTTACCCTTGAGGACAGTTTGCAACATCAGAGGCCAGTGTTCCTTTGGCCACTGACAACTCTCAGCTACCTTCTCGAAGCACTGGAAATACTTACCAACCTCCTTCTCCGAGAATGGAGGCACCAGCTTTACCTCCTGACTAGCCCAAAATTTGTTTTCGGCTTCTATTTTGATTTTTAGTTGCTCCATTTGGAGCCTTTTTTCTCTATCTAATTTTTCTAAATCGAAATCTCTCTGTCTCTGTCTCTCTCTTTCTGCTCTTTCCTCTTTCTCTCTCTCAAATTCTCTTTGTTTTTCTTTTTCCTCAATTTCTTTTCTCTCTTTTTTCTCTTCTCTTGCTAATTTTTCTAACTCAAACTGCCTTTCTTTCTCTCTTTCTGCTCTCTCGAACTCTTTGTTTTTCTTTTTCCTCCCTAATCTAAGTTTTATTTTGTACTGCAAGTACACTACAAGTGAACTTTTACGTATACTGTGACTTAACTAGTTGTATACCTCTAGCATAATTTTCAATTTATGAAAGTATACATTAAAGTATACTGCAAGTAAACTTACAGATATACTGCTAGTTTATTAGTTATATACTTCTAGTAAACTTCTCAGTTCATGAAAGTATACTGTGAAGTATACTGCTAGCAAACTTAAAGATGAACTATTAGTTCTCTAGTTATATACTTCTAGCACAATGTCTAATTTATTATGGTATACTTTGAAGTATACTGCAAGTAAATTCAGATGTACTACAACTTATAAAAACTACTTACTTGTTATATACTTCAAGCCAACTTTTTAGTTTATGAAAGTACACTTTGAAGTCTACTGCAAGTAAACTTATAGGTAGAATACTATTCCACTAGTTCTAGACTTCAAGCCCTCTATAGTTTAAATTTAGTTTTAAACTTTCAGGGAGCTGAAAGTATTTTGTTTTTAAACTGCAAGTATACTTCAAATTCTTCTTTAAGCTAACTTAACATCATACTCACAGCTTATGATTATTGCACTCTTAAATATATTACTGTTGCTTTTCAGGTATTATTTAACGTAAGTAGACGAGAGGTTACCTCATGTACTCTACTAGTAGACAATGCTTAATTGCATTCTGCTTTAATTTACGGATGAAGATACTTATAAGAATTCACAATGAAACACATACTCAGGATTGAGAACAAAATTGATTCCTTTATAAATTGAATTTTCAAGCACAATTTTGTATTGGATGCCAAAGTATAAGAACGCAGTAATGGCAACTCTTATTGAAATCCCAATTCAAAACCAAAAACCTCTTTCTCTCATATGGAACCAGAAATATGCATAAAATATGAATTAGCAATGCCTTCAGCCTGACCAGTAACCTGAAGAACTCAAGCAAAGGCTCATGAAATATATGTTTGTTGGTTAATGGAGTTCTGTATCACAGTCAAAAATATGACCGACTTAAGAAAAGATGCAGCAGTGCTGTATACTTGAAAGATGGTACATTTTGTTTAATAAATGATTTCATCATTTTTAAACAAGAGTGTGGACATCAAAGCCCTGCATATTGTACCTGTACCAAACTGTGTTTTAGTAGAGATATCAGTTCAATCTAGTTGGCCATTAAGTGCAGATTCACAGATAAATGTACACAGTATTTTCAAACATGAGGTTAAGAAGACTGGAACTTCAGTGCTATCTGGTCTGATATGGTGACAATGAAATGCGGGTACTAATTTTATAACTAGCAGCCATACCACTACTTGATATGCACAAGATGTGTGGCTGAAGCTAAGCAGGTGTGGGCTTGGTTAGTGCTTGGATAGGAGACCACCTGGGAAAATGAGTTGCTGCTGGAGCAGGTGTTGGTGGGCTAGTAGGTTGGGGTCTTCCCTCTAGTGGAATAATACTCAATACTCCAGTGCAGTGATGAGGATGTTGTCTTTCGGATAAGATGTGAAACTGCAGTCCTGACTCCCTCACTCATTAAACATCCAATGACAGTCTTTAAGTTTCCTAGCAGTATACCTCACAGTATACTTTTCATCTGAAAAGTTTACTAGAAGTATTCAATTAATAAACTAGCAGTATATTTGTAAGTTTACTTGCAGTATACTTAAATGTATACTTTCAAAAACAGAAAAGTATGCTGGAAGTATATAACTAGTTAACTAACAGTATGCTAAAAAGTTCACTTGTATAAAATAAAATTTAGGTGTACAGATGTAAACTAGATGTTTACTTTGCTTAAACTTAAAGTATACTTAAAGATATTTCATCAAATATGGCAAGTCGTACAGGTCCTGAAGCAGCAAAGTAGCCCCAGACCATCACACTACCACCACCATGTTTGACTGTTGGTATGATGTCTTTTGATGAAATGTTTGTTAGGTTTACACCAGATGTAACGGCACGCACACATTCCAAAAAGTTCAACTTTTGTCTCGTCAGTCCACAGAATATTTTCCTTGGGGATCATCAATATGTTTTTTTGGCAAATGTGAGACGAGCCTTTGTGTTCTTTTTGGTCAGCAGTGGTTTTTGCCTTGGAACTCTCCCATGGATGCCATTTTTGCCCAGTCTCTTTCTTATTGTTGAATCATGAACACTGACTTTAACTGAGGCAAATGAGGCCTGCAGTTCTTTAGATGTTGTTCTGGGTTCTTTTGTGACCTCCAGGATGACTCGTCAATGTGCTCTTAAAGTATTTTTGGTAGGCCAGCCACTCCTGGGAAGGTTCACCACTGTTCCAAGTTCTCTCCATTTGTGGATAATGGCTCTCACTGTGGTTCACTGGAGTCCCAAAGCCTTACAAATGGCTTTGTAACCCTTTCCAGTCAATGTCAATGACTTTGTTTCTCATCTGTTCTTGAATTTCTTTAGATTGCGGCATGATGTGTTGCTTTTTAAGATCTTTTAGCCTACTTTACTTTGTCAGACAGGTTCTATTTAAGTGATTTTTTGATTCAACTGGTCTGGCAGTAATCAGGCCTGGGTGTGGCTTGTGAAATTGAACTCAAAAAATGTGGTTAATCACAGTTCATTCATGATTTAACTGGGGGGGGGCAATTACTTTTTCACATAGGGCCAGGTACGTATGGATAGCTTTCTTCCCTTAAAAACTGCATTTTGCATTTACTCGGGTTATCTTTGTCTAATATTAAAATTTGTTGGATGATCTGAAACAAAGTGTGACAAATATGCAAAAAAACAAGGAATCAAGAAGGGGGCAAATACTTTTTCACAGCACTCTACAACACGCGGTGTATACCACACACAAAGCCTTAACCCATATACAACCTTGAGAGCGACTCAAGGAGTACAACATAAAAGGTAACACACAAAATGCATCTCATAAGTCAATGCACTTCAGAAGCAGGTCTCAGGTCTTTGCAATAACATCATAGACCAAAACATGAAGCAGGTCTCGGATCTTTGCTATGGCATCATACACCAGAACATGGTGCAGATCTCAAGTCTGTGCAATCGCATCATATTCCAGAAGCAGGTCTACAGCCTATGCTGTAACATCATATACCGTAACATGAAGTAGATCCCAGGTCCCTGCAGTAGCACCAGAACATGAAGCACATCTGCAGTCTTTGCTATAGCGTGATACACCAGAAAATGAAGCAGATCTTTGCAATAGCAAAATTTACCGTCTTAGACCTCTGCACTCGCCTCTTCTACCAGAACATGAAGCAGGTCTCAGATCTTTGCCATGACATCATATACCACAACATAAAGCAGGTCTCAGGCCTCTGCTACAGCATCATTTACCAGGATATGAAGCAGACCTCACAACTCTGATGTAGCATCATATACCAGAACATGAAGCCTATCTCAGACCTCTGAAATAGGATCATATACCAGAAGATGCAGGTCCAAGACCTCTATGATGGCATCATATGGGTCATTCTACATGAAACCAACAAATGCTGTCCCTAGAACTGAGTGCACTTTCCAAAGCTATACCAACATTGTGCAGCCACTATTACAAAATGCAATATTTATTCAAATTGCATTCAGATAATACACTGAAATCTACGATCAAAAAAATTCTTGATTTGCTTTTAGGATGACTATTATGACAAAGCTACCCCACTTCCTGTGTCCCCAGATTAGAAGTTGCATAGATACTTCTGGTTTAAATCTGTTTTTTTCCCAATAAATGATTGTTTTGTGTTCCTTGCACTGCGCAAGATAATTATCTATATAAACAACACTTTTTCCCATCAATTCATGTTCTTTGTGTATTTTGGGGTAATTTTTGTCTTGTCCACATTTTTTGTGTAACTTCTGTTACCCTCATTGAATCATAATGCCCGCAGGTGTCAGTCTGACAGTCTTTCTACAAGAAATCCTCCGGAGCCCATTAGAGGGCAGCACATCGTTGTTTAGTAGTTTTCAAAAGGTGAGTCAGTGCCAAGTGCATTTATCTGTCTTTTAAGTTTTAACATTTCAGGAGTACTGATATGACAAGTAACTTCTGTTATGACCATATGTCATTCATAGATCATGGAAACCATAAATTAACATGTTCAAAATAATTTGTTAATTAATTATGTTGTCATAAATGTGTTCATTGGGTGATAATAGAGGATTACTCCTCCATTTCTTAGAAATACCCTTTTAGAAGTAACTTATGTTACTGCATCTTCTGTTACCACTGGTATCTTCTGTTATGTACATGTTATTTCTGTTACTTTACCCAAGGAGACCATTATGAAGGTACACTGAATATTTGTCATATGATGACTATTTTTCTATCATCAAGACCACTGGAAGCAACAGTTTTCTGGGCAGGTGGTAAAATTTAAAGTTCAGATTGTTACATTATGCCATTTTCTGAATCTCAAAGAACAATTGAGTTTAGTGATCAGTATAATTTTTTGTTCTGAATGTTTCCACTTCAAAACAAATTGGTATATTTTATTTAAATTACTTTTAGGACACATGAAGGAGTTAAATCTCAGTTAAGGTGTATAATATTTGATGATTATATTATAGCATAAAGGGAGTATTCGTCCAGTCACAGAAGTTACTTTCTGTCAAATTTATCTGTCCTGTTGTAATAAATATTATATATTATGAACTTGATTAAGCTTGCATACTCTGTCTGTTTGACCCTTGATATGTTAGCAATAAAATACTTTGAAATCAATTGTCCAGACTACATCTTAATTTCTGTTAAGTACCCCAGCCAAATTGTTGGTTGTGTGTAGAATGACCCATATACCAGATCATGAAGCAGGTCTCAGGCATCTGCTACAGCATCATATATCGGGAAATGAAGCAGGTCTCACACCTCTACAATAGCATCATGTATGAGAACATGAAGAACATCTCAGGTCTTTGCCATAGCATCACGTATCAGAACACAAAGCCGGTCTCAGACCTCCATAATTGTATCAAATACCAGAACATGAAGCAAGTCTCAGACCTCTGCAATTGTATAATATTGAGGAACATGAAGCAGGTCTTGGATCTTTGCCAGAACATGAAACTAGTCTCAGACCTCTGCTTTAGCATCATATACCTGGGGCCGGTTGCATAAAATTAGACCCAGTCTTAGACTTAAATGTAATTTTAAGTCAGACTTACTATAGTCAATTAAATAAGCCTGTTGCATAAAACCTGTCTATGAGTGGCTTATTTAAGACTGACATAGATAGCCGGTCGCGCTATGCATCATGGGTAAAATAAGACGCTTAACAGAGGAGAAAAACATGGCGGACACAATAGCGACACTCGGTGGCAGCGGGAGATCACCGCACTTAAGTGCAGTAGAAAACCTTTGGTTGCTGGAGGAATATAATGCCGAAAAAAGTCTTTTATTCAATAGTTTTAATCAAGCGAACGGAAATTTGACACGTCATCAAGTTAGGGGAGAAAATTACAGAAAAGGCGAACAGTATCAACGGTCGTGAGAATCGTGAAAGATGTTCAAAAAAGTTTTAAAATATGGTGCAGAATCAAAAAGCCGCTTTCACACGGACGCGAGCAATTTTCGCTCGACAGATTACATTCGTCAATGCAAAGACGCGAATACACGCGTTCGTCTTTGCATTGACTTTGAATGTAATCTGTCGTCGAAAAAATTAAGTTTCGCGTCCGTGTGAAAGCAACTTAAGATGGAAATATGGAAGAGAAAAAATCCAGCCACCGGAGGAGGACCCCCTCCAAAACTACAAAAATAACTGAATAATTAAGTAAAAAAAAAAAAACAGAGCTGATAATCCTGTTTCCAATGTAAAATATTTTTTGTCCTTTTTGTTAGAAAAACCATAAATATTGCTGTATCTTTGTGTCCTCTAACAGGTGTTCTAACAATGTGTTGCCATGGCAACAAAGCTCTCATCTCAGGGTTAGCCAGGGGGAGAGGTGGCTAATTTTTCTGCCTCAAATTAAGTCAGTCTTAAGCTTTATGCAACAGACAGTCTTAAATAGACTAGTCTAACTTGACAATTTAAGACCAGTCAACATTGAAAACCAGTCTTAAACTAAGTTTATGCAACCGGCCCCTGGGACATAAAACTTAAGACTGACTTAATTTGAGGCAGAAAAATTAGCCACCTCTCCCCCTGGCTAAGCCTGAGATGAGAGCTTTGTTGCCATGGCAACACATTGTTAGAACATCTGTTAGAGGACACAAAGATACAGCAATATTTATTGTTTTTCTGACAAAAATATTTTACATTGGAAACAGGATTATCAGCTCTGTTTTTTTATTTATTTACAGTGCTGAGAAAAAGTATTTGCCCCCTTCCTAATTTCTTACTTTTTTGCATATTTTTCACACTTAAATATTTCAGATCATCAAACTAATTTTAATATTAGACAAAGATAACCTGAGTAAATACAAAATGCAGTTTTTAAATGATGATTTCATTTATTAAGGGGAAAAAGCTATCCAAACCTACCTGGCCCTATGTGGAAAAAGTAATTGCCCCCCCCCCTTCTTATTTCATGAATTAACTGTGATTAACCACATTTTTTGAGTCCAATTTCACTAGCCACACCCAGGCCTGGCTACTGCCAGACCAGTTGAATCAAGAAATCACTTTAATAGAACCTGTCTGACAAAGTGAAGTAGGCTAAAAGATCTCAAGAAGCAACATATCATGCTGCGAACTAAAGAAATTCAAGAACGGATGAGAAACAAAGAAATTGACGTCTATCAGTCTGGAAAGGGTTGCAAAGCCATTTCTAAGGCTTTGGGACTCCGGCGAATCACGGTGAGAGCCATTACCCATCAATGGAGAAAACTTGGAACAGTGGTGAACCTTCCTAGGAGTGGCTGGCCTCCCAAAATTACTCCAAGAGCGCATCGATGACTCATCCAGGAGGTCACAAAAGAACCCGGAACAACATCTAAAGAACTGCAGGTCTCACTTGCCTCAGTTAAAGTCAGTGTTCATGATTCAACAAAAAGGAAGAGACAGGGCAAAAATGGCATCCATGGGAGAGTTCCAAAGCGAAAACCACTGCTGATCAAAAAGAACACAAAGGCTCGTCTCACATTTGCCAAAAAACATCTTGATGATCCCCAAGACTTTTGAGAAAATATTCTGTGGACTGACGAGACAAAAGTTGAATTTTCTGGAAGGTGTGCGTCCCGTTACATCAGGCGTAAAACTAACACAGCATTTCAAAAAAAGAACATCGTACCCAAAGTCAAACATGGTGGTGGTAGTGTGATGGTTTGGGGCTGCTTTGCTGCTTCAGGATCTGGACGACTTGTTGTAATTGATGGAACTATGAATTCTGCTCTCCACCAGAAAATCCTGAAGGAGAATGTCCAACCATCAGTTTGTGACCTCAAGCTCAAGCGCACTTGGGTTATGCAGCAGGACAATGATCCGAAACACACCAGTAAGTCCACCTCTGAATGGCTTAATAAAAACAAAATGAAGATTTTGGAGAGGCCTAGTCAAAGTCCGGACTAAAATCTGCTTGAGATGCAGTGGCATGACCTTAAACAGGCCATTCATGCTCAAAAACCCTCCAATAAGGCTGAATTAAAACAATTCGGCAAAGAAGAGTGGGCTAAAATTCTTCCACAGCGATGTGAAAGACTCATTGCCAGTTATCGCAAACGCTTGTTTGCAGTTGTTGTCGCTGAGGGTGGCACAACCAGTTATTAGGATTTAGGGAGCAATTACTTTTTCACATAGGGCCAGGTAGGTTTGGATAGCTTTTTCCCCTTCATAAATGAAATCATCATTTAAAAACTGCATTTTGTATTTACCCGGGTTGTCTTTGTCTAATATTAAAATTTGTTTGATGATCTGAAGCATTTAAGTCGACAAATCAAAAAAAAAAAAAAGAAATCAGGAAGGGGGTAAATACTTTTTCAACGCACTGTACTTATTTATTTATTTTTGTAGTTTTGGAGGGGGTCCTCCTCCGGTGGCTGAATTTTTCTCTTCCATATTTCCGTTTTAAGCTACTTTCACACGGACCTTGAAAGCGATACGACAGATTACATTCAAAGTCAATGCAAAACGCGAATACGCGTGTATTCGCGTCTTTTGCATTGACTTTGAATGTAATCTGTTGTGCGAAAAAATTCGTCGTTCATCCGTGAAACTTTTTGATTCTTGCACCATATTTTTAAAACGTTTTTGAACATCTTTCACGGTTCTCACGACCGTTGATACTGTTCGCCTTTTCTGTAATTTGCTCCCCAAACTTGATGACGTGTCAATTTCCGTTTGCTTGATTAAAACTATTGGAAAAAAAGACTTTTTTCGGCATTATATTCCTCCAGCAACCAAAGGTTTTCTGTTGCTCTTAAGTGCGGTGATCTCCCGCTGCCACCGAGTGTCGCTGTTGTGTCCGCCATGTTTTTCTCCTCCGTTAAGTGTCTTATTTTACCCATGATACATAGCGCGACAGGCTATCTAAGTCCGTCTTAAATAAGTCACTCATAGACAGGTTTTATGCAACAGGCTTATTTAAGTGTCTATTGTAAGTCTGACTTAAAATTACATTTAAGTCTAAGACTGGGTCTAATTTTATGCAACCGGAACGTAAAGCAGGTCTCAGGTCCCTGCTACAGGATCATATATCAGAACATGGAGCAGGTCTCAGACATCTGCAATTGCATGATACACCAGAACATGGAGCAGGCCTCAAGACCCTGGAATAGCATCATATAGCTGAATATGAGGGAGGTCTCAAATCTCTGCAATGGCATCATAAACCAGAACATGAAGCAGGTCTCAGCACTGCACGCCGAACATCAAGCAGGTTTCAAACCTCAGCAATAGCATAATGTACAAGGATATGAAGCAGGTGTCAGGCCTTTGCAATTGTATCATATACCAGAACATGAAGCAGGGTAAATTCCATGTCAAAACGCCAGGGCTTGACATTCACCACCTTAAATGTTGCTGAAACTCAGATGGCATATACTGATGAAAAATATTTTTCAAACTTTTTTGGTAAAAATGTTTATTGGTTTCATAAATAATATTTAATCTGCATGGGACAAGTCGACCATTTTGACTGTAAATGTGTCTTTTTTTAACTCTCAATAAATATGGTTCAGATTTGGACCAGCTTAGGCTGCATTACTGATTATGGGAAACAGAATAAAAAAAAAAAATAGATTTTGAGTATTTAACAGGACTGCAAATCATCCAATTGCAGTATGTGAGATAAGACACAAGGAGCTTTACAACTTAATTTCTTTGCACTTCATGGATTGGCTGTTTTGAAAATTTCAATGGAGATTATTTTCTGTCAGGCAAATAAATTCTCTAAATACATCACATTTCTATGACCATCATCACTGCAGCGCCTGCATAGTCCACTAGATGTCCGTTGTGGGCCATGCAAGTACTGCAATGATGGTCATAATAATACAATCCATTTATAATACAGAGGGCTTAGTTCAGTTTTGCATCAGCTGGGGATTAATATGGTGAGGAAGCAGTCTTACCCGACACTGATGCATCTCCACACCGTATAGCTCGAGCGTTCGAGCCGTATTCAAAAAGCAGAGTTCCGCCTCTGACTGCTTCAGTCCCCTGAAAGTTAAATTAACTTTCAAGACACAGCTCTGAGGAACAGATTACAGCATATGCTATACATGCAACATCCACAGGAAAACAATACAGTCCACTCACGGTTACTGGATAATCAAAACTGCCCTCACAATTCATCTTAAAGCTGTTTGATGTTTTTTATGTATTGTGTACGTGTGGGCTTGTTTGTTGGGGTACCATATGTGGATGTGGCTTGTGACAAACCAAGTCTGCCTTTGTATGCATGCATGTACTTATGTAATATTTTGCATTAGTGCATACAAAAGTGCATCCATGTATGCTAATTTAGTGCTATAATACATGCAGACATACATCTGTCTGTGCAAAAGTGATACAGGACATATACATCACAATATGAAAAATCACTTTATTAACTTGTGCAATAGGGCAATGCGCAATAATATGAGTAATTAAAATCTTTGGTTCTGGAGCACTTGAGCACTTTAGCGCTGAAGCACTTTGGTTTGGTTTCTGACAACTTATTTTGTATGGTCTACCAACTTTTGGTCTGTTATGAGCATTATTGTTTGTTATATATTTGTTTGTAGTATTTTTTACTGATGTTAATATCACCCTGCCATGAGGACTAAAGATGAAAATTAGCCATTGGCTATAATCTTGCATATTTACATGTAAATATTCATTAATATGTATGGTCCCTGTTTTAAATAAATATATAAATAAATAAATATCCACAGGAATAAAATACAGTCCTCTCAATATACACAGCATCCACAGGAAAGATTACAGTCCACTCAATACACACAACATCCACAGGAAGACATTACAGTCCACTCAATATACACGGCATCCACAGGAAAACATTGCAGTCCACGCAATACACACAACATCCACAGAAAAATATTATAGTCCACTCAATACACACAACATCCACAGGAAGACATTACAGTCCACTCAATACACACAACATCCACAGGAAAACATGACATTTCACTCAATATACGAACACAAAATCAACATAAATTTACACACAAACCAGTTTAACAAACACATCGACACAAAGCACTCAACACAATTGCTTAACACAAACTTGAGTTTACTCTAACTACGAGTACTAAGCATATTGTCTGATCTGAGACTCAAGGACAATGAAATAGACAGGTAATAAACTTTTTCCCTCATGCATCCTATGACAAAAAACACACGTGCACATAAACTTATTTCATGTACTTGCCATTTATTGATATGTTAGTTCAGTGGTATTTCAGACAGGTGAGCCAGATTTCTGTTGCTTGGGTAGTAATTCTGTGTTTCAGCACATGAGTGACATGCACTCTGTACAGGACAAAGTGATCACTTCCTGTGTGTGTGTTACTCTACACCTGTGTTGAGTGTGTGTGTGTGTGTGTTTGTTTGTATATGTGTGTGTGTGTGTGTGCCAGTGTAACTCTGTACCCATGTTGGGTGCGTGTGTTTGTTACTCTGTACCTGTGTTGGTTGTGCAGCGACTCCACTTTGGACAGGAACTCTGGGTCCTGCTTGGGCAGGAAGGTGCAAGAAGAGAGATACCCCGCACCGTGCACTGAGGGGGAGTGATCCCCCATTTCAGCTGTGTGCAAATACATGCGCGCGCACACACACACACACACACACACACACACACACACACACACGCATGCATGCATGCATACGCACGCACGCATGCACACACACACAGGCACGCATACACGCATACACCCATGCAAACACAAGCGCGCGCACATGCACACACACAAACATACACACACACACACACACACACACACACAACCACAGGCACAGAGTACCTCACAGACACACAAATCCAACACAGGTATAGAGTACCATAGAGACCCAAACAGACACATCCCCACACATGTACAGAATAATATACACACAAACATGCAAACAAACACACAAAAACACACACATACAAACACACAGCAAACAATAACACACAAACAAACAAAGACACAAGCATACAAATGTGCACACACCACACAAACACACACGTATTTGCACACAACACGCATGCACAAGAACGCGCACATACACACATGCACATACCACAAACACAGATACACATACAGGACTCATGATAAGGACATATGATAGTGACATCACACAAGTTTCATGGCAGAATGTCATTTATAAAACCAATTACAAAATTATTAAAGGGGAACCGTTCCAGTGTCGGCAACAATGTAATTAAAATTGTTGCGTAAAATCATTTTTACTTGTATTTGTCCCGCACCAACTCTGACATCCGTATTTTATCATAACTTAAAGTAATTCATGGGCCGTGCCATTAGACCTTTGGTTATCTGGTGGGAAACACCATCAGTGATGTCATGTAGTTGACATGTTTCTGTTTTTGGAAGAACTGTCTTGCACAGGGTAAGTCACCTGGGGACTGTCAGCAGTCATTGCAAAGCAACAAAAACACTTTGGAGTAAATGTATGCTGAATGGTTATGCCCTCGAACACAACTTCGATCACAAGAAAGCTAAGGAGAGACAAAATCGCGTGTTTTCTCTACAAGCTCATTTTGTTGCTTTGTGTAGGAATTGGGTTTTGTTCAGTTAAATATAATCATCTTGATAGCTAGTATAGTCGTCATAGTAGTTACAGCTTGTTACAATAGTCCTGAAAAATAGTTATCACTAAAGCTAAGTTTCATCCCATTAAGTGGGTATACTGTATAATATGACTGGGTTGCAACATGGTGACCATGCCCCACATTGTGTTTGTTGCGAGATGCACTGTTGGCCCCAGTACCAGAGGCGTTCGAGTTCAAGAGGTTAAAACATTCCACTCATCAAAACAAAGTACAGAGGAGGTGTAATACAGTAGAACAGGCTTATGAGTTAAATATTTAGTAGTTAGATAAAGGTAAATAACGATGATCCCGTCCTTCTGGATAGGGGCCGTATGCTTACGTGTGGAATTATGTTACAAAGAACTTATGTCAGATCCGGTGCTGCCATCACGGATACCCAAGATTGTTAAATCCATGACTCCTGAAGCTATACAAAGTTGAGTATGTGTCATGTACGTATTAAGGTAAAAGGCAATACATATAAGCAGTAGCCTCGCATCCAACTTTTTGGAGATGGATAATTGACCGCCTCAGTTCCCCTTTAATAGTCTTGAATGATTCAGCCAGCAGGAGCTGAATGAAAATTACTCTTGAGACACAGCAGATTAAATTTGATCTGAGCCCTACATTATTCATAAAAAAGTAGAGTATAAGTTTTCCCAGTCTTACCCTGAACAGCATAAGAGGCGAGAACCACCATCGAGCTGAGGGGGCAGACTAACCTACACACAGACATCCATATTACAGACAGACACAGGAAGAAACACATAGACATCCATTTTACACACACAGACACAGAAACAGACACATGGACATCCATAATACACACATAGACACAGGAACAGAAACACAGACACCCATATTACACATATAGACACAGGAACAGACACACAGACATCCATATTACACACACATAGACACAGGAACAGACACACAGACATCCGTATTACACACAGACACAGGAACAGACACATAGACATCCATATTACACACACGGACACAGGAACAGACACACAGACATCCATGTTACACAAACAGACACAGGAACAGACACATAGACATCCATATTACACACAGACACAGAAACAGACACAGACATCCATATTGCACACACAGTCACATGAACAGATACACAGACATCCATATACACACACAGACACAGGAACGGACACACAGACTTCCATATACACACACAGACACAGGAACAGACACAGAGACACCCATATTACACACACAGCCATGGGAACAGACAACCACATATATGCACAGAAACACAAAAACAGACACAGATATCCAAATACATGCATAGACGCACAAACAGACATCCAAACAGATACAAGAACAGACACACAGACATTAATAGACACACAGACAGACACCCACACAGACATAACAGACACATAGACACATACACCCATAAAGACACAAGAATAGACACATAGACGCACAAACATAAACAAATACATCAACAGACACACAACCAGACACAAAAACATTAACATACACGTAAACAGACATCCACACAGACACAAAAACACACACAGACATCCATGTACACACACAGACACAGGAACAGTCACAGTGACATTCACATATACACAGATACATGAACACACACACAAACATCGAAAAACACATCAACATACACACAGACACTCAAACACACAAACACATCAACATACATACAGACACACAAACGTACACAAACACATCAACATACACACGCAGACACACAAACATACACAAACACATCAGCATACACACAGACACACAAACATACACAAACATCAACATACACACAGACAAACAAACATACATAAACACATCAACATACAAAGACACATAAAGAAACACAAACACATGAACATACACACACAGACATATAAACAGACATAAAAACATTCACATACTCATAGACAGACACCCAACCAGACACAGGAACAGACATACAAACATCCACGTACACACACAGACACCCAAATAGACACACAGACATTCACATACGCACAGACATCCAAACAAACACACAAATAAATATTTAGACATCCACATGCGTGTACAGACAACCACACAAGCACAAGCACAAAGACATACACATAAACACAGGAGCAGACAAAAAACATCCACAGAGACACACAGACATACAAACAAACACACAGGCATCCACTTATGCGTACAGACACACAAACAGACACAAGGACATCCACATAGACACACAGACACACAAAAGACAAACATCCACACGAACAGACGCAGACATCCACATACACAGAAATTTGATTTCGTCAAATCATGAACTCAACATGTTCATGAAAAAAACAGATGCCTTTGGTAGAGCATAAGCACAGAAGAATAAAGTGTATTCCATTATACTTGCGATAATTCAGGGAGAAAAACATGTTCATATTCATTTTCATATTCCCAACAGTCCTACTAAAACATAAACTGCCACCTCAGCTACATCATTTGGGCATAAAGACACAAAGTAAAACTCATCAATTTGAAGTTAATATCATGCTAAATTATTTAATTCCTGACCCATTTAAATTAACAGAAGATGCTTGAAATTAGGATCCTACCGTCCTTCTTGGATATCATTTCTGAGCTGCAAAAAATACAAGTGCCTGTAAGAAAACAGAAACAGAGACTTAGGCATTTCCAAGTGTACAGTCAGCTCTAATGCAAAATACAGTCAAGTGCGGAATTATTGGCACTCGTGACACAAATGAAGAAAAGAAAGACTGAATATAATCAACAAAAAATGTAATTCTCTATTATGTTTAAATATACAAAACAATATTTTTACAATACATCCAAGATGACATTTCGGTAGCCAGTTATGAGATCCTTTTTCATCCAGCCAAAAAAGTGTTCAAGCAATTTATTTGAGTCAATTTCTGTATATACTCTGTGAATTCCATTTCTTCAGTTCACTTGAATAAAACACACAATTTCAAAAGAAGGTGATATATACTCAGGGTTCTCCATAAAGGCTGGCAGCTGGCGGTTTATGTACAGCTGTTTTCTGTTGTGCCGCTGCGTGTTTTTGTCAAAGTCTCAACCAAAAAAAAAACTGGACTCTGTTTCCAACGAAAACTTGACAATTTACCGACCAGTCTAGGAAGACAGGTAGCTAGCCACACAGGGCAAGAAATTATGCAGTTAATGTCACTGGCTTGTTAGCTCGGAGCTAATGATAGAGTAATGTTAAATGAAGCACAGGGGCTTGTCACGCACGATCGTGGACTGATTGCATAACTTCAAAAGCAGATTGCTTATAAGCACAAAGCCTATGCTGGTTACAAATCTAACATTTGTTACAATAGCTTTATTTGAGCACTAGCAACATACCATTGATTATAGAGAATAGACAAGGTAGCTACTAGTCGTCTGAAACAATGGATAAAACAAATTGTTTCTGTTACATCCCCATTGGTCAAGGGGTAAAGGAAGTAACAAATAACCAGATGGTAATAGGTAGAAATGAAGGCATTGGTTTAACCCATTTAAGCCGGGACAGCATGTGCGCATTTTAAGAACGTGTCGTTGCCGACACAGATATGCGCGTAATTTTGAAAGTACCGTAATTACTGTAAGTTTTGCGCAATAGAAAAAAATTTCCAACTGTTCCTGAAAGCTGAGAAGCTGTGCTTCAGCCCAAATACAGGTTACTATGGTAAACATGGCAGCATGATTCTCTGCTGGGATTTTTGCATTAGGCCTTAAAGGGTTAATGGAGGAGTTTTGTGGATAAATTGAATAACAAAAGGGTGGCTGGTACAGGGCTCGCGCTACCCGTTCGTCAATTCGCAATTGACGATCTCTCCTACAGTTTGACGATCTGTAAGTCACATTTGACGATAAATTTGACGAAGACCTTTCAAAAGTGGGGTCACGAGATTTGCTCAAATCTGCAATAATATTTGGGGGGGGGAGGGTTAATATATAATATAGGGTCGGCCAAGAAAACACAATTCACAAGCCGACTCTGGCTCTCCGACTCCGCGTACCGCACTCCGTCTCCCGTCCGGGGCGCAAGCTCCAGGAAAGTCATGAAGAAGCGCGAAACGAACCGCGTGTAGCCTACTGTACCCTTATGCTGCGTTCAAAACAACTCGGAAGTAGGAAAAAAACGAGCTCCGAGTTGTCAAAAATGAATTGAACGGCGTCGAACTCGGAAATTACAGGTCGGAAACTCGGGTATCATTTCAGAGCTCCGATTTTCCGACTTGATGTCACATTCACCGAAAAGTGGCGGATGTGTAGTTTACTTTTAAGCAAATATGGAAGTTTTTCTGATTAAAATACATATGTATGAAATCAATCATATTTCATGGATCACCTGATCGGTTTCGGTTGTTCTTCAGTGTCACGAAAAAACTGGAAACGGCTGTCAGTGTTTTCTTTAAACGCTCCGAGCATTTAAATACAACTAAGCGTCTTTGCAGCATCCATGTTTTTCCCACATTACGACTTCAAAGCACATGAACACAACGTAGTCGGAAGAACGATTTGCCGACTTGGGAACTCCGACCTTCCGACATCACATGAATGCAGCATTATTAGGACGGAATACTCCACCCACCAGCTCATGCTTGAGCCAATAGACTACGCAGCTGTTAGTGGTACTGATTACAGTTGTTGTTCCTTGAAGCTCAATGGACAGTAAATAACATTTGAAAGTACTTTGTTATCAATATTTGGTCCTTTGTACTGAATAAAAAGCAAGTTGATGTGGTTGAATTTATGCAACATTCTGATGTTGCACATGTAGTCCATGTTAATGTAATTTTACCAAGTCCAAGTGTTCAGTTCTCACTCAGCATAACACTACAGTTGTTCCTTGAAGCTCAATGGTCAGTAAAGAACATTTGAAAGTACTTTGTTATCAATATTTGGTCCTTTGCACTGAATAAAAAGCAAGTTGTTTTTTGCATAAATCTTTTTTTATTTGCATTTCTTTCATAGGCAGTAGCTTCTTCTGTTTTGCCAAAGCCTTCTGACCCCCTTCGTCTTCTTCTGGACTTGGGACCAGCTTCTTTAACCTGTGTCAGTAACTTGCAGATTAAAAAAATAATTCATGCAAAAAGCAGACTGGGAATGAAGCAAGCTAAGGGAGAAAGTCCCAAGTGAGGTGGGGTTAATAGTAAAAAAACCATGCTACTAGCACAGGAAACAAGGAAGGCGAGGCCAAGTCAGAAAGGACAGAGGAAAGCACACGGTCTGATAGGACATTTAACAGCACATGGTTGGAAGTAAAAGCATGATAAAAATAATACAACGACGGTGCAACAAAACCTACAAGAAATTGATTGGTATTAGAGACCCTCACAACTGGACATCAGATAAAAAAAAGTGACTAGGGGTAAAGTTATTTGACTAATTGACATTGCTTTTTGTCTAATCATTTGACTAATAGGTTTCAGAAGCCAGCTCTAGCCCTGCTGGTACACTGGAGAAAGCGAGAACAAAGGACTGCAATGGTGCTACTCAAATAAAATAAAGATAAGCAAAAATGGACTTAACCAACTGCAAAAAAAAAAAAAAAAAAAAAAGGAGAACAACAAGACCATCGGTGAGTAGCACCACAAAACTAATGGGGCTGACAGATTGCAATTGCGAGTGCTCAGTTATCTGGTCCTCTCTCCAAGAACATAACACACATGATTAACAAAGTCAAATTCTAGAGTTACAGATTCAAGTCATTATACTTCATATGGTTGTCTAACAATCAATACTTCGTAAAACCCACAAAACAATGAGTAACCACCGGAGTTTAAGTCACAGATTCAAGTCATTATGCTTCATACGGTTTCCAACAATCAATGCTTTATACAACATGCAAAACGACCAGTATCACCAGAGTTTTACAGCGCGAGACGGAGACGGACCGCTCACATTATGTCTCAGCCCGTGCCGAGTAAGCATTTGACAGCTAGCTTTATCGCTAAAAGCCGAGGTGCTAATCCGGGATTGGAGGAGAACAGGAATATTGGACCAATCAGGCACGTCGGCGAGCGGGCAGCAGAGCGGACAGGAGGCTAGCGATGGGGTGGGCACCAATGAGAAATGGGGCTCGCACAGAGTAATTTGCATACAGCACCAGGTATTTGGAAACAGATAGAGGTTAAATCGCATGGGAGAGGAGACTGACCCACTAGGGCCGTAACACTTCATTTTCTGCAAAATTTTGTAACCACGGTAGCGAGATAGCAAGCTAGTTAGTGCTACCTAGAGCACTGGAAAAGAGAGTCACGACACGCATTGGTCAAGTGGAAACGCCTTCTGGTGGCGGAATATGGGTATTGCAAAAGTGCCCAAGGACTGACATCTTTGTATTGTTGGTGAACGAGTAAGTGCGGTATTTTCAATAATTTAATGAAGTTTCTAGATCACCCACGTTAATAGCATCATCGTGGACCCTTTTACAGATAAATATTAACATACAGTGGCCATTAATTGCTGTGTCACGAATGCCTGCTGTTTTAAATGATAAAGATAAGTCCACTAAAGTGATGCCATACTGTAAGTTTGCGCGCTAAATTCAACTGTGTTAGCTAACTGTTAGCCACTTAAGCCACTGTGTTTTCTTTAGTATTGCCCTTCATCTGAATATTAGTTCATTGTTTTGATAACATTACTCATAGTTATCAAGGTTATCTCTTTCCCTCTTCATTCACCCATACCGGTAGACTGAGTACAGTTGTGACACTTTTTGCGTCTCCATTTTTGAACAGAAGGGTCAGGGTTAGGGGTTAAAACAAAACAAAAATATACTCTGAAAATAAATGATTTTTCATATGCTGTTTAATTTGTTTGTATACAAAGTTATTATTGATGAATATCATTTGTTATTTGTTTATTTTTTCCACAATCAGGTCATAAACACGAGGTGCATTTTTACCATGGTACCGTCTCAACCATACCCCATATACATATGGGGTACTATACACATGTGTACAGTTGAGACAGTACCATGGTACAGTTGAGACACCTATTGAAACCCATTGATGATGACTGAATATCAACTGTAAATGCAATGAACTTTTTTAAAATGACAATTTGACAAGATATTACAATATAAATTAATTCCTCTTTATTGAAATTAAAAACAATGGAATATTATTGTATTATTAATATAAATAATATTATATTATAATTATATAACATGACATTATAACATTAACAGTATATATTAATATAAAACTGTTCAAGTATGACAAATATTAAATTTTATTTTCATTGTCTTTGTTTTTTTTGGTGTTATTATGACTTATAACATGTTATTGTTAGCCTACACTGCACAACTTAACAGTATGTGATGTAATAGAACTCTGTCAGGGTACAGTTGAGACATTGTGTCTCAACTGTACCCTGCTAACCACTTTGTATATTTCTCTAGATTGTGCAGTGACCTTTCATGCTAGGATAGCATGAAATATGTGAGTTTTTAGGGCACAAAATAACATTTGCAATGATGTAAGTCATGTTTGATGGTCACAAAAGGATAATAAGCTATTCATTGTAGAAGCGACATGGTAAAGTGAAATTCTTACATTAGTAAAAAGACTTTTGCTGATATCTTTGGACTGGAGATGCTAAAACTCTTCAAATTTCCCACAACCATTGTCAAACCTACTACATTACAACAACTTCAGTATCTGAGTTACTGAATGTTTCACTTATTTCAGCTTCATTGTTTGTGTAGCAAGTTTTTTTTTTTATTGGAGAAGGCCAGTGAGATTATTAGCCTGCCTGTAAAGTAAGTAACATGTAACTGGAGAGGTTATTCTCTCTCTTAAACTATAGGAATACTTCAGGACACTTTATTTAAATAAATGCAGAATTACATCAAATGAATTTGTTTTTTTTTTTTAATATACAGATGTGCTATACTGTGCACCACATGTCTGTGTAGCTTGATGGGCTCTAGGCACAGCTCCACTACTTCCTGAACTTAAGGCAGGTCTTTTATTTCCTGTCTTACATTTTTGGACAAACTGATTAATCCAGGTGTGTCTGAATAGTCACAGTGGTCAGACACACCTGGATTAATCAGTTTGTCCAATAAAGTAAGACAAGAAATAAAGGAGCTGCCATAAGTTCAGGAAGTAGTAGAGCCTATACATCAAATTCAATATAGCGGGGCCAATCACTTGTTAGATTAAAAGAAAAAAACAGTTGTTTACATTAATGTTACAATCTACATTTTGAAATAAATAAATTATAAGCATAACTTAATATGACCAAGACACCTAAAAGCAAAAACACAGCAGTTTTCATCAATCTACGAGCAAGTGGGCAACACACATAATTGTAGTGAATGGGTTTTTTGGGCACTTTTGCAATACCCATATTCCGCCACTAGGGGGCGAATAAGGTTTACCATGTAGCTCAATGGGAGTGTCGTTACTCTCTTTTACAGCGCTCTAGTGCTACCGAGATCATTGTGGACTTCAGTGGGAGCATCACAAACCTTTTGCAACTCACGATTTTACCAACATTTGCAAAAACAGAAACAGTGCAACAAACTCAGCTTCACCGCTGCAAGTAGGCAAGCGGTACATTAAAACCAACATTGTGTTAAAAGGTTGAAATTAAATTACTTGCTCCTAAACAATAGCCATCAGTGGCAATGTCTTAACTTGCCTTGGTTCGCAGAAAGCATTGACGTTAGTGAGCTGGCTTTAATATGATATCATTTCTTCACGCTGGCGATTCTGTCTTTAAAGAGCTTAGAGAAAAACCCATACCTGATTTTTTTGATAGCAAATGGTAGAAGATATATTTATTGTTAACTCAAAGACACAGTTTCCGGGTGTTGATTATGCGCGGTCTATGTTGCTGGAACGCAAAGGCTTCTTAAGCAGGTTCCTGTCATTTCTGTTTCGATGTGACTCTGATCCGCGTCTACGATGATCTTTCTGCCGGATAGACCTCTAGTCCTCAATGAATGCGGTGACGAAAAACACACTCTTCGGAACTTAATTCATGATTGATAATTAGTGCGAATATTCACTGTAAATGTCAATAACTAGTGGATTACTTCCCTTGCATTCTGCAAGTGCTTAAAATCTCTGAGAATACATTTCCGAGTGTCTCAACATCCTGGCAGCTGGGGGCCACAGGCCCCCACAACTCCAGTTAGTTTTTTCGCCGCGCTGCGCTCGGCAGACACCTGTATTTTACAGTACAGACAGGTGATTTCAAAAGTGTGGAGAACCCAGTATACTGACAAGACTAGATATTTCAAGCAGAATTCTCTTTGGCAAAAAGCAAAAAGGACCAAAAACAAGTATAAGCACGTACACACAAACACACACATAAACACACAACCTCAACCACAGGAAAACACAAACCTTGTTTGTTCATGCTGGAGGGAGTTTGGGTCACCAATGAAGAACCTAACTCTGAAACTCAGGAAGGATGGAAAAATTCCTGCAAAACAGGCATAGTACGTAATGCAGTTGCCGCAACCAGTCCGAGAATGACTGCTACAGCACCTGTTCAGAACATTACTATGAACAACAGGTAGAGCATAATGGATACAGCAGCCAGTGTTACAAAAACCATTACAGTCCTCACTTTACCGTCTCCATCTTTACAGTACTCACCTTTACCTTCTCCTCCCTGACAGTCCTCATCTTGATCATCTCCATCATTACTATCCTCATCTTTACCTTATCCATTGTTAAAGACCTCATCTTAACCTTCTCAATCATGAGTGTCCTCATTATCATCATCTTCATCACTGTCACTCTCTCCATCATTACAGAATTCATCTCCATGGACTATCATTACACTCCTCATCTTCACACTCTCAATCATTACAGTCCTCATCTTTACCTTCTAAATCATTATTGTCCTCATCATCATCTACATCATTATTGTCACTCTCTCAGTCATACCAGTCCTCATCTTCACTGAGTCCATTATTACAGTCCTCATTGTTAATGTCTCCATCACCACAGTCCTCTTCTTTACTGACTCCATTATAACTGTCCTCATCTTTACCGACTCCGTCATTACTGCCCTCATTGCCACTGTCTCCAGCATGACTGTCCGCATATTTATTTTCTCCATCATTACAGGCCTAATCTTTACCATCTCTTCCATTACAGCCCCCATTGTCACCCTCTCCATCTTGACTGTGGTCAACTTTATTGCAGTCGTCATCTTTACCTTTTCAATCACTAAAGTCCTTATCTTGAATGTCCCCATTATGACAGTCCTCACAGTCACAATCATTACTGTCCTGATCGTCATTGTCTCCATCATTACAGTCCTAATCTTTAAAATCTCCATCAGACAGACCTTAAGTTTACCGACTCCATCATGACTGTCCTCATCTTTACCATCTCCATCACTACAGTCCTCATTTTTGCTTCTCGATAATTACTGTACTCATGGCCACTGTCGCTATCATTAAGCCACGTTTCCACCAAAGCGAAATTTTTCCTTGTTTTATTTGCAGGAGTTTGATCACAGGATCATTTAAATTTTTTTCTTTGAAGATCTTAGCCCTTTTCACGCCAAGATCATGTTCAATTCCACGGGAGAACAACTTGGTAGAGGACTGACACATGAATTCACACCACTGCTCAACACCATAGTCGTAACCACCATTGAGGACACAGAGGTCCGGACCTCTGCTAATTGTCCCAGAATTTTCGTTTTTTTCCCCCCACCTATTTTTCCCCTCACTGTGCCTGTTTATTCAGTAAATCGGGTGTGTGTGTGTGTGTGTGTGTGTGTGTGTGTGCGCGCGCGTGTGTGTGAGTGAGAGAGAGAGCGAGAGAGAGAGATCGATATCGATCCCGCATCCTCATAGCGCAGTGTAGGCTATCATGTCACCTTGCGTTTTCCATGCATGATACTCCCGTTTTCAAAGGTGCATAGTAACGAAGTACTTAAAGTGGTAATCCGTAAGATTTGAATTGGTTTGTTTATATTGACATCTTTGGCAGTAAGCTGTAATTGCAGGTGCGCTTCTGGACCTCATTTCCCATAACTCTTGTCGAGACCCAACAGTGTCGCCTGTATGACGTCGGTAAATTGACGGCTCCTCAACTCTCATGCAGATGGGAAAGATGCTCTTTGACACGGCAATTGACCTCAATAAAAGTAAAAATTGGGTGACGTTAGTCATCCATTAGCGTCATCTCATTCCAGTAACATGTTAGGCTATTATGATAAATCGATTAACTTAAAGGGCTGCCAACTCTCACGCATTCGCCGTGAGAATTTGTGCTTCACTCACGTTCCCGTGCTGTAGTCAGTAATTATTCAATCAACGAAATGCGTGTTTCACGATCGTTCAAATTGTTTAAATTAAATAAGACCATTTGAAACATTTTTATGCAATTCCACTGCTTCCAACCCCTGAGTGAAGAAAAGCGTGAGAATTCCGGAATCATAATTGTTCTCATATTACTAGTGGCGAAATCCACCGTACTACATGTGAAACTGATAAACCTCAATGCACAAGGACTTCAATTCCACCTGAGAATCTCTACAAATGATCTGATAGAATAATTTCTGACAACAGCACGGGAACGTGAATATGTCATTTAAACTCAAGCCGAATAAGTGAAAGTTGAGAGCCCTGTGTAAATAATGAAAACGGTAGATGGTTAATAGGCAACGTTATAACTTTTTTTTTAATAAAAATAATTTATCGAGACGGTTAAAGTAGCTTTTTCCCTGTTTGCTTCCTGAAATCACGTTATAATTTTAGTTTCAGTAGTAGCCTCAACAGAGACTCAGCTAACGTTAGTTTCTACTGTGCACAGTATAGCTACACAGTATGGTATATGAAATTGCCACTGGGTAGACGTCAGAAGGGATCCAGCAGCGGTACTTTCCGCTTCTTGGAAGGCTGCATTTTTAACGGTCCTCCCTTAATTCCATCCGTAAAACTGACGTATGGTGTAAGGGACAGGTTAGATTTAGGGTTAGGGGATAGAGCCAAGGTTCAGATTAGAGAAAGTACCGCTACCGGATCCCTTCTGACGTCTACCTTGCCATTGCTTCTCCCGGAGTTCCTCACTTCCTTCAAGATTGCTTGCGGCTCCTCCTACATTCTGGACAGACCAAACACTGCTTACTGACTTAGTAAGCGTCACTAGACGTGCGCCTGTATTTGAATATAGCGCGGGAATGTCGCCACAGACACACTGATCGCTTTACCTGACAAAGAATGAAATACAAGTGCTTTCATCAGTGGGTCATAAGCCCGATCACCGTTATTCTATCCCCCCTCTCTGATCGACGCTGACTTAACAGATAGTAGCCATGTTTCCATCCACACGTTCTTATGCGAATGAAGTCATATCGAATTAAAAATGCCTTATGGAAACGGTGACATTCGACTTGATTTCAACAATATCGACAAAAAGTTTATACGGTTGATCTGATCGGATTTTCTCTTGATCGGTAAAAGGCTTATGCGATAAATGCTGAAGGAAACGTTATTTGCCGAATAAATCTGCAACTGCATCGTGACGGTGTTTTGATGCCGTCGTTGCCCTCTGATAATGGTTTGCTATGTTGCTAATAGCTGGCACATAAGCACGTACAACTTGTGCAAATTATCATCATTTGTTGGTAGACGCGATCCATTTTGGCTAACTAGCGAAATTAGTCGCCTAACACTACGTTTCTTCACTTGAAGGTTCCGCGATTCAGTGAGAAAATGAATGGAAACAGCTTAAAATGTCAGAAATCTATTCGATACACCAATTTGACTGCAACACAGCATGTGACGTCATTACGCACAACTTTTTATTCGCTTTAATGCCGTTAGATGGAAACGCATTTTCACCTGCTAACTTCGCATGAATATTTTTGGCGAACTTCAGATAGTTCGATTGGCAAGTGGATGGAAACATAGCTATTAACGAGACGGAAATCTTACGGATTACCGCTTTAAAGACCACAAGGAGAGAACAAACAGTGGTTGCTTTGGTTCTTTCCATGCGTACTATGAAAAATACTTTGTAGCCTACTTGTACTTGCACTTTTGATACTTAAGTTTTTTTTTTTTTACATAATACTTTTGGTAATTAAGTACATTTAATGTGAGCTACTTTAGGACATTTGCTCAAGTAATTTTCTTATGGGTGACTTCATCTTTTACCAAAGTAACTTTCAGTTATGGTACTTCTACTTTTACTGAGTTATTTTTTTCCCAGTACTTTATACGCCTCTGCCAGTTTTCTACCGTAAGTGAATGAATAATGCAGCTTTCAGAACGTTGCTGTAGCAAGATCAAGTAAATAATTCCAGGATAAGCGTGCATTAATGGACCTCGGTATTTCAAAAATCCTAGTTATGGCCCTGATCAACACCAATGCCAGCTGAGCCTTGTTAACATTCAAGGGGCAAGCGGTACTTCCTGCAATCTCCAAAAATCATCAACAAGATGGTGCCGGTAATGTTGCTATGCTAACATCAAAAACATTTCACTTTATGAACATTGTGCTTGCTTGAGAATAAAAATATTCACAATACTGATGATGATGTCGTCATATCCGATGTTGAGCTAGACCACTCATCTAGCTCTTCAGCTAGCACGCTAGGTAGCCTAGCAGGCAAATGCTGCTGCTAGTAGCAATGCTACTATTAACACGTTGACTGCCAACTACGAGATAACTCATAATGGCGGGTCCGGGCCAGCACTAGACTTGAAAATTCGGGGGAAATTATCCTTCCCTTTATTGACAACAATTAATCCTGGCTAATTCTAGATGGTTTTCCTCTATTAACACGTTTTTCCAATTCAAGAATAATCAAGTGGCAATTGAAACACGGCTTCTCTCCCTCATGCGATCTAACAGCAAATAATGGGCTACATTCAGTAGAGAAAATAATTTAATTATAATTAGGTCTATGCACTGGCACTCACCAACGTAATTTTCTTTCTTTTTTTTCCAGCGAGAGCGGCATTTCAGAACTCATTTGCGAATGAAGGTAATTTCGGCAAGTACGTACACCTGTTTTTGCAGCATGGTCACGCAACTTGCAGAAAAAAATAGACAGCTGTCAGACTGGAAAATGTAAACGGAGGAAACCAAGTATACTTGTGACCAGCATTACCTTCATTCGCTGGAGAGTTCTGAAATGCCGCTCTCGCTGGAAAAAAAAAAAAAAAATTTACCGTTGCTGAGTGCCAGTGCATAGACCTAATTATTATTATTAAATTATTTTTCTGTACTGAATGTAGCCCATTATTTGCTGTTAGATCGCATGGGAGAGAGAAGCCGTGTCTTCAATTGCCACTTGATGATTCTTGAATTGGAAAACGTGTTAATAGAGGAAAACCATCTAGAATTAGCCAGGATTAATTGTTGTCAATAAAGGGAAGGATAATTTCCCCCGAATTTTCAAGTCTAGCGCTGGCCCGGACCCGCCATTAAGATGTTATCTCGTAGTTGGCAGTCAACGTGTTAAGAATACTTCTCTATTTGCGCAAATTTTTCGCAAAAAAATATTTTGACGTGGAGCGAAATGCAAATTTCGTGCATTCACGCCGTTCACGCGAGCCATTTACGTTGCGCCACGTCTCCCACATAATTTGCGTCACTTGGTACGAACTAGCACCTTTTCGTATGTATTCATGTCTTTGCATTGACTTTGAATGTAATCTAGTCGCACGAAAAATTTGTTTCACATTCGGTGGAAACACAGCATTACAGTCCTCCTCTCTTCTGCCTCCATGATAACAGTCCTCATCTTTACCTTCTCAATCATTAATGTCCACATCATCATTGTCTTCAACTTTACAGTCTCAATGATTATGGGCATCATCTTTGCCTTCTCCATTATTATTGTCCTCATAGTTACTGTCTGTATCATTACAATCCTCATTTTTACTGTCTCCATACTTACTGTCTTCATCTTTCCCTTCTCTATCATTACTGTCCTCAATTATAGTGTCTATCATTGTCACTGTTTCAATCGTGACAGACCTCAAATTTAGTGTCTCCATGACTACAGACCTCCTCTCCTCTTTGTCCCTCAATACAGTCCTCATTAACACATTCGACATCATTCTTCTCTTCATTGTCACTGTCACCATCATTACTGTCCTCATCGTCACCGCCTCCATTACTACAGTCCACATCAGCACTGTCTTCATTAAAGGCCTCATCATTACTGTCCCCACTGAGAACGAGCAGCATGTCTACGATCACTCAGGACCATCCCAACATGTGCTCTAAATGAAGAGGTGCCTTCATCCCAGAGCCATCTTCAGATTCAGACAACTTTATTTATTCCCAAGGGGCAATTCATTTGTAGCTTCCCAGTCCATTCATCCATACATAAAACAAACAACCAACAATCCAACAGAATCAATAAAACATCTTCGCACTATATGGGAGCGGACATGGTCACAGCATCTTCCAGGAACCTCGGCAACAGTCAACATTGCTAGACAATATGTTCTCTGGGGTGCATAACACAAATGCAACATAACACAAATTCAACGGTCCTGCGCACGTATGGTCACACATGGTTGCCCAGGCCGCGGTCTATCTCGGGTGCTTCCTGTCTGCCTATGTAGTCTGTATATTGCATTTGCAGACGTAAAACAGTCCCACAATGCACTCCAAAGTGTGCCGCAACTCTGGCTGCACTCATTCTGACCATCAGCATTCTGTTTTGTTGTGTCAATCGTGGCATCATGACTCTTCACAAACGTAAAGTTTATAAGCCAGGATTTTTATAGCCATGGTTAATGTCGAGCTATACATACAACATTTCTTTGCTCACTTTCCTTTCTGTGGATCATTTGAGGAGTGGCTTATGTATCAGACTATTGTTGTCAGCACATGGTCTGCCAACTTAGCCATTTGTTTGAATTCACCATTTGTGAGCTAATACTGTACTTTAAATATCCTTGTATTATTTTTTTCCCTTATTACATTATTTGCACAAAATTTTGAATATTGTTACTTGTTGAATTTGAATACTGTCTATTAGAATACGTTATCACAGTCCTCTACACCACTGTCTCCATCATTACAGACCTTATCTTCAGTCTCCATGATTGCCATCCACATCATTAATTACTCCATCATTACTGTCCTCAGCATCGATGTCTCCATCAACACAGCCCTCATCCTTACAGACTCCATGATTAGTCCTCATCTTTAGCTTCTCCATCACTACAGTCCTCATCGTCACTGTCTCCATAATTACAGTCCTCATCTTTATCTTCTCCATCAATGTAGTCCTCATCATCGCCGTCTCCATAATGACAGTCCTCATCTGTATCATCTCCATCATTACAGTCCTCATCGTCACTGTCTCCATAATTACAGTCCTCATCTTTAGCTTCTCCATCACCACAGTCCTCATCATCGCCGTCTCCATAATTACAGTCCTCGTCTTTATCTTCTCCATCATTACAGTCCTCATCATCACTGTCTCCATAATTACAGTCCTCATCTTTAGCTTCTTCATCACCACAGTCCTCATCATCGCTGTCTCCATAATTACAGTCCTCATCGCTGTCTCCATAATTACAGTCCTCATCATTATCTTCTCCATCATTACAGTCCTCATCATCACTGTCTCCATAATTACAGTCCTCATCTTTATCTTCTCCATCATTACAGTCCTCATTGTCACTGTCTCCATAATTACAGTCCTCATCTTTATCTTCTCCATCATTAACAGTCCTCATCGTCACCGTCTCCATAATTACAGTCCTCATCTTTATCTTCTCCATCATTACAGTCCTCATCCTCATCGTCACTGTCTCCATAATTACAGTCCTCGTCTTTATCTTCTCAATCATTACAGTCCTCATCATCGCCGTCTCCATCATTACAGTCCTCATCGTCACTGTCTCCATAATTACAGTCCTCATCTTTATCTTCTCCATCATTACAGTCCTCATCGTCACTGTCTCCATAATTACAGTCCTCATCTTTATCTTCTCCATCACCACAGTCCTCATCTTTAGCTTCTCCATCATTACAGTCCTCATCGTCACTGTCTCCATAATTACAGTCCTCATCTTTATCTTCTCCATCACCACAGTCCTCATCTTTATCTTCTCCATCACCACAGTCCTCATACAGTCATTCAGTCCTCATCTTTCTTCTCCTCATCATTCTCCATCATTACAGTCCTCATCATCACTGTCTCCATAATTACAGTCCTCATCTTTATCTTCTCCATCATTACAGTCCTCATTGTCATTGCCGTCTCCATAATTACAGTCCTCATCTTTATCTTCTCCATCATTACAGTCCTCATCATCGCCGTCTCCATAATTACAGTCCTCATCTATATGTCTCCATTAATCCTACACTGTCCTCAGTCCTCATTTATCTTCTCCATCATTACAGTCCTCATCATCGCTGTCTCCATAATTACAGTCCTCATCTTTATCTTCTCCATCATTACAGTCCTCATCGTCACTGTCTCCATAATTACAGTCCTCATCTTTATCTTCTCCATCATTACAGTCCTCATCATCACCGTCTCCATAATTACAGTCCTCATCTTTATCTTCTCCATCATTACAGTCCTCATCATTATCTTCTCCATCATTCACAGTCCATAATTACAGTCCTCATCTTTATGTCTCCATATCATCACTCCTTCATCTTTACAGTCCTCATCATAATTACAGTCCTCATCTTTATCTTCTCCATCATTACAGTCCTCATCACTGTCTCCATAATTACAGTCCTCATCTTTATCTTCTCCATCATTACAGTCCTCATCATCACTGTCTCCATAATTACAGTCCTCATCTTTATCTTCTCCATCATTACAGTCATCATCACTGTCTCCCAGTCATCATTATCTTTCTCATCATTACAGTCCTCATCATCGCTGTCTCCATAATTACAGTCCTCATCTATATCTTCTCCATCATTACAGTCCTCATCAGTCTGTCTCCATAATTACAGTCCTCATCATTACAGTCCTCTTCATCACTGTCTTACAGTCCTCATCTATATCTCCATCATTACAGTCCTCATCATAGCTGTCTCCATAATCACAGTCCTCACCTATATCTTCTCCATCATTCCAGACCTCATCATCACTGTCTCCACAATTACAGTCCTCATCTATATCTTCTCCATCATTACAGTCCTCATTGTCATGGTCTCCATAATTACAGTCCTCATCTTTATATTCTCCATCATTGCAGTCCTCATCCTTGCTGTCTCCATAATTACAGTCCTCAATGTCACTGTTTCCATCATTTCAATCCTCATCTTTACCATCTCCATCTACAGTACATCTCATCAGCACTCACCCTTCAGCTGCTTCTTGATGGGTTTGTTGGGTTCCAGCCACCTCTGTTATAAATCATAATTTCAACAACATTAAAAAAACTTATTTGATCATTAGATTATTTCAAAGACATTAAATAGAATTTTTCACGTGCATAATAATTCATTGGCACAGACTATTGCCTGCATACATGCAATTATAAATATAAATCTTTAAAATCAAAATTTTTTCAACTTTTTGAGAGATTTTCCCACAGGTTGTGATGAAACATGACTTCTAATCAAGTGCTTAATAAGCAGAATTGAACTGAGCTATGATAAAAGGTTTGCAGTGCATTTAGCAGTTTTGGTTTGAGGCAGATCTTGACTATAGCTAAAAGGCATGGTAAGGTTGAGGTTGGAGGCCGGGCTGGGTTATGATTCAAGAGAAGGCTGGGTTAGAGTTATAGATGGGGTTGATCTAAGGATCGAGGCAGGGCTAGGGCAAAGATATATGCTGGACTGGGTTAAGGCAACAGGCAGGGCTGGGATCGGGATACATGCACAGCTGGGTTGGTGTCGGTGGCAGGGCTGGGTTAGGGTTAATGGCAGGGCTGGGTTATGATTAGTCGTAAAGCTGGATTAGGGTGAGAGGAAGGGCTGAGTTAATGTTACAGGCACTGCTTGTTTAGGTTTCGGGGCAGGGTTAAGTTTGGGCAAGAGGCAAGGATGGGTTTAGGTTGAAGGTGCGGCTTAGTTAGGGTTACAAGCAGCGTTGGGTAAGAGGCATGGCTAAGTTATGGTTAGAGGTCAGGTAAGATTAGGGTTAGAGGAAGGTCTAAGCTGTGGTTAAAGGCAGGACTGGGTTGAGGTTAGAGGCACTGCTTAGTTATATTTAGAGGCAGGGTTAAGTTCGAGTTAGAGGTCAGGCTGGCTTTGGGTTACAGGTGGGACTAGGTTAGAGGCAGGGCTGACTAAGGGTTACATGCAAGGCTCAGTTATGTTTAGAGACAGGGATAGGTTAGGCAGGCTAGACTCACAGGTGAGCTGGGTGGAACCTCACTGTACTGCAGGCTGAAAAGCTCTGGCTCCCGAAGGTCCAGGTGACTGACCACCAAATCCAACAGCACCTGACCATGGTCCTGCTTCTGCAACAAAACACAGGAAAACAACATTGCAGACAGTAAAAATCCGGGAACATGTTCTCACATATTTACGCCATTATAAGCACCTTCTCTCATCTGTAAATGGTTTCACAGTTCACAGAGAAACGCAACACTCCTGTTTTTGGTTTGAATAACAGAATACCCTTCAGCCCAAACTCAAGGCTCATTTGCTTCTCCACTCAGATGAAATCGATGGCGAAACAGCCCGACACATCTGTCAAACTAAGTACCACAGACCCACAAATCATTCCTATCTTTTCAGATACAGACAAGACATGAGATTCTGTCCGCATGAAGAGCAGAGAGGATGATCTACTGGACAGTAAAGCGCAAATGCTCTTTTCCACAAAGGACACTGTGCACAGTGCGTAATACCACACCTGGCCCACAGTTCTAGGAATTTTTGACTGGGGGGGCCCAGAGGTAGCCACATTGTGATATTAATGTGCATGGACAGCACACTGAAATTTTTTAATGCTTTTATAGTCTACTAATATTTGACTGAAATATAAATTAATAGGCTATATGCATACATGTAACTGTTGATGATCAGTCTCCAAGTTTCCAGAACCTTCATAGTCAAGTAGGCAAACATTAACAATAACAAATAAATAGGTCCTTTTTCTGCCTTTTTTCTGAGATCATTGACAAAGATGAAAGCTATTAAGTAGTCAAATGATCAAAGCAAACCACCAAACAAAAAAGCATTATAAAAACCTTGTGCTCTATCTTCCTCAAATTGACTCAGCATCACTAATCTGAATTACAGTATATAGTACAACATATATTACAGCACATACTCATATAATAAGACAATTAGCCCAGGTGTTTTTTGGACAAAGAATAAAAGACAGGTTCTAGCCGCATTTAAGGCCACTGAGGCAACGGCTTCAGTCATGCAGAAAAACCTGCAAGGTTTTAGGTAATCCCAGCCACGGTGCACCAACATAACACTAATTTACATACTTGTTTACCCTGACAAGTTAGCATGAAGTGATGGCAAAAGGAAAATGCATCATTACATAGTGTATGTGCTTAATGGGTAAAGCAATAATGTGTATCACTATGTTCAATTTCCTGAGCTTGATTTGAATAAAACAAAGCTCTGATCTGTAACTAAACCTGTACAAATATTTTGCAGTCATGGATCTATAACAAGTCATTGGCTACTTTGAAATACTACCACTACTACTACTACTACTAATAATAAAAAGAATAATAAAGTGACACAAAACTATACCTTTGCAAAATGAAATAAGCTTGCAAGAGACACTTAATTAGAATAATGAAATCACTTTATCACATAACTGCGGTACTTTTCCCATAGCCCAGCTCATCACTTATTTTGGTATTACCCGAGGGTAATATAAGTTTTACAAAACTTTCATTGGCTGAGAGCGTGGGGCGGGGGGAAGCGCTCCGCGTTACGTCACGCTCTGAACACTTAGCCAAACTGAGTACCAAGTGTAACATTCGTTAACTTCATATGGCTTAGCGCGGAAGTGAGCCAGCTAAGTACCACTCTCATAACTAAGTTATCAGTCCGTGACTCAGTGACTTCCAGAGTATCAGAGTGATGGCTTTAGCTCAGTGCTGACATAATGGGAATTACCATTACGGCACTAATGGGAATTAAGTTTCCTTTCAATTAAACTACATGATTAAGTTATGTGATAAATAGAGTAGAATCTTATACTCTTGGTCATGTTATATGAAAGTTATGAAACGAGTTGAGTAAATTTTGGGTTTGTTGCTCGCTTGCAACAAATGCAAAATTTACTCAACTTGTGTCATAACTTTCCTGTGACATGCTAATTTGTGTAAGATCCTCTATTTAATCATATACTCATGAGATCAGTTTTTTTTTTTCAGCGACAGAAAAAATCGTTGACCTCGGTGGCAGCCAGTTCAGCAATAATAGACCAAAGGTGTCTCAACTGAGTAGTGAAAAAAAAAAATCAGTTTTCCAAAGCAAAAATTCAAAATAGTATTGATACTATATGATTCTACAATTAATTATATTCATCAGATATTAGAAACGCGTAATTACCTACCATTGAATTATGCATAGATTCGCCCCGCGACAAATTCAGTTGTTCCTCACAACTTCATACTTGGGATGTTAACAATTACTCGACATATCGATGATTGATTGTTAAGTATTTACTTGATCATGTGACCTTTGATCGAAAGGTGAATCTGGAAAAGCGAGTGTAATATGTCCAATAGGTCTATTGTACTTTCTGTCTGTGTATTTTCAAAAGCTGTTTCAATTATCCACCAGAGGGGGGCGCACGATAACAATTACACTGAGCGGCCATACAGTTAATGTTTTTACTTAAAGGGGAACTCAAGGATAATGCATCATGCTGTTTTATACAAACATAATTAGTAAATAAATGCTGTAAAATACAAAAATGTGGAATTTTTGTTTTCAAAGACTAGATAAATGAGGTTTTATTCCCCCTAATTAGCTGTTGTCTGCTACAACGGTCGCGTGATAATGACGAAACGTCGCCCTTCGCCCAGAGGTATGCGCCGTTATTGTGTTGGACAGGGTGATTGTCCCAGTCCATTATTTTATGACAAAAGATCGTTCAATATGGCCCATTGGCTAGTTGCACAAGATGGTGGTGAGTACTTTCTGAAATACGCAGGGTTGCTTCAATATTAACGGTTTGCTTCTGTTACTCATCAGCCTATAGGCTATCAGATGCTGAGCAGATGACAGGTATATCATCCGAGAAGTGTGATTTTAGCTATCGCCGATATTCCAGGGCCAGATTTTCTATTTCAGTTTCATTTTAAGTTTACTTTGCCATTTTCTGATGCAACTACCTAGCTAGTACTGCTACATCGTTATGGTTTTCTTAGATGTGCTCAGCTAACCATAGCTACAGAAGTGATGGTCGTGAGAGTGCAACTGACGCCGAGTGGGAAGGTAAACGAAGTATCGGCAATATTAAAATATGCGTCGATCGCATGTTAGGTTTATGAAACGGCATTTTGACATTATGGAATATTTACACATTAATTACCAGATATTTTCATATTTGTTGTCTGTTGCTTAAAGCCAGTTCATCACTCATCAGTGAGAACGGCTGGAAATGTGATGCTAGTTAAAAACCCTCTCGTTTCTCGGTGGAGCAGCTGATGTCTCCTTAAGAGTGCCAACGAACAAACATCAGTTACGGGTAATCGAGACAAATCTTGCGAACATCAATCGCGGTTAATTAAGACAAATCTTGGGAGTATCGGCGATAGCTAAAATCACATTTCCGGGATGATATACCTGTCATCTGCTCAGCATCTGATATAGACTGATAAGTAACAGAAGCAAACCATTAATATTGAAGCAACCCTGCGTATTTCAGAAAGCACACACGCTGCAGCTCGCGATCAACTCATATCTTTCGCACAGACTCATGTGCGAACATCTAATAATTTTGTGGTGCAATGTTTAACAATGCTATGTCAAATAAATTTGACTGTCGTGCAACCAATTAGTGTGAGCCACTGTTGCTAATCAAAAGTAAACTGCGATAGATTTAGGTCATTAAGCACTGAAGGGTGCAAGTTTTGGCTTCCCTTTGTTACAGCCCACGAATCGCCACTGCGCTTTCTTTAAAAAGCCATATGCCAAAGCAAGTTGCATTAATATTCAATTTTTGTTTCAATACTGGCATGTTTTTTTTAGCAAATATGCAGAGAGAATAAGCAAAAATGTTGCTGTGAAAGACTTGAAATAAAGCTTCGATTGTCAAATAAAAAGGCATTTGGAATTACTTGGTGTATATACAAAGCAAAAACAATTAATTGATGACTGATCGTTAACGTTATCAGTAATCGAGTGATGCAATTTCTTGAAATTGACATCCCTACTTCATACAATGCCTCAATGTTATCCAAACTCTCTAATGTTCGCTCAGGCTTATCAGCATAAAGCACAATTAAAGTTCAAGCACATGTGAAACTATCCTGGGAATTACCTATTGATTGACTCATTTTTTTTATCCAATTCCAGACAGTATAAACTTTCCTCAGTAATTGAAAGACATTGATGGACCCTCAGAAAAGTACTTAAACACTTGAGCAACAGCAAGTTAGGTTGTATTCTCACAACTTTGCGCAGCTGAAAAGGACGTGATTGCGTAGAAAAAAAGACAAAACCAACCCTGGAGTAGCCTGGAATCCATACTGATAAAGTGCTGGTCGCTCCCAACGGTCACTGACTTATCAGTCTGGCCTCAGTCGTATAGCCAGCGTTTAGCCCTTACATCATTAATGAAGTGAATATATGAATATTCATATTTTCTGCTCTTGGCGAGAACCACCAAAGGAATATGAGTTAGCTGGCCAGCAATGGCATTTGTGAATGTTATTTGACATGAGCTTAAAAATTAGATTGTGGTTTGCTTGCCTTTACTCTTGGAGTGGTTGTTAGGTTTTGAACAGGATAATGTTTGGCCATATCTGCATTTTGTTTATTTCAGTGGGATTCCCCGGTATAATAAAGGCTAAATTAAATAATACTCAAATTACATAACGTATTTCACTGTAATTGCCATTAGCTATAGCTCGAAGGGCATGATTGCATCAGCTAGATTAAACTGATACTCCACCCAAAAACTATAATTTGTATATCAATTACTCACCATTAGATGTCTTGAACAGACGAAGTTGTTCCTCACCTGGCACAACTTTATGGCCACTGGAGGGTTTTGAAAAATTACCCAAATTCCGTTTTTGCTGGAAGCAAATGGGGTCACGCAGTAGCAATGGGAAAACTCCACAAAACGTCCGTTGACAAACTTTCAAACCATCGTCCAACGCATCATCCAGTATAATCCAAGTCTGCTTTGTCCACTCATATCCTCAGAACTCTAGAAACGCTGTTATTTTTAGCTAAAAATAATAAAATAGCACAGTTATGCTGCAAGTAAGCTCGCACGTTCAACGGAAGTCCCGTCTCAAGGCTCGTTCATTGCCCAGAGACTCTGCTGCCACTCAGATGAATACTCGTATAAACACGAGCCGGGAGGCGGGACTTCCGTTGAATGCAGAACTGTGGTATTTTTATTTATTTTTAAGTCTGTCTAAAGGGGGGAGGGGGGCACCCTTGCTACTGTGAGCCAATCACAGATCTCGCATGGATTTTGTGCAAATATTGGAAGTCAAACGCTGGTTTACCGACTGAGGCCAGACGTACAAGCAAGTGACCGTTGGGAGCGACCAAAGCTTGATACGGATGGATTCCAGGCTAACCCTGGAGTGCTAAGGTTATATTTGTGGGATGGAAATGTGATTTGTAGATGGAAAATGGCAGTTATTTTGATGCCGCTTTTCCATTACACCGTTTTAACTCTACTCGCCTCTTCTCGACTCGACTCTACTCGGTTTCGGTCATTTTCCATTACAACCAAGTACCACCTCAACGTGGGTGGGGTCATCATAGCAAGTATCACTCTCTGGGGCCATCCTTGAAAATATTTCTGTTGGGCGTAACCCGACCCTAGTTTGAGAATCAGGGTCCGATGGTCGTTTTTTTTTTTTTTTTGTATTTGTTTTTTTTTTAATACCTTGTATTTTATATTAATGCTTACGGTCATTGCCAGCCGGGTCTTGGAAGCAAGCTATACCCATTCAATAAAATTGTGTGAATGTCCTTTGCTAGTTTGCGGTTTATTCAGATCACACATCAGATATTCAACATAAAAGAGTAAGACAAAACCAGTTTGAAAGAGGTTCTCTCTCTGTCTACACTGAGTTAAGAAGATTCTGGATGGACGTTTCTCAAAGCAAACAGCTATTTCTTGGACAGTGATCAGACTAGCAGAGCTTCCAATCTGTGCAGGCGCTACTAGAAATTAGGTTTGCTGTCTATTAAATTACGCGATTCAGTTATGTGATAAATTGAGTCTTATACTCTCGGCCGTCTCATATTAAAGTTATGAAACTCGTTGAGTAGATTTTGGGTTGGTCAAAAAACGCAAAATTCACTCAACTCGCGTCGTACCTTTCATAAGCAAATAGAATTTTGTGTTCTTCGCGTCTGGGTATCAAGCCGACCCTGCACTGGCATCTGCACTTAGTAGAATTTTCTCAAGCTCAATGTCCGTGACTGTAAATGTGCCACATTTTATCGACGGATTAAACTTTTAAACAGTTTCAAGTGTATGTTGTTTTTCTACTTCAAAAACTTTGGTCGAAGTTGAATCAGAACCTGACGTTGACGCGTGGACTTGATACTCTGCCCCAAGCATTCATTTGCTTGGAACGTCAAACTGTCATTAATAATTTCTTTCCACCGCATGTCACGGCAATATTCTTTCAATCACAACACTCTGTAGTTTCGCCACATTTTGCATTTACGCTGACAAAAACAAAAAAAAAAAACTTGACATCTTCCTTGATGCTCAAGACGGACGATCAGTCCATGAATGAACATGACTGCATCACTGCAAAAATAATAATAGCCTCAATAAATGAATAAATTAATAAAAGAGCCACCATTTTGACATGTGACTGATTGAGGAAACTTAACTCTTTCCTCAGAAAAGAGATTGAACAAATATTTCTCTCGTTTGTGAAAACCTGCGGGGGGGGGAAATTGTTTTTAAACTTCATAAAAAAAACTTATCGGTCAGCGGCAATTTGATGGGTCGGTCGGGTTATGCCCATCAGACATATTTTTAAGGATGGCCTGGCCAATCAGTGGCCTGCAGTCTGTTGACGTCACATTTTCGGCTCGACTCAGCTCGCTTGGAACCCCGGAGGAGTACTAGGTACTAAAAAAGTAGCTGGTACCAGGGACTATGACCTAATGGAAAACCATCAAAACACTGTGGAGTCGAGTCGAGAGCCAAGTAGGTGCTAGTGGAAAAGCCCTATAAATGGCGCAGACTGGAGGGCTGACAGCATTGATTCTTTGGAGGAGAAATTCAATGATGGAGAGTTTTTCCTCTTGCAGTGTGAGTAATACAGACTCTGTATGGAGTAGCTCTGTCTTACTTCTAGCCAGCTAGCTAACTAACCAACTATTTCTTATTTTAGTTTTCCACTGTGATCACAGAGCTGGTTTGACACATTGGCAAACAAGAGTAGCCGTTAACCCTTGCTAATAATACAGCATTTGCTGGCATTTTGCTCAATGTGGCTTTTTGTTTTAGAATTTATACCGTGTTCAACAAAACTGAATGCCGAGGTTTTGGCTAGTTTAAAATGAACAGCTCAAGCACTTTGGAGGACCCCCGGTACGTTTGTTGCACCTTTCTGTTCAATCTCAGGTGGCATATTGCCTGCTTTTTTCCTGGTAGTGCAATGTTAGTTCTGTTAAAATAAGGTATATTTCAGATATTACTGTGTTAGTGAGCTATACTTGTTCCTCATAAGGTGTGGAAAGTGTTTTTATAAGCATGCAAGCTCGGATGAGGGAACTGCTAGCTTTTCATAGCAGGATGAATGTTCTGACCATTAAATAAGCAGTTCCCTTAATGAGTATGTAGGCCGGCTAGTGGGACTTGGAAGAAAATTGGTCAAAATTCTATACTTTATCATGGAGACAAGGCATGTTATGGGTTTGGAGAAGTTACTGGTGACCATTGATGTCCAGCTGCGCCTATGTCAACATACTCATGCTAAAAAATCAGAAATTCATATTGAGTTTCTTACGTTAAAAGTTGATTTTTGTTAAAAATGTTATCATTCTATAATTTAACGGTGCGTCATTTTGAGGGGTCTGAGAGTTTGGGGAGCCACCTGGAGATCTGTCTTATTTGGCTCCTAAAGAGTAGATCATTTAGAATTTCATGCCTAGATGAAGAATAATTGTGGTCCAGGAGTCTATGATCCCAGAAATGTATTGTTTTAACTCCCAGCCATTTTTCAATCCTCAGTATTATTTTTTTTTACTATTTCAATGCTGAATTTTCATGAAGATTTTTTCTTGTTTGCAGCCCTTTTTCTTTACCAAAATCATGAAAATAAACTGAAATATGATGGAATTCTAAATGCTGCAAATGTCTTGTGTTATGCCCTCGGATCCGGGAACGAGGCATAATAACACAAATACTAATGCCTTCTTGGTTTGCACTAAAATGTAGACATAACATAACACACATTTAGTGGCATGGCAGCTGTGCACTGTGATTGGTGACTGGTTGGGGGAAACTGGGATGACGCCTTGTGTCCTGATTGGGCAACGGTCGGTCTTGGCAGAGGGCGTCCCTATTAAATTGGCCAGAATGGAAGGTGGACCTTGATATATGCTGAAGCCCTGAAGTGCAAGACACCTTTCCCAGTCTCTCATTTTGGACCACGAGGTTTTGATTTATTTTAATCGTCATCCATAAGACTGCCATGCTTTTAGGAAAAACCTACTAAACTGAACTAGTGAACCTAACCGACGCGGAGCTATTCGCCGGTGGTGCGGCAGCTTGAGCTAGCTCTGGAACGCTACGGTGCCATCCTGAGGGGTGGTAAGTCCCGGCTTTCCTTCCAGATTCACAAATCCAGGCCTGCCTGCCTTCTTTTATAAGCGAAATCATATCCCAAAAAAACGTGACCGTGACACTTGTCTCAGTTGAGCCATATTCCCCCTCTCTATGAACCTCAAATCTTGAATTATAAAGCATTAAGGGGTCTTCAGGGTAAAGTGTAGAAATAACCATAATAATGTAAAAACTAAGATATGAACATACTCTACATGATTTTAACCTCATAAAATGTAGTATTTTCATAAAAATTTACATAATTGTCATGGAAACAGCACTTTAATGACTGAAAATATTTTGTGGCACTGATATTTCAATAACCCATGGTCAGATTTTACTCCAATTAGTCTCATATGAAAGGTTTAAGATATGTCATTTCATAGAACTAGGAGTTTTTTGTTTGGAACATTTATGAATATTTCATGAGCTCTGTTATGTAACCATAACGCTATCATCAACTTGCTTCATTTTCAAAATTAGCCCCCTAGGGATGCACCTATCTAGAAAGTCCTATGTCATTTCTTAGATCTCCAACAGATACAACTTCAGTCAAAATTTCAAGTCAATCAGATGAATATTAATGATTTTATGAATGCCACAAGGTTGAAAATCAGTCAAAATTGTCATTTTTGGTCATTTGCATTTAAAGTCACAAGAAACAATTGAGGCAGAGGAAAAACATAGATTCTTGGTGTTTATTGGCATCTCACTGCATTCCTTTATTTATTTTATGTGAAAATAAAAAATATTGAAATTTTTACCCTGAAGACCCCTTGACCTCTCAACTCCTAAAGCTTTTGATACGCTTTGAACCAGAGCTTCTCTTGAGATTTTGCAGGTTTCACAGAATAATCTGTAATAATTTTATTTCTGGTGATAGAAAGGATGCGATCAATCGGTATTGGTCTCAAGTGTACATCTGCAAATTGGTGATCAATAACAAAATGAATTGATTGATTTTGTGATTTTTTATGATTTTCACCCTGTAATTCAACAAATTAAGAAAGCATTTGTCAAGAATTACTTTTATTTCTTTATTATGAATCACTAACTAATCATATTTCATATTCCTGACTGTCATTCAGGATCTGTACAAGGGCTTCATCGACCCAAACCTCGCCCTTGTTCTCATTTGCTCAAAAAAACCCAAAGATGCAACAAACATTTACCGTATTCAGCGCTATTGTATTCACAGAATAGACCACATGTTACCATGTTCACTTCCTGGTTCAGCGCCTAAGTTGCACCAGTGTTGCCATCTATACACTAAATGAGGAACTGAACGAAAGCAGAGCATAGCCCGGCACCAACATATCTGTACACAACGAGCCCCATAGTACCGCACTGTAATGGAAACTAATATACTGTACTTTGCGACCGATTTTTCTGCCCAAGGGTAGATAGGTGGGTTTTTTTTCGACTGATTTTGACAGTCAGCAGTAGGCAAGAGGTTAAATAGGGTACTGCGTAAAAAGCCATATTTGGCTTCTGCAGAAAGGGGTTAAGTCTGTCAGGCAGCAATGACACTTATCAAATGGCTTTAGGGTAGAATTGACCCATCATTTTACAAAAACACTAGCTGATGCGTTATGTGAAAATATCAGGACAGAATTAGTGGACTGGAGAAACAGAGAATATAACATCATCATCATGGGAGGGAGAGGGCATGACTTGAATCTGCCATGCAACTTGAATCTGCCGTGCACCTAACATGAGCTGTTACTTTGTTTTTAAGAGCCTCTTCCACTTACTTGTTACCAATATTGACGTGAACAGACTTGATCTGCAGCTTCAAGGCTGATCAGTAAGTCTCCACTCAGACACTGTGCCAGAGCTGCTCAAAACTCAAAAACATGTGGCAATGTTTACCTTTTCCAAAATGAACACAGCAGTATCGCACATTTGAGAGGTTAGCCCTGACAGCTTTCTGCCAGTAATCTTCAGTATAAAAGCCTTTTGAAGACATAGTTAACATTGTGAAAGGGTTTATTCTGACCAAAACCAAGAACTTCTAAACTTAACCAATTGTTTTGGCGCCTCAACATGAAGCAGTAGTTTTGTTGCCAACATCTAACCAAGAAGTTTTGTTGCTGAAACCCAAACAAATTGTTTTGTTGCCTTAAGTTACCGTAAAATGGGGCAGTAAGGGACGGCCGGGTAACAAGGGACAATTTTCTTGGAAAGTTTTCAAACGCAAATTCAAGTTTTGTTTCGACACTCCCTGTGATGATACATTATTTTTATGATACCTAGGTAGGTACTTGAAATGTGCAAGGTGAGTTGGATATGATTCTTTTGTTCCTTTATGATTGACAGCGATAAACAGCTAGATATGACATTTTTTGTAAATAGGAGTCAAGACTCCTGGAATTTTTCAGTTATCCTAAATGTATCTTTGCTAGAAACAGTGATAAAAATGTTTTTTAAAACATATTGTGTCCCTGATAACCCTTATTATGTGTATAATAGAGCCATCAACTCAAATGAGTGGGTGTCCCTTATAGCCCCATGCATGGGACTATAAGGGACACTGACTAACAAATAAAAATAAAGTCATGTGACCCCACATGCTCAATATGTCCAGTAGTAATATAAAGCCTGGGCAATAAGTCACAATGTGACATATACCTGGCGTGCAAAGCAATTATGCTTTGGGAGGAATCAAACAAAATATCTCAAAAGTGTCTCTTATCACCCCATTTTACGGTAATCACATTGCAACTGAGAACAGAAAATTATTAGTAAAACTGAAAACAGAGTCAACTAAGACAAAAAGTATAAAAGCAATACATGAGTGCACACAGAATACAAACCTTAACTGTCTGCATGGTGGTCCTGCACTAAACCCACTCAACCACCAATACTTGCTTCCCCGATGACTTTGTGGCTTTTTATACGACATCACCTGACCTTCTGTGGGCTTTCGAGCAGAAAGCCTCCGGGGTTAACTTCTCCCAACAGTGGCAGGTGTGCAATTGACTGAAATTTTTGAATTCACCTGGCCACTCCTCTGACGTTAGAACAGGTGCAGCTCCCGTACTGTAGTCAAAAGCGCACATATGGAACTCATTCATCACATGGGCTACCTGAAGGGTAGCTCATGTCTCAGGGTGCTCTTCATTATGCTAACTTACATTCCCTCACCACCTCTCCTCTTCCATGACCCGGAAATAATTCCGCCCCTGCATCATGGAGGATCTTCCAAACACTTAAATGCACCTCAAAGAGACACAGAGCAAGGAGAGTGGAGACTTCTGGAAGAGCTTAAAGTGAGGAAACACAGGTGTATCCTAAGCGGAAGCCTTTTATCTCATGGCGTGAAGTTTAAGTGCCGCCCCTCCACATGTGACGTTGCTTAATGGCACAAAGGATTTCTCATTTGGCAGCTTTGGCTCCTCCATTTTTGAGGCACCTCCTCGCATCTCTCAGATCCTTGCTGGCTGGAGCAAAGACATGACGAGGAGATGCAAGTGAGGGAAGCAAGGAGACACAATAGCATAATGAAAAGCACCTCAGGTCAACCATTTCGTCTGTCTGTCTGTCTGTCTGTCTATCTATATATCTATACAACCCCTGAGTGAAGAAAAGCGTGAGAAGTCCGGAGTCATAATCGGTTTCCAATTGCTAGTGGAGAATTCCACTGTAACACACGTGAAACTGATAAACCTCCATGCACAAGGAGTTCAATTCAGCACGAGAATCTCTTACATATGCGTTGATTGTATAATTGCTGACTACAGCAGGGGAACATAAATATGCCACTAAAACTCACGCTGAATGCGTGAGAGTTGACAGGTATGCGTTATTAATGAAAACTGACCACACCTGATAATGTTGAGAGTTTTCGGAGTTTCTGTAATGGTAATTTAAATGAATGATTGATAACAGGTCATGACCAATCATAATTTTTAAGGGATGAGTTTGAGCCTCCCTTATCACCAGTTCACCAGCGGCCACTGATCAAAACATATATCCATCATCTATGTCAAGAATTGGAGATTGCCCACAAGCGTTTGGGTATCGTATCATGAAAATGAGGCTACGCATTAGGTCGCTACCCATTTCCATCTCGGTCAAAGGTAGCCCAAGTGTATGCCTACTCGGCATCAAGTTTCATACACAGCTCCACAGGCAGACTATAACAACTGAACTAAATGGCGATTTATGTTAATGTATAATATACTAAGCCGTGGGAACAGTATCAAACACGCTCATCACCCCTTTCTTAACATTATCGAGGTGATCGCATCCAAAGCTAGAATCGGTCTTGAAGGGGCACAGGTGTCAACAAAGCAGTTTATTTCATCTTTGCTGAAAAAATATCCATTACCGCTGATGAATCATTACAATTCTCAACATATAATTCTTTGGTTTATACTTTTTTCTACTTAGTCACATGCAGGGTTGGGTTCAATTACTTTTTTCAATTACAGTTACAATTACTTTTGTCAGCCAAAGGTCAATTACAATTACAATTACTTTTGTCAGCCAAAAGTCAATTACAATTCCAATTACACCCGGCAAAACCAATTACAACTGCAATTAGTTTCTTAGATTGGAGGCCCGGGATTGGAGGATGGATGCTGAGTAATACTTGCAAATGGACATCGACAATTTTGTTGTTTTTTTCTATTTTGTTGATTGTTTTGTTTTGTTTTATGGTATGGTATGCATAAACTCAGTTCCATATTGTATTTTGAAACATTGAAGAAGTGTCCCTTCGAAGTAAAACGCTACTCGCAAATTAAAGCTGGTCGCTATTATTCTGTGGTCAACTCAACTGCGGCAAGTACTTAACCAAAAGCGACCGCAAATTTTTGGCAATACAAAGAAACTTTCCCAGTACGTTATATTTACATGCTTGGTGTCTACTTTCCCTAAATTGAAATTTTGCAATTATCTTGATGTTGTCTTTCATGTTTGATTAAAGACTAAAATCACAATCAATTTCTCCAAGATAATGCGGTTAAACAAACACTGAAGTTTTAGGAGTCTGAGAATGTTGAAAATGTAGCGATCAGATGAACGTCATTGAAATTTTAAGATTTAGCACGGTGTATGCCGTTGCCATTAAATTTATTTCTCTCTCACCTAAATTGCTTGGGCTGGCATGGGGAATTTGACCACAAGGGACTGGGATATTGACGCTACTGCATTTATAGGCACACTCAGACTGCAATGTGAAACAGACGTTTACTTTTCTTATAAAATATGTACCATGGATATTTGTGCGTAATAGAAGTTCCAAAATTCTGATACCATGGAATTGTTTTTGAAACAAGTGGCACACCACAGAGAATGTGCACTGTATTTGGATACACTTTATTTAAAATAAAAACAAGTAAAATTAAAGAAAATTGTGTCTACTTTAGCAGAATTACGTTGTGTTCTATCCTATAACATATTTCCTATATTTCTGAGCAGATTTTCAATGCTGTATTCTGATAAAAATGCTCCCCCCTCACGTACCCCCATGTGCCCCCCTGACTGATTGTTGGTCCCCCCTGTGCCACCCCACTTCAAAAATCCTGGAACTGCCCCTGGATACATTATATTGACTGGAAATGAAGCCCTACAGTATAAACAGTTGAATAAAAACAATAAAAACATGAGAAATTTTTTAAAGAATTTGAAATGTAATTGAAAAGTAATTGAAATGTAATCGAAATTACTTTCATCCGTGGGATCAATTACAATTACAATTACTTTTCGATAAAAATTCAATTAAAATTAAATTAAAATTACGAAAGTAATTGTAATTAATTTCAATTACGTCAAATGTAATTGTAATCGACCCATCTCTGGTTACATGTGTGCAATGCATTTTTGTGCTGTAATCTGCCTCGTAGGTCCACAACATCACAAGGCCAATTAATAAGATAACTTTGTTTCCTGCAACACTTGAAACATTGACCAGACATTGCATGACTTCTTCCCCAAATCAGAAAATGCCATGCACAAACAAGCCGCAATTGTTTTTTCAAGGTAGGTTTCAGATGGGGGATCAGTCAGAAAAAAATCCTCACAAAATGAACATGTGCAACTACAGTTCAAGGTTCGAATTGAAGGAGCTTATCTGATGCGACTCCAGTCGCGCTTTGCTGCACCAAGATACAAGTTAGCTCCACAAGGCATCAGTTACCCGGGATTTACACCAGATGCGTGTTCGGTCCGCCTCCGCTATGCTGCGCGCTTGCTGCGTGCATTGCAGTATGTCAATTTAAACTGACTGCGTCTTTGATGCTTAACAGCACCGGACGGCGACAGTAGCGAGACCAATGAGCGAGCCTGACGAGATCATGTGGTAATTACAAAATCACGCGCGATCGCCCGAGATAAATGGCACATGTTGTAATGAGTGCAACTACAAACCATTGACTGTATAAAACAAACAGGCAACATAGCCTTTGTTCTTTACCTGAAGGGTTGAGGAACGGTTCACTTGCTTCGATTTGTTTATATTTCGAGATTTTGAGCTTCTACCATGGAAGCCTATTTATTAATAAATGTTCTTAATTACCTGTTTGTGTTGGGATGTCATTTGCTTGGAAAGTGTTCGGTCGATAAAGTTTAGCCTACATATATTTTCTTACTTCGGTTGCTGTCCTAGCCCACAACGCGACCTGGCGCCAACACGGATTTTGAAAATTATCCGTATGATTTAAAAGTTATGTCTGTGTACCGATCGATCTGCCATGCTGAAGTGCAGCGTTTCTGCTGTGGCATCCGGCAAAAATAGAAGTCTTGCGAATCTGCTGTGCACGGCTGTGTTTTGCCGGAGCTGGGGTGGACGTGAAATGCAATGCAGCGGATCTGGTGTAAACACACTCACTGACTAATGTGAATCCCATCAGATGCACTGCTGAGGCGGAGCGCAGACGGACCAAACACGCATCTGGTGTAAATTGGGGGTTAGGCATTTGAACTTTGAATTAACTTAACTCACCACTCACATAAAGCCAAATAACGTAAGCTACAGTGTCGACATTGACATGCAAATGCTTATCATCTGAGTAGCAATGCTGACGACAGCAAAACTTTTAACTTATTAATTGCACGTCTGTGACGCTCCACTGAAAATTTGAGTCCTGCTGCAGGATCCCAGTGGCGAATTTTTCAGTTTACTAGAGATTGTTTTTAAGGCAAAAAAACAAAAGTCTCCCCCCACCCCAAAGATGTTCACAGACAGAAAAAGGCACATGTACATACAGTGTTCAAAGAGTGAGCTCAGTTTGATGTAAATATCTTAAATGGTTTCCGAGTTACAGCCCGGAAACAGTAGGAACGCCGACATGGACGGGAAACTGTACAAAAACGATGTCTCCCCTCCCTCAGTATTTATTTATTTATTTATTTGCATGGCATCTATTACACATGCTTTCCAATCTGACCAGCCAGTTTCGCTGTTATGGCTTCTCATTTTAGTCATTGCCAAGCATGTGTATTTGTTAATCTCACCAATTGCTCGCTCGCTTGGAACTTTCAAGATGAATTGTTTCTAGGAAATAAAATTGGTAAATGGACAAGATTTACATACCTCTAAATTGGCTTTTTTAGCACTTTTTTTGAGCAATAATCATGATTGACAATTGGTGACTCGTCATCCAGGTTTGTCAAGAGTGCACTAAACCAGTATGAGGCTGGAGACCATGGGGCTGATTAGAAACAGAAGGGCAGTGACACAGATAGGTCAGAACAGAAAGCCCAAATATGTCCAGCAAAAAGAAAATTTACGGACAAACACAGAAGATGCAGACGTGCTGGCCAAATACCTGCCCCACAGCAAGGTGGAACCCCATGACGGAGCAGAAATTTTGGGCTGGCTCCAGGGGTGGCCAGTCAGATTGTAGGGGTGGCACTGGCCACCCCGGCCATCACTTTAAAGCCGCCTGTGCTGGCCAATCGCATAAACATAGGTGGGTACTGTCAGTCACTGAGCCCGTAAAGAGCGTCGGCATTATCAGGTGAGGTTGTGAGGCAAATATGAATGATCTGCATTTTCAGAAAGTTGAAGTGACCTCAGTCCCGAATACATTGTTTATTTCGGAATTCAACTTGGGTGCCATAAACAATAAATTTGAGATTCCTGACAACTTCAAAGTTTGAAAAATGCTGATCATTTGGCCCTACTTGTTGCCTCCCCCAATGTTATCAAATGCTGACCCACAAAGAGACAACAAAGGAAAGGAACCCAGCGCACACACACACAGACCACGCACAGGCAGGCACACACTCATTGGACTGGCGGTACTCACACTGATCCTGAAGCTGTGGATGGACTGGTCCAGGAAGCGTACAGCGCAAACCAGCTTAGCCCTCATCCTCTCTCTCCCTTCCGCCGTGTTCTCCTGCACGCCTAACCTCGAATTCATGCCCAACACGAGCAGCCTGGGGGACCCAAGCACAAAGATATTACTGCTCTTCCGCACGCCCACTTCCTCCTCTTCCACACACCCACTTCCTCCTCTTCCGCACACCCACTTACAGCCAGTTACTACTCTTCCACAGACGCAGTTACTGCTCTTTCACACACCCCACTTGTGACCCAGCAAGGTCACAAGATGCAGCAGCAAACCATTTTTATGTATCTATGATAGGACTCATTTGTACCTATTAAATGACTTTTGTTATATTTCTTTGACTGATTTTTATTTTTTTTTTTTACATACATAATCCACACTGATATAAACTTTCATTGTATCCAAAATGCATGCAGTGTCCGAAAACCAAATTATAATTAGCTGTTTCACATTAAAATAACTCATTACTGATCTGTAACTGAAATTAAGTTTAAAAAAATCATATCATTTCTTATGTAAGTTATATTCATGCATTTTAACTGTTACTTAATTTTGGTCTGATCAGTGTCAAATCAATAACCAATTAAATTTTGAATTATTAGAGTAGTAATAATGGTGTCCAAGTGGAGTTTCAGTGAGATTTTTGGCATCAGGAGACTGTAGAAATATATGTTGTTAGAAAATATCACCATTACTGAAAACTTTTTTGTCAGTGTCTACTTATTTGTAACAGTTTGTATTGCAAAAACAGTTGTTTGGAATGGCATGGACAGTGGGCTCAAAAATTGCGGACACCCCTGACTGGCAATGCACAAATAATGCTTTTAAAAATTCTAAAAAGTATATTTATAGAGAAACTCAAAGTAAAGACATGTTACAAGTACTGTACGATATTAATGTTTCAATGGAACCAACCAAAATCATTTACTGATTTTACCTCTTAAGCCCTGAGCCTCTGGTTCAAAAATGACAAGCCCAAAATGAAATGAGTATATCTCTGTGACTACTTGGTCCATTTGAATAATCTTGGTATCATAATTAAAGTAACACCTTGGGGGGGTTTTGTCATGGTGTAAGAATCAGTCTACAGAGTAAATGAAGATGGACCACAGCATAAATGAAACATCTCATGTGTGCCTTGAAAGTTTTCCTTTTATCCTTTTTGAAATTATTCATTTGCAATCTGAAACCTCAAAAAATTACAGCACAGAATCTCACCATTATCTCTGTCAAAGTTTATTCTAAGCAAGTAAATCAGAGCAAAATTAGAGAGGTTTTAGTTTGGGAATGTCTAGGAGGCCTCTCCAAACTAGCAGTGTGTGCCATTTCATATTTCTCAGGTACCAAACTGTAAAACTCATTTAATTTCAATTAAACGTTACTACAGGCATACATTCCATCCAAATACAACCACTTTTTTCATTTTTGGAATTTTTTAAACATTTTTTAGTATTATTTTTGCCAGTCCTGTATACATTTTCCCATTCTAAGATAATACATACAAAGAAAATTAAGTTTGACTCCACTGGAGCAGATTTATTGAAAAAAGCAAATAAACAAAATTATGCATACAAAGATGGTAAATGGTAAAAAGTAAAAAGAACAAAAACCCCAGCAATTATTTACAAAAGAAAAATGCCATTAATGCCTAAGTAAGTGCAAGCCGAACCAGGATTCGAACTCTGATCAACTAGGGTGTAGCGCATCACTCTAACCACTATACTACATCAGCCAATGTAAGGAATATGTGCTTGTATTGTTGTGCTTTCAGTATTCACGCGGAATGACACAAGGATTCCCAGTCAGAAAATGACTTTGAAAACGACTGTTGAATATTTAGTGAATAATTATACTGAAAATACTACAAACAAACCAGTTCAGCATTTATATTGTTGCGCTATTTAAGTACAAGTGAATGGCCCATGGACTCAGTTTGACGCACCGGAACGCAAGGCTCTATCTCAGGCTTTGTTTGTGCGATTAAGGTGATTTAGGGCTCGTTGGAAACGTCAAAGCCCATATTATCAAATGGAAAAGCCTGACTGACAGCATCACAAGCCAATCACAGAGAGGAAGATACAATGCGAGCATGCGGAATGCTCTGGAGCTGACATCCTTTGAAGCAGGGGTTCGGAAAAAAAAATATGCATGGAGACTGGTAGATCTAGTTTCGATATAACACGGACATGTTGGGGCTAACAATAGTAAGCGCAGATTTACCCTTGAACAGTTTTTTATTAATAAGAAACATTTTTGGCTTATCTCTGAAGAATGTTAAGTGTAAACCTGCTGTTTTTTGCTGTGTGTGGTGTCGATTTAAAATGGCATGGCTTATATCATTGGATTCTGTGGACTTTTCTCTTTCATTTGATGTATCATTTGTATGCTGAGCACAAATTCAGTAGAAACGCGAGCGATTGAACGCTGATATTATTTTATCTCATGTTTTGCTCCATGCTTATTTACTTGCTTGGTGCTTGAATTTTATTCAGTTGAGGATAAAATTTCCAACATGACCTTTTTGCAGAGTTTCTTCCCGTAAAGTGAATAATGATGTTGCTATTAGGAAACATGCTGTATTGATGATGCGTAAGGATCGCTGATGTTGCTATTAGGAAACATGCTGTATTGATGATGCGTAAGGATCGCCCTCAGCACCGGGGGCGTTCGGGTTGAAGAGGTTAATTAGAAATCAGCTTCCTCCAAATCAAGGTTTCACAATTAATGGCACTCTTAAGGATTATTGTAAATAACATCTACAAAAATTAAACCAGGATTAAATCCCACTCATTTAAGTTTTATCTAAGTGTTAAGGAACTATACTGAGCCATTACATCACTTCCTGTTTCCCTAGGGTATAAAAATGAGGTAACACCCTTTGTAATCCAAGAGCTGACTTCTTATAACTGACAAATGAAGAAACAAGACCCAGGACTTTCCATTTAACCTTCTCTTTAGTGAAAAAATAAAGGATTACATCAAAGCTTGTGCGAGTAGCTTACAACAGAGCTTGCTTGCTAATCGTTAATACAGCTAAAAACAAGACAGACATACATAACAAGGTCACTTCCAGCTTCCTGCTCCGTGAGCCCTATGAGAAATGAATTCACTACGCATAAACAAACATGAACAAAGCCTCTGGTCCTTTTACACAGTCTTATTTTCTTATTACTCAACAATGAAATATTGAGATCAAATCAAATAAAATGCATAGTGTTTAACTATTTTAACATAAATAAACTCCTCCCCAATGAGTACAACATCCCCCACTTTCAGCGAGAGGGCAGGGGTGTCTCATAGTGATGGGCTGATTTCAAGTCCAACAGGTATTCTCTCTGCCAGCTGTTCCAGAAGTGGGTCATGAGTAGTTGTCTGTACCTCTCTCTTTGTGTTATTTCCTCCTTGTTTGCTGTTGGAGGGCGAGCAGCCGCAGGCACTGTTTTGGAGGGCATGCAACTGAGTCTCTGGCCCACCAAGAAGTGAGCTGGAGTGAATCTCTCAATTCATGCTGTCACTCCAAGCACTGTTTTTACTTTGCTGTATCTTTCCAAGCATAGCACTGGACTTAAGAGCTCTTTGTCTTGGCTAACAAGCTGTACACTGACCTGGTATCTGGATTTGAGTTTGGAGCTCACCTCTTCTTCTTGAACGAGGTCTTTGGCCCCTTCTGACTGATCAGGTGACGTTAGAGCACTGGGTCCGTTCCACCACAGAGTGCTCTGCCTCAGGTCCTGCACAGTAAAGCCGCAGGTGGGAAAGTCTGCTGGGTTCATTTTCCCTTGGCAATGTGACCATGACTCTGGGTTGGTTAGGGATTGGATTTCTGTAACCCTGTTTGCAACAAATTTTTTCCATTTCTGGGCAGAGCTATAAATCCAGTGCATCACTATCATTGAGTCCGTCAAAAGTTTGAGCTGTGTTCTGTCCATTTGCAGTGCCTTCACAAGAGTGCTCCCAAGTCTGACTCCAATCATTGCCCCCATCAACTCCAGGCGAGGCAGTGTCAATTTATTGAGTGGGGCCATTCTGAACTTGGAAGCCATTAGGCTGGTGCTTTTTTCTCCATCATTTGTTTCTCCCTGCACAAATGCAACTGCATTGTAAGCACTTTTGCTTGCATCACAGAACATGCGCAGTTTCAAGGTGTACTTGTTCTGTGGATGAACGTCTGTTTTGTACCACCATGGGATGGATAACTGGTGCAGTTGCGGGAGCTTTGAACACCATTGCAGCCATTTTCCTGTCAGATCAGGGGGCAATTAATCATCCTAGCAGAGCCCTCTATCCCACATGTCCTGGAACAGGCACTTTATCCTGATTGTGAAAGGGGGGGACAAATATGTGGGCAGATGATTTCAGCATACTTCTCTGTGTTCTCCCTTTCTTTCAGAATGAGCAGCAAGCCCCTAAGATCAAAAACAAAATCATCAGTTGCTGGTCTCCATACTTGACCGAGAACTTTCAGAACTGATTCATGTGTCTCTGGCTCTGTAGCACAGTCCATCAAGCTCTCTGGCCATCTTTTCTTTAGCTCTTGAGTTTGTCATCCACTTGCAAAGGTGCATACCTGCCGTAGACCTGATATCCCTGGCTTTAGTTGTTATTGAGTGGGCCTCAGATATTTCCCTTTAACTCACAATGAAGTCATCAACGTAAAGTGAGGTCCTAATGGTCTCTTCCACTTGTGGATGTTCTGATTCGTATTGCTTCAGATACTTCCTGATGGTGGCTGCGAGTAAGAATGGGTTGGATGAAGCTCCGAAGATCACTCTCGTCATTCTTAACACGTGCAGCTTCTCGTTCTCTCTTCAGTCGGTGGGCCGGTAAGCCACAGAAATCTTACTGCATCCCGGTCTCGGTCTGACAGCGATATCTGCAGAAAAGCATTCTTTATGTCTACCACGTATGCGACTTCATGCAGTCTGACCCTGATCAGAACATTCATCAAATCTGGATTTATATTGGGTCCCGTTAGGAGACACTCATTCAGTGAGGGCCTTCCATTCTCATGTGACGAAGCGTGACACAGCGACACAAGCGTGACACAACACAGCATGATGAGGTAGGTAGTATCTCTCACTGCTTAGTGGTGACGCATTGTCCTCAGGCACTTCCTCAGCCATGCCATGCTTCAAGTAGTCCTCCTCTACATTGTATCTGCTGTAGAGCGTAACATCCTGTAGGAGTTTCCCCTTTAAACCTTCCAACTATTTCTTGGCGATGCAGCTGTTGTCTTGGAGTACAGCAGTGGTTCTCAAACTCGGTCCTGGCGCCCCACTGTGTATGCTTGTTTTTGTTCTGACCACAGTTGCAATCTTAGGACTTAAACAAGCTGTTGATTTGCCTTAATTAGGTGCAGTTATCTGTCCTCTTAAGCCACATTTGACAAATCTACACATGCCATGAAGAATTAAAATTTCATATCCACAATGAGATATGTTAGAAACCAGTATGAATAACTGCAGAGGGAAACAATTTGACTGAAACCTTAATCAACATAAACAATCAATAGGTTCCTCATTGGTGAAACTATCAACACATGGTTGCAAAAACCAACAATTTATTTGGCAAACAGTAAAGTCACACCTGTTTTGTTTCATGTTCATTTTATTAAGTTCAGGAAAATTATTTTGAAAGAATTCAAAACACCTGTATTCAGCAACCCAATTTGGAGCTTACTGATTTTCTCAGTCTAGTTTGATCTGTTCAGAAATGTTTTTTACCTGCAAATCCTCACAATATGAAAAAATAAGCATAACATGTTTGAGGGTTTTTATTCTTCATGGCACAGTGGATATGTCCTTAACCCACTTAAACCGGGACAGCATGTGCGCATTTTAACCTTTAAAACCGGGGACGCTGTTACGCATTTCTTCCCTTCAGGCCGGGAAAGCGGATACGTCATTTTGTTGTTTTCATTACTTTTCCGACCATTTCCGGGCTCATAGCTGTTCTTTTACTGGCACTTTATACTAGGGCAGATGCCATAGTAACACTTCAAGACACTTTATTTTTTATATTTTTATGTTTATTTTTATTTTATTTGAACGGACACTTTATCATGCCTGCCACCCAGTAGCGGAGCTACAGGGGGGGCAAATACACGTCGGTTTCAGTCCTGGCTAGATCTCAATCATTTTCCTTTATTAACATCTTTTCCAATTATCGTAATTGGCAACTGAAGACACGGTTTCTCACCGTATGCGATCTAACAGCGATGAAATCATGGGCTAAATTCAGTGCAGAAAAATAATTTACTTATTAATTGGCCAATGCTTCGCGTGATTGAACTGGTCCGTGTTCCAATGAAAGCGCGGACTTTCACTCTCGGTATTTCGTGGGTTGATTTAAAAAAAAAAAAAAAAACAGTGGCACTTTCGGCAGTTAAATAGCCTAGGTTATAACAAGCGTGCGGCTCAAGCCATTTGCGTGAGAGTCAACAGGTAGGCTATGCAATTTTGAATAACGTAGATTTAAATACAGCAAATACGCGTCCTGAGGAATGATTGTCGTCTTCCCTAATCGGGGAGAACAAGCAGCACCTGTTAAGTGCGGAGCGCTCTCGGAGTGAACCTTTTGTTAATCATGAAGATGACTGAGAACAGGTCAGGATTTATAAATGTTTTAAACGGCTGTTTTGTGCAACCCAATTCTCTGTTCCGCCACTGTGCTGAATTTAACCCGCTATTTAATCGCTGTTAGATCGCATGTGGAGAGAAACCGTGTCTTCAGTTGCCAATTACAATAATTGGAAAAGACATCAATAAAGGAAAATGATTGAGATCCAGCCAGGACTGAAAGGGATGTGTCTTCGCCCCCCCTGTAGCTCCGCCACTGCTGCCACCTGTTCCATAGAAAGAAAAAGTGTTTGTTATTCTCTAGTGCAGAGCTTATACTTTTATTTATTAGGCCTCTTTATTCCATTTGAGTTGTGCATGTTATGTAGATAGAGATTTGTTATTTATTTTATTGGTTTTATTATATTTTATAGTTTGTTATAGTTTGTTCAGTGTTTTAAATATTGTGATGAAGATTTGCACAAATAAAAAACATAGTTCTTATGAAAGCCACAGATGTAAGCTCTCAAATACTTTTTGAATTTTGTTTCTATCTGCTACAGAGGCTGAGATATCAGCTTTTTACTAGACGTTGACACCTGGGTGCTGTTTTCCAGAAAACCTCAGGTTTTAAGGGTTCTTTTCAAAATTGCCCATAGGTTTTCATAGGCGTTTTTGAATAGGCCTCAGGCCTAAATGGGTTAAAAATGCAGTTAAAGGTGGTAAATAACTGTTCTAAACATGGAATGCAGCTAATTAAGACAAATCGACACCTTGTTAAAAGTCTAAGATTGCAGTTGTGGTTGTAACAAAAACCAGCATACACATTGGGGCGCCAGGAACGAGTTTGAGAACCACTGGAGTACAGAATTGTCTTGCCGCTATGGCAGCTCAACTTCATAATGCCCATCCTGTAGATGGAGGTTTCCTCAGAGTGCTTCTGAGCATCTGCATCCTCTGGGTTCTCAGACTTCTCACTTGTAATGCCCAGAGACTCGAGTTCCCAAAATGCATGCAGCAGCCTGTCAATCTGTACATCCTCCATGAGCTGACTGTGCATATAAGATGTCTCAGTCATGCTGGACACTGCTACTGGGCCCTGCACTGCCCATCCAAAGGTGCTCTCCAGTGCTACTAGGCTCCCTCCCAGTCACTCGATCCGGCCTGATACAATCTGCTGGTAGAAATCTGAGCCAATGAGCACGGAAAGTTCAGGCTTTTCGTCTCCAAGAAAATCTGCGAGCTGCAGACCTCTGCTCTCCATCTCTTTCTGGATGTTGTCACCAGGAACTTTCATCACAGCTGAACACACTGTAGGGGTCACGACTGCCTCAATTTTCACACTCTGCCGCTTGTCCCATACATTCTCCAAGCTGCGCCTCACAATATTACGTTTCACTGTGGTGGGAGCAGGGGAGCCAAATGTGTGGAGGTTAAATGTCCTTTGTCTAATGATGGGTAGTTTCAGTGCCTTTACAACACCTTAACACACAAAACTTCCTTAGCTACCACCATCCTGCAAGCAGTGGACTATTTTCCTTCCCGCAGGCCCTACTGCCAATGTCTTGGAAGTTTGCATCAGCACTGTGTTCTCACTCTCCAGTCTTTTCTTCTCTGCTTGGGGGATCACAGAGGAAATTAGTGTCTGTATTTTCAGTAATGGCATGTGGGTGTGTCTTACTCTCTTCACAAATGGCTATGTGGTGCCTGCCTCCACATTTAGCACATGAAATGCCCTTTGTCCTGCAGAACCTTGCAACGTGTTTATGCCCCAAGCATGCAAAGCACCTGCCGAGTTTTTTCAGCTTCTCCTTGCATGCTGCAAAATTGTGGTCAGGAGATTCCTCAGATTTGTTTTCAGCACTATCACAGAACAGCCAGTTTTGTACCTTCTGGCTAGCTGTGTGTAGCGCAGTTGCAGATGTCATGCTCAGTTTCTTTGGCTTTACATCACTGGAGGAATATGAATTGTTGCCTGGCTTGTAAGCAGACTGGCTCTCTTTGTGGCTGTATGACCTCATCGTTTGCAAGGCTCTTTCTCTGCACTGAAACTCCTTCGGCAAGAATTTAAGCACATCTGGCACCCTCAATTCATTATCTTCTCCTCTCTGACGGCTATAGTCGGAGCTATGTCCTCGGGCATCATCTGCATTAATATTGGACATAACATCCTTCCGTAGGTGTCTGACACCACTCCTAATGACTCCAGGCTCCTAATCTGAATTTCACATTCATCACATAGCGGTCTCAGAGCACTGTCATAAGATCATTTCTTTACAGGAGTGAGATTTAACAGCTTTGACATGAGCGCATTTACAATGATATCCTTCCTGCCAATTCTGTTTTGGAGTATATCGACTGCAGCATTATAATTACTGTCTGTTAAGGTGTTTCCTTCTACTGCCTTTGCAGCTGGCCCTGTCAGATACGTTTTCAAACAGGTAAATTTCTCTCTCCTGCATAGAACAGTGCTACTGTGAATAGCAGTCTCATAGTGGCTCCAAAACTCCTGCCACAAACTCACATCACCATTGAATTTTTCCAATCTTTAATTTTGGCAACTTAATTGACCGGTTGCTGTGCTGGGATCCAGCAGAATTGATGCTGACGTCACTCAAACTAGCAGGCGAGGGGGTGTGGCCAGGGTTGTGGCCAAGGAGTGGCCTAGGGTGGCACGGGCCACCACTGGAATCTGATTGGCCAGCCCAGGTGCCACCCCGTTGTCTTAAACTATAATTTGTTCTCTCTCCATTCAGAGTCGGCACTGAGTTTGAACTGTAAACCGCATTTTCGTTTACAGGTTCAGACTTAAACCTGAGAGGCAGTAATGTGTGTCCTACCTGCCAAAAATCCAGAGAGGAAGTAGGAGTAGAAGTTTCAGTTTCAATTGTGAGGATTAATTAAACGAATGTAGGTTGGCGAGAACTCTCAGCGGTTTGCGGCCATGAACTTGCGATTCCCAAACTAAAAAGCTATGGGAGAAGTTTGGATGACTCGGATTGGCTGAAAAAGTATGTTTCTCAGTAGCATACCTGTCAGTTTCTGGGGAAGGAATGCATGCTCTGGGGAGGGATAATGATTATGTCACGGTGGCTGGACAGTGCTGTACTGCAATCCGTGCCATCGTTATTCTTTAGACTATATAGCAATCTAGCTGACATTAACCAAGGAAAATCTTTTAAAATTGTCATCAAATTTAAGCGATATGATTTGGTTTTGCCCTAACTTTACTAACGTAGCTTGCTGTATTATGAATGAACTTCGCCGATTTGTTTTTTGGCGGTTTTGTGCGTCCAAACTGTACTTTCAGATTTTTGGCACATTGGCTAGCTACCTACTGCAATCGCTGTTGCTGCTTGGTAGCTAGTGAAGTTAGGGAAAAAACTAAATGACATCGCTTCAATATGATGATTATTTACAAAGATTCTCCTTAAATAGCGTTAGCTGGCTCGCAAGGTGGCCATATAATCTGAAGAGTAATGTAATACGCTATCGCATACATTGCGGTGTAGCGCAGCTGAAATTAGCAATGAAATACTGTCTCAGTCACACCTGTCTACTTGCTCTTCAGTTTACAGAAGCTGTTAATCAAGATTGAGGGAGGTCATGAAACTTCTCCCATAGCTATGTGGTTTGGTAATCGCAAGTTTGCTTCTGGGCCTTACATTCTCTGGACTCGCTGTCGCGCTCGTGAAAGATGCGAGTAGACTTTTTGGAACGCATACTGTGCTGGTGGTTAAAAATGTTTTAGCCGTAGTAAGCAAAAAAGAAAACTTTTCCCCCATCTTTTTTTAATTTTCATGACAACGTGGTGCAGGCCATCATTTCGGCTTGCTAGCAAACCTGTCATCATTGTTTGGTTACTGTCAAAGTTACAAATCTTAGCCATGTAAATCTGTCTTGTGTTGCTAACTCTGCAGGCCTGTGTAAATATTGGATGTGGCAAATTAGTCATGCTTACTGTACATATTAAAATTTATAATGCAAAATATAAAGTGACATTCACCATGCGGCTATTGCAGTATGAAAAGAAATTACAAAAATCAGGATTTCTTTATACGTAAGAAATCCAAACCAGCAGAGCAGGACAGTCAGTCAGAAAGCGGCAACCAGCTTGACACTGGCAGGGATGTACAGCAGGAGCCTCCAGGTTCAGTCGTACACATGGGTATGTGAAATCCTGACAAGTTAGTTCCAGATTTCTCTTGAGTTAGCACTTATTCAATTGCCTCGGTAATATCAATGACATTGTGGTTAATTGTCACACATTGAAACTAAAGTTGAAACTTTTCAATTACTGTATGTGTATAAGTGCAACAGTCATTATTTAATTTTAGTCATCTGAGCTGGGTAACATACCACCTACCCAACTTATAAAAAGGCTGATTTTAATGTCATTCCCATCACAATTTATGTGCTTATGTGCTTTATATTACATTTGAATGGTGCAACTCAGTTGTGTTGTGATTTGTGTCTATTTATTTTTCAAATCACACTACTTCAAACACAGGAATGTAAGACACTCTTCTGATGGTAATTAAAGTAAATGTGGATAATGGAGACAAAATGGTGAAATCATGCTATTCTGACGTGTATGTTCGTGCGCGCGCACGTGTGTGTGTGTGTGTGTGTGTGTGGTAGGTGGTGGCATGCGCAGTTCATGCCACCCCTGCCGTAGTCCGTGCCCCACTTGGGCCACCCCAATCAAAAAAGTCTGGACACGCCACTGGGTGTGACTAATCCCAGTTGCAGTCTCAGGTGTTCTGAGCACTCAGTGAACTTGCATTTTCATCCCGATTATACCGTCCCTGTATTCCTCTGCGAGTTCAATCTTTTAATTCAAAAGGTCCAGGGGCACTGGTTAAGATTACTGGCATAAAGAATTCCACCAAGTATCAGGCTATTTTGGCTGACAATCTCGTTGCCTCCGCCAGAAGGCAGGGATTTGGCCGTAGGTGACTTTCCAAAAAAGACACAGACCTAAAGCATACCTCAAGATCCAGGCAAAAATGGTTCTGTGACAACAAAATCAACATTCTGCAATGGCCATCTCAGTCACCAGACCTCAATCCAATTGAAAACCTGCAAGCTGAATTGAAGAGGGTAGTTGATAAATGCAAACCCAAGAATGTGAAGAATCTTGAAAGGATCTGCTAGGAAGAATGGTCTAAAATCTCCCCAAATGTGTGCCTTAACCTTGTCAAAAATGACAGGAAAAGACTCCATACTGTTTTCCTTGCCAGGGGTGGTTGCACTAAGTATTAAACGAAGGGTGCTAATTATTAGGAAACCTTGATTTTTTAAAATTTATTTTGTATTAAATGATTTTTTTATGATTTTGGTTGTCTCAATCAAAACAATAATAAAGTATTTCACACATGTTGGTATTGTAACGCTTCCAATGTCTTGGTTGTGGCACTGAAAGGAAGAAGCGAGAGCAGGATCTAGGCAAGAAGTTTTAGGTTATTTATTGACCACAGTTAAATATACCAACTTGAGGAAAACAATCCCCAATACAAATACACAGTAAGCACTATTAGGCAAACAAACAGACTATCAAAATAACAGCAGTAGATCACTATGTCTACACACACTGAAAGGTAAAGGGCTACAAAGACTTCATGTCTCTGTGGTGCGAGCCTATAAACGCTTAATTGAATGATTGTGTAATGGCCGGTAGTGTAGGAGGCCAGGAGCAGCGAAAAGAGAAAACGTAAGCAGCGAGTAAATAGTACAAACACAGAGAACAACACAAACCAAACGCAAGAACTCGCGCCTCCAAAGGACGTCCAATAGTCCGAACACCGGCGGCAAAGCGATAAAGAAAAAGGGAGAAGAAACTCCAAAAAATCAGAGAATAGAAAGTCTTTCAAAACCTGACTAAAGATTTCTTCAGCTATAGTGCGTAGCTAAACACAGGCAATCTAGCGAAGGAGGCGTGCCGGACCAACTGCTTATATAGATTCTGGGGACGCGCCGCCCCAGCTAAATCAGCCAGCTGGGTAAAGAATTCGATAGCCCAGGAAAAGATATCGTCCCAGGACGACAGCCACAAAGAAAAGTCCAAAACACACGCACAAACATCCAGAACCACGACAGGACCCCCCCGCCCCACCCCCAAGGGACAGCCCCAGACATTCCCAAAAAACCTCGAGCAGGGGCCCAGCACCGCTCCTCAGGACACCAAAACCCTCTGGCCACCCTGATAAGCCGGTGCAAAACGGTGCCTCCTATCAGCGGCAGCCTTCCGTTTATGCACCGCCATGGGGACAAACAAACAGCCAGAGGGCTCCCCACCAGAGCCAAAGTCGGGCCGCAAGGCCTCCCACACAACAGACTCAGTATCCCCCTGCATGGGAGCCACAATCCGAGCCGCCGGAACAACCGGCCCAGAAACGGGATCACGGCCCGAGCGGTCATAAATCCGTGGCAAGGCACCAGGCTTGATGCTCTTGGAGCCGGGGCGATAAGCCAACGCAAAGTCAAAGCGATTGAAAAACAATGCCCACCCCGTCTGCCGGTATTCACGTGGCCTAGTCTGCTGGACACACTGGGGATTCCTGTAATTCATCCAAACCACAAACGGATGTTCAGCCACCTCCAACCAATGGCGCCACTCTTCTAACGCCAATTTAACAGTTAACAACTCCCGGTCACCAATACTGTAATTCCGTTCAACCGGTGACAACGACTGGGAGAAGTAGGCGCATGGGTGCAACGTATTGTCCCGAAGGGGGCGCTGGGACAAAATGGCACCCACCCCGACCTCCGAAGCGTCAACCTCCACCACCAATGGGAGGGAGGGGTCGGGCAAAACGACAATAGGTCCAGAACTAAGTCGTTTCTTCAACTCCTGAAAAGCAGCCTCCGCTGCTGGAGACTAAGCAAACGATGAGGAGGAATTCCTCTTACAAAGCGCAATGGTGGGGGCAGCCACAGCATTAAAATTGCAAATAAACCTCCTATAAAAATTAGCAAAGTCCAAAAATCGTTTAACCTCCTTAACATTCTGAGGGGCAGGCCAATTCCTAACCGCTGCCACCTTGTCAGGGAATAGTTTGATCTCACTATCATAAACACGATGCGGAGGCAAAGACAAAGCCCGTTGTTTGCCAAAATCCCCCGCGAGATCAACATAATCATCTGACACGTTGGGAGGTACACCAAGGTTCAGCGCAGCTCCTACACACCAATCTTGTTCAGAACCCGACGCCTCCCCCATGGGTTGAAATTTGGGGCGACTTGCCAGAATCTTACTACAGTGAGACCTACAGTCAGAGCCCCACTGGACGATTGGGTCACTTTGACTGCCCCAAAAGATCTGTGGCCTATGCTTGAGCAACCAGGAATGACCCAAAACCAAAGGACAAAGTGGGGAATCGATTAAGAAAAAACTAATTCTGTCTGAATGACCACCAAAAGGGATAAACATAGTCAAAAAATATGAGACCTCGGTTACAAGCCCATCTCCCAACAGTCGACCATCCAAAGCTTTGATCGAGTGCCAATGTGAGAGAGAGCGGATGGGAATGGAATGTTTTCTAGCCCACTCCGCATCCATAAAACAATCAACAGCCCCCGAGTCCAAAAAGGCTTTAAACCATATTTTCTTTTTCCCCATAGTCAACTTTACTGAAATAAGAGTACAAACGGGAGATTGGGTCTGCCCCTTTAGCACCCCCAACGCCAGAGGGGCTTCCCGTCTCCCTTTAAGCTTGGGGAAACTTGGACGGATATGTCCCGGTTCGCTACAATGATGACAAATTATTTGTCTGTGAACAGGTTTACGAGCCCAGCTCTCACATGAGCCATCAACCTGCATGGGCTCACTAGAACTGGAAATTTCAATGGGCGGAGTTGTGGCTGATTGCCTGCTCCACGGAACATAAACCTCGTTGCTATCAAGAGCCAATGCTGTACGTTTCTCGTTTCGTTCGCAGATGCAATTATCAACTTGCACCGCAGTACGAACCAACAAATCCAAAGAAACACAAGGCTCTAATGTAGCCAGAGCGTCCTTCACCTCCTCAGCCAAAGCGTGAACAATCACTGTCATAAGAGGTGCTTCTGGCCACCCTGTCTCTGTGGCTAAGGAGCGAAACGAGATGGAGAAATCAGCAACGCTATTAGAACCCTGCTTCAAATTCATTAGACGCGTAGCTGCGTCCTGACCATATACATCCTGATCGAAAACATTTATCATTTCTCTCATAAGTGTTTCCACTGAATTTACTATCGGCGATTTAGCTCGAATGAGTGGCCCCACCCAAGTGAGGGCTGTGCCGGTCAACAGTGATAAAATAAATGAAACCCGTGATTCTTCATTCGAGAACCGTGAGGGTTGCGCTTTAAAAAATATTTCACATTGAGCAATGAAATCTTTACATTTTCCTGCCTCGCCTCCATATCTTAGGGGTAACTTGAGTGTAGGCTCTTGTGGAAGGTGTACTGATTGCGCTTGTGAAACATTTAGTGTAACCTGAGCAGACAATGCTCCATTACACTCGGAGAGATTTATTAGAAGACTTTCCTGTGCCTGCATACCCTGCTCCTGTCGGTGAATTCTCTCAGTCAGCTCCGCCTGCCGACTGGCTAAGCTAGAAAGACCCTGGCCATACGCAGTAAGCGTCAGCGACAATGCTCTCTGGCTAGAGTGTTCTGTAATGGCCGGTAGTGTAGGAGGCCAGGAGCAGCGAAAAGAGAGAACATAAGCAGCGAGTAAACAGTACAAATACAGAGAACAACACAGACCAAACGCAAGAACTCGCGCCTCCAAAGGACGTCCAATAGTCCGAACACCGGAGGCAAAGCGAGAAAGAAAACAGGGAGAAGAAACTCCAAAAATCAGAGAATAGAAAGTCTTTCAAAACCTGACTAAAGATTTCTTCAGCTATAGTGCGTAGCTAAAAACAGACACTCCAGCGAAGGAGACGTGCCGGACCAACTGCTTATATTGATTCTGGGGAAGCGGCGCCCCAGCTCCATCAGCCAGCTGGGTAAAAAATTAGATAGCCCAGGAAACGATATGGTCCCGGGACGAGAGCCACAAAGAAAAGTCCAAAACACATGCACTAACATCCAGAACCACAACAGATTGAGAGACAAATAAGCAGCAGGGGAGCATGGTGCGGAATGTAGATGGACATCAAAACTCAGGTGACGCTGACCTTTGTGGGCGATGCATGACAGGTATATTCTGTTTCTCTACAATCATATTATTTATATTTTTTTGTATTGTTTGTGCACTGCCAGTCTGGGGTGACAGTAATTTTGCAGCCCACAGTATGGTGCAGATATAAGTCATAAGTGTGTTACATTATTTTATTCATTTAAGCAATTGGAAAATATTATTGATTAGGAATAATAATATAAAGAAATTAGGTTAAATCAGAAATATGTTCTATAAAGTGATTTTTAAAATTTATTTGTATTAAGTAAGCCTACGCACGCAGGTAAGTTTTAGAGTATGATACCTGCAGTGCTGGGGTCTAACATATTTGAGTTTTCAGAGAGATTTTAGGTATCAAACTGCAGAAATCTTTGTTGTAAGAAAATGTCACAATCACACTAAACCATTATTTGTTCTTGTCTCCTTACCCATACCAGTTTTTTTGAAATTGCACATATGGTGCACTAGGGCTGGGCGGTATGGCCAAAAATGTATATTGCGGTATATTTTGAGGCATAGGCGATAACGATATATATTCCGATATATAGTTCGATGTATACATTTCAATATAACTGTTTCTGAACATACTACTACAGCAGATACATTGCAGCATAAAACTGCATTCTTAACAATAATCTCACTTCAAAATGGTATAGAATGCTGTTTTAAGAACATTTATTGCGCAAAACTTATTTAAAAAATACAACACCTTTCAAGTAACTTGAAAGTGTAACAGGAGATCTTTCTCCATAATAATGTAACACAAATTTCAAAATGAAACATCATTCTGTCGTGCAAAAGATACCAGACACCACTTTTTCCTCAGCTTTCTCAACTGATGAAAATAAAGATGCAAATATTTTAAATAAATAAAATTAAAGAAAAAAATTTCTTTTACACAAAGAAGTAAAGCAATAAAATTGGGAGCACCCTTTTCCACTTCACACGTACAGTTTACAGACTTATGTGGCTGCCTCATTGAAATACGAGTGCCCGCGGACTAACCAGCTTACTACCCAAGTAACAGCTAGGGTCAAGACTGGCTTCACATGGTATCAGTTTGATGATTTAAAGCCACTAATCTCAGTTGTTCAAGCTAAATATAACTTACTTTTGAAAAGTTATGTCGTCCACTTTCCCTCTCCCGTGACTGCAATTAACAGCGACACAGTGGACATGCATTTCCAGAAAAAATAGTGGATAGAGACATACACCTTGCTGTCAAGGATGCCCGTCCTACGGTGGCAGCCAGACTTGCATATTGAAATCGTAACATTGCACCTCTAGTTCATATAGCTCGTTGGATGAATGTATCGTGAATTAAGAAAAACGATTGAGAACAAGTCAGGACTAATAATAGTTGTAAAGGGAATTTTAAGTTCTGGCAATGCCACTGCTTAGTATTAAATTTGAAATCCAACATATTTGTATAGCAAACGTAAGACATATATAGACAAATATAATGTTGACAAATATAAGACAAATATAATGTTGAACTAAGACTCAAAAAAATAGGACCAAGGGTCCTGTAGCTTACCGGCAAGCAGTCTTACAGCGATGATACAAGTTATAAAAATTTCATGTAAAGTTTGACATTTGAATTAATGAAAATCAATGTTAAGGTTACTAAATAAAAGTTCATATACATTTATAAGACCTTCTGTAGTACAATCCTAAGCTCTAAAGCAATTTTGGTGATACAAGTCATTGAAATATGTCAATATGTATTCAATATGTCAAAGTGAACTTTAAAGGTCACAGAATGTCAAGTTGTGGTCAGCAGATGGACTTCATATATGACTTTCTACAACGTAAATGTCTCTATCCAAACCTTGGCTCAATCTGTGACCATTTTGGTGATACAAGTCATTGTAATTTCACTGTTGAGTTTGACCCTCAAAGGTCACTGACAGTCAAGTTGAATGTCACCAAATGAAAGTTCTTATGTGACTTCCTAGAAGTCAGTAACACAAACCTAGGCTCCATCTGTAACCATTTTAGCGATACAAGTCATTGAATTTTCACTAGGTCACATTTGACCTGTGAAGGTCAATACGAAGGTCACCAAATGAAAGCTCATACATGACTTCCTATATGTCTCTAATACAAACCTAGACTCCATCTGTGACCGTTTTGGCAATACAAGTCATTGTAATTGTATTATGTCAAGTTTGACCTTCAAATGTCACCAACAGTCAAGTTGAATGTCACCAAATAAAAGTTCATATGTGACTACCTATGTCAGTAACACAAACCTAGGCTCCATCTGTGACCTTTTCAGTGACAGAAGTCATTGAATTTTCTCTTGGTCAAGTTTGACCTTCGAAGGTCAATATGAAGGTCACCAACTGAAAGTTCATACATGACTTCCTATACGTCTCCAATACAAACCTACACTCAATCTGTAACAATTTTGCAGATATAAGTCATTGAAATTTCACTGTATAGTTTGGCCATTGAAGGTCACTGAAGGTCAAGTTCAAGGCCACCCAATGAAACTTCATACATGACTTCCGATATGGTCACAATACAAACCTAACCTCTATCTCTAATAGTTTTGGTGATAGAAGTCATTGAAATTTCACTATGTGAAGTTTGACGTTCGAAGGGCACCGAAGGTCAAGTTCAAGGTCACCAAATGAAAGTTCATGTATGACTTCCTATACATCTCCAATACAAACTGAAACTATCTGTAACCATTTTGCTGATATAAGTCATTAAATTTCATTGTGAAGTTTGGGCATTCAAGGTCACTGAAGGTCAAGTTCAATGTCACCAAATGAAACTTCATACATGACTTCCTATATGCCCACAATACAAACCTAAGCTCTATCTGTAATAGTTTTGGTGATAGAAGTCATAGAAATTTCACTATGTGAAGTTTGACCTTTGAAGGTCGCTGAAGGTCAAGTTCAAGGCCACCAAATGAAAGTTCATACATGACTTCATGTAAGTGTTCAATGCTCATATGTTCCTAATCTTCAATATTTTCAAGTCTAGAAGCCTTTGAAAATTGTAACATTTTGCTCGACCTCAAGTTTGACCTTTCATGGTCTTCTGAGGTCAACTTTAACACAGCCAAAATATAGGTCATATATAACTTCCTATATGTCTGTAATACAAACTTAATCTCAATCTGCAACCATTTAGCTTCCATAGGCAATTTAGTCCATTCTCCATAAGACCCATTGTTAAAGTACAGTGCCCCCACTAGACCCACTTCCGTCTATTCAATCAAAATGACACTCGCGCTTTACATAAAGTGTATCAAGGTGAGTTGATTGCCAGGTTTAGAAAAAAAGTTATCAGACAGTTTTTGAGAAATAATTTTTTTAAATTTCAAGTCATATCTTTTAACATTGTTAATATATTCCCTGACCTCGAGTTTGACCTTTCAAATCATCTGTGGCAAAACTTAATATTGCCAAAATATAGGTCATATATGACTTCCTATATGTCGATAATACAAATTAATCTCATCTGCAACCATTTGGCCTCCACAGGCGATCTTGCATACTCATAAAGTACGGCGCCCGCAATAGACCCACTTCCGTCGATTCAATCAAAATGGCGCTCACACTGTACATTGATGGTACCAAGCTAAGTTGACTGCCTGATTTAATTTTTTATATAATTTTTTTAAAAATTTCTCAGTCCTATGTTTAACATTGGGGCAAAAATTTCAAGGGCCCATAAAACGGACTAAAATGATTCAGTCAAAAATCCGAGAAAAACGACTGGAGATATGGTCTAGTAGTATGTTACTGCAAATTTACACGAAAATTCATCAGGCCAAAAAAAAAGATAAAAAATGTTCCGGACGACGGACGCCACACCATGACAATAAAATTGTTTTAACCTACCAATGGCGAGGTGGAGCCTGCGACTCGAAGCATTGCAGTCGTGTTCAGTCATTCAGTTCCACTGCTGTGACTGTCACAATATTCGCACCACTGTCGGTGGTTATGCATACTTGCGACTCTTCTTTAGGAGTCACACTAGGCACGATTGTCCCCTCTCCCCCCGCTGGTCAGCTTTCACTGTACCAAAGTACACTTGCAGATGTCAAAATTCTGATAAAGCGCGTTGCAGTATGCACCTAGGTGATTTTAAATGGGGTACGATTTTAAAAGGAGGCGCCAATTTATTTCGGGGGGGTTTTATTGTTGCACAGGGGGTTTAGAATATTAATACTGAATAATAATATCACAAATGCATATGCTGCGCATGCAATAGCAACCCAGTGTGTCATCTGTAACATGGATTACCACGTATAGCAGCACAAGAAATTAAACTAAATTTTCTTGACTGGATGCTTGATGTTTTTACTCACTCGACTCTTTCTCTGGGTACCCAGACATCAAGGTAAGCTGAAAAAGAAAAGAACTGATTACTTTTGACTTTGGTGGAAGTTGAATACAGAATTCTTTCGCCCTAGCGTTTTTGGGCGATTATGCCGTCCACTGCCTTATACCACGAAAATGTATCTTTCTCATAACTTGAGCTGCCAGACTTTCGCACATTGAAATATTGCAGCCGCATTTCTTTAGTTTGTCACGGCACTGATCTATTATTCTGTGATAACCACGCAAATGTAACTACTCACAAATTATTCCATAAATTTCCGAGTTTTTGTGTGTAGTATCCGGTAGCGATTTTATGCTTTCGTCCGCCTAAATTTTGAGCAAGTACTGAATTTCTTCGTTTGAATGGAGAGATCCTTTCGCCACTACGTTTGTTAAACAAGACAGCCATAACACAGAACAGTAATCTTCCATGCTCAAGTACGGTTGCTTTCACATTTGGTACGAGTACGGATGAACTATGCCCGAGCCCACCTCTTCCAACCTCATTTTGCAGATAATGTTTTTCTGCTCACGATCGGACTCCTTAAATCCAAACCAAGTTCAAATGATAGACGTTGCACCGGTGTTTTTCACGAGCACCCCCTCCTCCAAACGCTCAATACTTTCAGCTATGCTCTCGGCCATTATCCAAATAAAACAGGTGCAGCTTAATGACATCATCAAAGAGCGCTATCGCGTTTGGCTGGTATAGTCAAAATCTCTCCCTTCGGCCGAATTTATATCATCTCTACCATCTACCGTTTATACCGCCTACCCCTATGGTGCACATATGTCATACTGTAAGTGTATTACTTTATTTTATATGTACAAGCGATTGAAAATATTATTTGTTATGATTAAAATAAAGGAAATTAATTGAAGTTTTATAAGAAGTATGTTTGGTAAAGTGACTTTTTTAAAATTGTATTTAGCGAGACTACTATGTAGTGTCCGTAATGCAAGGTGAACTTCACACTAGACTTGGAGACCAAAATTAATACCATATCAGTTGACTTGGAAAACATATACCTGTCCCACTTGTCCAGTAAAGGAGTGTCAAGGACCTCAATCATACCTAACTTCTTAAACCAGCCTTTGTCCTGTGCAGCTGGCACTGTAAACATGTTCTCCATTTCAACCCCCTTGTATCTAAACAGGAAAATGGCTTCCGCATCATCTACATCTTTGTCTTCTTGAACAACAAGAGCTACAACAGCTACAATTTTTTGCCTGGTAGACTGACACGGACATATTTGCCACGGATGTCTTCATCTAGTTGAACAGTACGTGCTCCAGTTGCACTAAATGTACTACATTGGACTCTTGGCAGCGGACCTAAATGTATGATCATGTAACTAGCATTGGATGATGTACCAGTAGGCTCAACTCTTGATGAATTCTGACCTGACATGAATTTGAACACATGGGCAGCTTCTGCTGATGAATGTGTTTTGTACTCAACATTATATGGTTCAATAGCCTTCACACATTGAATACTTTGAGTGACTTCAAGGGTTATTTGCCCTGCCACCTATTTTATAGCTTATCCTGGTTTGCAAATATTTCTGATGCTGCAACATACAAAACTTCAATATCCGTTGTAGCTGACTTTGCTACAGGGCAGCGTATGTCGTACGGACATTCACAGAACATTTTTGATTCTGAACAGTTTCAGGCTTTGCTTCATGAAAATCATTTGTTACCACATGATAGACCCTTAACCCCAAATGAATATGCCACAGAACTCCTAAACCAATTTTTACATTATGCAAATTTGGCCAAATAAATATCTGTTGTACAAACGCAGAGAAAAGGCATTTTTTCAACATATAACTTCAAAAGAAAAAATCTGTGAGTTGATGCTGAAAAAAAAATCATGATAGTGATATCATATAATCTACAGGTAATTGCTTTGAGGGTGGAAATCCTGTCTAAAAGATATTTTAGCTTTCCATGAAGTATTGAGAACATTTAGTCAAAGAAAGTAACTGTCGTACGGACAAGCAAAATCTGTCGTAAGCACATTTGTGATTTTTTTGGAATTTAGCCCCAAATTTCATTTTTTTCAGCATTTAAGAAATTCAACAAGGATAAAAGGTTGCAGAATTTCAGAGTTTTATTCAAAATGCAAATTAAGAACACTCAAAATACACCGCACACCCAGTTGTAAAAGCAGCAAAAGTTGCACACTTCATGCTTCATCACGCACACCTAGAATCCCGTAGTCACACTTTGTATAAAGCATGAAATTGCTATAATGTTCAATAACTGCTGTTCATATCAGCTCTAAAAGAGGGAGTAGACTCTGGTCTTACAACTGTGTTTGGTGTATTTTATTCCTGCACAAGTAAAAGTTGTCGTACGGACATATGTCTTACGGATATCCGCGAAGACATAACAAGTAACTTTGAGAACGCATCAACTAGAAAAGCTCAGTCAGGTCAGTGATCTTTTGAAATTTAACCATGAATGGCCAATGTATCAAATCAAGTTTAACAAGAAACAGGTATGTGATGGAGGCTTAGAAATTTTTAACGGTATTCCATTGAGTTTTCGCAGGAAAAAATTGGGTTCGTAAAAATTTATGCCCGTTTTTAATTGGGGATTAGCAGGAAAAATCAGGAGCCAAAAATGTGGCCTAAAGGGAAGCCAATAATTGTGAAAGAGCATTGACAACCAGGGCCAACTGCACAGAAACTCCAAAAAGCATTGACAACACTATCGAGATTTTTCTACTGGGTCATTCCATGCCAAGTGGAAATGCACCTGGGCCATCATGGTCTTGGATTTTACTTCAACTTTGTCTATTTGTTTGTTTTAGCCCAAATAATGGATATCTCTGATTTTTTCGCGAACTGCCCTGTGGCATTGGTTTTATGAACCTTTGAAGAAATGCCCTGTAGAGGGCGCTTCTCAAAACATGATGGAGAAAAACCCTTATATCTCTGGCCCTATTACTGATTCAAGTATGGAGTTTGGATGGATTTGTAATATGAGGCTTCCTCTAGTACCACTATAATTTACAATGGTTGTATCTGTTCTTGTTTCCATGGAAACTGTGTTTTAAATTGGGCAAATTTGAGATTTTTTCCACTTTTTTGACCCTATTACTCACCAATTGCGGGTGATACTGAAAAAGCGACAAAAGACACTTTTTATTTCAGATAGATCGTTGACACTTCTATGAAAAAATTAAATCAGAACATAAGTTTGTCAGATTAACCCTTTCAAAGTTGCTTACAACAGAAAAAGTCAAAAGTTCAAGGGGTGCGTCCATCCCCGGGGAAAAGTTGCATCAATATGAATTTGCACCTGTTGCATGTCAGCTGACCTGAATTATACTGGAAAGCACCATCGGTCCAGTATATAGGCTTTTTTCACAACAAAAACAGACACAAAAAGTGAAAAATCTCAAATTTGTCCAATCACAGTTTGCATGGAAAAAAGAACAGATACAACCATTGTAAATGATGGTGGTGCTAGAGGAAGCCTCATAGTACAAATCCATCCAAACCCCAGACCTGTATCAGTTACAGGGCCAGAGATATAAGGGTTTTTCCACAGCATGTTTTGAAAAGCGACCCCTCCAGGCCATTTCTTCAGAGATCCATAAAACCAATACCAGAGGGCAGTTCGCGAAAAAAATCAGAGATTTCCATTATTTGGGCCAAAATGAACAAACAGACAAATTTAAAGGAAAATCCAAGACCATGATGGCCGAGGTGTGTTTCCACTTGGCATGGAATGACCCTAATAAGGTTACTACAATTGCAAAGAATATCAATATTTGGTTTTCAGCTCAAATAAAGTAACCCACATGATGTTCAAGCAGGTTTCTTTATTTCCAGCACATAATAGTACATTGCCATGTACATTTCAATGCAAAGAAAAACAATGATTTTTGCAACTTTTTAGTCCAGCTTTTTGGTGGGAAACAGGCCTATATACTGGTTTTTTGGGCCAAAGCAGTGTAATTCAGGTCATTAGACACTGCTCAGTGGTGTCAGTGCAACTTTCCCCCGGGACAAGCCAGGCCCTTAAACTTGGGCTCTTTGACCTTAATTTCCATGGCATTTGCCATCGATACAAGCAACCTTTAAGATTGTCAGCCTAGAGCAAGGTTCATGTCAAGGATCAAGCCACCTTCCAGATCTGTATCTGTCATAGAATCAAAGATATAAGACTTTTTCTACAGCATGTTTTGAAAAGCGCCCCCTACATGCCATTTTTTCAGAGGCCCATTAAATCCATACCGGTGGGCTGTTTGTGAAAAAATTGGAGATACCCATCATTTGAGTTCAAATGAACAAATATACAAAGTTAGAGAAAAATCTGAGACCATGATGGCCCAAAAGGTACCTTAACCCTCCTACTATGTTCAGATTAAGAAGCCATTTTTGGTTGAGGTCAGTTTGATCCCCGCAATGAAAAACTATATAAGATATTTGTAACTGAAAGTTTTACCCAATCTCTCAGCTCATTTATGCCTTTCTACTGACCATTTCAATAGCCAAGTAAATAAAACATGACTCCCCCCATCCTCCCCTTATACATGAATCATCGATTTTACATGATTATAGCAAAATTAATGGGACCAAATGTGAAATGAATGAGAAATTAATTTTAACATGCCCCCAGTCTCTGGCAACACTACAAAAACGAGATCAAAATTATGGTTTTATGTAATAATTGATCCTGGGGTCAAAATGACCCAAACAACACTGATGCTTACAAAAGTGAAATTCATGGTCTACCCGTAAAGTTAGGGGGAAAAAAACTAGCAGAAAAAAAGTATGTTAACCATGTTTTTAGAGACGTTGAACATTAAGTCGGGTCAAATTGACCCAGAACATAATAGGAGGGTTAAGCGTTTCCACTTGGCATGGAATGACCCTACTTAAAAATGCATTGTTGTTATTTTGTGATACACTATCTTGGATCTCCCCACTTTTCCCAGCCCAAATTAGCCATAACAGTGGATAAAGACAAAATCTAACCATAAAATGTAATCTGACCAACTGCACAGAGCCACTCACTGAGTGGAGTGACTCAGCCAGTGGGCTCTGAGGCCCCACCCTTTAATTCATGTCATCTTCCTTCAAAGATGTGAATTTCACATCAGATCAATAACCTTTCAGTTCGAGACATCTTTATTAAACGTTTAAACACCACAAAGTTGCCACAGGATCACTAATACCTACCTCTAACTGAAGTGTGAATGGCAAATTGGAAGTTTGTCTTTGAACAAGAGGCTCCTCAGAGCCTGTACTCGGGCCGGGTCTAGGCCTGGGCCAATCCATAGATATATATATATTTAGAACAGTAGATTGCTGATGATGTCATACTTACATTATCCAAAGTGAAGCACCCGGCCGCCATATTAATACATCCAACTTCTTCATAAAAATAAATGGTTTCCTATGAGGCCAATTTCAAATAAGTCAATATAAGCATTAAAATGCCGAGATGTGCGGCTGCCTTTTGCAGCAATAGTCATTTGAAGGGCTGTAATAAAACGTGTCATGCGTAAGTTAACGTAGAAGTGCAAATTTGTCACTTTAATAGAAAAAAATTGCGTTCGCTTGCTAGCTAGGTAATTGGCCGTCCCATTGACTTAAATAGACCGCTGACTAAAGCAAACGCTAGCGATCAATAACGGTCTCCAGCGAGTTACCTTGGTACCCTTACAGTCGCTGGGATTGCATAAGCAGTCAATAAAATTAACAAGGTGGCTAACTAGCTAGCTACTTGCAGTTGACATCCAAGGACAATATTTCTTATCTGCATAATATTTAAAACAATGGACAATTCGATTTGTCTGTTTATACAGTGTTCCAAAAGACAAGGAGGGGAGAAAGCCTTAGCTGTTAGAAGTCAGGAGAAAAAAAAAACCTTTCTCTATCCCCTTGATCCGTGCTGTGCAGTGATTATTTTTTGAGAGCAGGGTTATAATGGGACAGGGGCAAAGATGACGCTTAGTAAAGGAGTAGCCAGAGTTAACCAGCGCTCCCGTTTAACAACGTTGGCATTAGCCATATGATTCAGTATGAACAATTTGGTCAACGGCAAATATGCTCAACCAGGGTACAATGAAGTGAGGAAACCAGAGAGTAATTTGATAACGTACGGACAATCATCGACGTTTGTGAAACGGCGAAGACTTCCAAGCAATGATGTTATCAGAGGGTAATTAAAAGCCTCGTCACGTTAACTTTTCTGCCCGCGCTTTAACGTTGACACCGAGTCACATTTCGATCTTCCCATTAGTAAGTTTGCTGCTTTCCACCCTCCAAAAAAAGCACATATTTAGGGAGAGAAAATGTTGCTCTGCACAGCGATACCAAAATCACCCCGACTCGCACGCAAGTGTTTTTGAAAATATAATTTTACAGTAGGCGAAAATGAATGGGAGTGTACGCTCCTGGAACAGACGCTTCACTTGAGCGTACCATATCAGCAATGTAGTGTTCTATATATACACACATCTATGGGCCAATCGCGAAACCGCGTGCGCGCATGAGCAGGACAATCGCGACCCCGAAAAAAGAAAAAGAAGAACGAAGCCGAAACTTAGACTCGTGGCCTACCAGCCCGAGTAATAATTGCACAGCACAATTTAGAGTGACCTAGACCTCTTAAGCAGCTGCTGTCCTCTATTGATAACTTACAAAATCAAAGCAGCCTTTTGTTTCATTGTATTTCAATTCATTTGCATCTTAGGAAAGGCCGGGAGTTCATGTGTCTGAACATGCTGAAAAAAGGGCAATTCTGTGAACTGTCGTACGGACACTGTCCGTTCGACAGGGAAACTGTCGTACGGACATATTTTAATATGTAAACAATGCAGAACTTACCAACAGCAGCCAAAGTTGGCAAACTCAGATTCTTTCTTGATGAAAATACAAAGAGGATTTCCAGTCACAACCAAAAAGCTTTAAAAGGTGTGGTTGCTATGAAAACTTTTTTGTATTTTTTCTGTCATACGGACATGACACAAAGTCATTTCTTAGTAACAAACTTTTTCATTGAAAAAATACAGAAATTTGCAAAAAACCTAAACTCTTATTTGCTATTAGCCACTGGCACTTACTCAGAGTGAATAACAATATAAAAATTATCGAGAGGAAAATTATGAGATTTTTTAAATAAAATTTCAAAATTATCAAATTTTGAGAAAAACTTCACTATTCCAAGAAACTAACCAAAAACACATTCGGAGTAATACTTTCCAAAAGTTTTATATTGTTTTATGAATCCAAGATTCCCAGCTACATTAACTCTTTCAACCCCAGATATTCTAGCATCACTATACCCTTCAACCCCACAGCCCTCTGTAGAGGGCTGGTCATTATCTGGACATTGTATCTTACTGTTATCTCTGGAATCCCATTAAATGTAACCTGATATGTTCCAATCAATTAGTCAGATTGTTTGAATTTTCCCTACAGGAATTTGGGGTTGAAGGGAATATGTTGGTCAGCCCTCTGTAGAGGGCTGTGGGGTTGAAGGAGTTAAACATCAATTGGTTTGCCATTTTGTCCACTTTTAAATTTCAGTTGCTTGTCCACCTTTGTGTGGAATCGCCCTAGAAGGAGAGTGCATCGGAGACGACATCCTTTTTCACCAGGACCCAGTGCCAAACTGTTGAGGACATTAGCCATAACGGAAACAGTAGCCAAAGAAATATTGATCGTGTCATGAAAATTTCTGGTCTTTCACTAACATGACTATTGATATCCAAGCCTTGTCAATGAAACCGGCAGCACTTTACATTGATGGATGAATTTTAGAAAACTAATACTGCAATAAAGTCAGACAGCCACATTTTGTCACATCTGCAACAAAAATAAATTTCACGTCCCCAACACACTCTTGTGGATGTGACAAAGTAACAATACTGGAAATCCTGGCAATGTGGCCAAAGGATGGAGAAGTGATGGGGCAATGGGACAAAGGATACAAAGCTTGTTTTAGACTTTAAATGGGAAGCAATTATTTCAAATAGCATTTAACCAAAAAAAAATTTTTGTGAAAAAACATTGCGAACATGAGGTCTTGATGACAGGGTTTACAAAGGGCCAAAATACCAAATTTGCAACCTTGAGTGACAAAACTACCTGTATAAATAAAGAGATGATACCCAACAGGAAAGTAAAACTCTTTTCCATGTCCTTTATTCTTAAGAGATCCAGTGGGCAAATAAACCTGACAATCAGAAAAATGAATGATTTCACAGACAAGGGGTTCAAAAGGGCCCACAGGGGTGCGTACTAAAAATAAGGACCAAATATTATGCAACCCCACTTCTGAAATAGTTGGGACAAAGTGTAAATTGTGAATAAAATCAAAACGCAATGACTTTCAAATCACACCAGCCAGTATTTTATTCACAATAGAACAAAGATAACATTGTAAATGTTAAAACTGAAATTTTACAATTTTATCCACAAAATGAGCTCATTTCAAATTTGATGGCTGCTACAGGTCTCAAAAAAGTTGGGACCGTGGCCTGTTTACCATGGCGTAGCATTTTCAACACAGAGTAGAGGCGTCTGGGCATTGAGGAGACAAGTTTCTTGAGTTTAGCCATTGGAATTTGATCCCACTCTTGTTTAATACAGGCTTCCAGCTGCTGGAGAGTTTTGGGTCTCCTTTGACAGACTTTTCATTTTATTATGCGCCAAGTGTTCTCAATCGGTGAAAGATCAGGACTGCAGGCAGGCCACTTCAGCACACGGACTCTTCTACTACGAAGCCATGCTGTTGTAATAGCTGCAGTATGTGGTTTTGCATTGTCCTGCTGAAATACACAAGGCTTTCCCTGGAATCGATTTCGTCTGGAGGGGAGCACATGTTGCTCTAAAACCTTTACATACCTTTCAGCATTCATGGTGCTTTTTAAAACATGCAAGTGTCCCACACCATATGCTCTAATGCATCCCCATACCATCAGAGATGCTGGTTTTTGAACTGAACACTGATAACAGGAGGGGTGGTCTTTCTCCTCTTTAGCCTGGAGGACACGACGCCCATAATTTCCAAGAAGAATTTCAAATTTGGACTTGTCTGACCACAGGACACTTTGCCACTTTGCTACACGCCATTTTAAATGAGCCTTGGCCCACAGAACACAGCGGCGCTTCTGGATCATGCTCAACAATGGCTTCCTTTTTGCATGATAGAGTTTTAGGTGGCATCTGTGGATGGCACGGCAGACTGTGTTTACAGACAGTGGTTTCTTGAAGTACTCCTGGGCCCATTTAGTAATGTTAATGACAGAATCATGCCAGTGAGTGATGCAGTGGCGTCTGAGGGCCCGAAGATCACGGGCATCCAGTAAAGGTCTTCGGCCTTGTCCCTTACGCACAGAGAATTTTCCAGTTTCTCTGAATCTTTTGATGTTATGCACTGTCGATGATGAGACTTTAAAGCCTTTGCAATTTGACATTAAGGAACATTGTTTTTAAAGTGTTCCACAATTTTTTTATGCAAGCCTTCACAGGTTGGAGAGCCTCTGGCCATCTTTACTTCTGAGAGACTCAGCCTCTCTAAGACATCTCTTTTATAGCCAGTCATGTTACACACCTGATGCCAGTTAACTTACTTACTTGCTGAATGTTCTTTCAGCTGATTCTCTTATATACCAATTGCTTTTTTCAGCCCTTTTTTTTTTGCCTGTGTCCCAACTTTTTTGAGACCTGTTGCAGCCAGAAAATTTGAAATAAGCTCATTTTGTGGATAAAAATGTAAAATGTCTCAGTTTCAACCTTTGAAATGTTATCTCTGTTCTATTGTAAATAACATATTGGCTCATGTGATCTGAGAGTCATTGCATTTTGATTTTATTCACAATGTACACTTCGTCCCAACTATTTTGGAATTGGGGTTATATTTTCTTAAGCCAGTACCACCTTAGCTTCAAACCATTCAAACTTTCCAAAGGAGTTTTGATACTTTATATTTTGGGGTGAGGGTTGACATTTCTGTGGAATTGCCCATATGGCGAATGTCATAAAGACAAATGATTTGACTTGCCAAAATAAAAACATTGTCAATTAGTGGTTTAGTTTTTCCAGTCAAAAGTTGATGCTCAATATCAGTCATGGATTGTCATTTTCAATATTTTCTTGTCACTAGTTTAGCTGGATCAACCTGCGGTTGGAACTGCTGTATATACAAATGAAACACATTTGGACACCACGTGATTCCTGTAGCCCCCCACTTCAAACTGCATTACAGATGAAAATTACAGTATTCTTTCGAACATAGTTGTCTCAGTCTAGCTCAGTGCAATTCAGATGCACAGCTCTTGCTCAGTATCTTGAAAACTTTTTACGACAAATTTTCTTGTTCTTTCAGTTCATTAAAGTTTTGTACAAGTATATCAGTTGTTGCATATTCATATGGTGAATGTAGCACACGCCAAAATAATTTACTGGTAGCATGTCTCTCTCAGGTTTGGCATATGCCTTAGATATTGCTGTGACAGAAGAAAAAAAAGACAGATCACCTTCCTATCCGAAAAATGTCACTCAAAATAAAATAAAAAAAAGCTTTCAGAAAAAAAAAAAAATGCCCATCTACCCTACCTATTTTTCAAATCAGTGCAATAGGGAACACACCTAATAATTTATTTGGCCTTACTGCTCTTCCACACAGCCAGTCACTGCTCTTCTTCACACCCACTCACTGCATGGTGAGAGTCTCTACTGACTGAGCTGGTCAATTGGGCCCAGCCTGTACTCTTAGTGAGCCTTGTGTTGCTCTCTAGGGCCCAGCCTCCACTCATCGGGAGTCTTTATTGACTGACCCCCTCTTTCGGGTGCTGCCTGCACGTATATTCTTTACTGATTGAGACTCCATATGGCTCAGCTTACATGTCAAGTCTTCACTGACTGAGCTGTACTACAGCCCCATCTCAACTCATATTTATGGAGGGAGAGAAGGGGGGAGTGAGAGAGAACTCTTTCCTGTGTTGCCCCACAGCGTGTGTACCTGCAGTTGAATACGTGGCTTGCAGTGGATTAATCATTAATCTCCTCATTTCTACACGAATACCCGGATACCACCAGGGCCAGCTCTAAGTAAAGCTAACCCACAGAGCAACAGCAACTTTAAAGTTTAACTGCGATCAAATCCGTATCTTACAGTCAGCAGATAGGCCTTTGAACTCTGGCTTGACACTCCCATGTCAGCAAGCCAACCTGAAAACTGATCTCACCTGTACACACCTGGCCCGACGACCGCTTTTAAACAAATTTCCCCCCTTGTTTTCCCAAACTCACCGAGCCATGTGTCTTCCTGAATACTTATATTTCTAAATGAATGGCCCACTGTGCATTAATATATCTTCGTAAAATTAGCTGCGTTTAAATCACGTCACCTGGACATAAAGACCCAATCAGACCAAGATAATTATTCGTAAACTGTAGCAAGACCAGCAACTTTATGGGAGTCTTACAACTGATAAACCCAAGACACAGTATTGTCATGAACACAATAATATTCAAGTGTCTTCCGCAGTGCAGTAATCGGACCTCTCGACAGAATGCAATCCAATACATTCCAAAACAAGCCAAGATATATATACGTTTCATCGCTTTCTCGTATGTAGTGTTATCATAGCCTAGGCTATAGCTTGACTTCGTAACGATTGACGTCAAGCACTGACATACCGAGGGTTTAGAGCTCAATGGTTATTATGTCCATTTTAGAGGTTTTGAGAAAATTTGATTTTTAGGTTTCCAAGTGTTCTATGAAATCAGGTATTTTATATCTTTTTTTTTTTTTTAAACCAGTCACTCTTGTGCTGCATGGCTCATAAGTATGTTGAACACCCAAGTTTTCATAGGAGTGTAACCGCAACATTATGGTCAAAATTGCCAAAAATGGACGTCACCTCAGTGCTCCAACAATTCTAGCACATGATGTGACATAACACAATGGTGATTGGTTGAAGGTAAGTTCGTTTGCAATGGAAGACAGACTATTCTGTAGTAAAATTCATGTTTATTCATCAAAATGTCAACGTTTAATTCATTTAAGCAGATTTTGTTGGACATATCATGAAATGAAAATGTGAATTCTGATTAAAAATAAATGTAGATGGGCATATAGTTATTGTGCTCCAAGGATTGGCTGATAGACAGCTGTGACAGGGGGTAAAAATCTCGAAACCACAAATTTTGGACATATAACCATTGTGCTCCAAACCCTCGATATGCAGGCAAGTTCGGGAAAGGCAAAAGTGGGTTTTACAAGCAGGTAATCATGCGGAAACCCTGAACTCGGTTTAAAAGCAGCCACGTCGAGACTAAGAGCGATTAAAAAGTTAATCCTATGATCTGGTTAATAAGAGTGTGTTTTAAAATAACTGCAAATAAAGTCCCTTATCCGAAACACCAGCAATGACGGCTGTCAAACTTAGCACCTAGTTTGCAACCGCACCAGGGTTAGCCAACAAACATTCACGAACATTTCCCAGTCCATGACAGCCAGGAGGAACACTGCACGTTCCAACTTGCGAAATTTCACGGTAGGTACAAGGCGCTGCATAACGCGCGAGTAAACACAGTTCAAGCCTACCAAAGGTAAACATTTTACATACAAATTACCTGAAACATCAAGGATTTGGTGTCTGTTATTTATTTTATGTGTGTTGCAGTTTCCCTGGTCGAATGTAAAGTATCCAAAAGACCTTGTACAGCACTTGAACAGGTGTCAACAGCAAGCAGGCTCCTTACGGGTTTTCAGGAAGCAAAACGTTCTTTCCCTTTTGTGGCAGTGCCGCCTGTCCTCCGCCTTCCCTAGATTTTCGATTACAGAGAATTCCTCGGTAATCTTCGGAATTCATCGGACACGTAAACTCAAAGAGATTTCGACTGCTGTTTTTCCATCGCGTCTTTCTGTTTGTTTGTTTATTCATTTTAGCGTTGAGTGTCAGACAATGATGTAACGCACGCACGGGAGCTATGTTTCTCTGGCCATTATGAACAATGTATATATTGTTTTTTATTTCATCTGCGGTCCTTTTACTGTCATAGAAGGCAGTTGCTTTGGGTCATAGAAATGCTCGGGGGTTTCTCGTCCGGGACTTGGTTTCTTAAATTCAGTTATTGCACATAAAAGTACGCAACTGATGTTTTACAATTATATTGCTGTATCTAATATGGATAACTACGTATGGATTTATTTACAACCCGGGAATCTGATTGGATGAAAATATTTGTTCGCACAGATGGGAAATCAGGGGACGAACACATTAATGCTATACCAGAGGTCATAATAATAAGCACCATCAGCATGTATGCTATGCGATATGAATGCAACAGACAGGGAAATTTAAGTACTTTCAGTTATCTGTTCGTCTTCCAAGTTGACATTTTTTCAAATTTTGTCAGAAAGCCGTGGGGAGTGGCAGATACTGGTAACATCATGAAACTCTGACACCTACTGGTGATTTAGAGACTTGAATTTTACTTTCACGGATAATTACCTGCGGACGGGTGACTAACTAACGAAAAAGTCAACATAAAGAGTCTTAGCAAAGTGTTGGGCTGCCACAAGCTGCCAAATCAGCTTCGACACATCTTGGCATATAGTCTGCAAATGTCACACTACTGGCAGGATGGAGTACCTTTCTTCCAAGAGATATTCCCTCATTTGGTGTTTGGATTATGGTAACAGAGAGCACTGTCGATCACAGTGTTCCAAAATCCAGTTCTGTCGGTTTGAGATCTGGCAGCTGTGATGAAGGTCGTGGCATGTGCTTAGGATCATTTTCATACTGATGAAACCTGTCAGTGACCCCTTGTGCCCTGTGGGACTTGGGCCAATGCTTTGTCATCCCAAAAAAGACCTCTTCCATCATGGTAGGAATGCTTCATCATAGGTAAGGGTGAAGGGGTGATCACACAGAAAGGATTGCTTTTCAATGACCTTTCTGCCTGGGGACAAGTGGATCCAAACCATGCTAGGAAAATGATCTGAAACATCTGCATATATTCTGAAGCCAACAACCGTGGAAAGAAACAAAAGCACTCCATCTCCAGATGAGAAAATATGCTCTATCTATTCGTTAAGCATATTGGCAATAAAATAGACCAACACATACGGACTAAGACCTTGTCTCTTATTTTGCCAATATGTGCGAAGAATAAATGTCACATTTTTATATGAAGTGCTTTTGCTTCTTTCTGTGGATGTTTGCTTAATGTTTTATCCAGCAAGACTTCCTGGAATTTGTTTTTTTTTCTTTTATTGTACCTTTACCTGCACCACAGAGCTCCTGTTGGACTAGCCGTCAGATCCGCATAGTGCTTCCTCCTTCCATTTTTTAATTATCTGCATTTATTTTGTTTGTCCACACATTTATTCAGGTTTTTTTTTTTCTTCAATGTCACCCATCTGTATGCAAACCTGCAAAACACCCCATACACAAGAACTGTGTGTCACTCATGAATGTTGAGCTTTTCAAGAACTGATGTAAGAAATCAAAGATAGGCTAAATGAACCACATAAGAGCAGGAGCAGACCTCAAATTCAAGAATCGATTCAACTATATCTAAGGAAAACAATATCTGTGGCAATAGACAGGAGGGGCTCATTTCCCACAAATGATCCAGAGCCCAAAACTTGGGCTTTAAGGGTGCTATGAAAAAAAATCCTCTTCAATAAAATTAGCTGTTTATGGTCAACTTGTGTTTCCTCACACCACAGTGATTCACACTGGTAAATATATCGCACTCATGAGCTCATTATGATTGTTTTTGTTTTTGGGTTCACCTGATGCTTCATTTTTATGCAGACATGGCTGTTTGGAGACCCTTTCGAACAAACCAGTCACATGTGGTTCCTAAAATCACCAAAAGATGGAACTGTTACTGCATAAACCAAATGTTACAAAATTTTTGAATGAGTTAACAAAGCTTCAAGAATGCAAAACCACAAAGTGCTGCCAGAGAAAATCTTGATTGGCTTTGTTGGATAATAAGAATGCATTCACAACGAAAAAAGTTATGCAGTTAAAAATCCCACAGATGAGTCCAGTTAATTAAAATAAATCTAAGAGCAGCATTTGGAAGGACAGATTTCAAAACCTTCCTCATGTGAAGAAGGCTGGTGCACGGCAGTTTGAGGAACAGTATGAAAGTTGACAGTTTTTACCACAGCATGAAGGTTGGGGTGTTCGTAGAATAATAAGATGGTGGGTATATTTATGGAATTTTGAACGAAAGCTGGTATGTTTGTACACTCTTAATTCCAGCATAACTGGGACAGTGCATGAAATGTAAATAAGAATCGCAAGCAGTAATTTTCAAAAGCCTTTTAACCTGTATTGAATGGAAAAAAGTGCAAAGACAAAATAAGTAATGTTTTAAATCATCAACATCATTGTTTTTTGAAAATAACAGCCATTTAGGAAAGCGCTGTCTGCCACATGTGCCAGTGAAGTTGGGACAGGTGCATGTTCACCACTGTGGAACATCACCTCTCTTTATTAGCACTCAGTAGTTGTTTTTGAACAGCAGACACCTATTGTCAGAAATTGTTCCTGTTCTTGCCTGACATAGGACTGCAGTTCGTCAACAATCTGGGGTCTCTGTTGCCCAATTTTGAGCTTCAAATTACACCACACATTTTCAATGGGAGACAGGTCTGAGCCGCAGGCAGGCCAGCCGAGTACCTGCATTCGTTGACTTCGAAGCCATGCAGTTGTAGTTTGCGAAGAGTCTTGCTCTGGGTTATCCTGCTGGAGCAAGCAGGGCCATCCCTGAAAAAGACTATATCTGGAAGGAATCTTTTGTTGTAATTTGTGTATGTACCTGTCTGCAACAATTGCGCCTTCACAAACGTGCATGTTGCCTATGCCAAAAGCACTAATACAGCCCCCAAAATATGACAGAGACTGGCTCTTGACCATGTTGCTGATAACAGTCAGGACTGTCCTTTTTCTCTTTGGCCCTGCAAACACAACATTCATGATTTGAAAGACGGATTTGTCTGGCCATAGCACTGCTTTCTACTTTGCGTCAGTCAGTTTCAGCTGAGCTGAGAAGACGGCAGTGCTTTTGGAGGGTGTCTATGTGGGAAATGGTAGGAACAAGCTTTTTTATTTTATTTTATTTTATTTTATTTATACAGGGGAACCCATTGAGACCTCAGTCTCATTTGCGATGGTGCCCTCTTAACAACACAAAACACAAAAAAGAATTCAATGCAATACATTATCATAAAAAAAGTGAACAATAAACGACAAAATTATCATACAGGAGTGCATACAAAACATGTGGCTGAGAAAATTGCCGTAAAATTATTCAAAACACGCACAGTCCCCAACTTCTAAATCCTTTATCACTTTTTTGAAATTTTCGAATGATATCAATTTACCCAGTTTAAATGTTTCTTGAAAATTGTTCCACGTCCTAGTACAGTAACTAAAAGCAGTTTTACCAAGTTCTGTTTTAACTCTGGGAACTTCTAGGACTAACCAGTCCTGAGATCTCGCCTGGTAATTGCTACTGCGCCTTGAGATAAAAGTTGTAAGATAACATGGTAATCTGTGTAAGATTGCTTTATAAATGAAGGTCAGCCAGTGCTGCCTTCTCCTGGTAGCCAATGATGGCCAACCCACGGCTTTATACAAAGAACAATGATGCGTTTTAAAACGATCTCTAGTAATAAAACGAAGTGCAGCGTGATAGACCGAATCAAGTTTTTACAAGGTCGTTGGGGCAGCGTGCATATAGATGATGTCACCACAATCTAACTCTGACAAGAAGGTTGATTGAATTAAAAGCTTCCTATTATCTCGAGAGAAACAAGAGCCGTTTCTGTTAAAAAACCCAATTTTATGTCTTAACTTTTTTGGAAGTTCATCAAGATGTACTTTAAAAGACAGTTTTTCATCGAGAAATATTCTAAGGTATTTGTAACAAGACACTCGCTCGATTTCAGAGCCATCCAAGGAGCGAATTAAAAATGAACAGTCCCTCAAAGAACGAGATCTAGAGAAATGCATACATTTTGTTTTTGCCACATTTAAAACTAATTTGAGCTCTAGAAGTGAGTGCTGAAATGAAACAAAGGCTCTTTGTAATGCAGATAATGCCTCATTCAATGAAGAAGCAGAAGTATAAAGCACTGTATCATTAACATAGAAATGCACCTTACAGCCATTATCAAATGAGACCATATTATCAATATACAGAGTAAAAAGTAAGGGTCCTAAAATCGAGCCCCGTGGTACCCCTTTAGTGACCTCCAAAAAAGTTGATTGAGCAGAGTCTGCTGCAACACATTGTATTCTATTTGAAAGATAACTTGAAAACCATTTGCAAGCATTCTGATCTAGGCCTAATGAGCTAAGTCTTTCAAGTAAGAGTGAATGATCGACAGTGTCAAGGGCCTTGGATCGGTCAACAAACAGGGCGGCACAATGTTGCCCACTATCAAGGGCACATACAATATCATTTATAACAAGAGATGCCGCAGATATAGTGCTGTGTCCAGCTCTAAAACCAGACTGAAATGTACTTAAAATGCAAGTTCTATCTAAAAATAAACGGAGCTGACGATTAACAAAGGATTCAAGAGTCTTGGCCAGACAAGGTAGCTTGGAAATTGGACGATAATTATTAAAGTCTTTAGCGTCACCACCCTTACGTAAAGGAAGCACAAGTGCAGTTTTCCAAATCTTTGGCACGATGCCTAAGCTAAGTGAAAGGTTAAAAATGTGTGTTAAAGGCAGGGCTATAACAGGAGCAGCCAACTTCAACAATCCTGGGTCCAAAAGATCAGCACCAGTAGACTTTTTGGGGTCAATTTTCAAAAGGGCATCAAAGACTTCTGATTCAGAAATTAAGCTAAGGGAAAAACTACAATAGCTCATACCATTTGGGAGCGTGGGTTTTGATTGGCATTGAACAGTTTGCATATGGTTCCCTATCCTATTTGTGGCACCCATCCAATTAGGGTGCATTCTATCAAACTGATGCACTAATGAAATGTTCATTGAGAACATTACAAATTTCCTTCTTGTCACATATGGGACTGGAGTCAGACCATATCTGTGAGGGAAGCGCTGGGGCACTATTATTCTTCATTAATTTTATTGTTTTCCAGAACTTAGCAGGATTACTGGCATTTTGATGTAATGAGTTAAGATAAAAAGTAGATTTTGCTTTCCTAACCATAGTAGTGCATTTGTTTCGCAACTGCCTGAACGCAATCCAATCTGAGTGATCCCCAGTTTTTCTAGATTTTGCCCATGTGGAGTTCCTTTCGTTCAATATTCCAGATAATTCATGGGAGAACCACACAGTACATCTGTCCTTAGTCCTAATTCTCCGAAAGGGAGCGTGTTTGTCAGCAATGGAGTTAAAAGTATGTGAGAAATATGCGAAGGCCAGATCAGGATCATGAATGAGGGACACCCTGTCTAAGTCACACAAACTTAAATCATTGAGGAACCTCTGATTGTCAAAGTGCTGAAAATTTCTTTTAAAAATGACACGTGGCTTGGATCTAATTAATTTCACATTCCTTATGCAAGCAATCGGGCAGTGATCACTGACATCCTGAGGGAAAACACCACTCAAAGAATATCTCTGAGGCATGTTAGTCAAGATGATATCAATCAGAGAAGATTTGGAGCTGTTTTTTGCATTTGGCCTTGTAGGTTTAGTGATTAGCTGAGTCAGGTTTGAATTAGCACATAGGTCATTGAAGCAGTCAGACACTGGTTTATCCCAATCTAGGTTAAAATCTCCCATAATTAACAATTCTGTTGCAGTATAAGAGGAAAACATGTCAGCCAAATTGTCAATGGCACAGGGGAGGGCTGAAGGGGGTCTATATGCACCAAAAACTGTTACCTGAGTGTTTTCCCCAAGATTAACAGACAGAGCCAGACATTCGAACTGTTTTGGGATGGAGGATGAAATTAGCACAGATACTGGGAAACAAGTTTTAAAGATAGATGGCTACACCACCTCCTTTCCCTCTTCTATCAGCTCTGAAAAGGTTGTAGCCATTAAGATGAATATCAGAATCTTTAATCGATTTTTTTAACCATGACTCAGTGATCACAAAAATATCAGGAATTGTCTGTTGGATTAAAATATTGACATGGTCCATTTTAGCAGCCAAACTTCTCACATTTAGATGTAACAACCCAAGTCCATCTCTAGCTTTGAAAGCAGATGGATAATCTAAAATGGCAGGTTAAGCATCAACAAATACTACAGAATTACATTTAACCAAGGGCACATTAATAAGATTATCAACCAAAATCCCATTAGGCCTGCAACAAGATATAAATAATCTTTGACGAGACAGGTTTAAAACCGGAATAAAACCATCAACATAAGAGTTCCTAGCGAAATCAGGCCCCGAGTGAGATACAGATAGCTTCCCTACACAAGAGGGAGCCAGTAAATTTATAATGTGGTTAAATTTGGGTTGCTCTGGAAGGTAGAAGTCGGCCTGAAATTCAGGACCGGAAATGACCGGTGCGGTAAACCTGTGGTTACCCGATTGCGCTGCGTGGCTTAGTCAGAGTACCGAAGCATTAGAAACTGCGTAAAACAAGTTATTCGTTAAAATATGTCCACCCAGTCTGCTAGGATGAATACCATCCTTCATATAAAAGGATTGGCGATTCCAGAAAAGGTTAAAATTATCGATAAAAACCATGCCGTACGCTACACAGACAGACTGGAGCCATGTATGAAGGCTAAGAAGCCGGCTGAAGCGAGCAGCGCCTCAGCCCAGTGATGGAATGGGGCCGGAGATAAAAATGCGCTTGCCGTAGTCAATAAGCAAATCCAAAAGCCTGCTAAAGTCCTTTTTCAACAGTTCCTAAGCGCGGTTGGACACATCATTGCAGCCAACATGTACAATTACATTCCGCACGCCAGGATGTCTCTCTAGGAGACTCGGGATCTTTCCGAATAAGTCAAGTGCCTTAGTGCCCGAAAAGCAGTACGTCTCCGCTGTTCTCCTCCGGACATGCCTCACTATTGAGTCGCCAATCACGAGGGTTGTTGGAGAAGCAGGCGTTGGCTGTGTAGGCTGGCTTCGTGGACCGTGAGCCACAGAAGGAGAGCATGCAATGGTGGGGGCAGAAATAGTGCCCCGTGGAGCCGGAGTGAAGTTCGGCTGTGTGCGGCGAGGCCTGGTGTCATGGCTCTGTGTTTGATGTCATGCTTTATGTTCAGGGTTATGTCTTTTCTTTATTCTTTTTGGTTTTTGTACATTTCGGTTTTCAGTTCATACCATTTTAGGTTTCATTGCACTTGTCTCCCCTGTCTTGTGATCAGTTGGTTCAGTCCGTCTTCCCAGTCTGTGTGCTTACCTGCTTCGGGTGATTTCAATGGTTTCTGGTATTTCATATTATTTCAATTCTCGTTTACTTTCTTCGCCTTGCTTTTCTAGATTACTAATAATACTAACATTTATATTTTGTATCATAGTCTACTAACTCAACTAACCCATGTATATATTACTAACTTACTGATGAGCACTTTGGTTAATTTGTAAAGCTGCACCTCTACTAATTATTACTAATTCAATCTCAGCAATTGCCCTGTTCTAGTCTCCGCCCCTTGCTTTGCTTTTGCTGCCTCTCCCAACGTTTCTGCAAGATCTCTAGCATGTGCTTAATTGCTTTCCTGCACTCATTGTCTGTGCTCTTAGAACTCCTTGACCGGAGCTGTTTATCTGTCATAGGTTGTCTGTGTGAATCCCGTCCGTGTCTTGGCTTTTGCCAATTGTTTGTGGTTTAGGACTTCTCCATGTGTACCTTACTCTGTAATTAGTTCTTATCCAATTCACCTGTTCCCCGCATAGCATGTGACTTCCCTTGTGTCTATTTAGAGTCCTCACTGCTGTTCAGCCCTTGTCAGAACGTTGATCAATATTCCTTTGTGCAGAGCCTCTTGTATGCCAAACGATTATTGTTTCTCCTCGACTGTTTCATCCGACCTTGATTTTACCATAGCCCTTCTGTTCTTGTTTTTGTCTTTTTGGATTTTGACCCATTTCTGTACGACCACGTCCACTGTGTTTGGATGCCCTGTGTATGACCCTCTGCTTTGGATTTCGACTACGATTTTTTGCCTACTGTTTATGTACCATCACACTTCTGCTTTTCTGGTTCTGACCCCAGCCTGTCTAGTCGACTTTGTTTTTTGGATTTCGTTTTTGGCTTGGCAATTCTTGTGTCTTCTGGTCCTGACCCTGCTATCAATAAAGGCATACGATTTTTGAATTTCCTGCTCTCGCATATGGTTCCTGAACGCACCGTCACAGTAGGTTCTGACCACCATGGAACCAGTGAGAGACACGCAGCTGCAAACCACGGTGACTAACCAGGCCATCATTCTGGAATACCAGCAGCGACAACTGCTAGCCGTCATACAACACCTGCAGACGATGACGCGTCAGATGACGGACCTGGCTTCGGCGGTGAGAGCTAGTCAGCCTTCTCACGCCACACAGTCATCAGCTGCTCCCGCTCCTGCACCTGCACCCGCCGTACCTGCTCCTGCTTCTGTCCATGAACCACGCCTACCACCCTCGGAGAAGTACAACGGTGAGCCTGGCATGTGTCGTGCATTCCTGATCCAAAGCAAATTAATCTTCAGCCTCCAACCTGCCACCTTCCCCACTGAGCAAGCCCGAGTGGCTTATATCATCACACAGCTCACCGGAAGAGCCAAGCAGTGGGCAACCGCTGCTTGGGAGGCAGCACTGCCATGTTTACAGTCGTCCGCCCTGTTGGAGGAAGAGATGAAACGCATTTTTGACCGGTCCAGGCACGGGCACAAGGCTGGCAGAGAAATCCTTCGCATCCGTCAAAGTAACCGCTCAGTTTCTGATTATGCCATTGATTTCCAAACCCTGGCTACTAACAGTGGATGGCAGAAGAGAGCCCTGTATGATGCTTTCCTGAACGGTTTGGCGGAGAGGATAAAGGACGAACTCCTCACCCGTGAGTTGCCCGAAGAACTGGAGAGCCTCATAGACCTGACTATCCGTGTTGACTCCCGACTAGAGGAGCGAAGACGAACCACACGTCCTAGCGGGCCTCCCAGCCTTCCCACCTTGACCCAGGTGAGAAGGCTGTCTCCTTCCCGAGCTGCTACAGCGCCCAAGCCCGTCCTGGAGGGGGAGTCCATGCAAATGAATCGTGCCAGACTGACCGGGGAAGAGAGGGAGCGCAGACGAAAGGAACGGGCCTGTTTCTACTGTGGCAAAGATGGGCATTTCGTCTCACAGTGTCCAGCTAAAGGCCAACGCCCACCTGTGAGGAAAGGACCACTAGTGGGCGTAACTCCAGTAGAGACCTCCTCTAACAGCCAAACCTGTCTACCCATCTTTCTGGAGTGGGAGGGGGGTTTCAAGCAGACCACGACCCTAATGGATTCTGGAGCCGAGCTTAGTTTCATTGATACCGAAACTGTGCAGAAGTGGGGAATTCCGTTGGAGGAAGTTTCTTGTGCACGAGTTGCTAACTCCCTGAATGGTCAGAGGATCGGCCATATTACCCACTCCACTATTCCCATCAAGTTACGCGTTTCTGGCAACCACCAGGAAACTATCAAGTTAAATCTCATTGACTCCCCTCACTCTCATGTGATTCTGGGCCATCCCTGGATGGCTAAACACAATCCTGAAATGGACTGGAGAAGTCACGAGATTAAGGGCTGGAGCCCAAACTGTTCACAGTCATTTCTTGTAAATGCTCATGCTCATGTTCATGTTCCCTCCCCTGCAGAGATCCCGAACCTGGAGAAGGTCCCTCAAGTTTACCATGATCTCAGGGAGGTGTTTTCCAAGTCCCGTGCCACTTGTTTGCCCCCTCACCGCCCTTATGACTGTGCCATTGATCTCAAGCCAGGTATCATGCCCCCTAGAGGTCGCCTGTTCTCCCTGTCCCGTCCTGAAACCCAAGCCATGGAGAAATACCTGAACGAGTCCCTCGCTGCAGGGATCATCCGGCCCTCCTCTTCTCCAGCTGGGGCCGGGTTCTTCTTTGTGGGTAAGAAGGACGGGACATTACGCCCTTGTATTGACTACAGAGGCCTCAATGATATTACCATTAAGAATCGTTACCCTTTGCCTCTCATGACCACTGCTTTTGAGCCCCTCCAGGAGGCAACCGTGTTTACCAAGTTGGACCTGCGCAACGCTTACCACCTGGTCTGCATCCGAGAGGGAGATGAATGGAAAACAGCATTTAACACCCCCACGGGGCACTGGGAATATTTAGTCTTACCCTTCAGATTGACTAACGCCCCAGCTGTTTTCCAGGGTCTGGTAAATGATGTTTTACGTGACATGATCAACAAATTTGTATTTATTTACCTTGATGACATCCTAATCTTTTCCAAGACTGAGGAGGAGCATGTTAAGCAGGTCTGACAAGTCCTGAAATGTTTACTGGAGAATCGTCTATTTGTCAAGGCTGAGAAATGCGAATTCTCGGTAACCACCACCGCCTTCCTGGGTTTCATCATCTCCGCCGGTTCCATAAGCATGGACCCTTCCAAAGTGAATGCTGTCACGGGGTGGCCCAGAACCACGGACCGTAAGCCCCTACAACATTTTTTGGGCTTTGCTAACTTTTACAGAAGATTCATTCGTAACTATAGTTCAGTCGCTGCTCCTCTCACTGCTCTAACTTCTAGTAAACGGAGGTTCCAATGGAACAACGCCTTTAAAGAATTCAAAGTGTGTTTTACCTCAGCTCCCATTTTAACCCTTCCTGACCCTGATGCTCAATTTAATGTTGAGGTGGACGCCTCTAACATTGGTGTCGGAGCCTTTCTGTCCCAGAGAGCTGCTAAGGATAACAAGGTTCACCCATGTGCCTTTTACTCTCATCGTTTGAGCCCCACAGAACAAAATTACGACATTGGCAACCGGGAGCTGTTGGCTGTCAAACTGGCATTGGAGGAATTGAGACAGTGGCTAGAGGGTGCCAAACTCCCGTTTGTCGTCTGGACTGACCATAAAAACCTTGAGTACCTGCAGACTGCCAAGATACTGAATCCTCACCAGGCCAGGTGGGCTCTGTTCTTTTCTAGATTTAACTTCCATCTTGCTTATCGCCCAGGCAATAAGAATCTGAAACCCGATGCACTATCCCGACTCTTCGAGGCCCCCGACAAAGAATCCTGCACTGACACCATCCTCCTGAAGGAAGTATTTGCCAATGCCGTCTCCTTGGACATTGAAAGAAAGGTGAGAGACGCTCAGGAAGATTCTGCTGCTCCCAGTAATTGCCCCACCAATTGTCTGTTTGTCCCCATCACCATGCGCCCCCAAGTTTTGGAATGGGGACACGCATCTAACTTGTCCTGCCACCCAGGGGTCAACCGGACTCTCGATTTTATCACTCATCGCTTCTGGTGGTCTGATATGAGGAAGGATGTCCGGGACTACGTCTCTGCCTGCTCGGTCTGTGCCCAGTCAAAGGTATCTCACCAGCCCCCTCACAGCCTACTCCAACCCCTACACACACCCCATCGCCCCTGGTCACATATCTCCCTAGATTTCATCACAGGCTTACCTTCTTCCAATCATCATAACACCATCCTCACTATTGTTGACAGATTTTCCAAGGCAGTTCACTTCATTCCCCTCACCAAACTCCTCACTGCACAAGAGACCGCCACCCTACTCATACAACACATCGTTCGACTCCGTGGTATCCCCACTGACATAGTCTCTGATCGTGGTCCACAGTTCACTGCCAGATTTTGGAAAGCCTTTTGCACTTCACTTGGCACTTCAGTCAGTCTCACCTCAGGTTCTCACCCCCAATCCAATGGCTAGACCGAGCAGGCTAACCAATGCATTGAAACTGTGCTTAGATGTCTCTGTTCCAAGAACCCAGCTTCCTGGAGTCACCAATTACCGTGGGCCGAGTACGCCATCAACAGCCACACCACCTCCTCCTCCAAGTTGTCTCCATTCGAGTGTTGCATGGAATACCAATCACCACTGTTCCCCAGTCAGGAGGAGGAGGTGGCCGTCCCGTCAGCCCAGGCTTTCATACGCCGATGCAAACGCACCTGGAAAACCACACGCATTGCCCTGCTGAAGTCGGCTGCCAGAATGAAGCAACTGGCAGACAGAAGGTGTACTCCAGCCCCGAATTACCGAGTAGGACAGAGGGTATGGCTGTCATCCAGAGACATTCCCATAAGGGGAAGTAACCGTAAACTGTTTCCCAAATTTATTGGCCCCTTTACCATAGATCGAGTCATTAGCCCCACTGCTGTTCATCTTAGACTGCCCTTGTCAATGTGTAGAATTCATCCCACTTTCCATGTTTCCCAAATTAAGCCTGCTGTTACCCACCCCCTGTGTTCTGGTCCTGATCCCCCTCCACCCCCCCGTGTCATCGATGGGGGCGAGACCTACACGGTCTGCGCCATCCTGGACTGTCATCGTCGGGGCCGTGGCCTCCAGTACCTCATCGACTGGGAAGGCTACGGTCCAGAGCATAGGAGTTGGATTCCTTCACGCTTCATCCTGGACAAACAGCTAATCAGAGACTTTCATGCTCAACATCCCAGACCTAGCCATTAAACGCCAGGAGGCGTTTCCTTGACGGGGGTACTGTCATGGTTCTGTGTTTGATGTCATTCTTTATGTTCATGGTTATGTCTTTTCTTTATTCTTTTTGGTTTTTGTATATTCCGGTTTTCAGTTCATACCATTTTAGGTTTCATTGCACTTCTCTCCCCTGTCTTGTGATCAGTTGGTTTAGTCCATCTTCCCAGTCTGTGTGCTTACCTGCTTTGGGTGATTTCAGTGGTTTCTGGTGTTTCATATTACTTCAATTCTCGTTTACTTCCTTCGCCTTGCTTTTCTAGATTACTAATAATACTAACATTTATATTTTGTATCATAGTCTACTAACTCAACTAATCCATGTATATATTACTAACTTACTGATGAGCACTTTGGTTAATTTGTAAAGCTGCACCTCTACTAATTATTACTAATTCAATCTCAGCAATCGCCCTGTTCTAGTCTCCGCCCCTTGCTTTGCTTTTGCTGCATCTCCCAACGATTCTGCGAGATCTCTAGCACGTGCTTAATTGCTTTCCTGCACTCATTGTCTGTGCACTTTGAACTCCTTGACCGGAGCTGTTTATCTGTCATAGGTTGTCTGTGTGAATCCTGTCTGTGACTTGGCTTTTGCCAATTGTTTGTGGTTTAGGACTAACCCATGTGTACCTTCCTCTGTAATTAGTTCTTATCCAATTCACCTGTTCCCCGCATAGCATGTGACTTCCCTTGTGTCTATTTAGAGTCCTCACTGCTGTTCAGCCCTTGTCAGAACGTTGATCAATATTCCTTTGTGCAGAGCCTCTTGTATGCCAAACGATTATTGTTTCTCCTCGACTGTTTCGTCCGACCTTGATTTTGCCATAGCCCTTCTGTTCTTGTTTTTGTCATTTTGGATTTTGACCCATTTCTGTACGACCACGTCTACTGAGTTTGGATGCCCTGTGTATGACCCTCTGCTTTGGATTTCGACTACGATTTTTTGCCTACTGTCTATGTACCGTCGCACTTCTGCTTTTCTGGTTCTGACCCCGGCCTGTCTAGTCAACTTTGTTTTTTGGATTTTGTTTTTGTTTGAACACCTTAGAAGCCACATTCAATCGGATGCTTAAAATGTACATAGCCGTAATGGCCGCCGAAATTAGGCTATTTCACTAAATTGGCTGACTTTGGCCACCAGTGGCACCACCTGTATGGTGTTTTAAGGAATAATTGTTATGCCCATACAAGCTCCATATCTATCTTAATTAGTAGCCCAACTATTTAATTGCTGGAGATAGAATTCTAATTTTGACAAATTTTTGATTATTTAAAATTTGTTATGGCCCATTTTTTTTTTTTTTTTTCCCGTTTCCCGAGCCTCGGTGCATCAGCCCATGACACAAGGGGTATGATTTTATCTTTTCTCCCTGGTCTCTGTAAGTAGTACTACTTGTGTAATTAAACTTAGACCTGTACCACTGTTGGATTTCTCATAGTAGCCCCCTCAAAATGGCCCAGAAATAAGGATTTGCTCAGGAGTGCAGACCCCCCTACCATTTAAAGGCCTGAAACTTGAGGACTATGTGGAATTTTGATTAAATATTTGGGGAGAGTACTTCAGATACATTGATAAACGCGATTTAACCCTCTGTTAACCAAGTACCTTTCCAACTGTGTAAAAATCATTTCCCTAGGCAAATATGTTGATTAAGGGCCAATATTTGGAAAAATGGAAAAAAAAAAATTTGACCCTTTGGCCCACCTTTCCAAAATGTAGCAGATCTGCTACATTGGGTAATAATGCGAATGGAAGAATTAAAGTGACTGACCATTCAAGTTATTCTCAAATGTTTATTTGGCAATAAGAAACAAAACCAGCAGGGTGTCCAGGCTGTTAACCCTTTCACTTTATGTAGCAGATATGCTACGGTGGTTAATAGAGGGTTAAATGTCCCGCCCGCCACGTGGACTGTTTTTGCTTCCACATTTGGAAAACTGCTTCTGATCCACAGGATTTTGCTCCATATGCATCACGCGGAATCCCCTAAGTGTCTCGGTAAATTTCCATTTTAATACTGCCGAAAACTGGCTTTTATTCAGTGGTGGAGCTAGAACTGGGAATTGGGGTGCACAAAACATCCGTTTAAAACAATTATTAGTCCTGACCTGTTCTCAGTCATTTTCACAATTAACAAAAGAATCACTCCAAGAGCACTCCACACTGAAGAGGTGCTGCTTGTTCTCCCCGATTAGGTAAGAACACAATCATTCATCTGGACGCGTATTTGCTGTATTTAGATTAACTTTATTCAAAACTGCATACCTGTCGACTCTCGCGCAAATAGCTTGAGCCGCACACTTTTTATAGCCTATTTAACTGCCGAGTGCCACTGTACTGAATTTTTTTTTATCAACCCACAGGGTCCTGGGCCTTTGGCCAGGACATATTTATGGTTTTAATACATTTCATAGTTCAGAGTGAAAGGTGATATTTCATTGGAACGCTGGATTCAATTCAATCAATGGCAAGCACTGGCCTATTAATAAGTAAATTATTTTTTCTGTACTGAATTTAGTTTATTGTCATGATTTCATTGCTATTTAAAGCTTGCATATGGAGAGGAACCATGTCTTCAGTTGCCAATTATGTTAATCGGAAAATGCATCAATAAAGGAAAATGATTGAGAACTAGCCATGTGGACTAATTGTTGTCATGGCTGGCAGACAGAGTCTGTTGCCCCCCAAATTCACAGTTCTAGCAAGTTTATCACCAAGTGTTTAGTGTTCAGTGAATAATGGCCAATTTTCGACAGTATTGAAATGGAAAGTGGTTTTTGTTTTTTATCGAGACACTGTAGCTTTTTCTTAGGGATTCTGCAACCCTTTGGGCCAAGTTTTTTCGTTGGACGCCTATCTTGGAGTTTAAAAACCCCGTTCGTGGATCAGAAACAGTTTTCCAACTATGGAAGTGCCCCCCCAAAAACAGCCCACGTGGCGACAGTGGGGCATTTAAATCGCGATTTTCTCAGAAAATAGCATGATCGCTGCTCGGAGGTACCTTTACCACAGCGGGTTACATAGGCCTATGCACTAAGTTTCAGGGATGTCCCATAAAAACTGGAGGAGAAATTGATTTCACCAGCCAAGTACCTACCGATACGGACAGACAACCGGACAGAAGGGCTGCGCCACGACATAATCCTTTAGGGCAGTTGGCTGCAAATTTACACTAACTTGTAAATTAGCTTTGACCTGTATTACATTGAAAATAATACAGAAGCTCATTTGATGTTTCACTACATGAATTTAATTGATTAAAAAAAAGCACATTCTAATTTGACTTTGTCAGTGTTCCTTCTGTATGAGTCCAATTTGGACGTACAACATATCGGAAAAAACCTCAGGACAGTTAAATACACTTGGGACAATTTGTAATGTTGTCATTCCTTTTCACAACACTTAATAAACATTTAGGGACTGAAGACACCAAGTGATGATAATAATAATAATAATAATACAACCCCAATTCCAAAAAAGTCAGGAAGCCAAATGTAAATAAAAACAGACTGCATCCATCCATCCATTTTCTTCCGCTTATCCGGGGCCGGGTCACAGGGATAACAGGCTAAGCAGAGAGACCCAAGCGCCCCCCTCCTCAGCCACTTCCTCTAACTCTATCTGGGGGACCCCAAGCTGTTCCCAGGCCAGCTGGGAGATATAATCCCTCCAGCGTGTCCTGGGCCTGCCCCGGGGCCTCGTCTCAGTTGGACATGCCTGGAAAACCTCTAAAGGGAGGCGTCCAGGAGGCATCCGGACAAGATGCCTGAACCACCTCAACTGATTCTTCTTGACACGGAGGAGCAGCGGTTCTGCTCTGATTCTGTCCCAGATGTCTGAGCTCCTCCCCCTATCCCTAAGGGTCAGCCCGGCCACCCTACGGAGAAAGCTCATTTCGGCCGCTTATATTCGCAATCTTATTCTTTCGGTTACTACCCAAAGCTCGTGACCACAGGTGAAGGTTGGAACGTAGATCAACCAGTAAATCGCTCCATCCTACCCTCACTCGTGAACAAGACCCCAGGATACTTGAACTCCTCCACTTGGGGTAACAACTCACCCCCCCACCTGAAGGGGACAATCCACCTTTTTCCGGGAGAGAACTATGGCCTCAGATCTGGAGGTGCTGATCCTCATTCCAACTGCTTCACCCTCAGCTGTGAGCCGCTCCAGTGTGCGTTGGTGGTCACAGCATGATGAAGCCAACAGCATCACATCATCTGCAAACAACAGAGATGTGACCCTGAGGACACCAAACTAGACACCCTCCAAACCTCAGCTGTGCCTTGATATCCTGTCCATGAAAATCATGAACAGAATAGGAGACAAGGAACACCCTTGGCGGAGTCCAACATCAACTGGAAACGAGTCTGACTTAATGCCAAGCATGGTTGTACAGGGATCGAATGGCTTGAATTAATGGTCCTATAGCCCGATACTCCCACAGCACCCCCCACAGGATGCCTCGTGGGACACGGTCATAAGCCTTCTCCGAGTCCAGAAAACACATGTAGACTGGATGGGCAAACTCCCATGACCCCTCCAGAATCCATGTGAGGGTAAAAAGTTGGTCCACTGTTCCATGGCCGGAATGGAACCTGCATTGCTCATCCTGAATCCAAGGTTCGACAACCTCATTTCCAGCACCCTGGCATAGACATTTCCTGGGAGGCTGAGCAGAGTGATCCCCCTGTAATTGGAGCACAACCTCCGGCCCCCTTTTTTTAAAAATGGGAACCACCATCCAGTTTGCCAATCCATAGGTACTGTACTCGAACTCCACGCAATGTTGAACAGGCGTGTCAGCAATAATCAGACTGCAAATGATCTGCAAATCTCATAAACCCACATTTTATTCACAATAAAACATAGACAACATATCAGATGTTGAAAGCAAGACATTTTACCATTTCATGAAAAATATTAGCACATTTTGAATTTTATTGCTGCAACACATCTCAAAAAAAGTTGGGACAGGGGCAACAAAAGGCTGAAAAAGTAAGTGGTACTAATAAAAAAACAGCTGGAGGAGCATTTTGCAACAAATTAGGTTAATTAGCAACTGTGACATGACTGGGTATAAAAAGAACATTTTAGAGAGGCAGAGTCTCTCAGAAGTAAAGATGGGCAGAGGTTCATCAATCTGCAAAAACTGCATCTAAAAATTGTGGAACAATTTCAGAAAAATGTTCCTCAATGTAAATTTGTGAAGACTTTGAATATCCCACCATCCACAGTACATAATAGCATCAAAAGATTCAGAGAAGAGAAATCTGCAAGGGACAAAACGAAGGTCAATATTAGATTCGTGGGTCTTCAGGCCCACAGGGGCTGCATTAAAAAAAAGGCATGATTCTGCACTGGAATTTAAAATGGGCTCAGGAACACTTCCAGAAAATGGAAAAGTTGGCAATCCACAAATCTGTATCATGGTCAGAACACAATCCAGAGATGCCATGTTTTGGGCCAAAGCTCATTTAAAATGGACTGAGGCAAAATGGAAAATTGGTCTATGGTCAGATCTTTTTGGAAACCATGAACACCTTTTCGTGCGGACTAAAGAGGAGAGGGACGATCCAGCTTTTTATCATTGCACAGTTCAAAAGCCTGCATCTCTAATGGTATGGGGTTACATCGTTAACGTGTTGTTAAAGTGTATTTATGGAATGCCATTAGCGCAAATATCATCTAAAAATTTTTGTGTAAACGTACTTTGTCGTGTTCACACAACAAAAACAGACACGTTAAAATGCATTTTCTGATTGTGGCCAATGAGGGACCGCGAGTCAAGGCCCTTGTACATTTTTATGAGAAAGGTTGTATCATGATGACAAACGACAACGCGAGGGAGCATGTAGTGCATGAATTACTGACGTAGGAGTCTACGTAGTCTTTAAAAGCACTTACGTACTCCATAACGAGAATGACGCACAGGAAACATAAGCCAAGAGAAGTGGTCGAGGAGAAACCAATTTAAAGTTTGAGTGCCGGAGTCAGGTAAGGCAAGTGGAAGAAACTAGGTGACAGCACTTTGGAATTTTCCGATAAAACGCAATCGCACATTTCGAGATTGTTCCAGACTGGCGACATCGAACGATGATGCAATAATCCGAATAGCAACTAATTTACGAATACCCTCATCAATGCAAGCGCGCCAATTTTTAGGTTTTCAAGCTTGGTGGGCCTTTCACTCATTTTCTGCTGCTGTAACAATGTCATTTCTGGTGAAGGATCAATAAAGTATCTGTCTGTCTATCTGTCCGTCATTTGCGTGCGCATGCATACAAAAAGCTAAATATTTTTGCCAGATAAGGTAATATGTCTAATATTATCATTCTTAATAATAATTATGTATAATAAAAAAGTTATACAAATCAGGCCTCAAAATACAGTTAACGTAACCTATGTACTGTGTGTCTGTTATGGTGGAAACAGGTAGGCCTATGCCACTGGACCTATTTAACACCACATTTGTAGGAATAACTCATGATGCTGGTGTGATATGATGTCTCAAGAATTCATTCAAAATATAAGATCAGTGTATGCTGTTCATATCATTCTTTGTGGCCTTTGAGCCTGTGATGCGTTTGACAACCCATAAGCTTGGGATACAGCCTCTTTATTGTCCAGGTATCCACAGTTCCTCTAGCTATGTCTTGCGCTACGTAGGCCTACTGACTTTACTACCCAACCTTAGAATGGACGGAGAGCTGGGGACAAATCAACATTGGAACCCCTGACAGAGTGGGTCAGTGTGGATTTCTTTTGCCAACACTAATTAAGCGTGTCATGTTTGTTGTGTAATATCCCACACTAAAGAAACCATCTGCAGATAACCAGTGTCCCAAGCCAGCAAAATCCACAGTACTGTCACAATACTGTTCACAATAAATGTACATTTCATTTTCTAGGTTTTCATCCAAACATATGGGTTTAAGTATTGAAAATGAAATGACCTCAGTGTGCGCACTGATTTAATCAATACCCACCCCAGCAACAGCCTTTTCACTCAGGCAGTCGGGCAAAAAATATAGAGGTATTTGCTGTCATTCCACCAGACTGCAGAGCAGTTTCTTTCTTGCAGCTGTATGAATCCTAATTGATCCTCAGTGCTTAAATGGGTAGAACAGTAGCAAATAGAGCTTTATCAATGACCTAATTCTATGCACTTACTGCAAATCCCTTTGGATAAGAGCGTCTGCTAAATCAACGTAATGTAATGTAATATCTTGCATCTCGTTGTGCATCCCTGTGTTGTAGAATGACTATTAATGAACCTACTACCTACTAACTTGTACAGGACCATGGCCTTAATGTGTACTTCCAAGTTTGACTCATGCATTTTCAAAGAGCATTGTCATGATACAGAGGCAACACCGACACAATGCACTGACATTGGCATAACATATTCTTTATTGTTCATCTCATGCATATACTCAGACAACTCAAAATCGAAAACCATGAAACCCTGAAATCCAAATGAAGTGATAAGACTCCAATGTGCCTGAAAAGTTTGGTCAAAGTCATTATTTTTTATGTTCATATGCCGATGGGCCATAAATGTTGTCTTTCAACATGCAATCCTGCCTTCTACCAGCCAATGACAAGTTACACTCATTCATATCAGTTGCTGGACTGAAACTTGTGTGTATCCCTGAGAAACTTAGTGAAAGAAGTGAGCCACAGTAAAGACCTACATGTCTACTATTCACTCTTCAGGATCATTGCCATCTTAAGCCGACTACAAATTCATTTGTTTTGTAAACATTAAAGGTCCCCTATTATGCTGATCCTTCTTTGAATACATACAAGTAATGTTATAAGGTTGGATGTCCATACTCAACCTCTGCAAAGTTTCTAAACATAAGATACAGGGGTTTTGCCGTAATCTGAGAACGTGACTTCCTTAATGTGATTTCCTCTCTGATCAGCTCGTCCCGAGATCTTCACGAGATCTGGGCAAAGCCTGACGTCAAGTTGTTGCGTCCAATCAAGACAGACCTGGCCAGAGCCAATCACGGTGCTGGACCTTCCCAACCTGGAATTTATTCTATCAGACATAAACGAGCCCAAATCATTTAACGTGTAGATTTATCAGTATGTCTCCAAAAGCTGTTCATACATGTTTTTTTAGATGCGAAAAATAAGCAAAACTATTTTCTCTTCCAAAGACGATGCCACCAGAAATCAGTGGGTAGCTCTTTTGTTTGCTAGCGGCAAACAGCCACACTCAAAGGTAACATTAGCTGTTTGTGCTCGGTATTTCACCGAAGACAGCTTTGTCAATAAAGGATAATTCGATCAAGCGCTTGGAGCCACAAGCTGTAAGTAACGATATAACAGCAAATGATGTAAGTGAAGCCAACATGTTACGGGCGGCTAGCAGGACCGCTAACGATAATTAGCACTAACAACTGGCCTCAAACGCATGCTTTGTAAAATATCTGAAGATAAAGCCTGGATCGGTACCAACTGTCCGTGACTCACGGACGCGGAAGCAGTAAGTTTTACCATTTTGTGTTGCTTTACTGCATAAGCCTACCTAACGTGATAGCCTGTTGAATGTGGCTGTTGCACTGCAGCCAACGTAGCAAAGTTACTGTTGCTAATGTTTGTGTCCTAAATATGCAAGAGTAAATAATATCAAGCAGACATTCAACAAAAGGTGTGTGAACATAAACCAGTTTTGAAGCTAACGTTTTATACTTGTTTGTAATTTGGATGCTTGGTACAACTGCTCATGGTTTCCTGGTTTTTCGGGTCTGCACCATCCCCCAGAATTGAAACGGCTAGGCAGCCAATCAGAACAGTCCCTCATTAACATAGCCTCCCCGCCCACTCAAAACAGCTTGTGTTTCAGGCCGGCACAGACGGGGTGAGAGAAGAGGTCTCACTAGGCCTGGATGTGTGTGGTTTTTTTTTTGTAACTGAATTCTTAACATTAAAGACCCATTGGACATATTTTAAATGACTAAATATGGCATAATATGGGACCTTTATGCTGAGAGTATTTCAGACAAAATCAGTCTGTGACATTAAGCACTGCTATGCCAGTCAGATAACCCCATTTCCAGAAAAGTTGTGATGTTGTGTAAAATGTAAATAAAAACAGAATACAATGATTTACAAATCATTAAAACCCTATATTAATTGAAATAGTGTACAGACAACATATCAAATGTTGAAACAGAAATGTTATTGTTTTTTGAAAAATATTTGCTCATAGTGAATTTTATGACAGCAACAGGTTTCAAGGAAGTTGGGACAGGGGCAATGTTTACCACTGTGTTGCATCACCTTTTCTTTTAACAATACTCTGAAAGTGTTTGGGATCTGAGGTGACCAACTGCTGTAGTTTTGGAAGCAAAATGTTTTCCTATTCTTGCTTGATATGGGCCTTCAGCTAATCAATACTTCACAGACTCCTTTGTCATATTTTTTTTTTCCACAAGGCACAAAATATTTTCAGTGGATGACAGGTCTGGCCTGCAGGCAGGCCAGTTTTGCATCCAACCTCTCTTACTACTGAGCCATGATGTTGTAATACATGCAGAATGTGGTGTTTGGCATTGTTTTGCAGAAATATGGAAGGTCTTCCCCAAAGATGTCTGGATGGTATTATATGAAACTCCAAAACCTGTATATATTCTGTAGCATCAATGGTGTCTTCACAGATGTATAAGTTACCCATGCCATGTGCAATAATGCACCCCCATACTAAAATGGATGCTGGCTTTTGAAATGTGCACAGATAACAAGCTGAATGGTCCCTCTCCTCTTTAGCCCGGAGGATGCGGCGTCCATAATTTCCCAAAATAAATTTGCATTTGTGATCAGTCAGACCAACGATGTGTGAACGGTGTGTGCGCCCTGCGATGGATTAGAGAGCTGTCCAGGGTAGGTCCGATAGGTTCAAAGGGCCGATAAAACAGTCTGTATATAAAGAAAAGGACAATAAATACTATAAAAGAGACATTATATTCCATTCATACTCCACACTCACACCACACACACACACACACACACACTCACAGCAGTGCCTAATATGCAATGATCATAAAATAAGCCATATTTACATGAAAGAATTTTGCACATAACCAGAGCGCACTCAGTATAATATTGCACAAGTTAATAGCATGTGCTCAGGCCTTATGTTTTAGTGCAGTGTTCAGTGTAGTGATGGTCTTGGGTAGAAGCTGTGCAACAGTCTGGTGGTGTGTGTTTTAATTGTCCTGTAACGTCTCCCTGAGGGCAGAAGGTCAAACAGTTGATAGGCAGGGTGAGATGAATCTTTCAGGATGTTTTCGGTTTTCTGGAGACAACGGGAGGTGAAAATCTGTTCTAGGGCAGGTAATTGTGAGCGTGTTATTTGTTCTGCAGCCTTTATCACCCTCTGCAGGGCCTTTTTTGTTCGCTACAGAGCTGCCACCATACCATGCCAGGATGCTGTAGGTGAGGATACTCTGGACAGAGGAGTGGTAGAAGGACAGCAGCAGATGTGACAGGTTGAACTTCCTGAGAGCTCTCAGAAAGTACAATTGCTGCTTTGCCTTCTTTATCAAGCAGTGTGTGTTTTGTGTCCATATGAGGTCCTTTGAGATGTGTGTGCCCAGAAACTTAAATGTTGACACCCTTTCTACACCTTCCCCGCATATCTCCAGTGGCTGGAGATCATCCTTTCGCCTCCTGAAGTCAATTATCATCTCTTTGGTTTTCCTGGTGTTCAGAGTCAGGTTGTTGGCTGTACACCACTCTGCCAACTTGTCGACCTTCTCCCTGTACGCCGTCTCGTCTCCTCCGCTGATCAGGCCCACCACTGCTGTGTCATCTGCAAATTTAATGATGACTTTGGTGTTGTGGGAGGGTGTGCAGTCATATGTGTACAGGGATAACAGGAAAGGACTGAGGACACCGCCCTGCGGGACTCCTGTACTCAGGGACAGGGAGTAGGAGTGGTGGGGGCCCATCCTGACTGACTGTGGTCGGTTGGTTAAGAAGTCCTGTATCCAAAGGCAGATGTTGTGATGGAGGCCTAGGTTGGACATCTTGTGAAACAGTCTGTTTGGAAGGATGGTATTAAAAGCAGAACTGTAATCCACAAACAGTAGCCTTGCATATGTTCCTGCTTTTTCCATGTGGAGCAGTACAGTGTGCAGGGCAAAGGAGATAGCATCGTCTTTCGACCTGTTGGTTCGATAAGCATATTGGTGAGGACCCATAGTGAGTGGGAGAGCAGCCTTGATATATTTTAGCTCTCTCCAGGCACTTCATAATTATTGGTGTTAATGCCACAGGCCTGTAATCATTAAGGCCTGTTATTGCAGTCTGTTTGGGAATTGGCACTATTGTAGATGTTTTTAGGCAGGTGGGGACGGAGCAATGAGACAGAGAGGTGTTGAATATGTCCGTGAAGACCTCAGCCAGTTCCACAGTGCAGTCTCTGAAGATCCGTCCTGGTACACCATCTGGGCCAACTGTCTTCCGTATGTTAATATTACGGAGCGTGTGTTGTACCTCAGCAGTCTGCAGTATGAGTGCCTGGTCGTCTGTAGCTGGTGCAGGTGCCATGACAGCCTCTGTGGTCTCCCCCTCATAGCAGCTGAAGAGAGGTTGAGTTCCTCGGCTAGTGCAGCATTGTTGCTGGTGGACAAGTTGATGTTTTTGTTTGGCAAATAATGTGCCGTATTCCTTGCCATGCACGTTGTGGGTCTGAGTTGTCAAAGTGGCCTTCGATCCTCCCCCTGTAGGCCACTTTGGCGTCTGTGATGCCCCTCTTCAATTCCGCCCTGGCATCGCTGTACGGTTGTGCGTCGCCAGACTTGAACGCATGGTCCGGGCCTTTAGCAGGAGTCGGACCTCCTAAGTCATCCATGGCTTGGTGTTGGGAAAGAAATGGATTTGCTTTGTTGTAGTAACAGAGTCCATACAGTTCCTCATGCAAAAGAGCACAGCAGAGGTGGAGATGTTGATGTCATCATCCTTAAATATGGACCAGTCAATACAGCCAAAACAGTCCTGGAGCTGTTCAGATGCTCCCTCCGGCCACACACGAATCACTCTCGTCACTGGCTTCACAGAGTTAATGAGTGGTCTGTATGCTGGGTATAGAGACAGAGAGATGTGATCAGACTGGCCCAGATGGGGGAAAGGTGATGTTTTTGAAACCATGCTTTATATTACTATACACATGGTGAAGTGTATTTTTTCCCCTTGTGGGGCACTGCACGTGCTGGTAGAATTTGGGGAGCACAGTCTTCAGGTTTGCTTGATTAAAATCACCAGCTATTAAAAAACGCTGCATTTGGGTGGGCACTCTGTTGTTTATTTATGGCACACGACAAATAGTTCAAGGCTGTAGCAGTGTTGGCTTGAGGGGGGATATGTAGATAGCGGAAATCACGACAGCAGTATATTCCCTCAGTAAATAAAAGGGGCGACACTTTACAGTTACATACTCCAAGTCCGGGGAGCAGTGAGTGTCGGTGATCTTAGCGTCTGTGCACCAGCAGTTATTTGTAAACACACACAGTCCTCCCCCTCTGCTCTTACCGGAGTTGCTTGTCCTGTCGGCCTGATGTGTAGCGCGGCCAGCTAACTGGATTGATTCGACAGGAATCCTCGGATTCAGCCACGTCTCTGTAATCACCATGACACAGCAGTCCTGTTTGTTCTTCAGCGTAGCCATGGCGAGTTCCAGCTTCTCCATCTTATTGGGAAGTGATCGTACATTTGCGATGAACAGACTCAGCAGCGGAGGGCTGTGTGGGTCCCGTGCCAGCCTAGCACATACGCCGGCTCGACAGCCCCACTTCCGGCTTCTGCGCCGCCTTCGGCGTCTCCCAGCTGGGACAGTAATCCATAGAGACGCCAGTGGCCTCGCGATCTCCGCTGGAAGGCTGTGGATGTTAAAAATTCAGCTGTTTTGCATCAACCCGATGCCTATCAGTTCGTGCCGGCTGTATTTTATGTTCACAAAACCATACGTGGCACATAGAAGCAGATAAACAAACAAAATACTAATCAAAGAGAACCGTTTTACAGAGCGCTGAGCTGCTGCGTGTATACGTGCCGTCATCTGATCAAATCATTGAGCAAGCCCAATCATTATTATACCCAATCACGTTACTGACCTGTTGCCAACTGACCATATTTACAGTGAGACGTTCCTTCAGCTGTATTTTTTTGGCATCATTCAACTTTTCCAGTCTTTTGTAGCCCCTGTCCCAACTTTTTTGAGTTGTGTTGCTGGCATCAAATTCAAGATGAGCAGATATTTTTGAAAAATATTATAATTTCTCAGTTTCAACATTTGATATGTTGTGAAGGCACCATTAATGCTGGAAAGTACATAATCATTTTATTATTATTGTTATTATTATCATCATTATCATCACTTGGTGTCTTCAGTCCCTAAATGTTTATTCAGAATTGTGAAAAGGAATGACAACATTACAAAGAGTCCCAAGTGTACTTACCTCTCCTAACGTTTTTTGAAATATATTGTACTTCCAAGTTTGACTCATTCAGGGACAACAGTGACGAAGTCAAATTAAAATGTGTTTTTTCTTTTGAACCAACTAAATTCATGAGGTGAAACATCAAATGAGCTGCTGTATTATTTTTGACGTAATTCTGGTCAAAGATCATTTGCAAGTTAATGTGAATTGAATAGGGCGACAGCCCTAAAGAGGGATTATGTTGTGGCGCAGTCCATCTGTCCGTCCGGCAGTCAGTCTGTCCATATCGGAAGGTCCTTTGCTGGCAAAATCAACTTCTCCCACAGTTTTCATAGGAAATCCTTGAAACTTTGCGCATACGCTGCAGATAGACTGATGATAGGCATATTGCAGCTGCGATTCTAGCGGGGGATGTTATGCTCGCAGAGTGCTCTTGTTTGATCTGGAGTCATTCATGGCTGGGCAGAACTCATTCATCTTTATTATTTGATGGAATAAGCGAATGAGCATAGTGACACCTAGTGGTAGGATTGATAACATTACAAGCAGACTCAGATTTAGGAAAAATTGCTAACGATATTGAAACTGAAGTGGATTAACAGCATCTTCATGATAAGGTTAACTAAAAGCATTTAAGATGAGGCATAACTTTGCATATTATTCTGGTTAGTGTACCACAAGGTTCTCAGCTGAGCCCAACAAAAACCAAAACATCGTGCTTAGGTTTCTCTTCAAAACTGCACCTCTGACCGCCACTAGGGGATCCTCCTAGCGACAGATAGAGGGATAGCACTTTATTTTGTAACTTGAGCAGGTGTCTCTCTATTCTTCTCCCTTGCTCTCTGCCTTTCTCTCTCTCTCGGAAGGTCTGGTGTAATGACCAAGTACCAGTGGCTTGACCGCGGCCAACCTAAAACCCCACTGCTGAAGCCAGGAAGACCCAGTGCCAAAAAGACCTTTGCCAGAAGACTCCTTGCCACCCAGAGGAGGTACTACTGCTGTGGAACGCCCTTGCCAGAGAACCAGGGGGAAGTACTTCCAGCTGCCTGGAGAGACTACCTGGACAGGGTTTACTCTCCGAGCCAGCCTCTTTTCCAGTCTTGGGCCTTTGACTTCCTTAGGGCCCTCCCTCTGTTCTCTCCTACAAGCCTCTACAGCAGGACCATCAGCCAGGGCTCCTCTGGAGGACAAGGCGAGGAGCAGGCAAAAGAGACGCTCGGGGATCCCCTCATAGTGGCAGGGGCGCCAGAAGATCTGCCATCAAAGGCAGCAGTCATATGATTTTGATCAAGGCCTGACACTCTCTGCAGGAAGGCAGGTCTCCCTGCAAGTGGGAGGCTGACAACAGATCAACCTCTAGTGGTGTGCGGGCTTCTCTGGGTCTCCCAAGTTCCCTTGAGTTTGTGTCTCCCGGGTCTGCTCACTGCACCAGCAAAGTTTTGCCTGAGGAAGGGGTGAAGATGGAACAGAGTACAGCACAGTCAGGAGTCTGCGGCCAAAACGCCATCCAATTGACCCTGCAACAAGAATGCAATGAGGAGGACAACAACAACCAGATGGCCCCTTATGCAGTAGGAGGGGCAAGGAGCACAGTAGATGGAGGCACTCCTGGGCCAGCAACCACTGGGTGGCAGAGTGGAGCTGCTGCCTCTGGTTGGAGCGAGACAGGAATTTAGTCAGGCAGTGCTGCAGAGAGATACGGGCTTCATGCCAGCTGATCTGTATTGCCTGATTAAGGTTCCTGGAAGTGCTGACATTTTTGAAGTGAGTTTCAGAAATGCAAGCACCCTGAAGAGGTTCTGGAACCTGCACAGAGAGGAGAAAGACAAGGCTCTCCTCAGTAATTTCTGTGTGGACCCCCTGTCTGACACGGAAAACAAAGTAGTCACTGTTGAGTTTTATAATGAAGCTGTGCATGACTATGGTGTGAGTATGGGGTTAGGCAGGTATTGAATTATTAAATCTGAGGCCCAGAGAGTGCTGGATGAGGACAGAGTCTGGACTAGAGCATGCAAATAGTTGGTCCAACTCAAGCCTGATCCTTCTGCTATGGGGGGGTATGCCATATCCCCAGCACTTTCACACTGGGGAGGCACAGGGGCATGGTGTTTTATAATGGCATGCCCAAGCTGTGCAGGAATTGCGGGGAGTTAAGCTACTTAGCCTTAGCCTGCACAGTGGTCAAGTGTAAACCCTGTAGAGGCAGGCATGAGACCAAGGCATGCCAGGGTCTGAGGCCCTGTAATCTTTGTGGGAAGAGGGGTCATCTTTTCCAGGGCTTCTCACTCTCCTACGCAAACCGGGCTCGGAACATCGTGCTACCGCAAACAACATCTGCCCACCCAGCTCCCCCTGTTCAGATTGCTTCGGTTCCGGCACCACACGCTGGACCACCCGCACCTCCCCAGCCTGTAACTGATTCTTCCCGTATGCAAGTTGATGCACCAGATTCATTGAGCATTCAAAATTCAGGAACCGCCACTTTCATCGCACCTTCTGTTACACCTTCAATTCTCCCGAAAGTCACTAACTTGGTCAAAGATCATACCGTTTACCCCCCAGAACAGCAAACTTTGACCTGGAAACTAGAGGCTCTGGAGAGCCTGAATCGCTCACCTGGATCTCAACGAAAATAAACGAATTCATAAAATTACAGAAGCGTAATCTACTGCAGCATACAAGTAACAAGGTACAGGATCTTAATGAAATACCAAAAAACATGATTGCGATTCCGACCTCGTCCCATAATTTCCCAAAATCGATTTTAAGTGGAAAAGAAATAAATAAATCAGTTTGATTCAAACAGAAATTCCAGGGGATTCTGATTATTATTTCAAGAATCTAATGAGCAAATTGAATGTGATGGTTTATTCAGATGATAAAGTGAAATACAACAAAAATCATCATATTTGATGTCTTAAGGCAAATAACTCCTACAAAGAGCCATTGTACAATTTCAGTGTAATGGACACTTTTGTAGAGCTTTATTTGCTGATCATTTTAACAATTGAAAGTTTTTCTCCATCTCTTTTAGTTTTCATTACATAGGCCAAAAAGAAAACGCAAAATCGTCACGTTTGACTTTTCAAGGCCAATAACTCCTACAAGGAGGCATTGTATGATTTCGATCGAATGGAGACTATGGAGTTTCATCTGCTGATCATTTTGAGGAAACGGTTTTTTCTCTAGCTGCTTTAGTTCCTGAGATATACGTAGCTGAAAATATGTGGTTTTACCCCGATGTTCTATATTTAGTAACAGCGGCCATGTTAGTCAGACAGCGGGCATAATCGACACAAGTTTTACCAAAGGATGCTTGTGGCTAATTTTATTCGGGATCTGTCCAGTAGTTTCAGTGGAGAAGATTTTTGAAAAATGTTAATGACAAATGATGACGGACGCCAAATGATGGGGTCCACGTGAGCTCATAAAAAGAAGGGAAGGAGACAACCAAAGCTGAAAACTTGACATAATGTAGCTTATAAACAGATGAAATGGGTAAAAAGTTGGTTAGGCTAGGTACTGACTCACATGAGTTTTCGGCCCTTGTTAAGGGACCATTTTTGGCCATTTTCAATTGTGGACCCTTTTTAGACCCCCACCAATCCATGCACACACCATCAGGGGTGGTTCATAAGCTTTTTACTCATAGATCTGTACCCATATTTGAAATCTCTGCAAAAGAAATTGATGTTATTTCACAATATGTGGTCTCGGGGTCCCTCCAAACCCCCAGGGCCCTCGTCTTGCGAAGGTTCCCTGTTTGGGAGCCCCCAAATGCTTAATGGTGCGAGATAATATAAAACTAAGCCCAGATTCTGAACGACTGGGCCAGAGTTGGCTCCACTACCAATTTTCATCCTTCTGTGACTCTCCATTGTAGAGATATTGACCTCCCAAAACCACTTCAGGCAGTCACATTCTAAAAAGCGGGCGTGGCACCCAAAATTTGAAGGGCCATAAAATCCAAACCGGTGGGAGCTGGACCCTGAAAATTTTCAGGAGAGCATTTCACACCCTAAGGTTGATTTTGACATACTTTAAGCAAAATTGGGAATGGTCACCTGGGAGCCATTTGATCACTTGGCATGGAATGACCCAAAAGAGAATAGTTGTATTGCTTTGAGAAAGTGTGACAAGTCCATTCAAAGCCATCTTTCAGGGCTAAAAGTACCTTTTAGATGAGAACATGGAGAGAAAGGCCCACAACTACCACTTGAGAAGGAGTGTGACCTCATTGCACTGTGTGCTGGGCTATTCCATGCTGTGACAAGGACATCTCTATCTGTCCTGCACATACATACAAGCTTGGCCTTGACTGGAAGCCGTCGCGGAAGTGCCAGCAACCCCTCCACCATTCAAGTCGTTGGGCGTGTCAAGAACACGCATTTCGGGCATCGACATCAAATGAAATTTTTGATACTTGGAACATTTTCACTGCCAACTGGATCAGGTAGGTACTTGCAAATGCACTACCGCTGCTAGGCCTATATTTGAACAAATGCCATGACGATTCACAGTTGCATGCATTGATGCAACCACATTGTTATCCCATGACCACAAAGTAACCTGATCAACCACAAGGTCTATGAGAGGAGTAGAGACTGGGAGGAAGGACAACCCTGGGTTGGTGGCTAAGAAAATCAAAGCCCGTTTTGTGAAGGAGGACTGGCTAACTACTGAGCAGGTTTCAAGCTACTTCTCCTGTCTCTCTGTCCAGCAGAAGCATGACCACTTTACCAAGGATAATACTGACACTCCTTTAGATGACCAGCACTTGTTAGCCTCCTCCATGACAACAAGATTGCAACTGCGGGCAAAGGTCATCAAACAGGTGGATCTGTGAACTCTTAGTAATTCTTTAAGGGTTCTCATGGATTCTATACCATGCCTATTGGCTGACAACATGGATACTTTGGTTGTCCAGTAAAGTTTTGTTCATTCTTGCTGTGATTGTCTGTGGTACCAATGTCATGATTATTGGCTGGACTTGGGCTTACTAGCATCATCTTTTTTGCGGAGTTACAAGACCTGTTGGGCCCAACACTGCTCTATATATTTCTTACTAAATATTTTGAAATTCAAATAAATTTTGATAGATTTTTTTTGTATTTTTGTTCTTCACTTCCTCATGCTGGCTACTCCAGTGGTCTGGTAGTTGCTGCCATTCAAGGCCAGTCATTCTTGAACTGTTGGGTGATAAAAAGTGGCACCAGTCCTGCTAACATGGTTGATTCCGAGACTGCCTCATTACTGGACTCTCTAGACTCTATTTTGGCTAATCGTAAAGTTTTGAACAAGCCAAAACAAGGTGTTCTGCTCTATATTGGGTTGTTGCCAATCTGTCTACATTGTAAGTAGTTAGTCAAAGACAGTCTGAGCCATATGAAAGGCTTATGGAATATTGGGTTTTCCTTTGAAAAATGCCTGGTTCGCCACTTTCACAGGGAAAAGGCCATATTTATGGTAGAAAACCCTTAGTTTTCATGTGTTGACATTATAATTAAATGTGTAAGGCTAGGACAGATAAAATAACATTGGTAGTATTGCTTGTTTAGTGTACAGGTTTGTAGTTCCACATACAGCAGATAGGAGACAGCACTGCAAAACCATGAAATATACTCCTCATTTCTGGTGCTACTACGAAGTAGTGAGTAGAGCGGCAAGTTTTTTGATTTCTGATTATGCAAGAGGAAGTCATTAACCACCATTTCCATCATGGCTTGTAGTTTCTACCCCTGTGGCAGATGACTTATGAGCTGTTGAATAGGCCTATACACAATTCCAAATTTTGGGGCAGGGAAAATATCTCAACACATAACTGGCATATTTGGAAATATTTTTTGATCTTTCTCAGCAGTTTGGTAGGCCATCCTATGGGCAACATTCACGCAAAGGGGAAATGTTGAAAACCTAGCCGTTTTCTGTAGAGGATGACATGAATTAACCCCTTGAAAATCCTTCAAAAATAGTCCAGAATCCATCAAAATCCATTTTTTGGTGATTAGTCCGACAAAACCAAATGGATGATGCTAATATTGTAGGTTAATTCATAACTTGGTAAAGTGCATGTGTATACCAAATATCGGCAAAATTGGCTGACCCCGGGTTATCACCCTTTGCATGGTCTATCCGTGCAAAGACACTTAACTTGGTTAAATAGATGTTGTTTTAAATGTGTTAATTTGCCATATTTTCAAGACATGAAAGTGGGACATTTGTGTCAGGTAAGTATGTATGATGATCTTGTTTGAAACATGCATTGAGAAAATGAAATTAAAAAAAAAAATCATTGTCAATGGTCATTTTCTACATCTTTCATTGTTTTCATAACAACATCAAGAATAGTTTCTGCTAGTGTTTTTTCCCCTGAAACCAACTAAGTGAATTTGAAATGAGCTGGTGTCTCGGTTTTTTTCTATAAAGTTAAAGATTACATTTTTTCTGCAATTTATTTACTTTAGGCTACTTTGCGCAAAACGCAAATAATCAGTTAAAATAAGCTAAAGTGAGCAATTACGTTATGAACTCATATAATAAAACAATTCAGCAGTCTGATTCAGGTTAGGGTTTGGGTTTGTATTCACAAAGCATCTTATCTTACCGCTAGGAGTACTTCTAACTAAGTCACGCTAAAACATTTTATGTAGGAGTAAAATCTTAAAAGTTATTCACAAAGTGTCATGGTTAAGGTTGTGTTAAGACCTTTCTTTGTGTCTCTCTACACTTAATTCATTGCACCAATTTGTTTGATTAAAGGCACCTGTCTCTGTTTCTATGTAAACCGGAGGTCTGTCACTCCTCCTTTGCTAGAGTGTCTGTTTTAGATTACACTTCAGCCAGAAGAGAATTCTAGTTTGTAACTGATTGTTGTTTGCATTTCGGGAAACGCGAGAGTTAAGTTGCTGCCTGTAGTATATTATTCCTTTTGTGATTAAAGGTGCTTGTCATAACTGGCCTTGTGCTCGCCAATCCGCTGCTTTTGGCCTCCCAATTTCCTCAGCCATTACACAAAGCCGCTGAGAGCAACTTTTAGTTAAGAAAACTGATAACTCCTGGACTACGGCCCAATTCCAATCAGCCCCCTGAAGACTCAAGCCCTGAACCCTCACTGACTTAATTGACGTCAGCTGTTGGGGACTGAGTCTGAGAGTCTGAGATTGCTCCAGATCCTATAAATTGGAATGGAACAGCGCTTACCCCCTTTCATGTTACCAAACTACACGCAGTTGTGACAATCAATGTTAATATTTACACGGAAACTTTTTCTTTCTTGCTCCTTCCATTACCTCGATTGGACCGCTCTTTGGTTTATTTACCGTTTTTATTTTGTTTACATTTCCGGTATTCCGAAGGCATCCCCCGTACTTGATTTCACAACACTATGAACTGTGGGTAATTCCCTCACCCAAAGTCAGCATCGGTGCTGACTTGCGGTAGGGGGGGCAGTAAGGGCTCATTCACGGACTCACTGACTTGATGATCTGTCAATGGAACAGCCCTCACACACTCACGGACTTCCCGTGAACATGCCTCTAATAAGTCAGTGAGTCCGTAAGGGGTCGGATTGGAATTGGGCCTACGAGTAGCTCTGAGATAGGTGGGAGTAAATCTCCATTGCTATGAATGACGTCAATTCTCATGCACGAGCCTTCTGACAATGAGCAAAGTGATTGATTGTTTGGTAACAGGGCGGCCCAGTGAAAAAAATATCCCACATACAACCCATGGAGGAAAAAATGAGGAAGTAGTCCAAGCGGCTGGTCTGTCCCAAGAAATAATAACACGTTGAGCACTCCTGAAAATGCACTATGCGCAGTCCCCACATATCATGCTATAGGCAAATAAAAATACCCTTACAAAAAACCACTATTGGAATACCATAAAATTTACCATAAATTTACCATCAAAAACTATAGTATTACTGTTGTAATTGTATGGTTTTTTGGAACGCACTATAGAGATTTTAGTGTTACTATTGAAATATTGTAGAAAAAACTATTGTAATACTATAGCTGGTGAAACGTACTATAGAACACTACAACCACACTTTAGAACACTATACAATTCTTATAGTATACTATAGTAACTCTTTAGTTCATTTTCGTAAGGGTACATAGGAAAGAGAGAGTTGTAAAAATTACAATATCATAAAACAAAACAATAATGAAACGCGTCATTTGCCCCGATAATTGGCAACTTATTACCCAGTGAGAATATGTTGCGATCACACAACCGCTCTCTGCATTGATCTCCAGCCCCTTGTTTACAAGCCCGGTCCGGCTGCGCGTTCATGTATGTTCATGTGAATCGCCACCTCCTCCTTCCCGAGAATGCATTCATATAGCCAGTAAGCAGTGGCAGCGCGTATTTTTTAAAAAGCGAAATGGCGGAGAGCGGAACGAAATGTTCACCTGAGGACGAGCAGTCGATTATTGGCTATTTTACTGAGATCAATGGTCACAAGTTTCTAAGATAATTACGCTGGGCCTACTATAATTGAGATCGCAATGTGTAGTGGACAATTCAGAATGACTGTTTAGGACATTGATTTTCCATTTGGGTGACTGCTGAATGAGGTGAGGTGAAATTGGCTGGAGGCAGGAGCTTAGCTAGTTCATAAACCTGCTTCGGAGCTGGCTAGCTCCTCAGACCTTGTCACCATGGTAACTAACACCATGGCTTAGCCCACAGGTTTTGTGGAACCGATTCAGAGCTAAATCACAGGCTTAGCCCGGTCTAGTCCTAGGGTAATCCCTTATCTTGCTTTCATGGAATAGGCCCCAGGATCCGAAATTACTTCTAAAGAAACAATGGTCGTTGGCGAAGAAGTTGTCGGATAAAGAAAGGGACAGAACCCGGATTAATATTGGCCTTGCATTTCCAAGGTGGAGAGCACTGCGAGAGCTAAAGGGGCTACAGTTTGACTCGGAGCTAGCTCTTCTTCTCCTGGACAGGTAAATAACAACATAAAGTCAAATGTCTGCTTTAATTAGTGTTACAGTAACGTTAGGCACATGTCGCTATGTCGATTCAATTAAATTTAATGTTACAATCGTAGCATGGGTTAATGTCCGGAGCTTGAGTGGTTAGCGGCTCGGTCCCAGCAATGGGCCAGGCGTTACGGTTGTGTTACGTGAGTAGCCCGGCAGCCAGCTAACATTTGCAATTAGCGCAAATCTGCAGTTTCGTGAGCATTTCAGGTTCGATGCACTGAGTAATCACGCCACGGAAACTTAAACTGGCCTGTCATTCTGCCGAATAGCAGAGGTAGAGGGAGGTGTGGCTCATGACACACTTTGTTTTGGTCTACAGGCAGCGCAAAACAGCAAACCTAGCGGTGAAACGATTTCGCTTTTTGCCCGTTTAAAACATAATGATAAAATAAAACATGAAACATGTTCATTTATTCTCGTTTCTTCAACGCTAGTTTATATTTACGAAAGACGGCCATTTTGTTACAATCGCAGAGAATCTGTTGGCTCGTTTGCGTAAACAATCGGCACACCTCGCTGGTTATGAAGATTATAAGGAATCACCAAATTGGCCGAGGCGTTTCAATTGGAACCATTCTAGGCTAAAATCGGAACCGCAGCACAATGGAAAATAAGCGACAGTAACTGCATCATTATTGACGTTACTTATCAGTAACACTTTGACAATTTATTTTAATACCAGTTGATCATTGTGGAAGTTACTTGCCAGTGACACTGACAACTTTATGTTGATACCAGTTGATCATTATTGAAGTTACTTACAAGTAACACTGTGGCAAATACATGTTGATACGTCTTGATCATAACTGAAGTTACTTACCAGTAACACTGGCAAATATATGTTGATACCAGTTGATCATAGTTGAAGTTACTTACAAGTAACACTGTGGCAAATATATTTTGATACTAGTTGATTGCTTTAGTTGAATGTGATGTATAATAATGAGGTATTTAATTAACAGATGCTTCAAATATCTTTTGTTTGGTCAGTGGAATAAGTTGCAAACTTGTTGCATACTGATGACACATTCTCAGATTTAGTTACCCAGTTTACATTAAATATGACCCATCTGCCTAATTGTTGTGAATTTGTTTTTCTTGGTCCTTTCTTACAGTACTAAAGGGGTTTGGACATAACTAAATAACAATATTCATCACAGTAATCACAGGCATGTTACCTGGATGAAAAGTTCTACTTTCTAGGATTTTTGTGTACAAAAGTGTCAAATTGAAGCTGAATTGTTTAGTCAAATTTCTGCCTCAAAGAACTGGAAATGCAGTATTTAGCAGTTATTTTTTCAAATTGTTTCCCGGGGGAGGCCCCCGTACCCCCACCTACGGGAGGGCACACCCTCTTCGCGTTTTGTGGCAATCGCTATGCGATTGCATGCTAGGATTATTAGGATTATGGTTTTTCACTTTCAAAAGTTGGCTGGTATGGGATAATATCAGCCTACAGATTAATGCAGCATTCTCCTCGGTGTCTCGGACAGCAGACGACTGCGAGAAGCGGTGGTATGGGCTGCAATTGCAGGGGCGGTCCGAGATTGCAGCCTATAAACGGGCTATCGTTCAAACAGGTAGGTGAGTTATTTATAGCCTACAATTTAAATATGCATACAAAATATGACATAGGCTGGTATTATTATGATGATCTTTTAAATGTAGCCATCGCTCAATAGCCTAATAACATAATTCATGCATAGCAGGAGGAGGTACAGCACCAAAGCCACTGTCCCCCATAGCGTCAGTGGTGTACAGTGTCCTGGGATCCGACACAAGCATCACTGGCCTGCAAAGTGCAGCTGACCCAGCAATGCAATTAATAATGGAGAAGGAGGGGTAATATACCTATGCAATAATTCCAACACACATTTTTATTGCTTTATGCCTATTTAATGAGAGATGTTAACAATTCTGACAGACCCAAAATGTGCACATAAATGAGCTATCCTTTACATATAGGCTATAGGCTATATAGACTCAAGAAGATGCTGCAAATCTTCCTCCTGCTCTACCCAACCCTCCTCTTCCTCTCTGTGCTCCTCTGGCAGCTCTTCTTCCTCTCTGTGCTCCTCTGGCAGCTCCTCTTCCTCTCTGTGCTCCTCTGGCAGCCCCTCTGGCTGCTCCTCTTCCTCTTCTTGCTCCTCTTACATCTCCTTCTGCAGCTTCTCTCGCTGCTTCTGCTCCAGCGGCTTCTCCCACCAGCCCACCTCCTGCCTCTCCTCTCCCTCCTGCTGTTGCCTGCTGCTCACCCCTAATTAAAAAAAAAAATGAAAATGGAAATTTGGGTTTTAAAAAGACAAAGCAAGGTTCTGAAACAAAAGGAGAACGTGTTAAAATTAAAAAATGAATATTATACACAATTGATAGAACAAATGAAAAATGAGCAACAATAAACATTATAACGCAATCGATTGGCTGTTTTTTTTTTTTTGTTTTTTTTTACCAGTGCGAATTGACATAGTGGTCTCTGTATGTCAGTCCACTTTGTTCAGCAACATTGCAAATATTGTCATCCTCCTCGACATCATCATCATCATCACCGCTGTCATCAGCACCATCTTCATCCGGTTGAGGTATGTTTCTTCGTTGGCATAAATTGTGAAGGATGGCACATGCTGTAATTACTTTGCTGGCTCTCTCTGGGCTGAGATGCACCTCCCCATGCAGCACATGAAACCGGCACTTCAGCTGCCCAATACCACGCTCCACCACACCGCGTGTCATCTTGTGTGCTCTAACATGCACCATGAAAAAGACAACAGTAGACTAAATATTTGTAATTTACAGTATTATGCCATCTTCACATGTAATAGGGTATGCCAATGTACGCTATAGCAACAATGACTTACCTGTTATAATTTTGTTGTGGTCCCGGTGTTCCAATTTCAGATTACCCCCCCATCACCATACCCCCCGGTAATCTGAAGTTAACTTCAAATTACCCCCCAGTACGTTGAAGTTGGGTTAGGGTTACTCCCCGGTAATCTGAAGTTAGCTTCAAATTACCCCCCAGTGCGTTGAAGTTGGGTTAGGGGTTAGGGTTTTAGGTTGAAGGAGATAGAGGGGGGTACTTTGAAATTGGGGGGGTAATTTGAAGTTAATTTCATATTACCGGGGGGTAATTTGAATGGGGGGGTAATCTGAAACTGTGACACTGGTTGTGGATTCAGGTAAGGGGTCAAGAGCCAACATTTGCAGGGGTAGCCACTGTCCCCTAGCAAATGACATCCCGCAGGCACATAATGCCTGTCAAATAATTGGCATAAGCCGCTTTCCATTAAAATGCTAGAGTCGTGCGTGGATCCTGGCCATTTCGCAACAATGTCCAAAATATTGTATTCGGCATCAAATACTACCTGGGTGTTGATGGAATGAACTTCTTTTCTGTTTACAAATACCTCTTCATTTTGGGTGGGGGAAATAATTCGAAAATGGGTCCCGTCGATAGCACCGATGATACCGGGCATACCTGAGATGTGCATGAATTTAAGTTTGATTCTTTGTTGCTGGCGAATGTCCATTGGAAACCGGATAAACTGTCAGATGATATGGGGTTCACAGAGCGCATTGATTGTTTGTTGAATTGAGCGCCTGACAGATGATTGTGAAATCCCTAAATTGTCCGCGTTGCAAAGTTGCGTTTTTCCGGTTGCCAAGTAACAAAGTGTTGTCAAACATTTTAATTCGGCGCTTATTGGGTTGTTTCTCATGGTTGGAGACGTAATTCTCTCCCTCACCAAGTCAACAACAAATAAAATCCTTTCACGGTCGATCCGATATCTTTTCAACAACTGCTCATCATTCAGAATTTCCAAGTCGTTCAGCAGCAGCCATTTTTTGATTCTTTGTGAATAGGTTTTAGCGAGTTAGGAGTCCTCTTGACTACTTTTCAGCTATCCCAGACTTAGGAGCTACTTTTAGGCCTAAAATGCTTTGTGAATAACACTTAGTAAAAATAATTAGGAGTCCTAAATTTACGAAAGACACGCCAATTTTTTTTAGGAGTTTCTCCTAAATCCGGCAGTTAGGACCTACTTTTAGCGCTAAGATGCTTTGTGAATTCGGGCCCAGATGTCCTGAAACTAAAACCGGGACACTTTGCGCGTGACCGTACTGCGTGTGCACGTGAGGTCATAGACGCAGATATTAGGCTCAATTTCAGCACGTAGGACTCCTGCCAGTAACGTGCGGTCGGGGGTTAGTTTGGTGAGGCAGAAACCTCCCCTTTGCTTGATTAGCAATCAGACGATTATCTAGTTTAGTCAGACTATTCGACAGAATGACGGGCCAGTTTAAGTTTCCGCAGCGTTATTACTCAGTACATCGAACCTGAAATGCTCAAGAAACTGCAGATTTGCGCGTACTTGCTTACAGGAAGCCAGAGACGTGCGGTGAGGTGAGGCAGTGACCCAAACTTTTATCACAGGATTTTGTGAACCTGTTCCCATGTAGCCTACTATTCCTGATTGACAATCAAAACAATTAAGACCAAGCCTATAGAAAGCCCGTATACTGATAGAGGAGATAATGACAAAAAGATTCACTCACGTATACGCTTCAATTCGAGACTGCAAGGATGGAAATCTGAATGATCAATTAGGAAAAATTCTCGGCTCTCAGTAATTCTGTATATCGTTTAAACATTTTGTTAATCGGATTATAAAAGAAGACTGAAAATAAACGCCCGCTTTTTTTTTGGGTGTAAAAGCGCGTATTTAAAGGAGAATACATTGTATATTGATCAAGCATTGAACTCTGCATAAGTCGAACTGCTTTAATATTTGTTGATGACATTGCTTTGGCTTCTTGGAAGCAACTACGCGCAAATCTGCTGTGTAGTGAGCATTTCAGGTTCAATGTACTGAGTAATAACGCAGCAGAAACTTAGACTGGCTCGTCATTCTGCCGAATAGCCTTACTAAACTAGTTAATCGTCTGATTGCTAATCAAGCAAAGGGGAGGCTTCTGCCTCACCAAACTAACCTCCGACCGCGCGTTACTGACTCCTGCTCACAACATAGCCTGATGGGGAAAAATTATGCATGTTTTTGGTTGGCCTATTTAGTTCGCTTTTGATTGCCTTTTCTTCCCCTCGAGGGTGTGTCATCATTATATGACTCCTGGTACTCTAAACCATTAGGCCATAAGAGGTTAAGGTCGAAGTTCTGAACGGCTCTATCAAATTATTTTGATTTTGACAGAATGTAACGCTACACTTGAAGCCCAAGAAAGGGCTTAAATGTGTTCACTCGCGAGCTGAATGCATTCACACTAGCCCATACCAATGTGAGAAAAATTGACACAATCGTAATTAATGTTAGTATTATTCACTACATCAAAGAAAATCTAGAAATTATTGAATGCATTTACTGATGATCTTGGGCTAACTCAGGGTTAACTGAATGCTTAAACAAATAAACTGATAAATAGCCAAAGGTTTGGTAAATGTTTTTGGGTGGCTTTTTTTATAAAGTTGGGTGGGTTTAGAAGTCTTTCTGAGGTGTGCTTCGTGGAAACGTAGTTTCTAAGTTAGCAACTTGCATATTCCTCCATACAGTTAGTGGTTCCAACTAAGTAAGTTAGCATCTGCGATCTCGGGAAACGCACCCCTGTGGGGAGGAAACCATACGACCTATCTGGCAACAATGTGTAAGAAATGAGGGTAAGAAGGCGGAATTTGTTTGAACTTCTAACGTACATATAATGATCAATTATACGGTTGGATGAAAGGTTAGAAGTAACGTTATTGGCTAATTTTGTGAGAGAAACTTAGTTTTTTGGGGGAAAATGGAAGGATCAGTGAGTGAATAAAGTTGTCTGTAATGTGTTTCGAATCTCTTCCATGTATTTAATTTAGGAGCACCAATTTGGGCGCATCATTTTTGGGCACACCGTTAAATGGCCTAGCCAAGCTGTAATCTAAAGGCCTGACCAACAGTAAAACATGGTGGTGGTAGTGTGATGGTCTGGGGCTGCTTTGCTGCTTTAGGACCTGGACAACTTGCCGTAATTGATGGAACCATAAATTCTGCTCTCTACCAGAAATCCTGAAGGAGAATGTCCGACCATCAGTTTGTGACCTCAAGCTCACGCACTCTTGGGTTATGCAGCAGGACAATGATCCAAAACACACCAGCAAGTCCACCTCTGAATGGCTTTAAAAAAAAAAACAAAATGAAGCTTTTGGGGTGGCCTAGTCAAAGTCCAGACTTAAATCCAATTGAGATGCTGTCGCATGACGTTAAACAGGCCATTCATGCTTGAAAACCTTCCACTGTGGCTGAATTAAAACAATTCTGCAAAGATGAGTGAGCCAAAATTCCTCCACAGTGATGTGAAAGACTCATTGCCAGTTATTGCAAATGCTTGATTGCAGTTGTTGTCGCCGAGGGTGGCACAACCAGTTTTTAGGTTTAGGGGGCAATTGCTTTTTCACAAAGGGCCAGGTAGGTTTGGATAGCTTTTTCCCTTAATAAATGAAATCATCATTTAAAAACTGCACTTTGTATTTACTAGGGTTATCTTTGTCTAATTTTAAAAATTGTTTGATCTCAAACATTGAAGTGTAGAAAAATATGCAGAAGAATAAGAAATCAGGAAGGGGGCAAATACTTTTTCACAGCACTGTACATTGTAAAGGCCATTTTATATCTCGTCTGCTCATGATGTCACATGAAATGTGATTAGGATTGTAGAGTTATGTATGGTATTGGAGGACAGTGTTGTTTCTTGGGGCATATAAAAAGCACTGTTAAAAAATCCTGCAAGCATGAGACTGAAAAGAACTATTTTACAGATCAATCCACAAGAGAACATTGCTGAAAGTTGGCAAAAAGAAAAAGAAGAGTTGAACATTGGCAATAAAAACAAAAATTTAGTTCAAAATTTGTGAAAATAATAAAATAAAATAATAATAACCGTCTTCAGCCTTTTTGTGTTTGACAAGTGCTTATGGTGTCCTTTTCGCAGTCTGCAATTTTTTTTTCTATACCGTTAATGCATCACAATTTCTAGGACCAAGAAAAAAAGTCCCCCACAAGAAAACACATCCATAGTCCACACTGTTCCTGATATCCAATGTGAATAAAGCTGGGCACTACAGATTTTCAATTCATCATTGAAGAGATAATAATGATTCCCAGTGATAGTTACTGTGAATGTCCTCCTGAAATGAGGAAAGTTAGGATGTTAAATACATTGGCATGCTATCTATAACATTATAGATTTCGATATCACTTTATCTTGATAGCTAGGTAGCAAAATAGCTCGCTCGCGAGTATTTCATTGTAAGCGAACTGTAGCCTTTTTAGCTCGCTAGCCAGTTGGCTATGTAGCTAAATACATTGGCGTGCTAGCTATAACATAATATTGTTCGATATCACTTAAGCTTGCCAGCTAGGAATCCAACTAGCTCGCTAGCGAGTATGACAGTGCACGCAAACTGTAGCCTTATTTTGTCGGCGTAATTATTTCTGAGAATACTTTGGTCATTGAAGGCGAACTGTAGCCTTTATAGCTCGCTAGTCAGTTGGCTGTGTAGCTAAATACATTGGTGCACTAGCTATAACATTATACAGTTCAATATCACTTTCGCTTGCTAACTAGGTAGCCAACTAGCTCGCGAGCGAGTGAGACAGTGGCCGTGTTTGAAACCGCGCACTAACATACTACTCGCACTACCGACGACGTCAAAGTTAGGGGGTAGGGTGTGCGTGGGGATTGAGTTTGTGTCTGCGAGAAGTTCCCGGATGTATACTAGATCGGGCAGATATTTTGTGGGTGCATCGTAAGCTCACTATTCATACACTAATTGCCCAAGATCCAATGCGACTTAAACCGCCAGAAAAACTCGCTGAGGAATAAGAAGAAGAAGCAACAGGAAGAGTTTGTTTGTAGTGAGTAGCATGTAGTGTGGCTGGTGTGTAGCGAGAACAGTGTATGTAGACCGTAGAGCGCGGTTTCGAACACGGCCAGTGTACGCAAACTGTAGCCTTATTTTGTCGGTGTAATCATGATGCAAATTTACGTGCATTATGGTATGAAAGTCACGTGGGGGGACCTGAATATCAGAATAGTGACACATTAACGAAATGGAAAAAAATATCGTCCGCAGGATTACTCTGTGACGTCACATGACATCTATGAATAGAGATCTGTGATTATGTGACGAAAGTCATGTGGGGGGACCAGAATTCCGACACGCAACTTATTCGAGATACGCAATATTTCTTTTCGGAGGATGGGAACGGCACAGGAAAAAAAAAATCGCCATCGGCACACCCTGCAGAAAAGGTAGGCGGAACAAGCGGCCAATCGATTGGTTGGGGCGTTGTCACATAGAACTCATTTGCATTTAAAGCTACAGACACTGAAACAGCCGGCTCTGAGTAGGACTGAAAAAGGGGGTTCTAGAGGCTCAAATGCAGGGTCAGAGTGGAGTTTTAGCAAGAAACTTAACAGACATGTCCTGGGGGCCTTTAAGATTTATTTAAACTTGTTGAAAAAGAGTATAATATGTCACCTTTAGTTTGTAATGTATTTTTTTAATGTATTACTTTGTATGCATTATTGATTTGTTACGTATCTTCTGCCTCTTGGCCAAGTCGTCATTGCAAATGAGAATTGGTTCTCAATTGACTTATCTGGTTAAATAAAGGCTAAATAAAGTTTTAAAAAATAGACCTAAACACTAGCAAGCTGCGCACCAGAAGTGTGATAGCCTTGGAAGTATCACTAATTTTGGCAAAAGCTAAATCCGGCAATTTTTTTTGTATTGACAATTGCTTGAATAACGGACAAGGACTTTGTTGCAGTTTGCATTGGGAGCTTGCACATACAGCACTAACTTCGACCCACCTGAGATTTTGGTTCGCCTCTTGGAAAAAAAAAAAGTCATTTGGAACAAAAAGTTCTCTTTGGTTATGAGTGTCCTGGTTTGACTTTTAGCTGACTGGGAGGCACAGTTTGAGATGGAAGGGGGTAAAGAAAAGGGAAGGGGTTTATGGCGTGCAGCCGGCACATTACCGTTAGAAGGCAGGGTAACTGTGGTAATTGGGGTCACCCTGACAGGCAAAGTGAGCGATCAGCTGTCCGTTACAAATCATCAGGAACAGACCACTACCTGCAGAAAAGACAAATAAAAAATGACATTACAGTTAGGTAGCTGATGCTTTTTGTCCAAAGTGACTTATATTTGATTACAAAAGCACAGGATAATTTTCCCAAGAGCAATGTGTGGTGATGGACCCTGCAGCTGCACTGATTCTTTTGAGATTACCCAAGGGCATCAACTCCCACCAAGCTTCAGAATCCCAATGTAGTACTTTAGCCATGAGGCCATAGGCTGTCATTAGCATTGATACACCTCTGTGAGACTGCAGAGAAAACACTCTGCTTTAGTTAGACAAACTGTCTAACTAAACTGTCAACATCTCGGCCTTTAACACTTGCTCTTCGCTAAACTGCTTACTGGAATAACTAAGAACACTAGAACGCCAGTCCTGGAGGCTAGCAGAGATCGTAACACAAATGCTGAATCTGCCAACACTCACCCAAAGCCAACCACCATTGCCACACCAGAGGAAACTCCTGCATGACTGAAAGAGAGAGCAGCACTTTAAAATCTCAGGATAAAATACACCTGCAGACTCAAACTGCACGTGTGCTCACAAAGCAATACAAGCATGTCAGAGCATTACTGAACTTCTGGAGAATTCCCACGAATAGCGGGTCCAACAGTGATGAACCTCACCTGATGTGAGTGAAAACTTATAACTTTGGTGTCGGAGAATTCCCTCTGAGATATACCAAAAGTTGGAAACACCTGAGAGGGGAAGGAACATGTGTTGCCTAACCGTGTTACTGGATCGAGAGTAATTTAAAGGGGACCTATTATGCTGATCCTTCTTTTAATACATATTAGTGATGTTATAATGTTGGTTGTCCATACTCAACCTCTGAAAAGTTTCTAAACATAAGATACAGAGGTTTTGCCGTAATCCAAGAACGTGATTTCGTGAACGTAATTTCCTCTCTGAACAGCTCCTCCCGAGATCTTCGCGAGATCTGGGCAAAACCTGACGTCAGGTTGTGCCGTCCAATTAGTACAGACCTAGCCAGAGCCAATCACGGCGCTGGATCTGCCCACACCGGAAACTATTCTAGCAGGCAATAACAACGGCAGATCATACTATGCCTTAGTAGCGTCTACACTTTTGGAAATACAAATAAGAATCGCAGATCATTTGAGGTGCAGTTTTGTCAGTAGCCCTCCCAAAGCTGCTTGTCCATTTACTTTTGGACACAAAGAAAAACATCTATTTCTCTTCCAAAAGAGGATGCCACCAGAAATCAATGGGTAGCTTTTTTTGTTTGCTGGCAGCAAACAGCCACGGCCAAAGGGAACGTTAGTTGTTTGTGCTCAGCATTTCACCAAATAGACTGCTTTGTCAATAAAGGATAATTCCACACAGGATATGCATTTCAGCTGCTTCTCAAACCTGAAGCAGTTGCATCGACCAAGCGCTCGGAGCCACACGCTGTAAGTAACAATATAACAGCAAATAATGTAAGTGAAGCTAACGTGTTACGGGTGGCTAGCAGGACCGCTAGCGATAGTTAGCACTAACAACTGGCCTCAAATGCAGGCTTTGTAAAATATCTGAAGATAAAGCCTGCATTGGTCGCGACTGTCCGTGACTCGCAGACACAGAAGCTGTAAGTTGCTTTTACTGCATAAGCCAACCTGATGTAATAGCCAGTTGATTGTGGCTGTAGCACAGTGGCTAACGTAGCCAAGTTACTGTTGCTAATGTTTGTGTCCTAAATATGCAAGAGTAATATCAGGGCAAATGCTACAGAAGGTGTGTGAACATAAACCTCATTTGAAGCTAACTTTTAATACTTGTTTGTAATTTGGATGCTTGGTACAACTGTCCACGGTAACGGAACTTGCTGTCTGTAAAACCTGTATTGCAAGGGTTTGTCTCTGTGGTTATGACCGCTCGGTTACCAGCTACTGCATGTTAGTTTGCGTGCCGCCATGCTAATTAAAAATGCTCCTGGTTAACTGATATGCAGTAATTCTGATCGGTATGCTTGTTACTTCCGTAAGCATCAATGTGGTAGTTTCATCATAACGTTGCCCGATTGTAGCCACTACAGTTGAAGCGGCTGCTTGTGATCGCTTCACTTATCCATGACCGGGATCAGCCGTATACTTCACAAATGTCTGGGCAAGCTCTCTGGTGCTACCGTGAAAGCAATGCGAAACGCAGAAGCTCTACCGTGTCTGATATAACAAATGATTTCTCTGCACTACCGTGACATAATTTCATCCCCCTTTAGAAGTTGTTGTGGGTAATAAAAAGCCGAAAAGGGCGGAGATTAAATAGGAAATTCTTTCCTGTAGAAGTGATCGATTCGCTAGCTCCACATAAACAACTTGTCCACGCTAACAGAACTTACGGTCTGCAAAACCTGTATTATGTTCATAACATAACCGAGCTCACTCTAGCTGTCGCGTAGTATCCATAAAGCTGCTTTCACATCGGATGAGAAACAAATTTTTCGCGGGACAGATTGCATTCAAAGTCAATGCAAAGACTTGAATACACGCGTTATGGGCGCGTTAAGCAGCTTTCACACCGGACGCAAAACTAATTTTTCGCGCGACAGATTACATTCAAAGTCAATGCAAAGACTCGAATACACGCGTTATGGGCATGTCAAGCCGCTTTCACACCGGACGCAAAACGAATTTTTCGCGCGACAGATTAGCTACATTCAAAGTCAATGCAAAGACGCGAATACACGCGTTATGGGCGCGTTAAGCAGATTTCACACCGGACGCGAAACAAATTTTTCGCGCAACAGATTAGCTACATTCAAAGTCAATGCAAAGACGCGAATACGTGCATTATGGGCGTGTTAAGCAGCTTTCACACCGGACGCGAAACTAATTTTTCGCGCGACAGATTAGCTACATTCAAAGTCAATGCAAAGACGCGAATACACGTGTTATGGGCGCGTTAAGCAGCTTTCACACCGGACGCGAAACTAATTTTTTGCACGAGAGATTACATTCAAAGTAAATGCAAAGACAATGCATTGACTTTGAATGTAATCTGTCGCGCGAAAAATTTGTTTCATGTCCGGTGTGAAAGCGGCTCATCGCGCCCATTTTCTGCGAGCAAACGCTGGTCATTCCGACGCAATAAGTAACTATTACCAAGGGCAATTTCCGAAAAGGCCGTTTAGCCTGGAGCTTTCGCCCCTTTGTCATACACCAGCGCAGAAGCTGTTCGTTACTCCACGCTAACAACACACCACAGCTATGCACACAAACCAGCAGGTCCTTATAATACACACCGAAGCAGTCCATAAGTTGTTGGTCCACTTTTTGCTGCTCCTCACTGTCCATGTTTCCCTCTAAACTCAGACCCACCGGATTTCTATGGTCTCCGGTCTACACTTGGATTTGTCGACCCGTTCTACAAATGTCTAAATGGGGTGGATTCTAGCTTTCCCTCAATCCTAGCTATAGAGTAGAAACACCGGTGTACTCACCATAGTACCCGTAGGTAGACAGCAAATTTGAGCTTGAGCTGCCAGACATTCGCACTGCGTCCTCCATTTTCGCCGTCATGTTTATTAGAACAAGTTAATTTCATTAGATCTATACACATGTACTGCGTTTGATTGCGGAATATGCCCGCCGATTCCTTCGGGAGACGCGTCTCAGTTTCAGTCTGAGGAGCCGGACCCGGAAAACTATGTTCTGCTGCCTCGTCCCGCCTAGATCCGCCCTCCACAGAGCTGGCCAGTCAGAAGAAAGTGGGCACACGGGGAGTGGGGGCCATAGCGGAAGAGCCATCCCAACAAGGCGTTTCAGGCAGAGACTACAATGGACTACAAATGGGGTTTTTTGAGGATGGCAGTATGAGCTAAATTAGGACCCTGACTTTGAACAATCAGGAGTACTCTAGGGGAGTCCAAGATCAAAATATAACCTTGGAAATATAGCAAAATAGGTCCCCTTTAAGACTTATAACAATGATCTGACTTCATATGAATTTATCCTTAACCTTCCTCTACACCAACACTGACACACAGGAGGCCGTACATGACTGCAGTGTAGCTCTGTAAGCACAGATATCTAGCAATGTAGGCGCAGATGTGGCGCTAGCTGATACAGCTAGCAATAATACAATTAAATGTATTTCTGATGGCACTGAGTGTACAGGCAAGTGACTACGGGGTGCAGGTACCCTAAGACCAGCGCATGTGTCAGAACTGAAAATCCATACCTGTGTAGTAGATACTAAACAGTCAAGGAGGAATGTCTGGTTCAGGGAGAACAGGGTAATAACGGACTTGGGGTAAAAACGGACACGCACATTTCTCCTATTTCCCGATAGATGGCGTTCTCCTTCCTCCGCAAGGCAATTGAGGATGGGAAACGTGTTGCGCGGAAGCCGCATTTCATTTTTTTGTCTCTCAAAGACAATAATATCCACTGGAAAGGTAAATTTGACCCTCAAACTCCGGTTTTGAGTATGAATAGTTCATTTTGTTGATGAAAACTGAATGCGTGACACACTGATATTACAGGTCGCTTAGATTTAGTAAACATCACTTCTCATGTTCCTATGAAACAAATACATGAAATGTACACTGTATGCATGGGAGGGGCCGTTTCACTCATCAAGGAGTAATTGCAGACAGGTTGCCCCACGTATCTGGCGTCGAAAAAACCTGTTCAGAGAGAATTCTTATGGGACTGTTCTGATGCACGAATGTTTTTGAAACATTCACCTGTTTATTTTGCATTTTGATTTGTGCATTTCAAATAGTAAGTTAGCGACATGATCGCATTTTATACGGTGGGCCAGAAAGAGTGTCCCTGCCCTAAACTTTAAATGAGGGGAGACCGAATTTCTGCATTCTGCTTGCAGATTGAGCCATACTGTATCATACATTTACTTCGGCTATGGTGCAACCTTGTCAACGTTGTTTGACACGCCTCGGCCCTCATTTGAATCATTGGGTTTGGACACTTTTTTTGGTCAAACCTGCAGTCACTTTATAAACATTTGCAATCGTAGCATTTCAGTTTGATGTTTACTTTCATTTGACACCTCATGGTAGCAGGAAAGCATGTTTTATATTCTAGTTTTTACAGTTGTTAAGGAAGGACATTTCTGGCGACTAAGTTGTAGACTGATGCTACACTGTTTCATGTGGTAATTCAGAGTTTTTATATTTTGTACAATGTTATTTTGACTGTTCATAATTTTTCAGTTTATTTGTCATTTTGAAAAAAAGATTTACTCATTTATTACACAGCTTTTCGGTCATTAGTCAAATTTAACCAATAATTTTTACCCCATTCGTTGTTACCCCATGGGGTGTCCGTTATTACCCTCTGAAGAGCGGGGAGGAAACGGACGTGTTTAAAATTTGTTTTTCACAAATTAATTCTTGAGTGCATCTTAAAGGAGTACCCCACCTTCATCTAACACTGGAAGGGCTTTGACTTAGAATGGCTTGTTAAGGAGCTACAGTGCTTTCAGAAAGTAAGTCCATTATTAACCCCTTCTCCCTTAAACCTTTTAATGTGCAACTCTTGCATCGTTCAGAGTTGTTCTATCGGATTACGGGAGTTTGTGAACACAAGCCGTCATTGTACCAAGCTTTTTTATGTAACTTGATTTGTCATCCTCTTCCAAAGACGGTGCATTTTAATCTGATATGGAAGACTGACTGTAACTTAAAATATTGTTCCCAATAAGAGTGCAAGTCATTATAGGACAAAGACCAGAGGAAAAGTCATGAACTCTAAACATTGTATTTTATTGAATCATCATTTGAAGATTTATCTTTTCGCTTTTTCCTAAAAGCCAGTAATAATGTTTTTTAGTAGCAACTTTTCACATCGTGCAAGGCACTCATTAGTTTTGCGTCTGCACATAGGCCTATGTTGAAGCACTTATAAATAGGAAAGATCTTCTGATTGAGACCATTGAGATTCTCAGTAAAAGAACGGTTGTTAAACAAAAAACATGGTATATATAGTGTTAGCATTGATTGTTCTTTTGGCCCAAATACTGACTGGAAAATCATGCTGAAAGCAACATTTCCAAGCATCTAAATTTCAAAATTTTCGGGAAGGCATTCCCCAGACCCCCAAGAGGCTTGCGCCTTTGGCATTGGAAAAGTAGCCTACCGCCTTGTTCCAAATTTTAGACGTCTCCTTCAAAACTAATTGACAGTCCTGCCAAAGATCACAGGAAAAACCAAGTCATCAAAACAGAAGCTCAATGAGGGAGAAACGGAAACATCAATAATTACACATGCCTTATGCCAACACATCAGTTATACCTTGCCTGACATCAGTCATACAAACAAAGATGACCCTCACACATGATTACGTCAGACTGCACAATGGCTTAAACAATGTTCACCACTCAAAGGTGTTTGACAGAAACTTGCAGGAGTAACATGAAAACAAGGCAACAGCCAGGGCATCATGACCAAACAAGAGTCCTTTATCATCCTCACACATCAGCTTTATAAATAGTCTTGTTTCCTCTTGGAAAGACTGACAGGGGCACACTTCTGCAAAAACCCTTGACTTCCACCTGATCAAACTCGGATCAGAGCTGGAATCACATGCACAGATAATCAGCAAGCGTAACAATGCGTGACTCACCTGAGGCCTCATTTATAAAACTTTCCACACAATAAAAAGCTCTTGGGCAAGAATATCTGGAAATGGTACACGGCAAACAAGGATCTGATTTATAACAGCATGCGTATGCACGCCAGTGAACAGTTGCATAGTTTTTTGAAAACGTGCGCGCGCGAGTGAGCCTCAGACCCTGCCCCGTTACCTCCCACAATTACCCATAAATGGTCGATGCAAATTACCTAATGAATACAAACTGATGAGCAGTGGCGGCTGGTGAACTGGCGATAGGGGAAATTCAAACACATCCCTTAAAAATGATTGGTCATGACCTGTTTTCAATCATTCATTTAAAACCTCTAAACATTATCAGGTGTGGTCCGTTTTCATTAATAACACATACCAGTCAACTCTCACGCATTTGGCATGAGTTTTAGTGGCATATTTACATTCCCCAGCTGTAGTCAGCAATTATTCAATCAATGCATATGTAAGAGACTCTCGCGCAGAATTAAAGTCCTTGTGCATGGAGGTTGATGAGTTTCACTTTTGTTTACTCAGGGGTTGGAAGCTATGCATGTTTCATGATCGTTTAAATTGTTTAAATGAAATAAGATACAATACAAACCCCAATGCCAATGAAGTTGGGACGTTGTTTAATACGTGAATAAAAACAGAATACAATGATTTGCAAATCCTTTTTGACCTATATTCAATTGAGTGCACTACAAAGACAAGATATTTAATGTTCAAACTGTTAGGATTTGGCATGGAAGACGCCAGGTGTGAAATGAAAACCCCTTGAACAAACTTAAACGTAAGTCCAAAGAAAATTACTACAGTGATTTATTTCATCAGTATAGAACAGATATAAGAAAAACCTGGAAAACAATAAATCTTATTTTGGGAAAAACTAATGCCAAGAGCTCAATTTCTGACTGTTTCATAATTGATGGTAAAACTACAACAAATCCACAACTTATTGCTGATGGTTTTTGTAAATACTTTACTGATACAGGCAAGCAATATGCCACAGCTATCGATCCTCCTAATAAACCTGTTAAAAATTGGTTACAAAACAGCGCTAACAAATATTCAATGTATTTAAGTCCTACTGATTCGCAAGAAATAACTTTAATCATAAAATCACAGAAACCCAAAAAGAGCAATGGCCATGACAATATCAGTATGAAACTTATTAAACAACTTAGCCCGGCTATTTCTGAACCAATTGCTATCATTGCAAACAAATCAGTGGTTGAAGGGAATGTCCCCACCGAAATGAAAATATCAAAAGTTGTTCCCATCTATAAAGCAAAAGACCCACAAAGTTTAAATAACTTTCGTCCAATATCCCTCCTCCCCAGCTTGTCAAAAATTTTTGAAAAAATTGTACATAAGCGACTTCATAATTTTCTGGTTGTTAATAATATTTTGTTTCCGAGTCAATTCGGTTTTAGGCCAAAGCATTCTACTGCTCACGCTGTGACTGAATTTACTTTTGATACTCTCAATGCATTTGAGAACAATGAATACTGCCTTGCTGTTTTCCTCAACTTATCCAAGGCTTTTGACACGATCGACCACACTGTGCTGCTGTTAAAACTAGAGCACCAAGGAATTAGAGGTGTTGCACACGAGTGGTTCAAAAGTTATTTAAGCCAAAGAAAGCAGTATGTGAGCGACAAAAACTCTGATTCAAATAGACTTGACATAATGTGTGGCGTTCCACAAGGCTCGGTTTTGGGTCCCCTTCTGTTTATTATCTATATTAATGACTTGCCAAAAAGTCTTCTTTGCTCAAAATGTATCCTATTCGCGGACGACATGACAGTTTACATTTCGTCCAGTGATCTTCACAATCTTTTTCGTGTCATGAATATTGAGTTACAACATTTATCTGACTGGTTCAAGGCCAATAAATTATCACTCAATACGAGCAAGATGACCTATATGGTCTTTACACCCAGGAGAAATGGCGCCTGTACTAAAGATACTCTAAAAATAGGCAATGAATTACTCAAGCAGGTTCCATCGGTCAAGTTTCTTGGCATATTCATTGATGAGAAATTGAGTTGGCAATCTCACATTGAACATTGCCTAAGTAAGATATCAAGTGGGATTTATGCTATAGCCTCTACAAGGCGCTATCTCTCAGGCAATCACTTAAAGATGCTTTATTATACATTGATACACCCGCATCTGCTATATGGAATAACAGTCTGGGGTTCTGCCTTTAACAAATATTTAAAGAAACTTAGAACTCTACAAAAAAGGTCAGTAAGAATAATAACCAACTCCAAACATAATGACCACACTGGCCCTCTTTTCAGCAAATTTAATCTTCCAACTTTTGATGATATGTATTGTATCCAACTTTGTAAACTCGTTTTTGCTCATTCATTTGCTCTTAGTAGAGCTACCAGAACCACTACTAAGAATCTACAGTGTAAATCATAACGTCCACTCTTGCAAAACACGTAGTCATAGTGACTTACATTTGGCTCGGGTAGGTAAAGATGTTGTACATCATAGCTTTATTCACAAGGGTCCTGAGGTATGGTCCCAACTGCCACAAGAGATCAAAACTTCCAAATCAAAATGTGCCTTTGATTCCCGAGTTAAGCGCTTCTTTATATCTCAGTATGGTATACAAATCAGTCAGCGCCCTTGTTATAGTTTGTGTGTTGAAACGAAATTGTATTTTTTTATTTATTTTTTTTCCCCTTATTATAGTAATGGGTTTTTTTGTGTAGGTAAGGGGGTGGGTGGCGGGTGATAATGCAGGATAAGTTTAGTGTGGCCAGGAGGTTGGCAAGGATAATCGGGAATTGGGGCGTAGTTTGGGGATTGTGGGTGAACTGTAATATTTTTGTGTGCGTGTGTGTGTGTGGTAATGCCGATCCCCTTTTGTGAACTTGCTAATCTTAAATTGTTTTTTTTCCAGGGATTTACAGACTTTTAGTCTTGGCATTATCCTGGATCATTTTGGTCTTTTTAAACTCTTATGAATTTTTTTCATCTGTATCTCTTCACTTGCAAAATGATTTGAAAATAAAACTATCTATCTAAAAGGAACAATGAATGTTTATTAACAAAACAGGGAAAACAACAAGGCATGAGGGCCAACAAAAAACTACACCCAAAGGGCTGAAAAGGAAACAAAGATACGCTGCACAGAGCTAATGAACTGAGAACCAAGAATTTCTAGAAACAAGGATAATACAAGACTAGGAATGCAAGACTAGGCAATGTTACATTATGACAGTTTATAATACCTAATTGTATTCTTTTGCTCAGCCAGTAGTTTCTATATGCTTATGTAAGGGTAATGAATATTCATGAGTGCTTGTAAACATTATGACTAGCCTGGGAACACCACAGATTCTTCCATCTGGAAAGTTCTATTTTGTGCAAGATTCTTCAAGAGCCATCTGGAAAGTTCCATCACCTTCAAGATTCTTCTTGATGACATCATGCAAGATTCTTCTGTGACATCATACAGGAGTGCAAGGCCTATATAAAAGGAACTTGCAGCCATCGGACTAGGAATCCTGTCCAGTCTGCTGTACTTGGAAGCTAGACCGGCTTTGCTGGGTGCAATTGGACTTGAAATCATTTCCGGTCTGCTATACCTGGAAGCTAGACCAGCTTTGCTGGGTGCAATCGGACTTTCAATTATACAGATACCTCTTGGATACGGACTTTGCGGTTATCAGGATCATCGCATTTTGGACAATGTGGTGAACCGGACCATCTCGTTCAGGACACTGTGATCAGGATCACCGCTTCGAAGACATCAGATTCCAGTGGATTTTCACCATCGTCGTGGGAACATCGCAAGGACAGACAGTTCGGGGTAGTGAATAGTATTTCTATCTTTAGTGTGAGTAATTTCATTGTCTATCCATTCCTGTATTATTGTAATTGCTACGTTCATTTGCTCAGTTATTTAATAAATTGTTTAAATTTACTCCCTCTTCTAAATTCAAATCTTCCAGAATATTCTGGAACATACACCTGTCCGTCACAGCAAAAACTCAAAAAATACTTTGATATTTGGAAACAAGTGAGTAAACGCTCATGAAAACACTACGGTAGTGATGGCACCTGTGACGCCAAAGCTCCGAGGTGTGTGTCAAAAAAATAAAACAATGTTCAGTGAAGCTTTGTATCGAGGCATGATTCGTCCCATCAAAATCACGTGACCAATGACATCCCAAGCTTCGTGCCCCACACATCCATGTGACTTTTTCGTAATCAGATTCGAAGGTACTGAAAGCGCTGAACACAGCACGGTGTTGTTGGGTGTGGCGGTGCATTGACGAGTTGCGGTGTGACTTGTCAGAGATGCTTATTCTTACATTATGGAACCTGCTGCAAAGAGAGGCCGTTCTGAAATGTGGGAACGCTTTAATTTGATTTCGCCCAACAAGGTTGGGGAAATGTTTTGGCTCATTCTCTATAGCTCATTATTTAAGACTCAGGGAAACTGCTTTAGTATTTGATAAAGTTCTGAAACACTGCATTGCTCTCAGTTTTCAACACTTAAAAGCACCAGTGTCTCACCTAGCACCAGTAACTCAATGAAAACCATTACACTGGTCGTTATACTGCACAAAACCCCATAAGCTTTGCCTATCTGGCCTGCAGTACATTTCTTGTCTGTGCAGATTCACAATGACCATATGCAAATGTGTGTGCGCGTGCCTTCATACACGCCCCTGCATTCATTTATTCCCTCTGAACATGAGCTTTACAGGTCTACAAGCAGAGAAAATGTCAAAAAAAAAGAATGTAAAGTGTTATGTTGATAGTTTTTCAATTGCTTGGAGTATGCAATGGGGCAAATTCATTCATGTGTTAATTTATTCATTTCTTCATACATCAATTCTATTCATTCATATTGCTCCAATGAGATTTGTGCGCTGGATGAGCAAATCATTAAGCAACACAGTGCTTTCCCTTACTTTGACCAGCAGAGGTCCTCATCGAGCTCCAATTTGTGGAGCTTCGAGTAATGAACCTTTTTTCGATGCAATTGTATTTGAAGCTCCTCTGGTTCAAAAGGCTTCCCTTCACCATCACTACACTATGGACGAGAAAAGAACATGATAACAAGACATGAGGAAACACAATGGAAACGTGGACTCAGACAATGACCAAATAATTAAGCAATGACGAGCTCATTAAGAGCAATGAGCATTTTCAGGGTAGGCGTACCAATACTAGATTAAGGGAAAGCAGAGAAGTGAAATTTTGAACAGAATAGCACAGAGATCTGAAAATAGCGAACACGGGAACTTAACCAGTCAATGCCCTAATTTAGTTGTGGCTAGTAAGTGCCTATCTAATAAAACAACTTCCCATGCAGTGTTAGTAATGGGGTTAGTAATTAGTACTAATAAAAAAAAATCAATGTATCATTCAAGCTTGGAACAGGCCCGAATCTAGAACAGCCGTGAAAGAAGTGACGAAATGCCAAAAGCCACTCCCAAATGCGGTGATGAAGGAAGACTAGGAGATTACAAAAACATGAAATGGAATGTGGACTTGGAGAGGTGGAGTCAAGCTGGCAGACCAGGCAGAGAACGCTGGAAACAAACAAACACACATGACAAGGGCAAGGCTGAACATGAACAAGCCATGGCAGAACACAAGACAAATTGATAAACTTAATTTTTTTTTTTTTTTTTGGAAATATTCACTCATTTTGAATTTTATGCCTGCAACACGTTCCAAAAAAGCTGTGACGGGCATGTTAACCACTGTGTTACATCACCTTTCCTTATAACAACACTCAATAAGCATTTGCGAACTGAGGGCACTAATTGTAGAAGCTTAGAAGCTTTGTTGCTAGAATTCTTTCCCATTCTTGCTTGATGTACCACTTCAGTTGCTCAGCAGTCCGGGGTCTCCGTTGTCGTATTTTGCGCTTCATAATGCACCATGGATTTTCAATGGGAGTCAGATCTGGACTGCAGGCAGGCCAGTCTATGACCCGCACTCTTTTACTACGAAGCCACGCTTTAACATGTGCAGAATGTGGCTTGGCATTGTTTTGCTGAAATAAGCAGGGACGTCCCTGAAAAAGACATCACTTAGATGGCAGTATATGTTGCTCCAAAACCTGTATGTAACTTTCAGCATGAATGGTGCCTTCACAGATGTGCAAGTTATCTATGCATGGGCACTACACTGCAAAAAATGAAAGATGAAAATACAACCCAATTCCGAAAGAGTTGGGATGAAGTGTAAATTGTGAATGAAATCAAAATGCAATGACTTTCAGATCAAATGAGCCAATATGTTATTTACAATAGAACATAGATGACATTTCAAATGTTGAAACTGAGACATTTTACATTTTTATCCACAAAATGGGCTTATTTCAAATTTTCTGGCTGCAACAGGTCTCAAAAAAGTTATGACAGAGGCAAAAAAGGGCTGAAAAAGCAATTAATATGTAAGAGAATCAGCTGAAAGAGCATTTAGCAAGTAATTAAGTTAACTGGCATCAGGTGTGTAACATGATTGGCTATAAAAGGGATGTCTTAGAGAGGCTGTGTCTCTCAGAAGTAAAGATGGCCAGAGGCTCTCCAACCTGTGAAAGCTTGCGTAAAAAAATTGTGGAATACTTCACAAACAATGTTCCTCTACGTCAAATTGCAAAGGCTTTGAAGGTCTCATCATTGACAGTGCATAACATCATGAAAAGATTCAAAGAAACTGGGAAAATCTCTGTGTGTAAGCGACAAGGCCAAAGACCTTTACTGGATGCCCGTGATCTTTGGGCTCTCAGACGCCACTGCATCACTCACCGGCATGATTCTGTCATTGACATTGCTAAATGGGCCCAGGAATACTTCAAGAAACCACTGTCTGTAAACTCAGTCCACCATGCCATCCACAGATGCCACCTAAAACTCAATCATGCAAAAAGGAAGCCATTGTTGACCCTGATCCAGAAGCGCCACCATGTTCTGTGGGCCAAGGCTCATTTAAAATGGACTGTTGCAAAGTGGCAAAGTGTACTGTGGTCAGACGAGTCCAAATTTGACATTCTTGTTGGAAATCATGGGCATCGTGTCTTCCAGGCTAAAGAGGAGAAAGACCACCCCTCCTGTTATCAGCGTTCAGTTCAAAAGCCAGCATCTCTGATGGTATGGGGATGCATTAGTGCATATGGTGTGGGACACTTGCATGTTTTAAAAAGCACCATGAATGCTGAAAGGTATATAAAGGTTTTAGAGCAACATATGCTCCCCTCCAACCGACATCTATTCCAGGGAAGGCCTTGTGTATTTCAGCAGGACAATGCATAACCACATACTGCAGCTATTACAACAGCATGGCTTCGTAGAAGAGACCGTGTGCTGAACTAGCCTGCCTGCAGTCCTGATCTTTCACCAATTGAAAACATTTGGAGCATAATGAAACAAACAGTCTGTCAAAGGAGACCCAAAACTCTCCAGCAGCTGGAAGCCTGTATTAAACAAGAGTGGTATCAAATTCCAATGGCTAAACTCAAGAAACTTGCCTCCTCAGTGCCCAGACATCTCCACTCTGTGTTAAAAAGAAGAGGGGATGCTACATAATGGTAAACAGACCCCTGTCCCAACTTTTTTGATACCTGTAGCGGCCATCAAATTTGAAACGAGCTCATTTTGTGGATAAAGTTGTAAAATTTCTCAGTTTCAACATTTGCTATGTTATCCCTGTTCTATTGTGAATAAAATACTAGCTGGTGTGATTTGATAGTCATTGCGTTTTGATCTTTTTCACAATTTACACTTTGTCCCTACTATTTCGGAATTGGGGTTGTTCTAGGTAAGATTAATTTACTTATTTTAAGACTTAAAGCACTTATTTCTATCACCATTTTTCTTAGTAAGACAAAAAATTTGTCCTGATTTGAGGTAATTTTGACAAGCTTGCCAATGGAATAAGAAAATTTTCACTTCTCAAGCAAATAGTAACTTATTTTAAGTTACTATTTGCTTGACAAGTGAAAATTTTCTTATTCCAGTATGATTGACCCACATGTTTAATGAATTATATCCCTTTTAAGTTGATTGCGTTATCAAAGCTAACATCTAAGCAGGTGATTTAATTAAGATTATAAAAATGGATCATAAATGACAGAATCTATGTGCAATCACTGTGAAAGTGAAAGTAGTGTGTCTGCACTATTCAGTGTACATATGTAGGCCTACATGTAATGGCAGTTTTCCAGCATTCTGACAGACTGCGGGTCCATGCAGCCATCAAGTCATGCAATCGTGTTAGCCTCCTTGATTATTCATTGTCCTTCTATCATCCTTTCAGCTCATCCAGTTACCATCAAGAAAATGCCAAAGAAAAGCAAGCACAGAAAGGCCTCCAGATGATACAGACTGTGTGTGTATCATACATTCCAAGGGTGCTAAGCCTACTGATTTTGTACTTTTTGCCGAGCTTCCTAATCCACAGGAACGATTCCAGAGCATTTGTGAAATCAGAGATACTCGACTCTCGTAGCCAGTTGGTTCCACCCATCAACAGGAGTAGACTGTGGGCACCTGCCTCTGTGTAATTTTTTGGCACTTTCTTTCCGTTTCTGTCTGAGAATGGATAACAGGGACTGTCGCTGACCGACCACGGTAAGGGCAGCCATGTGTAATGGGCAAAAACTGGGTTTTCTGTAGGGGCCGTAGGCACGCATGTTTTGCTCACGTAGACGGCGTCAAACGGTACTTGCGCTCACCCTCAATTGTCTCGGACCCCTCATCTCATGATCAGTTTTGGTTGCTGTCCGGAATCTGTCACGTACAGGCTGTAACCAGATGTGGCCCTCTTGAGCTGCCATCGCCACTCGTGGCTGCCCTAAGCGGGGTCAGTGAGTGACAGTGCCTGTGTTCCATTCTCGGATAGACAGCCGACTGACTGTTGAACGGTGACAGTGCAAATGACGCACCACCTCTCGGCGGCTGAGATCTGCCCATAACATGCCAAAGGCTCTTTTTCTCTCTCCTGTGTCACAAGCCGTTCCATTTTCTTGATGCAGTAGCATCTTCCTTTTTTTTTTTGTTGGCTTTATGTAGGCTATTGACCACACCAAAAAGAACAAGTCAAGTGTCACTGTACACATCACGAACAGCTCAATGTTTGTTATTACTGAAGTGCTTGGCGCGTTGCCACGTGGTGCGGCGTCAGGATTACAATACCACACGCTTTTCTTTATTTCCTCTCGTGCCTCACTGGAAAAGCAATAAAAATCAATCGATTCTTCAATTTGCCGCAAATACAGTACATACCTCACCTGTGCATTTTTAATGGCGCTGATTATATAATGTTAACAATAAAACCTATAAAACCACAGTATAGAAAGTCGAATTTGGTCTTTGAAATAAACATGTTTTTTTAACCCATTTTGAAAATATCAAAGAATTTTCTTTTGGGATACTTCGACAGGATCTTGTATTCCGTATGTATTCTGTATGCTGTATTCTGATACCATTTTCTCATACTTGCTATGGACAGACTGTCTTCTTGCTGTTACATGCCAGTCTTATACCAGTGAAGAATCAATTAAAGTTGGTTTTCTGTTCCTTGAGTGATTTTTAATTGCATATATATATATATATATATATATATATATATATAAATTAAATGTAGCTTGGGCCTCAAAGACTTCAGGTAGCATTCAGAGCGATAAAGAATTTATGTTTGTGTTTCCATTGAATTTACATGTAATCTACAGCAAAGTATAGATTTATATGAGTGGAGTACATTTTTGTGGTAAAAATGTTGAGTCGTTTACATTGCTTCCTAGGTTACCTTTGCCAACTACTTTTCATCTTTAATGTTTCATAACGCTCCATTTGTTAATAAAATATTAGTAAAAACACAAACGAAAATAAAGTAATCATACTGGTTTGGCGTGTACTTTGCTTCTCTTCACTTATATTGCTCAAGGATCAAGCAAAATACAATCAACACCCACCACATTTTGTCTCAGGATAACATTGCCATAAATTAACAATTACCTTGATTATTTTTTGACATACTGAGATATAATTTGAAAGAAATGATTTCATGAAATGCACAAAATTGCACCAAGTGGGCCGTATTTTTTTTTTAAATTTCCGCGAGGAGGGGCATGGCCTCGGACCCCCCTAATTCCAGCTGCCCCTATTCACAAATGCTAGCTCCGCCCCTGGAAAGCACTAAATAATCTGGGGGCAATCTTGCTCTCTTTATGGATGACGAGTTTAAAAACAAACTTGCAGAACACTGAACACATAAAACGAGAAAAACAAACAAATATCTGCAGTTCTACCTGATATGTTTTCATTTTAACTTTTCGGCAGGAAATACAAAATGAATTATAAATTGCATGTCAATTCAGATTACAAAAGTAACTAGAGGCACTCGTAGAGTGCAAACCTCCGCCAAGGCAGCACAATCCAAATGTGCATGAGTGGGAGCAAAGTTGAGTTATCGCATGTGATAGGATTTCAACATGGCTGCCGTGGCGGCCATATTGTTTCACTGATCGCGGTAAAAATCAATAGGGTCCATCCTTGATGTAATAGCAGTCCACCCACAAAATTTCAGACAAATCCGTGCATTAATTTTTGAGTTATGTTGTTCACAAACAGACAAACAAACGGGCGAAAAGAAAACCTCCGCCCCAACTTCATTGGCAGAGGTAATAATGGTTCATGGTCTTGTCAGTATTTTAAGTTCACAATTTATTGTTTGTATTCTCACATACAATATTTCACTGAACATTACTCTGGAAAAGAGGTCACCTGAATTACAGGAGAGGCTAAAAATAAATAGGCTAACATGTCAATTTTGTCAACATTTGTCTGGTTTCTTGAGACAGACAGTGGATGGTTCATGCAGCACCCTTCAGAAAAAAAGTTTATTTCTCAAGTTAATACTGCAGGGTTATGGCCAGTTTATAGTCCAACAACAGAAAGTTGCAGCTACCAACGAAGAGCCACGGATGTTCCATTTGGTTTATACTATGGGCAACTGTTGTCCTGAGGTTGCTGCGACAGTTGCTGAACATGACGCCAGAGCTTGAATGAAATGAACTTTGACCCTGTCACTGCCTCTTTTGAGATGGCAACGTCTGGCTTGGACATCAGAACCTTTATCGGAATTCATTCTGAACATCCTGCAAAAGTATACACTTGGGTGCAATGGACAGTGACTTGTGAAACTTGTGTGCGGTCATGGGTTACAAGTGGCTATGATTATTATTATTATTATTACTTTTTTATTTTTTTTTTTTATTATTGGAGGGTGTGATTTTCATTGTCGCGGCTTCAAATGCTGTGCAAGCACCTACTTAGCCACTATGGCAAGTGGTTTTAACATTTAATCAGTAGCAGTAATAGAACTTGTAGTAGATATCAACAATAGCTTTTTGACTAGTGAGAATTCCAAGCCAACATATCCTTGTCATTTTGACTCAGGGAAATTCAAATTCAAGATGTCTACAACTCAGTTCTCACAAGTCAAAATGATAATTCCTGATATCAACAATTACTTTCTTGAAAGTGGAAATATGAATTGTAAATACATATAGTATCCGTAACTTAATTGCAACTAATGGTCAACTTTTACCATTGAATTCCATTCAAATTTAATTTCAGATATCTTTAATTCAGCTTTGACATGTTACAATTCCAGGTTGACATATCTATTATGTACATAAATTTGATGAGTTGAATTCGAATTAATGATACCGACAACTTTATTCTCACTCGTCAAAATGTTACTTATTGATATCAATAATTCAATTCTCATTCGTTGAAATATCAATTGTTGGAGGCCGTTAAGCTGAAGAAGGTGGGCTTTCAGGCTTCGTTGGCCCAGGGACCCCCGACTCAGCAGACCAGTACCGGCAGGCTAGAGTGACTGCAGTCGCAGTAGTCGCTGAAGCAAAAACTCAGGTTTGGGAGGAGTTTGGAGAGAACTATGGAGGACTTTCCAGTCAGACGACTCAGGAAAGGCTGTTGTCAGCAGGGGTGGGGAACTGCTGACCTCGACAGGGGATATTGTCCGGCGTTGTAAGGAGCACTTTGAACAACTCCTGAATCCAGCAGACACGCCCTCCATTGAGGAGGCAGGGACGGAGGACTCGGGCGAGTCCTTGTCTATTTTCCCGCTGTAAGTCACTGAGGTGGTAGAAAAGCCCTGCAGTGGCAAGTCACCGGGAATGGTCGAAATTTGCTCTGACATGCTGAAGGCTCTGGATGTTGTTGGGCTGTCGTGGTTGACACACCTGTTCAACATCTCGTGGATGTCAGGTACAGTACCCTTGAACTGGCAAACTGGGGTGGTGGTTCCCATTTTTATAAAAGGGGAGGCTGTGCTCCAATTATAGGGGGATCACACTGCTCAGCCTCCCAGGGAATGTCTATGCCAGGGTGCTGGAAAGGAGACTCCATCCAATTGTCGAACCTTGGATTCAGGAGGAGCAATGCGGGTTTTGTTCCGGCCATGGAACAGTGGACCAACTTTTTACCCTCATGCGGATTCTGGAGGGGTCATGAGAGTTTGCCCATCCAGTCTACATGTGTTTTGTGGACTTGGAGAAGATTATGACCGTGTCCCACGAGGCATCCTGTGGAGGGTGCTGTGGGGGTATGGGGCTCTGGGGCCGTTCATTCGAGCCATTCGATCCCTGTCGAACTAAAGTCGGAGTTGTATTCACATTCTCGGCATTGAGTCGGACTCGTTTCCAGTTGGGGTTGGAGGGTGTCCAGTTTAGGGGCCTCAGGATTGCATCTCTGCAGTTTACAGATGATGTGGTCCTACTGGCTTCATCATCCTGCAACCTCCAACGTGCACGGGAGTGATTCGCAGCTGAGAGTGAAGCGGTCAGAATGAGGATCAGCACCTCTAAATCTGAGGACATGGCTCTCTCCCAGAAAAAGGTGGATTGTCTTTTTCAAGTGGCAGGTGAATTTTTACCCCTAGTGGAGGAGTAAGAATAAGATCGCAAATACAAGTGGTGAAAATGAGCTTTCTCCGCAGGGTGGCTGGGCTGACCCTTGGTGATAGGGCGAGGAGCTTGGACATCCAGGAGCAGCTCTGAGTAGAACCGCTGCTCCTCGGCGTCGAGAGGAGTCAGCTGAGGTGGTTCGGGAATCTAGTCCGGATGCCTCCTGAAGGCCTCCCTTTTGTGGTTTTCAGGGCATGTCCAACTGGGAGCAGGCCCTGAGGCAGGCCTAGGGCACGCTGGAGGGACTATGTCTCCTGGCTTGCCAGGGAACGGCTTGGGGTCCCTCAGGTAGAGTTGGAGGGAGGGGGCGCCTGGGCCTCTCTGCCCCCAAGACTCGGCCCCTGATATGCAGTGGAAAATGGATGGAGGGATGATATCAACAATTCAATTCTTACTAGTTGCAATGTTCATTGTAGATATCTACATTTGTCCTGACATTACAAATATCTTAAACTGAATACTAGATCTCTAAAATTCTACTGTGACTAGTCAAAATTAAATTACTACTTACTAATTATATATATCGTTGTGGAATTCTAATTGATAAGAATGTAATTTCTGAAACCTATAATTAAATTTCATTATCTAAAACTGCATCTCAAATATCTGAAATGCCATTGTAGATATCTGAAATTACATTCAGTAACATTTGTATTGGAGATATCTATATATCCCTTGGTAACTCATCAGAATTTTATTTCAGATATCAAAAAAGGAATTTCCACTAGTCAGAAATGTAATTGAACAGATCTCAATGACCCGTGTAGTATGGCAAGCTGTTTTAACATTTAATTAGTCGGGCTGACAGATAGCAATTTAGTTTTCGCGAGTGGAAATGACATTTTGACATGTCAAAATGTCTTTTTGACTTGCTAAAATGTTCATTTAAGATATCTGCAAAATAATTGACAAGTATCAAATATTTTCTTACATGTAGAAATTACATTTTGTCTAGTCAAAACTGATTTACAGATATCCTCAATTTAATTATAGGTATCAGTCATTCCTTTTTTGACTAGCAAGCATAAGCATTGCAGATATCAACGATTCAATTTTCAAATGTTGAAAAAGGATTGCGACAAGTGAAAATGTGTTTCTGATTTGTCCCACATATCCGAAATACATTTTGGATATGTGGGCGTCATACAATTAAAATATAACTAGAAAGTCCCTATAGGGGAGTGAAATATAACAAGTAATTGTCACTAACCTGACTAACCTGTCTTATCAAACATATACTAAATTTTAAGCATCATTGTTCATGCAACCATGCGGTAGAAAAAGAAGAGTGATCAATTTCGCGTTAACAAGGTTTACAAAGGTAGAATCTATGAAATTGCAGCCCCCGGACGAAATTGGGCGGCTACTATGGATACGTCACCGCCGCCGCATCCGCGTTCGTAGACACTCTAAAGGCTGTAATTTTTCACCAATTTTTTTAATATTTGGCATGGACATGTGTTTTACTTCACTTAGAACACATATCGATTTTAGTTGCCATAGCAACAGTATTGGCCGAATAATATGCAAATTAGCGGCAAAAGATACAGATTTCATTGTGGATGCAGTACAGGCTGCAATTTTTGATCAATGACTTTCATATTTGGTATAGACATGCGATACACTTAACTTATGACACCTATGAATTTTGGTTGCTATGGCAACAGTATTGGCCACGTAATATGCAAATTAGTGGCAAAACATTGAGATTCTTTTGGACGTGGTACAGGCTGCAATTTTTGACTGATTACTTTCATATTTAGTATGCACATGTGTTATACTTCACTTATGACACCAATCGATTTTGGATGCCATGGCAACAGTATTGGTCGAATTAAACGCACATAAGTGGCAAAACATTGAGATTTCCTTGTGGACGCGGTAGAGGCAGCAATTTTGGACCAATTACTTTCATATTTGGTATGGAAATGAGATATAATTCACTTATAACACCAATCAATTTTGGTTGCCACAGTGACAGTATTGACCGAATAATGCCCAAAAAAGTGGAGAAGTGGGCTTTCGGGGGCTACATCCATGCGGTCGCAGCCAACCGGACTGTCAAGTTGCGCTGTGACCTTGAAAATGACCTCCAGGTCACCAAAATCGACTGGTGTCGCGGGACCCCCCAAGTACATGTTTTTGCTAATTATGAGCAAAATTGGTCGAATGGTTCTTGCGATATTGCACTAACACGAACCGGGTGGACGTACGGACGGAGCTGAATACTAAGTCCCACGCTCAGCGCTTCATGGCAGAGGGGAACAAACAAAGCCATTGGTTGATATTTGAATAGGCTATGCCTACCTCATGAATATTCTTCAAGTGCTAATACTTTGTGAAATGCGCTCTTTTGCCGTTACTTAGCAACAGCGGCGCCATGCATTGGTCACATAGCGGTGAAACTGATTATAAAAATGCAATGGAAATGTGTTGCTATTAAACAGGCATATACACAAGGTGTCTGCGGTCAGAGGGAACTGCTTGCCATTGGCACTGCAATTGTCAACTGAGAGCAAATTGCTGAACAACTTCCGACAGAGACTATAAATGAATTCAAAGGCAACCTCATGGGAATCAGGGAAAAGATTCTGCACTCGCAGTGAGAACCGGTGGCCAATCAAGGCATCAATGCCGCGTAGTTCCCTCTGAATGTCATTGTTACCACTCTGCAATAACTCGTCTCGCTCGATTCACCACATTAAAAATTCTGTCAAATGCAGAAACTGCCATCTCAATATTAGAATTTTCTTCAAAAACGAGAAAGGCAATCCAGGCACTCACATGTAAAAATGGAAGGAAAAAGTAATTAAAAAGCCTTTATTATAGTGGCTAGAACATTAAAAAGCCAACATGTTTCGACCACAATGGGTCTTCATCAGGGCTTCAAACAGAGACAAAAGGTGTGGTCTCACCTATATACCATACACAGCCAATGAGAGAAAGTCATCTGACCCAACACCTGACAGGTAGGTAAGCAGAAACGTATGCATAAAACAACAAATAAATACACATATCCACATACATTGACATGCATATTTAATATGCACATACATATATATAAATCACATATATTCAATAACAGACATATACATAAGTATGATAAAAATAACAATACATGTCCACAGGAGATGAAAGAACTACAGAGAAGAAAGTCCATCTGTGTATACAAATATAACAGGCATCACAAAAAACAAGTAAAATCAATGTCTTCATTTAGGCCAGGATAGTGCAGCGCCTAATCGATGAATCCAGAAAACTTCCCTTTGATTAAGTTTCTGGATTCTGTCACCACCCTGACCAAAGATCCGATGTGTTCAATACCCTGAACGCAACAGAGAGTCATTGGCATTGTGAACCTGGCTAAAATGCCTCGCTATAGGGTAATCACAGTTCTTAATGCGAATAGCGTATTTATGCTCAGCAAGGCGATCCCTCAGGCGTCTTTTAGTGCGGCCGATATAAAAATAACCCTCCACACACGGGCAAGACAGGCGATATATGACAAATGTGGTATTGCAATTAATAAAATCCCTCTGTTTATACACTTTGTTGGTAGGACTATCAACAAAACTTTTGGTCTGCAACACATTGTCACAATGGGGGCAATGCATACATTTAAAAGTACCAACTGGTTTCGTCAACCAGGTGCCTTTTTTGTCTGGTGGAAGATAGGAGTGCATAAGTTTATCCCTAAGAGTGGGGGCACGTCTAAAGGACATAACCGGAGGTTCAGGAAAAACTCTACTCAGAAGTGCGTCACTCTCAATAATGGACCAGTTTCTTTTAATGATCCGTTTGATTTTTTCTGCATATGTACTGTAAGTAGTGACAAAAAAAGGACGGGATTGGCGGGACTGTTTACGTCTAGTTTTGTGAAGAAGAGTATCCGCTGCAGTGACTGTGCCCTGTTCGTGCCTGTTTGATCAGCTTGGGTTTATAAGCTCTGTCTAAAAACCTACCGGACATGGCATCAGCTTGTTCTGCAAAATCAGAGTCCTGGTCACAAATGCGCCGAAGGCGTTGAAATTGACCAAAAGGAATGTTTTCAATAAGGTGGCGAGGATGAAAAGAGTCAGCCCGCAGGATGGTGTTCTGGGAGGAACTTTTTTCTAAAAAGGCTAGTATGTATACGTCCCTCAGCCCCCTTAACAATTTTCAAGTCCAAAAAATTTATACTGTGCTGAGAGTAATCAAGAGAGAGTCTTATATTGGGATTAATTGAATTCAGGTATTTATGAAAATCCAGAAGTTGAGTTGATTTTGCAGAACAAGCTGATGCCATGTCCGGTAGGTTTTTAGACAGAGCTTATAAACCCAAGCTGATCAAACAGGCACGGAACAGGGCACAGTCACTGCAGCGGGATACTCTTCTTCACAAAACTAGACGTAAACAGTCCCGCCAATCCCGTCCTTTTTTGGTCACTACTTACAGTACATATGCAGAAAAAATCAAACGGATCATTAAAAGAAACTGGTCCATTATTGAGAGTGATGCACTTCTGAGTAGAGTTTTTCCTGAACCTCCGGTTATGTCCTTTAGGCGTGCCCCCCACTCTTAGGGATAAACTTATGCACTCCTATCTTCCACCAGACAAAAAAGGCACCTGGTTGACGAAACCAGTTGGTACTTTTTAAATGTATGCATTGCCCCCATTGTGACAATGTGTTGCAGACCAAAAGTTTTGTTGATAGTCCTACCAACAAAGTGTATAAACAGAGGATTTTATTAATTGCAATACCACATTTGTCATATATCGCCTGTCTTGCCCGTGTGTGGAGGGTTATTTTATATCGGCCGCACTAAAAGACGCCTGAGGGATCGCTTTGCTGAGCATAAATACGCTATTCGCATTAAGAACTGAGTTTACCCTATGGCGAGGCATTTTAGCCAGGTTCACAATGCCAATGACTCTCTGTTGCGTATTCAGGGTATTGAACACATCGGATCTTTGGTCAGGGGTGGTGACAGAATCCAGAAACTTAATCAAGGGAAGTTTTCTGGATTCATCGATTAGGGCGCGCTGCACTATCCTGGCCTAAATGAAGACATTGATTTTACTTGTTTTTGTGATGCCTGTTATATTTATATACACAGATGGACTTTCTTCTCTGTAGTTCTTTCATCTCCTGTGGACATGTATTGTTATTTTTATCATACTTATGTATATGTCTGTTATTGAATATATGTGATTTATATATATGTATGTGCATATTATATGCATGTCAATGTATGTGGATATGTGTATTTATTTGTTGTTTTATGCATACGTTTCTGCTTACCTACCTGTCAGGTGTTGGGTCAGATGACTTTCTCTCATTGGCTGTGTATGGTATATAGGTGAGACCACACCTTTTGTCTCTGTTTGAAGCCCTGATGAAGACCCATTGTGGTTTCGAAACATGTTGGCTTTTTTAATGTTCTAGCCACTATAATAAAGGCTTTTTAATTACTTTTTCCTTCCATTTTTACATGTGAGTGCCTGGATTGCCTTTCTCGTTTTTGAATAATTTTTTCCCCCGTTTTCCAAGAGCACCCGACGTACTTTTCCTGTTTACTCTTATTATTCAGAGCTACCGGTCTTCTCTGATTTTTCCTATTAGAATTTTCTTCCTGCTGTTGCTGTTGTTGCCCTCATTGTCATGTGATCTATGTCAACGTAAGACGTCACACAAATTACCATATTTGTTTCGGATATGTGGCCCTGATTACCATATTAATTTTGGATACGTAGCCCTAATTACTATATTAGTTTCGGATATGTTCTGATCAAATGTTAAAACGGCTTGCCACATTTCGACCAGTGAAAATGCATTTCTGGAATGTCCCACATATTCAATATCCATTTTGGATATGTCAGTGTCATACAATTCAACTACAACAAAGCCATTGGTCGATATTTAAATAGGTTTTTCCTACCTTATGAATATTCTAAAAGTGCTCCTGCTTTGTGAAACGCGCCCTTTTGGCCATTACTTGGCAATAGGGGTGCTATGGCAAGCCATTTTAACACTTAATCAGTAGCAGTGATAACAATTGTAGATATCATCAGTTGCTTTTTGACTAGTGAAAATTCCAAGCCAACATATCCATAAAGTCAGTTTGACAAGTTGAAATTCTAATTAATGATATCTACAACTCTTTGGAGAGGATGAACACAATGCAAAACAGATTTTGGTTTGTCTCCTTTTCAATAAACATGCAGAGGGCCTATAGACAACTATCAGTGCACATCACAAAGAGTGCCTTGGATTTTTTTTAAGTTCGCCTATCATATTCTACGATGGAGATTTATTAAAATGAAGACCTATTTTGCGTTACTCTTGTGTGCAGCACAAAGTCGTTGGGGCGGTGCTGATGAGCTCATCGAGCACCTTTTCCTAAAGACAGCGACCATTGTCCGTGTCTGGCAACATGAGAATGTTTGTGAATGTTCACAAATTTCAGTTGGACAAGATGCCATCTCTAAACTATAAACTGACCTTAATTCTCTAAACACCTGAATAACCTTTCCAACGTTTCCTCAGAATAGGATTGACAGAAAGAGCAATAGGCAAGTAAGATAAAATATGTGGGATGATTCATCCTGCCAGAGCCTATTGTCCAAAAAGTGATGACATCACTCACATACTTAGTATAGCCCCGTGACACCATAGCAATTCCTGAAATACCTCCAAGTAGGCTGGAGTTTGTCCTCAGTAAACGGTAAATGAATGACTGTGAAGGACAACACCAGCGGTCACTCTTTGAGACGTAAAATTTCACTGTAAACCCCCCCACCCATCCCCCCAAATTTTCTAAGTAGATAAACACGACTCACGTGGGTAGACTTCATGGCCTTCGGAGCCATTCCACAAAAAATTGACCTTGGGTGCGCAGTTGACCTCCCTGGAATTGAACGAAACTTAGCACATAGGTAGATACGGGTGTCTCACGGAAAAAGCCAAATTTTTAGGTCCATATCTCACTTTGCCTGCCAGTGGCGCCACTTGGAAGCCACTAAAGTGGCTCAGTCAGGCTGTCGACACCAGATTTTGCAATAACTATCATGACTTAAAGATACACAGTACCAAATATGTTATACTTTTATCATGACCTGTGACACTTCAAGACCACATCGGCGCCAAGGTGGGTAACTGCGATTTTGAGCTGGAATTATTTGAGAAATAACAGTAAAAATTGAAGATGGGAATGGGAATAAAATAAAATCCCAGACATATATCCATCTAGAATAGTTTATTATGTGTTTACTCACAACAAGACTATCAATTTCTGTGAATAGTACCTTGGTATCTTGCTGGTTTAGTGCAGTTGACGGCCGGGAAGATGGTTGAAATTGATATTTGTTTGCGGTATATTTTCTCAGTATCCCAGATATGTACTGTGGTGGCAAATGCCGTTTCTTGTGCTTTTTGGAACTCTGTCAGGAATACCGAGCATTTCTTTGGTAGTATCTACATTTTCAAGCTAGACAGAGCCAAAGTTGGAGGAAAACTCAAAATGGACAATTTCATAGCAGATTGTGCCTGTGTTTAGGTGGCATTATTTTGTTTACCCAGCAAGACAGAGATCTGAAATTCTGTGGGTACAGAGTCCCTTTGGGATACATTACAGTCTTAGTAAAATCTCAATGGTGGTATTTTCAGTGCAGATGATCTGATCACCCAAAACGCATGTTAAAACGAAGTGTAAACGCGCCCTCTGTGTTCTGTCCCGTACCAGTTCTGAATCCATTCCAAAATGCCTCCTATAATTCCTACAGTCCTCATTTGAAAAATTAGTCTCTCATGTAGTACTGTATCAAATGCTTTCTGAAAATCGAAGTATATGATATCATTGGCCCTGCTCTGATCGTAAGTCTTGGTGGCCTCTTCAAAGAATTCCAAGAGTTTTGTCAGGCATGTCCTTCCCTTACAGAATGCTTGTAATGTGAAAGTCATGCAGGTGTATCAGTGCAAGATAGACTCGCCGGCAAAGGTAATCAGTAAGTGTATCAATGTGAAACTCACCTGCACTGATACTCAGCAAGTGTTTCAGTGTAAGAGAGACTCACCTGGACAGGTAATTGGCAGGTGTGTATGTGTAAGAGAGGCTCACTTGAATAGCTAATCAGCTAGTTTATCAAAGTAAGAGCAACTCACTTGGACAAGTAATCAGCAGATGTACCAGTGTAAGAGAGACTCACTTGAACTGGTAATCAGCAAGTGTTTCAGTGTAAGAGAGACTCACCTGAACAGTTAATCAGCAAATGTATAAGTGCAAGAGAGACTCACTTGAACAGTTTATCAGCAGGTTCAGCAGTTTAAGAGAGACTCACTTGCACAGGCCTTCACCATGTGTATCAATGTAAAACTCACCTGCACAGGTAATCAGCAGGTGTATCAGTGTAACTGTGAGGCCATAGTCCCACACCCATCCCTGCACCACCGCTGCAAACAGCAACCCACTGCAGAAGAAGGTCAGCTCCATTGAGAGCAGGTTCACTGAAACACATACAGACACATAAACAGTTAGACACAGATGCAAACACAGACACACACACACATACACAAAAGCATAAACACACAAGTGCACTCAAACAAATGCAAACATGCACACAAACACATAAAAACACACACACAGCTTTGGTTTAACTTACTCACAAGGACCGAAAATATATTTTAGCACCACATATTGACTCCTACTCTTCAATCCTGAAATCAACCCTGATCTTGAAAGGACACTTCACTGATTTTCAACCTTATCTCCAACCGTCTGAGAGATATAGTGTAAAAAATAGGACCAAGGGTCCTGTAGCTTACCGGCAAGCAATCTTATAGTGATGATACAAGTTATGATGATTTCATGTGAAGTTTGCCCTTTCGAATTATTGAAGGTCAATGTCAAGGTCACTAAATAAAAGTTCACATACCTTAATAAGACGCCCTGAAATACCCAATCCTAAGCTCTGAAGCAGTTTTGATGATACAAGTCATTGAAAATTCAATATGTCAATTGTGAACTTTAAAGGTCACAGACGGTCAAGTTGAGGTCAGCAAACGGACTTCATATATGACTTTCTAAATGTCTCTATACAAACCTTGGCTCCATCTGTAACCATTTTGGTGATACAAGTCAGGGTAATTTCACTACCAAGTTTGACACTCAAAGGGCTCGGACAGTCAAGTTGAATGCCACCGAATGAAAGTTCATATTTAACTTAACACAAACCTAGGCTCCATGTCTGATACAAGTCATTGAATTTTCAGTAGGTCACATTTGACCTTTGAAGGCCACCGAATGAAAGTTCATATTTAACTTCCTAGATGTCTGTAACACAAGGGCGTAGGTTTGCATATGGACGGTAGGGACATGTCCCTACCAATATTTTGGGAAGCCAGATTGTCCCTACAAATATTTCAGCGAACTCGTTTTTATCATTTATTTATTTATTTGTTTGTTTTTTCATTTCGGCATGATTGTACAGTCGTTCCATGACAATTTCAACACAACATGTATCATGACCGAAAGGGTCGCGGGAGAAGCGAAATCGCTTGTCAAAGTCCCGCCCCCAACTCCCAGAAAAACAGTTTGATTATGGTTAAGATATCATAAAGATTTATAAATCACAACAGAGCTGAGTGTCTATTTACACTACGATTTAAACGTCACAACATAAAATCATAGAGATTTATGAACATCATGAAGAATTTTAATCACAATATAGCTGAGTGTCTATAAACAACCCCTATTGTTTATGCCCGTTATGGTTCCGTTTAATTTATCCAGTGCCATTTTGTTGGATAAGTTTATAGTTATTCAAACATGCACATTTCAAAAGATACTTAAAGTCCTTCAGATTGTCTGCCATTCTAATATTGTCTTCAAGTATGTTCCATGCACTGACTCCAGCCACAGATAAGGAGTGCTCAGTCCGAGTCGATTTGACCCTTCTAGTTTGCAACAACATTCTGCCTCTTAGGTCATGAATACATTCACGCTGGAGAAATAGGCATTGTATATTTCTAGGCAATTCTTTGTGGTATCCTAAATATACAATTTGCAAGTTGAATTTTATTATATCCTGCAATTTAAGAAACTTTGCCTTAATAAACAAATCGTTTGTATGAGTTCCATAGGGAACGTTATAAATAATTCTAAGGGCCTTTTTTTGGAGTTTAAACAATGATTCTATTGTATTATTATAAGTGTGTCCCCATACTTCAGCGCAGTAGTGTAAGTGGGGTGCTATGAGTGCTGAATAGATTATTTTAAGGGACTTGTGTTTAAATAATTTCTGCATTTTCCAAAGAATAGACACGCCTTTAGCTAACTTTCTTTGAACCAAGTTTACATGTGGTTTCCAGCTTAAGAGATTATCTAACATAACTCCCATGACTTTATATTCGTTTACCCTTTCAATGCTGGTACGATTTACCTTTAAGTCTATGTCGTCCTTTAGGCCTTTTTTCCCAAATATCATAAATTTGGTCTTTGTAAGATTTAATGATAATTTGTTTACATTAAACCACGTGTGAAGTTTAGACATTTCTTTATTAACCAATTTTGTCAATTGCTTGAGATCGACACCTGAGCAAAAAATAGTGGGTCGCTCTGCGAATAAAATTAGTTTTAGGATATCGGACACCTTAACAATGTCATTTATGTACATTATGAACAACTTGGGACCTATGACCGAGCCCTGAGGAATTCCACAGGTAATGTCCAAGCAATTGATTTGCTATTGCCCATCTGCACAAATTGCATCCTACTTGTTAAGTAATTTTGATCCATTTTAATGCGGTCCCTCTTAATCCATATTTGTAAAGTTTTTCAATCAATATATCGTGATTTATAGTGTCGAATGCTTTCTTCAGATCAATAAATATGCCCATAGAATATAAGTTTGAATCTAGTGAATCTTTAATCATTTCAATAAATTCTGTTAGGGCTAGTGCTGTCGAATGCTTTTTCCTGAACCCATACTGGCTGTCACACAGTAGTTTGTGTTTATCAATGTACTTGTCCAATCTGTCATTGAAGAGCTTTTCTAGGACCTTCGAGCATTGAGGTAAAATCGAGACAGGACGATAGTTTGAGAAATCATATTTATCCCCACTTTTGTAGAGAGGGATAACTTTCGCTATCTTCATTTTATCTGGAAACACTCCGCAGGAGAAGGATAGATTGCATATATGCGTAAGTGGAGTTACAATTGCGTTAGTTAGTGTTTTCAGTAATTTCATATCTAATTGGTTTACATCAACAGATGTCTTAGCTGTACAATTTTTCAGAATTGATCTGATTTCAGATTCGGTAACAGGAGTTAGTGTCATTGTGTCTTGGATTTCCTCATCCTTGTCAAGGTAGTCCCATCTTAGGTGTGAGGATTTAATACCCTTTGCTAGTTCTGGCCCAACATTCACAAAATAACTGTTAAAATTCTCCACGACCAATTCCATGTTCTCTACCTTTTTGCCATTTATATTAAAGAATGCAGGGTACTCCTCCTCGGTGTCCTCCCAGAGACGTTCTTCATTATATTCCAGAGATTTCTGGTGTAATGTTTATTTTCTAATAAAAGCTTTTCATAATACTCTTTTTATGTTTCCTTAGTAAATGTGTCATTTTGTTTCTGTAATTTTTGTACCTAATTTCTGCTTTCTCAGTTCTTTCTCTCAGAAACTGTTTATACAATGTATTTTTTCTTCTTACAGGCATTTGCCAGTACTTTTGAAACCCAAGGTTTTCTCTCTTTGTTTTGCTTCAGTTTGTTCGTTATTTTGACTAGACAGTGTTTATCATACAGGGAGTTTACTGTCCATAGAAAAGCCTCATAGGCTCTATTTGGATCTTTCTCTGCTAATACATGATCCCAATTCTGGTTCAACATATCTGATTCTAGTTTCTTTAGCCTTTTTTCGCTTTTAATTCTGATTTCTGTGCGTTCCAGGGTTTTCGTTCTAGCCTGGTCCGTTATATCTAATTTGCAGTTACAAATAGCAAAAACTGGTAGATGATCAGTAATGTCATTTATCATGATGCCACTAAATATTTCAGAATCTAATACATTAGTATACACATTATCTATCAAGGTGGCACTGTGTCTAGTAATCCTGCTTGGTTTTGTGATTAATGGTTGCATACCCATGGCATACATGGTGTTAATATAATCCTCTATTATAGAGCTATTATTTGGATTTATCAAGTCAATATTAAAGTCCCCACACATAAAAACATTTTTCTGGTTCATATTGACAAGTAATTCACCCATACATTTACTAAAAACATCAATTTGCGAATCCGGTGCTCTGTACACACAACAAATACCCGTATTTTTACCTTTCAACCTAGGAATCTCAATTGTAAGGCATTCCATTACATTTTCAACAACAATTGATTTGCATTCTAGTACCTGGAAGTTTATGGCCTCATTAATAAATAGTCCAACACCCCCACCAGCTTAATTCAGTCTGCTCTTACACACGAAGTTGTAACCCTCCATGTAGAAGTCCTTGTCCTTTTCTTCTTTAATCCAAGTTTCCGATAATGCGATGATGTTGAACGGATTAGCAAATGACAGAAGGTATTCCTTTATTTGGTCAAAGTTTGCATATAGACTCCTACTATTGAAATGGATAATGGACAAACCCCCTTCCATTTTAATGTTCTTGTTAAATTTGTCTACAGTAAAGTATCTGCATGCGTTTGTTTCGTTGTAGAAAAAATGGTTATCCGGATCAATTTCTTCATTAGGGTCTATTCCTGAGTTTTGGTGACTTGTTGTTAAAAAGCCAGTTTCCTGATCTACAGTTTGGTTCATCAGATAACTGCTCATAGAGATTTGTCAGGGATTTTAACCTGCCTCCAGTGGTCAAAATTCTCCAGATCCCGATCATCTTGATCAGTCTGGTAGTTTCCGCTGAAGACCCATTTGGTTTGATGAAAATTCTGCGGTTAGCCGACCAAGTGCTGTGTATCTTCCCCGCTTTCTTTAGTTGACGAGCTTTCCATGCAATGGTTGCATTGTGCTTGGTGAGGTTTTCATTTATGAAAACATTGGATCCTTTTGAGATTTTTCCCTTGCTTCAACAGAGAGATTTTGTGCTTGTTGCTTGTAAGTCGTAATAACACGGCCCTTGCTGCACTCCGTCTCCGCTTCCACTCCTTTTCGGTAGCAGATAACATGAATCCACATTGCTGGGGTCCAGAGAAATACTTTTGGTCCGAAGGAATTCCATCACCTGCATTTCCACAGATTTATTGTCCTCCTCGCCTCCATCGTCGGTCCTTCGCTGCTGCCCTGGCATAACTCCTGGGTTTAATTTTGAGCCCTGTCAGGATTACATCATTACGTTTCTCTTGTTGCTCCAGCTCCTCCAGTTTGTTTGATAAAGATTGAATCTGTGTGTCTTTCTTGGCAATCTCTTTTTTGAGATCACCGTTTTTCCTTCAAAAGCTGGTCCAGCTGCTCCTTCATACTGTCCCACCCTCTCCTCATTTCAATTCTCAATTCTTCGAGGGTCTCCACAATTGATGTAAGATCCGGCGGGCTTGGTTTGTCGCTTCTTCCCGTTTTACCCATTTTCTTAGTTCAGAAAAAGGCTCTATTACAGAGTTTGTGAGAAAGTTTATCACTCAGCTTTTCTCCTGACTCTGTTGTTTTCCTGTATTGCCTGTATTGCGTGCAGTCGCTGTTCGGAGTTGTTGCTCCTTCAGTGACCATGACCATCATCTTTCTAGATAAGCCACATTAGACCCAGTTGTCAAGGCTACGTCTCCAAGACAACCTATTTACGCATTCTAGCATTTGATTGGTTGAAAGGGAGGGGCTACCTGAAGGCTGAAAGCCAAGTTTAAATTGACCACTCTATTCAGGTCATGAATATTCATTTTTGTCCAAAGCGGAGCTTGAGACACGGAACTGGATCACCGGCTTTGATTACATAGTGTTTGCAATGGCTTGCCCTTTGAAGAGAACCGTAATTTGGCATTTGTTCCAGATTTTTCTTCATCTCGCAATGATAGCACTTTTCCCATGGCCCAACTCATGACATATATTTGATATTACCTTAGGTACGTATCACTTTTGTGGAAATTTCATTGCTTGAAAGCGTGAGAAAAAAATATATCATTCCATATAATGCTATTAATATTCAGCCAAACTGAATGCCAAGTGTAATGTTGAGAACTTGAATCGGTGCGGCTTAGCACTGTAGCAGGCTAGCTAACTGCCACTCTCATAACTAAGTGTGCTTGCAGTACCTTTCCATAGCTAACCACTATATAACATCAGTTTGCTAGCTAGTGAGCAAACGGCAGCTCGCCACTCAGTTGACAGAGGAAGAAAACCAAGGCCATCAAAAACAGAAGCGACATAAGAAGCGTTTTTTTTTTTTTTTAACCATCCAGGGCGTAAGCGATCAAACTAACTACAGTGCCTGACAAAAGTCTTGTCACTTATCCAAGTTGTAGGAACAACAAATAATAACCTGACTTGTAGTTGCTCAATTGGAATCAAAAATGGCTTATATGAAAGGCAAAGCCCTCTAGATTATGCGAAATATACCAAAATAGAGTTTTGTGTCATTGATTAAGTTTTATAATTTAAATTGTACAGAAAGGTCAGATTTTCCTTGGACAAAAGTCTTGTCGCATTGAAAAAAAATGTGGAAATTATACACTTTATTTTGAATACACAAATATGCCACTATAATATCAGAACATAAAGCCATGGTGCCTTGGAAAAAAGAATTAATATTGCGTAACACTCCCATGAGCTTGGAGGACTGCATCCATACGTCTTGGCAATGACTGAGATAACTTGATGATGAAATCATCTGGAATGGCATAGAAAGCAGTCTTGCAGGACTCCCAGAGTTCATCAAGATTCTATGGTTTCATCTTCCAAGCCTCCTCCTTCATCTTACCCCTGAAATGCTCAATAATGTTCATGTCAGGTGACTGGGTTAGCCAATCCAGGAGTACCTTCACCTTCTTCGCTTTCAGGAACTGTGACATGGAGGCAGAAGAATGAGAAGGAGCAGCAGTATAAGTAGGGCAGCAAGAACTTCTTGATATTTCAGGCTGTTGATGTTGCCATCCACTCTGCAGATCTTTCTCACACCCCCATGCTGGATGTAACAACAAACCATGATTTTTCCTCCACCAAACATGATTATTCTCTGGGAGAATCTTGGGTCCACGAGGGTTCCAACAGGTCTTGTATGGCGACTGGCATGCAGTTCAATGGATGATTCACCAGAAAAATAAACTTTCAGCCACTTTTCCAGTATCAATCCTTTCTGCGAGCTGTGGGCCTTGGCAAATGCAATGTAGGTTTTTTGTTTTCTGTTGAATGCAGACTTCTGTGTACTAATTTGGCTATGAAAACCACTTTGAGAGAGAATTTGACAAACTCTTCTTGTAGATACCAGGATTTTTGGTGACATTTCCTCATGTAGCTTCGCTGTAGTTGAAGAAGGGCTAGCCTTGTACAGTTGAAGCAACAAACGGTCCTTTCAAACAGTTGTCATACCGGGGTCTGTCTGACCTGAGCTTGCCATGAACGTCACCAGTTTCTTCAAATATTTTTCTCATCCCCTCCACTTGACATTTTGATACATTAAAGATGTCTGCCACCTCGGCAGCAGAATCAGTCTTCAGGCTCTTGATGATCAGCACTTTGGTCTGTGGTTGAATCTTTGGTATGTTGTCAGAGGTCTAGTCGCACCTCATATGAAAGTCTGGTGTGCTGGGGTTATTTCTATACACATCTGAGAATGTGTTAATTACAGTATTTGTCATAGGTTAAACTCTAATCTGCGATTTGTTGCATCATCTGAAGAGACGACAAGACTTTTTTCCTAGCAAAAACAAATGTTATGGGCTTAGCCAAGCTGTGAACATCAGAACACTTTTTGACGGTTTCATTTTGCACCAAATTATTAATGTGAAAGCCCTTGACATTAAAATGGACCATTTATTGTAACAATTGATTGGTTAGAAATAAAGTTATATGCTATGTTTAGTTACTATGTCCTTATGCGACAAGACTTTTGTCAGACACTGTAGTCAGAAACAGTTAGCGACAACAGTGAAAACTTGCTAGCTACCTAAACTTACTTTTTTATTGTAAAATAATGTCAACTAATGTTAGTTATTCATGTTCGCTAGTTTCTACTAGCGAACTAAACCTGGTTTCTGTCACATGTTGGCTAGTAGTCAGGTTGCTAGCTGTAGTAGACATAACACAGGTGAATTTCAGTCTAGAAATCCCGCGATGGTGCCATTATTAATGTATTATTTTGTATGCAGGAACCATGTCAGCGAGCTGTTGAGGATACAGGTGTATCAGCGCTTCAGGTGAGGTCCTAATTATAAATCAGTAGTAGTAGTAGTAGTAGTTCTTTATTTGTCCCAAGTAGGGCAATTGTTTTGCAGTGGTAGCACCTACATTCACACACGCACACAGATCTCCACAAACATTTCAAACATTTCAAAAACATAAAAGGTTTAAAGGAATATAGTAGATAAATAAAATAAAAATATATGGTGGTTGGGGGGGGGTATAGAGGTTATCTCTGTTTCCTAGATGAGTTCAATAACTGGACAGCAGAAGGTATAAAGGAGTTTTTATATCTGTTGGTTCTGACAAGTGGATATTTAAAGTGAGAGCCAGAGGGCAATGCCTGAAATTCGCAGTGCAGAGGGTGGGTGTAATTTAACAGGATTGATTCAGCCTTTTTAATCACCTGTTCCTCATACAGTGCAGACATACTTTTCTGTTGCACACCGGTAACACTGCTGCACACCTTAATGACCTTAGATATGGCATTTTTCTGTTTCACACTGAGCGGAGCATACCAACAGATGGCTGAAAAAGTAAGTATTGACTCATTGAAGGATCTATAGAAAAAAGTCATGAAAGACTACATAAAGCCTTGCCAGCTTCCTGAGGCAGTAGAGGCGCTGCTGTCCTTTTTTGCACAGCATATCTGTGTTACAGTTAAAACTCAACTTATTGTCTGTTATATAACCCAGATACTTATTTTGCTGGACAATTTCAATATCCTCCCCATCGATGTTTGTTTTGATAGGGTTACAGTCCTTGTGCCTAAAATCAAAACACGTGTCCTTAGTCTAAGCCACATTTAACTCCAAAAAAGCTTCCTGACCCCAGTTGACAAAGCAGTCCATGATAGGGCCATGTGATGTTTCATCGTCCTTCAGCAAGCTCACAATGACTGTGTCATCTGCAAACTTCACAATATGACGGCTGTCCATGTCAGATCGACAGTCGCCTGTGTAGAGGATGTTGAGAAGAGGAGAGAGAACGCAGCCCTGGAGAGAGCCTGTGGATGTACAAGATAATCCAGAGCAGTGACCATTTACTCTCACTCTCTGGGATCTGTTGGTGAGGAAGTCTAAAATCCAGCCAGACATGCTGGTGTCCAGCTGAAAGCGATCAAGTAGCTTCTGCACCAGTAGGTGGGGCTGTATGGTGTTAAAGGCTAATGAGAAGTCAACAAACAGTATCCTGGCATGAGTCTTGAAGCCCTCAAGATGCTTGAGAATGAAGTTGAGCAGAGTTATGGTTGCGTCCTGGACCCCCCTGTTGGATCAGTATGCAAATTGTAAGGGGTCAAGGAGATGGTCAGTCTTAAAAATAAGTTGCCTTTTAACCAGCTTTTCGAAGGACTTCATTACAAGCGAGGTTAGGGCTATGGGCCTGAAGTCATTAACAGACTTAGGGTGGCTGAAAGCTATGGGGACTATCATGGATTGTTTCCATGGATCAGGAACTGTTTAAAGTTGCAGTGACAGGTTAAAAATATGTTTAAAAATAGGACCAAGGGTCCTGTAGCTTACCGGCAAGCAGTCTTACAGCAATGATACAAGTTAAGAAAATTTCATATGAAGTTTGACATTTGAATCAATGAAAATCAATGTCAAGGTCACTAAATAAAAGTTCACATACATTTATAAGACCTTCTGTAATACAATCCTAAGCTCTGAAGCAGTTATGGTGATACAAGTCATTATAATATGTCAATATGTTTCCAATATGTCAATTGTGAACTTTAAAGGTCACAGAATGTCAAGTTGTGGTCAGCAAATGGACTTCATATATGACTTTCCAAATGTCTCTATACAAACCTTGGCACAATCTGTGACCATTTTGGTGATACAAGTCATTGTAATTTCACTGTCGAGTTTGACCCTCAAAGGTCACTGACAGTCAAGTTGAATGTCACCAAATGAAAGTTCTTATGTGACTTCCTAGATGCCAGTAACACAAACCTAGGCTCCATCTGTGACCGTTTTAGTGATACAAGTCAGTGAATTTTCAGTAGGTCACATTTGACCTTTGAAGGTCAATACGACAGTCACCAAATGAAAGTTCATATATGACTTCCTATATGTCTCTAATACAAACCTAGACTCCATATGTGACTGTTTTGGCAATACAAGTCATTGTAATTGTATTATGTCAAGTTTGACCTTCAAATGTCATCAACAGTCAAGCTGAATGTCACCAAATAAAAGTTCATATGTGACTTCCTAGATGTCAGTAACACAAACCTAGGCTCAATCTGTGACCCTTTTAGTGATACAAGTCATTGAATTTTCAGTAGGTCACATTTGACCTTTGAAGGTCAATACGACGGTCACCAAATGAAATTTCATATATGACTTCCTATATGTCTCTAATACAAACCTAGACTCCATCTGTGACTGTTTTGGCAATACAATTCATTGTAATTGTATTATGTCAAGTTTGACCTTCAAATGTCATCAACAGTCAAGCTGAATGTCACCAAATGAAAGTTCATATGTGACTTCCTATGTCAGTAACACAAACCTAGGCTCCATCTGTGACCTTTTCAGTGACAGAAGTCATTAAATTTTCTCTAGGTCAAGTTAGACCTTCGAAGGTCAATATGAAGGTCAAATAAAAGTTCATACATGACTTCCTATACGTCTCCAATACAAACCTACACTCAATCTGTAACGATTTTGCTGATAGAAGTCATTGAAATTTCACTGTATAGTTTGGCCATTGAAGGTCACTGAAGGTCAAGTTCAAGGCCACCCATGAAACTTCATACATGGCTTTCTATATGCCCACAATACAAACCTAACCTCTATCTGTAATAGTTTTGGTGATAGAAGTCATTGAAATTTCACTATGTGAAGTTTGACCTTCAAAGGTCGCCGAAGGTCAAGTTCAAGGCCACCAAATGAAAGTCCATGTATGAGTTCCTGTACATCTCCAATACAAACCAAAACTATCTGTCACCATTTTGCTGATATAAGTCATTGAAATTTTTTGAAAGTGTTTGAGGGTATATCCACGCTTGCTATTGCTAGCCCAATGTGTCCGTGTTATAACGAAACTAGATCTGCCAGTATCCTAGCATGTTTTTCTTCTGCAGCATTGCTTCTAAGATCTCAGTTCCTCAGCATTCAGCTTGCTTGCAATGTATTTTCCTCTCTGTGATCGGCTTGTGATGCTGTCAGTAAGACTTTGCCGTTAGCCATTTGATTTTATGGCTTCTGACGTTTCCAAGGAGCCCTGAACCAGTTTTATTGCACCAAGCTAGCCTGAGCTAAAGCCTTGCGTTCCCAGTGTGTCAAACCGAGTCCATGGGCCATTCGAATGTACTAAATAGCGCGACAATATAAACGCTTAACAGGTTTGTTTGTGGTATTTTCGGTATAATTATTGCCTAAATATTCAATCGTCGATTTCAAAGTCATTTTCTGACCGAAACACCTGAATACTGAGGGCACAATAGTACAAACAAGGTGAGTAACTAGTTTTCTCGACTCATTCTTTTTGTGGGCAATTTGACAACATTATTCGTGACAAGTGATGTAGTGTAGTGGTTCAGATGACTAACTGCACCGCAAGCGACTAGGGTTCGATCCCCGGTTAGAGTGTTTTTAGGTGGCTATGGCAGCATTTTTTCATGTATAGATAGTTGATGGGGTTCTTTTTACTTTTTTTCTATTTTTAACCTTTCCGTTGTATTCATAATCTTATTAATTTGCCTTTTTTTAAAATAAATCTGGTCCAGTGGAGCCAAACTTCATTTTCTTTGTATTTATTGTCTTTGAATGGGATGGTATAGGCTATAGGACTGGCAGAAATAATAATTAAAAAATATCTCTAAATTCTAAAAATTAAAAACTGGTTGTATTTGGGTGGAATGTATTACTGTAGTGACATATAATTGAAATTTGATGAGTTTTACAGTTCAATATCTGAGAAATCTGATTTGGCACACAAGGTACCTGAATTGTCAGTTTGGAGAAGCCACCTAGACATTCTTCTCTAATTGTGTTCTGATTTACTTGATTGGAATAAACTTTGGCACAGATAATGGTGAGATTCTGTGCTGTAAATCTTTAGAGGTTTCATACTGCAACTAATTAAGTTTACAAGGGATCGAAGTAAAACTTTGTTTGGTGCAAAATGAGGTCTTTGATTTATACTGTGTTCCATCTTCATTTACTCTGACTCAGTGACATATTTACTGATTTTTACACCATGGCAGAAATCCCAAATGGTTTTACCTTTATTATGATACCAAGATTATTCAAATGGACCAAATAGTTGCAGAGATATACTCATTTAATTTTGAGTGCGCAATTTTTGAAAAAGAGGCTCAAGGCTTAAGGGGTTAACATTGGGGCCAAAATTTCAAGGGCCCATAAAATGGACAAAAATGATTCAATCAAAATTCCGAGAAAAATATCTGGAGATATGGTCTAGTAGTATGTTATTGTAAATTTACAGGAAAGTTCATCAGGCCAAAAAAAAGATAAAAAATGTTCCGGACGACGAACGCCACACCACGACAATAGCTTATCGGCCCATAGGGCCGGTAAGCTAATAAAAATTGGGCTAAGTTGCTCCGCGCAGCAGGACAGCACACGACCACAGATATTGTCGGGTCCAGGGCTTGTTTTAACTTTATAGTGTTTAAAAGTTCTTGCCACACTGTGTAAAGGGAAGCAGGCAGCTGGCTGGGGGGAGGCTAGCAAATTTTGCTTTAGGGCAGAAATTTCATTTCCAAGCTTATGTTTATCAAATCTTGAGTAAAACATATTTAGCTCCTGGGCTACGATGGAGTCTGATGGGAAGCCCTCCAAAGCCACTTTTTTCAGAGTTTTGTCATTTAGCCTAACCATGGTTCTAACAGAGTCCCATGTTGAGCCTAGGCTGTTACTGCTCAGTTTGTGCTCCACTTTGTGTTTATAGTCCAGCTTAGCCTTCCTTATTTCACGCTTAAAGCCGCAGTGTGTGAGAATTACTCCCATCTAGTGGTGTGCTAATAGAATGCAAACAACCAAGTAGTACTCTCTGGCACCTCCCCCTCTAAGCGTGTCATTACCACTACGAAAGCCGCGAAGAGTCAAGAATGTGTCAATATGTCTATAACTACACTGGTCACAGAAGAGTCCATGCTTCTTACTGATGTCCATGCTTACATTTATTCTTCCAAGTGAGTTACATGGAGCACCGTGAAAACTATAAGACAAACAAAACGGTTTCAATCGCACAGCTCAAAATCGGCAATTAAAATACTGTGCGTGTTTCTTTGTGTTATACAACCAAGTACAACATTACACGAAAACAGGAAATTTAAGCAATCGTTACCGTGTTCGCCTGGAAGACCAGCTGTAGAATAATGGACGGGAGCATATTAATCCACATTCGCCGTTTCTCTTACTTTCTGTTTGATGGGGTGATAGACGTGGTAATTCGAAATAATTATTACCTGGAGATACTTTTAGCGTTAGAATGCTTGCGGTTCTAGTGATTAAATCACTTAGTAAGATGATAAACTGGTATCACTTTGGGCTATTCTGTCTGACTACAAGGAGGACATCAAACCCCCCCCTTGGCAAATCAGCTGAAAAAAATTTGTATGAAACACGAGAAAAACTCTCGGAAAATTCAGTTGAAAGAGTTACATCACGCACGGTCGCCTACTACTATGACTTATGTACAGAGTAACAGCAACTGAAAACTGTTGCAACGGAGCTTTTCCAGTGTAAGCTAACTAATAAACTAGCCGTCTCTGCCGTTTTATATTGCAAGTAACAGCAAATTATCCGACTTAAATGAGAGGATAAAGTAGTTGCTGGACTACACTGCCCTGGTTCTAACATTACGCCAAAATAAACTTCACTGATAGATTTAATCACCTGTCTAGCAGAAAGGTTGCAACCTCTGCGTCCGTTTTCAAGTCCTTCTCGCTCATGAGTTGTCTCCACTTGGGAAAAGCTACGCCGATGTAGACTCTCGTTTTATCCGGGTCACGTTTTCTTTTTCTTTTCTTGGGTGGTTTTCCTTCCCTCTCATGGGGCGAAGAGTATCCATGGGCCTCCATTTCAATGGAAAGGGCAAGTATATAAACCGCAAGGCGCTTTCACCAACACACTTGTCTTTGCTTGCTTCTCCTCCCCGCCCCCGACAACACACGGGGATTTAAAGGTAAAACGCGAAAGGCGAACCAAGTTTGTCCCCTTTCGGCTACTGCATTCAAAGATGGCGATGCAACATGGCAGCCTCCGGTGGGTGCACCGCCACCTATGTTTTTGTAAACAACTCATTCTAAGCTATGACAAAGTTTTCATTTGTATGCGATGTGATTAGACTTCGGTAAATACGTATTTATGAAAGCAATATTTGATTTTTGCCAATAATAGCCAAATAAGTTACACACTGTAACTTTAAATGTCCTTTTGAATATTGTATAGCTCGGGAAAGTTGTTTTGCTTAAATGCCTGCTTTTTCTTGTTTAAGAAGGCTTTTAGATGTTTGCTAACCCAGGGCTTATTGTTGGGGTAAGTTTTGATGACTTTAGTGGGGATGACTGTGTCCACACAGTATGTCACACATACTGTGCCAGGATACAAGCGTCTTTACACTCGTGCTGATAACGAGCAAGAGCTAGCAGATCATCCGTTTTATTTCGGAGAGACTGAGCATTGGCCAGAATAATTGAGGGCAAGGGGAAGCGCGACAAGGGCCGTCTTGCTCGCTCACGTACCCCGCCTCTCTTACCTCGCTTCCTTATATTGCAGCGAGTTGTGCTGGAAAAGTTCCTTTTTGTATAATCCCCGTGGAAGTCTGTGATGTTTGGATAATTATGAATTGTAACATGGAATTATAGGGAAATCTTTTAACAATTAAAATATTTTCCTGACCTCGAGTTTGACCTTTCAAAGTCATCTGAGGTCAATTTTAACATAGCCAAAATATAGGTCATATATGACTTCCTATATGTCAATGATGAAAACTTAATCTCTATGTGCAACCATTCGGCCTCCACAGGCCATCTTGCATATTCATAAAGTACAGCGCCCCCACCAGACCCTCTTCCATCGATTCAATCAAAATGGTGCTCGCACTGTACATTGACGGTACCAAGGTAAGTTGATTGCCTGATTTACAACTGTAGAAAAACATTTATCGCGCAGTTTTTGAGAAATAATTTTTTTAAATTTCTCAGTCCTATCTTTAACACTGGGGCCAAAATTTCAAGGGCCCATAAAACAGACAAAAATGATTCAATCAAAAATCCGAAAAAAAAAAAAAAAAAAACGTCTATAGAGATATGGTCTAGTGGGATATTATGGCAAATTTACACAAAAATTTATCAGGCCAAAAAAAAGATAAGAAATATTCCGGACAATGGACACCACACCACGACAATAGCTTATCGGCCCATAGGGCCAGCAAGCTAAAAATGCATGCAGTTTTTGGCTATTTTTGTTTATCTCTATAAATCAGCCAAAAAATCTGTCTACTTCCCCCTCCAGTGTCATCATTTGATGCATACACGGATGTAGTTGGAAGTAAGGAAGAACTACAAGCCATTTCATCTTGAACTTGTCTCCACCTCCAGGAAGCCAGGATGTGTGCCCTGTATGCCACTCAGAAACAAATTGGTTACAGAGGTTTTTGTTGGCTTGCGGTTATCACGGACTGGAAACTGGAAAATTTTGCCAGCCATTTCGGCAACATAACCATACTGTTTAGCATGGTCCGCTTAATTTCTGTTAAGTACCATTCACATCAGCATATGATAATAATGCGAGTTGGCTGGAGTATGCGCTCTGAGCAAGCATGACACAGTCCCTGAGATGACAAACCCCCCGACAGAGCCTGAGATTTTTTTTTTATCTCGTTAATGTTGAGTTATGGAACATGATATGAACAAATGTTGCTTGTGATGACAATGATAAAAATAAAGGAAGAGGCTGGGGAGGTGGGGGGAGATGAGAAGCAGATTACTTAGTCGACCTGAGTAGGAGTGCACCACTTCAGTAGGAGGGCGCGAAGCCAGAGAAATGAATGAACACCGCCTTGGTTATAAAAGCTCGCCGACTGGGTGGGAGGAGCTAAAGTTAGGAATGACTGGACAGAAACAGGCTTGTGACCCGCCGGACTCCCATGCCTGATTAAACTAACGCTGAAGCTCAACTTTAGTCAGGGGACTTACGTCAGATTACAGGATGACCTGCATTTCAGTTTGGCGGTGACTCTGCTCGAGTGATGCTCTGGAAAAATCTGAGCAAGCATGACACAAATAGTCCTTGAGATCACAAACCCCCAAACCTGCAGTCCCAAATGGAGCAGGCAAGCAGAGTTACCTGACTGACCACTCTTAAATTCTATGCATACGTACCACACATTCCAATGCCAAAACGATTCTTGACAAGCAAATTAAGAATAGCCGTGTCCCGATCAGTGTTTCACTGTTGTGTCCTGCAGTGTACTCGGATGCTAGATCTTATTTTCCATTGTGTTATGAAAGATTATCTTCGTAAGGAGAGATGAAGGGCCGGAACTACAGCAGTTTTATGATCGCGGTACACGTTTCCAGTGGTTCTATTTATTGGGGCATTAGAGGTGGCCTGATCAGGTCACAACTGAGAGTATAAGATGCTGTTTATCGCATAACTGAATTGTGCAATTTAATAGAAAACCAATGTGGGACTTCCGGTATGGCAGCACACTAGGCGGACGTGTGTGTATCTCCTCCAGGAAAACTTTGGAAATCCTAAATATAAACCACAGAGTCCACTGCTGAATGAGAGCAATAGTTTTGTTTAAAAGCATTCTGGTGGTGACCATAATGACAAAACCACAAAAGGGTCACGGGAATGCGCAGGCTAAAATAGATTTCAGTTCGACCAAACAGAGCATGGAGGCTGCGGCGAACATTAGCACAATGGCGGCTGTGGGGGCTTAAAACCCTGAAGATGAAGGAACTGAAAGCACGTCAATACTTCAAGCTATCAATGACCTAAAAACAGATTTCTCTAGTAGATTTGATGGAGTTATGGCTGCTATTGAAGGAGTGAGAAAAGAGGTTGGGCCGTGCTTTGAGAGAGTCAAGAGTGCAGAGGCTCGTATCTCTAGCACTGAGGACATTGTAGCCAATTTGCAGTCGGTGATCCAGCAACTAGAAAAAAGGACAAAGAAATGGGGGACAAGGTTGCTGACCTGGAGGCGAGGTCCAGAAGGTGTAATTTAAGGTTGGTAAATCTCCCGGAGAAAAGGGAGGGAGATGATGTTTGCTTCTTCCTCGAAAAATGGATCTCTGAGGCCCTAGGTGTCACGTTGAGCTCAAGGATTTTCCTCGGAAGGGCCCATAGGGTAGGCCAGAGAAGCAACCCCAACACCGCCCCGAGAACTCTGATCATGCAATTTCTGAATGACAGAGACAAGACGACTGTGTTGGGCCAGAGCCCACAAACATCTGCTTTACCAGGATAAACCAGTGCGGTTCTGCTCAGACCTGGCAGCCAGTATCCACTAGAAACAGAAGGAATTCGACTCCGTGAGACAGAAGCTCCATTCCATGGGGATCCGATGTGGAATACTCCTGCCTGCCTGCAAATTCCTGGTGACCCACAAGGACAGAACACGATCGTATGAAAAACCAGCGGACGTCGAGGCTTCCATTGGGCAAATTGAAGCGGACAGTACAGAGGTATTATGGGGCCATGATGAGGGCTAGCCCGCTAGCCAGTTGTCTATGATCCTGTTAGCATACCGGCTACGTTCACCACATTAAAACTATGGCCAATTTTGTATTTTTTTGTAAGAGAGATCTGATTCCTTAGATGGACTATGTTATCGGCTCAAGTTTTTTATTTTTATTTTCTAATCCTACGATTTTAATTACATGCTACAGAGACTCAGTGGCGGACAATATTTCCTATTTTGTTTTGGTAAAAAGCCAAGTGGAGCTAGCACTATGGGGGCTAGCAATGGCTAAAAAGCTAACTAAGCCCACTACTTTTATTATTTTTTTTTTTTTTTTTATTTTTTACTTTCTGTTGCTACCTCGTTTATGTACAATGTGCTGTAAGTCAATCGTTTGTTACAACGCTCTTTTTGGTTACATGCTGGTACTAATGTACTAATTAATGTACTAATGCCACCTTATAATTAGTAGAATGTTTGGGAAACTTCTACGTTGTTAGCGTCAATAGTTTGTTATTAGGTAGGCTAGTACTCAATTTCCCATAATGCATTTTGCGGCACTTTTTTCAATTTGGTATCCAGGTTGCTGTGTGTGTTGATGGGACCAGCTGCTAGATATGGCGTGGCCCTGGGGGCTGGCTGTGCACATCGTGAATAGAGCACTGTTTTTGAGTTTGTTTAGTTTTATATTGGGTCTGAGTACAAATTTAAGTTTATTAAGGTTTAGTTCAAAAGGGGAATGATAATTATGACTATGTTTACTATAGTAATTAATAGAAATTAATAAAAATAATAATAAATACCTAAAAATTATAAAAGTTTATGTTTAAGGAATATTAATTTTGCTTATAGGTTTAACATTTCAACATAAAACTACTGACTGTGCTTCCTTAATCGATAATATCTTTACTAACAATATGGAAAATAATTTACTGAGTGGTCTATTAATAATTGATATTAGTGATCACCTTCCAGTCTTCATTGTACATGAAAGTAGCTATAATAAAAGAAGAAAGGCAAAGGAGCCCATATATAAGCGAATAAGAACAGATGACTCCATAGAAGCTTTTATGATCGAGTTCTCAAATTGGAATTGGAAAAGTGTGTATGATGAATTAGATGTTGACAAAGCTTATGGGTCATTTCTGGAGACGTTAAAAGCTGTTTATGTGGCTCATCGGTCTAAGCGCGCATACCATAAAGGCTGTGTCCTTACCGCAGCGACCTGGGTTCGATTCCCGCTCAGGTCATTTACTGCATGTCTTCCCCCATTCTTCTCCCCAACTTTCCTGTCTCTCTACACTGTACAACTGTCAAATAAAGGAAAAAATTCCCCAAAAAATAATCTTTAAAACGGAGCTGCCCCAGAAACAAGTACTCTGAAAAGCCGTGGATGTCCAAAGGCATTCAAAATGCTTGTAAAAATAAGAACACTTTGTACAGAATGTTTATAAAAGAAAGAACAAAGGACGTAGAGTTAAGATACAAAAAATATAAAAATAAACTAGTTTGTATTATGAGGAATTGTAAGAAAGACTATTATTCTAAGGTATTAGAGGAGAACAAAAGCAATGTTAAAGGAATCTGGAAAATATTAAACAGTATTATTAGGAACAGGAAAACTGCTTCAAGCTACCCTGATCATTTCATAGCTAAAGATAGACGAATCACTCAAATAAATGAAATAGTGGATGAAGTCAACCAATTCTTTGTTGAGGTGGGCCCTAATCTTGCGAAAGAAATGAGTAATATGGGTATAATTGGTACTCAGACGAAATGTGCTGATTCAATGAAAGGCTCAATGTCCTTGGGTGCTGTTGATAAGAAGGAACTTATTGAGTTGGTCAGCAAATTCAAAAATAAAACATCCACTGATGGTGATGATATTGACATGTTTTTAGTTAAGAAAGTAATTAATGAAATTGTTGACCCTTTGACTCATATATGTAGATTATCATTTAATACTGGAACTTTCCCATTCAAGATGAAGATAGCAAAGGTAATTCCATTGTTCAAGACTGGAGATAAACATCTATTTACCAACTACAGACCGGTGTCCTTGTTGTCACAGTTCTCAAAGATACTCGAAAAATTATTTGAAACAAGACTCAACAATTTTCTGGACAGTCACAATTTATTAATGGAAGGTCAGTATGGATTCAGATCAGGAAGACTACATCAATGGCACTGATGGAACTAGTAGAAGAAATAAAATCATATAAAGAGGCCAAGAAATATGCTTTAGGTGTCTTCATTGATTTGAAAAAAGCCTTCAATGCAATTGATCACAAGATATTAATAAAAAAAATGGAGAATTACGGTATTAGAGGATCAGCCCTGGACTGGATAAGAAGTTATACTAGCAACAGACAGCAATTTGTTCAGCTAGGTAGATATAGATCAAGGCACTCCACAATCACCTGTGGGGTCCCACAAGGGTCTCTTTTGGGTCCCAAACTATTTATACTATATATTAATAACATCTGTAAAGTGTCTGATCTAATGAAGTATATTGTTTTTGCTGACGACACGAATATTCTATGCTCCAGTGATAATCTCCAGCTTTTGGATGTTACCAACAGGGCACTGATCAAATTAAAGTGTTGGTTTAATGAAAATAAACTTTCACTTAATGTAATGAAAACTAAAGTAATACTTTTTGGAAATTGTAAATGTAAAATGCCAGTCCGCATTGAAATTGATAATGTTGAAATAGAAAAGGTTTCTGAGATCAAGTTCCTGGGTGTCCTGATTGACCAAAGACGCTGCTGGAAACCTCACATAAATTATTTGTGTTCTAAGATGGCAAGAAGTGTTGGAATTTTAAGTAAGATAAGACATATTCTGGATCAGAAATCCCTACTCACTTTGTACCATTCACTTATCACTCCCTATTTATTATATTGTGTTGAAGTATGGGGTAATACTTATGACAGTAACCTGAAACGGATATGTACATTACAGAAAAGAGCTAGAAGGTTAATTCACCAAGCTGGTTATTTGGACCATACAAATAATCTATTTTTGGCATCTAAAACATTAAAATTTCTGGACCTTGTGAAATTTAAAACTGGGCAATTTATGTATAATGTAACTCACAATAATGTTCCTGGAAACATCCAAAAGATGTTTTGCAATAGAGAGGGGAGTTATCACTTGAGAGGACACTGTATGTTAAAACATCCTATAGCCCGTACCACCTTAAAAAGCATGTGCATCTCTGTTTGTGGGGTAGCCCTATGGAATGGCTTTGACAGGGCTTTAAAATCGAGTGAGAACATCATTATCTTCAAACGCAGATATAAGCAGATTTTTATTGAACTGTATAAGACAATGAGCTGAAATGAGCTGTCTAAATGACTAAAATGACTAAAATGAGATCGCTATTTTTTTTTGTCCTTTTCATTTTTATTAACGACTGTGGATGCACGCATATTAAATGAAAATGTTTGAATGAGTCTGTAAAAAAAGGGGCAGGACATGATAAGCGTTGCTTCTTTCTGTCCCTCCTCATAATGGATTTGTTTTTTGTTTTGTTTTTTTAATTGTTTATATGTTTTGTTGGATTGTTTTTTAATTTATAAACAATTTGTTTTTTTTCTTTCTTTTTGTTGTTATTATATGTTGGTACTGTTTGCACTTGAGGAAAATAAAGAAATAAAAATAAAAAACAAATAAAAGGTACTGTTTTATTTCAAATATCAGGAGGGATAGTTTATGTTCCGGAGATGGAACAACAGGCGTTGTTTAGCTCTTCCTCACTATGTGTGGACAGGTCTTTAGCTGTACTGAAGCGTATTATAGGGAGGGGGAAAAGAGCCTGGTTTATGGCTTAAAAGTTTTTGTTTTGTGTTTTTTCAAGTTGACAATATTTGTGAACTTTATGTGTTTTTGTTGTCGCTGAACAAGGGCACCGTACTTTCTTTCCAAGTAAGAATTTCATTTAGATATGACCAGTGGTCTAGAAATTAAGTTTACATCTTGGAACATCAGAGGTTTGCAGAAGATTAAAAAAGTCAAACAGGTTATGGGGAGGCTAAAAGGCTTACAGTCTAAAATAATTTTTCTCCAAGAAACTAATTTAGCTGCAAAGGAGGATCTTAGGATTAGGAGAAGATGGCGAGGGGAGGTTTTTTCAGCGTCTTTTATTACCCAGGCGAGAGGCGTAATGACTCTTATACATAGTTCGATTCCTCTGAAAGTCACAAATGTAATAGCAGATAAAATGGGTAGATACTTGATTGTGCAAGGTACCTTATATACAGAATGTGTCAATTTGGTCAACATCTATGTGCCAAATAATGATGAACCAACATTTTTCAGCAACTTATTCTTTATGTTGTCCTCTCTTGAAGGTCATTACATCATATCTGATGACTACAATTGTACTTAATGTCCCAAGAAAGACAGATCATCACATCTGGATACAACCCTTAATAAAAGTAGGGAGATATGGCATCAGCTTATTAAAGAGTTGAATTTGAGGGATGTATGGAGGAATAGATACCCTGAGGTGTCAATGTATTCCTGCTTTTCACGTACTTATGGTTCATATTCCCGAATCAATTATTTTTTAGTTTCCGAATGTTTAACATACAAGGTTAAGGATTGAATTTATGATTAGTATTTTGATTTCAGATCATGCCCCAACTAGTTTGATCTATGTGGATCCGGGCCTGCGGTGCGATCCCCCCAAATGGAAATTTCACCAAAAATGAATACAAGACACAGAATTGATGATTTTTCTGGGAAAAGAAATTGATTTGTATTTTACAGTTAACACTAATGAAACCTCTGCAAGCACAAAATAGGAAGCATTTAAGGCATTTATAAGGGGCCAAATTATTAACTTTATGTGCTCCAAGTCCAAAAAGACAAAACAAAAAATAATATTACTAGAGTCAAAAATTGAAAATGTGGAGAATAGCTATTTTAACAATCCCTGCCCTAAAATGCATCAAGAACTGTTACTGTTTAGAGCCCAATATAATGAGATTTCAACCTCTAAGGCAGCTGCTAACTTGCTGAAGCTTAAACAGTCATTCTTTGATCAAGGGGAAAAACCAGGCAAGATATTGGCTTGGTGCATAACAACTTCAGACTGAGAGAACCATCACTGCGTTCAAGAATGACGTGGGGGAAACCATTTCAGATCCTGTGGCAATAAATAGAACATTCAGGGATTATTTTAAAAAATTATACAGCTCTGAATTAGAACAGTCAACCAAAGCTCTTTCTTGGATCTTCTGAATATTCCAAAAATATTGGAGGAGGATAACGTAAAGTTAGGGGCAGATTGGAGGAGATATCGGAAGCAATAGGATGCATGCATTCGGGGAAGGCAGCGGGACCGGATGGCCTACCTACCGATCTCTATAAAAAATTTGAAGCTAAACTAAAGGCACCCCTTTTGGAAATGTTTAATGAGTCAGTTCAAAATGGAATACTCCCACCCACCTTGAGAGGGGCTCAGATTACTCTTCTTCCAAAACCAGGGAAAACAAAAGACAAATGTGAAAATACACGGCCTATTAGCCTGCTAAATTCAGATTTAAAAATACTTTGTAAAATCCTCGCAAAAAGACCGGAGGGTGTGCTTCCAGGAATTATAAAGGGGGATCAAAATGGGTTCATGGCTGGACGCCAGGGCTTTCACAATGTGAGAAGGGTATTGAAAATTTTACATGAACAGAAGGGGGCGCCAGATACTGCTTTATTAGCGATAGATTGTAAGAAAGCTTTTGACAGGGTGGAATTTTCGTACTGGTTTGAGCTCCTTGATCGTTTTGGTTTTGGCGAGAATGTCTGCAGACGGGTAAAACTTCTGCATAATGACCCTTATGCAGAGATAATCACCAACAGCATTATATCAGAGCCGATAAGGATTGGAGGAGGTTGTAGACAAGGTTGTCCCTTATCTCCTCTTTTATTCTTAATTGCAATAGAACCGTTTGCTATTGCTGTGAGAGATAATGAGAGGATTATGGGCATAAATATTGGTGGTATAGACCATTGTATAGCTTTGTATGCGGATGACGTGATTCTCTTACTTAGAAATCTGGCTCATTCGGTTCCAGCTCTTATGGAGTTAATTGAACAATCTTGCCGTATATCTGGTTACAAGGCAAACAATTCCAAATCCTCCATAATGCTCCTTAATTTGGAAGAGAGGTCTAACCCACCCGATTGTTAGTCACTTTAGAGTTGTGAATAATTTCACTTATTTGGGTATTCAGATTGTTCCCAAACTGGTAGATATTGTGAAAACTAATTATAGTCCAACTTTAGCTGTTATTTCCGAATCGGTCGATAGATGGTCAGGCCTTCCAATTTCCCTTATGGGTAGAATCAACATTCTTTAAATGAATGTACTGCCTTCGTTTGTCTCTCCTATGTCTGCCCTATGATAGGGGAGGGTTACAATGTCCTAACATGTTATGGTATTACTGGGCCGCTCAATTGAGAACCTTAATGTTTTATTTCTCAGGGGAGGGGTCCCCCGCATGGAGGGATATTGCATTAAGTTCCCTAAAGCTCCAACATCCCACTTATATATATTCCAATTCATTAAAATATCTTTAAAACTCCACAGCTAATCCTATAGTTAAAAACATGATCTGTATATGGAACACGGTAAAAAAAAAAAAACATCTGAAAGAAACCTTCACCGACTCCTGCTTTAGCCCAATCTAGGGCAATGGGTATTTTGCCCCAGGAAAAGCTGATGGGGGCTTTAACCTATGGGCTGACAAAGGGGCAAAACAGCTAAAGAATGTTTTTGACAGTCAAAATGGGAACCTGTTGTCATTTGAAGACATTTTTGCCAAGTATGACATCCCTCGTAAACACTTTTTTAAGTATCTGCAACTTAGGAGCTTCATAAGGGTGCACGTGGGTCAGCCCTTCTTGATCCCCCCTCTGTCTGTATTGGAGAAAGCCTTAACCAAAGATCCATTTGAAAGGGGCATTATATCTCAATTTTATGATCTCCTGTTCTCCCCAGAGTCTTCTGCCTCTAAACTTAATGCCTGGAATTCTGATTTACAGGAGGAAATTACAATGGAAAAGTGGAGTGAAGCCTGTCAAGAGGCTCAAACCCAGACGGGCAATACTTGTCTAAAATTGTTGCAGTATAATTGGCTGATGAGAGTGTATTATACATATGAAAGACTTAATTAATTCAATAGTAATGTTCCAGACATTTGCAACAGATGTAGAGAAGATAAAGGCACACTGTTCCATTGCTTATGGTCCTGTCCAAAGGTGAGGGAGTTCTGGGCGGACGTAAGAGAGGAGGTGCACAGAATCTTGATGGTTAATGTGGATCTTGACCCCAAACTTTTTGTACTAGGCTTATATCCGGACAGTCACAAGATAAAGCGTGATGAACAGATTTTTCTAGACGTGTTTGCTACAAGCAAAAAGAGTTATAGCTCCGTCATGGAAAACAATGGGGAAACCAAGCATTAGCAAGTGGTTCAAGGAACTATCTGCATGTTTGCCTTTAGAAAAAAATCACGTATATCCTAAGAAACAAACAAGAACTGTTTCAAAAAGTGTGGGGACGTTTTATTGATTATGTCAAGAATAATGACCAAACTCATCTTACACTTGAGCCTGAAAATGAATAACTGTATCCTCTGCAGATTTATGATTGTGTTACTATAGACTTGAATGGTCATGTAAGTGCCCTTTGACTTTATGTATTCAATTTGCAGAATATTGTCATTACTGGTTGTCTTTGTTCTGTTTGTCATGTTTTGTGTGGTTGTTGTGTTGGTTTCGTGTTGTCATTTTGTATGTTGTTTGCATAAAATGTTTAAAAATAAAGAAATACATTGATGGAAAAAAAACAAGTCAATGTAATTTCTGTAAGCGCCAGAATATGCCATCATTCTGCTAATTTACACCACAGTCACGCTATAACTTTCGTGTTTGAACAAGCATCGGTTTGTATTAGTGTTGCACCGATACCGATACCAGTATCGGGTATCTGCCCGATACCGCGTTAATATGCTCGTACTCGTACTCGTCCACATTTGCCGATACCACGCACCGATACCACTTTAATGTAAGAGCTTAAAGGTAACTGCCTGCTCACGGTCGCATAGGCTACAGTATTTTGTACTATCTGACTTCTATGTCTAGGGGGAGACAGCGAGTTAGAAAAAATACGAGAAAGAGAGCTTTATAGTCATCTCATCACATGCAGGCTTACGCGCATATACACAAGAGGAGTACAGTAAAGAAGTACATGTTGGCAACTTCGTTACAGTACTTAAGTAGTTTTTTTGAGGATTTGTACTTTACTTGAGGTTTTTTTTTTTTTTTTACCGGGACTTCTACTCTACTACATTTAAAAGATAAAAAGTATACTTCTTTTTCGTTACTTTGATACTGGCCACTTCACTACACGTTACAAATTAAAAAATGTATATAATTCATCATTTAAGGATTATCTGGATGCGGCGTGTTCAAGAAGAAGAACGGTGCTCGGCAGGGTATCTTAAGCGTTTTGTGCAGATGTTTCTGCCAGCGGACATGGAGCTGCAAATTAATGCACGCAATTACAATATTCTATCACTAGATGGCACATCCGGTTCAGTTATTGAATATTTACAAGCAAGCCGAGCTCGCACAAGCACACACCCACAATCACACACACAGAGACTTAGAATTGTGAATCTTCTTATTTTACCACAAATATATTAGTAACATATGGTTACCTTAAACCTTTAGTTGTGGTTAAGTTAAATCTTTTTTATTTGTCATTTGTGTAATTGAAATATGGCGATACCACACACTTTAAGTGATCCCTTGTTTGCTTGAAAAGCTATTATTGACTTTAGTTGGATTGAGAATGCCTATGAATGTGTGTAGAAACTATCTGTGCCAATTAATAGTTCTACTGACTTCTTATGATGTTGGGTGCGTTACCTTGCCAATGCAGCGAGTTTACTTTTCATTTGTCAAGCTTCAGTCATGTTTTGCTTCATTTGATGGCAGTGCTAGTTCAAAGGCTTTTTGTCGGGCCTAAATACAGAAAGATTTTTAGCAGTTAGGCCTACTTTTTTTTTTTTTTTTTTTTTTGGAAATAGCCATGTGTGAATCATTTGATATTGGCCTCTTTTAGGCTTGTTATAAAAAAGAAAATAAAACCTGTACTCGAAATTGTCATTGTATTTTCCTGGAAAACATTTCAGAAATATCGGTATCGGTACTCGGTATCGGCAAGTACACAAAATAAAATACTCGTACTCGTATCGGTTTTTAAAAAAGTGGTATCGGTGCATCCCTAGTTTGTATTGATCACTTTCAGGTTGGTCTTTGGGAAAAGTACTACAGGTAAGTGATAGAGAAAAATATGGAGAAAATGCCAAATTACGGTTTTCTTCCACTGTCAACTGAGTGTCGTGCTAACGTTAGCTCGCTAGCTAACAAACTGATGTTACATAATGGTTATGGAAAGGTACAGTGAGCACACTAGCTAAGTAAGGTTAAATTAGTTATGAGAGTGGCACTTAGCTAGCCTGCTACAGTGCTAAGCTATTCCGATTAAACCAACATTACACTTGGCACTCAGTGTGGCTAAATATTACCAGCATGACTCAACATGGAGCAATTTTTTTCCTCACACTCTCAGACAATAAGGTTTCCGCAAAAGTCATATGTACCTAAGGTGATTTCAAAAATATGTAATGAATTGGGCTATGGGAAAGGTGCTATAGTTACATGCTGAAGAAAAATCTGGAACAAATTCCAAATCGTGGTTATCCTCTACCAGTAAGATGTATTGCATGATGTATGTATGATGTATTGCAAACATCATACAAACAAAGCCGACGATCCAGTTGCACGTCTCAAGCCTGGATTTGGACAAAAATTAATATTCATGACCTGAATATTAAGATCAGTCAATAAAAACCGAAGTATAAATGGAATGGAATGAAATTGATTAATTTGCAGCAGTCAGCGTGTTGCATTTCCTTTGTGTTCTGGAAATGTGTATGGCCTTCTCCCCTGAAAGCAGTGGAATCAGCATGAATGCTGAAAGACAGAGAAACAACCTGATCTGACCATAGATATGTACATAGAACACTAGATTGCTGATGGGGTACGCTCAAGTGAAGCATCTGTTCCAGCCAACGAGCTATATATACTAGAGGCGCTAAGTTACGATTTCAATATGCAAGTGTGGCTGCCATCTTGTGATGGGCTTCCATTACAGTAAGGAGCAGTAAAGTGGATGCTTCTTGGCAGAAATTTTTCTCTGAATGCCTGACCACTGTGTCGCCCGTAAATTGCAGCCACAGGAGAAGGAGAGTCATCGACTTAACCTTTCACAGGTAGGTAATTTTTAGCTTGAACAATGGAGATTATTGGCTTTAAATAACCAAACTTAACGCCCTATCCCACTACCAAATCACCGGATTACCTCGGAGGTAACATCGTGGCTTATAGGACTGAATCTGTTAGGTTTTTTGGATGGGAAATATACTTCTTATTCGTGCGTGACAACATAAACATTTGGATATATTGATTTCCACTGAGTGCTATACTTACAGTCCTAACAAACAAAAATACCGCAGTACTTTGTATCACTCCTGACTCCAGCGTCAGGCACGTCTGATAACCCGTTGAAATCAGCAGCTGCTTCATTGTCAATAGACGCAAATATGTCTAGTAGTTCCTCCATCTTAATGGCAGTGTCTGGGTCTGCACCATGCAGCGGTATTTCTATCAAACACAAGAGGCCTGTCGGCCTAGAGAGCTCCGCTGAGGATGACTGAAATGTCCATGTCATAACTTAATTTCAGAAATCCTTGAAAACTACTGCAATATTAACACATATGACACATTAATGAAAGACTGAAAAAATGAGCCTAAACACTGATTTTCTAAGTCCAAAATGCTGGATTTCTCAAAAACCAGGACATAGAATTTTCTCATTTTCACAAGGGATATTCAGAACATCATAAGAAAGGCTCACAACAAATTAAATAAAAAGTTATCAGACAGTTTTTGAGATATTAATGATAGACTGAAAAAATTAGCACAAACACTGATTTTGTAAGTCCAAAATGCAGAATTTCTCAAAAATTGGGACGTAGAATTTTCTAATTTTCAGTGAATATTCAGAATATCATAAAGAAGGCTCACAAAAAATTAGATCAAAAGTTTTCAGACAGTTTTTGAGATATTCAAATTTGAAGTGAAAAGTTGACGCTGGACGGACAGACAGACGGATGCCGGACGACTCAGAATTAGAAAAGCTTCGCTGACTGCTGACTATGGTCACAGCGGAGCAAAAAAGTTATCAGACAGTTTTTGAGATATTAATGAAAGACTGAAAAAATGAGCACAAACACTGATTTTCTAAGTACAAAATGCCAAATTTCTCTAAAATCAGGACGTTGAATTTTCTCATTTTCACAGTGAATATTCAGCATATCATAAGGAAGACTCACACCAAATTAGGAAAAAAGTAATCAGACAATTTTTGAGATATTCAGATTTGAAGTGAGACGTTGACGCCAGACAGACAGACGGACGACTCTGCATTAGAAAAGCTCCGCTGACTGAGACTGTCGTCACAGCGGAGCAAAAAAAAAGTAGTCATAGATAGGTGTCTGATCCAATTACCAAAAAATGTTCTTTTTTGCTTTTCTTTTTTTTAATAGTTACGTGACAGATCCAACTAACCAGTGGTTTTTTTTTTCCTAAAAAAAAAAAAATAGGCATTTCTTCTGCGAGAGTTTCCTCGTAAACTAGTTTCCCGACTTGGCAGTGGTCACAATAAGACACTTGTTATCAAGGTTCCTGACATTTTCAAAGATTAATTAGGTTACTAGTTAACAAGTGCCCCATCCTAGATCATACTGCTCGAGAAAATAAACCCGGCCTGATAGAACGAGATCGGTCATAATATTACCGCACTGAAGGGGTTTTAAGATAGACTGTATTTCCAGACAGTCCCAATGGAAAATGATCAATCGCTCAGGGGTGCATTTCCCAAAATCACAGATGCTGACTTAGGTCGTAGGAACTATTGACAATGAATGGACGAACTATAAAAGCTGCTAACTTAGTTAGCAACTACGCTTTTGGTAAACGCAATGGGCAATAATAGACAGAAATGGCGCTTCATGCTAACTCTTCTGTTGTTAGCGGCCAGAAAAAGGCCGGAAATCTAAACGCAGCTGAATGATTATTATTGATATTTATTGAAATATTAACCTGAGCATATTTGTTTACATGGGTTCCAGCGGGAGGTACGCCCGTCATAAGACGGCGGTCAGCTCTCCACACATTGGCTGATCTGGAACAAATAACATAGAGCCTCTAGTTCATATATCTTGTTGGTTCCAGCAGCACATACACCCGGAAGTAAAACTCGCACGTAGACTCCCATTCATTTTTGCCTACTTAAAAATTTGATTTTCAAAAACACTTGCGTGCGAGTCGGTGTTATTTTGGTATCGCTGTGCAGAGGAACATGTTGTCTCCCTAAATATGTGTTTTTTTGGAGGATGGAAAGAGGCACACTCACAAAATGGAAGACCGAAATGTGACTACAACAACGTTAACATGCGACCAGAAAAGTTAACGAGTAAACATAACCGAGGCTTTTAATGACCCTCTGGTAAGATAATTGCTTAGAAGTTTTCGTCGTTATAAGAAACGTCAATGGATGTCTGTGTACGTTATCAAATTACTCTCTAGTTTCCGCACTTCATTGTAACCTGGTTGGGCATATTTGCCGTGGACTGAATTGTTTATATCGAATCATATGGCTAATGCCAACGTTGTGAAACAGAAGCGCTGGTTAACTCTGGCCACTCCTTTGCTAAGTTTCCATAGCTCCCAAGTGACCCGCATCTGGCGGGTCCGACCCACATTTGAATAGAAAAACTTGCAGACCTGCAAGCAAATGAAAAAAGCCGCAAGTTGTGCATAGCGGGATTTACGCATTATTTCTCCACCCACGCGTAATAATGTGTTATGAAGCAACAAAATTAAAAGCAAATTCCGCCACCCACTCAATAAAATGATAAGGAAATTATTCGTTTTCCACCCCCCCCCCCCACTAAGAAAAAATTAGACGGAATTCACCCCCGCCCCCCCGATCAATGAAATGAAACGCTGCCGTTATGGACCAGCATTTCGGTCCTTCAAACTTGGGAGGTAAGAGTTTCCTCTTTGTGCCAGTCCTGTTAAAACACTGCTCCTAAAAAATGAACACTGCACAGCACGGATCAAGGCAATGGCGATAAATTTTTTCTCCTGACTTCTAACAGCCAAGCCTATCCTCCTTATCTTTTGGAAATCCGTGTAAACAGACAAAGCGACTTGTCCACTGTTTTAAATATTATGCCTTTGAATGTAAATTACATGTAGCTAGCTTGTTAGCCACCCTGTTAATTTTGTTAACTGCGAAGTAAATGCAGTCCCCGTGATGGTAAGGGTACCAAGGTAGCTCGCCGGTCACCATTATCACTCGCTGGAGTTTGCTTTTGGTCAGCGGTCAATTCAAGTCAATGGGGCGTCTAATTAGCTAGCTAGCACCCAAATACAATTTTTTCTAATAAAGTGATAAATTTGTGTTTCTACGTTAACTTATGCATGAAACGTTTTATTACAGCCCTTCAAATGAATATTGCTGCAAAACGCAGCCGCACATCTCGCCATTTTAACGATTATTCTAACTTTATAATTGGCCTCATAGGAAACCATTTTTATGAAGTTGTTGGGTGTATCAATATGGCGGCCAGGTGCGTCACATTGGATAAAGTAAATACGTCATCATCAGTAATCCAGTGTTCTAAGTTTATATATCTATGTATCTGACACTATAAGAGAATTGATATGAGGGAAGTGTGCTTTGTGGGGTGTAAACTATATGAGAGGCGACAAGCATGTCGCATTTCTTTGAATTCATGCAAGCATTCATGACCTCTTCTGAGTGCAAGGAAATCAGCAGAAATGCTGAAAGCGGACAGAGGAACAGCTGGCAAGACACTATCAGAGTGACTTGATACGAAGGAAATATGCTTTGCGTTGAATGAAATTATGAGTAGTTACAAGCTTGTCACATTTCGTTTGCATTCATGCAAGCATGCAAGACTTCTTCTGGATGCGGGAGATCAGCGGCCAGGTGAATGCAAAGATAACAACATCTGGCAAGATACGAAGAGTGACTTAACACAAAGTAAATATACTATTTAGATATGAGACTGTGTGACGACAAGTATGTCACATTTCCTTTGAATTCATGCAAGCATGCATGACCTTCTCCCCTGGATGCTGGGAGATCAGGGGCTTGCTGAATGCAAGCAGAGAAACATTAGGCAAGACCCTAATAAGAGGCTTGATGCAAAGGAAATATACTATGTGAGATATGAGACTAAGGGCCGTTTTTTGAACAATCTAAGCGTACAGTCTGAATCATGTGGCGCAAGTGCATTAGGGGCGGGTCCAAATCCATTTTTGCTAGTTTAATGGCGCGTAATGCAAGGCGCAAGGTTCAAAGGGGTCGTACTTAATCTCTTAATTCATCATTGGCATGTTCTGGGCATAACACGAAACAAGCCAATCAACGTGTCATCTCCCATGTCCTTTAAAAGCCAGATGCCCTTGCACCATGGCAGACTGCTATTATAAGGGCGCACTTGCCTAGTAGCAGGGAAATAAAATTTTAAAGAAAGGTGTACCCTGCAGATGAAAGGGTCTGCGAAGCACGCAAGTAAACCATTACATAAAGTATGGAAATCGGAACACAGTAATCTCCAAAAATGTAATAAAAACTTTTTTTAAATATTTTTCAAAATTACTTTATTCATACCCTGATGTTATAAATCATCATAGTGAATTTCCACGGCTGCATTTGAACTTTCATTACATTACAACTTGTGGATAAAACAAGCAAACAAAAAAAATGATACTAATTTAGGATAGCAGGTAAGACAATGATTACGCACTAGTGGGGAATGACCGACAGAAATAAAAACGAGTAAGAAAAACAGCATGTGAGAAAGAGACAAAAATAACATCATTTTGATTACTCTACCATAACCCCTTGAAAAATATCCGTCAGGAGTGGGAAAAAAACTCGCGTCCGATTGGCTAACGATTGAAGGTCCAATCAGATACATGGAAGAAATTCTGATTAATTACAGTGACAATGTCTCCATTGCTTTTGTGGCTACTAAAAGGGTCGTTTTTTTGTGGCCACTTCGTTTTCAGCCAAACTGTGAATAATAATAAAGACATTTGAAATCAAATGGGGGTTTTGTATTTGATTATAGAAGCGGGACAGATGGGTTGCAGGCACGGTATTAATGAATCAGGTCAGATTCAAAATTGATTTTTCAGATAACCATGGACAATGGGTCATCCCATGTAGGATTTATCCAAAGGTCTGAAGTGCATTTTCAGCACTTTAAACATTCGTTCTGTTACAGTTTGTGTTTTGTGTGATGGAAGGAAAATCCAAGCACTATTTTAGACGATGTCATGTAATGATTGTCACCAAACAGCCACCCCTACAGGAAGGATCTTCAGGAGAACAGCAGGAATGACAGAGCTCCAATATCTAGGAGTCGTGGCTTTCTCCAGAAGAATTTGCAAACACCTACATGCATAACCGCACATGTTGAATGGCATATTACCTGATGGAACAGGTTCACTGACAAATTAAATAGCCTGTATCACAGCATACCCTGATGTGCAGGCGTCGGTCGCAGTAACCATTCTGACATGCATTTTTGAAAAATCATGACAAAAATCTTTCACATGATAATCTCTTTATTTTTAATCGCTTGCATCAGCTGCTGCTCGTCCCTGCAAGGATATCTTGTAACAAGCAGAGTGTGCATGAGTCATGCACTCACCTGCAAAGACGCATGATATACTTAGCACCATTAAAAACGCACCGGTGAGTTATGTACTGTATTTGCTGCAAATTGAAGAATCAATCGATTTTTATTGGTTTTCCCGTGAGATACGAGTAGAAATAGAGAAAAGCGCGTGGTATTGTAATCCCCATGTTTGCCACGTGGATGCGCCAAGCATTTCAGTAATAACGGACATTGAGTTGATTCTGAAGTGTACACTGATGCTTGACTTGTTCTTTTGGGTGTGTTCAGTAGCTTTCATAAGGCCAACCAAAAAAGCGAAAAATGTTACGGCATCAAGAAAATGGAACGGCTTGTGGCACAGGAAAGAGAAAAAGAGCCATGGGCATGTTACGGGCAGGTCTCAGCCGCCGAGAGGTGGTGCGCCATTTTCACTGTCACCGTTCAACAATCAGTCCGCTGTCTATCATTTTTCATTCTTTTGGTTGGCCTTATGAAAGCTACTGAACACACCCAAAAGAACAAGTCAAGCATCAGTGTACACTTCAAAAACAACTCAATGTCTGTTATTACTGAAATGCTTGGCGCATCCACGTGGCAAACGTGGGGATTACAATACCACGCGCGTTTTCGCCAATTCAGTACAGGTGACATTTACCACAGCATGACGACATGAGCTTCATGCTGGGAAAGATTTATGGTCTTGCATGCCAGGCAAAGTGCAGCAATCGCAGCCTACACTGAGTAGAGTGCTAGAAAGTGTAAAATCATGCAAAACTATTACTGGCCAAGATTGCAAGGAAATGTGGCAATTTGGAAGAGCAATACAGATAATGAATTCGTAGAGTAGGGCCTGCTAAATCGAATATTCCAATACTTGCCGGTGTGGCTGAACTAATAGCGTTGAACATTCCCCATGGCCTCAGGTGGTGAATTTGTTAGTACAACCTCCAGCTGACCATATTTAACCCCTTTGCGCAGAAGCCAAATCTGGCTATTTATGTGTTACCTTATTTAAAGCTGTATAATTCAAGATTGCAGCTTCACAGAGAGGAAGGGAATGGCTCCACTGAGTCAAGACCCTTGACGTGTTGTTGTAGAATTACATCGTATTTCAGTTCATTTTCATGATTTTGGTAGAGAAAAAGGGCTGCAAGTGTAAAAAATCTTCATGAAAATTCAGCATTGAAGTTGTAAAAAAATAATGCTGAGAACTGAAAAATGGCTGGGTCTTAAAACTATACATTTCTGGGATCTTTGACCACAAGTATAATTCTGCTGAACACTGAATTCTGAATGACCAATTCCCTAGGGGCCAAATAAGACACCTTTCCAGGTGGCTCCCCAAACTCGAAGATCCCTGAAAATGGCGCACTGTGAAATCATAAAATAATCATATATTTAACACAAATCAACTTTTGACGCATGAAATTCATTATGAATTAATGATTTTCTGGTTGAATTTAGCATGAGTTTATCAATATAGGAGCAGTTGGATATCAGTGGTCACCAGTAACCTCTCCAAACACAAAACATGCCTTTTCTCAATGATAAAGTTTAGAATTTTGTCCATTTTTCTTCCGAGTCCTACAAGCCAGCACACATACTCATTAAAGGAACTGCTTATTTAACGGTCAGAACATTCACCCTGCAATGAAAAGCTAGCAGCTCCCACTTCCGAGCTTGCAACCTTATATAAACACTTTCTTTTATGAGAGACGCGATAGCGCAGTGGTCAAGTAGGCTTGACTTGGGATTGTAAGGTCCTGAGTTCAAGCCCCGGCCACGACCTTTGCGGTGTGTTCTTGGGCAAAACACTTCACTTCCCTGCTCCACGTCTCACTCCACCACAGCAAATAGTCAGGGAAACTTGACTAAGAGCTAGGGGAGTACCTGCGATGGACTGGCATCCCATCCAGGGGGAGTGGGAATACTCCTAGTAGCTTCATGCCATGGAAACCGGCGTTAAGCACCGGCCTGTTGGGCCACTAGGCTCGTAACAGGCTTACTCTCTCACTTTATATTTTAACAGAACAGACATTCCACTACCAGGACAAAACCAAAAATGCCCCAACATACAGTAGCTATTATGAGCAAAGACTAATGGTTACACTTAGCCTACTAACCAAAGAGACAAACAAGTTCTGTGATCATCATGGCTATGGTAAACTGAGAATAAAAAACAGCTAGCCAGCTACCCATAGTTTTTGAAAATATTTAAAATTGCACTTACCCAAGGTGAACAAAAACCTCTCTCCCTCCTCCAGAAACACAACTGTATCGGGTAGAAGGAACCCTCCAGTCCTGTTTCATTCGGAATAATTCCCATTGAGCATATCCATGCCTCATTTAAATTCCGTAAATATACGTAACTGAACACTTCAGGCCGGTCTATTTTTCTTTGAAATCGTGTCATTTTCAGCTGCCCTATCGTGCGCAACATAAAGACAATACAACCTACCTTGCTCTTACGGAGATGTTCGTATACTCTTCTGTTTATCCAATCAATGTGTTTCAGTTACTGTGGAAAGTTTAAACTCTCTGGTATTGGATAAGAAATGAGTCGATCAATACATCATCACCGGGGAAGATTTACGTGGGCGTGAACTATAAGTGTGTGTTACGCAGATGAGCCTAGGTAAATAATTGAGTGATTGGCTATCAACATGAGTACATAGGAGGATGTAAGGGAGCGTTGAATTCGTTGATGGAGGAGTCTATGCGTAAATCCACGGTAGGGAACTATGCACTTTTGATATTTGATTATTATAATTAAAAGTAGAATGACACAGTATCAAAACCGTGTTCAATTTTTGCTTCAGAAAACCAATTTTCTTCACTACTATTTGGGATACCATTGGGTAACTATAACTGAAGTGGTTTCTACAGTGGACAACAATTTTTTCTGTAGCAAGAGATCATTTTTTTTTAAACTGCTGGATAGATACTATGGGCTAGTATATTGATGAGTTTGCACATCAGGCTTGGCTGAGGAGTTTAACTCATGCAACTCCTGAAAAATAGGGATGGGAGTGAACTTGTCCATATTCTAAACCGTGTTCGAGCTCGGCTTGCTAGTGAATATTCAATAACTGATCCGGGGGTGCCATCTAATGATAGAATATTGCTTGCATAAATTTGCAGCTCCACGTCCATGGGCGGACACATCTGCAGAAAGGGGTTAAGGCTAGTGAGCCTCAGAAGTTTTTTTTTTTGGCCATGCAGTTGCATGCTAAGTATATGGAATGGAGTATTTGCATCCATTACCTCAATTTACCAGGACACAGCGACTAGCATGACGCCTGCCAGGGGTTATGAAATGACATGGATCATAGCAATCATGCTTTAAGGCAGATGGTGTCAGATTCTAAGTGGTTATAAGCAGTATGGTCCTTAAAGGCTGTATCAGCGATATGACGTCACCATTGTTGACAGTTGAAACACTCTCAAAACACAACAGAGCCGCTGGCCCCTCCCCTTCAGGAGCTTGGAACATGAACGCGCTTTTCTTAAAGTGAAACGTCTGAGTAAAGCTGCTTTCACACCAGACGCGAAACGAATTTTTTGCGAGACAGATTACATTCAAAGTCAATGCAAAGACGCGAATACACGCGAAACGTGTATCTTAGCGCGGCATTACAAAATGAGTATTAACAACATCACATGGATCACCACTTTTAGCTAAACTTCCCTGCAAAAAAATGTGCTATAGGACTTCCTATAAATGTGCTATAGGAATCCAATAGAACTTTAGTACCTCAAGTCCTACAGAAAATCTCTAGAGGACTTTTTTTTTTTTTCAGTTTGGCATCTTAAATCCCACCCAAATTTGGAAGCCAACCACATACAAAGCAACCATTTTATATGACATTTCCCAGCAATTGTTTCCCAACTTGCATCCCTGTAGCACAATGACCACTCTAGTGCTACTCTGACTGGGGCCCGAACCCAGACACTTCTGCTCTGCAATGCAGTGCTTTAACCAAGTGAGCCATTCAGAAGCTTGTATATTTGTGGTTAGAAATAACCTCTAGATGTATAAAGATGGTAGGAATAAGTCTCAGCAGACCTCAAATTGTATTCAAATTAATTCTAAATCTGTATATAATCTGCAATCACATGCATGTGAATGGAAAGGCATAATTTGATTGAATTTTTAAAATTAAGGGAAAAATTCAAAAGGTCAAAATTTCAACGTAATTCTGTCTTTGTTAGCAATAGAGGAACACGAGTTTTCCATTATAGCATAATAAAGTTGTAATGCCTTACATTTATATTTTTGAGTTGCTGCAGAGGAAATGGAAAGAGGTCTTCATATACCGTAACTGAAATACTGCTAAGTTGTGTGGTCAGTCAGTCAATCAATCGTCTGATCAGAGAATCAATGAGTAGGTATGTGCCTGGTACCCCATGTGCTTAAGCACACCTTAAAGTTAATAGGGACACAATTTCCTTGCTACTTCAGTATCGTGGATATCACTGCATATTGCACATTTTCATACCATTAGTCCGGTTTCTCACTTCTAAAACCCAGGTACACATAAGGTAAATTGACCCTTCGACAGAGCATTGCAAGGAGTCATAAGATTTATTTTTATTTTATTTAAGATGTCTTTCCCATTAAGCTTTTGTTCTATTAGAAGGTCCTAAAGACCATCAAAGTCCTATAGAACAGGTTTTTCAACTAGGGTATTCTGTAGGACGGTTTTATAGAACAGCAATAGGACTTTCTTTTCCATAGAGGTGCTCTATAGGTTTCTAGCAAATTCCTATAGAACACATGGAAAATCCTATAGAACATGCTGTTCTGCTAAAATGTTCTGTAGAGTTCCATTGATGTTCTATAGAGTTCTATAGAATTCTATAGAATTCCATAGAAGTCCTATAGAACATTTTTTGCAGGGTTATCACGTGGTTATACATTCATCGACAAATTTCAACTCTGAGTACCAACCAGAGAAAAAATGTTATTACACGAACACAAACTCTGCTTTGATCAGACAGAATTAGCAAACTCACAAGCTTGCCAACTGAGAGTTAGCAAAGGTTGCTAACTCGCTCCAAAGAGGAAATATCAATCTCTCTACTGTTTGATTCATTCTGACCAGCATGATCTATGCGAGATAGCCTTACAAAAACAATACACGGGCTTTCCTCAATTTTGCTCGGATGACAATTTACAGTTCACATCCAATCGAGTTAGCACCAGCTCTACTCACCTGTCCAGTAGAAACAAGGCGACCTGGGCGTCAGAATTAAAACCATTCAACTCCCGGAATTCTCTCCAATGTTGGTATGCTTTCCCTATGTTTATTCGGGACTTCGCATAGCTGTGATGGAGTTCCGTTTTCCTCGACATGCACTCGTTCGAGCGTCTCTTTTTCGGTTTAGCTTCCACCATGCTTAACATGAGTGCCACTGTTCGTTTCATTGCTCAGTCCCACCCACTTGCCGTGCATGAGCACGGAACTGGCGCAGAAGACCCACCCTGCCCTCCGATTCGTTGGAACACTTTTGATGAAGTTTTGGGAGGCGGGTAGGTCACCTCGAGTTTTTGTATCTTTCTCAGTGTCTACCTGGCTGTAGGTGGACTACAGAGACCGGATTTTTTCACCGCTCATTCATAAGACGAGCTGCTAACAGTTCGTGAGGAAATATGTCCTGTACGTGACAAATTATGTTTTGGCTCAGAATCGCTGATACAACCTTTAATAATGAAAACATTACTATGCGATTACAATTCGGTCCGGTTATTTAAAGCACTGCCACGTGTCCTGAAGCGCTAAGGCTAATGAGGCGATAGTCATCTGAATGATGGGATAATAATCAATAATGATCAGAAACAATACCCATCGCCAACAACAGTGCTGCCTTAAATAGCTGCAGACCCAAAACTTCAACTAACTAATGAGTTCCCTTGCTCTTTGATGCAAAAATGCACAGTCCCTAAACAACAAAGGCCTATATCAATCTATGTAATAGTTTTAATTAAGAGTGAAAGAGGCAACAATGTTGGGAACAGCAAGTATAATTTACTTACTGTGCATTTGAAATGTCTGATTACTATTACCACCTGGTACAGAGCAGAGACAGAGATCCACTTGACATCAGATGAAGTAGCTTACGCTGACCAATTTCACAAGAAAACTGGAGGAGCCGTACAAAGAACAAACAAAGCTGATCGTTTAAGTTGTTGGGCTGAATTGAGCCATTTCTTCTGACCAGCCTGGCTCCCGTGCCTGACTGAACTAACGCTGAAGCTCAATTTATTTGCGAGAGTCTACTTTATATTTCCTGTTTGCAATGGCCCATTGCTTTTCTTTCGCCTGCATATTTAAACAGTGGAAAATGACGCCTCTAGTGTTGGCCTGTGCACTGAACAAACTGTCGGCGTTATCATTACTAAAACACTGCCATGATGCGAAACTGAAAGAAAAAACTTTGAAAGTTTAAACCCCTGTTTGAAAGCGTACAAAAGATTTGAAACTTTGGAACTAAGTTTTGAAGGTGTATGTAATGTTTTGATAGGCTGAAAAAAAATGTCAGATCTCTGAAAACATTATTTTGTATTTGAATTTTCATTCCAAATCTCGACAACTTTTCTTTGTTTTTTTCTTTTTCTTCATCACAACTACAGCACTGTTTTTACAGTGTTTCAACAACACATTTTCAGAGTTTCAAATTTGGCACCGTTTTCCCGCAGTAAAATTCTGTTATCCAGTTTTGAAAACTTGTAAATGGAGATCTGAAAACTGGTGTGAATATATTTAGAAAAAAGTGTTGGAAAGTTGAAACGTGAGTTTCGAAAGGGCGAATCTCTGTTTTGAAAAATGTGAAGGTGTATATAGTGTTTTGGCAGCCTTGAAAAAAAATTCAAATCTCTGCAAACATTATTCTGTATTTGAAAATTCATTCCAAATCTCAACAACTTTTCTTTGTTTTTTTTATTCTTCTTCACAACTACAGCACTGTTTTTACAGTGTTTCAACAACACATTTTCCGAGTTTCAAATTTGGCACTGTTCTCCCACAGTATTATTTTTTTATCCAGTTCTGAAACCTTGTAAATGGTAATCTGGAAAAAAAAACCCTCTGAAAAAAAGATTTGAAACTCTGAAAGAAGTTTTGAAACTGAAAAAAAAACCCCTTCTGAAAGTCTGGGGAAAAAAACCCTGAAGCTCTGAAACTAAGCTCTGAATCTCTGTAAAAAAGTTTTGAAACTCTGAAAAGAGGAGGCGGGATTTGGTGTCAACCTTCTCAGCCTATTGGTTGCTGAAGTAAGCTTATAGTCCAATGACATGTCACGACATACGAGATTGACAGACTGCTCCACCAATGCTTTGACAAAGCAAGAGTAGGAAAGCTCTGAGGAGAGCATGCCAGTCAGTCACAAGAGGGAAGCAGAAGAAGGAGACAACAAACACAAAGTCGGTGGTCAGATGAGAAGAAGAACATGCTACCATGGCAAGTAGTAGAGAGGTGAGCAACTTTTATTGTTATTGTGTTGTATGAATTAACATTAGGATAACAACCATGTGAAGAGCAGAAAGAATGGACTGTCGCTGTCATGCTAATGGGTTAGCTAACGGGTTAGCATACAGGCTAACGCGCGAATCGCTGACGATGCAGCAGTCAGAACTGAGAATGGAAGGTTTCAAACCTTCACCAGCGTTGTGTTTTACTCTTTCATCCCGCCCCAGGTCCTAAATTCCTCCAGGATGAAAGAGATTTAATATAATTTTTTTTTTCGTTTGGCAAATGACAAACTTAACCGAGCACTGACGGCCTACAATGGAGTCTGTAACACTGCTGCACAAAATAGACTAGACGCCGAAATGATCGTTGCAGGGCGCGAGCCGGCTGCGGAGGTGCACGGCGTGGCACGTTTGGTGTGTCCCCGGCATGAGTGACAGTAACGTTAGGTCAGGCATGAGAGGATACGCTCCGCTGTAGCCAGTCAACGCTTGGTTATGTTTGTCATTTGCCAAACGAAAAAACAAAGTATATTAAATCTCTTTTGTCCCGGGGGATCCTGGGGAATTTAGGACCGGGGGCGGGATGAAAGGGTAAAACACAACATTGGTGAAGGTTTGAAACCTTCCATTCTCAGTTCTGACCGCTGCATCATCAGCGATTCGCGCGTTAGCATGACAGCGCCAGTCCGTTCTTTCTGCTCTTCACATGGTTATTATCCTAATGTTAACCCTTTAAGGCCTAATGCAAAAATCCCAGCAGAGAATCATGCTGCCATGTTTACCATAGTAACCTGTATTTGGGCTGAAGCACAGCTTCTCAGCTTTTAGGAACAGTTGCAATTTTTTTTCTATTGCGCAAAACTTACAGTAATTACGGTACTTTCAAAATTACGCGCATATCTGTGTCGGCAACGACACGTTCTTAAAATGCGCACATGCTATCCCGGTTTAAATGGGTTAATTCATACAACACAATAACAATAAAAGTTGCTCACCTCTCTACTACTTGCCATGGTAGCATGTTCTTCTTCTCATCCGACCACCAACTTTGTGTTTGTTGTCTCCTTCTTCTGCTTCCCTCTTGTGACTGACTGGCATGCTCTCCTCAGAGCTCTCCTACTCTTGCTTTGTCAAAGCATTGGTGGAGCAGTCTGTAAATCTCGTATGTCATGACATGTCATTGGACTATAAGCTTACTTCAGCAACCAATAGGCTGAGAAGGTTGACACCAAATCCCGCCTCCTCTTTTCAGAGTTTCAAAACTTTTTTACAGAGATTCAGAACTTAGTTTCAGAGCTTCAGGGTTTTTTTTCAGTTTCAAAACTTCTTTCAGAGTTTCAAATCTTTTTTTCAGAGGGTTTTTTTTTTCCAGATTACCATTTACAAGGTTTCAAAACTGGATAACAAAATAATACTGCGGGAGAACAGTGCCAAATTTGAAACTCAGAAAATGTGTTGTTGAAACACTGTAAAAACAGTGCTGTAGTTGTGAAGAAGAAAAAAAAAAAAAACAAAGAAAAGTTGTAGAGATTTGGAATGAATTTTCAAATACAGAATAATGTTTTCAGAGATTTGAATTTTTTTTCAAGGCTGCCAAAACACTATATACACCTTCAAATTTTTCAAGACAGAGATTCACCCTTTCGAAACTCATGTTTCAACATTTCAACACTTTTTTCTAAATATATTCACACCAGTTTTCAGATCTCCATTTACAAGGTTTCAAAACTGGATAACAAAATTTTACTGTGGGAGAACAGTGCCAAATTTGAAACTCTGAAAATGTGTTGTTGAAACACTGTAAAAAGAGTGCTGTAGTTGTAAAGAAGAAAAAGAAAAAACAAAGAAAAGTTGTAGAGATTTGGAATGAAAATTCAAATACAAAATAATGTTTTCAGATATTTGAATTTTTTTTAAGCCTATCAAAACACTATATACACCTTCAAAACTTAGTTCCAAAGTTTCAAATCTTTTGTACGCTTTCAAACAGGGGGTTTCAAACTTTCAAAGTTTTTTCTTTCAGTTTCGCGTCATGGCAGTGTTTTAGCTCCATACATTACGACCAGTCTCCTTTGCTGTAAAGTAATGATTATTTGCTCTAATGCAGAGGTGCTCCATCAGATGGCATGGAGGGCCAGAGGGTGGGCAGGTTTTCACTCCAACTAATCATTACAATTGCATGAAAACGTGCAAACTCTCAGCCCTTCATGGCGAATAATTAGGCACCACTGCTCTACTACAATGCTATCTATAACAGCTGTCTGTCACAAATTCGCACAAGGTTGGGGGTGTGTCTACAGCACTGAGCTAGCGCAATGCATAGTGGTAGTTGTCTTTACAGCAAATGCATATTGAAGCTATGGGGGGAGGGGGGGTGGGATTGCATGAATATCTCGAGCTGCTGTGGGAAAAATTTTATGGTTTGTGTGCTGAGCGACTTATTTATTCAAAGCCTACCCTTTGAAACTAAAGATGATTTGATTATCGGCAAGTTGCGCCTTTTACCCAATCCCCAACCCTCAACTTAACCCTACCCCCAATCCAAAAATGTCCCCACATTTGTTTTTTTCAGAGAAACATGCATCCAGTTTTCTGTGAACCACACGCACACCAGGTTCACTGAGGAACATACACACATTTGGTTTACTGAGGAACATGTACACATCCGGATCAGTAATGAACATACACAATTTATTTCAAGGCAGGCAGAGGTGACGGTCACAAATACAGCATACAGGTGTTGGAGCAGATGACAGCATAGGCTCTGCAAAATTTATAGACGTTGTATAAAATATTAACTCAAGTTGAAATAAAAAGAAAACATGGAGAAATTTAAGCAAGCAAATGAGCTTATGAATGTGTAGCAGAAATTGGCAGGGTATCGGGATGGTTTTCCTGCTCATCAGAATGCTCAAATAATGACTGCACTACCTTAGATCACAGGGGATGAGCCATGGCATGAGGAGATGAGGCCGATACTAGAAAAGTATTAGCAATACTTGTCTACTAGGTGACGTGCCTGCATATCCATTGCAATCGTGGGAGCAATTAAAATGGGCCACTACTTGCAGATACCAGCAAGATACAAGCAAATAATCTGACATTGGTTGCCTGCTAGGCAACGTGGTTGGCGCCAATTCAGTACAGGTGATATTTACCACAGCTTGACGACAGGAGCTTCATGCTGGAAAAGATTTATGGTCTTGCATACCAGGCAAAGTGCAGCAATCGCAGCCACCACTGAGTAGAGTACTAACATGCACAATGTTTGCGTGGCAGTGGGTGAGTGCAACAGTGGGAGATGGGAATGTAGCATTACCCAGGTACTTTTCGGTAGATTCTGTTGGTTCTGTCCGGAAGTCAAAAGGAATAAGTCCATCAAAGTGCTGGAGTCTGTGGAGAACAGGGTTGACCTTAATTAAGCACTGTACAAATCTCTTTCCGTGTGAATGTGTGTGTGAGTACATAAATACACAAGATCAGCCCTTAGTCTCTTCTGAAAACCTGGTGAGCAGCTGGAGCTGGTTGGATGCAATGTTCATGTCCTGTAGGCGCTGCTTTCACCATGATAGGATTACCTTGGGACTGTACAGATGAGTCAGAGAAAATGCTTTAATCAGGAATAAAGCAGTTTCTTGTTATCTTATTTTGCATTTGGGAAATTAAGATAACCATGAGAAAATCCTGTGCTCATCTCCAGTTCAACCTGCAGTAGTCCACAAATGAACCTGTGCTAGTCTTTAATGAACATGCTCCTTAGTGAAAATACTTAATCACGCGGCAGTTCCAACACACAAATACTCTTCCAGTCTCTGTGTGCCAGTACAGTTCAACAGCTGATGACATTGTTGAACTAGTAGTCTTACATACCAGCCATTTCCCGGTGCGCTGATGCATTAAATACACCGATGAGCCAAAACATTGAAACCACACACAGATGCAGCGAATAAGGTTCGATTTTCTCGTTACAATGGCACATGGCAAGGTTTGCAGACAGATCTTAGATGGTAAGCGAACAGTCAGTTCTCGTATTGAATGTATCAGATGTGCGAGAAATGGAAAATTAATGATTTTCACAAGGGCCAAATTGATTTACAACTTGTAAATCTCTTCCCGCTCGGCTGAATGTTGTTACATGGTCGTTCCCTACTGAATGAGTGACATGTATTCAACCCCTCTAGTTCATGTGAAAATTGCTGGATTGAGAAGTCTCTTTCGTACTGAAATCCAAGTCATATGTACAAACGTACACAACCCGTCCAAAAAAAAAAAGTTGCACACTATAATATTTTGTTGGGTCACCTTCAGCTTTGATCATGGCACACATTCATTGTGTTATTGTTTCGATAATCTGTTACAATATTACAACATTAATTTCCAACCAGATCTGCATTCATTTTTGGCCAAGGTACTATATTGACGATGAGTGAGTCAAAACACTCTGTTAGCCGTCCCCAGCACATCCCAAAGACTTTCAATTGGTTGAGGTCCATACTGAGGTGGCCAATTCGTGTTTGAAAATGATTCCTCATACTCGATGAACCACTTTTTTTTACAATTTGAGCCCGATCAATCTTGGCACTGTCATCCTGGATCCTATGCCATCAGGGATTAAAAAGTCCATAAATGGGTTACTGGTCACTCAGTATATTAAGGTAGTCTGCGGAATTAATTTTATTGCAGAACAGGGCTGAGCCTAGACTTGACATATTGAAGCAAGCCTCCAGAAGCCTGTACACTAGGAACTATGCATGCCGAGTGCATTGCTTTCTGGGTCTAACCCAGACATGCCTATCACTCTGAATTTGGGTAAATCTGGACTCATTAGATTGCATGACCTTTTTCCATTGCTCCTCCGCCCAATCTTTATGCTCCCTTGCAAACTGAACTCGTTTTTCCCAATAAGCCTCACTAATACATGGCTCTCTTGTGGCAACACAGCTGTTTAGTCTCAGTCCTCCAAGTTATTGTTGCATTGTGCGAGTTATGTTCTTACTTAAGCATGAGTTGTACTAATGAGTTATTTTTACATGTAACTTCACAGAGTATTTTAGTGATCTCAGATCAGAATCAGTCATGATTTTTCTCCAACCCATTTCTTACACCAAGTTGACAGTTCACTACTATCCTTCCAGGTTTTAAGGAATTGTTGGCTAGTTCCTGACCCAAGTCCTGTGATTTCAGCTGCTTTCTTTGCTTGATGCTGGCCAATAATTTGCCCCTCTTGAAACACAGTAAAATCTTTTCAAGGACCATGAGATACGTCTTCCGACATGGTTTTTTACGAAAGAAGAAGTTGAAACATACCTGAACAGTTTCATAGCAATCAACCACAAGGGGGAGCTACAAATGCATAAAATAGCCTAACATAACACAAATCAGACTAAATATCATAAGTTGTTGGTCCAATCATTACACTGGCAAAACAGATCCACATAAATACCTGCAACATACTCTTAAAGTGGTTTTTAATTAAGCTGTTAATGCTTTCAACTACTAATGGTCTTTCTTGGCTTGAACCCCGGAATTGCCGCTTGCGGCTATATTTTCTTACTGAATTTATATTAAACTGTAGGTCATGTAGAATGGCACAGTCATTAAAAAAACATGAAATAAGGGGAAAAAATGAAAAGAACCCTGTTCAAAGTGTGCATACCATTAGTTCTTAATACTGTGTATTGCCACCTTTAGTATCAATAACAGCCTGCAGTCTTTTGTGATAGTAGTCAATGAGGCCCCTAATTCTCTCAGGTGGTATAGCTGCCCATTATTCCCTGCAAGATGCCTCCAGCTCCTGCAAATTCTTTGGTCATCTTGCATGAACTGCACGTTTGAGATCTCCCCAAGGCGGCTCGATGATATTGAGGTCAGAAGACTGTGATGCTAACTCCAAAACCTTCACCTATCTCTTCTGTAACCACTGGAGGGTCAACTTGGCCTTGTGCTTTGGATCATTGTCATTCTGGAAAGTCCAATGTTCCCATACGCAGCTTTTGTGCTGAAGAATGCAAATTATCTGCCAGTATTTTCTGATGGCATGCTGCATTCATCTTGCCATCAATTTTTTCAAGATTCTCTCTGCCTTTAGAGCTCACACACCCCAAAAACATCAAAGAGCCACCACCATGTTTTACAGTGGGAATTGGTATATTTTTCACCATGATTGCTCACCAAACATAGCGGTTATGGTTTTGACTATAAAGTTCTATTTTGGTCTCGTCACTCCAAATGACAGTAATCCAGAAAGTTGTGAGGTGTGTCAAGGGGCCTACTGCACAAAGGTCAGATCCTGAGATCCTAGGTCAATGTCAAAACAGCAGTTGCCATATCTCAAACAGAGCATCGCAGGTTTAAAGGGGACCTATTATGCTGATCCTTCTTTTAATACATATTAGTAATGCTATAATGTTGGTTGTCCATGCTCAACCTCTGAAAAGTTTCTAAACATAAGATACAGGGGTTTTGCCTTAATCCAAGAACGTGATTTCGTGAGCGTGATTTCCTCTCTGAACAGCTCCTCCCGAGATCTTCACGAGATCTGGGTAAAACCTGACGTCAGGTTGTGCCATCCAATTAGTAAAGACCTAGCCAGAGCCAATCATGGCGCTGGACCTGCCCACACCGGAAACTATTCTAGCAGGCACTAACAACAGCAGATCATACTATGCCTTAGCAGCATCTTCACTTTTGGAAATACAAAAGAAGAACCGCAGATCATTTGAGGTGCAATTTTGTCAGTATCTCTCCCAAAGCTGCTTGTCCGTTTACTTTTGGACGCAAAGAAAAACAACAATTTTTATTCCAAAAGACGATGCCACCAGAAGTCAGTGGGTAGCTTTTTTTGTTTGCTGGCAGCAAAAAGCCACGGCCAAAGGGAACGTTAGCTGATTGTGCTCAGCATTTTACCAAAGACAGCTTTATCAATAAAGGATAATTCCACACAGGATATGCATTTCAGCTGCTTCTCAAACCTGAAGCAGTTGCATCGATCAAGCGCTCGGAGCCACAAGCTGTAAGTAACGATATAACAGCAAATAATGTAAGTGAAGCTAACGTGTTACGGGTGGCTAGCAGGACCGCTAGCGATAGTTAGCACTAACAACTGGCCTCAAACGCAGGCTTGGTAAAATATCTGAAGATAAAGCCTGTATCGGTCGCGACTGTCCATGACTCACAGACACAGAATCTGTAAGTTGCTTTTACTGCAAAAGCCAACCTGACGTGATAGCCAGTTGATTGTGGCTGTAGCACAGCGGCTAACGTAGCCAAGTTACTGTTGCTAATGTTTGTGTCCTAAATATGCAAGAGTGATATCAGGGCAAATTCTACAGAAGGTGTGTGAACATAAACCTCATTTGAAGCTAACTTTTAATACTTGTTTGTAATTTGGATGCTTGGTACAACTGTTCACAGTAACAGAACTTGCTGTCTGTAAAACCTGTATTGCAAGGGTTTGTCTTTGTGGTTATGACCGCTCGGTTACCAGCTACTGCATGTTAGTTTGCGTGTTGTGCTAATTAAAAATGCTCCTGGTTAACTTATATGCAGTAATTCTGATCGGTATGCTTGTGTTACTTCAGTAAGCATCAATGTGGCAGTTTCATCATAACGTTGCCCGATTGTAGCCACTACAGTTAGTGATCGCTTCACTTATCCATGACCGGGATCAGCAGGATACTTCACAAATGTCTGAGCAAGCTCTCTGGTGCTACCATGAAAGCAATGCGAAACGCAGAAGCTCTACCGGTTTACAAATGATTTCACTGCACTACCTTGACATAATTTCATCCCCCTTTAGAAACTGTTGTGGCTAATAAAAAAAGCGAAAAAAAGGCGGAGATTAAATAGGTAATTCTTTCCTGTAGAAGTGATCGATTCGCTAGCTCCACATAAGCAACTTGTCCGCTTAACGGAACGTATGGTTTGCAAAACCTGTATTATGTTCATAACATAACCGAGCTCGACTGTATTATGTTCATAACATAACCGAAGCTCTCTCTAGCTGTCGCGTACTATCCATAAAGCTGTTTTCACATCGGACTTAAACGAATTTTTTCGCGACAGATTACATTCAAAGTCAATGTAAAGACGCGAATACGGGCATGTCAAGCCGCTTTCACACCGGACGCGAAACAAATTTTTCGGGCGACAGATAACATTCAAAGTCATGACCACTTATCAGCTACTGCATGTTAGTTCCCCTGCTCTGCTAATTAAAAACGCTCCTGGTTAACTTATATGCAGCGATTCTGATCGGTATGCTTGTGTTGCCGGTAAGCATCAATGTGACAGTTTCATCATAACGTTGCCTGATTGTAGCCACGACAGTTGAAGCTAACTGGAGAGGTGCTGTATGTGTCTGCCGAGTTGGGCTGCAGTTAGACCAGACGTAGGTTTTGCAAAGCTTGGGGTGAGTTTTTGGGTGCTTGTGAAACGATCGCTTTACTTATCCATGACCGGGGTCAGCCTGATACATCCCCAATGTCTGAGCAAGCTCTCTGATGCTACCGGTGAAAGCAATAGGGAAAAGCACAGGCTATAACGTGTATGGTATCACAAACGATTTCTCTGCATTGCTGTCGATTGAATATTAAATCGGCGACTGAATATTAAATTATTTCCTGTAAAAGTGATCGATTCGCTAGCTCCACATAAGCAACGGTTCACGAGACGGAACTTACGGTCTGTAAAACCTGTATTATGCTCATAACATAACCGAGCTCTAGCTTGCTCTCGCAAGACAATCCATAACGCGCCCATTCTCCATGAGGAAACGCTTTTGTCATTCCGGACGTAAGTAAGTAAACCATTACCACGGGCAATTTCGAAAAAGGCCGTTAAGCCTGGAGCTTTCGCCCCTCCGTCATATACCAGCGCAGGAGCTGTTCGTTGCTCCACGCTAACAACACACCACAGCTATGCACACGACCCAGCAGGTCCTAATACACGCCGAAGCAGTCCATAAGCTGTTGGTCCACTTTTAGCTGCTCCTCACTGTCCATGTTTCCCTCTAAACTCAGACCCACCGGATTTCTACGGTCTCCGGTCTACACTTGGGCATGTCGACCCGTTCTACAAATGTGACTATATGGGGTGGATTCTAGCTTCCCCTGCATCCTAGCTAGGAGTAGAAAAACCGCGGTACTCACCAACTGTTGCCATAGCAAACTGTAGCCGATTGCAAATTTGAGCTTGCGCTGACAGATATTCGCACTGCGTCCTCCACTTTCGCCGCCGCGTTTGTTAGAACAAGATCATGTCATTAGATCTATATCCAAGTTGCCTGCCGCTTCCTTATCAGATTGCAGATGTGTCTCAGGTTTCACTCTGGGGAGCCGGACACGGAAAACTGCGTTCTGCAGCCTCCTCCCGCCCAAATCCGCCCTCCATAGAGCTGGCCAGTCAGAAGAAAGTGGGTACACGGGTAATGGGGGCCATAGCGGAAGAGCCACCCCAGTGAGGCGTTTCAGGCAGAGACTACAATGTACTACAAATGCAGTTTTTTGAGGATGGCAGTATGAGCGAAATAAATACCCTTTTTTTACTTTGCGTGATCAGGAGTACTCTAGGGGAGTCAAAGACCAAAATATAAACTTGGAAAAATAGCAAAATAGGTCCCCTTTAATTGATTGCACAAAACAAACACTGGGTGGAGGAAGATTGGCTAAGTCAAGCCAGCTGCTGTTGATCCTGCTGAGTGCCTGAGATCGATCACAGAATCGCTGCTCATCACCATGGATACTCATCAGATGCAGCAGACGCCTGCGCCAGCTTTCACTCAAAGACCGTGTTCAGACTGATGGATGACGATGTCTCTGAAATGCCTCTGCTACTCCTTCAGTTTCTGTCTGAATGGTGCAAGGTGTTTGAGAGGAGTATTAAAGTGAGCTAAACTAAAGTTAAAGTAAACTCCGGAGGTGTTTCAGCAGATGTACTTCGGCGTCTGTGTGAATGGAATAAGCTGTCTTTGCCAGGCAGATTTAAGATATAACATCGAGACTAGAAAATGGGCAGACGTGATTTTGCATAAAATGCATACCTGAACTACCAAGCAAACCCAAGTGCTTACAAATTTTTGCAAGCATATTTTTCCTTATATACCACAATTTTGCAACAAGCCCTTTTTTTGTCCAGCACAAACTCTGAAATGATAGTTTGATTAAGAAGACGTTTCCAGACTAGTTGACTTTATTTTCTGCTTTTAATCACTTCTGATGGAGGCATATTCAAATTAAACTGTAAAATGTTTAAGTCAGAAAATAGCTTCAAGGAGCCTCCTGAAAATGTTTGATTCCAGTATCGCAAAGCAAGCATCACTGCACTCTTATCCGGTGCTAAGGCAACGACTCTACATTTCTCATCGCAGTCTGAATGGCATAAGATGGAGAAAAGTAGCAGCAGTGCTGTATGAACGGGGTTGCTACAGTGATTTAAGAACACTTCAGCTATGCCTTTTTCTCTCTGAATACGACCAAACTGAACTAGAAATGCTTATGGAGGCATATGAGAAATACAAAAGGACTCATCAAAAAAAGGGAAGCACAGCAGCCGCCAAGAAGCAGAGGGCAAAAGGGTGGCAGGCAGTCGCCGACCAGCTCAAGGTATTTGACTAGGCTACTAAATACCCTTAACCTTAGTAAATGACCTCAGAAGAGGTTCCTACTTAGTTGGCATTGTTGACATTTGCATTCTTGACTGTGAAAGTTCTGAAATGGACTGACCCATAGTTATGCGCATGCATGTGGCCTTTCAATTTTTGTCAGCCTCGCATATTGAATATTGCGGTGTGGCTATTAAAATGTAGTAGTAGTGCAGCATGCTGCTATTCATGTACACTACAGGCCAAAAGTTTGGAAGCAAGATCAAATTTGTACAAAAAAAGATCATAGTTTCATTGGCATACTTTGCAACAAAATCAACATGATTATTATATAAAGTCACTTATCAGAAAACATTTTTACTCAAATTATCAGGCCCATATTACTAGGCCCATGGTCCTAGTGCCCGCCGGATTGCCGTTGGCATCCGGTGGGCTGTAAACCATGACATAAAGTGAATAATGCAAACTGCGATTTGTTTTTTACTTTTTCACAGAAGTTGTGACTCTTGCAAATCCTCTCAACCCAAAAACTAAGCCCCTCCTTTCTTTTGTTAACATTTATTCAGCAATGGTCTGGTAACATCAATGTATACAGTACCTAGAGGTAAATAGAGGAAAATGGTGCATATCAATGAAAGAAAAGTCTAATCATCAGGGTTCCCCCTGGGTTCTGAAAAATATTCTCCACTTTCTCCCTTAAGAAATAAAGTAAAAAAAAATTCTTCACTTTATCAAAGTCATCATTTTTAGTCGTCATTTTTTATAAATCACTCATGGACTTTATAAAACTTTGAAAAGCCTTCAAAGCGGACAAAGTGCATGCAGGATGAACAAGGTCTAACCCCATATATTTGCGTTATAACAGGTCTCTCCATTATACTTTCGATTGCATATATAATTTTGGGTCCATTCAAGTCAAACCTCAAATAATGTTGGCCCTGTGGACCATAAAAGCTGCATTAAAACCTCTTGAGCATTTAGCATGGAATTTATTCAAAAGACTGACAATAGAAATCCCTATAAACCCTTAATTTCTTTATTTTTTTCCTTAACATTTTTATCAATGCAGCCATTTTTGGCATCCCAAAATTAAAAAGGGACCCACCCTTTAAGGGCAATAGAGAGGCCTCACAAAAATGCTAAATTGGACTTGGGGTGAGCTCAAAATTTTGTGCTGTTGGAATCCACTTTTCATCCACTTCTCTCTATGAAATGCTTTCTGGTTACTGCACTGTCCGAAACCACCATGTGATGCTAAGCTGGTAAACCCACAGCCCCCCAGCGGTAGCAAGCACCACGGGATTTATATAATTCAGTCATAATTACAATATTACGCCTAGCGGATTAACACGCATTACTATTGGTCAAAAACTTGGCGTCCATTCGGTCATAAGGTGTAGTCTATTTTTACAAACACATTGCTGCTACTTGCACTGAGTTTTTGAAAATCGTTGAATGCATAGCCATTTCAGTCATAATAGAGTTTAAAAGAGTGAAACGCCCCTCTAACATTATAAGCCACTCGTTAAGAAAAATAATTGCTTGGAGCTCGTTAAAATTTTGCGATAGCAATTCCAGTTGAACATTCCAGTTGAATTTTCGTGCGAAAAATTTGTTTCGCGTCCAGTGTGAAAGCGGCTTGACGTGCCCATAACGCGTGTATTCGCGTCTTTGCATCGACTTTGAATGTAATCTGTCGCGCGAAAAATCCGTTTCGCGTCCGGTGTGAAAGCGGCTTATCGCGCCCATTTCCCGCGAGCAAACGCTGGTCATTTTGACGCAATAAGTAAACCATTACCACGGGCAATTTCCAAAAAGGCTGTTTAGCCTGGAGCTGTCGCCCCTTCGTCATATACCAGCACAGAAGCTGTTCGTTACTCCACGCTAATGACACACCACAGTTATGTACACGAACCAGCAGGTCCTTATAATACACCCCGAAGCAGTCCATAAGTTTTTGGTCCATTTTTAGCTGCTCCTCACTGTCCATGTTTCCCTCTAAACTCAGACCCACCGGATTTCTACGGTCTCCGGTCCACACTTGGGTATGTCGACCCATTCTACAAATGTGTCTGTATGGGGTGGATTCTAGCTTTCCCTCAATCCTAGCTATAGAGTAGAAACACCGGTGTACTCACCATAGTAGCCGTAGGTAGACAGCAAATTCGAGCTTGAGCTGCCAGACTTTTGCACTGCGTCCTCCACTTTTGCGGTTGCGTTTATTAGAACAAGTTCTTTTCATTAGATCTATACACATGTACTGCGTTTGATCGCGGAATTTGCCCGTAGATTCCTTCTCAGATGGTAGACGCGTCTCAGTTTCATTCTGTGGAGGCGGACCCGGAAAACTGCGTTCTGCTGCCTCGTCCCGCCTAGATCCGCCCTCCACAGAGCTGGCCAGTAAGAAGAAACTGGGCATACGGGGAGTGGGGGCCATAGCGGAAGAGCCGCCCCAGCGAGGCGTTTCAGGCAGAGACTACAATGGACTACAAATGGGGTTTTTTGAGGGTGGCAGTATGAGCTAAATAATGACCCTTTTTTGGACTTTGAACGACCAGGAGTACTCTAGGGGAGTCCAAGATCAAAATATAAATTTGGAAATGTAGCATTATAGGTCCCCTTTAAATAAACTGCTGATTAAACGGTCAGAACATTCACCCTGCAATGAACGCTACCAGTTCCCACTTCCGAGCTCACAAACTCATTCAACACTTATAAGGAACAAGTACAACTCACTAACTCAGTAATATCTGAATTCTGAAATTTACTTTATTTTAACAGAACAGACATTCCACTTCCAGGGAAGATCAAACAATATATGCCTCCCGTGATTCAACAGAACGGTGCAATGAACATACCAGGGGGTCCACCCAAATGCATGGGCAGTTCACGTTTTAAACAGGAAAAAAACCTCAGCATTCGACTTTGTTGAATATGGTGTACATTCCAAAACAAAATGCAAAAGTAGCAGCCTAACCTTTTTCATTGAATCCCTCCTCCAGAGGCCGATGTGTCCAGTAGAAGGAACCCTCCGGTCCTGTTTCATTCGAAATAATTCCCATTGACCATGTCCTTATCTCATTTAAATCCTGTAAATGTAACTGAACACTTCAAGGCCAGTTTTGCGAGTCTTTTTTTCTATAAATCGAATCTATTTCAGCCCCATGTGCGCAACGTAGACAGGATACAACCGAGCTTGCTGATACGCATAGGCTTGTATGCTGTTATGTTTGTCCAATCAATGTGTTTCACTTACTGTGGAACGTTTAAACACTCGGGAATTGGATAAGAAACGAGCCCATCAATACATTGTTCCCGGGAAGTTTCACGAGGGCGTGAACTATAACTGTGCAGTTACCCAGAAGAGCCTGAGTGTATAATTGAGTGATTGGCTATCAACACCAGTACTTGGGTGAATATAAGGAAGCGCTGAATTTGTCAATGAAGGAATCTATATGTAAATCCACGGTAGGGAACTACGCATTTTTTGTATGTGATGACTGTAATTGACAGTCAGGGGTAGACAATAAGGGAAATTTGCCACTGGCCTACTGGCCCAGGAAAATGTCAGGTATCGATCCCCGTAATAACGATTAACAATGATGTTATGCCCGGACACCTCTGAACGCAACACAAGGGTGGACAACACCGGGTTGGTACGTACAACAATGGTTTTGTTGCTCACATTTAACAGAGGATATGGTCTAGGGGAAAAAAAACTTGTAACAATAATGCGACGCGGAGCCAGTTTTGCACAAAGAGGAAACCGTTCCTGCATGGAACTGTGTGTGTCCCTGCCAGCCCCAGTGAATGCCAACCTCAGGGTCCAGGAGGAGGGTTTTTGTGGGCACGGCCTAGCCACCGCAGGTGCTCTGCATTACCTGTAGTTTAAGGGGAAATTAAAAGACAGACCACTACCAACAGAGGTAGCCAAAACCAATCACACCTTAGAATAAAGCCACAGTAGGCTGAGGGACGCAACACCCCCACCCCAAAATGGTGACTCTAGTCCCCACAAATTACATTAGACATCTCGTACAAAATTAACCACTCAAATATTGTCACTGGGCCGCCAGCTCACAGAATAGAGCAGAGCACCAAGACAACTAGACCATTACACATTTCTCAAAAAAACTAAGGCAGCAACCTTATTTTTATATTTAAATATAACCATTAAATTTTAATTATTAATTTTATTTTTTACTCACCAGTTTACAGCATCAATTTCTAGTAGGCCTATACACAAAAACTAACGCAAGCTAATGAATCTGCACGCCGCGTTATCAGCGTGAGACTTTTCCTTCAATTTTTCTTACCATGATAGTCAAAGTGCTACATTATAGAAAGTTAAATGGCCTACAATCAAACAGATGTGTAAGTACAGCAATATTTACAGATGTACTTTTAACAGGTTTAAAGTTAACGGTCAATTCTCGATAAGGCATCCTCCAAGATATTATCTTTACCACGGATGTGTGAAATTTTAAGGTCGAAGGGTTGCAGTATCAAACTCTAACGCATTAGTCGTTGATTATGGTTGCGCATGTGAGCAAGGAGTTTTAAGGGATGATGATCTGTGTAAACGGTAATTGGCTGGGGTGACGCACCGAGGTAGACTTCGAGATGTTGGATTGCCATTATTAAGGCAAGCGTTTCTTTTTCTATTGTAGAGTACCCTTTTTGTGAAGGCGTGAATTTTTTTTGAAAAATAACATGCAGGGAACTCAGTGTTGTCAGTTCCACACTGCAGCAAAACAGCACCCGCGCCGCTGGCACTCGCATCCACTGCGAGACGAAGTGGCTCTGCAAAGTTTGGCGCCACCAACACTGGAGCAGAGAGGAGCAAACCTTTGGCATTTTCAAAAGCATTTTGACACGCCTCGGTCCAAACAAACTCAACTTTTGGACTTAATAGATCGGTTAAAGGATACACCACCGAAGAAAGGTTTCTGCAAAAATTTCGGAAGCAACCAACCAATCCTAAGAAACGGCGTAATTCACGCCGATTACATGGAACGGAATATTCGCGAATAGCAAGTACCTTAGCCATTGCTGGACGCACCTGACCCCTTCCAATAACTCGACCCAGATATGTGACGGTAGCTTTTCCGGACTGACCCGATAAGGGTGTTGTTTAATCGGACTACTTTAATAACTACTACAACTAGCTACTATACATTTATATAAAACAGGTGTTTATCATTAGATTATTAAAACAATTGTATCATAATAATTCCAAGTACCCTATTCTGATTGGGAGGGTGAAATATCTACATTTGTCAGAGTAAAGGGGAGACCTTGATATAAAAGTTTGAGAAACACCGATTTAGAGACTGAAGTGTACGATAACGAATTGCTGCGGTACAACGCGGAAAACGCCGATCTACAAGATCAGTGTTTCACAAATGGGACACGTTGTGTGCTTGCAGATCTGCGTTTTCAAGCGAGACCGTCGTATGACGACGTTATTTTCTCCGTAGTTCCACAGCAATTCGTTATCATACACTTCTTTTCATACACATTAACTTTTCTCTAACTTACTTGTCTGCAAACCTGGGCATTCATTTGCAGAGTTCACAAAAGACCTCATTTTTGGCCTCTATATCCCAGGCAATTCCAGTGGTCTCGCCATTGAGGCTGGAACTTTCTTTCCCTTCTTTTCTTCTCTTACTCCTTCTCACTCTCCCTCAACTCTTCCGGTGACTGTTTCTTTGCCTTGTATTTTTTTTGCCCGGCGTTTGGCCGGGTACTGGGGGCTTTAGAAACATTTTAAAGTTGCTAACTGATGAAAACTGTCAGGATGCGTCTTCAATCAGCAGCAGTGAGCGAGCGGCGAGCGTTCCGCGGGAGCGAGCGAGCTGTGCGCAGTGCAGTTGCTCGCAGGTGGTGTGCTTAAAGTACGTCCCAGGGCACAGCGCGCGCTGCGCACAGAAAGTAGATGTCTCTGTCTTTGATCGGGATCACGTAACGCTACGTGTTAGCGGTAATTACCGAGAGGATTTAACGGAAATCATTAGAAGACACAGTACCACAGGGAATTAATGTGAAATTAGATTTATTGCATTTTTTACTTGTTATTTTATTTTCAAGGCATTATTTTTCACTGGCCCCACCGGACCAGTGCTTGGAGCGTTCTGGTGGCCCTGACGGTTTTAAAAGTACATCCGGGCCACCGGGCCATTTATATTGTCGACCCCTGACAGTAGAATGTGAGAGAATCAATACCGTGTTGAATTTTTTGCTTCAGAAAACTGATTTTTCTGAACCACTAATTGGAATACCCTTGGCTCACTGTGGCTAAAGCGGTTGCTGCAGAGGACAACGATTTTTTCTGTCGCAAGAGATCATTTTTTTAAACTGCTGGATCAATACTATGGGCAAGGATATTGGCCAGTTTGCACATCAGGCTTAGCTGTGGAGTTTAATTCATGCAACTCTTGAAAAACAGGGAGTGGAGTGAACTTCCCCATATTCAAAACCGCCTTCGAACTCTGCTTGCTTGTGAATGCTCAATAACTGATTCGGGGGTGCTACCTAGTGATCGAGTACAGTAACTGCGTGCTTAAATTTGCTGTTCCATAGACGCGAGCGTCTTCATCTGCAGAAAGGGGTTAAAGATAACTTGGAAGTACCATGTTTTGCATAACATTAGCACAGAAATCACCAGTCATACTGTGGTAGAAAACATGGCAACAAATGACATGAATCGTACTCATCAAGCAATTGTTAAGTCGATGACTAATCAAACTAATACGCCATATAAAGTTTTGCTCATATCTGCTCATATCAATCACGTTTATGTAACTAGGGACTCGTATAGAAATTTACACACCTTGTTCCCCTAGCTCATTATGAGGGGATGACAGCTTCCACCGTTTTAAAGGTAAAACTAAAATCCGCGAATATGCACTCCCTCACATGACTGACTACCTGATAACATCATTCGGCTTTTCAACTCCACGGAGACCAGTCAGCAAATAAGGCAGCATTTGGACGTATTTTCCCGTAAAACCCCTCTCTGATTGGTCTTTCTTGGCTCTGTTCAATGAAGATAAAACAATACGAAAGTGCTGTCCTGTTTTACGGACATTCAGTAACGTAGTTAACTACCCAAAATAAAGAACTATTTATTTATTTTATTTATTCATGCATTCATATAAACTATATGGGGCTAAAGAAAACATCTTTGGTGCTACAGCCTTGAATGCTCTGGGCAAACAAAGCCACTATTTGCCATTTAATTTTTATTCATCATTAAACAAATACATTCGACACTGTGATGACTGCTCATAATGTTCTCCTCGTCACCTATGAATTATTTTCGTCAATGACAAAAATGACGAGCAGCAGCGGGAACGCTGAATCATGCAGTAAATATATCCCAAAATCCATAGATTTCATACTGGTTTTTAAGAGAGGCATTGTGAACAGAAACTTTAATTTGCTTCCAAAATTTTTGACCTGTATTGGCCTTGCTTCGAAACTTCTGGCCTGTAGTGTAGGTGTTCATGGACTTGTCTTGGGTACATAAAGATGTGCATATAATGTACATTTAGGCCATTCTTATGTTGTGTCCTGTGCCTTTATTTGTGGTTTGTATCTGTACTGCACTTCGTGACACTAATGTGCTTTGATTTACCCTTGATCAGTAAATCATTTATGTTACTTTTCCATGTGCGTTTGATTTGGCATTAGTGATTTGGTAGCTAATATGGTTATTGGGTTTCATGACTGATCTCCCTAGCCCTGAGGAGCTAGACTGCCTTTGTTTTCTGAGTGCATGGGGAGCACTTTATTCTGTTATAAATTGATGAGACCTTATGTTGATGGATAAAATTTGATTTTATTTGGCACATAAGGTGGGCCAAATGAAACAACAAAAAGGCAGCAATACAGATATACTACAAAATAGCACGCTGTCGCGAGCGGGACCCCTCAGCCTTGCACTTTATTGGCGGCCGTATTGATTATTGGAGCAGGACACAAAGCGATAGAGAGCTTCCTGTAACCACCCCCAACATACCACCAAAAAATGAGAACATTTGACCAAGGCGTTTTTCAGTTATCGTCCGGAAACAAAAATGAAGATGGCTGCTGTGGCGGCATTATTGATTATCGGAGCGGGACACAAATGTCATGGTTTTGGAGGTTGGCGTTTGTTTGAGAGCTTTCTTTGTTACTCTCATCCGGGACGATATCGTTTTGCCCTCATTGGATTCTTTGGCCAGCTGGCATTAATTGTGGGTGGCGCCCGGACTCTATTTAAGCCCAAGTTCCGCCTCGCCACCTTTGCGAGAGTGTCAGTGTTACATTTGCACTTTAGCCCATAGGTTCTCTAGCTAGAGAGTTTGTTAGGAATTAGTTGCAAAAAAGGAAAGTGTTAGTTAGTTTTCTAGGGAGTTTATAACTCTGATTCTGTCTCTCCCTTCCTTTGTTCGTGCACCATTTGGGTGCTCAATTGTTTGATCTCGGTTTCCGAGATCTTTCCTTTGTTCGTTCAGTCTAGCTTGCTTTGCTTCCTTATTTCTCTCGGACGAGATACACTGCCCGGCCAAAAAAAAGTGTCACCGTTTGGAAATTAATGAACAAATTCTATAATTGGATCATTATTGCGGTTATTAATATGTTTCAGCTGGCAAGAATCATTTTAACCCTGACTGATGAAGCGCGTCGCTACTCATTTCTTAAAAAATCATGTCGGAAGACACATCCCTTGATGGTGGAAAAGATGTTACAGTATTTCAGAACGGGCAAGTTATTGGTCATTTAGCAAAGAAAACCTGAATGACAAAAACAAGTATGAGGAATCATTTTCACAAACAAATTTGCCACCACAAAGTCCTGACCTTAAACACATTAAAAGTTATTGGGATGTGCTCAAGAGAGACCATCGAGTGGTTCAACCATTATGTCGAGAAGACAAGATCTCGGCCAAAAATTATGGAATTTCTGATTGAAAATAAATGTTCTGGCATTGCATATAGTTGTCAAAACAATGACAAGACGAATATGCACTGTAATCAAAGCTACAGGGGTTCCAACTAAATATTTGAGTGAGTGACTTTTTTTTTGGCTGGGCAGTGTATATGTCCTTTGGAAGCGCGAGCCCCTCTCTCCTGTTCTGTCTGGTTTCTGTGTTTGTCTTATTGCTGTGCTTCCTTTCTTTCCGGCCACTGCATTTGGCATCTCGAATAACCAGCCATCACAACAAATCGATAGAGAGCTTCCTGTAACCACCCCTAACATACCATCAAAAAATTAGAACATTTGGCCAAGGCGTTTTTGAGTTATCATCCGGAAAGGAAAATGAAGATGGCTGCCATGGCAGCCATATTGATTATTGGAGCGGGACACAAATCGATAGGGAGCTTCCTCGAACCACTCCCAACATACCATCAAAAAATGAGAACATTTGGCCAAGGAATTTTTCAGTTATCGTCCGGAAACGAAAATGAAGATGGCTGCTGTGGCGACCAAATTGATTATTGGAGCGGGACACAAATCTATAGGGAGCTTCCTGTAACAACCCCCAACATACCACCAAAAAATGAGAACCTTTGGCCAAGACGTTTTTCAGTTATCGTCTGGAAACGAAAATGAAGATGGCTGCCGTGGCGGCAATATTGATTATCGGAGCGGGACACAAATCGATAGGGAGCTTCCTGTAACCACCCCCAACATACCACCAAAAAATGAGAACATTTGGCCAAGGCGTTTTTCAGCCATTGTCCAGAAACAAAAAATTAACGGACAGACGGACGGACAGACGCACGCCGCACGCCACGACAATACGCCTCGACCGACTTTCGTCGGCTGAGGGGTAAAAAAAGTAGTCAAACACCTAAGAGATGAAAAACTGAGGCGTGTCTACGGGTGGGCTGGGGTGGGCAGTGCCCACCCAGAGAAAAGCCTTGCCCACCCAGAGGAATCCTCTGCCCATGCAATGAAAATATGATAAAACCCTAATAAAAGTTATTTTTAACAAATGGTTTTTCAGTCATTGGCCAGCAAAAAAGCACTGTTTGCCTACTGGCCATTTTTATGACGTGAGGGTGGTTAGTCATGCCTCCGATCAAATATTGCCAAACCACCAGTTGACTCAGACAGTATCAGATTTTCTAACTGACCGGAGCACCTGTGCTGTACTAGCCCCGCCAAAACTGCCAATTGCGTATTTTAGTTGTATAATCACACAAATGGGCAATAAAAGAAACCAAATGTTACTGTAAAGACCGGGAAAATAACGATCCAAAACAATGGGTAAGGTCCTGTCTTTTAAAGCGGATGAGTATAAGGCCCATTGTAAAATCTGGAGCACCTATATTATCTGAGCCTCTTTACAAAAAACTAAAAGGTCATGTCATGGGACACTTCCGGCTGGATTCGATGGAGTAGACACGTGTTGAGTCTCGCTCCCACAACTTTTCCAACTTTACTGTCTAGTAACCCACAGTTTACACGAAATTACCAGCAAGGGGTACACTTTATTGCTCCCACATATCAAACCACCAAGATATGGCAACATACGCAACCAGAAAAAGTATGAGAGACCAACATGCCAACCCAGACCCTGTTAGGATCCCACCTTATGCACTAGCTACAGACCAGTCTTGCTTTTAAACATTGACTGCAAAATACTTGTCAAAGTTCTAGCTCTATACCTCCAACGTGTAATGTCATCCATTATTTCATTAGACCAGACAGGCTTCATGTCAGAAAGACATTCTTTCTTTAACACTAGGAGATTGTTTGATATTATGTTCTCCCCTACATCTAATACTCCCGAAGTTATAGTGGCACTCGACGCGGAGAAGGCCTTAGATGGGGTGGAGTGGGGATACCTGTTTTTTTTTTTTAGGAAAATTTGGCTTTCATTCTAAATGTATCTCCTGGATCAAATTGCTATATGCTAACCCCTCTGCATCTGTGAACACTAATGGCCTTCAGTCCCCGTCCTTCTCTCTCCTGCATGGGACACGCCAGGGTTGCCTGCTCTCCCCCTTATTGTTCAACATTGCCATTGAGCCCCCAGCCATCTGGCTCAGGAGCCAGGATACATTTCAGGGCGTTAGTCGGTTTGGTCAGGTCCATAAACTTTCCCTTTACGCTGATGACCTCCTCTTATACATCTCAACCCCAACATCTTCCCTACCTCCAATATTGTCAATTCTGGAACAATTTGGCAGTGTATCAGGATACAAATTGAATATCCAAAAAAGTGAGTTGTAATGTGTAAACCATTTTTGGTCCAATATATTTAAAACACTTGGATGTGCCCTCAGCTTAAATTTAGAACCCAACCCCCTGACTGCTATTTTTGGTCTCCCCCATCTGATAATTTGCCTAACACAACACGGCGTGTCATTGCCTTCACTACCTTGTTAGCCAGACGTGCCATCATATGAAAATGGAAACTGACTTCTCCTCCATCACATGATGGCTGGATAAGACAAGTTTTACACTGCATACAACTTGAGAATTTGAGATTCTTACAGAAGGGTTCTCTCAAATCCTTCCACGAGACCTGGAGTCGCCTGCTAACCTATATTGCTAATAATCTCACTATTGCTCCAGACACTGATGATACTTCCTAGGCAGAGTCTGCAGGAGAGAGAAAACCCTTCTTTGCTCTTTGTTCCTTAGTCTCTCTTTTTGTATCCAATTTTGTTTTGGTGTGTAGATATTTATCTTTGTTAATTTATTTATTTACTTATTTATTTATGTATTTGTTTAGTTGTTTATTTATTAAGATATTTTTCTTTTGAGTCCATATACTTTTCTGATTAATGCTGATTTTGACAGTGACTGCTAGGGAAGGGGGGTGAGTGGGTTTGGGGATGGTTGGAGGGACGAAGTTGTGCTTGTCACTACAGACATCATACCAAACCTTGTATTTGATATGCCATGCTGTTATGTCTGCAATAATTCAATAAATAGATTTGCAAAAAAAAAAAAAAAGCCAATATTTCACAGCATGATTAAATAGTGAAGATGAGAAAACAAGCTGTAATGTTGAACAAATAAAGCAGAGATATGTACATTTATGAAGAACAAGTTTCATTACCATCAGTAACTGCCCACATAGGGAAAAAGTGATTTTTTTAAGTCGGGACCCCTTTCAGGGTCTCCTTACCAGTGGCAGCTGGCCAATAGAGGGCACTAGGGCGCCGCCCCACCACTCACCACATTACCTTGAATAAGACACAAAAAAAAGAAATAAAAATGAAAAAATAAAATAAAAATATTTCGAAATATATGTATATCTATTTTTAGATGAGCAAGATAAATATTATATAGTTAATGATGAGTAAAGTTGTTTTGTTCATCTGTGTTGGTGACAGTTTCCGCCCTGGGGCGCAAAAATCTTTGCCCATTGACTCTCGTTAAAAGTTGTACGTGCGCAGTAGCTCCTCTTCAATAGAAGAGATAGAGCCATGTTGGGGCGCACCTCACCTGCGCCCAGAGCTGAATGCAGCTGGATTTACACACCACCACCCTCCCGCCAGCGAAATTTTTTTCCTCACTAAGAGTTGTGGACACCAACAGAAACTCATTTGCATACAGCCAATCAGCAACCTTGTTCCGGACCACTGAAGGAGTGTCGTGAGACAGCGAAATTTTTCTGTCTTTACGAGCCTTGCACCGAGGCGCGGTCTCGGAACCACTGACTGTACCGTTCGAGCCGAGAATACTGCGGTTACATCGTACATGCCTGCCTTACCCTCAGCATAACTGTTGGCCAAATCATTCGTCTAGCCTGCCATTTAGATAAATGAATTGTTATGAATGTATTTGTTCAAATAGTGAAGCTGGTAAAATGAGCTGGTTGCAATCAATGTAGTCTAGCAATACCAAGCTCGCCGCTTTTTTAACCTACACTGATCTGGCATATTAACAATAAACTAGTTCGTGACACCGAACAAAATCCAATGAAAATAAAGTAGAAATAACCGGGATTGCGTCAGCTTATTCTCGAAAATACGAATGCCCTGTAGGCCGACAGATTGTTTTTATCTAGCCGCGCTACTGAACGCTATAAACATATCGGCAGGTTTGGCAAGTGGTGTTAATGAATTGTACTCGCACTTTGCTGTCGGCTGTTAATATAGTTTGATTATGGTGCTTTCTTTCTGCATCATAGAAACATAATTTTAAGTAAACGGCCATAGCTATACTCAGGCAGAGGGGTGTGGTACAGCTTAATGATTGAGGTTTTGAATCATTAAATCTTTGTGTCCTTCATTTGAAAATGCAGTGGCCGTTTCCAAACCTGCCAATCATTTTTAATGTTTCCAGCTAGGATTGATAAAATCATCTGTTCAGAGCATTCATATTTTCTTGAATAAGCTGACGCAATCTCAGTTATTTTGACAATATTAGTGCAAGGCCAGTGAAGAGAGAAAAAAATTTAACTGTCTTGAGACACTCCTTCAGAAGTCCGGCACAAGGTCGCTGATTGGCTGCAAAATTCATGTACAAAAGTAGAACACTACATGACATTATAATGTTGCTTTTGTTGTTTTCATTTATGTAAATACACTGGTGTGATACCTTAGTACATGTTTGCTTGCTTTTTGGAATATGTCTATTTCGGAATTATTGCCCCCCCTGCTTTAAACTCCACCAGCCGCCACGGCTCCTAACTCCACTACTATGCCTTGGGTGCAGTTAAGCTTCCTTATATAGATAGACATGTCCTCAAATAGAAGGAATCCAGCACAATCTAGCCTCTGTAAGGGATCCTGGCCTCATAGAGGGCACTTGAAAACTAAATTTTTGATTTCCGCCCATAAAAAATTTCGTATTTCAGAGGCCAATATCTTGAAAATGAAAAGAGATAGATCAGTTTTGACAAGAGATTATGGAAGCCTGGACCCAGATTACCCTAGGTAGCAATTTTCAGCCCATACCTACGATTGGTTTCAGAGATATTGGCCTCCAAAATCCCAATTAATAAACGTTTGCGATTTGCAGGAGCAAAATTGGCCCCCAATTTTTAGAGGGTCATATCTGGGAAACCCCTTGGAGTATGACCCTAAAATTTTGTATGTGTTCATTATGAATAATGAAGTTCTCCCAAAATAAATTTGAGCCAAATCTGAGTCGGTGACCTGGGAACCTGTGGTTGACTTCATATGGAATGACCCTTGGTCATTTGTTTGATATGGTGAACTGGTGGTTAGCTAGCTAGCTAGTTAAGAGGAACTGGTGGTTAGCTGGCTGAATCAAGTTTATCTATTGATGATTTGTTTTTGCGAAATTACATCATCTGGAACAAAGGTTAACACATAGTTCTTTTTATTTTTGATGAAGTTCTTTATTTAATATACTGGAATCTATCAAAATAAAATGGATAAGTGGCTCATTGAAAAGCAGGCATCTGTGCATGTGGCTGCCACCGCCGAATCCGGCACATCTGCTGATAGCAGTAACATTACCTCTGGGTCTGGGGCTGAAAACTTTAGTGTAATGTTACCGCAAAGAGTTGAAATACCGTCCACCAGCACTGCTGTGCCCGCTCCTGACTGAGTCCATCCCCGCCATTCTTAAGTAGTTATCCCAAGCGCTCATTCAGACAATCTGTACAGAGCTATAGTGCAGTCTGGTACCAGACACGACCTTGGCTCGAATATTCTGTCTCGCATGATGGAACCTATTGTTTCGCTTGTAGGAAATTTAGCGTTTCCAGTTCCGATCAGGAAGAAATGTTGATCAAACGTGGATATACCAATTGGAAGAGAGCGCTGAAGCGAGATGGTGGTTTTCTTAAACATGCCTCCAGTATTTTGCACATTAAAGCAATGCCTGCATAGCAGGAATACCAGCATCACTAAGAGACAGGGGAGTGCATAGTGCAGCTATTGGGTCAATCCCACATAGAAAAGACAAGATGTGTTTGTGAAACACTGATGCCCCCGGATAGAAGCATAGTTTGGATTTATAATATGGAAAAGGACCAGATGGAATCGCTTGGACTCGCAAAGTGTTAAATGAATAAAATTTGTAAAACTTTTCCAGGAAACGATTGTGAAATCAAAATGACGCCAAGGTGAAGGTCACAAGGTGAAACATTATGACCTCATCCAAAAGGTCTCGTGTCAAGGGATACACACGTCAAGTATCAAAGGTCTATCACTGACCAATGATAAGTTATGGGCAAGGTTAACATTTTCGGAAAATGCGTCCTACATCAAGGTCAAGGTCACAAGGTCAAAAATGATGACCTCATCCGAAAGGTCTCGTGTCAAGGGATACACATGTCAAGTATCAGAGATCTATGACTGACCAATGATAAGTTATGGCTAAGGTTAACGTTTTCGGGAAATGCGTCCTACACCAAAGTCAAGGTGAAAAATGATGACCTCATCCGAAAGGTCTCGTGACAAGGGATACGCATGTCAAGTATCAAAGGCCTATCTCTGACCAATCAAAAGTTACGGCCAAGGTCAAAGTTTTTGGAAAATGCATCCTACGCCAAGGTCAAGGTCACAAGGTGAAAAATGATGAAATGCAAACTTTGCTGCAACAAAAGGTGGGCGAGGATATTCCTTATGTGCACTGCTACAACCACCAACTCCACCTGGCAGTCATTCATGTAATGCAGTCTGAACCTCTTGCAAAGACATTCTTTGATTGGTCCAATTCAGGGAGTACATTCTGTCGCAGACATTATGTTGCACACAGGTACACAACTCCCACGCTCAAAAGATTACTGGAGATTCGTTGGACCAGTCATTTATGTGATAAAGTCCATTGAAGACAATGAGGAAACCATCATTCGTTTTCTGAGGTAGCTGAGAATGACAGTGCTCCCTTTGATGTTTGCATAGAGGCATGTGGTCTTTTGACGGTTAAATAGGCAGAATTCTTTGATATTGGTAAATTTCTCCTCCATGTCCTTGATGCACTGAGGCCAACCAATTCAATTCTGCAGTCTCAAACAGTGAATTTATGCACTGCTGGGGGGTGATGAGAGCCTCACTGGTAACACTGAAAGAGATGTGATGTGACTCCTTTTGGGAGGAGCATTTCTCTCAATATGGAGATACCAATGTCCCTAAGACGAGGAGGACAGTGAGCTCACAGCTTGAAAATAGTGTTGTCATGTCAACTATTGGGCATTGTGAATCTGATGGCCAAATTTGTCCACCAAATCACTCTTTCAAAAGAGTTATGTTTACCATTCTTGATACCAGAATTGTGGAGGTGGAAACAAGATTCTCTGGAAAATCAAGATTCAATGAGGGCCACACCATGTTCGCTGCCAAAATCAGCATCCTTTCTTGATCATTCTCTCTTGAAGCCCCGTCAGGTTCTTGCAGGCATAGAGCAAAACAGCATAAACTTGCACAATGAAATTTTTGCGGCAAAAGTAATGTTGCTCAATAAACTGCCCATTGATGCTCACCTTTCCGAAATACCCAAATGCATTCTGGAGTACAAAGAGGCTTGCCCTATCTTGCACAGGCTGTATGTCACAGCACTCATCATTTGTGTGTTATCAGCTGCATGTGAAAGCTCTTTTTCTGCCTTGTCCTGCATTCTCACCCCTCTAGATTAGATTTATGTGTCATTCTAGGAAAAAAGATTTCGCCATTTTGGCATGTGAGAAAAACATCACAAAAAATTTGGACATCGATCAATTTGTCTCAGAATTTGCCAGGGCCAATCGCAGACTGGTCCTGTAATTAATTAATGGAAACTGTGATCCTAGCTTCCCCTGGAAATTACGCATTAGAGTTTTGTATTAGAATTACTAGAGTACTAATTAGAACTTTAGAATAAATGTGCCAAATAGTGCTTTATGGTTAATAATGTATTACTTATCAGCAAAATATGCGAATGTAACTGATCACACTTTGGTTGTAATATTCACTCAATGATATGGACACATCAGTTAGTTTATGGCTTTGATTTTAACACACTGTGAAAAGTGTGTCGAGTTGGTCACATAGTAGGGGTCTCATTGATGTGCTTATGCTTCTTTCATCGAGATATATAGGAGTTGATGCCATGGGCCAAATTTATACTAAATATGACATTATGCGTAAGAAATTAATTTAAAAAAAATATCTTGTAATACAGGCACTTATCAAGCCAAAGGGCAGGTGCTTGACCAGATTGAGGGTATCTGTGCACATGCCTAAGCTTTTTAACATTCCGTTTCTTTTTTTCTTTTTTTTTCTCACCCATGCATATAGTTCAAATGCCCACGCAAATGGGACATTCTAGTAACTCCTTTGATGATAAATGACTTCACATGATCACTATAATTAAATAAATGACAAGTTTGTTGCATGATGATATTTGATATCATCATGGCATTTTCAAAATAAATGGCAACATTTCACAAATTCAGCTAGGGTATGCAAACTTTTGAGCACAACTGTAACTGTGCTAAACTGTCCCTCATTATCCTGGGGTTCCGTCCCCGCCTATTCTCTCCGAGGTTCCAACCCCATCATTACTGTACTGCTGTCAATAAACTACCAGTTGAATTACACGTTTGACTCTGCGCTGGATTCCTGATCTGAACCATAACAGTATAATCCAGCCACTAATAGAATCAGCGGAGATGTCAAGCCCTGTTGACGCCCTGAGGCACCAGGGCGAGCAGATTGGCAAGCAGGAGAATGAACTCCAGCAGCTTTGTCAGTCCATTCAAGCACTCTCCAATCAACTTGTGGCTGTAACAGAAATTACATGGGACTCCACCTTTGCCACACAAGCAACCAGTGCCCTTCCGCAGCAAGTTCTCCCTCAGAGGCAAGCCTTCTGGAGCTCAACATGGTGGTTCTGGACTCCGATTGTAGTGACCCAACAACCTGTCTCAGTTTCCTGGCCCAGTGTGTGATGGTGTTCAACCTTCAACCTGCTTCCTTTCCCACTAAGCGGTCAAAAGTGGCATTTATCATCTATTACCTCTCTGGACAAGCCAGGGACTGGGCTGCTGCCAGCTGTGAGACAGGCCATCCTGCAGTGTCATCATTCGCTGCCTTTGGTGCGGAAAAAAAGAAGGTGTTTGACCGCTCTTGCTCGAGTCACGCCGCTTCTCGCCAGCTACTCCAGCCACATCAACGCAACTTGTCTGTATTGGATTAGTCCGTAAACTTCTGGATCTTGGCTGTCTCAATGCGCTGAGATGCCCGGGCATTAATAGATGTCTGTCTGTTCTACTTGGCTCAGCAAATACAGGACAAGTTAACCTGTGTCCTACCCCCAGGTCTGGACCAATTGATTGACTGGGTGCAGAGAATTGACAGAAGGCTGCAAGAAGAGTGGATGGACCGGTAAGCAAGGTTACAGGTGCCTTCCCTGGCTGCATTGCAAGATGCGCAACTTGGAGCTTCTACCCATCTGGGTCTGCCGGTATCCATAGCTGTTGGCTGGGCTCAGCTTCACAAGCTGCTTATACTACAGAAGGGCTGCACATGCCATAGCTGATTGCCCAGTTTGACAGACGCGAGCAACATCAGTCAGGAAGGCGCTGTTGAAAGCTACTGTCTCATCTGTTTGCCCACTGCTTCCAGTTCATCGACCCTGGCAAGGTTGCCCAATCGCCATCAGGGCTTTGATTGATTCTGGCACCGGCGAGAATTTCATCCATTCTGGTCTTGTTCGGTGCATAAAGATACCAATCAAACCAATGCCAGTTCCCTTCCAGACCCAAGGATTGATGGGGGATGTCCTCTGTGACATCCCAGCGATCACCCAGCCCATGCCCATGCTGACCTCCAGTAACCATGCAGAAGAGTTGCCTTTTCTCATCATGGAGTCACCGCGCACTCACGTGGTGTTGGGGAGACCCTGGTTAGAACATCACCACCATTGAGTCAACTGGCCTTCCAGATCTATACTGGAGTAGAGCTTTCCATGTTCTCAGTGCTGTCTTCATGCAGCCGCGTGCCCACCTGCACCTCCATCCTCTGACCACTGGGAGGAGCTGTCAAACCTGAGGGATGTTCATTCCACCTATCATAACCTTCACATGGCATTCAGCAAGGCAAGAGCGATATCACTTCTGCCTCACGGACCCCATGATTGTGCCATTAACTTAGTCCCTGCAACTGTGCCTCTGAGAGGTCGGCTGTACTCCCTAACCAACCAGGGGGCTGTTTCAATAAACACTACTCTCTGAACCAGTGATGGACTAACCCCGATTGGATCGAATGGTCCGGCTTTTTCTAGGTGTTTCAATAAACGGCCTGCTGTCCTCCGATCCAGTCAGACTTTCCGACTTTCTGGGACCACTCGAGAGTTGTCCTAAAAACCGGTCCAACGAAAAATATGTGGCGTTATTGTTTGATGTTGCCTAGAGGCAAAGACAGCCCAAAATATTTCGAGAATGAAAAGACAGTATAATCAATGGCCACAAAATCGTTTTACACCCAGAAACGGGGCTCCGTTAAATCCATGAATGAATTTTTCTAACAACCATAAATAATTTATATACAATATATGAATATTTCACTTTTAAATCATTGGTGCCATTTTCCTCAATAGTGACAATAAGTTGTATTTTTATTCAGGCTATGTGAATACTCATGGGACATTGCCTTAGGAGCGGTCTCAGCATGGTTCTCAGTGGTTGTTATAAATCATCGTATTCGTGCTGATTACGTGAGACCGAGAGAAGAGCTCTGTTTACTGCCCGTCTTTAACTAAACTCAAGTCTGTAAAATAAGCAATCGTGGCAATATGAATGTTTTAATGTCTTTGGTATGATGAATAGCCTTGTTGTGTAACTCGATAGCTACTCCTAGCTTTTAGTACAGAATGCACAGTTAGCAAAGGCTGCTTTTGATTAGGTAGCTAGCTTGTGATTCAATACTGAAATTGAGCGTGACATACTACCCTTAGCAACTACCCTTTTGGGAAATGCACCCCAGACTTGTTTTTTCAATTAAAGTTAACGTACTTTGAATATTTGAACGCCAAATAGCAAAGCTGTACAACATTAAAGTGTAAATTATCACGAAACTTCGAACGGACAGTGATGAGCAATCCGTCCATGTCGGACCATAGTCGGACATCCTACTTTTGTTTTATTGAAATATCTGACGAACATGGTCTGTCGAAGGTCCGACTTTGCACTCGACGGATGGTCTGACTCGGTTGGAATAGTTAAGTTTATTGAAACAGCTCCCAGGGGTCCTGAGCAATGGAGGAGTACATAGTTCCTGGTGTGCAGAATATTGGGCTTCTTTGTCACCAGCCGAGTTGGTTTCTTCTTCATGGCAAAGAAGGATGGGTCACTGTGCCCCTGCGTACACTACAGGGGGTTGAATGCAGTCAAAATAAAGAACTGGTATCCTTTACTTTTATTGGATTCAACCTTTTCCTACCTCCAGGGCTGCATATTCTTCACCAAGCTAGATTTGCACAATGCATACCACCTCAAGTGCATACGGGAAGGAGATCAATGGCAGACGACGTTTAACACGCCCCTGGGCTACGACTAGTACTTGACTATACAGTTCAGACTCACTAATGCCCCAGCTGCGTTCCAGAACCTCATAAATGATGTCTTCTGGGACAGGGTGTCCCGTTTCGTCTATGTCAACCTTGACAATAAACTGATCTTCTCTCAAACCTTGGAAGATCAAGTCCGTCATGTCTGCCCGGTGATCCAAAGGCTCTTGGAGAATCAATTGTTTCTGAACCAGAGAAGTACTAGTTTCACAGTGCTGGAGTCTCCTAACTGGGGTTCGTAGTGATGCTAGGTGCCCTGGAGATGGATCAACAGAAATGCAGGCAGTAATGGATTGTCTGGAGCCGACTGTATGAATTGCAAAGATTCCTGAGCTTTGGCAGTTTCTACCACTGCTGTATCAGAGGGTACTCCAGTGGCACTGCACCTCTAACTAAGCTGACATCTATTAAAGTTCCCCTCACCTGGAACCCCCAGGCAACCTCCTCTTTCAAGCAAATAAAGAGTCTGTTAATAACCGCACCCATCCTCAAGCTTACGGATCCCACGTTCCAGGTCATTGTAGAAGTTGATGCCCGAACCTTGGAGCTGGAGCTGTTCTCCTGCAGCGAGCTGATGATGGTAAATTAAAACCTTGTGCCTATTTCTCTCATCATGTGCAAGTTGCTGGATTGTATAGTTGCGTTCATACTGAAATTCCAGTCATATGAACATTTGTAAAACTTATTCATCTTCGTCAAACGGCTACTAGTACTTTAATGACAGCCTATTCTCTCGGCAACCTTTATTATCATTTAGTTAATCCAAACAAGCTTCCAGTCCTAATCAGGGTTGAGATTGGTACCGAGTTCAAGTTGACTCTACTCAAGCTTGTTCATCAACTCCAGTTTTCAAGAACAAGCTTCCAGTCCTAATTAGGGTCTAGGATTGGGACTACATTCTTCTTAACTGTTCCAAGTGAGCTCTCTTTGTCAGGTTTGTCAGGAACAAGCTTCCAACCCTGATCTGGGTCCAGGACTGAGGCCATTTTTCTCTCAAGCAACCTTCTCCACATTGTGAGCAGCTCAGTGCTGACAGAGCCAACAGAAAATCTGGCAGCATCCCAGAATCCACTGGCTGGGAACTGCAGCACAGCAAAGCCTATTATAACTGTGCTGGGGTGTGTTTCCTGATAGCACAGATGCTAACTTACATAGTTGGAACCACTGATTGTGAATGGACGAACTATGTAAGTTGCTAACTTAATTAGCAACCATGCTTTTGGGAAACGCACCCCTGAACTATCTCATTATCCTGGTGCTCCATACCCACCTATTCTCTCCAGGGTTCTGTCAACGTCATTACTGTACTGCTATCAATTAACTCCCAGTTAAATTGCACGTTTGACTCTGCGCTTGATTCCTGGTCTGGACCATGACAGCAACAACAGTAACGTTACCATATATTATGTAACAACAGGTGGAAGGAGGAGAGGTGGCTGGCCATAGCCACTGCAAGGTAGAGGAGCAGGCCTGTGACAGGGAAGCTGAAGAACAGAGTTAGCTGGAGTGCATAGTTAAAGCAGGAAGCAGGGAAACGGGGACATTCAGGGAGGAAGCAAGCAGGTAGAGTGTGTGCCATGCCATGGTGAGGAAGATGAATAATGATTAGGTAAATGAAAATTATAATAAGATACCATAATCAAAGGGTATCATGAAGTGAGAGTGTCAGCTAGTTCTGAAGCTCAGTCAATGCCAAGGAGTGAGGCATAATGTCGGCCTGCTGATGAAACTTTGTTTCTTTAAAATGATAAACTTTACATGAAAATAAAAAATAAATATAAAATAAAAAAATAATAAAATTATATAAATATATAAATATTATTTAAAATATAAGTGAAATAAAAAAAAGTTAAATTTTGCATGTAAGAATAGTGGACATACAAGTTTTTGTTTCTTATAAATTTGGAGATACAAGGTTTTATCAGCATAAGCACTTTGGCATTCTTTTTGCAGCCTAAATTAGTACCCTAATGATGTCACAATTTCAGCTGACTATTCTAATGTCAACTAGCATTGGCTATGCAGTGAGTGACCAAGGTCCATATTGTGTCACAATATTATTAAAATTATTAGGCTAAGGGGTCCCTTGATAAAGATGCACAAAAACCCAGTAAAATAGGTTACATATTTAACTCAACTGTGCTTAAATGTATGCATGCTTAAAAACAGGGTAAAACTTTTTTTCATTTCAAACACAGGCAGAATTTGCAGGGGGCCAAGGGGAGGGGCCGCCCCAGTGGCTGAAATAACTCATCACAACAACCTTTAAAGAAAGCTTATTTGCACTTCTCTGCATTAGGATTTTATCCTGGGAATGGGATTCCAAGAAAAAAACTCTTCAAAACCACTATCTGATAAATGTAATAACGGCAGAAAACTTTACAAAAAAAAAAAAAAACATTTAGTACTGGAATATATTTAGATTTAGAAATGCGCCAATCGGGTATGCAATGACTACTTCAATGCAAGGTTACTCTTGGCCTATTTCTGATTAAGAATCGCAGAATTAATTTGGTCTCCGTAAATACAAAGTCGTTGCCAATAAAAATTAAGACGCGATTAAGACAAATTTCCTTTAATATGAGATCATATGGACAGCCATTATTCGCATCATTAATTAAAAAAATCTAAGGGCATATTTACACATGGTTTTAACATGCATTTTGGGTGATTGGATCACAAGTGGTCAGGCGAGACACATTGCTGTTTATACTTGGTGGTAAGCTTGTGATCAGATTTTGTTGCTTACTCTGTAACTTCCGCTAAGACGCGGTGCGCAGTTAATGTGTCATATAACAACAATAACAGCCGTTCCTGCCAGACGAAGCCGACACTTTGACCCATTTTCTTTGTCAAATATTAAAATTTGTTTGATGATCTGAAACATTTTAGTGTGACAAATATGCAAAAAAAAAAAAAAAAAGAAATTAGGAGGGGAGCAAATACTTTTTCACAGCACTGTATACAGTAGTATTTACGGAAAGATCACCACTTAAAGTTCTGTTCAAAAACATAGCAGTATGTTCAAAAATGTGACTAAAGTGCAAATATTATTTTAATCGTCCAGTTCCGCATTTCAAATGTAGTGGAAACATCACACATTCAATTCCAAATCACAGCATGAACAAATTTGATCCAAGTCTTCCTTTACAGGAGGCAAAGAAAAGGAATATTAATCTGTTTGAAAAAATAGTGGTGTAAACAATTTTCTCTTCAAACTCAAATACTAAATTTAAGTCAAGATTTAACTTCACTTTCAATTACTGAACTAATGTTTAGTTGCATAAAATTGTTTTTGATAACTGCTGCGCATCTGCATTGCATCTAGTCAACCAACTTCTGGCACCCAGGATGAACAAACTATATTCCACAGTTCCTGTGAATTTTTGAATTTTGCTTCAGAAACTGCAATTTTAATGTCACCCCACAAGTTTTCAATGGGGTTGAGGCCAGGGGATTGAGCTGGCCACTCCATTACCCCAATCCTGTTTGTCTGGAACCAAGATGTTGCTCGCTTACTCCTGTGTTTAGGGTCGTTGTCTTGGTGAAACACCTATTGCTGGGGCATTTCCTCTTCGGCATATGGCAGCATAATCTCCTCAAGTATTTTGATGTATTCAAACTGATCCATTATCCCCGCTATATGACAAATAGGCCCAACAACATAGTATGAAAAACATTCCCATACCTTGATTTTGGCACCACCATGATTAACTATCTTCACAGTATACTATGGGTTGAACTCAGAACCTGGGGGTTGTCTGACATACTGTCGACGACCGTAAGACCTGAAATGAACTAATTTAATCATTAATCCACAGAATGTTACGCCATTTCTCTTGGGGCCAGTAGATGTGTTTTAACGGATTCTGCTTTTCGGAGGCTTCCTGCTGATAGCTTTGCTTCAATCAAACGTCTTCTAACTGTAACAGCCCTTCCAGGTAATATTATATCATCTTTGATTTTTCTGGAGGTGATGATGGGCTGAATCTTTGCTATTCTGATTATTCTTCGATGCATTTCAACAGTAGTTACTTGTTTCCTTCCACGTGATTCAGGTTTTTGTTGCCATTTTAAAGCATTTGAGATCATTTCAGCTGCGCATCGCAGAATTTGCTGCACTTCTTTATACGTTTTCCCCTCTCCAATCAACTTTTTAATCAAATTACATTTTCTGCCGAACAATGTTTGGAATGGCCCATTTTACTTCGCAATTTAGGAGAAAATATATTTTATAACTGTGTGAAATATTGGCTTCCCTTCTTTTTTAATAAAGGAGAATTAATGACATCTGTTTTTTCACAGAATTAATTAATTCTCTCAATGAATGAGTCAATTTCTCATAAAAAGCAGCGTGGATGTCATGACAGTTGGGTCCGTTGTTTTTCTACTACACCACTACATCTACAAGTAAATTATTTGCCATGCAGGAATATCACTACAACCACTAACAGTGGTTCAGGTTATTGATGTCGCACAGTTATTTTTTTAAACACAACTGTACAATTGAAGGAACATGGAGTTGGCTTTTTCCATATACACGTATTTTCTTTCTTCGATTCGATTCATATTTTATACAGAACAAATGTCATGAGTTTTTTTTGGGAGTTTCTGTACCCACCATTTTTGTTTATTAATATTTGACAGGAGAAACTGAAGAGGACTATGATATAGCAAGCATTTTTATTGGCTCATTTATTTCGCAAAATGCCACTACATCATGGAACAAAAAACTATGCCCGAGTGCGCAGGCATTGTTGTGGGAGGGAAGCGAACCACATAATACATCTGCAATGGAGGCTAGCCCTCCTCTATAAAGATGAACTGTGCATTCAACCATCTAAGCCTTTTGTCAATGAGACAATTCCATAACCCAGTTTTTAAACAGGTAGTAGTCCTACTGGTTAAAATAAACAGTTTGATAGCATTTCCCATCTTCGATGAGCAAGAGTGTGAAAGAAGTTAACCCCACTGTGCACATGTAGACGCCAGCAGACATGGAGCTGCCTTATTTATGCATGCAGTTACACTATTCTATCACTAGTTGGCACACCCGGATCAGTTATTGAATATTCACTAGCAAGCCAAGCTCGAACACGGTTCAGAGCTTTCCCAGGAATTGTATGAATTAAACTCCTCAGTGAAGCCTGATGAAGAAACTGCCTAATATACTTGCCCATAGTATCCATCCAGCAGTTAATAAAAATGATATCTTGTGACAGAAAAAATCATTGACCTTTGTTGCAACTAGTTCAGCAATAATAGGCCAATGGTATCTCAATTGAGTAGTGAAAAAAATCAGTTTTCTGAAGAAAAAATTCAACATGGTATTGATACTATATCATTCTACAATCAATTGTAGCCATCAGATATTAACCCCTTGGTGTAGATGCCAAATACGGTGATTTACGCGTTACCCAATTTAAAGCTTTATAATTCAAGAACGTAATTGAGATATCATTGGCTCACTATAGCAGAAGTGGTTGCTACCAAGGACATAATTTTTTCTATCAAAAGAGAACTTTTTTTTAAACTGCTGGATGGATACTATGGGCAAGTATATTGAGCAGTTTGCACATCAAGCTTAGCTGAGGAGTTTAACCTCTTTTGCGCAAAAGCCAAATCTGGCTATTTATGTGTTACCTTATTTTAGGCTTTATAATTCAAGATTGCAGCTTCACAGAGAGGAAGGGTATGGATCCACTGAGTGAAGACACAAAGCATTTAGAATTTAATCATATTTCAGTTTATTTTCGTGATTTTGGTCGAGAAAAAGGGTTGCAACATAAAACATCTTCATGAAAATTTAGCATTGAGGTTGTAAAAAAATAATACTGAGAATTGAAAAATGGCTGGGAGTTAAAACTATAAATTTCTGGGATCATAAACTCCTTGACCACAAGTGTAATTCATCTGAGCATTACATTCTAAATTACCGACTCTCTAGGAGCCAAATAAGACAGCTATCCAGGTAGCTCCCCAAACTCAAAGATCCCTCAAAATGATGCACTGTCAAATCATAATTAACACACATAAACTTTTGACACTAGTACACTAATGATACACTAATGATTCTCTGGTTGAATTTAGCATAAGTTTATCAATATAGATGCAGTTGGACATCAGTGGTCAGCAGTAACCTCTCCAAACACAAAACATGCCTTTTCTCCATGATAAAGTTTAGAATTTTGTACATTTTTCTTCAGAGTTGCACAAACCAGCACACATACTCATTAAAGGAACTGCTTATTTAACAGTCAGAACATTCACCCTGCAATGAAAAGCCAGCAGTTTCCACTTCTGAGCTCAAAACCTTATATAAACACTTTCCACACATTATCAGGAACAAGTATAATTCACTAACTCAGTAATTTCTGAAATATACCTTATTTTAACAGAACAGACATTCCAATATCAGGTAAAAAATCGGGCAATATCTACCCTAGATTGAACAGAATAGTGCAATGAGCGTACCAGTGGGCCTAGTGTTTGGGCGCCTCGTATTTATTTATTTTTCTTATTTATATACCAATACATATCACAACCTTGAGACACCACAAACATACCAGTGATAACACATAGTGCATATACACTCATACATACATAAACATGCCAACATGTGCTCATACACCAATATTATTGTCCTAATTCAGACTATGTAGAGGTGGGTGGTTAGCCAAAACATATGCAAAAAAAAAAAAATAATAACAAAACAAAATAAACAACACAATTTAAAGAATTATAGAGGTTAAATTCATATTACAGTGATATGACTAAAGAGAAAAGTAATCATCATAGTGATCACCAAAACTGGGTCAAAGACTGTCATACCGCACATAAAGCAAACACCAGAGGACGGGCAGCAAACACAGGCACCGTATGGACTCATATGTTGTACATCCCCAGCAACCTATACCTATTTAGCCTACCATGATTGCTCAATACCTAATGCGAAAGGCTAGGAGGAGAGCAAAAGGCCATTTTCTTTATCCATATATTTTTTTGTCTTATATAAATCTTTTATTTTATTTATTTATCTTTGTTTAATTTTTTATTATTATTATCCTTTTTTCATATTTGTTTATCTATTCATTTTGGTCCCATCTTTCATCAAGACTTAGTCGTTCCCATCCTTTTAAAAATACCAAAGTTTGAAGGCTACTTTTTGATATTTGTCTTTCCATCACCCAATGGACTTTAAGATAATTTTTGAAATTTGTTATAACAAACTGTGTGCATGATTTCTGCTTGGTTATGAAAGCCTTGCCAAATAGGATGATGATATTACTAATATCAGATTTACCATTTTCCAAATCTCCTAAAATGACAGTTTGCAGATTAATAATATATGTTTTATTATATCAAGAGTTTGTTTCCAAAATGCAATATATTCATTTTACTCATTTTGCGTAAATCAGCTTTTTCTATGTGGGTGCCTATTGCATTTTATAGAAAAACACAAACTTTGACCATGAAAAAATACACTCTATAGTATGAATTTCAAAAAAAGAAACTTTGGACCATGTGTACGACGCACAGGGCTATTGCTTTATGACATTATCTCAATTTTTGTAATTTTGACACTTGTTGCGTTTTCACAAAATAAAGCGACGTAAGGACAGAACCATAAAAAATGCAAAACAGATTCCTCTTCTTCGTTACAAAATCTACATAAATTTGATTGTTCTAGGCCCTAGATATGTAACATCTTTCTAGTGGGCAGAAATTTGTATCATACCTTAATTTGTATTATACGTATCATTACATCTAAAGTTGTGTTATATACAATATTAAATACATCTTTCCACGGGATTATTATATTGATGGAGTCTTTCCACTTTTTTTGAATAGTTACTGGATTTTCAACTATTTTGTCTTTGACGACATAATATTTATAAATTTCTTTATTAAGTTTATTTCCATTTAACCATGATAAGTCTCTACCGCATGGGTGGCATACTATACTGGACAAAGAAAGTTAGGGATCACCCAACTTTTCAATATTAAAATATGATATGGAAAAAATTACAAACTATCACATATTTCAAATTCAAAATTTGGGGTGATCCCTAACTTTATTTGTCCAGTATAATTGTTGTCTTGGTTTCTTTACAATAGTATTCTTCCAGGCATTAGGTAATGAGGCAATAATTTTGTTTTATTCTAATGGCGTACATATTAAACCGTATTTTAGTGAAATTTTTTGGAAACTCATAATTTTACAATTGCTGTCTACTAAATCATTTACAAATACTATGTTTTTATGTAAGAATTGTTTGTTTACACATGGACGATCTGCGAGGATTACGTGAGGAACCACAAGCGAGAACCAGTGAATACAAAAATGGAGGCTTTATTTCTGAAGGGGGGAAACCCCCAACAGAGCAGGCAACGGTACAATGTCCACAATCCAAAAAATCAGAATCCAAAGGGCGAAATCCAGAACCGTAAACAGGGCACCAATCACAAAAATCAGGGTCGTACAAAATGGGTTCGGTAACAGAGGATGTGGCAAAGTACAGGGAATAGGCAAAAATCGTAAATCAAGGACGGTCCAGTCAGAAAGGTAATCACAATGAAAACAAGGCGAAAAAAGCGTGGCACAAGCAGACAAAGGAGAACGTTCTGACAAGGAAGTGCTGAGAGAAGACTCCTAATATACACTCATGGGAAGTCACATGTTTAACAAGACACAAGTGCAAGAAGTCAGACTGATTACAAAGGAGGGAACATGAGGGAGAACCTAATCACATGAAATAGGCAACTGCCAAAACGCGGACAGGGATCACGAGACAATCCTACAGACAAATATACAGCTCCAGTCAAGGAGTTCTAACGTGCATAGATACTAAGAGAAAGGACAGCGTGAACAAGTGTGGAGGATCCACTGAAACGCAGCAGAGAAGATTAGGGAGAGACAAGAGGCGGAGACTAGAATAGGGCAAATGCTGAGAGCTTGTTAATCAATTAGTAAGTGCAGCTATACAATCCCTAGTGCTCGTTAGTAAGTTAGTACAATATACACTGTTAGTTTGGGTTAGTACTTTAACAAAAACAACAAACTGTTAGTACTGGTTAGTAAAATAGAAAAGCAAGGTGAAGGAAGCAAACGAGATTAGAAGGAATGGTTGGAAACCCAGAAACCATGAAATCACCTAAGCATGTGACACGCAGGACTAGGGGAGAAGCTGTAGCTTAACACAAGACCAGACAGGGGAGACAAAGTGCAATGCAGGGCATGAACAAAGACATGGACCGGAATCTACAGAAATATGGATAATGGCAGGGAATACAAAACATGGCAAAAATAAAAACATGGCAATGAACTAGAATAAACAGAACATGACAAAAACAGAACAGAGCATGGTAAAAACAGAACAGGTCATGGCAAAAACAGAACAGAACATGGCAGGAACAGAACAGGACATGGCAGAATCATAACACGATCATGAATCAGCATATTACTATTAAACCAAATAATTTGCTCTAACATGTTATCTACACTATCTGGGGGGTGATACTGGTACTGCAGCCACTTTGTAATAGCATCATCCATGAAAACTGACATGGAGGGAAAGAAGTCATTTTTTAGCTGGTTGAAATGGGCAACTTTTAACTGAACAAATGGAAATAGCCCCTTCTCAAACATTGGATGGAAGCTTCTCAGTAATCTTGCTGAGAACCATTGTTGGTTTTGGTATAATTTTGGTATAATAGATGTTTGAATGAATAGTTTAAACCCTTTAAATTCAAAAGATTCAAGCCTCCCTCTCGAAATTTATTATACAGATATGTCCTTTTGATTTTATCTGGTTTATTATTTCATATAAAAGCAAATATTCTTTGCTCATATTTTTTATATAGGTCTTCTGATGGGGTGGGTAAGGAAGATAATATATATATATATAAACTGTGGTATAACCATTGAGTTTATTAATGCTATTTTCCTATAGAGGGTCATAGATTTTCCAGTCCAGGGAGACAGAATTTTGTCTATTTTCTGAAGTTTATTTTCAAAATTTATTTTTGTAATATTATTCACATCTTTCGGGATACTTATTCCCAATATGTTGACTGGTCCATTTGTCTGTCCTATAGGGAAACTGGTAGACAATTCTATATCATTCAGAGAGTTGATACACCTGATTATACATTTTTCATAGTTTGGCTTCAAGCCAGATATTTTGGAAAACTGATCCAAATCTTCAACTAAGGCCATTATTGAGTTTTCAGTCAGTTTTATTGTAAAATTAGTATCATCTGCATACATTGTAACTTTAGATTATAAATCATTTATATAGAGACCTTTTATGTTGCTATTATTTCGTATTTTTTATCCTAAAATTTCAATAGACAGTACAAACAAGTATGGGGATAGAGGACATCCTTGTCTCAAGCCTCTTTTTAAATGTACTGTTTCTGAGAGCTCACCATTATTAAATATTTTACATTTTGAGTTACTATTAAGTGTTTTTATCCAGTTGATTACGGATGGGCCAAAATTGAAATAATGCAGACATTTGTACATAAAATCTAGACGTAATTTATCAAATGCCTTTTCAAGATCTGCAATAAAGATAATACCGGGTTCTTTTACCCTATCATGAAACTCTATAATTTCTAAGATCTGTCTAATGTTATCATTTATACTTCTCTCTTTCATTAATCCTGATTGATCAGGGTGAATGACACTAGGTAACACCTTTTTTATCCTATTGGCAAGACATTTGGACAAAATCTTAGCATCGTGACACTGCAGTGTAACAGGCCTCCAATTTTTGAGATTAGTCTGGTCTTTATATTGTCCATCATGATCTTATTTTAAAATGAGTGAAATTAGTCCTTCTTGTTGAGTTCCTGATAGTTTCCCTTCCATATAAGCACTATTAAAACATTCCAGCATATGAACCTTAAAGTGACTATAAAAGGTTTGATAAAAATCTACTGGTATTCCATACAGGCCCGGGCTTTTAAGGGGTTTAAATGATTTCAGGGCCACAGTCAGTTCCTCTTCTGTAATCAATCCTTCACATAAGACTTTCTCCTCTGCTGTTAATTGCGGCTTGATTATGGGGAAAAAAATGCTCTGTACTGGGATTCTGCTGTGGAACTGGGGAAAGATGAAAAGAAAAAAGGTCAGAGAAATATTTGTGTTCTTCTCTGGTAATATCTTTGGGCTCAATGAATGTAGTGTTATTTACTATAAGCTTTGAGATATTTTTTTAGCTGTATATAAGTTCAAAAAGATTTTTGTACATTGTTCTCCTTTTTCCATCCATTCGACTTTATTTTTAGAAAAACTTTGATTTGATTTTTCCTCATACACAAATTCTAATTCTTGTTCCTTCTGCTTCAGGGCATTTAACGTTTCCATATTATAATTCTTATCCACAATCTCAGATAATTGTTCGATTTATTGCATTATTTCTCGTTCTTTAAGAAGGCGTTTTTTCTTTAGCCTTGCGCTGCATTGTATACAATGGCCTCTGAGGGTACATTTAAAGGCATCCCAAACTATTAAAGGTTTTGCTGTCCCAACATTGCGGTGAAAAAAGTCTTCAGTAAAAATCTTTGTAGCTTCAAGAAAATCCTTGTCTTGTAAAAGTAGCTGATTAAATTTCCAGTACCCAGGACATCTCTTATGCTGAGATATAAGTATATTAATTCCAATAAGATAATGATCAGAATGCATTTTATTACTAATAGTTGTTTTTTCAATTAAGGGGATCAATTTGAAAGAAACTAAAAAATAATCTAACCTGCTTGCCTGGTTTACTCTTCGCCATGTGTATCATACCTGCTTTGGATTTTTCATTCTCCACATGTCTATAAGGTCTAATGTGGTCATGATGTTCTTTATAGCTCTCTAAGCTTTAGGATGATAGATATTACCGTGAGAACCCTTTCTGGCCAGGTCATTGTCCAAGACAGTATTTAAGTCCCCTACCATGATAACTTGGTCATTTTTAGTGTCATATGCCTGTATATTTTGAAACAGCAGATTAAAAAAATCTGGATATTAATTATCAGTGTATGTTTGTTATTATTTTCCAATTCTAATATAATCCATCTACCATCTGAGTCTACTTTTAGAGCATTAAAAATGATATTTTTTATACTCTTAACAATTATCATGACCCCTTTAGCATTTCTAGAACCATGCGAGTAAAAAATGTCACCCCCCCATTCTTCAGCCCATTGTTTTTCAATTTCTGGGGTAGAATGTGTTTCTTGCAGGCAATAAATGTTGTAATTTTTATCGTTTAGCCATGTAAAGATCTCACTTCTTTTCCCAGGATCAGCCAAACCATTACAGTTATAACAGGCTATACGAATCTCACTCATCAAAATTATAATTTAAATCTGAGTCCAACCTTTGGAGACTGCTAATAACTCCTGATTTTGGCTGGGGGGGGCATGGTCCACACCACACTCCAGCGGAGCCCATATCCCACCCGTCCCCGGTGCCCACTCCACAGACCCAGTACACCAGTCCAACCCAATCCTTATCTCCCCCACAGCACTATATTGCACTTCCATCATTAACGTGATTGATTCAAATATTAGGGCTATTCCACATTTTAAATTAGCTTTGGCCAACACCCAACTCCCCTCATTTATTGCCCCATCATAAATTTTTGTTGGTGAATCAAACAAAGAACTAAAAAGAAACAAAAAAAGGAAAAACACTTTGCTGATCGTCGCCTAAAGGAGAGTTCTAGAATAGCATACAACAACTGGCAAACGATCTGATATCAAAAGTTACATAACATAGAGCATACTATAGGACCATAAAATTTGCAAACCATAACTGCTGAGTGAAGGATTAAGTAAATTTCAACATAATGTACATGATTATATCAAAATATAACTTTAAGCATTAATTAACAGCTTCTCGTATTTTAAACCAGCCAGAACCTCGGCATTTGATTTCGTTGAATACGGTATAAATTCGAAAAAAAAAAAAAAGCAACATTGAGCAAAATGCTACCACAGTTGCAGTATAACCTTTATCCATTGAATCCCTCCTCCTGAGACAGATGTATCTGGTAGAAGGAACCCTCCAGTCCTGTTTCATTTGGAATAATTCCCATTGACCATGTCCGCACCTCATTTAAATCCCATAAATGTAACTGAACACTTCAGGCCGGTTTTGGGAGTCATTTTTTTTTAAATCGCGTCATTTTCAGCTGCGCAACTGTGTGCATCCTTGAGAGAATTCAACCTACCTAGTTTTTACGCAAAGGTTTTTTTACATTTCTTATTGTCCAATAATGTCATTCAGTCACTGTATAAAGTTTATGCACTCTGGAATTGGGTAAGAAACGAGTCAATCAATACATCATTACTGGGGAAGCTTCACGTGGGCGTGAACTATGAGTGTGCGTTATGCAGATGAGCCTAAGTAAATAATTGAGTGACTGGCTATCAACATGAGCGCTTTGGAGGATAAAGGAGTTCGGAATTCGTCGAAGGAGGAATCTATGCGTAAATACACGATAGGAAATTATGCATTTTTAATATGTGATTACTATAATTGATAGTAGAATGACATAGTGTCAAATACCATGTCAAATTTTTGCCTCAGAAAACTGATTTTTATTAACTACTAACTGGGATACCATTGGCTCACTGTAGCTGGAGTGGTTGCTACAGAGAGTAACGATTTTTTCTGTCTCAAGAGATCATTTTTTTGAACTGCTGGATAGATACTATGGGTAAGTATATTGAGCAGTTTACACATCAGGCTTAGGTGAGGAGTTTGATTCATGCAACTCCTGAAAAACAGAGATGGGAGTGAACTCGTCCATATTCTAAACCGTGTTCAAGCTTGGCTTGCTAGTGAATATTCAAAAACTGATCAGAGTGTGCCATCTAGTGATAGAATAGTGTAACTGCATGCATAAATTTGCAGCTCCATGTCTGCTAGCGGACAGATCTGCACAATGGGGTTAATTCATAAAACTCCTGGAAAACAGGGATGGGACTTAACTCGTCCATATTCTAATCCGTCTTTGTGCTCGGCTTGCCAGTGAATATTCAATAACTGATCTGGGTGTGCCATCCAGTGCTAGTGTAACTGTGTGCATAAATAGAGCAGTTCCATGTGCGCTGGCATCTATATCTGTGCAGAGGGGTTAAAAACAGGTGATTCCCTACCATTGATTTATGTGTAGATTCATCTCACGACAAATTCAGCGGTTCCTGACAACCTTACACAATCCCTCAATGATATCCAGTATCTCTCATGCTTACTCAGGCTCATCTTTGTAAAGCAGATATATAGTTCACGCCCACCTGAACTGTAACCCGGTACTCATCTATTGATTGACATTTTTTTATCCAATTACAGACAGTACAAACTTTCCACAGTAATTGAAAGACTTTGATTGGACCCTCAAAAAAGTATTTAAACACTTGCATAACAGCAGTTAGGTTGTAATCTCTGAACTGTGCGCAGCTGAATGACAGGAGTACAAAGAAAAAAATACTTCTACAACCAACCTAGAAGTGCCTCGGTTACATTTACGGGATGGCAGTTTGATTCTGACATGGCTAATGGGAGTTATTCTGAATGAAACAGTACTGGAAGGATCCTCGTACTGGAGGGGTCTGTTACTCTGTTTATCTGGAGGAGGATTTCATTGATGGAGAGTTTTGCTTCTATTTGAGTGAGTAGAATCGAGGAAGAAGGCATCCTAGCCAGCTGGCATGCTTTTTTTTAATTTTCGGTTTACCATAACCAAGATGGTCACAGAGCCTGTTTGCCTTATTGGTTAGTATGAGTAACTGTTAGCTTTTACTAATTATACTGATGGCAGAATTTTGTTCAGCGTAGTGATGTTTTAGAATTTATACCGCATTCAACAAAATCCAATGCCCAGGTTTTGTGTAAAATGAGAACAGCTCCAGGACTGCAGTAAATTCATATTCAGTGCACCGATTCTGTTCAATCCAGAGCAGCATGTTGCCTGCTTTTTTCTGATAGTGGAAATCTGTCCTGTTAAAATTAGGTATATTTCAGATATTACTGTATTACTGAATTATTCTTGCTCCTTATAGGGTGTGAAAAGCGTTTATACAAGCTTGCGTTTCATTTGGATGATCGGAAAATAATATAAAATAAGTGGTTTTCAATATACTTTAAACAAGGCAGACAAGAAAATGATTATTTATTGCTTATTACAAGCACAGCACACCGTATCCAAATTCTGGAAATGTTCTAATGGGCCAAGGTTACAAACCTGGCTTCCAGGACTGTCACACTCTACTGCACTTGAAAGACTTAATTTATGATTAATGGTAAATATTCTACCTTTCAAACGATATGGGGTCATTTTGTGACACTTCTAGATAGGGAGATGACTACAGAAGTCTACATCATTTAAACTTTTGATGATCATATCATTTTGTGAACGTCCAATCCATGTTTCTCTTTTCTTTCTCTTGGAATGTCAATATGTGTATAGGTCACAACTTCTGTGTATGTATTCTGAGCCTCAAACGCACACAATGCAATGCCCTGACTTAATACGCTGTATTAAGATGATTCCTTGCTGTGAAGGTTTTGTAGTGTACCTTGCTCGTTCTGTGTTTTCTTGTGGTATTTTTGTTGTGTTACCCAAAGTATAAAAAACACACACGTGTTTAACCCCTTAAACCCGAACTTACACATAATAAATACTGCATGTTTCCTAATCTCAACATCGTCATGCGGCTTATCCACTTCACGCGATGAAACTCGGCAAAAAGCTCATATTGACCATTTTTACCTCAACCGAACACAATTCAAGCACAGAGAAAGTAAATAGGCATGAAGCAAAACATAGGATAAAATCATATCAGCCCTAAGTCACTAGCATTTCTACTGAATCTGTCCTATGCATACAAACGATACCTCAAATGAAAGCGGAAAGTCCACGGAATCCAACGACATTAGCACTGTCATTTTAAACCGACACCACACTCAAAAAACAGCAGGAGCAGCAGCAGCAGTCTACAGAGATGAGCAAAAAAATTATTTCTTCCCTTTGATATTTTGTAATAAAAAACTGTTCGAGGGTAAATCTGCACTTGCTATTGTTAGCCTAATGTGTCCCTGTTATAATGAAACTAGATCTTCCAGGCTCCGAGCATGTATTTTTCCAGGAAATTGCTTCAAAGATTTCAGCTCCTCAGCATTCAGCTTGCTTGCAAAGTATTTTCCTCTCTGTGATCAGCTTGTGATACTGTCAGTAAGACTTTGCTGGTGATTCTACGGGCTCTGACGTTTCCAACGAACCCTAAACCATCTTAATCGCACAAACCTAGCCTGAGCTAGAGCCTTGCGTTCCCAGTGCATCAAACTGAGTCCATGGGGCATTTGCATGTAATTAAATAGCACAACAATATAAACACTTAACTGGTTTGTTCTTGGTATTTTCAGTATAATTATCCACTAAATATTCAACAGTCATTTTCAAAGTCGTTTTCTGACAGAATCTTTGTGCCCAAACAAGTCAGCTGGCGTAGCCTTGTGGTTAAATTGAAGCGCTGCAGCCCAAGCAACCAGGGTTCAATCCCCGGTGTAACTATGTACTTTCTTAGGCATTAATTGCATGTTATTAGGGACCAAACAGTGAGCACTGCAAGGACCCTATTGAAATTGAAGGAATTATTATTATTATTATTATTATTATTAGGGCCCGAGCAGTGAGCACTGCAAGGACTCCATTGTAATTGAAGGAATTATTATTATTATTATTATTATTATTATTATTATTACAACCCCAATTCCGAAATAGTTTGGACAAAGTGTGAATTGTGAATAAAATCAAAACGCAATGACTTTCAAATCACACCAGCCAGTATTTTATTCACAATAGAACAGAAATAACATAGCAAATGTTGAAACTGAGAAATTTTACAATTTTATCCACAAAGTGAGCTCATTTAAAATTTGATGGCTGCTACAGATCTCAAAAAAGTTGGGACAGGGGCCTGTTTACCATGGTATAGCATCCCCTCTTCTTTTTAACACAAAGTGGAGGTGTCTGGGCATGAAGGAGACAAGTTTCTTGAGTTTAGCCATTGGAATTTGATCCCACTCTTGTTTAATACAGGTTTCCAGCTGCTGGAGAGTTTTGGGTCTCCTCTGATGGACTTTTTGTTTAATTATGAGCCAAATGTTCTCAATCGGTGAAAGATCAGGACTGCAGGCAGGCCAGTTCAGCACACTGACTCTTCTACTACGAAGCCATGCTGTTGTGTTAGCTGCAGTATGTGGTTTTGCATTGTCCTGCTGAAATACACAAGGCCTTCCCTGGAATAGATGTTATCTGGAGGGGAGCACTTGTTGCTCTAAAACCTTTATATACCTTTCAGCATTCACGGTGCTTTTTAAAACATGCAAGTGTCCCACACCATATGTACTTATGCATCCCCATACCATCAGAGATGCTGGCTTTTGAACTGAACGCTGATAACAAGAGGGGTGGTCTTTCTCCTCTTTTGCCCGGAGGACACAACACCCATGATTTCCAACAAGAATGTCAAATTTGGACTCATCTGACTACAGGACACTTTGCCACTTTGCTACAGTCCATTTTAAATGAGCCTTGGCCCACAGAACATGGCAGCGCTTATGGATCATGCTCAACAATGGCTTCCTTTTTGCATGATAGAGTTTTAGGTGGCATCTGTGGATGGCACAGCGGACTGTGTTTACTGACAGTGGTTTCTTGAAGTATTCCTGGGCCCATTTAGTAATGTCAATGACAGAATCATGCCGGTGAGTGATGCAGTGGCGTCTGAGAGCCTGAAGATCACAGGCATCCAGTAAAGGTCTTTGGCCTTGTCCCTTACGCACAGAGATTTTTCCAGTTTCTCTGAATCTTTTGATGATGTTATGCACTGTCGATGATGAGACCTTCAAAGCCTTTCCAATTTGATGTTGAGGAACATTGTTTTTAAAGTATTCCACAATTTTTTTACACAGGCCTTCACAGGTTGGAGAGCCTCTGGCCATCTTTACTTCTGAGAGACTCAGCCTCTCTAAGACATCCCTTTTATAGCCAATCATGTTACACACCTGATGCCAGTTAACTTCATTACTTGCTAAATGTTATTTCAGCTGATTTTCATATATTAATTGCTTTTTCAGCCCTTTTTTGCCTGTGTCCCAACTTTTTTGAGACCTGTTGCAGCCAGAAAATTTGAAATGAGCTCATTTTGTGGATAAAAATGTAAAATGTCTCAGTTTCAACATTTGAAATGTTATCTATGTTCTATTGTAAATAACATATTGGCTCATGTGATCTGAAAGTCATTGCATTTTGATTTTATTCACAATTTACACTTCGTCCCAACTACTTTGGAATTGGGGTTGTATTTTTAGGGCCCAAGCAGTGAACACTGCGAGGACCCTATTGAAATTGAAGGAATTATTATTATTATTATTTATTTATTTATTTATTTATTTTATTTTTTTTTAGCAAAATAATCACATTTTTGGGGGTTTTATCATATTCGAAAACGTGCCAATTTTGGTACATGCATCAGTCACGGTGAAAATGTACGTGTATTATGGTCTTCGAAGGTGGACGTGGCCAAATGCCTTGGCCTCACCCTCTAAACAGCAGCCCCCACGGCCTATTTTAGCGACATGCAAGAAAATCGGCGCACACACATATCATGCCCAAACGCACAAAAAAGTCTCTTGGAGCCATAGCCTAAACCCGACAGGAAGTCGCCCATTTTGAATTAACTGGCCATTTTTGGCGTTTTGCACGCTTTGTATTTTATTCATTTATTTTTTTTTTATTTTCTTTAAAAAATAAATTTGGCATCTCCAATCCCACCTGAATCTGGAATGCCCAATTGAGGAACTATGTACAACAAGGCTTGCTCGTATGCGACCCCTTGTTGCCAATTCAGGAGTGAGGGACGGTTCACGGCTCTCCTCCGAAGCACGGTTCCATCAATACTGCTTCTTGACACTCATTGGTAGAGTCCTCGCAAGTTCAGAATGAGGGTGGAGGATACCCGAACATGAACAAGCTTAGAATCTTCCTGACGAGCGCCTGGCTGGCCAACAGGAGGCGCTTGAGCAAAGCAACCATTTTATATTTCCCTTCCCGGCATCCCCTTCCCAATTTGCATCCCTGTAGCGCAATGGCCAATTGTGCCGCACTTCTGAAAAACTGCCAGTTGGTACGACCGGGGCTCGAACCCGCACCGTGATAGTCACCTCTGGGCCAGGTCACGCAGTAACGGAGTTACATAATTGGTGTATTTCTTATCAGAGCTCCAAAACTAAGTAAGATAGAGTTATAATTTAAATGGCTTTGTGTAGGTCTTCCCTAGTACTTCAAAAAACAAAATAGCCAATTTTTGATTTGATTTACTTTGGGTGAAAACCGCAAAAAACTGGTCGGTAACGGAGTAACAAATTTGTAACAAGGCTCCGCTGCGTACCACCGAAATGGAACGCCTTGCCACAACGCATTGTGCGGCATTGCGGGGACAAAAATCGTGCAAGTGTCAGGATGGCATAAGTTGGTGAAGCTACATTATGAACGCTGGGAAGCTACGAGCAATGGCGTCCATCTGCCAGTGTGGCGATTATTGATCCCTCAGAATTAAGCCAAAGAGGATACCCGCACACTGTAGCTGTTGCTCCCACAGTGATTTATTTACACAACGTTTCGACCAGTATGGTCTTCGTCAGATGAACACCTGACGAAGACCATACTGGTCGAAACGTTGTGTAAATAGATCACTGCCGGAGCAACAGCTACAGTGTGCGGGTATCCTCTTGTTTATTCTAAAGGTCTAGTTTAACCCAGCACCTGTGTTCTTTAGATGTGCGTGCACTCTCTGCACTTTTGGACTATTGATCCCTCGCCATCAAATTACGTTTGGCTTTTTCGTGGCTTTAATTAAGTCATAACCTCATGAAAATTCATGCACACGTCAAGAACGGCCAGCACTTAGCATACAGCTCACATCAAAATGGAAAAAATCGCGAGAACTCTCCCTAACTTACCGCTGTCTTGCCGTCTTTGTATCGCTACTCTACTGCCAGACTAACTCGTTGTTTCGTGAGATTAATGCTGTAAGCCTTTTAACTGCTGACAGTGATCGTGAGGCAGCGCCAGGTAAGAAAATATAGTTCCTGACCACATGTGGTTTCTTTAACTGACCGACTACACTTGAAGTATAAAGCTCGAACGTGACTACCTTTCCACATCTTTGCTGAATTGCCAACTACAGGTGAACAGGGGCGAATAGCCACTTCCAAAAACATAACATGCACTTTCAATTTAAAACTTGTGAGAAACCGCATTAGAGTGCATGTGAAAGCGCGCAAGAAATTTGCTTTTGAAGACAGGCGTCAACTGTGTGTGTGAGTTCATAATGTAACTAAAATCTTCTCTCTGGATGTCAGGAGAGCCACAAAGTCCAGAAATCTACAATAAAACAGAAACAAAGTGAAAATGTCTCTAAACTATGACAGCGGATGTGTCCTATACGGTAACGTATCATTCATTTTCACAGAACGTTAAGAGTAAACAACAAAAATAAAGGAATTTTCCTGTCTGCACTAAATAGCATTAAAATATATAGAAAGCTTTATGATTTTTGTCCAAAAGAACCGCTCTTTTTTGCCGCTGTTCCCCTCATAAACAAACCCCAAAAACAAACAAACAAGCCGCGTCATGCAGTGTACTTCTGGTTATATCTCATACATCGTTCCTTTACATGCAATGGTTTACCAATTAAAAACTTGTGGTTTTAAAGGTATCTACAACAATAAAAATACAATGAAAAGCACCTATTTTAAGCAAATAAATATATGAATAGGAAGAAATAATCTTACGTGGTAGTGTGGGGTTGATAAGTTTTCACCATTTACAGTGACTGCGTGTGAAAGCATCCCCTGCTGGGAGATGCTTACCGGCCGCTCAGCCAACCATGACATTCTTCAGCACACGCTGGACCACCTGTGATGTGTATCCTGGAAGGGTTTCGTGACTGGGTACTATGTTTATAAATGCTTCGTATTCCTGCGCCGCGCTTTCTCAGACAACCTACCACGTTTCTTTCTACCCTCATGTTGCTCTGAAGTTACTGTTACCTTCTCCCGACCCTACCGCGATAAAATTCCGTTTTCTTGTGATCTGTACTGTACATATGATAGGAGTGTTGCCCATGGGGGGGGGGGTGGCTCCATAGCGCCCCCTAGAAAATTTCAACAAAGCAGCTCTCGCTGCTTCTTTAATCAGGTTGCCACAATCCAATTGTTTCAAATGCACAGCTGCACCCGTCAGGATCTCGTCACCACCCCCAACATGCTTAAGTGCGTGAGGGCCCGTTCATCGCTGCTTGCAGCTTTAATTTGTATAAATAATTGCTGGTATTTTTGTTCTTTTCTTAAACATTTTTTTGCAACATTACCTTTGTATTTATAATTTTATTTGCTTTTTTTTTAAATAAATCTGCTCTTGTGGAGTCAAACTTCATTTTCTTTTAATGTATTATCTTTGAATGGGAAATTGTATAGGCTACAGGACTGGCAGAAATAATAATAATTTTAAAAAATTATATTCTAAAAATTAAAAAGTGGTTGCATTTACGTTGTGGATGGAATGTATGCCTGTAGTGACATATAAGTGAAATTAAATGAGTTTTACAGTTTGGTACCTGAAAATATGAAACGGCACAGTGTCCGCTTGGAGAGGCCACCGAGAAATTCCCGAACTAAAACCTCTATAATTTTGCTCTGATTCACTTGATTAGAATAAACTTTGGCACAGATAATGGTGAGATCTTGTGCTGTAATTTTTTTTCGGGGTTTCAGACTGCAACTGAATAATTTTAAGACAGATGAAAGTAAAACTTTGTTTGGTGCAAAAAAGATATTTCATTTATGCAGTGCTGATCTTCATTTACTCTGATTCAGTGACATATACACTGATTTTTGCACCATGACAAAAATCCCCAAGGTGTTACCTTTATTATGATACCAAGATTATTCAAATCGACCAATTCATTGCAGAGATATAGCCATTTCATTTTGGGAATGTCATTTTCAAGCCAGAGGCTCAGGGCTTAAGGGGTTCAAAAAAAAAAGCCCTTCCTTTAATAAGCATGTGTGCTTCCTAATGCGGCTTTGTGGAAAAATGGACAAAACTCTGAACTTTATCATGGAGAAAAGGCAAGCTTTTGGTTTGGATAGGTTACTGGTGACTATTGATGTCCATCTGCACCTATATTGATAGACTCATGCCAAATTCCACCAAAAAAATCATTAATTCATGCTGAACTTCATGAGTCAAGTTGATTTGTGTTAAACATGATTATTTTATGATTTGACAGTGCGTAATATTAAGAGTTCTGACAGCATGGGGAGCCACCTGGAGAGCTATCTTATTTGGCTTATAAAGGGTAGATAATTTTAAAAAAATCACTGTCAGATGATTTGCACTTGTGGTCAAGGAGTTTATGATCCCAGAAATGTATTGTTTTAACTCCCAGCCATTTTTCAATTCTCAGTATTATTATTATTTTATTATTTCATTGCCAAATCTTCATAAAGATTTTTTTGTGTTTGTGGCCCTTACTTGAACTAAAATTATGAAAATAAACTGAAATACGATGGAATTCTAAATGCTGCAATTGTCCTGTATCATAAAAGCAAACTGCCCCTTCTCTGTGAAGCTCAGATCTTGAATTATAAAGCCTAGAATCGAGTAACTCATTAATAGCCATATTTGGCTTCTGCGCAAAGGGGTTAAAGGCCTGTTCCATATTGGTGTCTGTCCCAAAAATAAGCCAGCAAACTTCAACAATTGAAGTGAATCAAATGTCGGACTGTTTAAGTTTTACGGTGAGCCTATACTAAATATAGCAACCTAATGGCAATGATATACTATATAATGCAGAAAAGCATAGTTTTTAGGAAAATAATACAAAAATTTTTGTGGGGGAGGTTCCTTAAAACCTTGCGTTGAAAGTGGGGGTACTTCAGGTGCCCCCCAACTACCACGCCGCCCCCCCCCCACCGTGGTGCCACCCAACTGCCACGCCAACCCCCCCCCACAACCCCCCACTACCATCCCCTCCCGTGGTCCCCCCCAAACACGGAGATCAAACTCTGCCTATGAGTTCCAGCATCATGCAACAAAAATTTCCTTTGTAACTTCCAAGGTATTTGGTTATTACCACCCATGTGGTAACGTAGGCCTACAAGCAGCCAACTCCAGACCTTTCTCCACCGACAGTATGCTCAAACTATTTGGTGCTGCTGTCCAGTGAGCATGCTACGTTCGCATAGTATGCATGTGAGCACCAGTAGACAAGCAAGAGAGGTTATTTGAAGTTAAAACTCACCGAACAAACAAGCACACCCTTGAACTAGAGGGCACTCAGAGAACGCATAACTCCGCGAGCAGGTTTTGATCCATGAGCACTTATAATCAACTGAAGAATCTGGATCTGAGTCCGCATTGGTCTGGAAATTTAATCATCCAATCCCATTCCTAAAGTCCAACTTCCCATTACATTTTGTGGTAATCCGTTGAATAGTTTTTGAGTAATCCTGCTGACAAGCACATTAACACATACACATACAAACACACACAAAACGTAATCGCAATCATTAATTGCCCAGTCACATACACAGGTATTTTACTCTTCTCTGAACATTAATCTAAAAAAGGGATCTTTTAACTGCGTAAACACCTTATGCAATAATCATCATCAGTATTTGGATGCTTGAAATCGGCATGAACTGAATATTAAGTTAGCATCCAATGATTATAAGATGGCTAATATCAGCTACATTAATTAATTGAATTAGAGGATTCATAACAACAAATTTCCTAATTTATTATGCTTAAATAAACATACAAAAACATAATAAAATAATTAAAAAACTTAGAAGTACTTAAACTTACTTTACCAAACTTTAGCGTACTTCATTGACGTACAGGCTAGCCCAGTACACCGTAGTTAGACGTAGTGAGACGTACTGACAGCCATAGTGTAAAGTAGTAGCCTTAGTTGCCCGTTGATTCACGCCAAATTTGTTGATTACATGGCATGGGCATGGTCAAAAGATAAACCTCCGCGCACGGTTTTCTCACTTTAATGGCCAAGTTATTTCTACAGATAGCCACGGATAGCTACAGATCACTACAGTGCACCACGTTAGGCAACGTTAAGCTACAGAGGCTTCCGCGACGCTCAACTATGTTATTAAACGTATGTGACCACCCCTTTATTCAAGCTTCTATGTCGTACGTGCTCTGCCCTCTAATGGGCTACGCTATAGGTTTACCGTGCCTGAGAAAGAAAATTGAACTCACCTGCTCTGTAGGAGGGGTAGCCGCACTCTCCTCCTATAAAGCCTCGGTCATGTCACTGCTCGTCTCCCCTTTTTCACTCAGCCTGATGAAAGTTTGGACTCTCGCGAATTCTCAGTCACTATCTAGTGTCGCGAAAGCTATGGATAAGGTTTCTCTCCAGTGTGCCTCCCCCGTGGTGCCCTCGGACCAGCACGATGACTGCTTCATCAGCCTGGGCTGGCGGCACCAGGCAGAGGCTTCTTCCTGTGCCGCCTGTGCAGCACTCCCCCGGGAGGAGCATGAGCGGCGGCTACAGTTTGTGCGGGCCGGACGCACCCTCCAGACTGGCTTGGGGCCAGCCCGGGAGCCAGCGGCAGCGGTCCGTTCGAAGCCCTGGGACGAGTACGACGAAGAAGACGACCATCGTATTTACGAGGAAGATCCAGCGACCCTCTTCCGGGACGACGAGCCTCCCCCGGAACACCACTACCCTCTTGATGACCCACCTGGGTTATTTCAGTCGGCAGCGGAGCGGATGGAGATGCCCCTGCCTCCACAGCCTCCCTCCTGTGCTCAAGTGGACGACTTCACCATCGGCCTGCTGACCCAGCCGAAGTCAAGACCGCGGCCCCGGATAGAGTGTCCGAAGATGTCTCCCATCTTTGGGTACGCCCAGTGGGATTGGACGAACCCGATGGCAGCCAGATCCCTGGCGATCTCCTATGCGCCCTACTCCACAATGGAGGGCTGGGAATGGGATACGGGGGTGTCAGCGATAGAAGATGCGGTGAGAGTGTGTCTCCTCCCCACCACCTCCATGTGACCAGGCGGTCAGCTGCTGCTCCCGTCCAAGAGGGACCGGATGACAGTGAGCCTGTTCGACCGCTGCAATGCTACTGCGGCTCAGGTGGTTGCGCAAACTAGCAACATAGCCTTCCTCGCCGGCTCCGTGGACCGACTGACGCACCAGAAGGCGGAGCAATCCCCGGACGAGATCCTGGAGATACAGATGACAGCGGCTGCGATGCTTCGGATGTCGCAGGTGTTCGCCATCGATGGGAGGCAGAGTATGCGCGCCGCTTAGGTGGGGCACCGCCATCTCTGGCTGGGGCTCTCTTCCCTGAAGGAGCGTGAGAAGCGGTCACTCATCAACGCGCCAATCTCCACTGCCTCGCTGTTTGGGCCCAATATCCAGATGATGGTCGACCACCTGGAGTCCGCTTGCAAGGCGCCCGAGCAGCTGGGGTCCCACCTTCGCCCTCAGCAGCCATCCCACAGGCCTCAGTCCGCCCACCCTCCGACAGGCCGCCGCCGTCGCAGGTCTTCAGAGGACCGATCATCTGTGGGCTCCAGCCAGCCGGATCCGGAGTCAGGCCGTTTACCGCCACCGCAGCCTCGCCAGAGCCGCACCAGGGGTGCAGCTTCTGGTCGCCCTGCTTCTGGAAAATTTTAAAATTTTTTGAATTAATTTAATTTAACCCTTATTTAACCAGGGAAGTCCCGTTGAGATTGAAATCTCTTTTTCAAGGGAGCCCTGGGGGTTGAGGTGGGGAGGGAGAGGGCAATTTGCACAGCCAATTACATCAGGGGATGATTAGGTGGCAGGTTGAAAGAGCCAGGTTGGTACTTTAGCCATGACACCGGGGAGCCCCCTGCTCTTATCGATAAGTGTCATAGGATCTTTTAGTGACCATAGCGAGTCAGGACCTCGATTTAACGTCTAATCCGAAAGACGGTGTCTCCCTCAGTAAAGTGTCCCCTTCACTGGACTGGGGCATTGGGGATTATTCCACCAGAGGGACAATCGCAACCTACTGGCCCACCAACACCTCTTCCAGCAGCTACTTAGTTTTCCCAGGTGGTCTCCCATCAAAGTACTAACCAAGCCCAGACCAGCTTAACTTCAGCCACGCGGCTGGAGCAGATTGAATTGTGGTATGGCTGCCGGCAAATAAAAGGCGTTATTTGTATATGGCCTCAGAGTCGGTATGTTCTCACACTACACACACTGACACACTGGCTGTTTCAGGTGTTAGCACTCATGGTCATTTGGGACACCCTACCGGGGGAAGCAGAGTGGCTCTCCCTTCCGTTGACGGGGTTAATAAGAGGGACACCGTTCATGAGGCTCGTGTCTTCTCGGCATTTCCACTCAACACAGATCCGCAAATCGGTGCTTCAACAGCTAATAGCCTGTTTACGAAACACTGGCTAGCTAACCGCCGGAGGGGTTTGCGTTGTTCTACCCGGGGCGTAGTACACGTTCAAACAATGTGGCTTGTCTGAATTCTGACTGTGATACCCTCCCGTCATACAGTGGCGCGTTGGTTGACTCTAAATCCTTCGATTCGGTTCACTCGTTTCGCCCTGGTGCGGCGCCAGTGAGGAAACGTTCACGAACTGATGCAGATTGCCAGCAACTTCCTAACACTGCTCGCAGGACTGGCTCCAGCGGCGTGGTTGGCACACGCCAGCATGCTCCATCTTCTTCCGGGTTGTGCAGAAGTGGGGCTGTCCGCCATTTTGGCTCCATGGCTCCTGAGGTTTCACATGACGTTCACTGTACACCCCGGAGGCAAGGGGCAGGGTGTTTACACATGTGTAATACTAGTGCCTGTACTTATGAACCTCTGGAGAAGGTCTTCACTCGTTTTGCTCCACAGGCCGCTGTGTTTCTGGACATTAATGTTTCTGAATTTGAGCATCTGGAAGGGGTCTCACTTAACTCAGAAATAACTGTGCCCCCGCCGTATATGGTGTGTGAGTCACCAGGTGACATGCTTCGGGATGCAGCGGAAACGTTGCTGCTAGTGTCTTCTAAGACCTTTCAGGCAGGGCCCCCCGTCGACTCCTCTCTCAGGGGGAGGTGCGTCGCGGGAGGGCCCAGGTTACCTGAAACCATAAAACCAACTGCCTCGCAGCTCACAAATCATTACCAGTTTTGGGTGAGTTTGTGCGCCCCTCTTCCAGTCTGGCTGAACAGAACACTGCGGAAGGGATATGCATTGCAGTTTCATTGCCGTCCTCCTCCATTCAGGTGCATCGTTCGGACGGTTCTCCCTAATTCTGCAGAGAGAGCGGTTTTAAGGGAAGAAGTGGACTCGCTTCTTTGAAAGGGGGCCATAGCGCTGGTTCTCCAATCGAAAGCTCGAGCGGGGTTTTATTCCCCTTATTTTCCGATCCTCAAAAAATCAGGAGGGTTGAGACCTGATTGAGAGGGTTGAGAGGTGAAGGTCATCACCACAGCCTTTAAGTCATCCGTCATTTGACTGCAGGCCTTCTGTCCACCTCCTCATGCCACCAGTGAGCAAGAACATCTGCACAAGCTGTGCCCAGTGCGCGCACTCAGTCTCTATTTGGAGCGCACAGCGAATTTCAGGAAGGGGAATCGTTTGTTTGTTTGTTATGGTGGGCGGGCTCAGGGGGCCCCTCTGTCAACACAACGCCTCGCCCACTGGGTCTGTGATGCTATCTGCAGAGCCTACTCAGCCGTGGGTCTCGTTACCCCGGCAGGATTGACCGCACATTCTACTCGGGGCATTGCATCCTCTACAGTGCTTTTTAAGGGCGTATCAGTAGAATAGATTTGCAGGGCGGCCTCTTAGTCTTTGGCATCGACCTTTGCACGGTCATATCTCAGGGATATGACAGCCAACACGGTCTCACATTCAGTTTTGGGAACCCTGTCAGCAGGGTCGCCTTCCAACACCCACTAGCGTTCTGGTTATTTTACCAAGACCTGAGGCAATGCGATCTGGTGGTGCTCACCTTGGGGTGTGGGGGCTTCTCGTTGGGAGATGACAGCTAGCATGCTACCCCATTCATTCTGTGGGATCCTATCGGTGGGGGCCCCTTCCAACACCGACTTGTGTTCTGTTTATTGTGCCACGACCTGGGGCAAGGCACTCAGTCTGGCGGCGTTCGCCCTGGTGTATGGGGGTTTCTTTTTGGTTTCTGAATTGAACTCCGTCGTCTGGGTCCAGCTGGGAGTACATCCATCCCTAACGGCCTTCGCCTTAGGTGTTAACCAATAGTGAAGCCTGTTAGAGGGCAGAGCACGTACGACATAGAAATACTAGTTACCTGGATGTAACTCCAGTTCTATGAGTACGTGCGGAGCCCTCTAACAACCAGCCCAGCTGGCCCCGAGCGTGTTGCTGAGTTTCAAAGGGGAGACGAGCCGTGACATCACCGAGGCTTTATAGGAGATGAGTGCGGCTACCCCCCCTACAGAGCAGGTGAGTTCAATTTTCTTTTTCAGGCACCGAGGCAGGGCCTCGGAGAGGTAAACTAATAGCGAAGCCCGTTGGAGGGCTCCGCACATACTCATGGAAATGGAGTTACATCCAGGTAACTAGTATTTTTCTGACAAGTTTTTACATCAAAACTTGCAGGATACCAATTCAGAGTGCAGCATATAGCTGCAAAAGCTTGCTGAAGAGTAGATGCTGTATTTCTTTATTTTCCTTTCCAAAGAATCCAGCAACAGAGAAACAAAGATCCATTACCCAAAGCACTTTTGCTGTTTGAGCTGAAACATCACCATGAGCTTTGCTGTAAACACTTTTCAAAGGCGATGTTGGACTGTGACCTGCTTGCTCAACCAGGTTATTCTCTGGAACCCGAACACCCCTGGTAGCATGGGCAGAGGCACATCTCGCAACAAACACCATCCGAGGGCATATTACATGTTAACCTGCAGCACCGTAGTCGTAAACCCACTGAACGGAATGAAACTAAATGAAATGAAAATGCTAGCAGCCCCTGAAAACCACTTTAACAAAACACAATTCCAGCACCAAGCTACTAAATGAGCTCGAAGCACAAACACGGAACACTGCATGAGTTGCATATGTAGTGCTACCGAATCTGTAACTTCATTCTACCACACAAACAATATATAAAAGCAGAGAGACTATCGATTCTAATCACATGGTTTATCGCCCTACAACCAAATCTCACTGAATTAGCAACTGACAAAGCATAAAAACAAACTGCGCTTCATATGGATATGACCATTAAAGGCCTTACCTTTCCTCTCTTGCAATCCAAGCTGTGTTCAAGGGCATAAAAAGCACTTCATATTTGCTCTCAAGTCTTTGTGGTTTGAAACCATTGCTGGCAGTATCAAACTATTTTCAAGTCCATGAGGAGCTTTTTTATGAGGGGTAGGAAAGTGTGTTGATGAAACATGTTTGTGAGGTAGCGATCTGGAACCAGACGCGAGAACCAGGCAGTGCAGTAAAAACGGATTTTATTAAGGAAATGGGCGAACCCCCGCAGAGCAGGAGGCAACAGTACAGAGTCCACAATCCAAAAATAAAAATCCAAAGGGCGAAATCCGAGTCGTTAACAGGGCAGCAATCACAGTACTCGTAGTCGGGCAAAAAAGGGTTCGATACACAGATGCAACAAGAAATCCAAAACAGAGCCAAAATCGATAATCAGGGACGGTCCAGTCAGAAGTGAATCACAAAGAATACGAGGCGAAAACAAGCGTAGCACAAGGGAAACGTTCTGACGGGGAACTGCTGTGAGAAGACTGCTTAAATACACACAAGGGAAGTCACATGCTATGATTAGGGACAGGTGAATTGGATCAGACTAATTACGAAGGAGCAAACACAAGGGGAAGCCTAATCACATGAAATTGGCAGAAGCCAAAACGCGGACAGGGATCACGAGATAGCCTATTGACAAACATACAGCTCCGGTTAGGGAGTTCTAATGTGCACATATAATGAGAGGCAGAACAGAGTTAAGCAGGTGCGGAGGATCCACTGAAACGCAGCAAAGTAGATTGAGTGAAGACAAGAGGCGGAGACTAGAACAGGGCGAGTGCTGAGAGCTTGTTAATCAATTAGTAAGGTGCAGCTATACAATCCCCAGTGCTCGTTAGTAAGTTAGTATTATATACAATGTTAGTTTTGGTTAGTAACTTTAACTAAAATAACAAACTGTTAGTACTTGTTAGTAATATAGAAAAGCAAGGTGAAGGAAGCAAACGAGATTAGAAGGAACTATTGAAAACCCAGAAACCATGAAATCACCTTGAAAGCGTGGCACACAATACTGGGGAAAATAAGCTGTCACATAACATCAGACCAGACAGGGGAGACAAAGTGCAAGGCACGGCAAAATGCAAAACACTGACCGGAATCTAACTGGGGAAATGGACTATGGCAGGAAAATACAGAATGAACAGAAACAAAACATGGCATGGAATCAAGGCAATAGCAAGACATGAACAGAACAGGAGCAGAACAGAGCAGAATCATAACAATGTTGTTGTTTTTGTTGTTGTGGTGGTGGTAGCGGAGACAGGACAGTTTGAGTTTCAGTATGAAGTGGGATGTCTGGTACAGCCCCTGTCCTCAGTTTTGCAACTGCATGTGGATAATGTTCATTGTCATATTTGCCACTTAACTTTCATTAGTCTAGCAATTTATTTTTCATAAACTTTCAAATATGGTAGATAAACGTACTAAGTTAAATTGTCCATCATCATATCTTCATGTTCTGGGGAAGACTGATCACTGTCACTGCTGCTGTCGCTGTCATTCCAATCGTTGTAAAATGTCCAACACTCATAAAGGTTCAGGGTTTGATCTTTTGTATCTGTTTCTGAAATAACTTTTCTTATTGGACCGTAAACATATGGCTCTGAACACAGAGAGGTAAGCGGGCTTTCCAGTGGATTGGATTAGAGGCGAGACATAATATAAATTGGTTTGCTTCACTGACATAACTTTCTAGCTAAGTGTAACATCGGCTACCCTTCCTGTGCTTGACGTCACTTGGGTCACGTGACCTGCAGCTCATTATCTTTTGTTTTGGACTGAGGCTGCAGACTGGGGCTGCATCTCAAGTCTCTTAAATTGCATCCTCGTTCCCCTCACTTGCAGCGTATCCTTGCATCTTTGTCCATCCCACCGAGGATGCATGGAGAAAAAGGAGAGAGGACAGACAAAACGGGGACATATGCTTTAGGCAACATGAGCAGTCCTTTCCTCAGTTGCATTGCATGAAGCGACGCTCGTTTTTGATGACAGCCCCTGGCTGGATCCGTTGGAATATGATCAGCAGCAACTGGCACGCATGTAAACCCTGAATTAATCGCAAAACTTAATCATTAAAATGTGAAATACACTTTAACTGCCGCATGCAGTATAACACCAGAAATGCCATTGGGTAGCCTACATTTAAACTGTGGCTGATTTTAAAATTGTGTTTTAGATTTTTTTCATAAAATATTGAAGTTCTCCAGTTATTGACTCCTAAAATTATTTTGTGTTGTGTGCAATCCTATTGATAAATATAGGTTAGATAAATCAATATTTTAAACTTGGGCATTCAGGCTATCTGCACTGTCATCAGAAAAAATTAACTTCTCCCTATATAAAATCTATTCAAATTTCATGTTTATTTATTTACTTATTTATTTCACACAGGCATACACATTATTTGTAGTGCACAACTGAAGTTACGGGATCATGTGTGAATCAGGCCTCCCAAAGAAGCAATCAAAAGCTTTTAGGAGGGAGCCTGAGAACAAATATAAACATTAATAATAATAATAATAATAACAATAACAGGACAAATACAGACACATACACAACATATAGCACTTAACACGACATCTTTCCCAGAGCAGATAGATAATAGGTACCCCATGATAGTTAGATATATGATCTTAGCAATTTGTCCTTTAGTATCTTCTTAAAGGTGGAGATGGGCTTCAACACTTTCATGCTCTCATCGAGTTTGTTCCAAATCCGCGGCCCCCTGCATGTAATACTCAAGCTGGAACATTTAAGTTTTCTTTTTTTGCCAATGATAAGATGTTTCTTTCTAGTATCATGAGTGTGCAGAGGACTATAGACTGGAACAAGCTCAGATAATCTGCTGTTCATATTATGTACTACTAGGTACATCATACAAGCATTTTGATGCACATTTAACTCTGCAAGCCTAAGGAGACCATAGCGAAGGAACAGAGGGCGTGAGGGTGCATTGTACCTGGCCCATGACATAGCTCGTATCATCTTCTTTTGTAAACTTTCAAGTTTTATAAGATGACTGGGGAAGGTGTTGCACCATATGACATTACAGTAATTGATATGCGGCTCAAACAGGGTTTTGTAAAGGGTTTGGAGAGCAGATAGTGGGAGGCAGTATCTTATTTTGAAGAATAATCCAACATATTTGGATAATTTGGATATCAAGTATGCTATGTGACATCTGAAATTTAGTGACTCATCTATGAATCACTAATATCCATCAATTTCCATATGTATCCATGAATCTCTGTTTCTTATCCATTGTAAGCTGTTACGAATAACTTGACGTAGTTTTTCAGATCACAATGGAAGCAAAATAAAACCTCCACAAGGTGCCTAAAGAGCAAGAAAGCAGTAAGTGGAAAATGCAAAGTATATGTGCTGAATGTCTGTCGAGGGGCAAATATAATCACTTATTCAAAAATTCAAAGGAGGGGTTACGTCAATACCTTATTTTGGCCCACTGCAGTTACAGTAAGGCTTGGAAAAATGAATTATGTAGGTAAAAATCCCCAAATTCCTGTCCCACATACAAGCTACCCATACTGTCAAACACTTCCATAAATTTTTGTGTGATAGTGTCCTTAGTTTTGCCATGACTTGAGTTTGAACTGATGAACACAAGCGATTTTGTGCAAAATGTGGCAAAATACGCCTATTCAAATGTCAATCTACACATGAGGGACCATGACAATCGGACCAATTTTTTTCTGAATGCACTTATTGTCAGCAACTGTCGCCACATAGAGAAAACGGTTCTGGTCAGAGACGTTCTTCATAATTAAAATCACAACTTTATGATTCATAACATTTGGTCGTCAGTATTGATTTGAGAACACAAGCAACGATAAAACAATTAAGTAAACAAACTTGGATTAAATGGGATGTGTCACTTATACCTACTGTACTTTCACACTTAGTAATCTCACAGTGTGGCAGTTTTTGAAAATATATAAAGGTCTGTGTTGTAACAATGCTGGCGCAAGATGTATATGTAATATGTAGATGATCTGGTTTATTTTCCATTCATTATGTACCTTTGTACAAATACCAATATGAATACTTGTCAGGCCATATTTTAGTACACATCTAATATGAATAACTTATAAGTGGATTCCAGTTGTATAAATAACAGTATTTCGCATTTTAATTAATTTTATACAGAATTCAAGTTCAAAATCTACTACTAGAAATAAAATTCAATTATGGCGCAAACAAAAAGCTAGGACTTGCCTGAAAGGCTGACTGTTCTCAGCAGGTGATGTTTCTTGCATTTGCATGTGTTTATTTCACACCTCAAATTCAAGCACTCGCAAACTGCGAGCAATCTGGGCGCTTAATTGTAACTCTTCCTTTCGCTTTCTCACAAACATTTGTTGCATGTGAAAACTAATAAACAATTCATGAACTAAAAATGAAGACATTTTGAAATTTTTTTGAAAGGATAAGGTCTGGTCTGCTTTGCTTTCTTTCTTTTTTAAATTTTTATGGTGTAGATAGACTATTCATTGTACTCTGTTTATAGGAAGGGAGTATCATGCCTCATTAAGCACTTTATTTTAAAAATTGAAAATTGAATTTTGAATATTTGATTTAGGTTACAGAAGGATTTTACAATCTTTAATGTTTTTTTCAAAGACCATGCGCAAAACTTTATACAATATTTGACAGATAAAGCTGTTTTTTTTTTTTTTTGCTGCTAGTTGATGTCAATACCAATTCACTTCATGCCTTTCTGTTGAAAGTGTTCCTTGAAGGTTGCTCTCATGTATCCTCGCTCATCGTCTTGTCAGAGCTCCATCCTCCCTCCTCTCTCTCCCAGCACAAATTAGCGCATTGAAATGGCCAGCGAGGAGGGAGACATGGAACAACTTCCAGTGCAATAGTGGGTAGAGGATCGAAGACGGAACAAATGAGCGAACTGAGGTGCACCCTGGGACGGCTGAAATACACCATGGGTGGTACAACAAACCGGAAAGTGCTATAGGCAGTGTAATTACGAACCAATTTACACGCAATAAAACCATTTATGTTGACATGGATCCTTTAAAAACTATTTAGTCATTATCACTTGAACTGGCACACTTGTCCATGGCACTCACAAGTCAGCTATATAGTGGTTTTGGGGAATTGTGTAATCCATAGATTTAAGGGGACTGCAAGGATGGTGTACTAGTAGGTAGTGTTTGACTGATTGCAGGGCTGGTCTGGGCCAAAAAAATGTCAGGGCCAATCTCAATCCTGTCTGATGGTAGTGGAGAATTCGGGGTTAAGGAGCAAGAGGGATATAGGGGAGCAGGCACAGAGGTCTTGGCACACCTGCGCCTGAAGCAGAACTACTCACCTAAATGCCCCGAAACACACGCTGCCGATCATGTAGTACAGGGCGTAGAAAATGAGCAAACAAAGAGCCAACCGGAGCACGACTGTCTGAAAAAATATACAGGCACCAGTTTAACATTCATCCTACTCCTATAACTTAAAAACAGCATGTATGTAATATGGCAATGAATAAACATTCAACCAAATATCAGCCCTTCCTCGGAGAAATAGTTCAATTTGAATCATTGAGATCATCGACTTGTTTTATTTACGCATGAGTTTATGCGCCATTATGTGTTTCACACTGAGGCACTGGAAAAATACCGCAGGTATGGTACTGACCACATGGTAAAAACGGATCAGACGCAATAAAAAAAAGATGTGTTCATGTTGTTTGTAATTGAAATCCATGGATAAAATTAAACACACAATACTGCAAATAATAACATGTTATGTCATTGCGCCAGGAAGAGCGCCAGTCTTTAATATTGCAAAACGCAAACTAATAATACGCCTCAGTAAGAAGGCACAGGCGTATTGCATGAAACGGATTTCTAAGCACGCATCCAGCGTTAGGCATGGGAAGAAAAACACTCACCGTCGAGTCTGCTACCTTCACTTGGACCGCCATTCCAACTGCGACTCCGCCGACACATTTTATTCCGACTTTATCGTGCAATTTGTGCGTGCGTGGCGTAGTGTTTTAAAATAAAAAAATACCCCGGGCTAACGCGGCCAGGAGCCGCTGTCCCCCTCTAGCGGTGGACAAGTGAAGTATAATCATAACTTTTTAAAAGAGCCGTCCCTGACAACCGCATTTTTCCTGTTAGTGGTTCTCAAACTTGATCCTGGAGTTTGCTGGTTTTCGTTCGGACCGCAATGACTATAAAATAATTGCCGTTTACTTCACTTGATAAGGTACATTTCATGCGGGATAACTGAAACTCCAAAACACATTATGCTGCAAGCTATGTAACAGTCCACACCCAGACTGCGCGCACCGCAACTCGCTGACTTCAGGCGTTGCAAGCGCAACAATTTCGCGTAGATTTGCCCGCAAAATCTTAAATTCGAGAATATCGACTTCGCCAGTCCCTTCCTATGTAAACTTCCGTTTGCACTTTAAGAGAGATAGACCAACCCACTTAGGAGAACAAATGGATTCAGACAGAGATTTCCTTATTTTATAGTGGGAGAAAATGTGAAACGCAAACGCGAGTGTGAAAATGTTGTGCAATATAGCGAATATATACGAGCATAAAAGAAGGCAAATTACTTCTTAGTCATCAAAAGCCCGAGTTGGATCAATCCGGTGTTAATCGGTGGAAGTCAAGACACCTTGTGCGGGTTGCATCAATGTGGAAAGCCATGCAATTTAAAACGCGATTCTCACGCCTTGAGTTATAGAATAGGGGAGACCGGGGTTACCTCCAGAGTGCGAATTATACACAGGCGAGTTTTTCAGTGAACTGAAGTCTGACAATCCTTACAATATTTCAGGATTTTGCTTGTTTAACATTAAATCAGTGGTTCCCAAACTGTTTGGCTTGTGGCCGTTTACAAAAAAAATTTGTGTGTATTTGAGTCTCTTCGTCACATTTCAGATGTCTATTAGTAGTTTACAGTTCTACCAAAAACACATTTCCTTTCACATGACTTCAAATAAATAACTGTTTCAGGCCCTAACATGTAAAATTCTCCAATATTACAACAATTCAAAAAAGAAAAAAAATCTGGAAAATTAATCCAAATTTATGTCGCAGAACTACCCAATCCATCATCTCACAACCTCTCAGATTTATTCTGTGACCCTTTCAAGGCAGCTCCACATTGAATGCTGCTTCTGCTTTCACTCAGCAGCATTAACAATGTTACATTCATTTAATACATCAGTCACAGTACAATTTTCTGAAACACCAGTACTTCAATACCTTACTTTTACTTAAGTAGGATTTTAGATGCAGGACTTTTACCTGTAGTTAAGTATTTTTACTCTATGGTATTTGTAATGACGGTGGAAATTTGGTGACCAAATGCGACGATCTGGCGAGCAAAGGCTGGCAATAGTGAGCACTAAAACCCACTAAAAGAGGAAGGCAGAAAATAAACCATCGAGCTGCCCAGAAATATAAACTCAGCAACCAGAAATAGGGCGCCAAGCGAAACGAGAGTAACCTGGCAGAAACAAAGAAAAGGCTCCGCACAGAGCCCTCCAAACAAGGCAACAAAATAAATGTCTCGAGGGACGAATTCCTAAGCACCAAAACCGGTGCATAAAGGAAGAGGAACAGGGAGGAACTCAAAAGGAAATCTCCCTACAAATGTATACCAAAATACACACGAAAAGAGTTCGCTAAATTCCTATACTGGAAATTTCTTCTGGCTGAAGTGCTAGCGAAGATCAGGCACTCTAGCAAAAAAGGCGTGGCGGACCTCCGGTTTATATAGAGTCAGGGGAGGGCGCCGCCCATGTCCAATCAGCCAGCTGGAGTAAAAAATTTGATGGTGAAGGAATCCGATGTCATCCCAGGACGAGAGACACAGAGAAAGCCCTTCACACAACACAGCCTCCAAACCATGACAGGACCCCACCCAAGGAACGGCTCCAGACGCTCCTTTAGAACCCCGTGCACGGAACTCTCAGATCAAAGCGGGAACCAGAATATCCTGAGAAGGGACCCAGCACCATTCCTCAGGTCCACATCCCTCCCAATCAACCAAGAACTGGACTCCGCGACCGACACGCCTCTCGGCTAGGATGCGACGCACGGTGTAAATCGACCCCCCCTCAAAATCCGCGGCGGCGGCGGTGGTTTGTCGGTCAGAGCCAGGACGCTAGTGCTAACAGGTTTAAGCCAGGAAACATGAAAAGCAGGGTAAATACGCAAGGATCAAGGGAGCTGCAACCGGACAGCGACAGGGTTGATCTTCCACATGATCTTGAAGGGGCCAATGAAGCGGGGGCCCAACTTCCATGACTCCACCCTCAAAGGATGGTCCCAAGTCGAAAGCCAAACCCTCTGGCCGACCCAATAACACGGCGCCTCCTATCGGCGGCGGTATTCTGTTTCTGCACCGAGCGTAACAGAGACGATCGGACCCTGGCCCAGACCGATCGACAAAGCCGAATGAATCAATTAACAGAAGGAACCTCCGAATCCCTCTAAGCATCAGGGAAAAGTGGCGGCTGATAGCCCAGCTGTGCCTCAAACAGGGAAAGGCCTGTGGAGGAGTTGCATAAAGAATTGTGGGAGTATTCAGCCCACGCCAAAAAACGACTCCACGATGAAGGATTATCGGCCGCCAGGCACCGAAGTGTATTTTCCAGGGATTAGTTAGTTCCTTCCGTCTGCCCATTGGTCTCCGGGTGAAATCCAGATGAAAGACTCACGGATGCCCCAAGCTGGTTACAAAATACACGCCAGAACTTCGCCGTAAACTGCGGGCCATAGTAAGAGACCACATCCTGAGGCAGGCTATGCAGCCAGAACACATGGTCCACAACAACGAGGGCCGTCTCCCGCGCCGAAGGCAGCTTAGGGAGAGCAATAAAGTGAGCGGCCTTGGAAAAGCCATCGACAACAACCAAAATAACCGTGTTGTCATCAGAAGCCGGAAGACCCGAGACAAAGTCCAAAGCAATATGGCTCCAAGGACACTTGGGGACGGGCAACGGCAGCAACAGACCAGAGGGGGGGAGATGAGAACCCTTGTTCCGTGCACAAAAGGAACAGGCCGCCACAAACTCCAGGATGTCCTTATCCATACTGGGCCACCAAAAGCGCCAGGCCAAAAACTGCTTAGTCCGGTGAACCCCAGGATGACCAGCCAAGTGGGAAGAGTGACCCCTCTGGAGCACCTGAGAACAGACCGCCACAGGAATGAACAAACAACCAGGCGGCTCCCCACCCCGACCAGAATCGGATCGCAAGGCCTCCCGTACCACAGACTCGACATCCCACAGGACGGGAGCCACAATCTCAGCTGAAGGAATTCTAGGCTCAGGAACAGGGTCGCGGTCAGAGTGGTCGTAAATACGCGACAACGCGTCTGGCTTGATGTTTTTAGTACCGGGGCAATAAGTCAACGTAAAGTTGAAGCAGTCAAAAAATAACGCCCACCGCACCTGCCGAGAATTATGCCGCTTAGCCTGCTGGATGTACTGGAGATTCTTGTGATCGGTCCAGACCACAAACGGGTGTTCAGCCCCCTCCAACCAGTGGCTCCACTCCTCCAACGCCAACTTAACTGCCAATAACTCCCGGTCACCAATGCTGTAATTCTGCTCAGCCGCAGACAATGACCGGGAGAAGTAGGCGCAGGGATGCAACTTATTGTCCCGAGGAGAGCACTGGGACAAAATGGCACCCACCCCGACCTCCGAGGCGTCCACCTCCACCACAAACGGGAGGGAGGGATCGGGCACAACAAGGATCAGCTGTGAACTAAACTGTCTCTTCAATTCCCAAAAAGCAGCATCAGCTGCTGGGGTCCAAGAGAACGGAAAGGAGGCATTCTTCTTGGCCAGCGCAAAAATCGGGGCAGCAGCAGCACTAAAATTGCGAATGAACCTCCTATAAAAGTTCGCAAAGCCTAAAAAACGCTGTACCTCCTTTATCGACTGTGGAGTGGGCCAATCCATAACTGCCGCCACTTTGTCCGGGTCCATACGGACCGACCCTGCTGACACAATGAAACCAAGAAACCACACCGTCTTGGCATGAAAAAGGCATTTCTCAGCCTTAACAAAAAGCTTGGCTTCAAGGAGAGCCGCAAGCACTTGTTGGATGTGTTGTTTATGCTCAGAGAGAGTTGAAGAAAAAAATCAAAATATCATCAAGGTAGACAAAGAAAAATTTCTCCAACATCTCTCGAAGCACGTTGTTAACAAGTGCCTGGAACACCGAGGGGGCGTTAGCCAATCCGAACGGCATGACCAAATATTCACAGTACCCATCATGGGTATTAAATGCTGTTTTCCACTCGTCCCCCCCCCCCGGATCCGGACCAAGTTGTAGACGTTATGGAGGTCTAACTGGGTAAAAAATGACGCCTCCTGCAGAAGTTCAAACGCAGAGTTCATCAAGGGAAGGGGGTAACGGTTCTTAATAGTGATGTTATTTAAACCCCTGTAATCAATACAGGCCTCAACCCTCCATCCTTTTTCCCCACAAAGAAGAATCCCGCTCCAGCAGGAGATGTAGAAGGCCGAATAAACCCACTCGCCAGAGCCTCCTGAATATATTCCCGCATAGCCTTGCGCTCTGTACCTGACAACGAGTATAACGAACCCCTGGGGGGTATAGTACCGGGGTAAAGGTTAATCTCGCAATTGTACGCGCAATGAGGAGGAGGCCCGTTGCTTGCTGAAAACCTCCGCGAGGTCAGCATAATCATCGGGAATGTTAGGAGGCAAACAAAAATTCAGAGTAGCCCCCAAACTCTAACCCTCCTTGGGATCCGAAGCCTCAATAACTGACTCAGAGTCGGAAAAATCCTCTGAAACAACATCCTCCTCCGGCTGCCGCCAGTCAAATTGAGGATCCCACTCCAAACCATTATCCCCCCCATCCTCCAAATGAGGTGTGTCAAGTGACACACCCTCCTCGTTATCACTCCAGGCATCAGCCTCCCCCATAGATTGGCGTCCGGGGTGACAAGCCATAATCTCACTACAGTGAGCCTTACAATAGGAGCCCCATTGGATAATAGGACTGTTTTGACTGCCCCAAAAAATATGTGGCCCATGTTCGACCAACCAAGAATGTCCCAGCACAACAGAAAAAACCAGGAGTTGATAAGAAAAAACCGAACTCTTTCAGAGTGACCGCCAAACAGGATGAGCATCGTCAAAAATTCAGCGACTTCAGTAATAAGCCCAGTTCCCAACGGGCGACCATCCAGAGCATTGACAGCACGAGAATGCAAGAGAGAACGGATGGGTAAGGAATGTTTCCTAGCCCACCCCGCATCCATAAAACAATCCACGGCCCCTGAGTCCAGAAAAGCCTCTACAGGCATTTTCTGCCTCACCACAATCAAGCCCACAGAAATAAACGTGCGAAAGGGAGATTGAGTCTGTCCCTCTAGCGCCCCCCCATACCGCTAGAGAGACTTCCCATTTCCCCTTGCGCTCAGGGCAATGTGGTCGGATTTGTCCCGGTTTTCTGCACTGATAACAAATTATCCGCCTACGCTCAGGATTGCGAGCCTGGCTGTCATATGATCCATCTACCTGCATAGGCTCACTAAGGGTAGGAAATTCTGTGGGCAGAGCTGGGACTGTGCGCAGGTTGGGAGCAGAATTCAAACTTTTGCTTATTGGAGCCAGTGCCATTCGTTTCTCTCCATTACGTTTGCGGATACGATTAACAATTCTAACCGCCGTACAGACCACGAAACTAATGACACACAGGGCTCCAATGTAGCCAGAGCGTCCTTAACCGGTTCAGACAATGCATGAATAAAGACTGTCATTAGAGGCGCCTCCGGCCAACCTGTCTCTGTGGCCATGGAACGAAATAGTATTGAAAATTCCGCGACGCTCTCAGAATCTTGACGCAAATGCATTAAATTAGTGGTGGTGTCCTGACCACACACGTCTTGATCGAAAACTGAAATCATTTCTTTCCTGAGAGTATCTACTGAACTGACGACAGGCGATCTGGAGCGAATGAGTGACCCCGCCCAGGTGAACGCTGTGCCAGACAACAGGGAGAGAATGAATGAAACCCGTGACTCTTGATTAGAGAATCGTGAAGGTTGTGATCTGAAAAATATTTCGCATTGTGCAATGAAATCTTTACATTTTCCTGCTTCGCCTCCATACCTTGGTGGTAATTGTAGTTTGGGTTCTCGAGGGAGGTGCGTGGATTGTGCTTGTGCAACATTATGTGTGATCTGAACAGTTAAGGCTTTGATACTCTCTGTAAGGCTTGATAAAGTGTTTTCCGGCCTCTGCATTACATCCTCTTGTAACAAATTCTTTCTGCCAATTCTGCTTGCTGATTACTTAAATTAACAAGGCCCTTGCCATGACCAGCGAGGACAGTTTGTTGATTGGCGACAATCTGGTTGAGGGATGCCGCCGCTGATAGCACCATTCTTGGCTAGAGTGTGCTGTAATGGCGGTGGAAATTTGGAGACCAAATGCTGCGATGTGGCGAGCAAAGGCCGGCAATAGTGAGCACTAAAACCCACTAAAAGAGGAAGGCAGAAAATAAACTATCAAACTGCCCAGAAATATAAACTCAGCAACCAGCAATAGGAAGCCGAGTGAAACGAGAGTAACCTGGCAGAAACAAAGAAAAGGCTCCGCACGGAGCCGTCCAAACAAGGCAACAAAATAAACGTCTCGAGGGACGAATTCCTAAGCACCAAAACCAGTGCATACAGGAAGAGGAACAGGGAGGAACTCAAAAGGAAATCTCCCTACAAATGTATACCAAAATACATGCAAAAAGAGTTCGCTAAATTCCTATACTGGAAATTTCTTCTGGCTGAAGTGCTAGCAAAGATCAGGCACTCTAGCAAAGGAGGCGTGGCGGACCTCCGGTTTATATAGAGTCAGGGGAGGGCGCCACCCATGTCCAATCAGCCAGCTGGAGTAAAAAATCCGATGGTGAAGGAATCCGTTGTCGTCCCAGGACGAGAGACACAGAGAAAGCCCTTCACACAACACAGCCTCCAAACCATGACAGTATTGATATTCTCACTTTGGTAAAGGATCTGAGTGGTTCTTCCACCACTGTTTATATTCATGTCAAAATGTAACGTAACTGTACAACTAATCCTCAATTGTCTCATTGCTCATAATGACTGAGCACCAGTGTGAGCTAGCGTTAGATACGACATTTTATCCCAAAAATGTTTAAAGTTCTGCGTGATACAACCCATTAGATACAGGTCTAGCATTACACACATGCGATCTTTTTATATGGTCTATGCGTGTGATATAGCTCTATGGCATCCCGATTGATCAGATTCCGTTCACTGGCAAACAGGGTAACGTTACCAATCCTCCTGCTGATAACCTCTGACCATCGCTAGCGTTGGTTTCTAATTTGCGGTTTGTTCAAATCAATAGGATTAATAATTCGCAAGCAAGCATGCCATCGCTTTCGCCATTATATTAATAAGTTAAACGAGTCCTTGATATCGCACAAAACTAGAATTTATTAATTTAATGGCAAAAAGCATTAGCATGGTAGCAAGGTCATTATTCATCCTATGGGCTTGAATAGATGGCCAACTAGAAGCTAACGCTTCTCTTAAATTTTCCAAATAGTACGATGCTGACACTTATGGGATAAACAGGATCGCTAATTCGTGAGCCCGAGATGTCAAATTTATGAAACTCCAGTGGTAATTTTTGTTTAACGTTATTCCTCGACAAAGGCGTGGAATAAACGAATATTGCTTCTCTCGTCTCATACATAATTCAATATCTTGGGCTCACTCATTAGCGATCCTCTAGTTATACTAAAATGCCAAGCCATAGAATGAACTTTAGCGTTCATTCGAAGACACCTGACTCAATTTAATTCAGAAACTCTGAGGGAAAGATGCCAAAGTGTATTGAACTAGCTAGATTGCTACTTACAGTAGCCTTCACCGTTTAACGCAACACACGAGAAGCATTGATGGGAGTGATACAGGCAGATGAGACGTTTAGCTAAGGTCAATGTCAATGGTATGGTCCACTTTAAGCTGGTATCTCACTGAGCGGCGAATGCTTACGAATGTGGCGAATTTTGGATTCGCCAACCTTTCTGACAAAAGTTGGTGAAAATCAGGATAGACCTAGGTGTCATTAGCGACATTTAGCAACGTTTAGCGTCAGTTAGCAACATTCGCATAACTGTTTGCGAAAGAATAGGAAATGGCTTTCTAGAATATGAAAATGAACTCTTTGCGACCCTAAAAACTGTTTGCAAACTCTTTTGCAATCTTGATGAAACCTTGATGGTATCCTCATGAAACCCAATATTCATCTACATTCGTAGCTCTGTTGTATAGTGGTCACTACTTCGCGAACCAAAAAAAACTTTAGTGACACTTGTTACAACCATTTGCAAATGCTTACAACTCTTTTACAAACGTCTGCAACTGTTTGTGAGAAAATAAATTCACAAAGGAATTTTGAACACACTCAAAATTTCTTCGCGACAAGAAAAACTGTTTGCGATCCTAAAAACTTTTAACGAACTGCTTTGCGCCCTTTTACGAACTCTGACGAAACTCAAAATTAGCTACATTCGTAGTCATTCGCCGCTCAGTGAGATACTAGCTTACTAGCTTTAGGGGTGTCTGAAATCGTATTACAAGAAGCCCCAACCAGCCTCTCTTGCCCGAGCAACGGCCTTCAAGGAACACTCAGTTCATTATTTCTTCACCAAGTTGGGTGAGCTGTATGACAAGCACAAATTTGAACCCAAAGCCATGGGTGACAGATGAAACCGGTGTTACAACGGTACAACAGCCTGGGTACGTAACCTTGTGAATAAACTGTAATAACTTAATGTATGTAATGTAATGTAATTTTACCCCTCCCATCTGACGAAGTAACCCCGGCTATGGGGTTGCTTCAGCATGTTTGTGATATATCGAAAATTGAATATTGTGACGTAAATATATGTTATATTGAGATTGTATCAATGCAAGTTTTGTAGGCGACATTCTGCACTACACATATACCGTCCGTAAAGGTATTTCTCTAAGTTTTAGCAACAAAGAGTTTTGGAGCCAAATACAAAATCATGACGAGGTAACCATGGTTCGAATTACGGGGGGGGGGGATTGGGGGTCTGACCCCCCTAATTAAGACTTTAACCCCCCTAAAAGAGGTAAAAACAACAGGTTGGGGGGTTCAAAACATGTATCCTTATCCTACCTATCATCATAAATACTACATTACATTTCTCATATTCATACATGGAGGAATCTTGTAATACCATTTCAGACACCCCTAAAGTGGACTATACCATTGATATTGACATTAGCTAAACGTCTCGTCTGCCTGTATCACTCCCATCAATGCTTCGTGCGTGTTGGGCTAAACGGTGAAGGCTATGGCAGGCGGATAGTGCCACAGATTACCTACCAAAGGCAACTGTCGTGTGGCGTCTACGTGTGAGAAGGCTACCGTTGCAAAGTACGTCGCCACCTTAACGAACGTGTGGAAATATTGAATGATATAGTTTCATCCTTTATTTATGTTACGTGTTGATGTATCGTATGATATAGTATGTATTGCTGTTGTCTCCTTTTTTATTCATTTTTTACTGTTTTTGAATTTTGTATTATAAAACCCGATTTCAGCAATAAAGTTACGGAGAATGCAAGATTATTCATAGATTCGTGCCAATCTTGTACGTTTGCACAACTTGAGCAGAATATTGATGCAAAAAAAAGTGTTTTATTATGAAAAAGGTTTGGTACGCAGGTGATCAGTAAGGAAATAAGCAAATAAATTCGGCAAGGAGAGGGCAAATTCAGGGAAATAGCGTAGATCAATTCACCTAATTTCATCATGTCAGCAAATATAAAGTTAAAGAAAAGACTCGTTTGCAGGCTGGCTAGCTAACTTTAGCCATCAGCTAACTCTGTGATATGTAAACACACCCACGGGGCTTTGTTAATCTGCGTAGTCTGATTCTGTCACCACGTGCACCGAGTGCCTTTCTAGCCAATCTAAATAAAAATCGTGATTTAGAGTTGATCTTTTTGGGCAGTAAACAGTTTGTGTAGAAGTTGTTGTCTCATTGAGTTCATATAGCCTTATAGTAACATGCTCAAGGTAAAGACAGCTTTGGTCACAATAACATGTTTGTAGAAAATGTTTTCCATGTGTTCATGAAGTTCACTGCTACTGTACATCCCTGATAAGGTATGGTATGTGGAAAACTAGGGCTTAATATACAGGTGTCCTCCTGCTATACATACTAGTGCATAAGTGTGGGAAGAGGTCTACACCTTCTTAAACTCACTGAATTTTCAAATTCCCATCATTTTGGCTTGCCACAAAATTCTAGATGTGTAATGTCAAATACTTAATTTGATCAAACACCTCTTTGAATTGAACTAAGTAGCCTACTTTTACTCCAGTACTGTGTTGAAGTCCAAATTAAAGGTACTGAAAGTAGTTCACCTCCAAGTACAATGTTAAACTTCTATTCCGTGTCATGTAAATGCAGTAGAAAGATTAATCAAAGAAACATCATATAGAAGATGAAAACACTGACAGGGAACATTTTAGTGCAAGATCATTACTTTTATACCTGAACATTATATAAATAACAGCATAAACAACAGTAACAACAATAACAATGTAAACAACAGTAATATAAATAACAATATAGGAACAACAAACAACTGAAATATCAATATAAATATCTATAATATAATTAATAACATTATCAGTAATCTAAATAACAATATAAATATACATAATTAATATCTATAATATAATTAATAACAATATCAGTAATCTAAATAACAATATAAATATAATTAGTAACAATATCAGTAATCTAAATATCAATATAATTAATAACAATATCAGCAATATACATTTCTATAATTACTAATCCTTCAGCTGAAAATTAATAGTACTAGATATCAATAACAATACTAATATGATATATATCATATGTTAATTCATTATTTTAATATATAAATAATAATAATAATAATAATAATATAAATTAAAATAATATATCAGACATGTCCTCAGAATGGACCAGGACTGATTTCCTAATAATAATGAAATAATGTTTGGTGATTCATAAATCCCTTTATGTCCAATTTAATCTGATGTCCCGAAATTTTTCTTGAGCTGCTATAACAAACTTATTTCCCCGATGTGGGATTAATAGGGACAGGATATGGATTATTGTTGCTTGGATTAATTGGATTATCTTAATTCAATCAATCAATCAAATTTTATTTGAATAGCCCAGTATCACATTCACATGTCTCAATGGGCTTCACAAGGCCCAGCAACTCAGAACCCTCTGACCTAAACCTTCGGTGAAGATGAGGAAAAACTCCCACAACAAACACCTTTTAACAGGAAAAAACAAGAAGAAACCTCAGAAGGACAATTCAAAGAAGGAAGCTATGCATAAAGTTATGTGTCTTGGTTTGGAGAGTGAGGGGCAAATTGACCAATCGCGGTTTGATTTTAAGTGGGCGGGACAAAAACAAAAGATCTTAGGCCTTCGTGAAGTCCGAACATTGTAATCTCCGCAGAGTGGTGAGAGCGGGTGAGAGACAGAGTTAAGACAAGAGCGACGTTGTGGCTAGAGTCCGGCTAGCTTGATACCGTCGCCTTTTTCAAGGCGGCCTTTCACAGAAAAGCTTCAAATAATAAAAAAACGGAAGACCAACTCCAGATCTGGAATTAAAAGAAAAGGCTAAGAAAGTGGAAAGGCATTTCAAGACGGAAAATTATCAGCGCTATCCGTGGACGACGGGCTGTTAGAAAACACCAGAGGTGTATATAGTACTCAAAAAAAAAAAAAACAACTAAGTAAAAGTAGTAGTACCATTACTGAAAGTTACTTTGGTAAAAGTTGAAGTCACCCATAAGAAAATTACTTGAGCAAAAGTCTTAAAGTAGCTCACATTAAATGAACTTAAGTACCAAACGTATCTTGTGAAAAAATATATTTAAGTATCAAAAGTACAAGTGCAAAGTATTTTTCATAGTATGCATAGAAAGAAGCAAAACAACCACACATTGTCCTCTCCTTGTTCTCTTTAATCAATTATCAGGTGAATGAAAGTATTCAAAAAACAAACAGGCAGTTTCTGCGTTACTTCTTCCTCTTCCTCTTCTTTGAGTTTACTGGCGGTTTAAAAAACCGCTATAATTCACTATAATTAATAGTAGAATGACATAGGCTAAATACCATGTTGAATTTTTGCTTCAGAAAACTGATTTTTCTTTATTACTAATTCGGATACCATTGACTCACTGTAGCCGAAGTGGTTGCTACAGAGGACAACGATTGTTTCTCTAGCAAGAGATAATTTTTTTAAACTGCTAGATAGATAGTATGGGCAAGTATATTGAGCAGTTTGCACATCAGGCTTAGCTGAGGAGTTAAATTCAAGTACAGGGATTGGAGTGAACTCGTCCATATTCTGAACCGTGTTCAATAACTGATGCGGGTGTGCCATCTAGTGATATAATATTGTAACTGCGTGCATAAATTTGCAGCTCCATGTCCGCTGGCAGACACATCTGCAGAAAGATACCCTGCCAAGCACCGTTCTTCTCGAACACGCCAAATCCAGATAATCCTTAAATGATGAATTACATTAATATTTTAATTTGTAACGAAATGGCCTGTGTCAAAGTAACAAAGTATACTTTTTATGTTTTAAATGTAGTAGAGTAAAAGTAAAAGTCCTGGTTAAAAAAAAAAAAAACTCAAGTAAAGTACAAATCCTCAAAATAACTAAATCCTTTCAATTCATCGTAATGTTGCTTTTTTCCGTGATGACGTCTTTGCTCGGTGGTGATGGCTGAGGTGAAGGCCCAGCTGTAGCGCTCACGGTTCGCCACTGTACAGCATCCCAGCGGGCACCCTGATGTCAATTTGATGTCAAATACCAGTCAAGATTTTGATTACCGTGTTGAATATCCATAAATTCATTACTATTTTGTGATCAGAAGGGACTACTCTCTTGTGGTTGCAAAGAGGTCCAACAAGGGTTCAATCCCACATCCAGTTACTGGTCCATAAATTTTAAGTCAAAATATTTTACATGAGATTGACATTGATTTGATGTTTGGAAATAAGGCATTGAATTGATGTCCAAATTATGTCAAATTTATGTCAGAATAAAAGTACGTAGAAATTGTTGGGGCTCAAGGAAGGACTGGCAACTTTCATAAATGCTGTTTTAAAACTTGGGCTAATTGTCACTAAATGATTAAATGTGTAAAATGTGTATGGTTATTAAATGATTATAGGCCTACACAGTCTCCTACCTTCGCCTTTTTCCGTTTTCCGCCATTTTTAAATCGGGATAATATGCTCAGCGCCATTAAAAACGCACAGGTGAGGTACAATTCATCTCGTGGCTTTGGTCATGAATGAAAATCCTCAAAATATTCTCTGAAAACGTTGATGGAGGAAATAAATGGGAAATTCACTTCCAGAGCCCGACTCGTATGAAAGGTGGGCGATGTTGAGCTCTATCGAAACCCAACCAACAGTAGAGTAAGAAAGGCCTTCGAATTGGCGCCAATCTGTCTGACCACGTGCGCAGCAGAGAGCCAGCAATTTTTGACAATCCGGTAAGTGGCTAATAAATTCATAATTATAATTCATAATAATCATTTTGGCAAGTAGGCCTTACCAACTTGCATTTTTACTGTTGTTGATAATACCGGTAAGTATCAAACTTTCAAGGGTTTAATTTTCAAAATCATACAGCTAAAGCTGGATTTATGCTTCTGCGTCGACTCCACGCAAAGGGCACGCCGTCGCCTCGACGCCGTCGTGGACCTTTTGAAGTTCTGCGTTGAGGTCATTTGCGTCGTGCAGTGCCGCGAAGCAATTCACCGTCAAACCGCTCGGTGGCATCAGGTTTCCGAAGGACCTGTCATGGAATCACGCGAGACTCGTTGGTAGAGAGTTTACGTTACATTATGGGCTGCATTTCATTCCGTAGGGTAATAATCCCTTCATCCTACGAAATCACTTCCCTTCGTGTGAGAACTCTGAAGGGCAGCAGGGAGTAGGGTTTTCAATGAGGTCATTGCAAGTTACGTAGGTGGTCATATGATCCCCGAAGCAAAATGTACACAAAGGTTGATCGCAGCATAGTGAATATGGGGAAATCTTGTGCTGCTGTTGCTTGCACCAATAATAATGCCATTCAGTCGTCTGGAAAATACGGCGAAATAAGTTTCCATCAATTTCCACAAAATAGTGAAGCCCTGTTGAAAGAGTGGCTTGTTAAATTAAGAAGAATTGACTGTGGACATCCTTACAAACCAACAAAACATTCAGTTCTTTGCTCAGAGCACTTCGAGAAATGCTGCTTCACGTACCAAAGTTCACAAGTAAGTCAACGGTTTTGTTGCAATAAAAACTGGTTTTAAAGTGCAGATTTAAAGAAATTAGTGTTAAATATATATTCTATACAAATATTAACCTTAAGCCTGAACGCCCCCATAACGGGGGCAATGAATTTGCATAATAAATACAGCATGTTTCCTAATCGCAACCTCGTCATGCGGCATATCCTCTTAAAGCGAAGAAACTTGGCGAAAAGATCGTGATGACCGTTTTTACCTAAACCGAACACAATTCAAGTACCAAGCAAGTAAATAAGCATCTAGCAAAATATTAAATAAAATAAGATCAGCGCTCTATCGCAAGCATTTCTGCTGAATTTGTGCTATGCATACAAACGATACCTCAAGTGAATAAGGACAGTCCACAAATTCCAACGATATAAGCCTTGTCATTATAAATTGTCACCATACTCAAAGAACAGCATGCATACACTTTAAATGCAACAAAGATGAGCAAAAAATTTTCTTACGTTTGATATTTTGTCTTAAAAGCTGTTTGTGGGTAAAATCTGCGCTGGCTATTGTTTTAGCCAGTCTATCTGAGAGTCCTCTCGCCATTGTGCTATGCACTGGAAGACCTCAGCAGTATAATCGCTGAAAATGGTTTGTTTTTTGAATTTTCGTGATAATTAACCGCTAAATATTAAACTGTTGTTTTCAAAGCTGGTTTATGACTGAGAATCCTTGCACCAATATGCTCAAGTTCAAACACAGCACAGCAGTACAAGTGATTCAGATTCAGATTCAGAATACTTTATTTATCCCAGGAGGGCAATTAGGTTTGTAGTCAACACTCGCATAGGCATAAAAGACACAGTGCAATACAATACTTTGCAACAAAAAACACAGTGCAATACAAAAAAAAACAATAAAAACAATAATAAAAACAATAAAAAACAGAACAAGAAAACAGAGAACAAAGTCGCAGTCTCAGTTATCACAGCATTCAGTCATGTTAGAGTGGACTAGCAATAAAGTGCACAACTAGCAGCAGGCATGTAAAGTGCGTGGTGCATAAGTGCAAGGTGCATAAGTGCGAGGTGCATTGGTAAGATACACAAAAGAAAATACAATCCTCAACTTTGAGAATTTAGCAGCATAATAGCAGCAGGAATAAAGGAATTTGAGTATCTATTAGTCTTCCTACTGGGGGCAAGATAGTGCCGCCCAGAGGGCATTAAGGAAAACTCATTATTCAAAACATGATCAGAATGATCGATGATGCTGTGGGCCTTGCGGAGCACCTGCCTGCTCCACAGAGAGTTTAAGGCTGGCAATTGCACACCAATGATCTTGGAACAGATCTTTACTATATAATTTAGACTGTTTCTGTCTCTGACTGACAAACCACGGAACCAGCAAATAAAGGAAAAGGCCAGAACACTCTCAATAAAGGAACAACAAAAATTGCAGAGAATGGCCTTTGAGACATTGAACGAATTCAGTTTCCTTAAAAGATAAATCCATTGATGGCATTTTTTAACAATGACATCAGTGTTGAGGTCAAATTTTAGACCAGAGTCAAAGACGGTTCCAAGATATTTGTAGGAGTCTACAACTTTCACTTGCTCACCATGAATGGTGCTAGTGCTGTAGTTCAGTGCTTTCTTCCTAAAGTCAATAATCATGTCCTTAGTCTTAGCAACATTAAGATCTAAGGAGTTGTTGTCACACCATTTTACAAAGTCTGACAAGGGTCTTCCATGGCCAGTTTCAGAGCCTTGGAGCAGTGAGAGCAGGACTGTGTCATCCGAGAATTTTATTAAGTATCTGTTTTCCTCTGTTGACCTGCAGGTGTCAGTATACATGATAAAAAGTAGCGAAGACAGGACACAGCCCTGAGGTGAACCTGTGCTAGAGATCACAGCGTCTGACAGCTGTCCATTTACTAAGACTCTCTGCACTCTATTCGTTAAAAAGTTCAAAAGCAGCAGTAAAATCTGGCTAGGAAGGTTAAAATAGGAGGCAAGGCATTCAATTAAAATGTGCGGTTGCATCTTGTTAAAAGCAGACGAGAAATCTGCAAACAAAAGTCTGGCATGTGCCTTTGGTTTTTCCAGGTGCTTAAATAGTTTGTTAAGTATAAAAATTTTTGCGTCCTCTACTCCTTTCCCATTTTGATAGGCAAACTGGAGAGGGTCAAGTTTTCCATAGATGGTGGACATGATACTGTCTTTCAGAAGTCTCTCAAGGTTTTTCATCACCAAGGATGTTAAGGCAATTGGCCTGAAATCATTGAGTTCATTTGCCCGGTTAGATTTTGGGATAGGAACAATAGTAGAAGTTTTCCATATCTTTAGAATCTGAATTCGATCAACACACATTTGAAAGAGTTTAGAAAACACACCACTGAGCTGCTCTGAACAATGTCTCAGCGTTCGCCCGCAAATATTGTCTGGGCCGGCAGCCTTTTGCATATTTATCTGCCTAAATAAGTTTGTGACTTCTTCCTGAGTAATCACAATATTCCTTTCTTTAGACACAAGGGAGGCATGCAGATTAGACACTTCTTGGGCAGTCTCTGGTCTTTAAAATCTGGCATAGAACGAGTTAAAAGTATTTGGGAGGTTTCTATTTTCTACCCCATTTACCCTTATTTCAGACTTTTCCCCACAGAAGGACTTATTTATTGAGGCCATTGATTACATGCCGTTCCAAGCGGCTTTGAGGTTTCCTCCACTATATAAGGCTTCAATCTTATTTTTGTAGGTAGTTTTGGCCTTCCTAATTTCATTTTTTACTTCTTTGGAGAAGTTTTTTTTTCTCCAGGGGACTACCTGAAAAGAACAATCTTTTTTTCTTATTAATAACTGATTTAAGTTCCTTTGTAACCCAGGGCTTGTTGTTTGGGTAGATAGTAACTTTCCTTGTTTCAATGACTGAGTCTACACAGAAGGTGATATAAGAGGAGATAGTGTCTGACAGTTCATCCATGTCATCACAGGCTTCAAAGAAACTAAATCGACCAGTGAATATATAGTCTGTTGAGCTAGTGTCGTGGATAAGGCGGAGCATTTGGACCTGAGGTTCAATATCCGGTAATACATGCGACCTTTCAGAGCAAGGAAATAAATTTTTTTTTTGTGTAAATAAATAATAATTAATCGAGGCATCCCCATTCAATCACAGCCATCTTCCTGGGTTACTTCGGGGATCACGTGACTTACACTACGGTTTCTGCATCCAGTGCAACGCCTCCATTAACGGTCGTTTGGAATGTCCTTCGAGATATTTCGCGGCTGCTGCTTTCTGCTTAAGCAAGTGTAAACAAACGCAGCCTGTTCAAGGAGAACTGTTTTCACTGGCCATTTATCGGTTTCGCGGTAGCTTTATAAGCAACCGCATCGCTTTCATAAGGCGACAAATAGCCGCGGATAAAAATAAAAAACGACATAACTAGCGATAGCCAGTCGACTGTAGTGAACCATCAAGCTAGGTTCGTCAGCTTTCTGTGCACTAGATAGCTACTAGCCACCGTTGACATTTTCTTGAATGACGTTGAATCACACACGTCACTAGGCTCGGGTCGGACCAATCAGTGCCCTTGCGGTCTGCGTCGCTTTGACGTGCAGTTAGAAAATTTTCGAGGTACACGGCAAGCGACGCAGAGGCTCTGCGGTGGGGGTCATGTCGCGGCAGAGGCTCTGCGTAGCGACGGCGTGGGTTCTACGCAGAAGCATAAAGGCCCATACACACCGGGGCGGAGCGGAAAAGTGGCACGGATTTGCGGAATATTCGCAGCACGAAAATTCAGCGTTAAACCATTCACACCGACCTCGGTGCGTAATTTCGCCTACTTGTGTTCCAATTCCGCACAGCGGAAAAACAAATTCGCGAGTTATAATTTAACCTAAATGAACCATGATAGCAGCAGCAGCGACAATGACATTGTCTGTATGTATCTGAACCGTAACGTTAGCCTCGCAGTCTACTTTTGCACTAACGTAGCCAACGAACGTTTTCCTTATTGATGTCTGGATCTGGGGCTGTTTCAATAAACTTAACTTGTCCAACCCAGACGAAGCTTCGTCATAATTTGCACCTCAGCGACACACAGCTTCGTGATTTGGTGCACAAATATTCAACATATGAAAACGTTAATCGAAAAAAAAACTATGATTAGCTAGATCTATAACTACTATGAAAAAGTAAACTAACTGCGCACACAGCTATAAGATGTCAGGTTAAATTTCAGTGTTAACTGAATACAAGCTATCTAGCTAATCAAAAGGTTCGAATGCTGTTAAATCAATAAAAACAAATCATTTCATAGGCTTGAAGTACAATTTCGCAGGCGGATTTTCGCAGAAGCTTAAGTCCGTGCGGATGTTTTTTTCTGCCGCACGGAAATAACGCCTTGGTGTGCAAGCTTACATTCGAGCCCATGGAATTAGCTCCTATAAAAATCTGCGCGAATAATCCGCATGGAAATCCGCGCTTGGTGTTAATGGGCCTTTAATCCATTTTAACAGTTACATTAAGTTAGCTAGTTGGCTGAAGCTAACGTACATTAATGGTTATTCAGGGCTCTGACTTTAAATTGGCTAACACCCGGCAAATGCAGATAAAAAATAAATTCCCTGAGCATTACCGAAAATGTAGACTGACCAACCAATTCGGCTGGTGATAAATAAAGCAAATTACGTTTCAGCTGTTTGAAATAGCGACCCAGAGCTACATTGAAGAGTGATGCCGACCGGCCGGCTGTTGTCGTCGGGGGTAACATTAACGTTAGCATCGCATGGTGTCACATTCCGGTCGCCGGCTGGCAGTCAGGGCCTTCTCAACAGTGTAACTTTACTGTGCGTTCCCACGGGAAGGGATTTTCTTTACTCCCGAGACACTGAGACAAGACCCGGCACCGGGATGTCTCCATGCCCGGCATGTCAGCCATAGTCCCAGTGGTGCTAACTCGTCACCCTTCGGCGAAATTCGCGGTTTTGAACGCAAAATGCCTCATTTGTGTGATTCCTGCAGATCCAATAATTTTTGAAGGAAGATGGGGGGATATTGACGACTGAAGGCGGGTATGCGCCGGTAACTTACTAACAAGTTACACTAGCTATGCTTGTCATGAACTTGTCATAGTATAGTTGTTATAGTAGCCGATATTTTTAGTAGCGTCGCTTCTTTAGGGAATAGCTCTGTGCTTAGCGAGTGAGCGGTCGAGAGAGTGAACGGGAGGGAAGCTGCGTGACCGTGAGCAGAGAGAGCGCGAGTGAGGCAGGCGACCAGTGCAGAGAGAGTATGAAGTCAGAACACAGCAGTGCAGAGTGTGCACAGTTTAGTTGAGATCGGTGAAGTAGACATGCTTTCGTTGCTCACTTCGGTATGGCCATGGAACATTATGTTACCAAAAAATAAAAGATAAAAATCTGGAGCTGCATGGGCAACATTTGTCTAAGTCGCAACCCAACTCAACATCGAGGCTGCCATCTGAATTCGGTAAATCAGCCTACTTCGTATTCTCCGCGCATGAACGCGTTCAGTGTGCTTTGTGGGCGAACATTACGATCAAGTTGTATTTCTCCGCTACTGGTAAAGCGAACTGAGTTATTTAAGCTGGTTAACTCGATAATTTGAAACTATTAAAAGGTGCATTTCCATTACATCGCGAGCAGTCCTACTGCAGCTTGCATGTTTAATGCAAACTTTGACCGCCAGTGTCTCCCATAAAAGCGAGAACCATAGCTGATGCTCTTTTCACCGAAGCCAGTCTGACTGGCCTAATCCATAAGAAAAAATAGAGCTAACAATGAAGTACAGTTGCAATCAAAATTATTCAACCCCTGCTGCGAATTAGGTTTACTGGCAAAATTTACAAACTTTCAGCTGTTTGCAATAAACAAATCAAACAAGAACAATTTAAATAGAGCAACACAACAAATATTACAAATGTCTTCTCCAAATTCAACACAAACTGCCACTTTTAATGACTACTGCAGGCTCAAAATTACTCAAACCCTTCATGACAAGCATCTTCAACACTTAATAGAGCACCCTTTGAGCCACTATGACCTGCTGGAAATGTGATGCATAGGCAGACAACAGCTTCTGGCAGCATTCCCAAGGAATCTTAGCCCAGTCCTCATGGACAATGGCCTCCAGTTCACTAATATTCTAGGGTTTGTGTGCTGCAACTGCCTTCTTCAAATCCCAGCAGAGATTTTTGATGGGGTTCAAATGAGGCGAATGTGATGGGCACTCTAGAATCTTCCCAGACTTCGTCTAAAACCAAACCTTGGTGGATGTTGAGGTATGCTTAGGATCATTGTCCTTTTGGAAGGTCCAATGATGCCCAAGCATCAGCTTCCGTACAGACGGCATGACATTTTCTCCTTGGATATCCTGGTACTTGACTGAATCCATCTTGCCCTCCACACTTTGCAGGTTTCCAGTGCCAGAGGAAGCAAAGCAGCTGCAGAGCATCAAACAGCCCCCACAATTCTTCTCTGTAGGCAGGGTGTACTTTTCAGCATATGCTTCTTTATTCCTCCTGCAGACATACCACTGATTCATAAGCCCGAAAAGTTCCAGTTTTGTTTCATCACTCCACAGAACAGTATCCTAAAACTTCTGTGGCTTATGTATATGGTTTTGAGCATATTGGAGCTTGTGCTTTTGGATCAGTTGTGGTGTGTGTCTTGGAGACCTTCAACGTTTAGTATGCGCCCTACTGTGCGACCTGAAACCTCAGTCCCTCCTGCCTCCAAGCCTTGCTGCGGGTTTCCTGTAGTCACCCGAGGGTTTTTGACCACCTGCCTCGTCAGGAATCTGGTGGCAGCCATTCATAGCTTCCTCTTTCTGTCACACCCTGGTACTGTAGCCACTCTTCCTTTAACTCTGAACTTGTGAGCTATGCTTCCAACTTTATCTCTACGAACATTCAGAGCCTGTGCTACCTTTTTGTATCCTTCACCTTGTTTGTGCCAGGGAATGATCTCCTCTATTAGCTTTTTGGACAATTCTCTTGACAGTCATATTTCTGATATGCAATCAAATGTCACTGTCAACAAACCCCTAGCGAGTGCAAGTATTTGATGTGTTCTTTCTCAAGCAAACCTGATCCAACTAATTAAGCACTTGATTAGCTGCATTAGGTGTGCTTGAGACAATACCTGACTTGCAAATATGCTCTTATGACGGATTCTATTCAGGGGGTTGAATAATTTTGAGACCGCAGTAGTCATTAAAAGTGGTATTTTGAGTTAAATTTGGAGAAACCACTTGTAATATTAGTTGTATTGAGCTATTTAAAATGCTCTTGTTTAATCTGTTCATCACAAACAGCTGAAAGTTTGTAAATTTTGCCAGTAAACCCAATTTGCAATGGGGGTTGAATAATTTTGATTGCAACTGTATGAAATTAGCAGCAAGTTGTAGAACACAGCAGTGTGTGTGCAGTTTAGGTTTGTTTCCTTACCTTTCAGTTGCTGTTGATAGTTTATCCACTAACATTAGCCACAGGTCTCACTCGTAGCGGGCAGCCATACCCGATATTGCAACTTTTTTTCCAATATATTACAAGATATTTAAAGTATATGTATGATGAAATGGTATAATTTGGAGACAAAAATATAATTACATTTATATTATTATTATTTTTAATTATGTGCCTTGCACCGTAAGGTGGTAGGTATGGAAATTTATGTCTTCAGAGAAGTGTCAGAATTCATCAAGTGAATTCATCACATTTATCAAGTAAATAAGTTAACTGGCATCAGGTGTGTAACATGATTGGCTATAAAAGGGATGTCTTAGAGAGGCTGAGTCTCTCAGAAGATGGCCAGAGGCTCTCCAACCTGTGAAGGCTTGCGTAAAAAAAATTGTGGAATACTTAAAAAAAAAATGTTCCTCAACGTCAAATTGCAAAGGCCTTGAAGGTCTCATCATCGACAGTGCATAACATCATCAAAAGATTCAGAAAAACTGGAAAAATCTCTGTGCGTAAGGGACAAGACCGAAGACCTTTACTGGATGCCCGTGATCTTCGGGCCCTCAGATGCCACTGCATCATTCACTGGCATGATTCTGTCATTGACATTACTAAATGGGCCCAGGAATACTTCAAGAAACCACTGTCTGTAAACACAGTCCACCGTGCCATCCACAGATGCTACCTAAAACTCTATCATGCAAAAAGGAAGCCATTGTTGAGCATGATCCACTAGCACCGTTGTGTTCTGTGGGCCAAGGCTCATTTAAAATGGACTGTAGCAAAGTGGCAAAGTGTCCTGTGGTCAGATGAGTCCAAATTTGACATTCTTGTTGGAAATCATGGGCGTTGTGTCCTCCGGGCTAAAGAGGAGAAGGACCACCCCTCCTGTTATCAGTGTTCAGTTCAAAAGCCAGTATCTCTGATGGTATGGGGATGCATTAGTGCATATGGTGTGGGACACTTGCATGTTTTAAAAAGCACCATGAATGCTGAAAGGTATATAAAGGTTTTAGGGCAACATATGCTCCCCTCCAGACGACATCTATTCCAAGGAAGGCCTTGTGTATTTCAGCAGGACAATGCAAAACCACATACTGCAGCTATTACAACAGCATGGCTTCGTAGTAGAAGAGTCCGTGTGCTGAACTGGCCTGCCTGCAGTCCTGATCTTTAACCGATTGAGAACATTTGGTGCATAATTAAATGAAAAGGAGACCCAAAACTCTCTAGCAGCTGGAAGCCTGTATTAAACAAGAGTGGGATCAAATTCCAATGGCTAAACTCATGAAACTTGTCTCCTCAATGCCCAGACGCCTCCACTCTGTGTTAAAAAGAAGAGGGGATGCTACATCATGGTAAACAACTTTTTGAGACCTGTAGCAGCCATCAAATTTGAAATGAGCTCATTTTGTGGATAAAATTGTAAAATTTCTCACTTTCAACATTTGCTAGGTTATTTCTGTTCTATTGTGAATAAAATACTGGCTGGTGTGATTTGAAAGTCATTGCGTTTTGATTTTATTCACAATTTACCCTTTGTCCCTACATTTCGGAATTGGGGTTGTATATGGTATGAAAAGTTGATATTTTTCTCTCTAAGTATGTGAAATATTCTGTATCTGTTTCAGAGTCCTCACACAACTGAAATTGAAAATTAAAAAAAAATCAGTCAAGATAAGAGGTAAGTGCATGCGTCATGTGTTCCAGTGCAAATAAATGTCTAAGGATTTAAACAAGTATTGGAGAAATTATTCTAATGCAATAGCTCTGATTTTGGTTGATTTCTGTTGCTGTGTCACAGTGTTTCCCACAGATTGAGAATTTAATTGAGTTGGTGGGAGGCACAGAATGTAACGGTGCAGTATGTGATAAGCAAGTTCAGTAATAATATAGCTGGGCCAGTTTATTACTGACATGGAGTCAGTAATAGTATTTCACTTTTATTTTCCTATTGAACTTTTATACAAAACCCAAAACCAGTGAAGTTGGCACGTTGTTTAAATCGTAAATAAAAACAGAATACAATGATTTGCAAATCCTTTTCAACCTATATTCAATTGAATACACTGCAAAGACAAGTTACTTAATGTTCGAACAGGTAAACTTTGTAATTTTTTGCAAATATTAGCTCATTTGGAATTTGATGCCTGCAACATGTTTCAAAAAAGCTGGCACAAGTGGCAAAAAAGACTGAGAGAGTTGAGGAATGCTCATCAAACACTTATTTGGAACATCCCACAGGTGAACGGGCTAATTGGGAACAGGTGGGTGCCATGATTGGGTATAAAAGCAGCTTCCCTGAAATGCTCAGTCATTCACAAACAAGGATGGGGCGAGGGTCACCACTTAGTGAACAAATGCGTGAGCTGATTGTCGAACAGTTTAAAAACAACATTCCTCAACGAGCTATTGCAAGAAATTTAGGGATTTCATCATCTACGGTCCGTAATATCGTCAAAAGGTTCAGAGAATCTGGAGAAATCACTGCACGTAAGCGACAAGGCAATAAAAACCAACATTGAATGCCCATGACCTTCGATCCCTCAGGCGGTACTGCATCAAAACCGACATCAGTGTGTAAAGGACATCACCACATGGGCTCAGGAACACTTCAGAAAACCACTGTCAGTAACTACAGTTTGTCGCTACATCTGCAAGTGCAAGTTAAAACTCTACAATGCAAAGCGAAAGCCATTTATCCACAGCACCCAGAAACGCGCGCCCGGCCGCTGGGCCCAAGGTCATCTAAGATGGAGTGATGCAAAGTGGAAAAGTGTTCTGTGGTCTGACGAGTCCACATTTCAAATTGTTTTTGGAAACTGTGGACGTCGTGTCCTCCGGACCAAAGAGGAAAAGAACCATCCGGACTGTTATAGGCGCAAAGTTCAAAAGCCAGCATCTGTGATGGTATGGGGGTGTATTAATGCCCAAGGCATGGGCAACTTACACATATGTGAAGGCACCATTAATGCTGAAAGGTACATACAGGTTTTGGAGCAACATATGTTGCCATCCAAGCAACGTCTTTTTCATGGACGCCCCTGCTTATTTCAGCAAGACAATGCCAAGCCACATTCTGCACGTGTTACAACAGCATGGCTCCGTAGTAAAAGAGTGCGGGTACTAGACTGGCCTGCCTGTAGTCCAGACCTGTCTCCCATTGAAAATGTGTGGCGCATTATGAAGCGTAAAATACGACAACGGAGACCCCGGACTGTTGAACAACTTAAGCTGTACATCAAGCAAGAATGGGAAAGAGTTCCACCTGAAAAGCTTCAAAATTGGTCTCCTCAGTTCCCAAACGTTGACTGAGTGTCGTTAAAAGGAAAGGTGATGTAACACAGTGGTAAAAAGGCCCCTGTGCCAACTTTTTTGCAATGTGTTGCTGCCTTTAAATTCTAAGTTAATGATTATTTGCAAAAAAAAGATTCTCAGTTTGAACATTAAACATCTTGTCTTTGCAGTGTATTCAATTGAATATAAGTTGAAAAGGATTTGCAAATCATTGTATTCTGTTTTTATCTACGATTTACATAACGTGCCAACTTCACTGGTTTTGGGTTTTGTATATACTACTCAAAATTTGATAGGGATCATAGGAATTTTTTTGTGAAATGACATGCAAATTTGGTAACTGCCACTGATGAACAATATATTGGATAAATGACATGCAGTCAGACACAAAACACATTTGCACGTGCATTTCATGACATTAAATGAGCGTGCAGCCTCACATTTTGGCTTTGACTAACACTTCACCATTTCAACTCAGACGTGTGTGTTGCTTGTTGGTGAAAATTTGGAAGTTCCCAAATTTTTTGCATTACATTTAGCGATAACAATGTCTCCTCAACGTCTTAGACGTCGATTGACTTCAGAGCAATTGGGAAGATGCATCGGAATGCTTGACTCTGGCTTCTCACAACGTCACGTTGCTAATGCACTTAACGTCAGCCAAAGCGTTGTGAACAGAGCGTGGAACCAGCATCAAACGTTTGGTACAGCAGCACACCGTCATGGGGGTGGTCGTCAGAGATCGACTACACAACGACAAGACCACTTTCTCACACTTCAGGCACGACGTCATCCTTTCTGGACAGCCACCACCCTACGAAATGGCCTTCATAACGCCTCGGGGGTCAGGGTATCCACTCAGACGATACGAAATCGTCTTCATACTGCCGGCCTCAACTCAAGAAGGCCATGTGTTCGAATCCCACTGACCGTGCGTCATAGGCGTGACCGTTTGGATTGGGCTCACGATCATGTCACATGGACACATAACGATTGGGCTCCAGTTCTCTTTACTGATGAGTCCCGATATTGCTTGGACTTTACTGACAGGAGGCAACGGGTGTGGCGAAGACAACGTGAGCGATTTAATGATGCCTACATCAACGAACAAGACCGTTATGGTGGCAGATCAATTATGGTCTGGGGAGGAATAAGCAGGAACCGCAGAACGGACCTGCATGTCATGGGGAGAGGGACAATGACAGGGGTGCGGTACAGGGATGAGATCCTCAATGTGTACGTATGACCATACGTTGGTGCTGTTGGCCCTGATTTCATCTTGATGGATGATAACGCCCGTCCCCATCGTGCTAGGGTGGTGAATCAATTCCTAGAGCAGGAGACAATTGTCCACATGGACTGGCCCGCACGTTCGCCGGACCTAAGCCCTATCGAGCATGTGTGGAACATGCTGCAGGTCGCCATTTCCGGTCGTAGGGCACAACCCACAACTCTAGAAGAGCTCGGAAATGCCCTTGTTGAAGAATGGAACAACATTCCAATTGCAAGCATCCGGGTACTGATTGACGGTATGACCCGACGTTGTCAAGCCGTCATTCAAGCTAGGGGAGGCCATACCCGTTATTGACATTAACTGTGGTAATGAAACATCAAACGAACACTGTCTGTTTTCACTTTACATGTCAGGGTGAAACCATGAAGTGTTCGTGAAAGCCAAAAGTGTGAGGCTGCACGCTCATTTAATGTCATTAAATGCACTTGCAAATGTGTTTTGTGTCTGACTGCATGTCATTTATCCAATATATTGTTCATCAGTGGCAGTTACCAAATTTGCATGTCATTTCACAAAAAAATTCCTACGATCCCTATCAAATTTTGAGTAGTATATTTTAATGGCATGTAGTAGCCAACCAGTGGAGAAAAGTAGCTGGATAGGGAGGTCCAGGCCGGAGCATGAACACTCAAGAGTTCTAAAAAAAAATGCTGTAAAAGTTTTTGGTGACTTATACACACTTTACATCCATCATATTTTGGGCAGTTGATTTTTTTAAAAATTACATGAAAGTGCTGAAACAAAAGAAAGTAGCAGGAGTAGATTCTAAGCAGCCACTGACTGTTAGAAGAACCAAGCAGGTGGGCTAAATCTAAAATGTTGCTAAATTGGTGGCATTTTAATTTTCTTACACATTATCTCTGCTGTCTCGTTCTCACCCTAAAAAACACATGAACTTAAGAGCCTTTCCGTGAGAAAATGGCACTTTTGGAAGAGGTTGAGGGGTTGACCCCCCTGGAATTGAATGAAAATTGGCACATAGGTAGATACTGGTGTATCACGGAAAAAGCCAAATTTTTAGGTCCGTATCTCACTTTGCCTGCCGGTAGCGCCACCTGGAAGCCACTAAAGTGGCTCAGTTTTGCTGTTGACACCACATCTATATTATAATAGCCGAGTGGCCTCTGTGTGTGTGTGTGTGCATGCGTGCGTGCGTGTCCGGCCACTCAGTGATAGATTCCAAGGGGCGCGTATCTGCAGCATAGCGTGAGCGATGCTATTTTGCACCGCCTTGCAGGAGACTGTGTCCGGCCAATCGGTGCTAGACTCCAGCGGGCGCGTATCTGCCGCACAATGTGAGCGACACTATTATAATATAGACATGCTGGGGGGATTCCCCCTGTATGTCCTCTCCTGGGGATTCCCCCTGTATGTCCTCTCCTGGGGATTCCCCCTGTACGTCCTTTCCTGGGGATTCCCCCTTTAGAACCCAAGCCAATTCATCCACAGGAGTCCTGAATCCCAAAAAACAGATGCCAGGCCGCAAGAGAAAGTAACGCGTAATCTGCAGCATAATGTGAGCGACACTATTTTGCTCCGTCTTGCAGGCAACTTCGTGTTCCACTGAGCGCGGAATGTCAGCACAACGTATTCCCCTTGATGGTTACTTAGTTTTAGTTACTATAAAAACATCAGTCGCGTGACAGCCACCTATGTGTTTCGGGAAACACCATAGCAACGTGATGACATCATAGAGGTGCATGTGATGACATCATAATAGTGTATTGTTCACTATAATATAAAGAAGAAGTTACATAAAATAAAACCCGTGGATCCCGCGGGCAGAGTGCTAGTTTCATATGAACTATCATGACTTAAGCGTACACAGTACCGAATATGTCATACTTTTATCATGACCTTTGACACTTCAAGTCCGGTTAGACATCAGTACCACATCAGCGCCAAGCAGGGTAACTAAGTTATTGAGCCAGAATTATTTGAAAAATAACAATAAAAATTGAAAATGGAAATGGGAATAAAATAATATCCCTGACATATACCAATCTAGTTTCCTTTATTATGTGTTTACTCACAACAAGACTATCATTTTCAGTGAATAGTACCTTGGTGTCTTGCTGGGTTAGTGCAGTGGATGGCTGGAAAGATGGTCGAAATTGATTTTGGTGCATGTTTGCAGTATATTTTCTCAGTAACCCAGATATGTACTGCGGTGGTTAATGCCAATTGTTGTGCTTTTGGAGCTCTATTTTCAGGAATACCTAGCATTCCTTTGGTATTATCTACAATTTCAAGCTAGACAGAGTCAAAGTTGGAGGAAAACTCAAAACGGACCATCTCATAGAAGATTGTACCTATGTTTAGGTGGCATTATTTAGTTTACCCATCAAGATAGAGATCTGAAATTCTCTACATACATAGTCCCTTTGGGTTACATTACAGTATTTGTAAAATCTCAATGGTAGTATTTTCAGTGTAGATGATATTCAACATCAAAAGTTGGAAAATTTCACCCTCGGGGCACTGTAGGTTGGATGCAAGTACTGGCTATCCGCAGCAATGTACCAAAGAAATTGTTTTTGAATTGCGATACACAAAACTAGTTTTCTCTGAAAATGAAGAGTTTAGCTTGGCACTATGCTGGGTGGATAGCTATCTGACAAAAGGTGGCGCTGTAGAGAGCTAAACGTCTACTTACCTAATATTCCATATTCCCAGACACATAACAAAATTCTGTCTTTTGACATATATGAAGTACATGCACAGTTATACATAAAATTTGTAATCTCTTTGGTATAAAGCTGGGAAATTGGAAAAGAATGCCGGTGGTGATTGTAGCATTGTGTCAACATGCAAGAATCTTACCAGTAGTCAGAACAGTGTACAGTTTTGTAGTGTTGGTGCGTTTTCAGAAAATAACAAATGCTCAGCATTTTTCCTTTGCTATTAGAATTAGTGAGCAGGCTTCAGTGTTAATTCTAGGATTTCCCAAGGGCAGGGTGCTTAGGTAAGAAAAAGGGCTCAGCAGTCGTGTCGAGCGAGTGGTTGTCCTGAAAAAGACTACAGAGTTCGTAGTAAGCAAGCAGCAGCCTGCCAAGATAAGGGCAGTTCATTTGTCATGGTAACTTGCATGCCCTCATTCCTAACACCAGCCCATGATGTCTGGCCTACAGGATGCCCGCTGGGTGGGAGGGCAGGGTTTCTTTTTCAGGCTTCCCATTTTGGTGCGTACCAAGCTGTGGGTGTTGACGCAAATATTTTACCATATAGGCTGTAGCCAGCTATTTAATTCAGAGACAGACAAGCTCACTATCAACGGGCCGTAAACCGCCCTGTAAAGACCCAGGATCTAATGTAGTAGGGCTTGCCTAGGGCTCGAGTGGCTCCAAGGCTAACATCGACCCAGATCGAACGAAGAAAGCCTTGGATAGCTGCTCAGGGCCAAGGCCGAAGAGCACCTCTGGCACACACCACCAGGTGCCACCAACCCACAGTCCAATTCCAAAAACAGACTGAGGGATAGAGCAAGTCACATGCTGGGTTGACGTCATGTCACTTTTGGATGAAAATTATAAAACAGGTTTAACTTTTGTACTAAACATTTTGTCTTCATGCACACTGTTGTGTGACTAAGATTCTTTTTCAGAGTTCAAATCATGGGCTGTTATTTACAAGTGTACGTACACTGTTGATGCATGTCTGTACACATACTTATGGTGATACTCCTTTTACATTAGTTGTTTTTTGGTATTTATTCATTTATTTTTTTGAACTGGTCATGTTTTATAACTTGCTGTACATTTCTGACTGGGCTGTACTTAGTAAAAACTCATGTATTGTGTGTTTGTAACGCTCACAATCACCGACAGTTTACAACCAACAGAGTTTAATGCCAAAGGGATTACAAATTTTATGTATAACTGTGCATGTACTTCATATATTTCAAAAGGCAGAACTTTGGTATATGTCTGGGAATACGGAATATTAGATTGGTTGAATATTAGCTCTTTTAAGCACCGCCTTTATTCAGAAAGCTATCTACCTAGCATAGTACCAAACCAAACTCCTCATTTTCTCAGAGAACTAGCTGCGTGCATCACAATTTAAAAAAAAATTCTTTGGTACATTGCTGGGGATAGCCAGTACTGAGGGTGAAATTTTACAACTTTCGTTGCTGAATATCAACTACACTGAAAAAACTACCATTGAGATTTTACAAATGCTGTAATGTACCCCAAAGGGACTGTGTATCCAGAGAATTTCAGATCTCTATCTTGCTGGGTAAACAAAATAATGCCACCTAAACACAGGCACAATCTGCTATGAAATGGTCCGTTTTGAGTTTTTCTCCAACTTTGGCTCTGTCTAGCTTGAAAGTGTAGATACTACCAAAGAAATGCCTGGTATTCCTGAAAATAGAGCTCCAAAAGCACAACAAATAGCATTTACCACCTTAGTACATATCTGGGTTACTGAGAAAATATACTGCAAACATGCACCAAAATCAATTTCGACCATCTTTCCGCCCGTCCATTGCACTAACCCAGCAAGATACCAAGGTACTATTTACTGAAAATGATAGTCTTGTTGTGAGTAAACACATAATAAAGCATTCTAGATTGGTATATATCTGGGATATTATTTTATTCCCATTCCCATTTTCAATTTTTATTTTTATTTCTCAAATAATTCTGGCTCAATAACGTAGTCACCCAGTTTGGCGCTGATGTCTATCCAGGCTTGAAGTGTCTGAGGTCATGATAAAAGTATAACATATTTGGTACTGTGTATCCTTAAGTCATGATCATTGATGTAAAATGTGGTGTTGACAGCAAAACTAAGCCACTTCAATGGCTTCCAAGTGGCGCTACCAGCAGGCAAAGTAAGATATGGACCTAAAAATTTGGCTTTTTCCGTGAGACACCCCTATCTACCTACGTGCCAAGTTTCATTCAATTCCAGGGGGGTCAACTGCGCACCAAATGGCAATCTCCCGTGGAATGGCTCTTACTCAACACACTGAGAGACATGTGCATCGTGTCCCCCCACCCATCTTTGATTGTCCCTCTGAAAGTTGATAAATTTGATCTTATTGTTGACAGTCTCAGCACTCAAGTTGCACACAGCCTGCATTTTTTTTCAACACTCAGACAGAGGCTCTGCTTATAGCAACCAGGTCACTTTGCTTGGTACTGATTCAATGCAACTGGGGCTGATGATTTTGGCAACTTTTTAAAGTGCCAGAAGGTCTCATAAACCATTGCTGGTTCAGTCAAGTTCACATAAAATGAAACCGGCTTAAGCTCGCACACCAGACTAGACTGGCAAAACCAGAAACAGACTCAACCCTATTTGTAAGTGTGGCTCTTTGTTCGCTTTCAAAATGCCCACTTAAGCTGTTGAATCTGAGCATATAGATGATGCGTGATTCCACTATTTTCCTTTTGTTGGGTTTACTGAAGATTTCACATGCATACAAACAAAATTATACTTGGCTGAACTAAAGTTGGATAAATCACATTGTATTAACAAAACATATCACGGTCAAAAAACTAGTTTGCTCTCTCCAAGTTCAACAACTTCTGCTGCCAAGATGTAAAGCTTAGAGTCCTTAGTAACCTTGCAGCCAATCAGAGGAGAGCAACTGCTCTCTGAATTAATGGTGCAAAACACGTCAATCTCAAATGCGGCATAATAACTAACATCAATAAACATACTGCTTATTATTTTCTATCTAAATATAACGGAGAAAATAACCTAAATTCCCTGTGTGCTGAAATGGCTCTTACATAACCTGCCCCTAATTGACTAAGCCAACAGCATATCAATTACCAATTATAAACTGCAGCTATTTCTGGCTATACTAACTTAAGCTAATATTTATTTTCTTTACAGGATTCCAACAGGTTAAAGTCGTCATCTTTATGACAGGTAAGTCTATCTTAGGTAAGTCCTTCTTGACCTTTACACTGCCTCCTCCAACAGGCATAACTTTGTAATCGGTACCTCCAGAGTGGTCGTCTTCATCTGAACAGTGGCACTGCGGACTGTTCCCTTTGAGTCTGACATAACCTTGACTATTCTTCCTATCCTCCAAGAGCTTAGTGGGCTGGAAGAGTCTATGATAAGAACCACATATCCAGACTTGAAGTTCCTCCTTGATGTACTCCACTTCTGACGTTCTTGTAAGAGTGGCAGATATTCTTGTGTCCAACGGCACCAAAAGAGGTCCGCCATGTACTGAATTTGCCTCCACCGGCGGCGAGTGTAGAGGTCATCCTTTGAGAAGACCCCTGGGGGAATAATTGGCTGAGTTCTCAGGAGCAGCAGGTGGTTCGGGGTTAAAGCTTCGAGATCGTTGGGGTCACTTGAGGTTGTTGTTATGAGCCTGTCATTGATTATACTTTCCACCTCACATAAGAGAGTGTGAAGGCCTTCTTCATCCAGCACTTGCTGTTTTAGTAGGGAACTGAGAATCTTCCTGACAGTTCATATTTGCCGTTCCCAAACCCTTCCATGGTGGGACGCGGCTGGAGTATTGAAAATCCACCTGACCTCTCTCTTCATCATGACCTCTTCAATGTGTGAGTTATCCAGCTCTTTCAGAGCTTCCCGCAACTCTTTCTCGGCTCCAATGAAGTTAGTTCCGTTGTCGGAACGAAGAACAGACACCTGGCCTCTTCTACTCATAAAGCGACGTAATGCGTTCACACATGAGCTTGTCTCAAGCAAGTCAGCGACTTCCAGGTGGACTGCCCTACTGGTTAAGCATGTGAAAAGCACTCCATATCCTTTCACTCTGCCACGCCCTCTTCTGACCTCAAAGGGTCCGAAGAAATCCACGCCAGTATTGGTGAAAGGTGGCTTGTCTGGCAGCAACCGATCTTCTGGTAAATTAGACATTTTCTGTTCACCAGCTTTGGCATGTAGCCTTCTACACACACTGCACTCAGAGATGATTCTTTGTACTGCTGAGCAGGCCTTTGGTATCCAGAGCTTCTGTCTCAGTCTCGCAAGAATATGATTTCGTCCTGAGTGTCCTGTTTCTTCATGTATGTGCCGGAGAATAAGCGCGGCAATCCAATTTTCTCTATGTAAAATGGCTGGATGCTTGGCTTCCTGGGGCATGGCAGAATGGCTTAGCCGCCCTCCAACTCTTAAGACTCCATCTTGTAGGTAGGGATCTAACACTGGGAAGGTTCTGTTGCTTCTCTGATCAATGAAACTCGATTGGCAATAAATGTTTTATATCTAGCTGCTTCATTGTCGATGTACTTAAGTACAGTGACACTGTCTGTCCAAAAAATTGACTCTTGAAGGAGTAGTTGCAGCTCCTGTTTTAACATCCTATCTGTTTTCACAGATATGACAGCCGCTGTCAGCTCGATTCTCGGGACAGTGATCTGCTTGAGCAGCGCCACTCTAGACTTACCCATCAGGAATGCGGTGTGCTTTTAGTCTCTTTCGTTTGTCAGTAGAAGGTAGGACACAGTGCCATATCCGTCATTGCTGGCGTCTGAAAAGTGGTGTAGCTGCGCCGACTTGATAACTCCAAATCCTGCAGGCTTGATGCATCTGCTGACACTGAAGGATGAAAGGAGTTGCAGGTCTGCCAAGCACCTTTTCCATATTTGAGCTTCTTTCTCCTCAATGACGTCATCCCATCCCCTTTTCTTCTTGCATAGGTCTCTCAGGAGGAGCTTAGCAGGTAGGATGAATGGTGCCAAGAACCCCAAAGGGTCATAGGCAGAACTTACGACCGACAAGATTCCTTTCCTCGTACATGGTCTTTCTTGCACCTCTATCTTCATTCTGAAGGTGTCAGAGTCTGTGCACCATTGAATACCTAACGCTCTCTCCATGGGAAGCTGATCCTTGTCGAGATCAAGATGTTTGACCTTAGTTGCTCAGTCCTGTTCTGGCATCGATGACAGTAAGGCTCTGCTGTTGCTCGTCTACTTGTTCAAATGAAAGCCTCCAATGAGACATAACGTCTTCAGGTCTTTGGCAAGAGCAACAGCGTTTTTATCCGATGTCACTGACTTCAAACAGTCATCTACGTCAAAGTTGTTTAAGACTGTTTCAACTGCTTCAGGTGTGGTTCTCTCCTGACCATCTTTGGCCATTCTCCTCAACGCATATGAAGCACAGCTAGGGGAGGATTTGGCTCCAAACAGGTGAACACGCATCCTGTACTCCACTGGATCTGACTTCAGGTTTCCCTCCGGCCACGACAAGAAGCGCAACAGATCTGTATCCTCATCCGGCACTCTGACTTAGTAGAACATGAGTTCGATGTCCGCCATCATGCCTACCGTTTCTTTCCTGAACCTTAGTAGGACACCGAGCAGAGTGTTTGTGAGGTCCGGGCCCTGCAGTAACTGGTCGTTCAGAGATACGCCTTGATAAGAGGCAGTACAGTCGAAGACAACTCTTAACTTCTTCTTTTTGGGATGGCGTACGCCATGATGTGGGATGAACCACACCTTTCCATGACTGCGATCCAAATTCTCTTCAGGGACTCTTTCAGCATAGCCCCTCTCTAGCAGGTCTGCCATGAATCTGTTGTATTTACTGTGGAAGTCAGGACTCTTGTGGAGCTTTCTCTTGAGACTAATGAGGTGCTGTTCAGCTACTGACTTGTTGTTTGGCATCTTTGTCTCTTTGTCTTTCAAGGGCAGACCAATGCAGTAGTGACCATCTATCAGCTGGGTTGACTCCTTGACTGAACACAGGAACTGAAGATCTTCATGTGACATCTCAGTTTTGTCATCATATCTTTGTTCCGGGAAGTCAGCATTGTACTGCTGAATCAACAGCTCTTCGATGTTTGAGACTGAGATGCGGTTTACTGAGTGAGTTAGTGGTTCACCATTAGCTGACTTAGTGCCTCTTCTTATTGGTCCATTAATGACCCATCCTAGGGCTGTCTTCACAGCGTATGGTCCTTTACCTCTGCTATTTATTACCCTCCAGGGTTCGATGGCTTTGTAATTATTGGTACCAATAAGTAGGCTGACCTCTGCTTCGATGCGTGGGATCCGTACTTCTTGTAGATAATGCCACCTGCTCATATCACTCTGCTGAGGTATGTTTTCCTTTTTTACTGGTATGCTCTTTTGAGTAAACACCTGAGGTAGTTCAATGTAGTTTTCTTCTTCTAGGCCACCCACCTCCAGATCACACAGAACATGGCTGCTCACTTTGTTAGTCTGGCCCATAGTGGTGAGTAAGAGCTCTGTTTTCCTACCTCGGACGTTGAGCTGGCGCATGAGGTCTTCCATGCAGAACGTCGCCATGCTTCCTTGATCCATGAAAGCATAAATCTCGATTACCTTGTCACTTTGTTTGGTTTTTATTTTCACTGGTATGATGGCGAGGACACATTTTTTATTACCTGCCCCAGTAGCTCCACATGTTTCATGTTCTGTAGCCACAAAGGCGCTCGCAGCTTCATCTGAACCTTCAGTACTGGCATCTTCAGTATTTTCAGCTGTAACTGTAACTTCCTTGGCTACATGAAGAACACTGGGGTGCTTTGCGGAACACTCTTGGCATTGCATTCTCCTTTTGCAATCCTTACTCAGGTGACCTTGAGTGAGGCAGCCAAAGCAAAGGCCCTTTGATTTCAGGAAGTTAATTCTGTCTTTAGAGCTTTGTTCCTTTATCTTAAAACAGGAATTCAGGGCATGGTTCATCTTCTGGCAGAATAAGCAGGGGCTTTGAAAGACATTGGCTTGTTTGACTGACTTGGATTTCTTCTCTGACTTCACACCTTGGACGCCGTCTTCTCCAACCGGAGAGACACTTGTTGCAAAGCTGCTACTTCTAGGCTTACTTCCCTTAGCTCCATTGGGCTTCTCTTTTCGTTCTGAGCTGATGTCCAAGATGTCTCCGAAGATTGGATCATTTGCGACCTTTGCCTGCTTGTTGATGAAGTTGACCAAGTTCGAAAACCTGGCTCTTCTTCCTGTCCACTCTTGGATCTCAAAGGCTTGATTGCGCCATCGCTCTTTCGGCTTGTAGGGGAGTTTTGAGATGATGGTTTTCATATTGATTGGGTTGTCCATCTCAACCATGAACTCCACATCTTCCATAGTGTTTTGACACCCTATCAGAAACAGCGCATATGCATTTAAAGCATTCCTGTCCTCTGCCTTAATCTGTGGCCATTCCAGTACCTTTTTCATGTAGGCTGTGGCGATCCTCAGCTCGTCACCACAGTGCTGCTGAAGTAGCCTCCTGGCTTCCTTGTAGCCTTTCTCAGGTCACATGTGTTCACAACTGCAAACAAGGTCACGTGGTTCTCCACTTGTATACTGCTCTAGATAGTACAACATATCTGTCTGGCTATCAGTCTTATTCTCTATGACCTGCTCGAATGCTCTCACAAATGAACAGTAGGTAAGAGGACCAGCTTTGAATACAGGTATGTCCTTTGGAGGGAGCTGAGACATATTCTGCTGCTTAATTAGCATTTTTGTGATTTCGTTTTGGCGCTCTATCACTTCACAAAGACCTTCGGAAGCTGCTGACTGCTGTGAATGAGCTGAAGAATGCATCGCGCCGGCTGCTGCATGTGGAGCGGCTGCTGCAGGTGGAGCATCTACACGTGGAGCGTGTGTGGTCTGGCTTTATTGGCGTGCGGAGGCAGTGTATTTCCTTTGCTGAGGTTCACGTGACTCTTCGATGCACGAAGGTGGAGCGGATTTTATTTTCCGTGGTTCTTGTGACTCCTTAACACCACTTGTGCCCTTAGAACCTGCCACACGTGACATTTTTGATTCATAGTAATCATTCATGGCATCTTGACCGCTTTCATAATCTTTGTAAACCTTTAGCTTGGCATCTGAGGCTGCAATCTGGGTTTCTAGCTCTATTTGCTCCTTCAGTGCCTTTAAACGTGCCTCTTCAAGCTCTATTACCTGCTTTTTCTTTATGGATGCAGCATGTGCTAACAGCGCTTCTCGCTCTGCCTCTAACCTCAAATGAGCAGAGCTCGTAGTGGACACCTGTGATGTGCGACCCTGGGTTCTACTGGATTTCTTTGTTTTGTTTGTGTGGAAAGATGTTACTGAAGCACTATCACTTGGGTTTATGCCATCATACTCATTGCTATCTTCATTAGAATCCATCTTTACTTTTAAAATCCAGTCTTGTTTTTTTGTACAAAGCTCTGAAATTCCTCGTATTTAGGATAGAACCAGCTACTTTAGTCTATTTCTCTTTCTTCTTCATCCAGAAGAGGTAATATTTCTTCATTAATGCTATTAAATTCCTTTAAGAGCAACCCAAAACCATACAATTCTTCCTCTTCTATGTATTTAGCATGCATTGCATTTTCGCTAAGCCTTTCAATCTCATTCCTTTTACGAGTAAGATGCGCTAGTTTACCTTTTCTAAGGCTCTTAAGTCTGTTCTGTTTCTCATCCAAAGCCTTGGCTGTGGTTTTTGGCGTCCTCCTCTGGACAGCATCATAATCATCCATTTTCCCTTCCAAAAACGGCAAACTTCTAGAACAACTCAAACTGACGTCTTTTTCCTTATGAAACGACAGCTTCTCACTCTTCTTAATTATGTTGCAAAGCACTTGCAAAAGAGCTACACAATGTGCAAAAAGGACGTTCTAAAAAGCATCACCGTAATAACTAACAGAATGAAGGAGGTTTAAGAGCTTCAGTATACGGGTAGCAAGCTAGCTCAGAATAGCATGGCACATCAGTCGTCAATGACTTACTGGCATCTTTCGACGAGTCCTCCTAAAGGATTGCTTCCAGAAGCTTCTCTTGTCTTCTGAATGGTAAGCGCTATGCATTGTGCCTCTTGACTAAACAAGCGATAGTTTTTTGACTTAATGTAAGTGTGTCTCATTGTTCGCTTTCAAAATGCCCACTTTAGCTGTTGAATCCGAGCATATAGATGACGCGTGATTCCACTATTTTCCTTTTGTCGGGTTTACTGAAGATTTCACTTGCATACAAACAAAATTATACTTGGCTAAACTAAAGTTGGATAAATCACATTGTAATAACAAAAAATATCACGGTCAAAAAACTAGTTTGCCCTCTCCAAGTTCAATAACCTCTGCTACCTAGGTGTAAAGCTTAGAGCCCTTAGTAACCTTGCAGCCAATCAGAGGAGAGCAACTGCTCTCTGAATTAATGGTGCAAAACATGTCAATCTCAAATGCGGCATAATAACTAACATCAATAAACATAATGCTTATTATTTTCTATCTAAATATAACAGAGAAAATAACCTAAATTCCCTGTGTGCTGAAATGGCTCTTAGACTACTTGCAACCAACAAGTCAGCTCTCCTGTGTTTTGAATTACAACAATATTTTGAGGTATAATAAATGTTGAGGAGTAACTTATGTAACTAGTTGCTGTAATGAACAAAATAAAATATGTAAAATATGTAACACCCTGACGGCGGGGGAGACGGCGTGTATTTTGTTGTGGGGGGGGGGCCCTTATTTTATTTTATTGACGGGGGGGCGCGGCTTATTTTGTTGACCGGGGGAGGTGAGGGGGCGAGGGGAGACGCGGTTCATTTCATTCATATTGCGCACTCAATCGCGCATCTTCCAGACTTTTAGTGCGTTCGGACAGGGGAGGGGCTCGTTGACGACAGTAACTGCAGGACGAAACTTGCTTTCACGTCAGTCGCCAAAACAGCAGAAAACTCTCCAATAACAACAGAAAAAGTCGCTAGATTTGTCGCTAGGCGCTTTTGACAAAAAAAGTTACCAAGATGATTTGGAAAGTTGCCAGATTTAGCGAGAAAGACGCCAAGTTGGCAACACTGTGTCAAAGGGGCGGGGGTTCGCAATCTGATTGTCATGTTGTCTGTTCAGAAGACAGCCTGCTAGCTGCCTCAGCACTTGACTTTTAAAAATCCTGTCTCATGTATATGATACACAAGACCTTGTAGCTGCTATATTCTGAGAAATTAATGTTTTGTTCATAAAAGGTTTTTTTTTTTTGGGTTTTGCATTTGAAAAAATCAGGGCTGACAAAGACTCAGCCGGGCTGACAGATTTTGGGGTCTGTCAGCCCGGCTGGCTGACAACTGAAAAAGTAAAGCTCGAACCCTGCTGGAGGGGAGCATATGTTGCTCTAAAACCTTTATATACCTTTCAGCATTCATGGTGCTTTTTAAAACATGCAAGTGTCCCACACTATATGCACTAATGCATCCCCATACCATCAGAGATGCTGGCTTTTGAACTGAACGCTGATAACAGGAGGGGTGGTCTTTCTCCTCTTTAGCCCGGAGGACACGACGCCCATGATTTCCAACAAGAATGTCAAATTTGAACTCGTCTGACAAAAGGACACTTTACCACTTTGCTACAGTCCATTTTAAATAAGCCTTGGCCCACAGAACATGGCGGCGCTTATGGATCATGCTCAACAATGGTTTCATTTTGGCATGATAGAGTTTTAGGTGGCATCTGTGGATGGCACGGCAGACTGTGTTTACAGACAGTGGTTTCTTGAAGTATTCCTGGACCCATTTAGTAATGACAATGACAGAATCATGCTGGTGAGTGATGCAGTGGCGTCTGAGGGCCCGAAGATCACGGGCATCCAGTAAAGGTCTTCGGCCTTGTCCCTTACGCACAGAGATTTTTCTAGTTTCTCTTAATCTTTTGATGATGTTCTGCACTGTCGATGATGAGACCTTCAAAGCCTTTGCAATTTGACGTTGAGGAACATTGTTTTTAAAGTATTCCACAATTTTTTTACGCAAGCCTTCAAAGGTTGGAGAGACTCTGGCGATCTTTACTTCTAAAGACATCCCTTATATAGCCAATCATGTTACACACCTGATGCCAGTTGACTTAATTACTTTCTAATTGTTCTTTCAGCTGATTCTCTTATATATTAATTGCTTTTTCAGCCCTTTTTTGCCTGTGTCCCAACTTTTTTTGAGACCTGTTGCTGCCAGAAAATTTGAAATATGCTCATTTTGTGGATAAAAATATAAATTTTCTCAGTTTCAACATTTGAAATGTTATCTATGTTCTATTGTAAATAACATTTTGGCTCATGTGATCTGAAAGTCATTGCATTTTGATTTTATTCACAATTTAGACTTCGTCCCAACTATTTCGGAATTGGGGTTGTAGAAAATAACATTGATTTGCATCTTTTCTCTCTTTCCTTTTTTGCAGACCTCTGGACAATGTGACTCAGCAAAGCCGAGGTTACAAATTTCAGCGCAACACCATCTAGGGTAAAATGTTTCACAAAGACTGAAAGATTTCTTAGAAGAGTAATCAAATCAAATACTGTATTTATATGTTTTAAAGTGTAACCTAATAAAATACATTTTGTTCATGTTTATGTTGTATGGTTATTGAGAGAGAATCCCAGGGGGAAAGCCATTCCAGAAAACACAAAAAACAACATAGAAAACTTCTAAAAATCAACAGATGAGAAAAAAATGACCATATACGGTAGCCTGTATACTTAAGAGTTGATATAAATATGGAAATAAATTTATAAACTTTTGATCGCCTGTCTCTAGTATTAAGAGCCATATCGTGAGAGAATGGCACTGGCAGTGGAGTTGACATCTCAGAACTGCATGAAATTTTAAAGAATGGTTCCCATACATGTGTAACGGAAAATCCCTGAGTTTGAGTGTACAATTTTTATGGATATGGCTACAGCGGCACCTGGAAGTGGACAAGTCAGGTACCAAATTGAGCATTTTTGAGGAAAAATACCCCTTTTTGAAGGAATATTGTGGGTAACTGCTTCAATGTGCCAAAGAAGTTGCAATTGTATCTGATACTGGAATACCCAAATTTTTAGAATGTGAAAGTTCCACCTGGTGATCATGTTGGTTATATGTGCAATGACAAGAAATCTGTGTACAAAGGGAAAAAATATTTTTACAAATTCAGGCTTATTTTGATTTTTAAACCAGACCAGTGCCAAATTCATCTTAACTGTTTTGCTTTCAGACATTAAAGCTGAGAAAAATTTTGAGGTATTTAGTCTGGCACTTTTTTGGTTTTTCGAGATATTTGCTCTCGAAGTTGGGTGCGGGCTATTTTTTTGCTGTTTGTACAGTGGATTAACATTAATAAGCAGACACCTGTGGGGATGGGTAGACCATGAATTTGAACCTTCCTTTGAGCTAAACAAAGGACACCAGAATTATCTTTGGCACTATGCTCCATCTTGGAGCAGAGGCTACGGACATTTTAAAAAAATCTCCCATTCACCAATTTGCAGTGATATTCAGGGGCCCATAAAAATGTTAACCAAGAAGATAGAGCCTTGAAATTAGCTGAGTCTCCAGCCCTTACAGGATATTTTAACATGCCAAAGGAAGTTTTATGGCACTCTTTGCCAATGTCTGGATGTAAAGGGGCGAATGTTCAAAAAGATATCAGTATAGGGGGCACTGTTGCCAATATGTCAGATCTAACAAAACCAGATATTCCATTTCAAGAAACTTCTCCATGGCACATATTTGTCTTATGTACATTGCGAAAACACTGATTTTGTTTTGCCGTTATGTTGGTTTAACTAGTAATGCCAATAGGTGGCACCCCACAGTGCCATCTTATTCAGATCTCACAAAACCAGACGTGCCACAGAGAAATCTCTTGAAATGAAATATGTGCAATGTATACATAGCGAAAACACTGATTTTGCTTTGGCAGTTGGCTGGTTGAAGTGGTTACAGAGATAGGTGGTGCCCATAGAGGTACTGGTGCAAAATAAATTTTAAGGTTTCAAACAGAGGTAAGCAACATATTATTTCAGTACATTCACTTAATACTTATGAGTACAAGTAAAGAGTTGAATCCTCAAGGGATAGCAGGGAAAAGGCTTGAATTCAGAAGTATTAAGTGACAGCACAATGTTAATTGTTCCCCCAACTGGTGTCTAGAATTGGCTGATTTTTTACATATACCACAACAAACAAACTCAACTCATGAACTTCTCTGTCATAGTTATTGTTCCAATATACTATCCAAATGTGTCAAAATAATATGTTGCTTACCTCTGTTTGAAACCTTAAAATTTAACTTGTACCAGTAACTCTCTGGGTACCACCTCTCTCTGTAACTAGTTAAACCAGCCAACTGCCAAAGTAAAATCAGTGTTTTTGCTTTGTATACATTACATATATTTCATTTCAAGAGATTTCTCTGTGGCACTGGCACGTGTCTGCTTTTGCGAGATCTGAATGAGGTGGTATGGTGGGGCGCCCACCTATCTGCATTACTAGTGAACCCAAGTAGCAAAACAAAATCAGTGTTTTCACAATGTACATAAGACACATTTTCCATTTCAAGAAACTTCTCAATGGCACATGTCTGATTTTGTCAGATCTGACATATTGGTAACACTGACCCCTATACTGATATATTTTTGAACATTCGTTCCCTTATATCCAGACACTGGCAAAGAGTGCCATAAAACTTCCTTTGGGATGTTAAAATATCCTGAAAGGGCTGGAGACTCAGCTAATTTCAAGGCTGTATCTTCTTGGTTAACATTTTTATGTGCCACTGAATATCACTGCAAATAGGCAAATTGGAGAATTTTTCAAAATGTCCGTAGCCGCTGCTCCAAGATAGAGCCTAGTGCCAAAGATGTTTCTGGTGTCCTTTGTTTAGCCCAAAGGAAGGTTCAAATTAATGGTCTACCCATCCCCACAGGTATCTGGTTATTAATGTTAATCCACTGTACAAACAGGAATAAAATAGCCCGCACCCAACTTTGGGTGCAAATATCTCGAAAAACCAAAATTTTTCTCACCTTTAATGTCTGAAAACAAAACAGGCAAGATGAATTTGACACTGGTCTGTTTTAAAAATTAAAATAAGCCTGAATTTGTAAAAAAATTTTTTCCCGTTGTGCACAGATTTCTTGTCATTGCATGTATAACCAACATGATCACCAGGTGGAACTTTCACATTTTAAAAATTTAGGTATTCCAGTACCAGATTCAATCGCAACTTCTTTGGCACATTGAAGCAGTTATCCACAATATTCCTTCAAAAATGGGTGTTTTACCTCAAAAATGCTCAATTTGGTACCTGACTTGTCCACTTCCAGGTGGTGCTGTAGCCATATCGATAAAAATTGTGAGCTCAAACTCTGGGATTTTCTGTTACACATATATTCGCACCATTCTTAAAAATTTCATGCAATTCTGAGATGTCAGCTCCACTAAGTATCTCAAAAGTGCCATTCTCTCAGAATATGGCTCTTAATTTCGTAAAGTTTATGTGCATATAATGCATTAAACTGCTTTCACAGTCATGGCCAGTGGCGTAGCCAGCGAGGCTGCGAAGACATGTCCCTTTTTTACTGCAATTAGTAGTTCTCAATCATTTTTCTTTATTGACGCGTTTTCCAATTATCGTAATTGGCAACCGAAGACACGGTTTCTCTCCATATGCGATCTAACAGCGAGTAAATCATAAATCATAAATAATTTCATAATTAACAGAAGGTTCACTCCAAGAGCACTCAACAGTTAATAGGTGCTGCTTGTTCTCCCCGATTAGGTAAGACGGATGAATGATTGTCATCTTACCTAATCGGGGAGAACAAGCAGCACCTGTTAACTGTGGAGTGCTCTCGTAGTGAACCTTCTGTTAATTATGAAAATGACTGAGAACAGGTCAGGACTAATAATTGTTTTAAACGGAAGTTTTGTGCAACCCAATTCTCTGTTCTTGTTCAAGAACTGTACTGAATTTAGCCCATGATTTAATCGCTGTTAGATCGCATATATGGAGAATTGTGGGTGCGTTGAAGGCTGTCTGCAAGTAAGCGGCTGTGTGAGATTCGAAAAATTCACGCGAAGAATCTTGCGAAGTTGCGCGATAAGCCCTCCAAACCCCGCGATAGCTGCAAGATCCTGCAGCTATCGCATGGTTTGAAGGGCTTATCGCGCAACTTCGCAAGATTCTCTCGTAATTTTTCGAATCTGGAAGAGCCAGCTTACTTGCAGACACGCCGAACGCACCCTGTGTCTTCGGTTGCCAATTACGATAATTGGAAAACGCGTCAATAAAGGAAAATGATTGAGAACTACTAATTGCAGTCAAAAGGGACGTCGAGGAATAAAACGCGCCAACAAAGGAAAATGATTGAGAACTACTAATTGCAGTCAAAAAGCCTTCGTCGAGGAATAAAGTTAAACAAAACTTCCCACTGGAGTTTCATAAATTTGACATCTCGGGCTCACGAATTTGAGATCCTGTTTATCCCATAAATGTCACCATCGTACTATGGAAAATTTAAGAGAAGTGTTAGCTGTCTATTCAAGTCCATATGATGAATAATTACCTAGTTACCATGCTAATGCTTTTCGCCATTAAATTAATAAATTCTAGTTTTGCACGATAACAAGGACTCGTTTAACGTATTAATATAATGGCAAAAGCGATGGCATGCTTGCTAGCGAATTATTAATCCCATTGATTTGAACAAACCGCAAATTAGAAACCAACGCTAGCGATGGTTAGCGGTTATCAGCAGGAGGATTGGTTACGTTACCCTGTTTGCCAGTGAACGGAATCTGATCAATCTGGACGCCAGAGAGCTGTATCACACGCATAGACCGTATAAAAAGATTGCACGTGTGTAACGCCAGACCTGTATCTAATGGGTTGTATCACGCAGAACTTTAAACATTTATGGGATAAAATGTCATATCTAACGCTAGCTCACACAGGTGCTCAGTCTTTATGAGCAATGAGACAATGGAGGATTAGTTGCACAGTTACATTACGTTTTGACATGAATATAAACAGTGGTGGAAGAACTACTCAGATCCTTTACCAAAGTGAAAATATCAATACCATGGAGTAAAATACTTAACTACAGGTAAAAGTCCTGCATCTAAAATCCCACTTAAGTAAAAGTAAGGTATTGAAGTACTGGTGTCTCAGAAAATTGTACTGTGACTGATGTATTAAATAAATGTAACATTGTTAATGCTGCTGAGTGAAAGCAGAAGCAGCATTCAATGTGGAGCTGGTTTGAACTGCCTTGAAAGGGTCACAGAATAAATCTGAGAGGTTGGGAGATGATGGATTGGGTAGTTCTGCGACATAAATTTGGATTTATTTTCCTGATTTTTTTTCTTTTTTGAATTGTTGTAATATTGGAGAATTTTACATGTTTGGGCCTGAAACAGTTATTTATTTGAAGTCATGTGAAGGGAAATGTCTTTTTGGTAGAACTGTAAACTACTAATAGACATCTGAAATGTGACGAAGAGACTCAAATACACACAAATTTTTTTGTAAACAGCCACAAGCCAAACAGTTTGGGAGCCACTGGTTTAATGTTAAACAAGCAAAATCCTGAAATACCGTAAGGATTGTCAGACTTCAGTTCACTGAAAAACATGCCTGTAGTTCAGGGTTCCCTTTATGTCCTGGAGAAAAAGTTGACCCCCCTGATTGTCACTGTATCATTCGCACTCTGTCCAAACCTACCTGGCCCTATGTGAAAAAGTAATTGCCCCCTAAACCTAACAACTGGTTGTGCCACCCTCGGCGACAACAACTGCAATCAAGCATTTGCGATAACTGGCAATGAGTCTTTTACATCGCTGTGGAGGAATTTTGGCCCACTCTTCTTTGCAGAATTGTTTTCATTCAGCCACATTTGAGGGTTTTTGAGCATGAACGGCCTGTTTAAGGTCATGCCACAGGATCTCAATTGGATTTAAGTCCAGACTGTGACTAGGCCACTCCAAAACCTTCATTTTGTTTTTTCTCTTAAGCCATTCAGAGGTGGACTTGCTGGTGAGTTTCAGATCATTGTCTTGCTGTATAACCCAAGGGCGCTTGAGGTTGAGGTCACAAACTGATGGTCAGACGTTCTCCTTCAGGATTTTCTTGTTGAAAGCAGAATTCATGGTTCCATTCCTGCAAGTCGTCCAGATCTTGAAGTAGCAAAGCAGCCCCAGACCATCACACTACCACCATCATGTTTGACTGTTGGTATGATGTTCTTTTTATGAAATGCTGTGTTAGTTTTAAGCCAGATGTAACGGAACGCACCCCTTCCAAAAAGTTCAACTTTTGTCTTGTCAGTTCACGGAATATTTTCCCAAAAGTCTTGGGGATCATCAAGATGTTTTTTGGCAAATGTGAGATGAGCCTTTGCAGGGCTCAACATTAACACTTGTCCGCTTGTCCGGGACAATTAGATTTTATTGTCGGACAAGTGGAAGAGAAATTTACTTGCCCCACCGGACAAGTTAAAAGTTGCTGAAAAAAAATGCAGTGTCTTCACGTTATGTGCCCTGAATTCAATTTGCTAAATGAATACACTCAAAATACCAGTTTGAATCAAAAATGTTTTTCCCCACAACACGTCTATGTGAGGTATCGATCAGGAACCAGTCGCGATAACCAGAAGTAGCAAAGAATGTGATTTTATTAGCGAGGGGGTAAACCCCCGCAGGACCGAAGGCAACAGTACAAAGTCCACAATCCAAAATCACAATCCTAGGGGCAGAATCCAGAGTCGAAAAAACCAGGGCAGCTATACAGAAATCGTAGTCAGGCAAAAAAGGGTTCGATACACAGGAGCAGATATAAAGCCAAATCAGAGACAAAAAGAGGTGGTCGGGCGGTCCAGTCAGAAAGATAACACGATGAGTACAAGGCAAGAAACAAAAGCAGCACAGGTAAACACGAGAGACGATCTGACAGGGAACTGCAGTGAGAAGACAGCTTAAATACATTCAAGGGAAGTCACATGCTATGATTAGGATCAGGTGATGAGGATCAGACTAATTACAAAGGAGGGAACATGAAGGAGAACCTAATCACATGAAATTGGCAAAAGCCAAAACGCGGACAGGGAACACGAGACAACCTATGACAAAACATACAGCTCCGGTTAGGGAGTTCTAATGTGCACAGATAATGAGAGGTAGGACAGAGTGGAGCAGGTGCAGAGGATCTGCTGAATTGCAGCAAAGACTAAGTGCAGGCAAGAGGCGGAGACTAGAACAGGGCGAGTGCTGAGAGCTTGTTAATCAATTAGTAAGTGCAGCTATACAATCCCTAGTGCTCGTTAGTAAGTTAGTATTATATACAATGTTAGTCTGGGTTAGTAACTTTAACAAAAATAACAAACTGTTAGTATTGGTTAGTAAAACAGAAAAGAGAGGCAAAGGAAGCAAACGAGATTGGAAGGAATGTTTGAAACCCAGAAACCATGAAATCACCTAAGCATGTGACACGCAGGACTGGGGAGAAGCTGTAGCTTAACAAAAGACCAGACAGGGGAGACAAAGTGCAATGAAGGGCATGAACAAAGACATGGACCGGAATCTAACAGAATAGTGGATTGGGAATGGCAAAAGCGAAAACATGGCAAAATACAAAAACTAAACAGAACATGGCAAAATCTAACAGAACAGATCATAAACATAACAGGGAACAAGGAAAACATGACAAGCATGGCAGAATCATGACAAAACAGATCAGAATCATAACAGTCTAACCAGCGTCCAACTCGAATGCATTGATTGACCGATCAGATACACAGACACGGACACACGCGCGCGCACACATATACAGTAGGAACCCCTTACATCAGAGGAGCTGCGATGTTTCTCAAGGCTCCGCAACCCGGGCAAGCTCCAGGAAAAGCCCCAAGAAAAACAGCAACTGCACCTGAGCGACGTGAAACTTGGTCTGTGCGATGAATGAAAACTGAACTGTAATAGCACCGGTGCGAAGAGAGACAGAGTGAGCGAGACGTGAATCAATGCCACCTCGCTGCAGCATCAATAGTTAAGCTGCTTGTTTAATTTATTTTAGTAATATATTTTAGTTTGTGTCGTGAGTATATTTAGTGTTTCATATTGTTTGTATTTAGTGACATCGCCAGTGCTTCGTTCGCTACTGACCTAACTCACTAGTTGATGAAGACATTTGCGGGTTTATTTAACGTTTCCAAGGTAACAGCGTAGGATTGTGGGTAATGTAGTACTTCTCCGTGACATGTATAAAACTTTTTTTTTTTTTTTTTCCCAAAACAAGGTTGATTTCATGCGGACTTGTAGTTTCTGCAGGAGCAGATATCATTGTTTTACAGTCTCCTAGATCATGGTCAGTCTGCCCTCGATGTTTACAACATTATATCTGATCATCGCAATCCCAGTCATTGAATGTCATTGGGATTTCACCTCTGGAACCTCACTGCCGAGGTCTGTCAGTCTACAAATTGGTAGTTGAATTATTAGGTTAAGTAATTTAATTTTAAATGACTCACGCAGGCGCACCAACCCAAACATGCCAGTTTTTACTATGTAGTCAGGCCAACAGTCACCTGTGCTCTAATGATTGGTTGGAAAAAAAGTGTTTAATTTTGTGATGTTAATAGCGTCATGTTGAGAAATAACTTAATTAAAATTTAAGTCCTGCATTCAAAATGTAATTTAATAGTAAACATTTTTATTGGTTAGATTTAGTTAAATACCATTGGAAAAGTCTTTAACTGCTATCTGTTGACATATTGCTTAGTTATTGGAGTCAAGCTTACTGGTAAATATCTACTCCTTCTTCAAGATAATTTACGTTTTACAACTCATAAACTACACTAACTTATTTGGCAAACATTTAATATAATTCAGTACCAATCTTAGCTCCATGTAAAGTAAATAAACATGTTTCCCAGATAATGTTTGCCACATTTTAATAACTGCTGATTTGTTAGATTGGAGTCATATTGACTGGAACACTTCATTAAGCACAGTTTTAAATGTTGGAAAATGTTTATGTAGCAAAATTTTAAAACACCTCAATAGTCACCTATGTCATTCCTATAATATTCCAGCTTATCTTCCTTGGTCAAAGGGACAAGTGCCTTTAGACACAACGCTCTGCTGTCCCATGGGGCAAGCAAACAGGAGTCATCGGGACATGGCATATCCCCTAGGCCCCACATATTGAAAGAATGAAAATGTGACCTGCTCCGGAAACAGACCATACCCCCTAAAATTCTAAGTTCAAAATGTTTCCTTGGAAACCAGAAAAAATACAAAATTCATCAACTTCAGATTAGCAAAAGGCACTACTTCAGGTCATGATTAATGTGCACACCAAGTTTTGTCAAAAAATATTGAACGGTTTTCAAGTTACGCTCCAGAAATGAAATGTTCACAGACAGGCGGGTGGACGGACGGACGGACAACCGCACCCATGACTATATCCCCCTGTATTATTTGCTGGGGGGATAATAACAAACAAGCAGACAGACGGACAGGCCAAAAACAATATGCCCCCGAATCTTCGATTCTGAGGGCATAAAAAGTAAATTTTCAAAAGTCAATTATACCCGGACAAGTGACTTTTGAGCCTGGACAAGTGAAAGGTAAATTTACTTGTCTGAAGGACAAGTGCCTCAGAAAGTTAATGTCAAGCCCTGGCCTTTGTGTTCTTTTTGGTCAGCAGTGGTTTTCGCTTTGGAACTCTTCCATGGATGCCATTTTTGCCCAGTCTCTTTCTTATTGTTGAATCATGAACACTGATTTTAACTGAGGCAAGTGAGGCCTGCAGTTCTTTAGATGTTTTTCTGGGTTCTTTTGTGACCTCCTGGATGAGTCGTCGATGCGCTCTTGGAGTAATTTTGGTAGGCCGGCCACTCCTGGGAAGGTTCACCATTGTTCAAAGTTTTCTCCCTTTGTGGATAATGGCTCTCACCGTGGTTCGCTGGAGTCCCAAAGCCTTAGAAATGGCTTTGTAACCCTTTCCAGACTGACAGATATCATTAACTTTGTGTCTCATCTGTTCTTGAATTTCTTTTGATGATGGCATGATGTGTTGCTTTTTGAGATCTTTTAGCTGACTTCGCTTTGTCAGACAGGTTCTATTTAAGTGATTTCTTGATTCCACAGGTCTGGCAGTAGTCAGGCCTGGGTGTGGCTAGTGAAATTGAACTCAAAAAATGTGGTTAATCACAATTAATTCATGATTTAACAAAGGGGAGCCAATTACTTTTTCACATAGGGCCAGGTAGGTTTGGATAGCTTTTTTTCCCTTAATAAATGAAATCATCATTAAAAAACTGCATTTTGTATTTACACCAATTTTCTTTGTCTAATATTAAAATTTGTTTGATTATCTGAAACATTTAAGTGTGACAATGATTATCTGAAACATTTAAGTGTGACAAATATGCAAAAAAAAAAGAAATCAGGAAGGGGCAAATACTATTTCACAGCACTTTATATTTTTGCTAGATATGATTGGCTAACTATCACCATTTCCCCCGCAATACATATTAACGTTACACTGATTGCTGTCTTAAAGTTAGCTAAATTAGCTAGCTAGCTTGATGGTAACTTAACTTGGTTAACCGTTCAACATGAGCTAACAAAATATAAATTTGACTTACCAAAAAAAAAAAAAAAAAACACAGAGATGCTTTAAATCAGTCCGCTCAGCTAGTACAGTTCACTCCAGAACAACTCATGTTCCAGTATATTAGGTGACAGGAACTCTGAGCAGTGTCACAGTGATAAACACGCTGGCAGGACGGAAGGGGCTCTCTGAGACTGTTCGTAGCCATAATGTGGCCGTTGATGATGCTGGTTTGTCACTTAGAAAAAATTCTGAAGATGCTAAATGCTGCTATGGCACTGTAAGAAACACCATCAAGCATTTCAAATAGACTCTGATGATATTAATAGCGCCACAGTTGAAGAGATGAAAGTATCAAGATCTGGTATTTCCAGATGCCTATGTGAAAATGATCTGATTTGAACAAAACCACTTGAGGAGTCGACTAGCAAAACCTGATAAGTCAGGTTTTGAAAATAAATGAGTTATCTCCCTTAGCCTCTCTTTCAGGCACCTGCGCATGCCCCACTGATAGCTCCACTTTCAAAACCTACTAAATCATGTTATAAATTGTAACAGAAAAAGTGAAACTCTGTCAAAGCCCACCAAGTCAAGTAGGAAACCCCTGTCAAATTCTGCTATGTCATCAGCCAGTGTGGAAACGTGATTCCGTTTTCGTTCGCTAGAAGGAACCAATTACAGTTGAGCTTTTATAGCCTGTTCAACTTTTGCTTTCTCTAACTCTAACTGGTTTGGGCAGTTCAGAAAAGTGTGATGATAGTGATACCATAAAAGGGGGATTTGAACCCATGGACTCATGTTTATGTTGTCATTGTCATAGTAGCTATTCAACCATTGTGCTGTCTGTAGCATTGAGTTGCATGTAGAGTGGGTCCTGAGTCAAATACCTTCACTTATTGAGCAACGGGGCTGGTTTAAACACTGTCAAAACCTGCTAAATTTCCACTTCACTTTCAAAACCTGCTAAGTCAAAACTTTGTGTTGCAGAATCAAAGTCATTTTAAAAAATAATAATAATAATGAATTGCCTCCATGGATTATATCTGCAGGGCTAATAGTTTCAGTATAGTGAAAATTGGTATCTATGGAAGATAATTTCTATGCCTACCAAAAAATCAGATTTTTCTAAAAAATGGACCAACTTTGCAAGTGGACCTCTCACTTCTTAAAGCTGGCAACATCAAAAAGAAGACTTGGGTTTGCCAAGAAGTTCAAGGATTGGACACCAACAGACTGGGAACAAGTCCTATGGACTGATGAATCAAAATTTTAAATTTTCTCATGAAATCACAGAATTTAATGCGCTGTAGAGTTGAAGAACTTTTCAAAAAAGACTGTTTTACCCCTTCAGTAAAACTTGGAGGCAGTAATATTATGTTTAGGGGTACAGTCTGTTGAAAGAAACCGGTCATCTCATAAAAATCGATGGAATCTTGGATCAAAAGAAGTATCACTGCATCCTAGTGAGGCACGAATTTCCATGTGGAAAGAGACCGATTGGTTAAGGATCTTATTTTCAACAAGATAATGACTCTAAACACACTTCTAGGTTGCGCAAGAATTATCTCAGTCGGGATCACCCACCGATGTAAAATTATGATTTGGCCTGCTCAGAGTCCAAACCTTAATCCGATTGAGCAAAATCTTGGATTTACTTGATACCAAGATAAACAAATCTGTTGTAACATTGAACAAATCTCTTTGGAATGAACTTAAAACCATATGGAATAGTTTAGCAGGAAAGGAAAAAAATATGTGAACACTGAGCCTGAATGAATAAATGCTGTAATCAAAGCAAAGGGTGGCCACACTAGGCATTGACTTTTTCCTCTTAATAAATACATTATTATTTTTGTTTTTACTATATGTTGTTATCTATTTACTTATTTTCATCTATATGATCCAATATTTAATGGAATAAATACTTGAATAGTACTTGTTTTCTGATTTATCTTCATTTTGTGAAGTGTACAATCATATCACTGCACACTACCGTATATACAGTGGGCTCAAAAATTACTGGCACCCCTGACTGGCAATGCACAAACAATACTTTAAAAAATTCTAAAAAATATATTTATAGAAAAACGATAAATAACATCGTGAGTAATACTGTATGATATCAATGTTCCAATGGAACCAACATCTACCATAATAAAACCAGGTATTAAATTCCCCTTATTAAAATTTTATCTAAGTGTTAAGGAACTATATAAGCCATTACATCACTTCCTGTTTCACTTGGGTATGAAAATGAGGTAACACATCTGCAATATCCCTTTGTCATCCAACACCATGAGGAAAACAAAACAACTGTCAGTTCAAAAGAGGCAGATGGTCATTAACCTTCCTAAATCTGATAATGGCGACAAGAAGATTCACAAATGATTGAATATGCCACAGAGCACTGTCAGGACAATTATTAAATATGGAACTGTTGAAAACCTCAAGGGTAGAGGACGCAACTGCATCTTGCTCCATAGGATACTGAGGAGGATGGTGAGAGAAGCACAACAATCCCCAAGAATTGCTGTAAGGAATTGCAGGTCTTGGTGGCATCTTGGGGTCACCAGGTTTCAAGAAGCATCATCAGGCGCTACCTCCACAACCACAGGCTCTTTGGAAGGGTTGCCAGAAGCAAGCCTTTTCTGACCAGAAGAGATAGAAGTAAGCACTTGGAGTTTGCCAAATGTCTATTAAATTAAGACTGGAACAAGGTGCTTTGGTCAGATGAGACCAAAATTGCATGTTTCGGTCAGATACAGCATTGGCATGTTTGTTGTCAACTGTCAAAACAGAGATGCATACAAAGAGAAGCACCTCATACCCATGGTGAAATAGGATGGTGGGTCAGTCATGTTTTGGGGCTGTTTTCATTCAAGAGGTCTAGGGGCACTGGTTAAAGTTAATGGCATAATGAATTCCACCAAGTATCAGGATATTTTGGTGGACAATCTGGTTGACTCCGCCAGAAGGCTGGGACTTGGTCGTCGCTGGACTTTCCAACAGGACAATGACCCAAAGCATACCTCAAGATCCACACAGAAATGGTTTTGTGACAATAAAATCAACATTCTGCAATGGCCATTTAAATCGCCAGACCTCAATCCATTTTAAAACCTGTGGGCTGAGTTGAAAAGAGCAGTTGATAAATGCAAACCCAAGAATGAGAAGACTCTTGAAAGGCTCAGAGGAATGGTCCAAAATCCACCCAAATGTGTGCCATAAACCTTGTCAGAAATTACAGGAAAAGACCCCATGCTGTTATCTTTGCTGGACGATAGTAAAGTAGTAAAGGAAGGGTGCCAATTATTATGAAGCATAAATAATAATTGCAAAGCTATTTCTGGCATACTAATGATTTACAATATATGTAATCACTCCAAATATGAAATGCTTCAACTTAGAGGAAAACTAATGGCTTGTTCGAAATTTTTGATTTCAATTGTGGTTGGAATGAAAACCAGAAAACACAGAAGTACTCTGGGACAATTCAATTAGAACCCTATATTTAATTGAAAATAGGACAAAGACAACATATCAAATGAATGAATCAGGAAAAGGAGCGCGTCTTGGGTAGAAAATCAAAATCACAGTACCAGGTGCTCTTAGGCAAGGGGCAAAGAATGTAACAAAAATACGAAAAAGACTCTAAGGCACTCTGGTAGTGGAACAAAGTAAAAAGCCTTTATTGAGTGGCTAATGCATCGGCAAGATTAAAAAGCGCACCTACGCGTCATGGCCATGCGGCTGATGAAGGCCGTATTGGCCGTAACGCGTAGGTGCGCTTTTTCACAGAAATCAGTATCGCCGATACCGATCACACAACACCTATTTGGAATTGAAGCTTGCTTTTTATAGTGTAGCATTAATTATTCTTTTATTTATTTAAGCTATTCTTAACACTTTACATTAAGCGTTATTAAATGAAGAGATGAGAGAGTATCATGAATTGACAACTCTTATTTGTAAGAATACGCAACAGACAACCAATTAAATAAAGAGCAGGACAAGGAACAAAACTATGACCAATCACTATAACATCTTGTAGCACCTCTTTATCTGTAGGCCATCTATATCCATCTATCTGTAACTTTATATAAGCTGAGGTAGTTTTCCCTTTGAACAGACCTTGCAAATAGCAAATTTAATGCCCTTGTCCGACACACGGAAAAACTATCCGCTATCTTAGCTGTGCATATTTAACTGTCTCGCGCGTTTTGCATCATATGATCGGCTCTTTTTTTATCGGCCTAAATGACAGCTCCGATTAATTCCGATAGTATGCAAATCGGCCGAGGCTGATCGGGTCGCCAATTGATCGGCGCACCTCTACCATATATACAACGTATATATATATATGGGTGGATCCAATTATTGATGCTCTGAGCCCTGAGGGGGATGAAAATAACAAACTCAGAATTACTTAATAACACTTTATTTTATTGATAGCCCTATATCTTGGCTTTATGGAATGGTTCAATCAAGTCACCAACTCCTAACGGGTCAGTTTATATCGCACGTGCTGTAAAACCTTCCGAAACGCGTGAAATGCGAGTGGCGAAATTAAATGCAACATCAAAAGTACAATTAATAATTTTCATATCTACACCTAATTTTGTTTACAAACTACTACAGTATGTTACTTTAAGTGTACCAAAAATCAAAAACCAGTGTTGAAAACTTATAGAATTATGCATCGTCGAATATATAGCGCAAAAGGTAAAAGTTGGAAAAAATTGACTCACATTCTTAACTTTACCCTCTTTTCCTCAAAACTGATCAGATACTCTTCAAAATCACTGTACTTTCCCTACAGTATGTCTATTATACAAAACAGTTACCCTTTGCCACCATAAATTGCTTAAACAGCTCAGTCAGGCCCTGCATTGACTCTCGGAAAACCTCTTGTTCATCACTCGCGTTTCACCTCTGACAACATATTCTAAAGTCCACCTCAGCACCACTATACATCATTGGATTGTATCCATATCACTCCTACATACACAAAACATGTTCTACTATTAACCCAGCAGGCATTTTAACGTTTTTCACTGTTGAATCAACGTCATGGACCATAGTTGAATCACCGTTGAATTGTGTTTTGATTTTGAAAGATGAGTCAACGTTGATTTCGCAACGTTTTTCAACGCAGGTGAACTCAACATAGGTGAATTTAGGTCTTGTGTCAATGTTGAATAAGTGTTGAATTATGTTTTGATTTTGAAAGATGAGTCAACATTGATTTCGCAATGTTTTTTCAATGTAGGTGAATTCAACATAGGTGAATTTAGGTCTTGTATCAACGTTGAATAACTGTTGAATTATGTTTTGATTTTGAAAGATGAATCAACGTTGATTTCGCAATGTTTTTTCAACGTTGGGCATGAGTACCATACACAACCTCCACTTTTTTGGGGTTTTTTTTTTTTTTTTGGCCAGAACGATTTTAAAAGGAGGCACAAATATTTTGGGGGGGTTTTTATGAGTGAGAAGGGGGTTTAGAATCATGGGGGAAAAATTTTAAAAGGAAGGGGTAGATGCGACGCGAGGAAAAAAAATTTGCGGTAATTCCAGGTTCCACCACTGTGCTCTTCCCTCAAGACATTCACTCTGTGTACGATCTCTCCAACTTCGGTGTTTTCTTATCTAATAGCACTTGTGATTTAGAGTTTCAGGAAGTTGTTACTGTTGTTGCTGCAGGGCACTTATTCAGCTTATTACCATCAGTTTCGGTTTCTATCGCGGGCGATCAGCTGTTTTGTATAGTAATTAGCGAGGCTTTCAAGCACTGCCTCTAGCGACTTAATTAGTCTAGCTGACTGCTGTGTGCTCAGTTAAGTGCATTCCGCGGTTGCAGAAGCTAGCAACAGATTCCTCCCAGAGCAGGCTGTTCAGTGTTTTCTTATCTAATAGCACTTGTGATTTAGAGTTTCACGTTGTTGTCACTGCAGGGCACTTATTCAGGTTATTACTATCAGTGTCGGTTTCTATCGCAGGCGATCAGCTGATTTGTGTAGTAATTAGCGAGGCTTTTAAGCACTGCGGATTTTATATGGACAAAGTCCAAGATCGATAAGTTTTAATTTGGTCTAATACCTAGCCTTTCCATCTCCATTTAGAGTTTCTAGCTGCTGGAAGCCCATGTTACTAAAAAAAAATAAACGGCTCAGGTGATAGCTCGCAAGACAAGACACCGGTATCTTATTTCCTCTGCGCGAAAAGAGGGGAGCGGTCGGTTTGTTTTCCCCCAAATCAAGATGGCGGCGCGTCCGTGACGTCAACACTGACTCCGAGAATGGACTACTACGGCGCGGGTTTGATTCACTGGTGTGGTGCGGTATTTTGACGCCCCTGTCAGGTGAAGGTGAGGTGAATCCCCCCTCACCTCACCGCTATTGCATTCTGAATCCCCCCATGGAAATCTGAAGCCCCCCCTGTATTTTAATGAAAAGCAACTTTTAACTTCATTTTTGATTATTGAGTGATGTGTTTAGGTCATATGAAGGATTTGAAGGATTTTTTGTTATTTTTCAATGACTTTTGTTTGTATTTTTATCAATTATAGAATCTTTTTTTTTTAGGTAATATTTTCTTCAGCTCTATACTTATTACTGAGACATTAATTATCCTTTGCTAATCTTTCAAAAGCTAAATTAGGTCCTTTGGCCTTAATGATTGATGGTTAATGAGGTATTTGTGAGTGAGTTACTTGCAATTATGGGATAGTTAAAATCGAATCAGTGAGAACTTCATACTTAAGTAGTTTTGCTAAATTGCACTTCAGGCTGCCTCTGAAGTAGTAGTGTTTCTGTAATCAATTGCCTTTTAAGATTGATTAAAGAATTTTTTTGAATATGTGAGAAGTAAAAGTATTTACCAAAAATTGAGAGGTTAGCTCAATTGCAATTGTATCTCTGTTGGGCCTATAAATACTGAGGGATTGTTTCTTTCAATTCATATCTCTTCAGTTGCTATTCATTGCATGTCACACTTTGCTTATCTGGATTGTTGTGGATTATTTTGGATTAGTGCATTCTAGTTTGTAAAGAATTTGCATATATTTTGACTATCTGTATATCATTTGGATATTTTGTGAGGGACTTATTAGTTTGCCAGTAATTCAGTGACTTTGTGGTGTCTGCTCTCCACCATGGAGGAGTCAGAGTACACCAGCCTGGTTAACTACCTCACCTCATCTGACCAGCAGCGTGTCTGGCCACACACCGACATGACCAAGAGCCAGAAGTCCAACTTTTGCCGCAAGGTGAAACAGTTCAGGATCATCTCTGGCACCCTGCACTATCACCACAAGGTCCACGGGGATGTGCGGGTCATCAAGGCTGGGGACACCCAGTCCATCCTCCACGCCTCCACGCAGCACCCACTGGTGGCCACCTGGGCATCAACAAGTGCACCTCCACTTGTGTGAAGCGCTACTGGTGGCCACAGATGTACCAGGACATCATCGACTTCATTGGTAGGTCTCATCCAGTCATGTTCAATATACCATAGCCATATTATTCTGAATACCCTGCCATGTGCTAGTATAAGTACATGATGAACTTAGCTGGTTTGGAAGTGAGATTGTTTAAGATTTGAGATAGGGATTCAATATACCATAGCCATATTATTCTGAAGTAGAAGTACATGATAACCTTATGTGGTTTCTTAGTAAATATTTAATGTAGGGATTCAATATACCACAGTCATGTAGTAATTTCACTGCTTTATAGTTTTAGGTGCCTGTGACCTGTGCCAGCACCAGAACATCCTGCGCAAGGCTGCTGCCGAGCTGCACCCCATCCCCGTCCCCGACACAGCCTTCACCCAGTGGGGCATGGACACCGTGGGCAAGCTCACCACCACCGACGGCGGCAACTCCTACCTGCTCGTCTTCACCGAGTACACCACCAAGTGGGTGGAGGCCCGCGCCATCCCCACCAAGGAGGCCGTCCACGTCGCCGACGCCGTCGAGGACATCGGCAGCCGCTTCGGGGTCATGGAGACCATCATCTCCAACCAGGGCCGCGAGTTTTATAATTCCATCAACGAGGACCGCTGCAAGCGCCTCGGCATCAAGCACCACGTCACCACCGCCTACCACCCACAGAGGTTAGTTGTCTATTTATAATTGTGTGTATATATATATATATATATATATATGTGTGTGTGTATGTATGTAGATCCAACATTACTGGTCATATTATTTTGAATCCCCTCTTATGTACTAGTACAAGTGCATGATGGACCTATATATGTAGTAGGGATTCAATATGCAATGATGGAATAACTTACTAGTAAGGATATCAATATAGGATATAGTAGAGATCCAACATTACATGGTCATATTATTTTGAATCCCCTCTTGTTATACCCTCTTAATATATGTAGTATTCATAATCATAATGCTCTGTTTCTTTGTAGCAACAGCCTCACCGAGCGCTTCAATCAGACCCTCTGTACCAGCTTAGTCAAGTACACGAACAAGCGCCAGACTGACTGGGACCGCCACCTTCCTCCCGTCCTCCTGGCCTACCGCTCAGCTGTGCAAGCATCAACCAAGCACAGCCCCTTCTACTTGGTGTACGGCCGCCAGCCCAAGCTCCCTGTCGAGCTGGACTTTCCAGTTGGTGCCACCAACACCCAGCCCACAGAGGAGGAGCAGCTGGAGCAAGGCGTTCGCCGCCACCATGGACGCCACCGCCAACATCGCCAAGGCCCAGGCGCGGCAGAAGAAAAACTTTGACCGGACACACCAGCTGCAGGACTACAAGGTGGGGGATGTGGTGCTCCTCAAGGCGATGAAGAACTCCAGCAGGCGCGGCAGCAAGCTGGAGGCCCGCCACACTGGCCCATACACCATCACCGCCGTCACTAAGAAGGGCACCGTCCGTCTGCAAGGCCACAAGAAGATGTACAAATTCAAGCGTCTGAAGCCCCACAAGACCCCACCCTCCCAGCAACCCAAGCCCAGCCCTCAGCCCATGGATGTGGAGGAGACTGCCGACATCCCCACCCCACCCTTCACGTTCCACCGCGTCGACTACACCTGGCAGGAGTCCCGCGCCACCGTCCTAGACCTTCCAGTGCACAAGCCCTTCTCCTCACAGCCCCCCACCCTCATCACCCCAGACTGCAAGCCAGCCACCACTGTCGGTATGAGAGGCTATGGGAATTGCTTTTTCCGTAGCCTCTCATACCTGGTCACAGGTGACCAACGCCACCACGCCACCCTCCGTAAGGTTCTTGTCCAATGGATGGACGAGAACCCTCAGTGGTCGACTCCCTCAAGACCAGCCGGGCTACCTTCAGCGATCACGCATGGATCAGCTGAGGGAGTTCGCCACTGAGGTGGAGCTCTTCGCCGCGGCCACCCTTCTTAGCAGTTCCATCTGGACCTACTCACCCTACTCAGTCATGGATGGCATCACCTCTTACAAGTGGCAGCAATACAGTCCAGAACCTGCCAACACCGCCTTCCCCCCGTTGGACCAGGCCATCTTTCTGCAGAACCTCTGCGCCCACTTCGAGCCTGAGTTCTCGGTGTGACTCTAGCTTTGTGTTGAGGGATTGAAGACACTTGTTCATGAGACTCAGTTTTATCTTGTATGTTGTGCTATTTTAAAGAGTTTGTATGAGTGTTGCGAATGTATGGATTGTGAGCAAGATTGTGAGTTTTATATGAATTGTACTTTTGATTTGACAGTCTTTATACATGTGACAACTGTATGTTGAGGATGTAGTTGATCAATGTATGATATGTATGTACATATGATAGTTGATTATTTAATAAATATCAAACAAGAAAATTTTCTTATTTATTTAATTGCACACGTAAAAAAAAAAAAAAAAAGAGGAAAAAAACTACATAAAATCTTATTCTGAAAATAAATATTCAAAAATGGATGTGTTAGGAGAGGTCAAGAAGCCTACTGGCTTATACAAAGGACCTCACCTTTCTTGACAAGCAAAGAAAGTCCAAAAAAAAACCAATACAACTAATCAAAGTAAGACATAAAATTTTAATATATATACACAAACATACATACATATATATGCGCACACACACATATACATGTATAGACAAATATCTAAACTAATCAATCTGACAATAGAAACTTCCTGAAAAGAAATCCAATAAACAGAAGACAAAAATGTGGCTGACTGAATTTTGTCAACCAGCTGTAAAAGTGCCATATAAGTAGATCTGTTCTTTCTGAATCCATATTGATGCTTGTATAAAATACTGTTTTCTTGTAAATGTCTTAAAATTCTATTATAAACCAGTTTCTTCAGAATTTTTGAAAAACATAGTAAAATGGATATAGGACGATAATTCGTAAAGATACTTTGATCACCAGTTTTAAATAATGGTATTACTTTTGCTTTTTTAAGTTCTTTGGGCACAACTCCAGTTGCCAACAATTGACTTAAAATATGAGTGAGAGGCTCCAGGATGTCATTAGATATTTGTTTCACTAATGAACTACTAATTTCATCATGGCCAGCTGAGGTGTTTTTTAAATTTTTAATAATATCACTCACTTCTTTTAGTTGTGGAGGCTCAAAATGTAGCATGCCACTGTAATGTTTTTCCAAATAATCTAAAGGGCTGCCCGCAATATTATCAATTGTGCTTGAAAGAGAAGTTCCCACATTCACAAAGAAATTATTAAAGCCGCAGGAAATTTCATGAGGATCGCTTATTGGTTTATCACCATTTAGAAATTGAGAACCAGGGCCCAATGCGGATTTCTTATTTTTATTTAGCAGTTGGTTTATAATATACCATGTGGATTTAATATTATTTGTTGATTCTTTAAATTTATTTGAAAAGTACATTTTTTTAGCTGTACGTAAAATATACACATACTTATTTTTGTATGTCTTATATTCATACAAGTTTAGGGGAGTTGGATTTAAAATATATCTTTTGTATAGCATATTCTTTTTCATAGATGATTTTTTGAGACCTAAAGTAAACCAAGGTTTGTGAAAATCTACTTTCTTATAACTTAGCCTTTCTAGTGGGAAACACTGGTTAAATAAACTTCTTATCGAATCTATAAAATAGGATTTCTAGAATTCCACCCATGGATCTTACCATAACTTACTATATACCTTACCATATCAAGATATTTTAAAGTAATAATAGCATTTTGAATGAAGAAACTTGTGAAGATAGGAATAATAAGCAAATAATGCCTTAAATTTCCCGATAGGTATATACACCTAAATTCATGTCAATTTCTCTGTATTTGGTCTTTTAATCATTAATTAATCACTAATTAACAATTAAATGATAATAAATGTAGAAAAAAAATAACAATTAATGTAAATATAAGGGGGGATTCAGATTTCCATGGGGGGATTCAGAATACAGTAGCGGTGAGGTGAGGGGGGATTCACCTCACCGCGGGATTCAAAATACTATGTCACACCGGTCGTACCAATCATAGACATATGGTACCAATTGGCAGTGGTCGGCAGCTTTTTCAGGGCAGCGCACAATTGGCTATAGCGCTGTGGCTATGCAAATTGGGAAGGGACTGCCGGGAAGGGATATTAAAAATGGTTGCCTTGTTCACTGCTCAAGAGCCTCTTGTTGGCCAGCCAGGTGCTCGTCAGGGAGATTCTATGCTTGCTCGTGTTCGGGTGTCCTCCGCCCTCGTTCTGAACTTGCGAAAGCTGACAGGCGCGTGCTTCGGAGGAGAGCTGCGAACTGTCTCCCTCTCCTGATTTGGCAACAAGGGGTCGCATACGAGCAAGCCTTGCACATAGTTCTCGAATTGGGCAGTCCGGACTGGGGTGGGATTGGAGATGCGAAATAAAAAAAAAAAAAATAAAAAAAATCATAATTTAATGTCTATCTCCTCGTAGACGTGCAATCAATTTGCAAAAAAATTGGTACACAGCATCTTCAGACTAGAGTCTAAAATCCCAGCATGGAGTTGAAGGGTGTAGCCACAGTAAAATAATGAAATATGAGGGCGTGGCCTCTATAGATATGAGCTGTAAATCCCAAATCCATTGTCCAATCCTCACCAAACTTAAGATTTACCATCCATAGGCTATGCAACTCAAACACACCAAATTTTGTGTAAATCTGTCCATAGGTGACGCTATGGCATGGTTAAAACTCTGAAACCAACAGTCCAATCAACTTGAAATTTTGCAGGCTTCATGTTGGTCAGGGTTGCTATTAAAATCAATAAGAACAAAGTGCAGCTGAAACAACATAGCCAACATCAGCTAATCTAAATTCAGTAGCCCTCATACTCACTTTAGCTGTAAGATTTCAACGTGAAACTTTTCTGTCTTGATAAGGATGTGGAAAACAGCATCCTATATAAAAATTACTTTGAATAGCTAGGCGCAATAGAGAGGTACAACATGTCTTGAGGAATAACTTCTGAGGCGTAGGTTGTCGAAACTCAATTCTTTTTATCTTGGATTCTGTGGATCCATACAAAACGATCCATGTAGCCTAAGCCACACCCATTTTTTTATATGAAAACCTTCTGCCATTTTTAGTTATTTGTGAAACCTTTAATTTCTATCTTTGACAATTCTGTCCAGTGTTGGTTTCTACTTGAGTTTACCCTGATGATTTCTCTCATGTTTTTATGAACTAAAATCACAACTAAAGAAGTTAATTCACTTTGACAATTTCAGTCAGATGTTTTTAACATGAGTTTACCCTAATGATTGCTCTAATTTTTTCTGCAATAAATAAAATGAAACACAGTTCAGAAGACCTTGTTGACTGTTATGCTTGATTTTCAATGTATATTTGTTTGATTAATAATGACCTTTGATGGTAGAGGCATCAGGGTCAGTTGGTGTAACTACTTTGCGTCAACTGATGTAACCAGTATTTCTCATAAAAATAAAAAAACATATACAGGTTAATTAATGTGAAATAAATGTCATCCTCTATTGTAGTATAATTGCATGCTTTTTCACAATTTTTGCATAATTTGTCAAAGATCATTTAGAAAACGGAGCTGTTTTCAGCATTGTGTCCTATTGAAAAAATGCAAAAAAATTTAAATGAATGAATAATCATAATAAAATCTATTGTCATGTGATATTTTAAAATGAAGTAATTACTTTTATGAGTACACTTACATACACTCTAGATGTACAAAATATTCAATATTCCTCATTTTTTTGTGGTTACACCACTTGACATTTTCAGGTGCATTCAGTCTTTCTTTTTTGCAAAAAAAATGGTGTAAATGTTACTTCAATAGACATGAAACCAATATGAATACAAAATATACATTTTACCAAACCTGGAGCATGCTTTCAAAAAATGTTTTTGAAAGATTTTTGAATTGGTAATCTGGTCAACCCTTATTTGTCACTGACCCTTATATCAATATTTTTCCCCCATAGGAAATAATGGGACAGATTATTCTAAATTCAGCTATTTTTTACTCTGTCGTACCTTTGGCTAGAGATGTCATTCAAACTGGAAAATGCTAAGCTAAGCTTGTATAATTTCTTGACTGTTCAAAAGTTTCGTAACTCTTATAATTTTTGATTATAATTTTTAAAAAATAATTTTTGACAATAAATCCTGGGAACTTAGAGCGTGGTAACGTCATTGCTAGAATGGAGAACAGCTGTAAAATCGTCAGGAAGTCTTCTCTTAAACTTGCTCTAACTTCCACAGTTTTCACTCTACATAAATATTTTTATATCCAAGCTGTAGCAAAAGTTGTGCTGGTCGCAAATACATTACTATGGAAGCAATCAAACAAACGGTTTTGACAGTATGAGCCGAAAAGCGACGGGAGCGCTAACCAAAACTCCATTAACTCCTATATTAAGTGAGACAAAATTCAGGTTGAGAAGGCGAACAACACAGTTTTCTAACTTGCTCGTGTTCCCACATTTTTGGCACTACATTCACAATTTTGACATATTTTGCTCAGCAAACCCTCTTCTTTAACATGGTACCTCCATTTTATAGATTGGACTGACTATCTTTGAGGCAGAGATAGGAGTATGTAAGAGACGCCTTAGCTAAGATCTCCGTTGGACCAAATGCTTTAGCCATAAACTTGCATGGCTCAGTGTGATTCTGTGAAATTGTGGGTTTTACTGATCATTTGCGGTTTGAGTCTGCCCTCTGCTGGACTTTTTCCAGGCCTCAGCATTGTCATTGATCAGATTAAGATTGATACGTATGGAAGCCCATAGTGGACAATATTAGAATGAAAATTTAATCCCACTATTGCATTATAATTTTCCACTTATGAATGAGTTATTTGAGACAATATTAAATTGAAAATCCATTAATCCAATTATCACTTTCATTTTCACATACACATATGGGAAATCTATGAGTAAATTCAAATGATAATGAAAAGCTTTTCCAAAGTCATGCCTGGCAGTACAGTGGACAATATTCAAATGCAATAAGCAAAACAGCACCCTCAGCCTATTGCATTTACATTTACGTCACCACACACTTTTAAGGTCAACATGAAAATGTAAATTTTTTTTCTGACTATTTGAAAATAATATTGAAAATGGCATTCAACATTTAATTTGCAAAGACTTAACCTGCTCTACTATGGAGGGTGATTTGTGCCATAATTCAATGCAATACACACATTGAAATACAATACACTTATTGAAATGCAATACATGTGTAACAGTAAATACAATACAAAAATGCTTAAATACAATGCACATATTGAAACTACAATACATATATTGAAAATACAATACATGTGTAACAGTAAATACAATACAAAAATGCTTTGTTTTTCAATGTGAGTCAGGAATATTTGTGCCAAAATTAAAACAATACAACCATATTGTATTTTTGAGAGGTGTATTGTATTTCAAGATGTGTATTGTATTTCAATGTGTGTATTGTATTTAATTTTGTCATGAATAATCCCGACCGACATTGAAATTGTATTTATTGTTACACATGTATTGTATTTTCGAGGTGTGTATTGTATTTCGAGCTCTGTGCCAAAAACCTCGCATTGAAATACAATACACCGTGTATTGTATTTCGATATGCAGTTTTGGCACGATGTAAGCTGGTTCTTGGCTAGATACGCCCTGCGTGGCCAGGATTGGCCAGGCGCCCACGCTGGCGGCGGATTTAGTTGGACCAACAAACGTACAAAATTAAATGACGGTTTCCGTAGAGCCAGCGAGCTGAATTAAGTCTGTTATCACAGCACGTAGCCAGCGAGCTGTCAGCAGTTGCTGATACATGAAGTGGTCATGTTAGCTTCCTTTGTAACTGTACACAGTTACTATCGTTTAATAAATAAAGCCTGATTACTTCGCTGCTATAGTAATATTTACGGTCATTATCGCTGGAGCATCTATTGTTAACCGCCCCTCAGGACGATCTCGCGTCTTTGCATTGACTTTGAATGTAATCTGTCGTGCGAAAAATTCGTTTCGCGTCCAGTGTGAAAGCAGCTTAACTCAATTCTGTAAAATGAGCGATTGTGACGATATGAATGTTTTAATGTCTTTTGGTGTTGAATAGCTTTGTTTTGTTGCCAATCGTAGTTTTAGCACAGAGTGCACAGTGAGCAAAGACTGCTTTTAATTGACTGTAGGCTATTCAGTTAATAGCCTAGGCTACTGAAAATGAACGTTACTTATGTGACATCCTGAAGCGATGTGCGCCGTTAATTTATGTCTGAATAGTAGTTAATGAGCTATCTAATCAACATTGGGTTTTTTTCTTTTTTCATTTAACGTTAACTTATTTTGAATAGGCCTATTTGAACGTCAAATAGCGAAGCAGTGCATCGCTGAGGTGTAAATTCTCACGCAACTTCGAACGAACAGTGACGAACCGTCCGTCCACGTTGGACCATGGTCGGACATCCTACTTTTGTTTTATTGAAACACCTGACGGACATGGTCTGTCGAAGGTCCGACTTTTCACTCGACAGATGGTCTGACAAGTGACGTTTATTGAAACAGCGCCCTGGAGGTAAATGAGTATCTTGGTTTCTGTTATACCCAGCCAAATGCCAGTGCTCTAACGTTGCTATGGTTATAGGTTGGCTAGCGGATGAATTTCGAACTTCGAACGGTGAAAGTACCGTAGCCGAACTATCTGTGCGGTTTCACGGTTTTAATTAACACCTGCCAGCCAATCAAACAAGTGTATTCACCCAGACCATGGGATATATCAGAGTACCAGCCGGGCGTGACTTAGACATTCTATGGAATGCCTCGTCCAATCATATACATTGGTCGGAACTCGTAGATTAAAATTTACATAGTGCCAAAACCCAACATCGAAATTCAGTACACACCTCGATATACAAAGCACACGTTGAAATACCATACACACATCAAAATACAATACACAACTGGAAAAACAATACGGCTGTATTGTTTTAATTTTGGCACAAATATTCCCGACCGACATTGAAAAACAAAGCATTTTTGTATTGTATTTATTGTTACATATGTATTGTATTTTCAAGGAATGTATTGCATTTCGAGGTATGATATGTATTCATTTTGGCACAAATATTCCTGATGGACATTGAAAAACAAAGCATTTTTGTATTGCATTTATTGCTACACACGTATTGTATTTTCAAGATGTGTATTGTATTTCAATAAGTGTTTTGCATTTCAATGTGTGTATTGTATTGAATTATGGCACAAACCACCCTCCATACTCTACTGTGGACAATATTCAAATTCAGTGAGCCGAACAGCACTCCCAGTCTATTGCATTTACATATACATGTCATCACGCTCTTTTATGGTCAACATGAAAATGAAAATGCTGTTTTCTAATCACTTGGAAATAATAATGATATAATTAGAAAATTGGTTGAAATTTTGCATGCGCCTGCTATTCTACACGTACAGTGTTTGAGGTGCTTGCCAGGGTTCAGGTAAGCTGTTGATATGGTGTTCTGGGTGCTCTATAGGGCGTTGCTATGTGGTTGCTATGGAGTTCCAGGTGGTTGCTAGGGCATTGTAAGGCAGTTGCTATGGAGTTCTGGGTGGTTGCTAGGGTGTTGCTAGGCAGTTGCTTTGGTGTTCTGGGTGGTTGCTAAGCAGTTGCTATGGTGTTCTGGGTGGTTGCTAGGGCTTTGCCAGGTGGTTGCAATGGTGTTCTGGGTGGTTGCTAGGGCGTTGCTAGGTGGTTGCTATGGTATTCTGTGTGGTTGCTAGGGCATTGCTAGGCGGTTGCTATGGTGTTCTGGGAGGTTGCTAGGGCTTTGCCAGGCGAGGGGCAATGGCGTTCTGGGTGGTTGCTAGGGCTTTCCCAGGCGGTTGCAATGGTGTTCTGGGTGGTTGCTAGGGCATTGCTAGGTGGTTGCTATGGTATTCTGTGTGGTTGCTAGGGCATTGCTAGGCGGTTGCTATGGTGTTCTGGGTGGTTGCTAGGGCTTTCCCAGGCGGTTGCAATGGTGTTCTGGGTGGTTGTTGCTAGGGCTTTGCCAGGCGGTTGCAACGGTGTTCTGGGTGGTTGCTAGGGCGTTGCTAGGCGGTTCCAATGGTGTTCTGTGTGGTTGCTAGAGCGTTGCTAGGCGGTTGCTATGGTGTTCTGGGTGGTTGCTAGGGCATTGCTAGGCGGTTGCTATGGTGTTCTGGGTGGTTGCTAGGGCGTTGCTAGGCGGTTGCCATGGTGTTCTGGGTGGTTGCTAGGGCATTTCTAGGCGGTTGCTATGGTGTTCTGGGTGGTTGCTAGGGTGTTGCTAGGCGGTTGCTATGGTGTTCTGGGTGGTTGCTAGGGCGTTGCTAGGCGGTTGCAATGGTGTTCTGGGTGGTTGCTAGGGCATTGCTAGGCAGTTGCTATGGTGTTCTGGGTGGTTGCTAGGGCGTTGCTAGGCAGTTGCTATGGTGTTCTGGGTGGTTACTAGGGCTTTGCTAGGTGGTTGCTATGGTGTTCTCGGTGGTTGCTAGGACGTTGCTAGTTGGTTGCTATAGTGTTCTGGGTGGTTGCTGGGGCGTTGCCAGGCGAGGGGCAATGGCGTTCTGGGTGGTTGCTAGGGCTTTCCCAGGCGGTTGCAATGGTGTTCTGGGTGGTTGCTAGGGCGTTGCTAGGTGGTTGCTATGGTATTCTGTGTGGTTGCTAGGGCATTGCTAGGCGGTTGCTATAGTGTTCTGGGTGGTTGCTAGGGCTTTCCCAGGCGGTTGCAATGGTGTTCTGGGTGGTTGTTGCTAGGGCTTTGCCAGGCGGTTGCAACGGTGTTCTGGGTGGTTGCTAGGGCGTTGCTAGGCGGTTCCAATGGTGTTCTGTGTGGTTGCTAGAGCGTTGCTAGGCGGTTGCTATGGTGTTCTGGGTGGTTGCTAGGGCGTTGCTAGGCGGTTGCTATGGTGTTCTGGGTGGTTGCTAGGGCGTTGCTAGGCGGTTGCCATGGTGTTCTGGGTGGTTGCTAGGGCATTTCTAGGCGGTTGCTATGGTGTTCTGGGTGGTTGCTAGGGTGTTGCTAGGCGGCTGCTATGGTGTTCTGGGTGGTTGCTAGGGTGTTGCTAGGCGGTTGCTATGGTGTTCTGGGTGGTTGCTAGGGCGTTGCTAGGCGGTTGCAATGGTGTTCTGGGTGGTTGCTAGGGCATTGCTAGGCGGTTGCTATGGTGTTCTGGGTGGTTGCTAGGGCGTTGCTAGGCAGTTGCTATGGTGTTCTGGGTGGTTACTAGGGCTTTGCTAGGTGGTTGCTATGGTGTTCTCGGTGGTTGCTAGGACGTTGCTAGTTGGTTGCTATAGTGTTCTGGGTGGTTGCTGGGGCGTTGCTTGGCCATTGCTATGCTGTTCCTAAGGGTTGTCTGGGCGTTTTTTGTCAATGTTTGGGAGTTGGAACAGAGTTTCTACGTGAATGTATGAGTTCACGGTGATAGGGTGAAGATGAGTGAGTTTGAAGGATTTTCTCATTGACTTCCATAATAACAAGGTTTCAGAAGTCCATGTTTTTCGGGAATTGTGGGAAATCTGTAAGTCGGATCCCTTAGAAAAGTCATAGCACACTCCTCACAAGGGAGCCGCACGTTTTCATGAGTAATGTGTGGGGATCGGGTGAAAACTGTGGGAGGAGTCGCGAACCGTGCGATTACAGAAGAATTTGGAAGGATAACTAGAGAAGCAATTTCTGAAGAAATTGCGGGTGTGAATGCTGAAAGCTGAATCCACACTGCAATGCTGTCTTGAATACAATAAAGTTTGAATGATTTGAATGTTTGCTGACGCCACACTGAATAGCTGCCATGAAAATATAATAATATTTGAATTATGTTGAATACTCGAATGTTTATTAAAAAACTGAAAAAAAGAAAGCTGAACAAAGAAAGAATGAAAGAATGATTGAATGAATGAGTTAAACATGAACCAGCTCAAAGTTATAATGTATTAACAGTAAAAAAAAAAAAAAAGACTGCAGTCTAAAATGTCCAAGATGGATATACAGAGAGACAGAGACAGACGCAGACAGGCAGGCACAGTGACAGACAAGAGACAGACTGACAGACAATCTTTTTGACCGTTCATGATTTCAAAACTTGAGCTGCTTTACATGTAATTGTCTCTGTAAGAGGTTTTAACTGCCAAGAACTCAGGTTGGTGAAATAGGCCCTTTCAGTATTTAAATTTCACTGTGCTGTTACACACAGGCGATTGGCCGAACTGCAGTTGATTCGGCCAATCACCTGTGGGCAACGGCACAGTGACATTTGAATGACCTATGACTGCAGTCTAAAATGTCCAAGATGGACACAGAAACACCCAGACAGACTGACAGACAGCCTTTTAGACTGTTCATGATTTCAAACCTTGAGCTGCTTCACAAGTAATTGTCTCTGTATGAGGCTTTAACTGCCAAAGAGCATTTTATATGTAATCTAATGACCTCAGTATTGATTAGCTGAGTCCCCAGCTGTATGGGTTGCCTGTAATTTATTCATTCACTCATTCATTCTTTGTAAATTATCTACGGTACGATAGGCTATTTGATTTGTTCGTATGATTTTTTTTTTTTTTTAAAGAATAGAACACAGATAACAAAACATACAATATGAGACAGAGTTGTGAAGGATTGAGAATATTTTAAATATTCATTCGACTAAATTAGCAGACTAAATACATATCCGCGTTTGCTGATGCGCTATGCAAGGAGCTACGGAGAGTAGGCTACAGCTCCTGTCGCTAGCAGTGGCGGCCAGTGGACAGAGAGCTGGAAGGGCGATAAACATGTCTTTAAACGGATTAGTATTGAATTGTTTTCAGTTATTTCCCTTGATTAAAGATATTCTAATTCTCCCATCTCAGGTGGTGCTAATTCTCTTTGTTATTCGAAATGCTTAAATTAAGTGAATCCAATATGGCCGGAACATATAGTACAGTTTTCTTTAACAACAGTCGTCAGAGAATCTCCAAACGACAGTTTAATTGCATCGCGAAAGACTTCGCTACACTGGCAGAATAAATGGTTGGCTTCCCTCAGAAGGGACCACTGGCAGCTTGCATCTAACTCCCAGGTATTGTGCTGTCAGCGCTTTGTTTTCAGCATGATGCGTTTGTCTTCAACTTAGTTAATTATTATTTTTTATCCTTCATCGCTCTTTGGCAGGAAAACTCTAGGGAAACACTTTAAACGCTCAAATACAGTTAATTAACTTATAGGGAAACCGTAATTGAGTCGCGCTATTAATTGTTCGGTTTCTCAAACCAGTTCTTAATATTTCAGGAGACTAAGCAGTAATTAACATTGTTCGCTTGCTAGCCAGACACAGTAACGTTACAGAACTTGAAGAGGTTACAGACGGTAACTTAGGCATTGCTTACCTGCGAGATATAATCGCACGCATTTGTCCTATGATAACTCTTCCGTTATCTGCGCGAATATTCTCGGAGGTTTCGCTTATCTTAATGGTAACGCTGGCAAACAGCTGCTGTTGACTTAGCGAGCCTGTATTGTAATGAGTGAAGACATAACTTTTGCCAATAAACGTTGCATTTGACCAACACTAGTTCTGCTAAGCAGTAATTTAATTTAAGGTAGACTGCAAACCGCGGCATAACGCATTCATTAACATATGTTTCTATTTTTAACGTTGCATTTCTAGCGAACGTTTTTTTCCGTTTGATCGATTGACAGAGGGCTATGCCAATACTTGTCTCCTAGCAACACTGCGAGAAGCAAACAACCGCCACACACACAGAGCCGCCGAGTCACTCAGTCGAAGAAATCCTCGTTAGCGCTCACCTCAAACTCCTGCTTCTCACGCAAAAAATGTTTGTCCTGTCACCAATGTAACCACATCGTTCAAGGCAGGAGACTTTGCTGAGTGTGTGGATGTCTTTTTTATTTCTCTGAGTGATATAATGTTGGATTTACAGCGATCTAAAAACTCTGCCCATTTGCTGTTCTCCCAAAATTTTTGGGTGAATTTTGAATGGAAGAGATAGAGAAGTTTTACCTGCTTCCTGTCCTTTGACTGTTCCCTGAGCCAAAACCATGTACTTCTCTGCTACAAAAATTATACCGCTGGAACAAGAACAAATTTTCCTACGTTTTTGTGAAATGTCATGAAGAGGGATTCAAATTTGTGTAAGTTACAGTGATTTAAAAAGTATATTTTTCAGCGTGTCTGCTCCCAGCTCGCACTCTAGGAATAAAATCACTCACTCTAGCTCCGAAGATTCCAAGCCATAGACACCCATTATAAAGTCTGAGAAGGGCTCAAAATTTTATGTTGTTTAAACTGCCGGTGTAGAAAAACTAAAAGAGATATTGAAAATTTGAGTCAGACACTGAAACTCGACGGGATTGTCAACGTTTGAGAGCTGGAACGGAGTTTCTACGTGAATGTATGAGTTCATGGTGAGAGGGTGAAGATGAGTGAGTTTGAAGGATTTTCTCATTGACTTCCATTATAACAAAGTTTCAGAAAACGGTGAATAATTTTTTAAAGTTTGAATGGGATTGGAAATTTGAATCATACGTAAAACATCAGGAAAATGTTGAATACTTTCCAGTTGGAATGGAGTTTCTAACTGAAAGTATGAATCGGTAGTTACCGTTTGAAAAAAGGTGAAGTTTTCTGATTTTTGAAGATTCCGTAATTCATTTCCAATGGGAAAACGGTTTGGAAAAAACCTGGAATATCTCGGAAAGTATGAATGTTAGAAATTAGAAAAGTCATTCCAGTCGATTCCTAATTCAGCTGAACATTTTGATGTTTGAATGGTTTGAATCGGTTGAAATTTGTGGAACGCATTCAGGGCCAAAGTTTTTTTTGAATGGGATTTAATAGGAATCAGAATTTTAACGTTGAATTTCCGGAAAACTATGAATGTTACGGAAAATCTGACAGTTTCCGATAATGTCCTCATGGAACTGAATAAGATGAAATTTGAATGGTTTGAATTGGTTGAAGTATGTTGAAGTTACGGTGAGCCAAAAAAGGCGGCGGAATAATAATAAGAAAAGTAAAGAATTTTGGTAACAGAAGAACGTAGGGTTTAAGGAAGTATGCAGGATTATAATATGTGTCTGCATTGCTGCAGGCACATAATAATGATGACGGCATTTGACATTTCATTTTCAAAGCCTTATCCTGCAATACATAGGACAATACTCAAATGCAGTCAGGGAAACAGCGCCTCCCAGTCCATTGCATTTTCAAATACGTGTCACCACGCTCTTTTTAGGACACAATGAAAATTAAAATGCAATCTGTCAGCGTCTCATCAAGGCGGGTCTTCAGCTAGGACATTATAAGGGCACGAGCTAGAACGATGTTCCTTATTTGCATACCAACCAATCAGCTTCTGGGTAGCGCATGTATGCACGGAGGCTTATTAATAAATTTCTATGCAGGGCAGCGGGGCCATTGCGTATTAAGTTACCTTGCTCTTGGGATATAGCCACCTCGGCAACTAGTATGCTAGCTTAAATTGCTAAGGAAAATCTTTGTAAATGATCATCACATCAAAGCGATATGGTTTGGTTTTTGCCCAAACTTCAGCAACTTAGCCAGCTGTAATATGCATGAACTTATCCGAAGTTTCGCGGCAGTGTTGTGCAACCCAAGTGTGCTCGCAGATTCTTGACAAGTTAGCTAGATTGCTAGCGAGTTTACAAACAATCGCTTAGGTACAGCTAGCTCACTCCTACTCCAGTGTAATAGCCTACCAGCAACTGGTCGCATTACCAAAATATACTTACGATCGTATCTATAACAGGCGAAATATTGGTATCAAAACAGAGCCAGGCTAGTTAAGCATATAAAAAAAATTGAAAGTGATGTCCCCAGTTTTTTTTTTTTTGTTCATCGCTTTGCATTATTTTTTTCTGAGTTTGAAAATAACCGGTTTAAGGCCAGAGTGAGCAGTAGCCCTTAGTCGTTTGGCTTTCTATAATGGATCAATGCCAACATCTAACGTTACATTTATTTATTTATTTTTACATTACCGCGTGACTCTTGGAACTCAGGAGCCCGATCACTTTACGGGAATTTTTATTGATAAATAATGACACCCCAATTTACAGTGCTGCTTCTTGTTCTGGCATTTTTTTTTGCCAGTTTTTTCAGCGGTAATTTTACAATCAGTTTATAACAGAGGTTCCGCGTATATTAACTGTAAACCAGTTAAATGCGCGAGGGACGCTACTCGCAGCTAAAATGACAAGGACACAATGCGTTAATTTAACTGTTAAATTCAGTCAATTGATAACAGTGTAAGCTCACCTTACCTAAAATAGATGCCTGTTAATGACATTGGTCAAAATATTTATAGGGTTTGATGATTCTGTAGCTATAAACCTTTCTTAAATTTGGTGGACCAATCTAGCATGTAGTTTAGGTAGACTGCCAGGTATTTGTAGGAGCTGACCGACTCCACATCACAGCCCCTGATGCAGACTGGATCAGGTGGGCTCCTTTCCAGAAGTCTACTACCATTTCTTTTGTCTTGGCCACATTTAACTGGAGGTGGTTTTTCTCACACCAGTCCACAAAACGGTCCACCAGGCCCCTGTATTCGCCCTCCTGCCCCCCCCCACACACACACACACACACACACACACACACACACAACCCATCACAACAGTGTTAACTGAGAATTTCTGCAGATGACAGGACTCCGAGATGTAACTTAAGTCTGATGTGTAGAGAGTGAACGGAAACAGGGACAGCACAGTCCCCTGGGGAGCCCCGATGTCACACACCAGACGGTCAGACACGCAGTTCTGTAACCTCACGCTAAAATCCAGCGTTTTACATGTATGATGAGCGAGACTGGTATTGGACTGTGTACACTTAAAATGGAAATTTTGCAAGCAGTTTCTTGTTATTATAACTGATACACAGGTGCTTTATCTGATACGTTCCATATAGTTCTGTGCCGGTAGCGACTTGATCACCGATACCTGACCAACAATCGCGAAGCTTTTGCAACTGTAAGGCCAGCATTGTACAGCCTCTTCCCAACATGACGGCACTTACATCCTCGACCAAGGAAGGCATCTGTTACAAGGACTTCAGTTATCTAAGTGGTCAGTTGACTAGCTTTGATGCGTTGTTTTGTTGAAAGAATCGCAAGGAATTACAAAGACGATGTATTTTCAGCTTAGGCAGCAACTTCCAGCACCATATTTCTGATAAATGTTCAATCAGTTCCATAAACAGTGCGCATACTAATCTTTCGTGGATATTTTGCATTTAAAATATATGATGGACGTTCTTATACAGATATTTGAAAATACAATTCAAAGTCACTGAGAAACAGTGATACATTCGGTATAAACCCATAGCAACGCCATTACCCATCACCTTGCTGCTCACGTTTAAAGCATGCGACAGGCGTCAGGCCAACGGCTGATGCCCATTGCCCAAGTGCCGTCAAGAAGCCTCAGTACCCAGCACGACGAGTGCCTTAATCACTTTTGTAATAATGAATACGCACTTTCACGGGTGGATAACATCTTCATCAGTTTAATTTCATTTTTTTGTCGACAGCCGTTGGGATGTCGGCGAACGTAGCAGACAGAAGACCCAGAAAATAAAAATAGTTCTACTGAGTTTCTTCTATTGGGCTACACATAGCCAAAACCATACTGTTTTACACGTGTTGTGACAGTCTTTATTGCCACATTCCATGCAATTCAGCTTCTGTCCTGGAGGTTGTTGCTTGCTCGGCAAACTATCGATGAGGTGCCCTGACGAAACAAGCTATGTTTGATAATAAAACATATGGTGTGTGTAGCAAGAGAATTTCTTCTTTTGGCCTAAAAAGTAATCCTGTGTTCTCTCATTGCGGGCCAATATAGTTTATCCGTAAATGTTAGAATAAGAATTGCGCGCGCCCACACGGACGCGTCTTCCAGAAAGGGCAAAAATCTCTGCGTCATCAGTGAAGTACACCACGTACCGGGTCCAGAATTTCGCATTTATAGATGGTACTGTAATTCAACACATTCGTTGGTATAGTCCAACTTGCGAGCAGTTTAATTTCTTCATTCCACTCGCAGATGCGCACGCTGAGGCATCGCACTTACTGCTTGTTTGGAGCTGCCATCAGCTGTCTGGTTGAATTGAAGTTTGTCCTGAGCCGAAGTTGCAAGAGAACATACAGCTGGCGCATGCGCGATAAACGCACATCAGCTCCAAATAAGAGTTCTGTAAAAAGAAACGAGGTGAGTTCCATACATTTCAAATAATATCTTCTGAATAATATTGTTAATGACACGAACAAGCGCAGCTGTCATCGGGACAGTTTTTGTTTTACAGTTTGCACCGACTTTAATTGTTCATACTGGAAGGTAAAGCATGATTCAATTTTAATTATTGAGGCAAGTTTGCAATGAAGATATTAAAAGCAAAGCAATTCTATATGTGTAGCTTGCTAACGTTACTCATGTCGCGTAATTACGAAGTATGCTAATTTAGTCATGTCTGTGATTGCTTAAAATATGGCGCTATGAACTTGAAAATATTTGCCTGTGTCTCAAAGAAGTTGAAACTTTGTCCTCCGTTGATTATGATTACTTCTAGCTAGGTGGCTATGATTGCTCGGTAGTCCGTAAGCTAGCGTTAGCCAGTCATTTGAACTGTGCAAGCAAGCTACTTAGCTAGCTATGGAGCTAACAAGTATACATTCCGTGACAAGGTAAAGTAAGGAATAAACTAATGAGAGGAAGAACCCACAGAATTACAAGTTCGTTTAGATTACTCTTGGGTTATTTTATCCAATGATGGTCACAATTTTTTTTGGCTTGAAGGAAACACAATTATTATTTACATAGTTTTAACGTGTTGGGGGCCTCTACCTCTCCTCCGCCATTTTGTTTCAGACGAATGCTAATCATGGGCGCTTGCACGTTATTATTCTTATTTATGATGAGAATTAATTCCGGTGGGGGGAAAAAAAACTATAACGCACAAACAAAACCATTTAATGCGTCTCGTTTTTTTCAGTCATGAAACATGCCCATCGTGTTGTGAAATTAGGGAATCACCATTATAAGTCATAGTAAGGCCAAGAACAAAACGATAGTATTATCATTAAAACATAAATTTTCACATTGAAGTTACACCACAAAAAACAGTCTTAATCGGTGCACTGTTATATTGTTTTCCGTTTCCACTTGCTCATCGCCGTTCAAAGAACCGAAAACATTAAATATTGCCTAAACAAGTGAAAGCATCACTTGTCGTTCGAATTTGCGTTTGTTTGGCCGTTTTTGACTTGTACTCGTTGACATATTGATTGGATATTACACCCGTACTTGCTCTGGCGTTTTTAAAGATTGAATTGTGCATAAATAGTAAGTATTGTATGTTTTTGTGCCTTATACGAAAGGCATTCTGGAACTCGTGGTGTAGTCTCCCTCTAACGGCAATGTTGGGAATATCAGGTCTATTTGCGCCCTAAAACTTTTCGCACGTATTTTCTAACTAGAAGAATGGTTGGCAGCGATGTTCTCAGAAATTGTCTGTAAAAGCATGTTATCGATAGGGCTATCCACACATCGTGCGGAGATTTCGATGGTTTGCGTCATTTGCGAGTTTTGGTTATTATGCTGTTTGCTAACTTACTCTGTGTATGGCAGGCTTTTGTTTATTTATTTTTTCCCGCCCCGCATGTACAAGTGCCTTCTGCACTCTTCCTCAAATGTCGAATCAGATAGCCTCGATAGCTTGCGCAGGTTTTACGTTCTGATTAGATTCGAGCTATTCGCTGGATTTGATTGTGAGGCGAAGGTGACGGATGTACGGGTCTGTCTTGAAGGGCGCTGCCGGAGGAATGTACTGTTTTTTTTTTCAGTAATATTACGACATGCTTCTTGTTTCGGTTGTTGGCTGATGTTCTTAATTATTTGGAAACGTGTCTTCTTTATTCATGTGCATGATACTGCTTCGAAAGGCGCAAGTTCATGGTGGTAACTTAGCGCAATATTCCCTGCTCTCTTTTTGATTTGGGGCGTGTATATTGATCAAGGCGATACCTACATTTAGTTGTCAGAGGTTTGAAGGGTCCGATGGTGTCTCCGGCCCCCGTTTACAGGAGAGGCTGAAGTTGCAGCTGGTGTTTGGAGCGGTGTGTTTGTGACATGACGCATTTCGCTTGTAATTACGGTGACTATGCAGCCTGGTCCGCCGGGCTGGCCTCGCTCTAACTGTGTTGGGCCGTGGGGTGGTGCTCTTCCTCTTCAGCAGGCGGTAAGGAGAGCCAGGCGTGATGGCTGACACTCCACCAACTGAACCTCCCTCCTCCGGGGCAGACTTTGACATGATGAGCGCACTGGACTGGAAGGATGGGATCGCCACTCTGCCTGGCAGTGACATCAGGGTGTGGCGCTAAAGCTTTATGAACGGAATTCTGCCGTGCATTATTAATAGCACAAACCCCAATTCCAATGAAGTTGGGACGTTGTGTAAAACGTGAATAAAAACCGAATACAATGATTTGCAAATCCTTTTCGACCTATATTTAATTGAGTACACTACAAAGACAAGATATGTAATGTTCAGATTGATCAACTTTATTGTTTTTTGGGAAATATTCACTCATTTTGAATTTGATGCCTGCAACAAGTTCCAAAAAAGCTGGGACTGGGGCAACAAAAGACTGGGAAAGTTGAGGAGTGCTCAAAAAACACCTGTTTGGAACATTCCACAGGTGAACAGGTTAAGTGGATGTTATTGTGCGACGCCATTTTGTTTTAGGTCTTCCAGGTTTTCTCTTTCCAGGTGGAGTCCACCTTAGGGCTACCTTGGGGGTGCGGTCTGGCTCCATACGAAGGACGTGCCCCAGCCACCTCATACGCCTGCATTTGATATCATCAGTAAGGCATCTGATCTTCCTGCAATTGCAAGGAATTTACGGATTTCATCGTCTACAGTCCGTAATATCATCAAAAGATTCAGAGAATCCGGAGAAATCTCTACACGTAAGTGACAAGGCCGAAAACTATCATTGAATGCCCATGACCGTCAGTCCCTCAGGCGGCACTGCATGAGAAACCAACATCATTCTGTAAAGGATATTACCATGTGGGCTCAGGAACGCTTCGGAAAACCATTTTCAGTTAACGCAGTTTGTCGCTTTATCTACAAGTGCAAGTTAAAACTCTACCATGCAAAGCAAAAGCCACATATCAACAACACCCAAAAATGTAGCCGGCTTCTCTGGGCCCGAGCTCATCTGAGATGGACTGGCGTAAAGTGGAAATGTGTGCTGTGGTCTGACGAGTGCACATTTCAAATTGTTTTTGGAAATCATGGATGTCGAGTCCTCCGGGCTAAAGAGGAAAAGGACCATCCAGATTGTAATCAGCGCAAAGTTCAAAAGCCAGCATCTGTGATGGTTTGGGGATGTGTTAGTGCCCATGGCATGGGTAACTTGCACATCTGTGAAGGCACCATTTATGCTGAAAAGTACAGGTTTTGGAGCAACATATGCTGCCATCCAAGCAATGTCTTTTCAGGGACGTCCCTGCTTATTTCAGCAAGACAATGCCAAGCCACATTCTGCACGTTACAACAGCGTGGCTTCGCAGTAAAAGAGTGTGGGTAATAGACTGACCTGCCTGCGGTCCAGACTTGTCTCCCATTGAAAATGTCGTACTTCAAGCAAGAATGGGAAAGAATTCCACCAACAAAGCTTCTACTACATTTAGTGTCCTCAGTTCCCAAATGCTTATTGAGTGTTGTAAAAAGGAAAGGTGATGTAACACCGTGGTAAATATGCCCCTGTCCCAGATTTTTTGGAATGAGTTGCTGGCATCAAATTCAAATGAGTGAATATTTCCAAAAAAACAACAATTGAATATAGGTCGAAAAGGATTTGCAAAACGTATTCTGTTTTTTGGGGTTTGTAATTGTCGCAGTGCTTTGCAGTTAATGTCTTTGCTTTAAGCCTTTGAACTCGGGTGACTGTGGTTTGAGCTTGCTTGTTTGTGTGCTGTCTTTCTGTGCCGTGAATAGATTATATTTAAGGTGGTGTACTGTTCCCTGTTGGCTGTAGTTCCATGTGTGAGTGAGATTCTGTGTCTGTGTGTGGAGAGTAGACTAGCGAAGGAAATGTTCAATGTCCTTTTGGCTGTGGTTCTCTGCGCATGTATATGAGAGTGCTTGTGTGCTTGAGTGTACTTGTAACTGCAGGTGTGTTAGTAGACAATGTCTAACTGTTCTTTTCTCTGCTGATAGTGCCTGTGTGCTTGAGTGTACTTGTAACTACACGTGTGTTGTGAGTAGATAATGTCGGACTGTACTTTTTCCTGCTGGCTGCAGTTACGTATGAGTGAATTATGCACTCCCATTTCCTGTTGGCTGTAGTTATGTTTGACTAATTGTGGGTCTTCATTTCCTGTCAGCTGTAGTAATGTATGACTGTGTTTGGGCCTTCATTTCCTGTTGGCTGTGGTTCTATTTGACTGAATTTGAGACTCTATTTCTTGTTGGTTGTAGTTCCGTATGACTGAATTTGGGACTCTGGAAATTGTCACTGAGGTGCAGCGTGATGTTGCTGAGACACAAGCGCCCCAAAATCAGGAGACATCCACACCACACAGCCCCACCCCTCCCCCTGAAACCGTAGACCGTGACCAATCACACACCTCCATACTCCACCAGTCACAAGCCATGGAGATTGAGCAGTTGCAGGCCTCTAAACATGGCCAATCACAAGCTTTCAAGCCTGAAGGTAAGTTTGGTGAGGCTTCTTTGGGATCAGCTGCGTTTGTATATTTGGCTCTTGGGATGAACCGCCTTTTAGTGTTTGGGTCTTGTGATGCACTGTGCTTGTATATGTGGCTCTTGAGATGAGCTTTGTTTGTGGCTGGTGAGACTAACTTTTTTTTTTGATTGTTTGGCTCCTTAGATGAGCTGTGTTTGTATATTTGTATCTTTGTCCAAAATTTTTTATGTTCCGGGCTCTGGAAGCCACAATTATTACAGGAATGTTTTCTAATTTTACACAGGCAAAGATATATATATATATATATGACAATGCTCAAGACCGATTTTCGTCAATTTCGGTCATCCAATATGGCTGCCAGCGGCCATTTTGTTCAAAATTTGGGGATCGGGGGGATACACGACTCGGTCCCTGTGGTGACCGAGTTATCTAGTTGGCTCTTGAGATGAGCTGTGCCAGTAGCCTATACTGTATTTGGGTCTTAGATGAGCTGTGTTTATGTTTGGCTCTTGGGATGGACTGTGCTTGTATTTTTGGCTGTTGTGATGAACTGTGCTTGTATATTTGGCTCTTCAATGAGTGTTATTTCTATGTTTGGCTCTTGGGATGAACTGTGCTCGTATATTTGGCTCTTAGATGACCTGTGTTTATGTGTTTGGCTCTTGGGATGGACTGTGCTTGTACAGTATCTCACAAAAGTGAGTACACCCCTCACATTTTGATAATTAATTGATTATATCTTTTCAAGGGACAATGTTACAGAAATGAAACTTGAATATATTCTAGAGCAGTCATTGTTCAATATGTGTAGCAGTTTAGATTTACTGCACTGTCCAAATAACTGAACAAACAGTCATTATTCCCAAAATGGGTGGCAACAAAAGTGAGTGCACACCCCAATTGGTAATGGTCAACCAAGCAATGAAACGTGTCTTATTCATCATGTTCATGCTTTTGTCTGTTCCACTGGGCCATATAAGGTTGTGCAACGTGTTGAATGTTTAAATTGTGGTGCTTTGGGTGCAATGCTCTCATTCTGGTCACTATAGGGTCAACATGGCACCTCATGGGAAAGAACTCTCTGAGGACCTGAAAACGAGAATAGTTATCTCCACAGAGATGGTGTAAGCTACAAGGAGATCTGTGCAAACATGAAACTGAGCTACAGCACAGTGGGCAAGGTTATTTAGTGGTTTTCCAAGGCGGGTTCTACTTGGAACAGGTCTCGTCAGGAACGACCAAAGAGGTTGAGTCCTCGTGCTCTGCGTCAGATGCACAAGTTGGCTTCAGAAAACAGACGCAGGAGTGCTGGCAGCATTGCTAACGAGGTTGCAGCAGTGGGAGAACAGCCTGTCAGTGCTCAGACCATACGCCATGCACTGCACCAAGTCGGTCTGCATGGCCGTCTGCCAAGACAGAAGCCTCTTCTGAAGCTAGCCCACAAGAAAGTCCGAAAACAGTTTGCTGAAGACAATCAGAACATGAACCACTGGAATCATGTTCTGTCGTCTGATGAGACCAAGATAAACTTGTTTGGCTCAGATGGTGTCCAGCATGTGTGGTGGCATCCTGGTGAGGAGTACCAAGTCAAGTGTGTACTGCCTACAGTCAAACATGGTGGTGGCAGCATTATGGTCTGGGGCTGCAGTGCTTCTGGTCCTGGGGAGCTGTGCTTCATTAATGGAATAATGGATTCTCACATGTACTGTGACATTCTGAAGCAGAACATGATGCTCTCGCTTCGGAAACCAGGGTTTCCCGCAGAAAATCAGGTAGTCAAGGTGGTGACCCGGGGCGGCAACAGTCAACGTTTATTTACTCTTTATAAATAAACAAAGCAGTTAAAGTGCAATAACAAGGTGACAAAGTCAACAGTCTTGTAACTTTATTGATTGACACTCAGATATAGTAAAATGCATGTATTATGCTTCCATGGAAGTGAGATCAAAAATTGCAGTTTGAATGGGTTTCTGGGTTTCAATGGCACATTTTTTGCGCTTAACAGAGTGTAACACTTGCTTGTACACAGTGTATTTTAGCCTTAGTGTAAGAGCTGAGCTGGAAATAACAAGATCAAATAAAAACACACAGTCTTACCAAAATTCATGCTACATGCATGAACACAGCCAAAATTATCCAAAAAAAAAAAAAAAGAAAAATGAAAAGCGCGTAAAATGCCCACAACTGTCCCTAAGGGTTAAACGAAAATTAATGTAAGAACGGAAAATGTATTTGTTGTCTGTTTTGACTTCAATTCCCCAAATGCTTTGCGGTTGTGGTTATGCTTGGGGAGAGGAGAACGGTATTATGTATGGAAGAGTATTGCATTCACAGGATTAAAAAAAATACACCTTATCTCGTAATTACGAGATCTAATTACGCGCAGATGGTGAAGTAGGCCGGCTTCTTTGAATAAAGTACCCTGATAGCTCTGCATGAACTCTAATGGAATGCGTAACAGCTGAACTGGGGCGGTAAACAAGCCTCAGAAAACTTATAAAAAATGACGTAAATACCATTTTCATACAAAAAGAACACCATGGTTTGATTAAAAGCAACCTTTTCAATAGGATACCCGCATTTCATACATGAACTCTCGATTACGCAAAAAACGCGATTTGAACAGAGCTATTGTTCGCCCGTAGGATGAATGCATGACCTCAATTTGCGCCATGTTTACAAATTTTCAAGGGCACGGCGTGGCAAAAATAACCATTTAGGAGGTATATTTCAAACAGCCCGCGTCGACGTCTTGTCCCAGCTACGGCCCTGATTTGCTTACAGCCATCTAATTTGAGAAATTACGAGTCTGTTCATCCAGGCTAGACCTCCAGGGGATGTGAAATAAGTACGACAGAAGTTGGTGAAGTTCGTCACGAGTTCGCCGTGATTTCTTCTCAACAATAGCAAGAAAGGTGAGCGTATTTTTTACGTTACCCTACATAGTTTGTTGACAGAATATCCTGTGACCCTATTTGTGAAGTTTCAGTAAAATATACCAAGGAATAAACCGGCGCCAGGCGTTTGAAGCCCACCGGTCACATGATTAATTCACATACAGTCATGCCCGAAATTATTCATACCCCTACTAATTTTTGGGTTTTTTCGAGATATTTTTTGACAAATCAAATTAATTCTTGCACAAATGACACAGTAAGTTGACATAAGGCTGTAAGAAGTACAGTAAACAATTTTATGAGAAATGCAATACTTTTTGGTATTATATTTGACAGATTTACAAAATATGCCATGTCCAGAATTATTCATACCCTTTTCTCAGTAATTGATGGCAAAGCCTTTATTCACAATTACAGCCTCCAAACGCTTCCTGTGGTTGATCACAAGGTTTCTACACGTTTCTACGGGGATTTTGGCCCACTCTACTTTGGTGAACTTCTCCAGATCCTTAAGGTTTGAGGGTTTCCTTGCCATGACCTTGGTCTTCAGTTCCCTCCACAGATTCTCGATAGGATTGAGGTGGGAGCTCTGTCTTGGCCACTCCAAAACGTTCACATTGTTGTCCACTAACCATTTCTTGATGGATTTGGCCGTATGTTTAGGATCATTATCCTGTTGGAAGATCCATTCCTGCCCAAGACCAAGTTTTTGGCGGATTGCTTAATGTTTTCACTGCGTATCTGGATATACTGGTCCTGTTTCATAATGCCATTAACTTTATCAAGGTTCTCGGGCCATTTTGCTGAAAAGCAACCCCAGAGCATGATACTCCTGCCACCGTGTTTGACCGTTGGGACCGTATTTTTCAGGTTGAACACTTAACCTTTCTTACGCCACTTACTTCTCCAACCCAGACACACAAGAACTAGTCTAGCCTTCGCAAAAGCTCACCTGGATGAAGATATAGGCTTCTGGCTGTCAATGTTATGGACGGATGAAACAAAGATGGAGCTGCTTGGGCACAGAGATGTGGCTTTTGTTTGGCGTAAGAAAGGTGAAGCGCTCAACCTGAAAAACACGGTCCCAACGGTCAAACATGGTGGCAGGAGTATCATGCTCTGAGGCTGCTTTTCAGCGAATGGGCCCAGAAACCTTGTTAAAGTTAATGGCATTATGAAACAGGACCAGTATATCCAGATACTCAGTGAAAACATTAAGTAATCTGGCGAATAACTTGGTCTTGGGCAGGAATGGATCTTCAAACAGGATAATGATCCTAAATACACGGCCAAAGCCATCAAGAAATGGTTAGTGGACAACAAAGTGAACGTTTTGGAGTGGCCAAGCCAGAGCTCCGACCTCAATCCTATGGAGAATCTGTGGAGGGAACTGAAGATAGAGGTCATGGCAAGGAAACCCTCAAACTTTACGGATCTAGAGAAGTTCGCCAAAGAGGAGTGGGCCAAAATCCCCATGCAGACGTGTAGAAACCTTGTGATCAACCACAGGAAGCGTTTGGAGGCTGTAATCGTGAATAAAGGCTTTGCCATCAAGTCCTGAGAAAAGGGTATGAATAATTCTGGACATGGCATTTTTTGTAAATCCGTCAAATAAAATACCAAAAAGTATTGTATTTCTCGAAAAATTGTTTACTGTACTTCTTACAGCCTTATGTCAACTTACTGTGTCATTTGTGCAAGAATTAATTTGATTTGTCAAAAAATACCTCGAAAAAACCCAAAAATTAGTAGGGGTATGAATAATTTCGGGCATGACTGTATATGCTTCAATTCGAGACTGCAAGGATGGAAATCTGAATAATCAATTAGGAAAAATTCTCGGCTCTCGGTTAATTCTGTATATCGTTTAAACATTTTGTTAATCGGATTATGAAAGAAGACTGAAAATAAGCGCCCGCTTTTTGTTTGAATGTAAAAGCGCATATTTAAAGGAGAATACATTGTATATTGATTAAGCATTGAACTCTGCAAAAGTCGAACTGTTTTAATATTTGTTGATGACATTGCTTCGGCTTCCTGGAAGCAAGTACGCGCAAATCTGCTATCTAATGAGCATTTCAGGTTCGATATACTGAGTAATAACGCCGAGGAAACTTAAACTAGCCCGTCATTCTGCCGAATAGTCTTACTAAACTAGTTAATCGTCTGATTGCTAATCAAGCAAAGGGGAGGTTTCAGCCTCGCCAAACTAACCTCCGACTGCACGTCACTGTGTTTTACTATGAATTATTCACAGTAGCTCATTGAAACTATCATGGGAGGAGGCTATATGGACATTATAAAAACAGTGTAAAGTTTTTTTTTTTTTAAATCACCACGGGTTATTGAAGGGGGAACGTTTCGTAGCAGTGGGAGGGCAAACAACTGCCGGCATCAGCAACTTCACTGCATTTTATATAGTAATGGGTGAGTAGCGTTAATGTTTGCCCTCCCACCGATAATTTTGACATTTTTGCAGGCCATTGATCCAAAAAAAACTTCACAGGCAACCCATTCATACCATTTTTTAATATCAATGCAAAACCTAATGTTGAACATAATTGGGTGAAATTCAATGCATTTTCCATTAAAAAGGGCCTAGGGGGCGCTGCTGTACTTCAGAAAAGGGGTAGATGACTTAAGCATCAATTATTTCTGTTAGGGTACCCTAATGGATAATTTGGCCTGGTTTATTTCTGAATAGACTGTATTTTCGAAAATGCCCTCAGGCTTCACCCCCCAATTTTCACAATGGGTTTTGTTGATAAATGCCGAAATCAGCCATTTTTGGGACCCTGTGGCTCTGAGACCCTTTCCTGTAAAGGCGTTGGACTTGTGGCAAACTCTTCGTCTGTGTCTTCTGTACTTACCTGCAAAAAATCATTAGAAAATAATAAACACTTTGTTCTCAGCAACTCAAGAAATGTTGTCATTTTATTCATTTGTATTGCCCATGCCTATACTGTGTATGCATGTGTGGATGCAGCAGATTTTTTTTTTTTTTTTCGTGGGGATGTAGTCAAGGCGGGGGGCATTTGTTGTCAAGGTGGCTGCCCTAACTATAAGGCGCTGCGAGAAACCCTGGGAAACGGCTGTTTTCCAACATGATAATGACCCGAAACACACCTCCAAGATGACAACTGCCTTCTTGAAGAAGCTGAAGGTGAAGGTGATGCCGTGGCCAAGTATATCTCCAGACCTGAATCCCATTGAGCACCTGTGCGGCATCCTCAAGAGGAAGGTGGAGGAGCAACAGGTGTCCAACATCCAACAGCTCCATGATGTTGGAGGAGTGGAAGAGGATCCCAGCAACAACCTGTGCAGCTCTGGTGAATTCCATGCCTAGGAGAATCAAGGCAGTGCTGGACAGCAATGGTGGTCACACTAAATATTGACACTGTAGACACAATTTGGCATGTTGACGATGAGGTGTACTCACTTTTGTTGCCACCCATTTTGGAAATAGTGACTGTTTGTTCAGTTATTTGGACAGTGCAGTAAATCTACACTGCTAAAGATATTGTGCAAAGACTACTGTAGAATATATTCAGGTTTCATTTCTGTAACGTTGCCCCTTAAAAAGATATAATAAATTAATTGTCGAAATGTGAGGAGTGTACTCACTTTTGTGAGATACTGTATATTTGGCTGACCCCATTTTGCCGGCTGTTTGATTTTTTGGTTGATGGGCTGTTGGTCGACCAGGAGTTTTAAGGACGAGTGATTGCAAATAATCTGAATCCTTAATCCATTGTGGATGCTGCGGTATATGGCAGAGTCCTTCACTCTTAAGTCGGCCTGTGTTCTTGTTAAATAAATTTCATGAGGCAATTATGGAAATAATATGTTGTGAATAATTTGGCAAAAGTAATTAAAGCTGGGCAATTCCATGGCGACTGATGTTACGTTCAGAGAGGGAACAGGCCCTTTGGTATGCCCTGGTTGCCAAACTTGCACTCCTTGAATGTTCATTATTTGTGACAAGCATGCAAGAGTCTAGGTCTACTTGGAGGCTGGAGGAAACTCTGCTGGTGTAATGTATTAATTAGTAGGAAGTGAAATTGTGAGTGTGACTGACGTTACACAAACACGGCCATTTATAAAATTCATCAACTTTATTGCAAACTTGTCTTCAAATCGTACAGGGTTGACAGCGTTTTTCGCTCCAAGATATAAGGTGACATGCAACTGAAAATCTAGAAATTATTGCCATGTCCCAAATCAAGATCATTATCAGAATAATTAAATAATTCTGTGTGACTGACGTTCCGTGACTGACATTACAATTTGTCACTTAGAATTCAAAGTTACAGAGAATGGATTTCTGTTGATAAAACAAGATAATTTGACAAGCAATTGTCATATTCTACAGGGCAATTTCACCATTATGGACGTTACATCAGAGGGAATTTTTAGCCATTCCAACTACCTTTTACAGCTTAAGTTTTGCTCCAGGGAATTCAACCTTATGGATATTACTAGCTTAGGTCTGAGGCGGTTTGATGGAGGAAGAAAAGCCATCCAGTGATGTCTGTGTGTTTCACCTGAACCACAATTATGAACGTCACGGACGTTACATGAAAAAGACATGGAAAAAATTCAGCCATGTTTATTTCAAAATTCTCTGTGTCTCAACAATGGTACACATGATTGTTTATCCCAGAATTGTACAAGAACTAGGCCACAAAATACACAAATTATAATACAGCTCCAAGTGAGAGTCTCTTAGCGGGCAGTTATAGAATTGCGCGAAATCCTCTGTGACAGACGTTACGTGACGGATGTTACATTTTGTCCACTAAAGTAAAACGAAACTTTCTGCTGAGAAAAGTCAATATTGTCCAGTGGAATGATGAAATGACCACATACGGTGCTGTGAAAAAGTATTTGCCCCCTTCCGGATTTCTTCTTTTTTTTTACATATTTGTCACGCTTAAATATTTCAGATCATCAAACAAATTTTAATATTAGACAAAGAGAACCCGAGTAAATACAAAATGCAGTTTTTAAATGATGAGTTTGTTTATTAAGGGAAAAAGCTATCCAAACCTACCTGGCCCTAAGTAAAAAAGTAATTGCCCCCTAAATCCCAGTAACTGGTTGTGCCACCCTTGGCGACAACAACTGCAATCAAACGTTTGCAATAACTGGCAATGGGTCTTTCACATCACTGTGGAAGAATTTTAGCCCACTCTTCTTTGCAGAATTATTTTAATTAAGCTACATTGGAGGGGTTTTGAGCATGAACGGCCTGTTTAAGGTCATGCCACTGCATCTCAATAGGATTTAAGCCCGGACTTTGACGAGGCTACTACAAAATCTTCATTTTGTTTTTTTTTTAAGCCATTCAGAGGTGGACTTGCTGGTGTGTTTCAGATCATTGTCCTGCTGCATAACCCAAGTGTGCTTGAGCTTGAGGTCACAAACTGATGGTTGGACATTCTCCTTCAGGATTTTCCAGTAGAGAGCAGAATTCATAGTTCCATCAATTATGACAAGTCGTCCAGATCCTGAAGCAGCAAAGCAGCCCCAAACCATCACACTGCCACCACCATGTTTGACTTTTGGTATGATGTTCTTTTTATGAAATGCCGTTATAGTTTTACGCCTGATGTAATGGGACGCATACCTTCCAAAAAGTTCAACTTATGTCTCGTCATTCCACAGAATATTTTCCCAGAAGTCTTGGGGATCATCAAGATGTATTTTGGCAAATGTGAGATGAGCCCTTGTGTTCTTTTCGGTCAGCAGTGGTTTTCGCCTTGGAACTCTCCCATGGATGCCATTTTTTGCCCAGTCTCTATCTTATTGTTGAATCATGAACACTGACTTTAACTGAGGCAAGTGAGGCCTGCAGTTCTTCAGATGTTGTTATGGGTTTTTTGTGACCTCCTGGATGAGTCGTCGATGCGCTCTTGGAGTAATTTTGGTCGGCTGGCCACTCCTGGGACGGTTCACCACTGTTCCAAGTTTTCTCCATTTGTGGATAATGGCTCTCACCGTGATTCGCCAGAGTCCCAAAGCCTTAGAAATGGCTTTGCAACCTTTTCCAGACTGATAGATGTCAATTTCTTTGTTTCTCATCTGTTCTTGAATTTCTTTAGTTCGCGGCATGACATGTTGCTTTTTGAGATCGTTTAGCCTACTTCACTTTGTCAGACAGGTTTTATTGAAGTGATTATTTGATTCAACAGGTCTGGCAGTAATCAGGCTTGGGTGTGGCTAGTTAAACTGGACTCTAAAAATGTGGTTAATCACAGTTAATTCATGATTTAACAAGGGGGGGAGGCAATTACTTTTTCACATAGGGCCAGGTAGGTTTGGATAACTTTTTCCCCTTAATAAATGAAATCATCATTTAAAAACTGCATTTTGTATTTACTCGGGTTGTCTTTTTTCTTATATTAAAATTTGTTTGATGATCTGAAACATTTAAGTGTGAAAAATATGCAAAAAAGTAAGAAATCAGGAAGGGGGCATATACTTTTTCACGGCACTGTATATGCACGAATGTAGTAGGTTATAAGATCATTGTGACTTTGTTTTGGTAGTGTGCATCAATTACACAGTATCTTGCGGTTAACATTATTATGAAATAGTTTTATTCAGGTTTCTCTTTAATCAAACTCAATAGCTGTCCACTTCAGGTGTGGAGCAATCAATGCACTATACCTATGAAGGTGTTTATATCCTTACTCTGTTGAAACAATCCTGTTTCTTTAACTGTAAACTGAGGACTGCAGACTCAATCCACTTGCTTAATACATTGCTTACTCAAAACGAGAACTGGAGAAACAATTCTGAGTGATAATCACTGACTCAACTCTGGACTGCAAGATTAGAAGTCACAAAACTAGCATTAAAATTTGTAGCGAATGACAAATCACACAGGTTAAATTCTGTACTCTGACTTTGACTAGCAGAGGTCTGGGGAAGAAAATAAACTAACAGGACAGATCGTCAATCTAAAACAAAGAAAAATTCAATGCAACAATCGAGATTTCGTCTTTTTTATCATAACAGTGGAAATTACACAAACAAAAAGGCTTACTGCAAAATACATGGAGGATCTCCAATGAGTGAGCCCGAGATATCAAATTCATGCAACGAGGGTAGTACTTTTCATTTAAATGAAAATTACTTTAACACTGTTTCCCACAGAATTTTTGGAGAATATGGGGGCACATGTGTGGTGGCAGACCGATGTCTGGGGGGGGGTCATTCTCATTTTGTTGAGTGGGGGGGTGATTCTAATTTTGTTGAGTGGGGGGGGGGAATTGAGCAAATTCCGCGTCTTCCGGTACCTTGCCTGTTTTCCCGTATTTTTTTTTTTTTTTCCAAAACGTGCGCATGTATTCTCAACTTGTGGCAATTGCGCATATTGAGACTATGGCGGGGTAAATTAGACTATGGCAGGCCGCCATAGTCTCGTCAGTGTATGGGAAACATTGCTATAAATTTGATAGCTCGTTCTCATGAATTTGAGATGATATTTATCCCATAAATGTCAGCATCGTATTATTTGGAAAATGGAAAAATAGCGTTTGGCTTCTAGTTTACAGTTTATTCAAGTCAATGGGATGAATAATTCACTAGCTAGCATGCTAATGCTTTTCGTCATTAAATGATTAAATTCAATTGTTTACGATAACGGTTACACGTGTAACTCATTACTGGCCAAAAGGGTTAAAATGTTAGCATCCCATTGAATTCAATAGACCGTCAACTTGATGCAAACACCAGCGATGGTGAATGTTTCCAGAAGAATTGGCCTTGTGAAAATATTAGTTGACGTTTGCCAATGAACGGAATCTGAACAATTGTGACACGAGGAAGCTGTATTACACGTGTGCGATACCAAACCTGTATCTAATGGGTTGTATTACACCAATTTTTAATCATTTATGGGATAAACGTCATTATGCCGCTCGGCTGCCTCTAGGGCCCTGTAAGTAATTTTTTTAATCCGCCATTTTCTTTACTTAAGCGCCATATGCGCATGGCGTACGGCCTTCCTAATCTGTGCACGTGTCTCATTTTCACAGAAAACCTGTATTTACGCCTACTAAGTGATTTATAAAATCCTTGTCCATTCCTATTGTTTAAAGCACAGAATAACTGGATACAGACCTTTAGTTAAGATGCTTCATGTTTATGTTGCTTCATGAAAATTGAAATTGAGCACACGATACAATGATACAATGCATCATGGGTAAATTTTGCCCTGCTGCAGCACTATCATTTACTCTAGAAAGCTGAAAGAGTATAATAAAACCCAGTTAACCCTTTCATTATCATTGTCGCATTTTGGCGACAGCGCCGATCCCGCATCGCTTACCATTGTCGCTATTTTGCGCCTGGAGTCCCTCACAAAAACTGTCAAAGCTCCGAAACAAAACACCCCTTTGGACGAGTGTGGTATCGCACAACACGTCAGTGATGTCGTCAGGCTTCCCGTAGTTCCCAATCCTCCGGTTATGCACAGTCCCTCGCTGACTTCACCGCCATTGCAGGCAGTGCGTGCTGCAGCACGTGTATCTCCGTTTGTACACAAATGCACGTGTATCTCCGTTTGGACAGAAATGCGCGTGTATCTCCGTTTGTATACATAAATCCCACAGAGGAGAAATCGTCTTGTCTTGAGAAACCGAAATAAGGTTTTTATCCTCATTTTCTGTTTTTACTTTTGGAAAAACTAAGCAAAGATATGTGTCAATGGAAAGGTAAATGTATTTTGAACATGTTTTCTGCCCATAAAATTGTCCATTTCTGGCGTTTTTAGTTCGAAAAAGGGGGTGAAAATCCACATGCAATATCATGCTGTGATAGCACAAAAATTTACGGTAAGCAAGGGTTGTCTTATTCCCAGTAAGCAGTAGTGAAAGGGTTAATGTTGAAAATCTTGTGACAGTCTTTGACAATCTTTGACAATCAAATTTCAATCTGAGTAAAACTTCATCCTTCAGAAATGAGCATAATTACACATTTGAGCCCCAATTCAAAGACATCCATGGTCAAAATCCCCTCTTTCCCTCCCTTGTGTTATCTAGATAAGTTGAGCATTCCTCCACTCTCTGGGGGCGTGACTGACGTTACAGGACCCCTTTTACTGTGACGGACGTTACATGTGATGGACATTACGGATTTTGATCCCCTGCCAAATCTTACGTGCCAAGCTTTCAGGCAAACCTTGCCCGTTATTGACTTTGCCTTGGCTACATTTAAGAGAATTGAAAAGGTTAAGTCAATATTACATCTCCATTTCTTCCTATAAAAATAATTCAGAATTTCCGTTACGGACGTTACATTGACTGAATTGATTAAGTCACCCCTACCTTCTGGCCATCAAACTTCCACATGAGGGTTCAAGCTCCCCTCTACTTTAAATTGATGTTCTTGGTATAACCAATTGAATGACATGAATTGTTATACCTATTTAGTTACTGGTAATTTCAAAGGTAATTTTCCTGATTACCTGATTTTGGGCCGATTTCTGGGTAAAATTCGCACAAGCTGTTTGGATTCAGAAAACTTGCTGAAAAATAGTGGTTCAGCCATAAATATATGTTTCTTAAAGTTAAGGGTTTTGTGGATAGATTGAGGCCCTTTGCTGGATGTTAAACAGAGATTTAATTTTTGCTCATCATGTCCCTCTTTTCGTGGAATTGCCCGACATGTGAATTTGCTTTTAACAGCTGACTGAATGGTAATAATGGTATTTGAATGTTTTCTAGACCATGCCAGGTATAGTGCTGACAATACTTTCTTGCTTTAAGTGAGATGTGAATACTCTGTCACTTAATTAACACCGATTTAATGAGTGGCGTTCACTAGCCTTACAGACCTGATAAAGCTTTAAATTGTAATAAATAAATAAAAGCTTCTTCTCGACTGATTGAAACCAGCCGCCACTGGCTGGCAGGGTCAGAAAACCACAAAATAATGGTGAGGGAAAATGCAGGCTGAAAAAGAGAGTTGGGTGAGTTGAAAAGCCCAGTATTCCTATGTGAAGTCATTCTGCTGCACTCCTATTGAACATTATGAATGAAGTGAACCCAACTCAGTACTGGACATTTTAGAGGGCCGGGTATTTTTACTTAACTAAAATCATATTTTCTTGGCTGTTCTGCAGCAGGGAGGTTGCCTTGGAATGCTTGATGAACTTTCCCAGGTGGCATGGTCGACAGTGTACATGTAGGCTACTTTGCGTATATGATGAGATCATCTTCTTTGAATGTATTAACCTACATCAACTGGTAATAACCTGATAAACTATAGCCAGACTATGATGAAAAATACTTACACAGATATCTGTGATAAATTAAAGAGTACTTTACAAACCTGCTTATCAATGGTGGTAGATTTAAGAAATTTTTCTGCAGTCGCTTGTTTCTTTCGAAGAGGCCAGGCAGAGGAAATGCATCATTGGAAAATCATGGATATTCATGTTGATGCTGCTGCCATCTAATAATAATAAGCAACACTAATCATTTCTTTTAAAGAGAGCTTGTCAGAGGCAAGTATTTTGCTGCACAACTTTGTTGTAGCTTGTTGTGTTGAATCTTGACTGGTGTTACAGACCCGGGTTTACTTGTGACTAATTTTACCAACTTTATTGCATTCTCAGGAAAGATTGATACATGATTAGCAACAAATGGATTGTGTTTTAGGTTAACCCTCGTCCAACCAAGGGTTTTTCTACTATAACCCCGACCAATTTCCAAATTAAGCGATAAACATCATCTTGTTTGGTATCAGGGTACAGCTGCAGATGTCCTCTCTTCAAATCAAGTACAAATAAAACACATTTCAACATTATGACGTCATAGTGACGTCATAACTAACACCATATTAGGAAAAAACATCAAAATGACAAAAATCCATGTTTTTTTATATTTTTATTAGTTTTAGCTGAAAATAAGCAACTTTCTGTAACCTCTAGAACTACTGATACTACAATTAATATTTTAGTATTATTATAAATGTAATTAACTCATGACTAACATAAATTTGACATTACTATGATGTCATAACTCATTTTGGGAAAAACACGCACAAAAGGAAAACAAATAGTTTTCTGAGCATTTTTCACATTTTCTTTACTTTTTTTTTCCCTATAATAGAACACACTTGTATAAAAGGTTTATTGATGAATTATGAGAACAACTTTGTGAACAATTCTATTAACTTGTATAATAGTAGGCCTACAGCACAGTATAAAAATAGTATACAGTACAGTAACCAGTCAAACACACAAGTAAAAGTATGTTGGTCATGCACTTCTAATATTATTAGGTGAAGATCACTTCAAGGTTACTGGTCACTGCTGGTCATTGTAATTCCAAGATTTACTAATACAAGGACAAGCTACATCAATAAATCAACAAGGATGACAATCAGTGTGGTCTACAAAGTTCATTGAGCATGAAGCATAATAATAGCATACTATTTGCAACTAATTTGTAAGCATATTTGTATAAAAAACAGGCAAAAATTGACGCTGGTGGCAACCACCCCCCCTACCCTTCGACTTTGACGGCCTACCCTACCCCCGGGGGGTGAGGTACCCTCATCGTTTTTTCATGAAAATGAGCGCAAAGGATGAATAAACTATTACCTAGAAGCATTAGATCATATCTGTTAACGTTTTTGTGCGACAGGAAAAAATCTGTTGCGGTGGGGGGGGGGGGGGTAACCACCCCCCCCCCCTTGGTTGGACAAGGGTTAAGGCTGACTAACTCTAACAAATGCGTGAAAAATAGTTTGGAATATTCAAAGATTTTTTTTTTTTTTACAGCACTATGTACATTTGTTTTTTGTGACTGACGTTACAGCCCTGAAACTACAACCCCAATTCCGAAATAGTTGGGACTATTCCCAATTAAAGTGTAAAATTGTGAATAAAATCAAAATGCACTGACTTTCAAATCACACCAGCCAGTATTTTATTCACAATAGAACAGAGATAACATGGCAAATGTTGAAACTGGGAAATTTTACAACTTTATCCACAAAATGAGCTCATTTCAAATTTGATGGCTGCTACAGGTCTCAAAAAAGTTGGCACAGGGGCCTGTTTACCATGGTGTAGCATCCCCTCTTCTTTTTAACACAGAGTAGAGGCGTCTGGGCATTGAGGAGACAAGTTTCTTGAGTTTAGCCATTGGAATTTGATCCCACTCTTGTGTAATACAGGCTTCCAGCTGCTGGAGAGTTTTGGGTCTCCTTTGACGGACTTTTCGTTTAATTTTGCGCCAAATGTTCTCAATCGGTGAAAAATCAGGACTGCAGGCAGGCCAGTTCAGCACACGGACTCTTCTACTACGAAGCCATACTGTTGTAATAGCAGCAGTACGTGGTTTTGCATTGTCCTGCTGAAATACACAAGGCCTTCCTTGGAATGGATGTTGTCTGGAGGGGAGCATATGTTGCTCGAAAACCTTTATATACCTTTCAGCATTCATGGTGCTTTTTAAAACATGCAAGTGTCCTACACCATATGCACTAATGCATCCCCATACCATCAAAGATGCTGGCTTTTGAACTGACAATGATAACAGGAGGGGTGGTCTTTCTCCTCTTTAGCCCAGAAGACACAACACCCATGATTTCCAACAAGAATGTCAAATTTGGACTCGTCTGACCACAGGACACTTTGCCACTTTGCTACAGTCCATTTTAAATGAGCCTTGGCCCACAGAACACGGCAGCGCTTCTGGATCTTGTTCAACAATGGCTTCCTTTTTGCATGGTAGAGTTTTAGGTGGCATCTGTGGATGGCACGGCAGACTGTGTTTACAGACAGTGGTTTCTTGAAGTATTCCTAGGCCCATTTAGTAATGTCAATGACAGAATCATGCCAGTGAGTGATGCAGTGGCGTCTGAGGGCCCATGGATCACGGGCATCCAGTAAAGGTCTTTGGCCTTGTCCCTTGCGCGCAGAGATTTTTCCAGTTTCTGTGAATCTTTTGATGATGTTATGCACTATCGATGATGAGACCTTCAAAGCCTTTGCAATTTGACGTTGAGGAATGTTGTTTTTAAAGTATTCCACAATTTTTTTTACGCAAGCCTTCACGGGTTGGAGAGCCTCTGGCCATCTTTACTTTTGAGAGATTCCGCATCTCTAAGATATCCCTTTTATGGCCAATCATGTTACACACCTGATGCCAGTTAATGTAATTACTTGCTAAATGTTCTTTCAGCTGATTCTCTTATATATTAATTGCTTTTTCAGCCCTTTTTTGCCTGTGTCCCAACTGTTTTGCGACCTGTTGCAGCCAGAAAATTTGAAATGAGCTCATTTTGTGGATAAAAATGTAAAATGTCTCAGTTTCAACACTTGAAATGTTATCTATGTTCTAATGTAAATAACATATTGGTTCATGTGATCTGAAAGTCATTGCATTTTGATTTTAATCACAATTTATACTTCGTCCCAACTATTTCGGAATTGGGGTTGTAGTTTATTTGAAAGGAATTTTAAACGTAATGCTTTGAACAAGGCATTTTCTGATGTAGTCACCTTGTCTGTGTGGACACTGGTATTACAAAACTAAAGCACTGGATAAGAAACAAGTTTACACACTAGATATAAAGTGAGGCTAATTCATGCATATTTTGATGGTGGAAAAACATGAAAAAGCATGTCCATTTCAATGCACCATAACCACCTTCACCACATCATCCCAATTAAAAGAACTTGTTCTACAAAGTTGAACATCTGTTCTGTTCATTTCAAGCACTGTTTTCCCCAATTTCTGGAAAAAAATTTAGGTCTCTGAGCCTCTTCAAAATGGAATTGCCCTAGTGCAACTGAAATTCTGGAAATTATTGCAATGTTCCAATCATTATCATTTTTCGCCTCCATGCTAATCCTTTTTGCAGTCTACGAACTACACGTCCCATGATCCTCCTGATTCCCGGGCAAAACGAGTTCACAAATCGTGAGAAATTTCCAGCACCTTGTTATGGCCATTTGTTTTCTTAGCCTGGTGAGACTAAAGTAAATAATATAGGCGCTCAATGTTCTACTTAGCTGTGCTTCCCTTGCTAGATATTAAGTTTTGCAGTTGGCGCCAATTTACTTTAATAGCCGAGCATCTTTGGCCAACGTTTGTTTAATTGAAAACTCGGTAGCTAGCGAATAAGCTAATCAGCCTTGTCAATGCATAACTGACCTAGCTATGTAGCTAGTTCATCTCTACTTGCTCATCTAACGCTAGTTAAGTACCGAAAAAAATTGCTATTCACTGTTTCTAGTGATTTATATTTGCCAAGTGAGGCTACTGTGCAAGCAAACTCACTGTTAGCTGGCTAACTTGCCTTTCAGCTAGTTTACAGACTTCTGTAGTTGGCTAACATCATATTTGGTGCATGTAGCTAAATGCCAGGTACTGAAATGCTTGCGGCTCAACGCTAACTAACTAGACAACTAGTGGTTATTCACTGTTTTTATTGACCTAACTAGCTCGCTTGCTAGGCTAGCTAACCAGCTGGCTAGCCATTTTGCTTGCTTAGCTAGTTAGATTAGGTAAAAAATCATGCTAGCTAGCTTGCTAAGTAACAGTAAGTGACAGTAAACTAATCATTTACTGTTTTTTTATCAATTTAGCTATGTGCACAAGATGTAATTAGCCAACTAGCTGGCTAGCTTGGTAGAGCGCTGCGTAGCAAGTCAAATTCATTGCACATAAATGTTAGGTAGCTCGCTAAATAATGGCTATTCGCTGTTATGCATTCATTTTTTGGCATAGCTAGCTGATAGTGACCCGCTGTGTAGTTACGGTAGCACGGAGACAGCCAACGGCAATTTTTGTCACTGATGGGCTTCTGTCGAGGTACGTTGTGAACGTTTGCTAAAACTGTGGTACCCCATTGGCTGGGAACAAATCATGGGGTGCTTGCCCATTTGTGTAGTGGATACGAAGTTTGCACAAGTGGACTACAAACTGGACTATAGTTACAGAAGCATATCATTTTTGGCATTAAACAACGAATTTGATGTGATCATTTGCATCTGTATACCCCGTATGAGCCGGCTCATAAAATTGATACAAGTTCGAGGAATGCTGGAAAGTGTCCAAACCCCATTATAAATTTCCATTGGGATTTTACTTCCAACGCCATAAGCTGAGTATCTGTGACGTCATCACTTTACTACTCTATTGTGATTGGAATTCTGTACAGTCTAGTCGCATTCCAGCCACAATGTATTCATGAGCAGCGGGTCATTCCATATGAACTCAACCAAAGTACAAGAATCTTCCACGGTCACTGACTCAGATTTGGCTCAAAGGTGGTGTTGCGTCGGTATGGGAAAATTGCCCATGAAAGCTTTTGATTTCTTTCTATATTGACTGTGGAGGGATGTATGTGGGCCGAGAAAATGCATTTGTTTTTTGTATCATATGTGCTCGGACAGATGTGGGCCAAATTTAGATGAGCACCCCCCTAAAACCAACATATGGGGATAAATCCGTTAATAACTCCCAATTATCACAGTGCTAGTTCTAAAATTTATAACTGTTATTGTTGCTGCCATCCCAAGGAACAATTTGACACCAAACATGGCTTAATTGCTTTGAAAATATGAGACCCAGGAGGAATTGAAGCCGTAAAAAGCATAATTTGGCTACATTTTTCATCACAAATTGAAAGTTTAACATTAAAATTAATATCGTTCCCAAAGTGATTCACCCTAAATATTTGGTATTTAAAAAGTAGGTGCCGTATGCCAAGTTCGTTTGCACAAAGTTTCAAGAAATTCTTTCACTGGTAACAATGTAGTAGGACAGCTGTATGTCAGTTAAGACCAGGTATAAAAGATGAAAGCTATGAGAAGAGGCTGAAGATCCTTAATCTCTTTAGTCTTAGTAAAAGGAGACTTAGGGGTGATCTGATTGAGGTCTTTAAATATGTTGAAGGGATCAACAAATTGAATTATGTAGGATTCCTTCAGCCAAGTTTTGTTAGAGGAACTCGGGGTCACAAATGGAAGTTGACTAAGGGGAAATTTAGCACTGACATTAGGAAATATTTTTTCACCCAAAGAGTAATTTCGATGTGGAATAGCTTGCCCGACCATATTGTTGAGGCAGAAACCTTGAGAATTTTCAAGAGCAGGCTTGACTTAAAGCTAGATAACACTGAGTCATTGAGTATCTGAAGTGATATATTCACAATAGTAAAAAGAAACTGGCGAGCTAGTTGGGCTGAACGGCCTGTTCTCGCCACTCATGTTATGTTATGTTATGTTAAGTGAACCAAACCAAATGAAGGTGTGAAATTTTTTGGCATTCCCCGCCCAATCGAGTCCCCCCGGACTATCCTGGTGTGAAAGCGCTGTAAGTTGGAATCTGATCCAAATCTTACCCTATCATTATTCTAGCTATTATTTTGCTGATGAACTTAATAACACCCTCTAAAAAACAAGAAAAACAATGAGCCATTTGATCTGGCGCCCTTCAGAGGTCCATAATTCCCAACACAGCAAGGTAGCTGGCGTGCTGAGAGGGAGTCTCCTCTCTTTGGTGGAGTAATTTAATGACAAGACCCTCACCCAGTGGCTGAAACTGGAAATTGCCCCACAGAACTACATAGCTTGCTTACTGAGGCATTACATAGTTCCTCTCCACTGAAGTTATTTCAATGACGTTTTCGACAATTTACATGGGGTGGAGGGGAGGTGAATCAGCGGCCATATTACAGAAGTTGATGTTTATCCTGACGAGCAATTGTTTTTTATTAACCCTTCTCCACTGCATACTCAATTTGCTTATTTCATTTTTGCAAGGTATCTCCAGCGCTCTTTGGCAAATATGGCAAGGTTAATGGGCAAAAAAATGATGAAATAAAAGTTCCTAAAAATTAGTGCTCCCCCCCAGAACCCAGCTAGCACCTAAGCCTGCTGCAAACCTGGGGAAAACCCTGATTTTCGCTTAAGATGAGCTGTGTATGCATCATTTGCTCTTGGGATGCACAGTTCTTGTATACTTGGCTGTAAATATGAGATGTGTTTGTATATTTGTCTCCTTGATGAGCTTTGTTTGTGCCCCTGGGATGGACTATGCTCATATATTTTGCTCTTGAGATGAGCCGTGTTTGCATATCAACTCTTGAGATGAGCTGTGGTTGTATATTTGGCTTTTGGGATGAGCTTTCTTTGCATTTTTACTCTTGGCTCTTGAGATTAGCTGTGCTTGTATTTGGCTCATGAAATGATCTTTGTTTGCTTGTTTGGCTCTTGTTATGGTCTCTATTGTATGTTTGGCTCTTGGAATTAACTGTTTTTGTGTGTATTTCGCTTTTAGCTGAGCTGTGTTTGTATGTGTTGGTCCTTGCGATGGGCTGTGTTTGTATATTGTGTGCTTCAGATGAGCTGTTTTTTGGAGATTAATTGCGTTTGTATATTTGGCTCTTTGGTATTGAGCTGTGTTCGTGTAGGCTATTTGGTGGTGTTCGATTTTGGATCACAATTTTTTTGTATATTTCGCATGAAGAAAATCTCATTTTGGGTCATTCCATGTCAGATCATCAGATATACAAAACATTTGTCACCATGTAGTCATAGATTGCTTTCATATTTTCACATTAGATAAATATGTATTAGTGATGAACAAATCCGAAATTTCTGCTCATTCAGACCAAAAATGAAATTTTGGTGAATTATTTTCTTAGGGTGCTGTCAGTTTTTTTGTCAATTGACATTTTTCTTGTATTTAACATGGCATAACTTTTTTATTATTACACCTATAGCTTTGAAACTTTGCATCTAAGCTAATGTTATACTGCTTAATCAGAAAATGCAGTCCATTTTACTTTATCTTTCTTGGTTGTGGAGCTATGAGGACACCAAAAGTGCCTTTTGTTCAGGCAGTTCCATGTTTAAGTCCCCAAAGCACCCCAAATATAAACCCTAGCATAGGCTCTCTGGCATTTTTCCATTTATTTGTGTCTGCTGAATATAAATCAGGCTGAATTCACCCTGAATTCATCACCAACTGCAGTCAGTACCTTGCCAAATGTGAAAAAAAATGCAAAAATGCCACCTGTTCAAACCCCCGTATCTCCAGGGGCACACCTTGGATTTTCTTCTATTTTTTTAACTGATTCCTCTATTATAGTAGAAAGACCACTCCAAAAATTGTTGATGTGTTTTGACCAATATAAATTTTGCAGGTGTCTGAACAGGGGTGGGGTAATCTTGAGAATCGCGTGGCACTTTAAGCTTCTTACACATTTAACTATGCAACATTTTAAGTGTTTTCAATCATGAGGCAATCACCTATTAAATTGTGTTAATTCCTGTATTATAGTTGACATAACAAAACAAAAATTGTTGATGTGACTTGAACAACATTTCAGAAATGTCTAAATAGGGGTCAGGCAATTTTTGAGAATCACTGTCAAATTAAAACTTTGTATTCCATGCTATGTTAGCAGTGTTATTGCTTCCTAAATGCAGCAAAGAGCACAACAATGTTGTCTGTCCCAGTTTTGTCCAACTTATACTGCAGGGCTGTGCGTCCAGTGACATCCGGAGTTGGAACAGTTCAGAGAATGTTATTGAATGGCACCCAGCATTTTTCAGAAGAAGTCACTGTTAATGCTTGTGCCCTCTTGTTTCGCTTCATGAAAAACAACAGCAATAACCTATGGATGCTTGCATTGCATCCATGCATTGATGAATTGAGAACTTACAATTATTGTGATTCAATAATCATTAACATTGTGTAAGAAGCTGAAAATGCCAAGCGATTCTTGAGATTACCCCACCCCTGTTCCCTTTGTTGTAAGTTCTCAATTCATCAATGCATGACACATTCACAGAAAGGTCAGTATATGCAGGTTGGTAGATCATGTTGGCAAGGAGAAACCTGAACCAGTTATTGATCAATAATTTCTGATTATTGCTATTGTTTTTCATGATTTATACTCAGCAGACACAAATAAATGGAAAAAATGCCAGAGAGCCTATGCTAGGATTTATTGGGGGGGTGCTTTCGGGACCTAAACATGGAACTGCCTGAAAAAAAGGCACTTTTGGTGTCCTCATAGCTCCACAACCAAGAATAATAAAGTAAAAATGACTGCATTTTCTGATTAAACAGTATAACATTAGCTTAGATGCAAGGTTTCAAAGCTATAGGTGTAATAATAAAAAAAGTTATGCCATGTTCAATACAAGAAAAATGTCAATTGACAAAAAAACTGACGGACAGTACCCTTAGAAACTAATTCACCAAAAAATAATTTTTGGTTCGAATGAGCTGAAATTTCGGATTTGTCAGTGATATATATTTATACAGCTGCATACAAAAAATTAGCAAAATTGAGATGGTGGTGGTGAGACCCATTTGATAATCTGACATAGAATGACCCTTTTGTTTCCTTTTTCACTGCCAACTAATTATTTTGAAACTGGCTGTTTAATTTGCGGTTATCTTCAGGATGTGAATAATTTGAATATGATTCAAGAGCCAGTTTTTCTCAGAATCAGGCAGAGGGTGATATATGATGGTCTCAGATTTGCCTAAAATTTTTGTTGGTGAAAGATGGTTGGTTCAATTGAAAAACTGCAAATTTTTAGGCGCCAATACCCTTTGGTTTCTTTTTTAGGGGCACCAGAGGGGCCAAAGATTCCGAGATGAGAAGTGAGCGCTGAAAAAAATTCTGTTTTGAAATGCAATTATATTATTGCGCTGATGACAGCCCAAATTCATTTTCTCATGTCAACCTAATGTGTAGGGCTCACGGTAATCGGAAAATTTTTGTGGGCTGACGAGGGCGTGTCCTATGGGGGCGCTACAAGATGTTACTTTTGGCCACTTGAGCAGTAATATCAGGGGCATTTCCAGACTGTGCCCTCAACAGCCCAAGATGGTTTATTCATAATATGATACCATGGGACATCCTTTACATAATCAATACAAATTAAGTGAGGGTTGTTGAGGGTGCACGAGTAGGTGGCGCGTCAGTCGGGGAAGAAGTGAAATTTGGCATTTTGGGAGGTCAGAGTTCTTCCTGCACCCTCGTCTGATTTTGATTAAACCTTTTCTGTTGGGTAGCCCTATATGTCAATTAAGTAACTGATGTGAGGATTACTCTGGGTTTCTACTGCACTCACCCCCTAATGGTTAACTGTCAGATCCTTAGAAAAACTGGCTCTTTAAATGGTAATGGTGAGACATGCATGTTATGTTGCGGTGGAAAACGGTTGTGCCCTCAGAGAGGTCAGCATCACACAGCAAACAAAGAAACACTTGCAGTTCATGTTATGTGAGATAGAGACTATTAACACTAAGCGGGCAGTCTACCTCCACCTTGGCTATCCAAAGGAGTGGCTTTCTATTCACAGTATGCATAGGTAAGGCTAATCTAAATGCTCTTGGGATGAGCTGAGCTTGTATGTTTGGGTCTTGAAATGAGTTTTGTTTGCAGATCTGACCTTACAGTTTGTGTGTGTGTGTGTGTGTGTGTGTGTGTATGTGTGTGTGTGTGGGCCTTGAAGACGGGTCCCTGATTCCACCGTTTGTGCTTGGCCCTTGCAGATGGGCCCCTAACCCCGCAGCGCTCAGTAGCGCTGGAGGAGGCCGCCAGTGTGGAGGTAATGGGGAGCTGCAGGTCCTCTGACATCTCAGGCTCCCATGAGCCCTTCCGGCAGGGTCAGTACTGCACTGCGGCCTGCAGGTACGAGCCTCTGTCTGTCTGCACCCCTGTCTTTCTGTGGCCCAACAGCAGGCACAGGTCTGTAAAGCCACTCATCCACACATTACTTTATTGTACGCTACTTATGTAGTTTTTGAACATTTAGGTCTTGTGGTAGGACTAAGTCGCCAAACAAAGAAAACTGTTCGATTTGCATAGAACATTCAGGTTTTCGCTGCTCACTTTGTTTGGGTCAAGACTAACTATGAAAATCTTTCAAAGATAACAAACCTTTACCTTGCTTTCCAAGAAAGCTGCTCATTTAGAAAGCACAGGAACATTTCTATCAAATCTCTCTGTCGCATTTTTTATCCTTTTCCTAGCATAAGTCGATCTTGAATTCACAGAATGGAGCAGAGAACACAACATTTCAAAAGACACTGCCTACTATCATAAACCTCATGATCTGAGGGAGCTTTTCTCACCTGCCGTGTGTAGTTTGGTTGAATCAAGCTGAAATTAATTTACCCCCTATGTGTGGTTTGTTTGGTCCGGTCCGAACACAGTAGTCGCGCTCTGGTGCGCACCAGAACAACTGTACCGAGACCTTCTGAAGAGGTGGTCTTGGGTTACAAACAAACTCTGGTGCAGGTTGTATGTGGTAATAACCTGTTCGACCAAGACACCTGACGTATCTTCATATATATTTTTGCCTGATGAGCATCTTACACTCCCAGAGAATTATTAATGCACACCTCCTCTTACACTGCCTATATATGTGGATTTGGTGCCTCCAATACATGAAAACTTTATTTCCCAGTCAGAGCTGCGCCTCGACTTTAAGCTCTATGGTTTGCCTAAAATGAATGAGGCAAGCAATATAGTGCACGATGACCAGCACTAAAATTGACCCGCATTGTTGTCCGTCCATTGTGACATTGGAAGGTGTCACATTTATCTATATCTGAAATTACTAGTGTCCTCTTCTTTAACTTTTTGTTTACTTTCTAGGTCGTTCCCTCATGGAAATTATAACCAATCAAGAGCAGTTTTCTTGTGCAAGACATTATGTCTTAGGGAGGGGAGATAGATTGTTTTTGGCATCTGTGTCGGTGACTGCGCACAATTTTATTTTTTGGAGCGTAACTTTGGAACCGTCCAGTATAATTCCACAAAACCTGACACACACATTGAACTTGTGGTGTAGTTAAACCTTTTTGGGGTTTGAACTTCCTGACAACAATATTTCTGTGCTATTTTATCAAAATCATTGACTGTATGTAACAATAGATCCCCTAAAATGAGGCCAAAACATCTTGATTGCCATCTAGCGGCTGCCTGCAGTACAGGTTATAAACCCGCCTCCATCACGCTGCAGGGTGAAGTTGCCTTCAGCTGTCGACTTCCAGGCTGCTCAGCCTGCCAGGCTGCATAAACGCCCTCCTCAAGTGCAACCAATCAGATCGTGAACGAGAGTACAACCAATCCGCTTATGAGGCAGCCAGTTCAACTCGAATTCCTCTCCTCAAAGCGGAGCGGCCTTAAGAACATCAATATTGTTAAAAACTGATGCATTTAATCGTGAGTTTTCTCATTAAAGAAACTGATTAGCGAGGTAATGTTAGACATTCCAGCTATTTTGATTATGTTAACCAATGCAAACAAGTGCTATTTTTTGGTCTTACAGTTAACTTATAGGCGTAACCTTAGCTAAACAGGTCATACTTGTTAACTTAAACACTTCTACAATATAACTTCAAGTATAACTGTTTGAAACATGAAATTGGCCTATTTGTGAGATATTTTCTTCAATAAGCTGTTTAGTTGAGCTCCTTAAGAACTTCAGGTGCAAGTTGCTGTAACCTTAGCTGCCTTCAAGGCTGATTGTAAAGACTAGTGCCTTGCAGCCTGGTTAGAAGGCTAATGTTGATTTCATATTGTATAATCTTTAATAGTATTCAGTCAGATGCCTTCAACGCTGATTGTAGAGACTAGTGCCTTACAGGCTGATTAGAAGGCTAATGTTGATTTCATATTGTATAATCTTTAATAGTATTCAGTCAGATGCCTTCAAGGCTGACCATAGAGACTAGTGCCTTGCAGGCTGGTTAGAAGGCTAATGTTGATTTCATATTGTATACTCTTTAATGGTATTCAGTCAGATGCCTTCAAGGCTGATTGTAGAGACCAGTGTCTTGCAGGCCGGAATCAACATTAGCCTTCTAACCAGCCTGCAAGGAACTAGTCTCTACGGTCAGCCTTGAAGGTATCGGACTGAATACTATTAAAGGGGACCTATTATGCTGATCTTTCTTTTAGTACATATAAGTAACTAGCGAATGCGTGGTCGGATTTGTAGCGTAAGATCACCTTGGCTTTAGTTCTATGATACCGAATGCAGTGAAGTTAGCCGGGGTGTTCATAGTTAATCTCATAATATGCTCGGATTTGTAGCGCAAAATCACCTTGGCTTTACTTCTATGATACTTGGGCATGTGCACGTATTGGTATTGTTATGTACAGATGAACGGTGGCGTTATATAACGTGAGTGTAGCCGATGCAAGCATTTTGCTAGCGAATGCGGTGAATTTAGCCGGGATGTTCGTAGTTAATCTCATAATGTGCTCGGATTTGTAGCAAAAGATCACCTTGGCTTTACTTCTATGATACTTGGGCATGTGCACGTATTCCTATTGTTATGTACAGATGAACGGTGGCGTTATATAATGTGAGTGTAGCCGATGCGAGCATTTTGCTAGCGAATGCGGTGAACTTAGCCGGGATGTTCATAGTTAATCTCATAATGTGCTCGGATTTGTAGCGAAAGATCACCTTGGCTTTTGAGTTTGCTCCAGACTGACTGAAGCCAGCACTGCAAACTTGGGGTCCGGCTGTGTGAAATGAAGCGAGGCTGAATTGAGCCTGTGTGAAACGAAGAGAAATGATAAGGCCAGCGTTCATCTCACAGTAACTTAATGACGAACGATGAGTGACATACGTTGTGCGCTACGCACTGCTGACAGAGGGAGACAGACACATCACTCAAATAGTAGTAGTGATGTTATGATGTTGGATGTCCATACTCAACCTCTGAAAAGTTTCTAAACATAAGATACAGGGGTTTTGCTGTAATCCAAGAACGTGATTTCGTGAACATGATTTCCTCTCTGAACAGCTCGTCCTAAGATCTTCACGAGATCTTGGCAAAACCTGACGTCAGGTTGTGCCGTCCAATTAATGCAGACCTAGCCAGAGCCAATCACGGCGCTGGACCTGCCCACACCGGAAACTATTCTAGCAGGCACAAACAACCACAGATCACATGCCTTAGTAGCGTCTACACTTTTGGAAATACAAAAGAACCGCAGATCATCTGAGGTGCAGTTTTGTCTGTATCTCTCCCAAAGCTGCTCGTCCCTTTATTTTTGGATGCGAAGAAAAGCACCTATTTCTCTTCCAAAAGACGATGCCTCCAGAAATCAGTGGGAAGATTTTTTGTTTGTTAGCAGCAAACAGCCACGGCCAAAGGGAACGTTAGCTGTTTGTGCTCAGCATTTCATCAAAGACAGCTTTGTCAATAAAGGATAATTCGACGCTGGATAAGCGTTTCAGCTGCTTCTCAAACCTGAAGCAGTTGCATCAATCAAGCACTCGGAGCCACAAGCTGTAAGTAACCATATTACAGCAAATAATGTAAGTGAAGCTAACGTGTTACGGGTGGCTAGCAGGACCGCTAACGATAGTTAGCGGTATCAACTGGCCTCAAACGCAGGCTTTGTAAAATATCTGAAGATAAAGCCTGTATCGGTCGCGACTGTCCGTGACTCACAGAAACGGAAGCTGTAAGTTGCTTTTACGGCATAAGCCTACCTAACGTGATAGCCAGTTGATTGTGGCTGTAGCGCTGCGGCTAACGTAGTCAAGTTACTGTTGCTAATGTTTGTGTCCTAAATATGCTAGAGTAATATCAGGGGAAATTCAACAGAAGGTATGTGAACATAAATCTCATTTGAAGCTAACTTTTTAAACTTGTTTGTAATTTGAATGCTTGGTACAACTGTCCATGGTAACGGAACTTGCTGTCTGTAAAACCTGTATTGCAAGGGTTTGTCTCTTTGGTTGTTATGACCGCTCAGTTACCAGCAACTGCATGTTAGTTTGCGTGCCGTGCTACTTAAAAATGCCCTTGGTGTACTTATATGCAGTAATTCTGATCGGTTTGCTTGTGTTACTTCGGTAAGCATCAATGTGGCAGTTTCATCATAACGTTGCCCGATTGTAGTCACTATAGTTGAAGCTAACCGGAATATGTGTCTGCAAAGTTGGGCTGAAAAGGCTGCAGTTAGACCAGACGTAGGTTTTGCAGAGCTTGAGATATGTTTTTGGGTTTGTTTACGGTTGCTTGTGATTGCTTCACCTATCCATGACTGGGATCAGCCGGATACTTCACCAATATCTGGGCTAGCTCTCTGATGCTCCCGCGGTGAAAGCAATTCGCGAAACGCACAAGCTATAACGTGTCTGGTATAACAAACGATTTCTCTGCACTGCCGTGGCATAATTTCATCCCCCTTTAGAAATTGTTCTGGCTAATACATAAGCAACTGTCCACGCTAACGGAACTTACGGTCTGTAAAACCTGTATTATGCTCATAACATAACCGGAGCTCTCTCTAGCTGTCGCGTACTTTCCATAAAGCTGCTTTCACATCTGACGCGAAACAAATTTTTCGTGCGACAGATTACATTCAAAAGTCACTGCAAAGACACGAATACACACGGTATGGGCGCGTTAAGCCACTTTCACACCAGATGCGAAACAAATTTTTTCCGCGCGACAGATTATATTCAAAGTCAATGCAAAGACAATGCATTGACTTTGAATGTAATCTATCGCGCGAAAAATTCGTTCCGCGTCCGGTATGAAAGCGGTTTATCGTGCCCATTTTCTGCGAGCAAACGCTGGTCATTCCAACGCAATAAGTAAACCATTACCACGGACAATTTCAGAAAAGCCGTTTAGCCTGGAGCTTTCGCCCCTCCGTCATGTACCAGCGCAGAAGCTGTTTGTTACTCCACGCTAACGACACACCGCAGTTATGCACACGAACCAGCGGGTCCTTATAATACACACCTAAGCAGTCCATAAGTTGTTGGTTCACTTTTTGCTGCTCCTCACTGTCCATGTTTCCCTCTAAACTCAGACCCACCGGATTTCTACGGTCTCTGGTCTACACTTGGGTATGTCGACCCGTTCTACAAATGTGTCTGTATGGGGTGGATTCTAGCTTTCCCTCAATCCTAGCTATAGAGTGGAAATACTGGTGTACTCACCATAGAAGCTGTCGGTAGATAGCAAATTTGAGCTTGAGCTGCCAGACTTTCGCCCTGCGTCCTCCACTTTCTCTGCTGTGTTTATTAGAACAAGTTAATTTCATTAGATCTATACACATGTACAGCGTTTGATTGCGGCACTTCCCCGCAGATTCCTTAGCTCAGGTGGCAGATGCGTCTCACGTTTCACACGAGGGAGGAGGACCCGGAAAACTGCGTTCTGCTGAGTCCCGCCCAGCTCCGCCCTCCACAGAGCTGGCCAATCAGAAGAAAGTGGGCACACGGGGAGGGGGGGCCATAGTGGAAGAGCCGCCCAATGAGGCGTTTCAGACTGCAGACTGCAATGGACTACAAATGGGGTTTTTTGAGGATGGCGGTATGAGCTAAATAATGACCCTTTTTTGGACTTTGAATGATCAGGAGTACTCTAGGGGAGTCCAAGATCAAAATATAAACTTGGAAATGTAGCATAATAGGTCCTCTTTAAAGATTATACAACATTAGCCTTCTAACCAGCCTGCGAGGCACGAGTCTCTACGGTCAGCCTGTAAGGCACTAGTCTCTACAATCAGCCTTGAAGGCATCTGACTGAATACCATTAAAGAGTATACAATATGAAATCAACATTAGCCTTCTAACTAGCCTGTTAGGCACTACTCTCTACGGTCAGCCTTGAAGGCATCTGACTGAATACTATTAAAGATCATACAATATGAGCTCAACATTAGCCTGCTAACCAGCCTGCGAGGCACTAGTCTCCACGGTCAGCCTGTAAGGCACTAGTCTCTACAATCAGCCTTGAAGGCATCTGACTGAATACCATTAAAGAGTATACAATATGAAATCAACATTAGCCTTCTAACTCGCCTGTGAGGCACCACTCTCTACGGTCAGCCTTGAAGGCATCTGACTGAATACTAATAAAGATTATACAATATGAAATCAACATTAGCCTTCTAACCAGCCCGTGAGGCACTATTCTCTACGGTCAGCCTGTAAGGTACTAGTCTCTATGGTCAGCCTTGAAGGCATCTGACTGAATACTATTAAATATTATACAATAAGAAATCAACATTAGCCTTCTAACCAGCCTGCAAGGCACTAGTCTCTACGGTCAGCCTGTTAGGCACTAGTCTCTACAATCAGCCTTGAAAGCATCTGACTGAATACTATTAAAGATTATACAATATAAAATCAACATTAGCCTTCGTACCAGCCTGCAAGGCACTAGTCTCCACGGTCAGCCTGGAAGGCACTAGGCTCTACAATCAGCTTTGAAGGCATCTGAGGCAATACTATTGAAGATTATACAATATCAAATCAACATTAGCCTTCTAACCAGCCTGCAAGGCACTAGTCTCCACGGTCAGCCTGCAAGGCACGAGGCTCTACAATCAGTTGAAGTTTTTAAGAAGCTCAACCAAACAGCTTATTGAAGAAAATATCTCACAAGTAGGCCAATTTTATGTTTCAAACGGAGTTCTACTTGAAGTTATGTTGTAGAAGTGTTTAAGTGTACAAGTATGACCTGTTTAGCTAAGGTTAGGTCTATAGGTTAACTGTAAGACAAAAAAAAGCACTTGTTTGCATTGGTTAACGTAATCAAAATAGCTGGAATATCTAACGTTACCTCACTAATCAGTTTCTTTAATGAGAAACCTCATGATTAAATGCATTCGTTTTTAACAATATTGATGTTCTTAAGCCCGCTCCGCTTCGAGGAGAGGAATTTGAATTGAATTGGCTGCCTCGTGAGCAGATTGGTTGTACTCAGGCTCGCGATCTGATTGGTTGTACTTGGGGAGGGCGTTTACGCAGCCTGACAGGCTGAGCAGCCTGGAAGTCGAAGGCTGAAGGCAACTTCACCCTGCAGCCTCCATCACACGGATCAGGAAGTATCTTTGCCCTCCATGCTAATGGACCTCAAAAAAAAAATTAAAGTACGAGTTGAGTAGTTTTTTGAACAAATTGTATCTTTTCTATCTTCCTGCCTATTAGAAACTAAACATGTTTCGAAACAAAAGCAAATTTTGCATTAAAGAAAAGTATGTTTTTATACAGCGTCAGTTAACAAATTCTTTGCTGTAAAGCAAGTAGGATAGCCGAAGTTATGTTTTCCAGCACAGATTTTATCAAACAGTCGAGATGATTGCATGTCAGAAGACAATGGTTGATATGTGATTAGTTTTGTTTAAAAAAATATTTTTCGGTGTCTTTGAGAGGATGGTTCCCCCATAAATTACTGTTTGGCATACTAATATGGCAGCAAGGTTTCTTCAACATTATGACGTTGTCAGCTGTACAGTAATTCTATCAGTGGCAAGAACCCCTATTATTGCTCACGTCTATGATGCCTCTGATGTTCTACGAAATATGCGCCCATTTTATTCACGTTCAGACAAATTTTTACTGGTTCCATTGACCACTTGAAAAGGCACATTGGGTGGTCCAACTCCGGCTTAATTTTTAGTGGCGTCGGTCCACCGGTCCACCGTCAAGCTTGAAGCCTGATGATTCATATTCCTGTACTTTAAGACTTTTGGAAGGACTTCGGCCCATTCCTCTTTGCAGATTCTTTTAAGATCTGTCACATTTTTGGGTTTGTGCCCACCTACTGCCCTCTTCAGTTTAGCCCTCTAGTTTTTGATGGGTCTGACAAGGTTTAAGGGACACATTTGGGTGGATTTTGCACCATTCCTCTAAGCAGATCCTTTCAAGATCCTTCACATTCTTGGGTTTGCATTTATTAGCTGCCCTTTTAAACTCAGCCCACAGGTTTTCAATTGGATTGAGGCCTGGTGCCTGAGATGGCCATTGCAGAACATTTGATTTTGTTGTCACGGAACCATTTCTGTATGGATCTTGAGGTATGCTTGGGTCATTGTCCTGCAGGAAAGTTCACCTACGGCCAAGTCCTAGCCTTCTAGTGGAGGCAACCAGATTGTTGGCCAAAATATCCTGATACTCGGTGGAATTCATTATGCCATTAACCTTAACCAGTGCCCCTGGACCTCTTGAAATAAAACAGCCCCAAAACATGACTGACCCACCATCATATTTCACCGTGGGAATGAGGTGCTTCTCCTTGTATGCATCTCTGTTTCGACGGCATACATGCTGATGCTGTGTCTGAACAAAAAGTGTAATTTCTGTCTCATCTGACCAAAGCATCTTGTTCCAGTCAAAATTTAAATGACATTTGGCAAACTCCAAGTGCTATCTTCTGTGTCTTCTGGTCAGAAAAGGCTTTCTTCTGGCAACCCTTCCAAAGAGCCTGTGGTTGTGGAGGTGGCACTTGATGGTGCTTTTTGAAACCTGATGACCCCAAGATGCCACCAAGCCCTGCAATTCCTTCACAGTGACTCTTGGGAATTTTGTTGCTTCTCTCACCATCCTACTTAGTATCCTGGGGAGGGGGCAAAATGCAGTTGCGTCCTCAACCCTTAAGGTTTTCAACAGTTCCATGTCTTTGGAATTTTTTAATAATTGTCCTGACAGTGCTCAGTGGCATATCCAGTCGTTTGTGAATCTTTTTGTAGCCATTACCAGATTCATGAATGTCTATCAAGTTGACAGTTGTTCTTTTGTTATCAAGGTGCTTTATGACAAAGGGATTTTTTTTACACTCACTTTTATAAACTTATGATGGAGGAAGTGGTGCGATGACACAATATATTTCCTTAAAATGTCAATGCACTTATTTATGTAAAATTTCATTCCTGGTTGAAATTTAGTGAACATAATTTACAATAATCTTTATGCGTGCCATTGTGACACCTTGATTTGGAAGAATTAAATTTGTATTTACACTGAACAAAAATATAAACGCCCCATGTCAAATTTTTGAGTTTTTATTAACAAAAAACTGGAACCGGAATTCGTCTGTGAATAGCATTCTTCTCCAGCGTGACAAGGGCCATCGAACGTGTGCGTTTGCCCATGCGAGTCGGTTTCAACGCCAGACAGTGGTGAGATCCAGACCACGGTGAGGACGGTTCTCACAGGCGGTTACGGACTGTCTGTGGTGTGATGCGTCTGTTGTGCAGACCAACTGTCTTATCCGCTGTGCGTGTCGCTGATCTGAGCCGATCCCACAGGTGGACGAGCCGGATGTAGATATCTTGTGCTGGTGTGGTCACACGTGGCCGACGCGGATGAGGTCGATTTGCAGTACTGCCTGTCTGTCGGAAACGAACTCTCAAACGGCCTGTCGTCCGATAGTTAACATTCAGCTGCACAGCGACCGCTCTGGTGGACATCCCTGCATCCAGCATGCCAATGGCACGTTCCCGCATGACCTGAGACATCTGAGGCATGATGACTTTTGACAGAATTTGACATTTTGGGGTGGCCTTTTATTGTCCCCAGTATAAGGAGTGTCTGGGTACTGCTCATTCTGTCTGATGACCGTCTGGAAATGCCACACCCATGTACTGAGTGAAATCACTGCATCACTGAGCAAATGCTCACTGACAGAGAGATGGATTAAAAAATGGTACACAAATCAAGAGAAATATCCCTATTGTACAAGTAAAAGTCAGCATATGCTCACATGTGGCATCAATATTTGACATGGGGCGTTTATATTTTTGTTCAGTGTATATGATGAAATGGTTTTGATTGGTTCCACTGAAGATGGAAAGCATTTCTGAGAGGTTGGCATTTTGAGTTTCTCTCCACAATTTTACGATTAAAATATTTATTGTATTTGAAGTGCATTTCCTGTCAGGGGATGGTTGGATATACTGTAGTATATTATATCGTAGGGTTTTGGTATATTCTGTTAGGGTCAGGACTGTATTCTACTGTCAGGTATGGTGTAAATTTTTTGGTTGCGCTTGGTTTTATTCTATGGTAGGATGATATTCTATGTAAGGGTAAGATATGCATTGGTAGACTATTGTAAGCTGTTCCTGTAGGTCCTCTTCGGGTGATCAGAGAGAGCGGGGCAAGGCGACTCCAGCCCTGGCTGTGGAGGGGGACAGGCTGGGCAAACGTGTGAGGAAGAAGAGGAGACTGTACATGGATTCTGGTGATGAAGACGATGATGATGCCGAGGAGGAAGAGGTGACTATCAGTTCTACCCAGGGCATTGCCTGGTTTGGTATTCATGAGGACCGATATTATTGGAGTGAAACTTATTGTAATATAAATGGAAGTCTTCATAGTGGTGTGTGCAAGGAATGGTATCTGCAAAGAGTTTATTTTACCTTAGGGCTGGCTCATTAATTTAATTAATTTAATTGCCATTATATTAAGTGTAATAAGAATAACTGCTGGCCATGGGGCCAGCAGTCAAGCTCGCACCTTTTCTTTTTCATGAATCATACCTAATGCGGTCTTAAACAGCAACCATGTGAAATGCTTGTGGAAAAATCTGCACTGGTATCACTATATTTATCAGTGATGTGCTGAAAGGAGCCATGTTAAGTTCTGCAGAATCATCACTTTTTTATGTAAAATTATTCTCATATGATTCCCCTTCACTTTGTTTGATAACCATTCCAGACATTGATTCAAATTAGTACTTGAGGAAATCAGAGGACTAATTGATTTCTTTAGGTTGCATTCTTGTTTGGGTTGTAAATGTTAAATCTAAAGTACTATTGTGGATGGCTGCAAATTATGATTATTTCAATAATTGATTATTCTGTTGATTATTTCCCTCATCAATTCATAGTTTAGTCTATAAAACGTCAAGAAAACATGAAAAATGCTCATTACAATTTCCCAGAGCTGAGTGACATGTTCAAATTGCTTCTTTCATCCATCAACTGCCCAAAGCCCGACATCTCATGTACTATTCGAAATGAAGAAAAGCAGCACATCTTCGTGTATGAAACTGGAACCCTATTTTTTTTAAAGTACTCAAATGATTAATAGATTATTAAAATAGTGCTCATTTTTATTCAATGGACTTACTAATTAATCAACTAATCACTGCAGTTCCATTCTTATATTACTGAAGGAATCGGGTGTTGTGTGTGTCCAAAATGTAAAATGTGAAATATTATTGCATTACTGAAGGAAAGAGCAAAACTCTGCAAAGGGAGGAGAGCTGCTAAACTGGCTAGACTGGGTGAGTGGCACCTATGGCATCACTGCATGCTACACTACATTACATCATTGCTCCGTAACATTACGCTATCCTGTGTTGCACTACATTACATTGGCCTGTGCTGCATTACAGTGTTACAATAAATTGCGTTATGTTACAGTTTGTTTTAGAACCCTTCATTACACTATGTTCTTGTACATTAGCCTTTGCCATAGTATACTCCATTACCTTACACTCTGGTATACCACATTACATTACTTTCCAATGTACTCCATTACATTACTGTACACTGGGTTGCAATATGTTGCACCTGCCTTCCTCCTGGCAGTGACTGCCCCTCCCCCTAAGAAGAAGGCATGGAGCTGGTCTGCTTACTTAGAAGAGGAGCGAGCTATTGCCGCACCTGTCAAACTCTTCAGAGAGGTGAGCCAATCACAGCTCTCACTGTCCAGCTTACAGAGAGGAAGATGTTTTTATTCAAACTGATGCACAGTAAGTGCATAATACGGTGGGCTGCAAAATTACTGGCACCCCTGACTGGCAATGTGCAAACAATACAAAAAAATATAAACAATATAATCATAGAGAAATGGTGTGTACCAACATGTGTGAAATTCATAATAATTTGCGCCCTTCATTTAGTGCTTAGTGCAACAACCTCTGGCAAGGATAACAGCATGGAGTCTTTTCCTGTAATTTTTGACAAGGTTAAGGCATGCTTTTTGGGGGGATTTTGGACCATTCCTCTTAGTGGATCCTTTCAAGATCCCTTGCATTTTTGGGTTTGCATTTAACTGTCCTCTTCAACTCAGCCCACAGGTTTTCAATTGGATCGAGGTCTGGCGACTGAGATGGCCATTGCAGAACATTTGATTTTGTTGTCACAGAATCAGTTCTGTGTGGATCTTTAGGCATGCTTTGGGCCACTGTCTTGTTGGAAAGTCCACTTTCGGCCAAGTCCCAGTCTTCTGGCGGAGGCAACTGGATTGTCAGAAAATATCCTGATACTTGGTGGAATTCATTATGCCATTAATCTTAACCAGTGCCCCGGGAGCTCTAGAATTCAAACAGCCCCAAAACATGACTGACCTGTGGGTATGAGGTACTTCTTGTATGCATCTCTATTTCGATGCCAAACATGCCGATGCTGTGTCTGACCGGAATGTTTAATTTCGGTCTCATCTGACCAAAGCATCTTGTTCCAGTCAAAATTTATATGACATTTGGCAAACTTTAAGCGCTATCTTCTGTGTCTTCTGGTCAGAAAAGGCTTTCTTCTGGCAACCCCTCCAAAGAGCCTGTGGTTATGGAGGTGGCACTTGATGGTGCTTTTTGAAATCAGGTGACCCCAAGATGCCACCAAGGCCTGCAATTCTTTCACAGTGATTCTTTGGGATTTTGTTGCTTCTCTCACCATCCTCCTCAGTATCCTGGGGGGAGGGGGAAAAATACAGTTGCATCCTCTACTGTTAAGGTTTTCGACAGTTCCATGTCTTTGGAATTTTTTAATAATTGTCCTAACAGTGCTCAGTGGCATATTCAATTGTTTGTGAATGTTTTGCAGCCAGTACCAGATTCATGAAGATCTATGACCATGTGCCTTTTGAGTTGAAGGTTGTTTTGTTTTCTTCATGGTGTTGGATGACAGATGAATATTGCATGTGTTACCTCATTTCTATACCCTAGTGAAACAGTAAGTGATGTTATGGCTTAGTGTAGTTCCTTAACACTTTGATAAAACTTAAATAAGTGGAATGTAATACCTATTTTAATTTTGGTTGATGTTATTTGCAGTAATCTTTAAGGGTGCCGTTAATTGTGAAACCTTTATTTGTAGGTAATAAATTTTTTTAAATTAAATCAAAAAATAATTTTGGTTGGTTCCATTGGAACATTAATATTGTACAGTATTTCTCACATGTGGTTATTTAGAATTTCTCAAAAATATTTGTTTTCAAATTTTTTAAAGTATTATTTGTACATTGCCAGTCGTTGCCAGTAAATTTGGAGCCCACTGTATATTGTAGTTGAAATGGCGGCATCACAGATCAGACTTGACCTTTGTATAGAGCATTGATCAGTGTGTAATCATGCACAAGTGTGCAAACTTTACGGAAGGCATACGTCTGCTATTGCAGAATATTGCAAAAGACAGGTAAGCAAACAAACTTGGGATTATTACCTAACAGCAGTTGGATCAAGGCTAAAACTACAAAGCGAGAATGACATTGTTGCAAGTATTATCATACTGGGCAGAAAATGGATTTTATTTGGGGGGGAGGGGCAGGTTGGTGGGGGTGGTGGGGCTGCCCAGGATCTTCAGAGCGCTGGATGGTATGGTGAACCATGGTTTGAGGTCGAAGCCCAAGGAGGTGGTGCGCGCGTGCGGGGGGGGGTTGTGCCGGCTTGCACACAAAAAATATTTTAGAACTGAGGTTGAATTTGGTATGATTACCTGCAGTTTCAGTCAAGGAAAATACACTATTGTCCCTTGGAGGAAACTGCAGGATACCATATTAAAGTTCATCCCCAGCCCATGATATTCTTTGTCAAGCCTAGATTGGTCCACCCAGTTTGCATTTTTTTATGAAGGAGGCAGAAAGTATGGAATCATTCAGTACTTTTTGCCTCCTTTATAAAAAAGGCTGTGATGACTAATTGCTGTCCTGTGGATAGGCTGCAGTACAGTTCCCACTCAGGGCAGCATTCAGTGACGAAATTATACAGCAAAAATATATGCGTGGGAATGCATAGTGTGAAGCAACAAAGTCATGTTATATACCCACGTAACGGTAAGAAACTCTAAAAGCTCATGTTAACCATTTTTACCAAAACGAAACACAATTCCGATGTCGAGCTATAAAATGAGCTCATTGCAAAAACACGCAAACAGTGCTTGTGTTGAATATGCTATACCAAATCTCTAACTTCATTCAACCGCACAAATGATATGTGTGCAGGACTAGGAAAAGGGGTCACTTGGGTCATTTTATGAAATTTGAAATTTTCCAACAAAAAAAGTGATCCAAGTTTTTCACAACAAAGTCTTGTAAATTGTCAGTACAGTAGTTTGAAATTCTAGCTTTGAACAAACATTTTCGGTTAAATAGAACAGGTTGAACTTTGACCCCTTTAATCTCAATGGAAAAAAATCCCTAGTGACCCCTTTTCCTAGTCCTGCACACATATGATAAAAAAGCAGAGACTCAACAGATTCTAACCATTTAAGGATTATTGCTATACGACCAAAACTCACTGAATCTGCAGCTGACGAAGAGCAAAAACGAACTGCAATTCGTACGGACAAAACCATAAATAATCTTACCTGAGCGAGAATGGGCTGCTGGGCAGTTAGTCAATGACGATGAGGTCCATTGTAAGAAAGTTGAAGTGAATACTCAAGTGGTCATTGTCTCATTTTGTTGTGAAAGAGCTTATAAAAGTATAATCTTCATTAGTTGCTTGTTTTTCCACGTCTGAACACTGCCCAAAATCTTATAAAATTTAGTGCGGATAGAGACGGGGCCAATCCCTGTGGTAATAATGCGCATTTAAACAAGACCACAGTGGAATGGAGTTTCCGAGTGTCCATTTTCTTGCGTTATGAAAACTGCGGTTTTCTCCGACTCCAGCAGTATCCCATTGTGTACAGTGACTTTCAGCCTATATTATGAGGGATTTTTACCATTACATTTTTGACCATTAAAACGGGCAGTGCTCTGTGGTTGGGTTATTGTCTTGAATAGAAGAGATTGCATCCAACAAGCACGAACCGTCTCACCTTCGACAAATACATTTAGCTCTGAACTCTGGAAAATGAGATTGAACTAAGTTATGTTGAAGAGCAGAAAGTCAACTGGTCTGCTGACTTTTTTTTGCTACAGCGTAAATAGTGTGACTTCCCTGTCAAATAAAAATTGGTTATAAACATTTTATATTCCTATTAGGTTTCTAAACTGTATTTCCAAACTTCGTATATTTAAGCCTTCACCGAGAGCTATGTTTGCCTGTTCGGTACAGAGCTGTAGCATGGGTTTAGCAGTGGTCGTATTCACATATCCGAAGAACATAGGTGGCGCACACGTGCCCTATGTTGGGGAGTGCCACGGGTCCGGGCCGTTGTCATAGATACCTCAGATGTTAGGACGTTCAAGAGCCCCACACTACGCATGTTTGAGCGAAAAGTCTGCGCATGTCTGCGTGACTCTGGAAATAAGGCCCCTTGTCGGCGTGCTGCGCCACTGAGAAATTACCATTGAAATGAATGGGCAGCCATTTTTCATTCAGTATCCAGTTCTTCTAATACATCCATGGGGACAGCCCTAACGACTACTGTGCAATGATGCCAAAGAAATCGCAGGTTTGGAGCAATTTTAAAAATGCTGATGATGATTCTTGATGGCGCAATCATTATTTTATCTGTTTTAAGCCTGCTGCCTGCATGTATTTATGTTGAGAAAACTAATGCATTACATTCATTAATGATGACTTTCCATAGCTCATAAGATGGCACACAATAGCTTGGCTAATAAGTGACCCCATCCTGGGTGAATGTTCCGTTGAGTTCGACACAAAGATGTTTCCCATTATACTTGTAAACATGCTAAAATAAAGGATGGAATTCAGGGATAGTTTTGGATTACTTAATAGCATGCATAATTGTCATCCTTACAATATCACGTATATCATGTACATGTGTTTTCAATATAGCCTATCGGTGGTCTCTTTGTCACTTCCTAATTAATAATATCTTAATCATTGTTCACTTATGTATTGGTGTTGGTAGTGAAGTAAATTGTTTGATTGTTAATCAGGCAATCTTAAGCAGGAAAGGGTTAGATCCATTATTTGACTAAAAGTTTAGGGGCTCCAATATGATGGGACGCAACTGAAAATCCCGTAGCGCCTGCATTACCAGGATTTGGGGTTGAAAAGGTTAAAACAAATTAAGTAACAAGCATGATTGCTTCTAAAATAACATATATTCATAGTTTTCACATGACGTCACAGTTTAATGGAAACGCCCACCTGGAGGGCAAAAGAGATTCCTCCGCTTCCCTCCAGTCATTTTAACCATACTGCCAAGCCAAAATACCATTTATTTGTTGTTCAGTAGGATGCAGTGACTAATGAGGAGGAAAGCCTGGGATGTGCTTGTACAGAATCCCGTCCAGAAAAAAAATAAATAAATAAATAAAAAAACAGAGGAGGCAATCGCGGGTTTGTTGCTACCGTTACAGGGCTACTATTGAACGGCTGGCTGGCAATCGAAGACTAACAGCTGGCACAATCAATGTTTGTTAGTTGGCTAAAGAGCACTCACCTTTGCATTGAAAATGAAGATTTTTTCCCTTCACCTCCCAAACAACAGCATTATTGACCCATCTTGATTGAAAATGCATATAACTACAGTAGGACTCGCCTAAACCGTCCTCGTATAAAACGGAAACTCGCTCATACTGGACAACAGCTCAAGTCCCGATTTTCTGTTATGTTTTTCCATTAAATAAACATCGAATATACCGGATTTTATATAATGGATTTTCGCTTAAATCGGACAAAATATCCTGTCCCGTCACAATGCATTTCCATTAAAAAGCACTCGTATACCAGACAAGCTGGTTTCGGCTCGTATACCGGACCATGCACATACGCATTTGCAACAGAGCAACGACATGAAGTTCGGCTTTCCTACACTGTTATAAACTGACATAATTTAACTGTTAAATTAAAGCATTGTCTCCTTGTTATTTTAACTGTAAGTTGATTCCTGCGCACATTTAACCGTGGGTTACACTTAACATGGACGGAACTCTGTTATAAACTTACTGTTAAATTACAGTTAAAGTAACGGGGGAAAAAAAGGGTGCAAGTTTATAAAAGTGCATTTGCGGAAACAGAAATTGGCGCAGTTTCATTTACATACTTAAGTTCTTAGTGTTCTTCATTGATCCCTGTTGGAGCAACACGCAGTATCATCCTGTTATCCATTGAGTCAGGGCAAAGACGGACTAAATGAAGACAACAAGTAGGAACGCGCACTTCAGAATGAAGTTGTTCCGATCTTTATACACAAAGCATAGGCCACATATAAATTCATACATGTGTATAGCGGATATAATCTTTTACACGCATATAGCGGATAAAATCTATCTTGTGCGTATAACGGATTTTGTCAGTTTTATGCATATAGCAGATTTCGCTCAAAACGGACAAAATGAGCTGGTCCAATTGAATCCGTAATATGCTGGTTTTACTGTATCTGTACTTTAGTATGCATTAATCCTGGCAGCAGTTTTAAGGGAAAGACTATCCACAAGACAGCTAGCTATATAAAATGGGAAAATTGCTGAAGTGGAGCCAGGGTAACGCTAGGGACTTGGCTAACTGTTTTTAAATAGGCTTACTGTCGCAGGCACTGCACATGGATTACAAGTGCCTATAATGTGATGTTTCTTAACGTATTGTTCTTCTTTAGAAAGGTAATGTATATATCCGGGGGTTGAAACAAATAAAATAGAAAATGACAGAATTGCGAGGCTGCTCTATGGAATGTCAAATATTACCCGCTATAATGAAACAGTGATTTGCCCTCCAGGGGTACGCAGCAATCATGTGACTGAAAACTATGAATAGTCCTACATAACTGTGGAACTTATGGGGATAATATGTTGAAAAAATATAGGACAAATAACTATGATCAATAATCAGTTTTTTGTAACCGGTTTTGATTTATTTGCATTTGTATGTGGCAGCACCATTCATTCCCACAGAGCCAGAGTGATGCATTCCTGGGTCAGGATTAGACTTTAGTTAAATTTCTGTGTGTTTGTTTTGCAGCACCAGTCATTTCCGCAGAGTCGGAATGGCTTTAAGGTGGGAATGAAGCTGGAAGGGCTGGACCCAGCCCACCCCTCCCTATTCTGTGTGCTGAGTGTCGCTGAGGTGAGTTTTGTGGGGGTTGTTATCAATCGGGACTGGAAACTGAAAATGAAATGTCCGCATGCTGTTAAATCAGCTCACAATAATTTATTGTACAACAGGTTTGGCCGATGCCTTTGTCAGGTACAAAACAGTACCACTTTGGCCAAAACTGTTGTACAATAAATTATTGTGAGCTGATTTAACAGTGATTTATTTTGACATTTTATTTTCAGTTTTAACATACATGTTTGTCCTACAACTGTTGCAATACTTGAATGTGCGTGTAGCCACTTGGAACTGCATCAATCTGGACTGGTCCGGTCAGGCTTAGCCAAATGGAGTGGGGCTGTAGCATTTTGGGGTTTAGCTTTAGTGGGGCTGTACATAGTGGGTGCAGAGGGGGCGGAATGTTGAAGACTCATAGCGCTTGGGTAGTTGCTGATGTCTTGTGTGTGATCTTCTGTGACTAGGTGTCGTAAATATATTCACCCCGGCCTGTCACACACTGTGCTGCTGCAAGTGGGAGGTCTTCTCCATTGGGACAGTAACCCCGCTGCCTCCCCTTCCTTCAGGTCCAGGGGTACAGGGTGCGGTTGCACTTTGACGGGTACCCCGAGTGCTACGACTTTTGGCTGAACGCGGACTCTTGGGACATGAAGCCAGCGGGATGGTGTGAGAAGAATGGGCACAAGCTGCTGCCGCCCAAGGGTACTGACAAAAAAGGGGAAGGGGGGGTATTAGTTATGGGGGGATTTTATTAGGGTTACGTGGGGACTGGTCATGGGGTTATGTTTTCTTGAGTTACTCATGGAGATGGGTAACTTGGGTTCCTCGGGTAAGACTTGAGTGAGTAACAAGAAGAGAGGACGGCATTACCCCCTTTATCTTCATCCCAAGGGTAGCTGATTGGGATCTGGTTGATAATTGATTGTGGTCCTGTTTTTGGCCAGTGTTCCCATTTTCCTATCACTGAAGTGTACCTAACCCCAAAGATGGTAGCTATCTGACTGTACCCTGGTTGACAGTTGGTTGTGGCTTGGCTAATAGTTGATTTATTTTGATTTATTAAACTTAGTTGAAGACTAGTCTAGGCCTTAGAATGGTCTTTGAGTGACTGTTTAGGCTCATCCAGTTTAGTCTCTCTGTTATAAATATTAAGATTAATGAATTTATAATGTTTAGACTGACTTAATTTGTGGTAGGAAAGTTAGACATCTCTTCCCCTGGCTAAGTCTGTGGTGAAAGCTTTGTTGGTGTGGCAACAATCTATGAACACTCTCTAGAAGACACAAAGACATTCTGAATAAGAGATGTATGTATGCACTGTGATATCCCTTGCCTTCAAATAAAATCCACAGAGTTGAAACAGTAGTGTTTTAGACTTTCGGAGTAATGGAATCGCAGAATTAAGGACGGAGAGTAAAATAGTATGGCCTCCGCTTTCGTGGGGAACATAATTATCAAAATGCACAGGATTTGAGCTGCGCCTTGCTTTTTAGTCCATAAGTTTTCTGGTGCGGTGGTCATAAAAATGTAGAGTACAGACAGGGAGGACTCGCACTCAAGAAAACACAAGTCAAAAAAAAGGTCTAGTTTAAAAACAATTGTATTTTATATTTTTTTTTAAGAAGTTTTTCCAAGGCTTTTTATCTCACAATGTGCAAAAAGTGCAAAAAAGTGCAAAAAGTGCTGTGCAAACGTTTCAGTCCCTCAGACTATCCTCAGTGCAAATGAGTAGCAGCATGTAGAGTCAACCTTTTAACCAGTCCAAAACAGGTGCATGCAATCAGTGGCCAAAAGGCCTCATAGATCACATCTGATTAGGGATGTGAATCTCCACCACTGAGCCGATTCGATATGCATCTCGATACGCTGCCAGCGATACGATACATTAACGATACAGTGAAGCCCCTTACCGATACGATGCGATACGATTCACCCTTGTTCACGATTAGATGCGATTCGGTTCGATACGATTCAATTCAGCACTATGCAAATAATTTATAAGCCCACATTTGGTTTCTTAACTCACCAGCACAATTATTCTTTCCTCTCTCTTTCCTTGTCAGGGATGTATTCAATACTTGATTGTTTTCTATTACCCAAACCAATAAATTCAATAAAATAAAATAAAAGTGCAATTCAATATGGTACAGACAGAGGTAGACGCAATTTATTTTTTATTGAGGCACAAAAACGTAATTTCAAGATTAATCAATATTATAACAATATAAACTGCGCAAGCCGCATGCAGCTTGACGTTCGCTCCAGATGAGAGGGAGAAAACGCCTGTGATCTGTCGCTGTCTGACTGAACAGACTCATGGAAATTATATTTTACAATTCTTCATATTATAAACTAACGAAATTCGTTAAGGCAAGTAGTTTGGTGCTTTCATAGTCATGGTTTTGAGCTCAGATAGATTCCGTAATCTGCTCGCATTCAGACGCTGCGGGTGGCCGGCACGGTGTGTGCTGCGGTGTCAGACTGTCGGCTAAATAAAGTCAGCGATCACTCAAAGTTAAAAAGCAAAAACACATCCACTCACTGGGTGGGAGGTTTCAGATGGATTCAGGAGATTTTTCTTTATTCAGTGAGAGCCCCATTTCACTAAAGCCCGCTGCATCTCTGTCTGAAGTGTTTTGCATAAAATATGAATCCAGTGTTCTTGTAGTTTTGAGCTTTCACCTTGAGTTTTGTCTGAGATTTTAAATGTTGCAGTGAGCCGACGGTTGAGCGTCAGTCTTGCGCATTTGATCCCTCCCTCAGATAGCGCAGCGCGTCCTCATTATTAAATATTTTGAAGTAGGCTATTATGAAGTATTTCCACTCAGAGCTGATGTCAAAAATCGTGTTGTGTTAGTCTAATTCAGATTATAGACCCACAAGTTACTTAACTAACTGCGTTAACGGTCAGAAGTGTTTGAATTCAGGGCGTTTTGTGATTGTTAATCAATTAAGGCTGATATTAATCGCACTTGTATGTGTGGCCAATGCTGAATTTTTTTCTTGGCCACACTTACTCGCTGTGCCAGTTGATGACCATTCCAGTTTTTAGAAAGTTCCGCTTAAAATAGCCTACGTTTGGCCAAGAAAAAAATTTTACCTTTGGACACACTTATTTTAAGTGTGGGCATTGGAGCAATGTGCATCTTGGCCACACTTATAAGTGCGTCTAACGCGAATTTCGATCAATTTTTGTGCTTGGACGCATTTAAATAAGTGTGAATAGTCAGTTCGATTAAGTATTCTCTTCCCCTGCACGCATACACACACGGCTGTTCCGCCTGCGCACACACACAGCTGTTGAATATGTTTTAAGAAAGTAAAATAGGCCTACATATTTTCTAAATATATTCCATTATCTCATGAATATTTTTTAAATGTTTTTTTTCGGTTTTCGTTTTTCTATTTCCCGAGAAACGGAAATGGTTTGGAGGTCAAATCCGGGAATCCCGTTTCCCGGGATTAAACCCCCATTCAGGGCGCCTCGGAAACACCTGAGCGAGGGGAATAAAACTTGAAATAATCGTGTAAACCACATGTTTTACCGATACAGGGACGTTAGGAACGATACATTGCGAATCACCTGGCACTTGTGACCGATACACACTGAAGCTACCGATGCAGTCGCATCGCAAACGTTTGTATCGGACCACCGATACACACCGGTGAATCTCTCCATCCCTACATCTCATTCAAGGAAAATCACCACATAATTGGACAATTATAAGGTACACACAAAGCTCATTCGATGGACACAACACATTGGGCATAGTAATCAGACAACCAACAAGGTGCAATGAACCAATCGACTACATACATTGGTAAAAGTCACAGAAAGCAGGACATATCTAATTCCTCATTTAAGCCATTCGGATGAAGTGTTTTTAAATAAAAGATGTATCTACATTCACATTGCAATAAACATTTGTCTGCATTTCCACCACATCTTTTGGGAGTAAAAAGGTCAATGCCACAGAATTCTAAGTCCTTGATTGAATGATTGCCGTCTGCAAAATGTCTAGCAACAGCTGATTTGGGGTCAGCTCGACGGATGGAACTTTTATGTTCATTAATTCTAAATCTAAGCTGTCTTGTGGTCTTACCAACATATTGAATACCACATTTCCGACATGAAAGAAGTTAGACAACATTATTCGAGCTGCATGTAATAAGCTTTTTAATCTTATATTCTCTCTTTGTCACATAACTCATAAACATGTTGAACTTCTTTGCATCAGAACATACAGCACAATTGCGGCATGGGAAGAAACCTGTGGCATTGTCCAGACGCTCCTGACAGGTGGATGTCCTGTGTGTATCTGCATGTACCAATGTGTCACGAACATTTTTTGCTCTAGAGAAAGAGAACAGAGGGGGTGATTTAAAAATCTCTTTGCATACATCATCAATTAACAAAATATTCCAATGCTTTTTTACAACATTACATATGGAGTGGCCTAGTGGTGAGAAAGTGGTATTAAAAACACAAGAAAAAGATTTTTTACTCTTAGGTCCAGTTTTATGAAGTAGATAATTTCTTTTCTTACCCTGTGCTTTAACAAATGCTGTGTTCAAGACTTCATGGGGATACCCTCTTTGTAACAACTTAGTGAAACGTTTGTGGGCCTCAACCTGAAAGTCATCCTCCCTTGCACATATACGTCGTAACCTGAGGAACTGACTAAATGGCAAGCCTTTTTTAAGGGAGATAGGATGATAACTTTTATAGTGCAAGAGACTATTCCTATCAGTGGGTTTGGTAAAAAGTGTGGTGTAGATGTGTCCCCCATCGAAAATTACCCTCGTATCGAGGAAACTCACCTGGTGATGGTCAAATTTCAGACTAAACTCAATTGACTCCATGCAATTATTAAGATGTTGGAGGAAGGTTTGAAGATCACTACTAGAACCTCCCCTGATTAGAAAAACATCATCTATATATCTTTTCCAAAATACAATGGATGGTAAGAAAGGATTGTTATTGTACACATATTGAGATTCAAACCAACCCATAAATAGGTTCGCAAAGTCAGGGGCAAAACTTGCCCCCATTGCTGTTCCATGTGTCTGGAGATAAAAACTCTGACCATGGAGGAAGTAACATAACATAATTATCACAAAACCAACTGCTTTTTAGCTTACTGGCCCTATGGGCCGATAAGGTATTGTCATGGTGTGGCGTCCGTTGTCTGTCGTCCGTCGTCCGGAACATTTTTAGGTTGCTGGCCATAGGCCAGTAACCTATTGTCGTCACTTTGCGTCTGGCGGCGGCGTCGGCATCATCCGTTTAAAGCCGTATCTCAAAAACGGTCTGATGAATTTTTTTTTAAATTTGGGGATGTGATCAAATCGGTCATCAAGTTAATGCCCGAGCAAAATTTTTTTTGATTGAATCGTTCGTTTTAGACTTGGTGGCGTTTTATGTCGAAAAATGGCCATTTTTGGCACTGAGGTGCAATTTTCTCAAAAACTGTCTGATGAATTTTTTTTTTTTTTTTTTAATCGCAGCAATGGAATCAGTATCATGACCTGCTTCAATGGTGTAAACGGCGTTTTGATTGAATCGCTCTTTCATAGCACCACCTAGGCAACGTGTCTGGACTTCATCATTTTTCGGGGTGTTTTGTGCTATAACTCTCTTAATATAGCATTTAGAGCTTAGGTAGGTATGAGACACCACAGGTAATCAGGTATGCCAAACATTGTGAGTCAGTCACTTTTGACCTTGGGCCTCAAGGTCAAGGTCAAATGGCAAAAATGTGCTATAACTCTCTTAATATAGCATTTAGAGCTTAGGTATGTATGAGGCACCTATAGGGAATCAGGTATGCCGAACATTGTGAGTCAGTCACATTTGACCTTGGGCCTCAAGGTCAAGGCCAAATGGCAAAAATGTGCTTTAACTTGCTTAATATGACATTTAGAGCTTAGATATGTATGAGGCACCTAAAGGGAATCATGTATGCCAAACATTGTTGGTTGTTCGAATTTCACCTTGAGCCTCAAGGTGAAGGTCAAATGGCAAAAATGTGTTATAACAGCTTAATGTGGCATTTAGAGCTTAGGTATGTGTGAGGCACCTATAGGGAATCATGTAAGCCAAACATTCTCGGCAAGTTGAATATGACATTGGGCGTCAAGATCAAATGGCAAAAATGTGCTATAACTTGCTGAATATGGCAGTTAGAGCTCAGGTATGTTTGGGGCATCTACAGGAAACCATGTATGCTGAACATTCTTAGGCAGTCAGTCAAATTTGATGTTGGGCCTCAAGGTCAAGGTTATATGACAAAAATGGCCCATATTTGTTGAATATGGTTTGTAGAGCTTAGGTATGTATTGGGCACTAATAGCAAATCATGTATGCTGGTTGTTTTCGACATATTGGATTTAACCTTGGGCAACAAGGTCAAGGTAATGACAAAACGGCCTAAAATTCCTCTTATGTTGGCTTTAGATCTTCGGTATGTATTGGATACTAATGACAAATCATGTATGCTGATCAAACTCACCATATTGGATTTGACTTTGGTCTTCAAGGTCAAGGTCATGTGACAAAATCAATCTATTTATTTCCTCATTTAATAATGTCTTTAGAAATTAGGATGTATTAGGCACTAACCTATATATAATTCAGAGTGTTCCCAAGAAATGGAAGTAGCAGGTTAAATGAAAAAAGTAGCCAGTCAAGAGTTGCATGTGCGGTACACTGTCAGTCCGCCTCTAGGGGGGTCTGGGGCATGCCCCCCCATGCCCCCCCACCCCGGGAACATCTTTTTTCCAATGGTGCTCTTTAGTGCATTCTATTCGACCTTAGACAGCTTAATTAATCTATTTTTCAGTGGAAAGTTTCAGAATTTTCTAGTCAAATTGCACTTCTTTTTGCTATTTAAAGTTGAACACCCTTACATACATGCCACCATTTCATGCACAATACTAACTAGCACCACAAACACAAGTACATTAAAAACTAAGCAAGCATCAATCAACTCCAACACCACAGCAGTTATTTCTTTGAAGCATTTTTTCTATTAAATTACAATTTATTCCTTAACTCCCATCATTTGCCTGTCTTCTCCAGTCGTAAATACAAAATAATTAACATCTCTTTACAAATATATATTTATTTCAATATTTCAGTCATTTAAATGTCTGAGGGTTTTCTTTTGGCACGGAGTAATTAGCCATTTTCAACCATAACAAATATTGAGTCACTATGTTGACGGAAAATTATGGAATCACCATTTAATTGGCATTTATAAAAAATCAGAATACGCAAATGGGTCTGCAGTTAAAAGAGAGTGCTTGCTGACTTTCATAAGGTGTTGGACTTTCTTGGAATTGAGAGGCAGCATGGCACCAACAACAGAGGAAGCATGGCACCTACATAACCCTATAATGATGAAGAAACTTTAATGGTAAAAAAGATCTCCGATAGGTAACCCTGACATCATATACAATACACTTGATATTAATCAAAAAATTACAGCTCTCATTTCAGCATTTTTGCAGCAATGTAATTTATTTTAAGATGGCACTTCACTTATTTAATATATTTTCAGAAGAAAAAAGAAAACATTAAAATGTGAAACATATTGAGCATTTCGAATTATGAACATTGGTGCGAACAACGTCAGTTAAAGCCAAAGCCAAGCTAAATAAGTGCTGTCTCAAGGGCTACACGATTCAGAATATTTGAATGACAATTCACTTTTCATGTCCTCGTTCAAGGAAAATGCGTGATAACTTTTTGGTGAACTGAACAGAATGTTAGTGAAGAACAGTTTTACCAGTCACCATACTGCATAGTCTTCGCAATTGAGCGAATTAATGCATGGTTACGGATTAGATGTGATGAATGCATTAGCACACTCGCAGCCAGAATGTGACAATACTTATACCATACCAATTTACCAATGTTTCAACGCAGGTTTTCTTCGGGTCACCTTGAGTCGATTCAATGCCTTAAAAACTTATGTCGAAAATGCTGGTAATTGAATAGATTTGATTATCGCATAGTGGCAATGACTGTCATCGGGTTGAACGCTGGGGAATGTGGTAGTAGGCTACTACCGCTCTGTATGGATATATGGGCTACTGTAACAAAGCATATGGGCTGAACTCTGAGTGGAATTGCCTCATCAGTTCAGTTTATTGTGCTGAAATTACCTTTCTTTTCCAAGGACATCAGTAATGTCTACCCGCTATTCGCCTTCATCTTTTTGGGCGGCATCCCTACTAGCTTCCGCTCAACTTTCTAAAAGATTTCCAGGCAATACAACGAGAGCAGATGACGGAAGTTCTATTATTGGAGTTAGTATGACGCGCAATATCATTGGATCTTGAAGTTCTTTTTGAGTCAGCTTAATCACTGTGCGGCTTAATGTCTCAATACAGCGGCGAAGAGACAGTAAATCAGTCAACTGAAAAGCGTCTATCAAAAAAAAAAAACATCACAACTCCCCTTAAATTTTTTTAATTGTCAGGAAAGTAGCCGGCAGGGGAGGACTGAGTAGTTGGCGAAATCGCCGGCCGCTGGGGCTTGTGGAACCCCCTGTATAATTAGAATTTTTACAAGCATTGTAACCGCATGGTTGACCTTTTTTCACGATCAATTGCGGCAATAAAAACTGGTCAAAACCCATTTTTTGGATGTTTGTTCCTATAAGCATCATGGAATAGAAAGAGTAATACTAATTAGACCCACTCGGTGGCAGTGTTGTGTAAAAAAAAATCATTGTCTGAAAACAGAGCTAGAACCAGAAGTGAATTGAGAAGATAGCGCACTTCACAAATTGACAGCAGACGACAGTGAAAGTTCAGGTTAGAAAAAAATCTAATCGGTTTTCATCATGTAGAGTTCTTAAAGATTATATTTTTGCTAAAAGGCAGAAATGTTGCTGTCTGTCACTCATGAAAAAGTGTGACTGCTCAGTCGAGTTGCCCTATAATGGTAACTAAAACCCCTTTCTCACTGAGCTGCGTTGGCCCGCGGAAGTGTGCGGATGAAACAGTTCTCTTCTTTCGCAGAGAAGAATTGATTCAAGAACCGCGGAATTGATTCGCAGTGGTACAGGACCATTCCCCATCACCGCCCGAAATTCGAAAAAAATTAAAGAGGTTTAGTTTTTTTGCAGATGTCCAAGCTGGAGCTTTTTAATGCCAATATCGTGTAGACAACGTGTTGCTTTCGCAAGAATTTGTGTTGGCTTGCTGTTGAATCTGCGGACTGATGCTAGTTACTTTTCTCCTGTTGGAGCTGTAACTGCCGGCAGCCTTCAGGGCCCTTGGCACTCTAGTTTATCTTTTTTTTGGCCTGATGAATTTTCGTGTAAATTTGCAATAACATGCTACTAGACCATATCTCCAGACGTTTTTTTATGATTTTTGATTGAATCATTTTTACCTGAGGTCGAAACATGGCCATCGGGTATTGCGAAGACCTTGCGTCCGTCTGTCTGTCTGTCCATTTGCGTAGACAATAACTCCTTTCCTATTAATGTCAGGGTCATGAAATCCACAGGGACTGTTCTTGGGGCATATAGCTTGGACAAGTTCGAAGATGGGTAACCTTGACCTACTTTAAGGGGTCAAAAGGTCACATTCTTTGTAAACACTGTTTCCTTGATTACATCCACTATTTTTGTTGTAGCCGCGTAAAATTTACAGCGTGTATGTTCTAGATAATCATCTTGCAGAATATTAAAGGTGGATGACCTTCACCTGGTTAATGGGGTAAAAAAAGGTCACATTGTTTCTGAACAGTGTTACTTTCATTATGCCTTTGCACTACCATGACATTTTTTGGTGAAGCTATGTCAAATTCATAAGGTGTACTCACTGGATAATCAGGTTGGAGGACATGGAAGCTACATGGCCTTCACCTACTTTAAATACCTTCTAATAACAATTTGGTGTAGCAACATTATCAACCAAACTGTTCTGTCACCTTCAACATAACATCGAATTTTGATGACTGCGCATCATGTCAGACTTCATATTCTGAATGCCAAACGATGTAAAGTCCCAGCTGTCCTGTTCCACACTTTCCATATAACCTGCCAGGTCCTAGATGAAAGTGGGACAATTACCTCTGTCTTCCTTTTGACTCTTGAAACTTTTCTCAAACCCGAAAGTATTAAACACATTGTGTTACATAGGCATACATTAAAAAAACCTTTATATGTTGTAATTCCTTGTCTTATGCCCATACGGCTGAGGGCACTTTAGCATTGCGTTCTATGTTGTCCGTTTTATGGGCGCCTGAAATTTTGGCCCCAATGTTAAAGACAGGACTGAGAAATTTTAAAAAATTATTTCTCAAAAACTGCGTGATAAATTTTTTTCTAAATCAGGCAATCAACTTACCTTGGTACTGTCAATGTACAGTGCGAGCGCCATTTTGATTGAATTGATGGAAGTGGTCTATTGCAGGCGCTGTATTTTATGAATATGCAAGATGGCCTGTGGAGGCCAAATGGTTGCAGATAGAGATTAAGTTTGGATTATCGACATATAGGAAGTCATATATGACCTACATTTTGGTAATATTAAATTTGACCTCAGATGACTTTGAAAGGTCAAACTTGAGGTCAGGGAATATATTAACAATGTTAAAAGATATGACTTGAAATTTAAAAAAATTATCTCTCAAAAACTGATAACTTTTTTTCTAAATCTGGCAATCAACTCTCCTTGATACACTTTATGTACAGCGCGAGTGCCATTTTGATTGAATCGACAGAAGTGGGTCTAGTGGGGGCGCTGTACTTTAACATTGGGTGTCATGGAGAATGGGCCAAATTGCCTATGGTAGCTAAATGGTTTCAGATAGAGATTAAGTTTGTATTACAGACATATAGGAAGTTATATATGACCTATATTTTGGCTGTGTTAAAGTTGACCTCAGATGACCTTGAAAGGTCAAACTTGAGGTCAAGCAAAATATTATAATTTTCAAAGGCTTCTAGGCTTGAAAATATTGAAGATTGGGAACATATTTGCATTGAACACTTATATATGTCATGTATGAACTTTCATTTGGTGGCCTTGAACTTGACCTTCGGCGACCTTCGAAGGTCAAACTTCACATAGTGAAATTTAAATGACTTCTATCACCAAAACTGTTACAGATAGAGCTTAGGTTTGTATTGTGGGCATATAGGAAGTCATGTATGAAGTTTCATTTGGTGACATTCAACTTGATCTTCAGTGACCTTGAATGCCCAAACTTCACGATGAAATTTCAATGACTTACATCAGCAAAATGGCTACAGATAGTTTTGGTTTGCATTGGAGATGTATAGGAAGTCATACATGAACTTTCATTTAGTGGCCTTGAACTTGACCTTCGGTGACCTTCGAAGGTCAAACTACACATAGTGAAATTTCAATGACTTCTATCACCAAAACTATTACAGATAGAGGTTAGGTTTGTATTGTGGCCATATAGGAAGTCAGGTATGAAGTTTCATTGGGTGACCTTGAATTTGACCTTCAGTGACCTTTAACGACCAAACTATTGAGTGAAATTTCAATGACTTACATCAGCAAAATCGTTACAGATTGAGTATAGGTCTGTATTGGAGACGTATAAGAAGTCATGTATGAACTTTCATTTGATGACCTTCATATTGACCTTTGAAGGTCAAACTTGACCAAGAGAAAATCCAATGACTTCTGTCACTGAAAAGGTCACAGATGGAACCTAGGTTTGTGTTACTGACATAGGAAGTCACAAATGAACTTTCATTTGGTGACATTCAACTTGACTGTTCGTGACATTTTAAGGTCAAACTTGACATAATACTATTACAATGACTTGTATTGCCAAAACGGTCACAGATGGAGTCTAGGTTTGTATTAGAGACATATAGGAAGTCATGTATGAACTTTCATTTAGTGACCTTCGTATTGACCTTCTAAGGTCAAATGTGACCAAGTGAAAATTCAATGACTTGTCTCACTAAAATGGTCACAGATGGAGCCTAGGGTTGTGTTACTGACATCTGGGAAGTCACATATGAACTTTCATTTGGTGACATTCAACTTGACTGTCAGTGACCTTTGAGGGTCAATCTCGACAGTGAAATTACAACCCCAATTCTGGAATAGTTGGGACAAAGTGTAAATTGTGAATAAAATCAAAACACAATAACTTTCAAATCACACCAGCCAGTATTTTATTCACAATAGAACAGAGATAACGTAGCAAATGTTGAAACTGAGTATATTAACAATTTTGTCCACAAAACGAGCTCATTTCAAATTTGATGGCTGCTACATGTCTCAAAAAAGTTTGGGCAGGGGCCTGTCTACCATGGTGTAGCATGCCCTCTTCTTTTTCACACAGAGTGGAGGCGTCGGGGCATTGAGGAGACAAGTTTCTTGAGTTTAGCCATTGGAATTTGATCCCAGTCTTGTTTTTTAATACAGCCTTCCAGCTGCTGGAGAGTTTTGGGTCTCCTTTGATGGAATTTTTGTTTCATTATGCGCCAAATGTTCTCAATTGGTGAAAGATCAGGACTGCAGGCAGGCCAGTTCAGCACACGGACTCTTGTTGTAACAGCTGCAGTATGTGGTTTTTTATTGTCCTGCTGAAATACAAAAGGCCTTCCCTGGAATAGATGTCGTCTGGAGGGGAGCATATGTTGCTCTAAAACCTTCATATACCTTCCAGCATTCATGGTGCTTTTTAAAACATGCAAGTGTCCCACACCATATGCACTAATGCATCCCCATACCATCAGAGATGCTGGCTTTTGACCTGAACGCTGATAACAGGACGGGTGGTCTTTCTCCTATTTAGCCCGGAGGACATTACGCCCATGCTTTCCAACAAGAACGTCAAATTTGGACTCATCTGACCACAGGACACTTTGCCACTTTGCTACAGTCCATTTTAAATGAGCCTTGGCCCACAGAATACAGCGGCGCTTCCGGATCATGCTCAACAATGGCTTCCTTTTTGCATGACAGAATCATGCTGGTGAGTGATGCAGTGGCGTCTGAGGGCCCGAAGATCACAGGCATCCAGTAAAGGTCTTTGGCCTTGTCCCTTACGCACAGAGATTTTTCCAGTTTCTCTGAATCTTTTGATGATGTTATGCATTTTGGTGATGAGCCCTTCAAAGCCTTTGCAATTTGACGTTGAGGAACATTGTTTTTAAAGTATTCAACAATTTTTTTACGCAGGCGTTCACGGGTTGGAGTGCCTCTGGCTATCTTTACTTCTGAGAGAGTCAGCTTCTCTAAGACATCCCTTTTAGAGCCAATCATGTTGCACACCTGATGCCAGTTAACTTCCTTACCTGCTAAATGTTCTTTAAGCTGATTCTCTTATATATTAATAGCTTTTTCAGCCCTTTTTTGTCTGAGTCCCAACTTTTTTGAGACCTGTTGCAGCCAGAAAATTTGAAATAAGCTCATTTTGTGAATAAAAATGTAAAATGTCTCAGTTTCAACATTTGAAATGTTATCTATGTTTATTTTAAATAACATATTGGCTCATGTGATCTGAAAGTCATTGCATTTTGATTTTATTCACAATTTACACTTCGTCCGAACTATTTCGGAATTAAGGTTATTCAATGACTTGTATCACCAATATGGTCACAGATTGAGCCTAGGTTTGGATAGAGACATTTAGAAAGTCATATATGAAGTCCATTTGCTGGCCACAACTTAACATTCTGAGACCTTTAAAGTTCACGATTGACCTATTGAATACATATTGAAATATTTCAATAACTTGTATCACCAAAACTGCTTCAGAGTTTAGGATTGTGTTTGTATTACAGAAGGTCTTATAAATGTATGTGATCTTTTATTTAGTCACCTTGACATTGATTTTCATTGATTCAAATGTCAAACTTCACATGAAATTTTCATAACTTTTATCATCGCTATAAGACTGCTTGCCGGTAAGCTACAGGACCCTTGGTCCTATTTTTGGAAATTTCAGGGGGCAAAACTAAAATGGAATTTAAATTGATCTAGGTCTTGTGTGTGCCGCAATTCTGTGTTACACATGTCAAAATAAATATATGAAATTAGCATTTTAAAAAAGGCAGTGATTGGGGCGCCCCGGTGGCTCATCGGTCTAAGCGCGCGTACCATAAAGGCTGTGTCCTTGCCGCAGCGACCTGGGTTCGATTCCAGCTCAGGTCATTTGCTGCATGTCTTCCCTCATTCTTCTCCCCAACCTTCCTGTCTCTCTACGCTGTACAACTGTCAAATAAAGGAAAAATTCCCAAAAAAATAATCTTTAAAAAAAAAAAAAAAGGCAGTGATGTAACTACAACCCCAATTCCGAAATAGTTGGGACAAAGTGTAAATTGTGAATAAAATCAAAACGCAATGACTTTCAAATCACACCAGCCAGTATTTTATTCACAATAGAACAGAGATAACATAGCAAATGTTGAAACTGAGAAATTTTACAATTTTATCCACAAAATGAGCTCATTTCAAATTTGATGGCTGCTACAGGTCTCAAAAAAGGTGGGACAGGGGCCAGTTACCATGGTGTAGCATCCCCTCTTCTTTTTCACACAGAGTGGAGGCGTCGGGGCATTGAGGAGACGGGTTTCTTGAGTTTAGCCATTGGAATTTGATCCCACTCGTTTAATACAGGCTTCCAGCTGCTGGAGAGTTTTGGGTCTCCTTTGACGGACTTTACGTTTAATTATGCGCCAAATGTTCTCAATCGGTGAAAGATCAGGACTGCAGGCAGGCCAGTTCAGCACACGGACTCTCTTACTACGAAGCCATGCTGTTGTAATAGCTGCAGTACGTGGTTTTGCATTGTCCTGCTGAAATACACCAGGCCTTCCCTGGAATAGATGTCATCTGGAGTGGAGCAGATGTTGCTCTAAAACCTTTATATACCTTTCAGCATTCATGGTGCTTTTTAAAACATGCAAGTGTCCCACACCATATGTCACTATTGCATCCCCATACCATCAGAGATGCTGGCTTTTGAACTGAACGCGGATAACAGGAGGGGTGGTCTTTCTCCTCTTTAGCCCGGAGGACACGACGCCCATGATTTCCAACAAGAATGTGAAATTTGAACTTGTCTGACCACTGGACACTTTGCCACTCTGCCCACAGAACACGACGGCGCTTCTGGATCATGCTCAACAATGGCTTCCTTTTTGCATGACAGAGTTTTAGGTGGCATCTGTGGATGGCACGGCGGACTCTGTTTACAGACAGTGGTTTTTTGAAGTATTCCTGTGTCCATTTAGTAATGCCAATGACAGAATCATGCCGGTGAATGATGCAGTGGCGTCTGAGGGCCCCAAGATCATGGGTATCCAGTAAACGTCTTCGGCCTTGTCCGTTACGCACAGAGATTTTTCCAGTTTTTCTGAATCTTTTGATGGTGTAATGCACTGTCGATGATGAGACCTTCAAAGCCTTTGCAATTTGACGTTGAGGAACATTGTTTTTAAAGTATTCCACAATTTTTTTACGCAAGCCTTCACTGGTTGGAGAGCTTCTGGCCATCTTTACTTCTGAGAGACTCAGCCTCTCTAAGATATTCCTTTTATAGCCAATCATGTTACACACCTGATGCCAGTTAACTTCCTTACTTGCTAAATGTTCTTTCAGCTGATTCTCTTATATATTAATTGCTTTTTTTTGTCCTTTTTTGTCTGTGTCCCAACTTTTTTGTGACCTGTTGCAGCCAGAAAATTTGAAATAAGCTCATTTTTTGGATAAAAATGTAAAATGTCTCAGTTTTCTCATGTCTCAGCATACTTATCTTCTGTTTCTTTGCAGTTGCACACTTTTTTCTGTTTTATTCCTCCAGCAGACGTATGCTTTCAGTAGGTGTAAAATGTATCGATCCTTAGCCGCTTAGTGTAGCTGTTCCAACATCTTTTATCTGAAATGTATTATTTCACCCATAATGAATTCCTCCGCAGGCTATCTAAGCCAGTCTTACGTCAGTAACTCATAGAGAAGCCTCATGCAGTTGGTAATTTTATGTTTATTGCAAGGCTGAATTGGTTATATTTATATCTGAGTCTAGGTCTGTTTTTATGCAGCTGGTCTCTGGTCTAGTCAGAAAATGGTGTATGGCCCTGTCATTGCTTGTTTGTATGTTCCAGGATGCCGGGAGGGTGAATTCAGCTGGAGCACATATGTGAAGAACTGCCGTAGCCAGATTGCCCCCAAACACCTCTTCAAGAGCCTCAACACTGTGAGTGCGCGGCACAGTGGTGCAGAGGGAAGCACTATTTGCCTTAAAGCCAGGTTTTGGGAGTTCTGTCATGCTGTTGGTGTGTAAATGGCTTGAGTGTTAGTTTGTAAATAGGTGGAGTGATGCTCTGTAAATAGGCAGTGTTAGGGTGTAAAGGGGAGGAGTGTTAGTGTTAAAATGGGCAAAGTGATGGTGCAATGTTAGAAATAAGGAAAAAAAATTAGCAAATCTGGTTGTCCTCAAGAATTTTCAGTTGTCCTGTGTACGTCATTGGCATTAAAAAAAAATAATATACAGTGCTTAACAAATTTATTAGACCACCTGTCATAAAAATGAGAAAACACAAATATTTTGGAAATTTGTCAAAAACTTGTTTAAAACTAAAAACTATATCGTGATTTCTTAGGCAAAAGACAAACTGGAACAACTCAATCGTCCTTATTCATGCATAAAACCAAAAAAACTTAATATTTTGTTTGGCCTTTTTTGACCTCGATTACAGCTTGCATTCTTGCATCCAAGCACTAAAACAAATTTTTTTGTTCAGGAATGCAAGTAAATAGCTGTTATTTGGTATCTTTCTCAAAAAATAATAATGTGCTCAAACTATTTTTTCTGTTTTTTTTGTAAAACAGTACATTCAAAAATTCATGGATAACAACAAAAATTATATTTTAGCATCAAAAATATAATTTTAATTAAAGAGCTTGCGCGTACTGGTGGATTAACCATTACAGAGACATAAAAAATTATTTTGGCAATTACCAATACTGTTAATTTAGGGCAGCTGTGTCACAAACCTTACATTGGATGGTGGTCTAATTAATTTGTTAAGCACTACATAATATATGTATAAAATCTCATATTCATATATATATATATATTATATATATATATATATGCTTTTATACTCAGGTATTCATCCTTAAAGAGGTGGTGCATAAGGTATTTGTAATAACAAACATTGAGCTGTTTGTGAATCAATTTTTTTGATAGCCTTCATAAAGACAAAAAAAAATTGATTTCTATTGCTTTTCCAGTGAGGCATGAGAGGTGGTGAAATAAGCTGAAGGGGCGTGTGAGTATTGTAATCTATGTGAGCAACACATGAGTGCACACGGCCCTTCAGTAAAACCAAACTTTTTGCCCATTTGTGATGTGTACATGGCTGCCCTTGACATGGTCGGTTTGACAGTCCCTGTTTTCCACTTCAGACAGAAACAGGGAAAAAAAGTGCCAAAAATTACACAGAGGCAGGTTCCCACAGTCAAAAGTGAAGAGTTCCTTCCTATTGATGGGCAAAAAATGGGTTTTTTGGCATGTGCACACGCTTTTGCTCTCAGATGGCGCCAAATGGTGGTCGTCATTTCACTGTCAATCGTTCACCCCATCTCATGATCAGTTTTGGTTGTTGTCCGAATCTGTCACATACAGGCTGTAACCAGATGTGGCGCTCTTCAGCTGCCATCGCCACCATGGCTGCCCTAAGTGGGGCCACATCAGTGACAGTGCCTGTGTTCCATTCTCGGATAGACAGCTGACTGATTGTTGAACGGTGACAGTGCAAATGACGACCACCTCTCGGGGCGCTGAGATCTGCCCGTAACATGCCAAAGGCTTTTTTTCTCTCCTGTGTCACAAGCCTTTCCATTTTCTTGATGCAGTTGCATTTTTCATTTTTTTGTTGGCTTTATGTAGGCTATTGACCACCAAAAAGAACAAGTCAAATGTCACTGAACACATCGCTAACAGCTCAATGTTTGCTATTACTGAAGTGCAAAAAATTACACGTGAGCGCGCCAGATTACAATAGTCACACGCTTTTTCTTTTTTATTTCCTCTCGTGCCTCACTGGAAAAGCAATAAAAATCAATCGATTCTTCAATTTGCCGCAAATACAGTACATACCTCACCTGTGCATTTTTAATGGCGCTGACTGCATATATATATATATATATATATATATAATATCAGTGGCGGCTGGTGAACTGGCAATAAGGGAGGCTCAAAACAATCCCATAAAATTAATGACTGGTCACGACCTGTTTTCAATCATTCACTCAAATTACCATTACATTATATATATATATATATCAATCACAATTATTGAAAAAATAACCTTTACAATTTATTTAACCATCACTGTATAAAAAAACTAAAAAAAAAAAAAAAAAAAAAAACCACACTGACCTATGGGACTACAGCAGGCAATTTGAGAGGAAAAATGAAGTTGAATAACACTAAATAATGCTTATATTTGTCATACAGGCGATATTATAACAATGTGATCAAATATAAAACTATAAATTCTCCTATCGAGCTACTCAACTGTTAACCAAAACCACTCTCCTTCAACTCAATAGCTGGGTTCATTTGCTTGTTGTTTCTTTAATATTTCTGAACCACCGCTTCCATCACAATCTCAGGCAAAGACAGGTCTCATGATTTCCCTTTCTGATCGGACTCGACATTAGCTTGCTATATGGCTAGCAAGAACAGAGCCCACCTATTTGACATGACTTGGGGCGGGTGAGGGGAGAAGAAGGCTGCTAGTACTGGAAACACTATCGCCCAAAACGCAACCTAAAGATTCCTGCTTCTCAGTGGTGTTAGATTACCTAATATAAATGAATATTCATGGAATTTGAAATGCGTGAAGCTGTACAATTTCAGATAAGTTACCTCTTGGTGACAAAGAGCAGTGAAGTTTCGTGCCAGAAGATCGCAAAGCGCAACACTTTGGTGCAGTTCTGCAATGATTTTTTTTCACTTTACTGCAGTAATTTCAATTAAAGCCCATGGTGCAAGTTGAATACCCCTGCGAATGAACGTGCAGATAAACATTGTAGGAACTCTATTTGCTGAAAGAAATTAATCAGATATGTGCATTAAAAGAGTTTTTGAATTAAATTGTGAGTAAAATGACTTCCGCGTCTCAAAAACGCTCCGACCGGACGTGACGTAACGACAGGTAAACATCTCTGCTGAAGTGAAGTTCGCAATGGAATCAGACAGTGACTGCGTTCACATGCACACCATATTCCTTTATTAATCAGAATATGAGAATATTCCGATTGCGTACCTGTCATGTAAACGCGTGCAATAACCCGATTAAGGTCATTTTCCGATTCAAAATATTCCGAATAAGACCCCTGGCATATGCCTGTTTTAATCGGAATATTGGCTCATGTATACACCTTAATCGGAAAATTCCCCCAAACAGAATATTCAACTACTTCTGCGCCTGTTCAATTCGCAAGGAATTAGCCTTCTTGGAGGGAAGAGGAGACGACTGCGTGCATTCAGATAATGAAAGACATGAATATATTGGAATATATCGATGGGCGAAAGCACCGTAACAACCATATCTTTAATGTGCGAAAAGTGGTGAGAGGCTGGTTTTGTGTTAACTGCCAACCAAGTTAGGCATCTCTGGAAAACTCTGAAGGCGGCATATTCCAAAGTGAAAAAAATACAGGCAGTGGCTATTTTTACAACAATCGTAATCTTACTCCAATTTGCTATTCTTACAAGCTTCCGTATGTTCATGCACAATGTTCTATGCTTGTACCACGGCATTAACTATTATGTATCAGCTGACGTTAGCTAGCGGGACGGTTGTAACATTACTTATGTTTTCTAGCTAGTTGCTTAACTTGGCTAACGGGTTAGGTAGTTATGAGAGTGTAATTTTAGGTTCAACGTTTGCTCCCTAATATTTGGGGAACTGTCAGGTCGTCACTCTCCACAATCTATAGTCAGTAGTGATTTGTGTCGTGTTGAAGAGCTGATAGATGCACAAACTTTGTCCTTGCAAGAAATTCTAGAGAACAAATTGGTTAATGAGTTAGATGGCAAGCTGGCAAAGTTAGCTGGCTAATAACTAACCCTACCGAACTTGAGTAGAGGACATCCTGACCGTAACTTAAAGTAAGTAAGCAGGCTAGCCGGTCTAGTAATGTGAACCACAAGGCACGCAGCGAAAGCGGGATGTTTTCAACCTAGTTGAGAAGCATTTTTTTCCGAGGCTGAATTTCCTATTGTGCATGTGGATACGGAAGCTCGTAAGAATAGCAAATTACAGTATGCTCACGACTGGCGTAAAAATTGCTAGGCTACTGAAAAAAAACAAAACAATACCAGCGGCCTTAATCCAGCCAGTTTCATTTATTTCGCGGTCATGGATGAAATTCTGGGACAGAGACCGCAATGGCCAAGAGAGTGGAGTCGATGTCTGCTTTGAAGCTCTAACTGAAGGCAACCAAAGCCATGAGGATTACTTTCGGGCGTTATATTTGCTGAAAACCCAATGTTGAGATTGGACCAAAGTGGTGGATATGCTAATGAACATGTAAACGGAATATTCCTATCGCTCAGCGCATGTAAACAGCTTATTCGGAATATTACCTTAACCCGAATATGGACCTTAATCGGAATATGGCGTGCATGTAAATGCAGTCAGTGAAGAGGTGAATGTCAATTCATATGATAGGTCACTGCCTTATAATTATGAGCCACTGAGGCGAGAGAGGGGACAGGCAGAAGTAAGGGGAAGGGTCAATGAACAGAGGAGAGAGATAGAGCTGTGGTGTGAGGAGAATCGGTGGAGGTGCCTTGGTGAGTGACCAAGGGCTAGCCAATGGTGGCTAACGTTGTCTCCATGTTTATCGCATTGCAGTATCTTTAATAAGTGTTCTTTAGCAATATTGCTGTCGACTTTGTTGTTTTTCAAGCATGTAGATTGTCACCATTTAAGCCAGCAACATTGCGTCTTAAAATGTTTACTTTAGATCTCATACTTTTAACGAATGCTGTAGGCTATAGGATAGGCTAGCTTACGTCTGTGACGGTCGGCTAGTCCATGTAGAAAAGCGATACTAATGCAGTTCCGCACACCGTAGTTTATCGTGAAATTTTGTTGAAACTGCTGGTGGATTTTTAATCTGTGTTCCGGTTCAGACGGGAACATGCTGTTTATGTAGTCATTGTTTCAAGGATATTTTATTGTCACATGCACAGAGATACTGGGTGTAAGGCATGCAGAGAAATTGCATCTAATTGACAGCCGACATTGTGGGCAAATCGGAGTGGGGTATCTTTAACAGTGCATATTTACTTTTTGGAAATAAGTAGTCTGTAGATCGCCGGATCACGACAGGCTCTCTCTTCTCTTACCTCCACTCAGACTACAAAAACCCACAGTGAGAACCTGGGCAGAGGCGCCAATGTTTGCCTGTCGTTACGTCATATGACGCGTTCTCCGGGAAAGGGGCGTTTTTTGGGAGCCTATCTAAGAATTGGTACACTTTCTTCTCAATTTCTTCCCGTGGGTCTTGTAAAACATACTTATTTTTTGTATTTCTTTTTAAATTGACATTTTCATACAAGATTATGTGTAAATTCAGTTATAAAATCAACTTGCAAGTTGCTCTTTAAACCCTTAATAGGCATACAATACGTTAACGTTTATAATACGAGCACATAAAATTTACCACGAAGGAAGATGCTTATCGTTACATATTCGAATCTAAATCACCTTAGGTTGTTTACGATTACATGCTGCTCGTTTGAGCCTAGAGTTTTTGTTTACTGGATCGCCAAAGCCTGAAAAAGTGCGCTGTCTATTTCTAGGTCGTTGTTTGCCGCAGTACGATATAAAACAGGCTTGTATTCTCGCCTGTGGGTCATTCCATCTCAACTGGACCTGTGTCTGAACTTGACACCCTCAAAAAAATCTGGCCAAAATATATGTTGTAGTTCATGACATTAAATTCATGCATGCCAAAATCTAGACCTCTAGGTCAATTAACCCCTGAGATACAGCCTTCACAGTGTACAGCAACCTTACAAGTTCCCGCATTCACTGAATTTTCAATGGTTTTCAGTGGTTGATTTTGAATCTTTCCTAAAAAGGTAATACTCTCCTGAATGGTGATTGTAGCAGAACTGTTTACATAGATTTCAAATCTGGCATCATTTTTGGGCTAGGGTTTACCTGTAATTCACTAGAGCCATCCCAAATCCGGAAAAAATTCATGGTGCTGAAATTTGTCAGGATTTTGGACCGCCCTAGGACTACAGCTTACAACTTTAGAATGTTGTACTTTGGCATATTTAACCACAAAATGTGTAACTATTACATGTACTGTGGTGGTTTTAAAGGGGTCTCAAATCCATTCCGCGGTATTATTTTACCAAATGGCAACCCTGGCTTCTTCCCCAAGCAATGGAGCAAATATTCTGAAACTTGGTCCATTACAATATTTGGACTGTCTGCTTCAACATTTCCAAGTATGATTGTGTGGACTTCATTCTAAGTATTCTAAATTCACTGCTGAATATGGTGTGTTTTGGGGGTTTGTAGGGAGGATATTTGATGAATCAGTGCTGCACTATTTTGTTGTTTGTTTCTAATATTTTTCAAGACCGCAAAGGGGTCATAAATGGTGATCCCAGAAGAACTTTTTGTGTAGATTGCAAATTTCCCATCTGAAATTGCCCTCCGATAATATTCATAAGACGACTCTTATCCCAAATCTGATGGGAACCTTTGAATCAACCTTAGAATTACTTGGATCTGTCAAAATGTTAAAGGTGATATAGAATGGTTGAATGGGGTATTTAGCCTTGTTCTGTGATGTGACAACAATCGTATAGACAACAAAATTTTTGGTTGGGTCTGTAATGCCTCAGAGGCTTCCTAAAAACCTCTCTCAAAAAGCTGTGTTAGGGTGGGGGATTTTGAACGTGTTGTTTTGCACCTATTTGGCAACCTTTCGGGCTTAACTGGCAACCTCACTATGAAATGCAAGCACTTTATGCTGAGTGGCTGGCTTTGCTGCCACTCAAAAGAATGTAACGTCGCCCAGAGCGGTAGGGAAAATGGAAAACACTCGCCAGCTTCGGAACACGGATAGACCAACTTTATGTAGCTATGGCATATTCAGAGATTCAGCCTTATGTGTTTGAGCCCGAATCGGATGCGGACACTGAATTGGAGGAAGAAACAGTCTAGCAAAGGCTGGATTTAAACTTTCCTGAATGGTAAGTATTTTTGAATGTTTTTTTTTTCAAATGTAATGTCTCTGAGACCGCTAGATAGGCTACTTCAGAGCTGCCAAGGCTTACACATTCGGAGTGAGTCTCTCGCATTGACGTTCCTGTGCCGTAGTCAGCAAGTATTCAATCAAAGCGTGCTGAAGAAATTCATTTGCAGAATTTAAGTCCTTGTGCAATAAGTTAATCCGTTTCACGTGCATTACGGTGGATTTCCCCACTAGTGACACCGAAATCGATTATGACTCTGGAATTCTCACGCTTGTCTTTACTGAGGGATTGGAAGCAATGGAATTGCATAAAGACGTGTATGCAAATTATTTTGAAGGGGAGGAAACGGAATGAGAGTGGGGGGGCAGTGAAATACATGTGACATCGTATGTATCCGTTGCTCAGATTGGCCTGTTTTCTGGCGGTCATTTTTAAAAGAGGAATTTCTATGAAATGGAGATGTTCAGAATGTCTAGCACTTTTCCTGTGTTCTTGAATGCGGGTAGACTACCATTATTCAAAATAGACAATGCAAAAACGGTTTCTCATTCTATGTCACCTTTAAACCTTATGCCATTACTTGCAATACCTCATTATCAACACAATAGGGATGTGGGGCTTTCATTCCCTGTGGCAGGCACTGTTATTTCTTGCATAATGTGAAGTCAGAGGGTAAATAAATGAAATGCCACTGATTAAGACAAGTTAACAGTTTAATAGGATGGGACTGCAGTTGGGGTTGCAATGAAAACCTGCATACACAGTGGTCCCCCAGGACTGAGTTTGAGAACCACTAGTCTAGACAACCGGCCAACCGCTTATTTCGAACACTGTTAGTGTGTAAATGGGCGTAGTGTTAGTGTGTGTAAATGGGTGAAGTGTTGGTATGTAAATCAGCGGAGGGTTAGTTTGTAAATGGGTAAAGTGTTAGTGTGTAAGTCAGCTGAGTGTTAATGTGTAAATGGGTAAATTGTTGGTGTGTAAGTGCGCGGAGTGTTAATGTGTACATGGGTAAAGTGTTAGTGTGTAAATGTGCGGAGTGGTGGTGTGTAAATGGGTGAAGTGTTGGTGTGTCAATGGTCAGCTTTGAAGCGCTCTTTTTATACCCCAGTCTGTGACACCATCTGGGTTTCGGGTGGGAATGAAGTTGGAGGCGGTGGACAGGAAGAACCCTTCACTCATCTGTGTGGCGACTATCGCTGCTGTCGTCGACAGCCGGCTGCTCATCCACTTTGACAATTGGGATGACTCTTATGACTACTGGTGAGAATGAACAAGCTAAATTGGAACAACTTGTGCAACTGCTGGTGACAGTTGTGGATGGTTTATATGCTTGATTGGTCCTAATCGATTTTGTGTTTTTGGACGGTAGGTGTGATGCCAGCAGCCCTTATATTCATCCTGTGGGGTACTGTGAAGAAGCAGAGTTAACCCTTACAACTCCAGCTGGTGAGCAGCAGCTCGTCAATGTCTCCTTGTGTCTGCTTTTCTATGGGCATGTGTTTGCCTGATTGCATCTGCTAATGTGTATGCGTACATGTTCATGTGCATGTGTGTGTGCTGGCATGTATACTTGCTAGGGATGTTCGTTTAAAGGTGCAAACGTCTGCAAGAGGCTAAATGTTGAACCCCCTTACGCAGAAGCCAAATCTGGCTATTTATGTGTTACCTTATTTAAGGTTTTATAATTCAAGATAGCAGCTTCACAGAGAGGAAGGGAATGGCCCAACTGAGTCAACACATTTGAATCATTTAGAATTCCATCATACTTCAGTTAATTTCCATGATTTTGGTCGAGAAAAAGGGCCGCAAACACAAAAAATCTTGATGAAAATTCAGCACTGAAGTTATATTAAAATAATAATAATAATAATAATAATACTGAGAATTGAAAGATGGCTGGGGGTTAAAACTATACATTTCTGGGATCATAAACTCCTTGACCACAAGTATAGTTTATCTGAGCATTACATTCTAAATAACTGGCTCTCTAGGAGCCAAATAAGACAACTTTCCATGTGGCTTCCCAAACTCTAAGATCCCTCAAAATGGCGCACTGTAAAATCATTGCAAAAAAGAACTGAGGGCACACTTAGAGTACTGCAAGAAAAAGCTTTTAATTAAGCTTTTTCAGTCGTCAAGCTTTCGGTCGTAGACCTTCATCAGGACAGAGACTTCAAGAAGAAAAAACATTAGTACCTCTACAATAGAATTCATAGGAGGCAAGACACCTGCAGACAATAAGCAAGAGGGCTGGGGTTTAATCGAAGTTGTGTAGGCCACAGTTAGATAATTAGTTACATAAAATTAAATTCACAAATCCATTTAAATCTTATCAATTTTTTTTTTCTTTTTTGACACATGAAATTCAGTATGAATGAATGATTTTCTGGTTGATTTTAGCATGAGTTTGTCAGAATACACAACAGGCCAAAGGTTTTGGGCCACCCTTAGATTTTTAATGGTGCACCAAGTGCAATGTGACCCCTTGGTTTTTGGGAGGCATTTATACAGCATGCCTTCTTGTTTCATAAAATTGTTCACGTCCTAGTGACATAAAATCATGTAACACGGCTGCCGGATGGCTCACTCGGTTAAGGCACTGTGTTGCAGTGCAGTAGTGACTCTCACGTCGCAGGTTCGAGCCCCGGTCGCACCAACCGCAGTGGTCGGCAGTTTTTTTCAGAGTAGCGCACAATTGGCCATCGCGCTACAGGGTTTCAAATTGGGAAGGATTGCCGGAAAGGGAAATAAATAAATAGCTTTGTTCGTTGCTCAAGTGCCTCCTGTTGGCCAGACGGGCTCGCCAGGAAGATTCTAAGTCTGTTCATGTCCGGTATCCTCCGCCCTCATTCTGAACTTGCGAAGATTCAACCAATGAGTGTATAAGAAGCAGTGGCTGACAGGCGCGTAAGGCCGGAGGAGAGCCGTGAACTGTCTTCGCTCTCCTGAGTTGGCAGCAAGGGGTCGCATACGAGCAAGCTTTGTACATAGTTCACCAATTGGGCATTCCAGATTCGGGTGGGATCGGAGATGCCAAATTCTTTAAAAAAAAAAAATAAATCATGTAACAGAAAGGCATTGGAACTCAATTATAAAACATTGTAGTCAGTGATCAATCAGTCAAGTCAGCTTTAAGATGTGGTTTGGGGTCTGGAATTTACCCAAAACCTATTGGCTTCCTATATTTTACGCACTGAAGTCATTTCATGTGCTAAAAATAAGGAAAGAACAGTTGATGTGTGATTTTTTTTTTTTTTAATCTGAGGGTGGCCCCAGACTTTTCTGGCCAGTAGTATAGGTGCAGTTGGACATCAGTGGTCACCAGTAACCTCTCCAAACACTATCATGGAGAAAAGGCATGTTTTAAGTTTAGAATTTTGTCCATTTTTCTTCAGAGTCCCACAAGCCAGCACACATACTCATTAACCCCTTTGCGCAGAATACAAAATTATGCCAATTTTTTATGCCCCTGCCTCGAATGAGCAGGGGGCATTATGTCAACGCCCCTTTCGTCCATCCGTCCGGGCATCCGGCCGTAAACTTCTCGTTTCCACGCAATAACTAAAGAACGCCTCGTCCGATCCATCTCATTTCTTGGTGGTGTATGGGGGGTTGGTAGAGGAAGGTTCCTTTCGAAAACCAGCACCATGCGATATCCAATATTGCCGCTGCGGCAGCCATCTTGATTTTAGTTTCCATCCAATAACTAAAGAACGCCTCCTCCGATCCATCTCATTTGTTGGTGGTGTATGCGGGGTGGGTAGAGAAAGATTCATTTCGAAAACCAGCACCGTGCGATATCCAATATGGCCACTACGGCAGCCATCTTGATTTCAGTCTCCACGCAATAACTAAATAACTCCTCATCTTCATTCGAAAACCAGTTTTCTTTTAACATGTTTAACTTTCAGTATTATTCACTCTCACTATTCACTATGCTAAACTAGCAACCTATTCAGTCTTAACCCCAATTAAACATACGGGCAGGGTCATATGCCATGCTCTGCGTTGCTCTTGTTTCTGTTGTGCATGAGCTTATTTAAGCTTTATAACTCAGTATTTGTGTCACAGGGACTCTGGAAAATTATTCCAGCTAAGCTAGACATTTGAAAATTCTATTGCAGAATTGTTTAGGAATTACATTTCGGAATTTACGGACGCTGGTTTCTATATCTGCACAAAGGGGTTAGAGGAACTGCATATTTAACGGTCAGAACATTCACCCTGCAATGAAAAGCCTGCAGTTCCCACTTCTGAGCTCGCAACCTTATATAAACACTTTCCACACCTTATAAGGGAGAAGTATAACTCATTGACTCAGTAATATCTGAAATATACTTCATTAGAACAGAACAGACATTCCACTATCAGGAAAAAAATAAGGCAATATTCTACCAATTGAACAGAATGGTGCAATGAACGTACCAGGGGGTCTACCAAAGTCCTTGATCTGAAAAAGCCAAAACGATGACATTTGATTTAGTTGAATATGGTATAAATTCAAAAACAAAAAGCCACATAGAGCAAAATGCAACCACAGTAGCAGTAGCAGTATTTCTTTATTATTGAATCCCCCCTCCAGAGACAGATGTATCCAGTAGAAGGAACCCTTCAGTCATGTTTAATTCGGACTAATTCCCATTGACCATGTCCATACCTCATTTAAATCCCCTAAATGTAACTGAACACTTCAGGTCAGTTTTGGAAGTCTTTTTTAAGGTTGCCGGCCGTAGGCCAGTAACCTATTGTCATCACTTTGCATCCGGCGGCGTCGGCGTTGTCCGTTTAAAGCCGTATCTCAAAAACGGTCTGATGAATTTTTTTTTAATGTGGGGATGTGATCAAATCGGTCATCAAGTTAATGCCCGAGCAAAAATTTTATTGATTGAATCGTTAGTTTAGACTTGGCGGCCATTTTTATGTTGAAAATGGCCATTTTTGGCACTTAGGTGCAATTTTCTCAAAAACTGTCTGATGAATTTTTTTAATCGCAGCAATGGAATCAGTATCATGACCTGCTTCAAAGGTGTAAACGGCGTTTTTATTGAATCGCTCCTTCATAGCGCCACCTAGGCAACGTGTCTGGACTTCATCATTTTTCGGGGTGTTTTGTGCTATGACTCTCTTAATATAGCATTTAGAGCTTAGGTATTGTTTGAGGCACCTACAGGGAATCAGATATGCCGAACATTGTGAGTCAGTCACTTTTGACCTTGGGCCTCCAGGTCAAGGTCAAATGGCAAAAATGTGCTATAACTCTCTTATTATAGCATTTAGAGCTTAGGTATGTGTGAGGCACCTATAGGGAATCAGGTATGCCGAACATTGTGAGTCAGTCACATTTGACCTTGGGCCTCAAGGTCAAGGTCAAATGGCAAAAATGTGCTATAACTCTCTTAATATAGCATTTAGAGCTTAGGTATGTGTGAGGCACCTATAGGGAATCAGGTATGCCGAACATTGTGAGTCAATCACATTTGACCTTGGGCCTCAAGGTCAAATGGCAAAAATGTGCTATAACTCTCTTAACATAGCATATAGAGCTTAGGTTTGTAGGAGGCACCTATAGGGAATCAGGTATGCTGAACATTGTTAGTCAGTCACATTTGACCTTGGGCCTCAAGGTTAAGGCCAAATGGCAAAAATGTGCTATAACTTGCTTAATATGACATTTAGAGCTTAGATATGTATGAGGCACCTAAAGGGAATCATGTATGCCAAACATTCTCGGTTGTTCGAATTTCACCTTGAGCCTCAAGGTGAAGGTCAAATGGCAAAAATGTGTTATAACAGCTTAATGTGGCATTTAGAGCTTAGGTATGTGTGAGGCACCTATAGGGAATCATGTAAGCCAAACATTCTCAGCAAGTTGAATATGACATTGGGCGTCAAGATCAACTGGCAAAAATCGCTATAACTTGCTGAATATGGCAATTAGAGCAAAGGTATGTTTGGGGCATCTACAGGAAACCATGTATGCTGAACATTCTTAGGGAGTCAGTCAAATTTGATGTTGGGCCACAAGGTCAAGGTTATATGACAACAATGGCCCATATTTGTTTAATATTGTTTGTAGAGCTTAGGTATGTATTGGGCACTAATAGCAAATCATGTATGCTGGTTGTTTTTCGACATATTGGATTTGACCTTGGGCAACAAGGTCCAGGTAATGAAAAAACGGCCTAAAAGTCCTTTAATGTTGGCTTTAGATCTTCGGTATGTATTGGATACTAATGACAAATCATGTATGCTGATCAAACTCACCATATTGGATTTCACTTTGGTCCTCAAGGTCAAGGTCATGTGACAGAATCAATCTATTTATTTCCTCGTTTAATTCAGTTACTGTGGAACATTTATACACACAGGCATTGGTTAAGAAACGAGTCAATCAAGACATCATTACGGGGAAGGTTCAAGTGGGCGTGAAGTACAAGAGTGCAGTCACGCAGATGAGCCTAAATAAATAAGTGATTGATTGGCTATCAACAAGAGTACTTAGGAGGATATAAAGGAGCGCTGAATTTGTTAATGGAGGAATCTACGCGTAAATGCACAATAGGGAACTACTTGTTTTTGATGTGTGATGACTATAAGTCATAGTAGAATGACATAGTATAAATATCATGTCGAATTTTTGCTTCAGAAAACTTATTTTTCTTAACTACTAATTGGGATACCATTGGCTCACTGTAGCTGAAGTGCTTGCTACAGAAGGCAAGAATTTTTCCTGTAGCAAGAGATCATTTTTTTTGAACTGCTGGATAGATACTAAGTGCAAGTATATTGAGCAGTTTGCACATCAGGCTTAGGTGAGGAGTTTAATTCATGTCACTCCTGAAAAACAGGGATGGGACTGTTCTGCCTTGTTCTGGCCTTGACAGATAATTGTGTTATTCTTTTTTAAGATAAAAGAGGAAAGTTGTTGTTATTATTATTATTATTATTATTATTATTACTACATGTAACCACAATTTCTTGGGAGACAAGAAGCTGTGTATCGTTAATGCCCTCTGCAGCCTAACGCTTAAAGGGTTGGACAAGATCTTTTTCTTTGGTTTATTGACATTTGCGTTTGTAACGTATTATGAGTTACCTATTTTTGTTGTCCGATCAGTGGATAAATGGGATTTTTTTTTTTTTTTTTGATAAAAATCAGTTATTTTCCCAGAGCGTATACTGTCACCTGAGAGACTGCTTTTATTGCAGTGTAAGTTATTAATAGTTGGATATGGGAATTTTGTCTTTGGATGTAGTGCAGTATATTGTTACACAAACTATATATACAAAATAAGTTTGCCTACAAACTGCGCTCAGAGAAGCATTTTTCAGTGTTTGCACTTTAGATCAATATAAATGTCAAGTTGTCACTGGTGCTGTGTAAGTACAAGTATAAGCATAAAGACTTCAATGGCACCAATGTCTGCAGCTAATCCAGCTGCCCCCCCCTCGTTTAAACGTTTAAGTTTCAATCATTAACACGTTTACTGATTTCGCGAGGTCTGCCCATCCTTAAAACCTGCATTTGGATGTCATTGAGTGTTTGTGTGCCGATGTGTGCATGTGTGTGCGTATGTGTCTGTTTGTATTTCATACAAGCATGTGCGTATGTGTATGTGTGTGCATGCAAATCTCATAGAGGGTCCTGGAGTTACAGAGTATGTTTTCCTCAGAATACAAGCATCCGAAGCACTTCTCCTGGGAGAAATACCTTGAAGAGACGGGGTCACAGGCTGCTCCTGCTAGAGCATTCAAACAGGTGAGAACCTTCTCATCGTCATCTTAGAAACACAAATAAAACGGGTGAGAACCCAATCACTGTCAACTTAGGTACACAAGTGAAACTGTTGAGAACCCACTCATTGTAACCGTAGAGCCACAAATGAATCGGGTGAGAATCCACTCACTGTCTCCTTACAAGCTCAGTTGGAACTGTGGAGAACCTAGTCATAACCTCACAAACACAAATGACACAGGTGAAAATCCACTCACTGTCAATGGAGAAATACAAAAGGAACTGCTGAGAACACAATCACCATAACCGCAGACACATTAATGAAAGGGTGAGAACCCTGTCCTTGTATCCTTATAAACACAAATGACATAGGTGCAAACCCACTCACCATAGCTTAGAAACACAAATATGTGAGAACTCACTTGCCTGTCACCTTAGAGACACAAAAGAAACTGGTCTATGTGAGAAAAATGTGTGCGCACGGCCCCTACAGAAAACCCAGTTTTTGCCCATCAATAGGAGTAGAAACTCTTCACTTCTGACTGTGGGCACCTGCCTCTGTGTAATTTTTTGGCACTTTATTTCCCTGTTTCTGTCTGAGAGTGGAAAACGGGGACTGTCGCTGACCGACCACGGTAAGGGCAGCCATGCGTAAATGGGCAAAAAGTGGGTTTTCTGTAGGGCCTGTGTGCACGCTTGCGTTGCTCACATAGACGGCGTCAAACGGTACTTGTGCTCACCCTCAATCGTCTCGGACCCCTCAACTCATGATCAGTTTTGGTTGCTGTCTGGAATCTATCACGTACAGGCTGTAACCAGATGTGGCGCTCTTGAGCTGCCATCGTCACTCGTGGCTGCCCTAAGCAGGTCAATGAGTGACAGTGCCTGTGTTCCATTCTCGGATAGACTGCCGACTGATTGTTGAACGGTGACAGTGCAAATGATGCACCACCTCTCGGCAGCTGAGACCTGCCCTTAACATGCCAAAGGCTCTTTTTCTCTCTCCTGTGTCACAAGCTGTTCCATTTTCTTGATGCAGTTGCATTTTTTTTTTTTTTGGTTGGCTTTATGTAGGCTATTGACCACACCAAAAAGAACAAGTCAAGTGTCACTGTACACATCACAAACAGCTCAATGTTTGTTATTACTGAAGTGCTTTGGCGCGTGTGCGTGGTCTTGGCGTCAGGATTACAATACCACACGCTTTTCTTTATTTCCTCTCGTGCCTCACTGGAAAAGCAATAAAAATCAATCGATTCTTCAATTTGCCGCAAATACAGTACATACCTCATCTGTGCGTTTTAATGGCGCTGAGTATAGCTAGCTAGGTTATACTTCATTACTTCTAGCTAGTTTGCTATAAGTAATATATACTCCTTACCTCAATAGGTCTACGTACTGTTAGTAAATACAAGTTTTACCAGGAACAAATATTATGACTGTCGTCCAAAAGAAGCAGACCCGATGTTCGTATTAAAAAACAGTAAAGTATTTATAACATAAGCCAGCAAGGCAACAAAATTCTGTGAAAAATGTTCATTGAAGCACTGTTTATAGCATTACATTTGCATATATTCAAATTTGTGTGTAAACTAAGTTTTGACCTCTGATTGGTTGCAAGCAGTTGTGTGCCATGTTTGGCACTGCGGATTGGATTATTCAAATCCCGAATGGTTGTAGGGTCTCGCCCTCTTCTCCCCTGTGGACTAGTGGAAAATCCCCGAAGGTGGAACTGCCAGCGGTCATTAACATTATATGTGAGGTGGCCTAATACACAAATCTGTCTGTCTCTCCACTGTATTCAGAAACACAAATTTATCTGTTTCCCCACAGTACACATCATGAAGAAAGACTCTTCATAATTGATTTCTTCCTTCAGAGAATCAATGCTATCTGGCTCAAGGAACCCTCCAGTCCAGTTCCATTTGGAATGAGTCTCAGTGTTCATGTCAGTATCACATTTCCGTCTCGTAAACATAACCACAGCACTTCCGACTTGCTTTCGGCGACATTTTTTTCAATGCATTTGTGTCATTCAGGTGTGCAAATTTGAGAGGATATGACCCAACTTACTATTATGCAAAGATTTACATACTTTTCTGAGGGTCCAATCAATGCCTTTCAATTACCGTGGAAAGTTTATACTGCCTGGAATTGGATAAAAAAAAACAAAACAACAAAACTTGTCAATCAATAAATAATTACCAGGAAAGTTTCACATGGATGTGGACTATACCCAGTGGCGGATCCAGGGGGACCCCCATGCGGACCCCTGTGTGCCTCCTCCCCCTTTTTTTTTTTTGCAGAGCAGTCAAAATATTCAGTTCAAACCAGTCTTTGAATAAGCCCAAATCGTGTACGTACACGCGCATAGCTGTGGCCATCAGCATCTCTGATAATATCCTAATCTGTAACCGTAGATGCTAAAGCAGTCCTCACGACTTATATACCACTTTTTATGGTTCAACTTCACTATTCCGGTTGTCTTGCATTATGGCAAATTTATTTGGATTCAATTGTATATATTTGCTTTATGTGATAGGAATGACCAAGAAACTCGTTTCTTGCAAATAAAAAACGATAAATGGACTTAAACTATGTACAATTTATTTAATTTTGTTGTTTTCTTCCTAAAGTTTAAGAAGGCAGGCTTGCTGGGAAATTTGTTTGACCAATGGCCTTGCTTGTCCCCTGTTGCGGGAACAGTCTAAAAACGCGTTTCAACGACTACTTCAGACGAAAATGTCAGAAAGCAATGGAAAGGCGGAGAAGCTTAGAGAATAAAGTAAACTGACATTTGAGGCTCAGCCTTTCAAATGCAAAAAAAATGACCTGCTGTTTGGTCATGATGATCCTCACAGCAAGCAGTTTTCATTTGCAGGGGGACATGGAAGCAGTAAGACTGACGTTAAATTAATAGGCTATCATAAGTATGCGTTCGGTTAAAATTTGCTTGAGCTTAAAAAGGCCCCCACTGATGGACCAGTTGTTCATAGCCTACTATTTGATGTATATTGATTAGTTGTTTTACGGTGCCAAATAAAATTTGTCCTGGAATACCGGAAGACTTTCCAAATTTTCCATTCCAAAACCCCGTCTTGACGTTCAGAATCACCCGTCATTAAACTTGTAACCAGCGAGTGCTGCAGTTTCGAAGCTAGTGAGCTATTCTATGCCCTTTAGAGTCTGTAAGTAAGAAAAGTAACATTATTTTAAAAAGGTTATGTATGAGTCAATCCAAATAGTCCAATGGTCTTATTGAAAAATTATAAATGGCCCTAAAGTCACATTTCTTTTTCACATTCATTCATGTAAATATAATAATAATAATAATATTTCCGTAAAAAAATAACTTATATGTTGACAATGTTATCTTTTAATATAGGACAGCATCATTGTATTAACTCCTTCAACCCAACATATTCCCTTCAACCCCAAATTCCTGTAGGGAAAATTCAAACAATCTGACTAATTGATTGGAACATATCAGGTTACATTTAATGGGATTCCAGAGATAACAGTAAGATACAATGTCCAGATAATGACCAGCCCTCTACAGAGGGCTGTGGGGTTGAAGGGTATAGTGATGCTAGAATATCTGGGGTTGAAAGAGTTAAATTTATATCAGGACATCTTTAGGGTAAATAGGATCTTTAATATAAATAAGATAGTTTGTTTTTGGACATTACTGACCCAACCACTGCCTCCAGATTAGTAAATTCACTCACATGTGCAGAAATTCAATTTAATGGTGACTCGGATTATGTGTGTGACAACACTTCCTACTCTCACAACACTTGGGAGTGCTTTGGAAGCATTAAAGCCTCATCTTTTAGAACCATTTTGAAAAAAGGCAATCACAGCATTGTAATAACTTTTTACAAGCTGTTGAGTGTGGTATCTTTTACTAAACCTGGTTTAGGGACTTGGGGGGGGAGGGGGGATTTGATGATCTGTTAACATCTGCTAAAATCACAGATGCATTTAGCTACTGGGTTTTGCTTGTTAGATATACACTACAATTATTTTGTTGGAGGCTATTTGGTGTTATATAAACTCAAAAACTAATAATATCAATGTTTTGTGGGAAATATGATCAAACTCTTTCACTGCTAGTGGTGATTTTGTCATCATTTCTGAAACATCAAAACCTTTGAAAATCGCTTGAACCATAGCACATTGGTATTCACTGGAAAGCTCTCATCAAGCACTTTCCAATGAATGCCAACACTGTAGTGTTTGGACGATTTCAAAAGATTTTCTCCTCTATGAAATTTTGACCAAGTCACCAACAGCAGTGAAAGGTTTAAGATCACGATCTTTTACAGTAAAGTGACAGTCTTCGGTAAAGGTAAAAGTTGTCAGTTAATGTAAAACTGCGTTATAACGGCGCTTTGAAAGTTTTTTTAGCTTAATTTTTGGAACCTTGGGAGGAAAATCATTGAACAGATGGGCCAGATTTTTCTCCTAAGATACCAGGTAAACGTGTTTTCAGCACATTAATTTTTCAGATTTTTCTGGGGGGGGGGGAACCCCAGAACCCCGCTTGCTGCAGCCCCCCTTTCAGCAATTCCCGGATCCACCCCTGATAACTGTCCTTTGCGCAGATAAATCTGAGCAATCACTAAAGTGACTGCATTTCAGTGAGAGATGGTCTGAGGCCTTAAAGGGGAACTCAAGGATAATGCACAATGCTGTTTTATACAAACATAATTAGTAAATTAATGTTGTAAAACACAAAAATTTGGAATTTTTGTTTTCAAAGACTAGATAAATTAGGTTTTATTCCCCCTAATTAGCTGTCGTCTGCTACAACGGTCACGTGATAATGACGAAACATCGCCCTTCGCCCAGAGGTATGCGCTGTTATTGTGTTGATAGGGTGATTGTCCCAGTCCATTATTTTATGACAAAAGATCCTTCAATATGGCCCATTGGCTAGTTGCACAAGATGGTGTTGAGTACTTTCTGAAATATGCAGGGTTGCTCCGATATTAACGGCTTGCTTCTGTTACTTACCAGCCTATATCAGATGCTGAGCAGATGACAGGTATGTCATCCGAGAAATGTGATTTTAGCTGTCGCCGATATTCCAGGGCCAGATTTTCTGTTTCGGTTTCACATTGAATTTACTTTGGCATTTTCTGATGCAACTACCTAGCTAGTACTGCCACATCATTATGGTTTTCTTAGATGTGCTCAGCTAACCATAGTTACAGAAGTGATGGTCGTGAGAGTGCAACTGACGCCGAGTGGGAAGGTAAACGAAGTATCGGCAATATTAAAATATGCGTCGATCGCATGTTAGATTTATGAAACGGCTTTTCGACGTTATGGAATATTTGCACATTAATTACCAGATATTTTCACATTTGTTGTCTGTCGCTTAAAGCCAGTTCATCAGTCATCAGTGAGAACGGCTAGAAATGTGATGCTAGTTAAAAACCCTCTTGTTTCTCGGTGGAGCAGCTGATGTCTCATTAAGAGTGCCAACGAACAAACATCAGTCACGGGTAATCGAGACAAATCTTGCGAACATAATTCGCAGTTAATTAAGACAAATCCTGGGAATATCGGCGATAGCTAAAATCACATTTCTGGGATGGTTTACCTGTCATCTGCTCAGCATCTGATATAGACTGATAAGTAACAGAAGCAAACTGTCAATATTGAAGCAACCCTGCGTATTTCAGAAAGTACTCAACACCATCTTGTGCAACTAGCCAATGGGCCATATTGAACGATTTGTCATCAAATAATGGACTGGGACAATCACACTATCCAACACAATAACAGCGCATGCCTCTGGGCGAAGGGCGACGTTTCGTCATCATCACGCGACCGTTGTAGCAGGCGACAGCTAATTAGGCGGAATAAAACCTAATTTATCTAGTCTCTGAAAACAAAAATTACACATTTTTGTGTTTTACAACATTTATTAACTAATTATGTTTTTATAAAACAGCATTATGTTTTATACAATTTTTATGTACCGAGTGATCAAACTTCAAACCTCTGAAATACAGCTACTTAGCACAAGCTCATGAATACTGCCATTGCTATATTTTAGCCAATCCAAAAATACTTTGTGTGGCAATGTCCCGGATGTTTTGACGCACTTGGACACCATGAAATCGGCTGATCTGTCTGAAGTGTGTACAAATTAGTCTTGATTATCACTCGTGCTGCAGCTTCCTTTTACGTCGAATGATCAAGGTCCGATATTATCAATCATTACGAGGACCTGAGCGACGAAATCGGTGGTAATGCCTCTTTGTGTTGCTGCTCATTGCTCCAATAAAACGGGAAACTCGGACCTACCCGTGGGCTTAAGTTCGCTCTGAATAGGCCCATGCTTTGCGAATGACAAACTGTTTTGAAACTTCTGTGCTACCTTTTCCGCACATCAGGTGATTTAGCTTGCGCTTCATGATCGTTTAAATTGTTTAAATGACATAAAAGGCCATTTGAAAGGTCTTTATGCAATTTCGTAGCTTCTGACCCCTGAGAAAACAGAAGCGTGAGAATTAATAGGTTTCCATGCTGCTAGAGGAGAAATCTGCCGAAATGTACATGAAACTGAAAAACTTCCATGCACAAGGACTTCATTTCCCCGTGATCATCTCTTAAATTCGCGTTGATTGAATAATGACTGATCCGTGACCGATTCCAATTAAATATAATCTTGCGCTCTCGGTACAGCATGAGTTGATTGAAAAGTGGAACTCGGCAATTAAATATATTTTGTTTTCCGAAATAAAATCATAAAGTGTGAGATTGCGGACTACGGCGTGAGAACGTGATATGCCACTTAAAAGCGTGAGACTGAAGCCACATGCCTGAGTTGACAGGTATGCAATTTTGAATGGCACTGATTTAAATGCACCAAACTACGTGTTCACTTGAATGAGTTGTCAACGGGGAGAATCAGCAACACCTGATAGCGTGGAGTGTTCTCAGAGTGAAAATATTGATAATTATGAAAATGATTGGGAACTATAGTCAGAACTATAACTATTTTTATGGTTGTCCTGTGCCCCGCCAAATTTTCAGTTCTCACTACGCCACTGGTTTTTATTTTGGCAGTTGCTACGGGTACGGCAGTTTTTCAATGCATTTCTGTGCGCCAGCAACTATGCATTACATTATGATTTAGCGCGAATCCTTTGTTCTAGTGCGTAGATTGATATGAAAACATAGTCTATAACAAACTTCCGTGCATTTATTCAACAAATTTATAAACCTACTGCAAAGATTGCTGTCAAAATGTCGGCAGCAAGAGACTTCTATATATGCCTGTATATGACTGGCTGGATGCATGTTTCTGTAACCCCCTGTCACGCTCGAGTGCTGCTTTCCAGTTAGTAAAACCACGCAAGGTAAAAACAGCATCTCTCTCATCAGCAGTAACATATTTCCTGCAGGGAAAGCAAAAGCATGCATCCCGCTGAACTGAGTACTCCAGCCACGGTCATGTACGATACCAGGCTGGATTGAATGATCGCCATAAAGCACCGAATGCACGCTGTGGGTAGCTAGCTAATATTGGCTGGGATGGAGCATCGCCATTCAAGTCGCTAACCGCGTGAGGTAGGGCTGAGGCAGCAGAGAGAGGGAACTGGTTTGGGGCAGTGCTTGTGGAGGGTACTGGAGCCATAGCCATAGTCATAGCTTCTGGTGTGCAAGCTATGGCATCGCCAGAGATGCCAAGTCTCACGCATTCGGTGTAGGTCCCTCATTTTTTGGCTTATTCAATGTAATCCACAATTATTCAATGAACGCTTATTAGTAAGATTCTCACGCGGAATTAAAATCGTTGTGCATTGAAGTTTCAGTTTCACTTGCGTAAAGGTGGACCTCACCACAAGTAACATGGAAAGCGACACCGGACTTCTCGTGCTTCTCTTTACTCCGGGATCGGAAACAATGCATGTGTTTCATGGTCGTTTAAATTTTTTAAGAGTCGTTCCATGAGAAAACCGTGCAAAATCAGCCAGAAGCGCTAAGGTGGGGGGTCAGCGGATCGGATTCATATCGGTAGGTATAAGTCGGCCCAGTCAGGCTACTTCATAGCCAAAACCGTCGATCTGAAAAATTAACCCCACCTGAGATAGCACCTCGGGCTGATTTTCGACCTTTTTGCCCCTTTTTTCCGCCATTTTTTGGCCAAATTCAACAGGGTTTTTTTTCCACCTACATGGATGTGCATCGGAACGGGGGTGATTTTTGCTTGTAGGTGGGGTCCTACTCTACTGATATGTCAGGTCAAATCTTGTCTATCCTCTATCAGCACTGAGATATATCTCTTCCTATACAGCCTACTTTGGACCACGACAATCACTTGCTCTATTAAAAGTGGGATATCTCCACTGCTGCAGGGGGAGGCAGAAACTGTGATATAGTTTTATGTAGACATTGACCCACTCTACCATCTGGAAAAATAAAACTTTACTCCGCTGGCCTGTAACAGTAGGAAAATCGTAGTCAAACTTTGGAAATTTTTACGTCTTCTGTGCTCTTTGTACATCCCACATTCCACTGAAATTCTCTCAGATTTCGTTTCATACTACTGCGCATCATGGCTTTTAAGCTTTTAAAATGTTAAAACATTCGAGGAGCCTGCTGACTGTTTGCCAGTGACTGACCGAGGGATGTGAGCTTGGTATCCAACCTTTGGGCAGGAATCTAAGATGGCGGCGCCCAATGGTGAAATGTGCAGATTTGCAAGTGTTTTGGGCCTGGATTGTGGCATCCGCAGTGGATACCCCTATGAAAAGGACCTCGTTAGATTTAAATCTTGTACCAAAGATATCAAATCACACCTTGGGACCATTAGAGTCGCGACTCACAATGTACAGCATGAGTGGCAACTCATTGCTTTGCTAAAGTAGAATTTTTGACTTGGGGTCCGTTCTGTTGGACACCAGACTCATCTGTGGAGTACATCATTATAAACTGGGCTTGAGATGGACAGCTCCAAGAGGCTGCAAACACCCACTTCATGAAAACTCCAAACAGAAACCATTTTGGGATCTGTCAAAGACCATGAGTCATGAAATCCATCTGCATTGGAATATATTACACCCAGTTGGGACAGTTTAGTATTTTTATTTCCTAACTGATCCTTGTGCAGTTTCTGATCATCAGTACTAGATCTGGAGAAATTTCTTGTGATATGCATCACGTAGGGTCTCTATTGCGTGCGGTGCCCCTAATTTTCATTGATTATGATCTTGCCTAATTTTAAACGTTGATATGATTAGCTGCCTCCACTGCATCCCTATCAATATCAAGCTTCTCAGTCAACATTAGTGTGAAAAACATAAGCCTTCTATTACAATGGAGTGAAGAATTTTCTTAATTCTCATGATAATAAGTACACACCAGAGCCATGTGAGGCCATTAAAACTGATAGACATGAATTTTTTATATGTAGTACTAGCACTATTGATTTGGTTTCAGCATACCATTTAGGAAGCCTTGATTTTGGCAATTTGAACAGCGCCATTTTGAAACCAGATGTGATTCCTATTGGACGAGAGCATGAATTGAAGATCTAGGGAGGAGCGAGGGGTGGATCTATAGGTGAATCTGACCGCATCTGATGAGGACCAGAGGGTAGCCACACCCTCAAAGGCATATCTGGCTTTATCCGTTATTTTACAGGCATGTGATTGGGCAATTTTCCAAAAGTCTGAAAAATAGCTGGGGATCTGGGGGCCATAGGTCCCCGGCTAGGTCCAGGATGGAACCCTGATGGAGGGACAAGGGGAGCGAAGCCCCCCGAAGCACCTGGGTTTTTCATCATTTTTTCCATTTAAAAAGTACAAATGATTAATACTTTCATGAACATCATTTTAGTGATAAACATGGCCAATTCTGAACATTTTCACCCACCTGACAACATGGCAGACTCCAGTCAAGACAGTCAAAATATGTCACTCATAATCATACGTCCATGAGTATCCACATTTACACAAACCGAGTCAGTCTTATGATACATTCATGTGAAAAACCCATCAGTGTTAGTATTCATTGATAGGCCTTTCATTTCAGTATTTCCCACATATGTTAATTGACTGTAAACAAACACATCACAAATGAAAAAGATATGTTTTTCATTGACATTTTCAATACATTAATGGTTATAAAACTTATTTTTGTTTTTCATTTGTGTAGTGTCTTTGTAGCCTTTATTAAATTGTCGTGACCCGGCTCAAAGCCATGACAAAAATAATGAGGAGACGTACGGTTTAACCAAAAAAAACGAAATAATTTTATTACAAAATGCGAACTAAAAGCTTAACAACTGAATGAAAACGACCACCAAACTAACACATAATATAACTAAACCAAAAAACATAATGCACACGAGGAATCGCAGAGCTGCAGCCGCGCAAGGCAGAGCAGAGCAGAGCAGAGTGAAGAGACGTAAAATGCCAGCTCTTATACACCTGGGGATCCGCCCAGGTGCATCGCACACCTCCTACCAAGCCTGCAGGGACAGACAAACACCAGTAATGGGGAACACACAACACTAGCAGGCCCTAGAGGCAGGAGGCCGTCACACCCCCCTCTATAAAACGGGGTTCCCACCCCGGAACACACAATTCCTCACCAAACTGAAATTACCCAAATTCAAACCAAGAAAATTCAAATTCAACAAATTAGATTTTTTTTTTTTAAACTTTACAACACTAATGAGGACCTCAGTCCAACAATTATTTGTTCTGTTTTTAACCTTTTTATTCTTATCAATTTTTTAAACTACGTAAAACTTACCATTGGTCACTTTACCATTATACAAAATTTACAAGACTGACCTAATGTTTATCATCAATACCTCTTCCTTCACCTACATCACCACCCTCCCACCTCAGCAACCTGGTACCTGGGAAGCAATTTAAGAGGGGTAAGGGGAGTGAAAAAAAATGGCACGAGATAACAAATAAACATAGGAAAATCACATGGCTCTTTACTCTAAAGGTGCTCTGGACAATGCATCTGCTACCACATTGTCAGAACCTTTTATATGTCTAATATCAAGCCAGTGAGACTGAAGGAATAGTGACCATCTTACTAATCTTTGATTGGGACACTGTAATGAATTTAGAAAAATGAGAGGATTGTGATCGGTGAAGACCACTACAGGTACGACACCAGATCCAAGATAAACATCAAAATGCTTAAGTGCCCACACTAATGCCAATGCTTCTTTCTCAATGGTAGAATAGTTAAGTTGGTATGAGTTAAACTTTTTAGAGAAGAAGCTCACTGGTTTTTCAATACCAAACTCATCGCTCTGTAGCAGTACCGCCCCCACCCCTATGTGACTGGCATCAACCTGGAGAGCAAAGGACGATCAAACCTAGGAGAACAGGTGCACTACACAACAATGATTTAACTTCTTCAAATGCCTGCTGACAAACCGGAGACCACACAAAAGTCGCACTTGCCTTAAGTAAATCGGTCAGCGGTGCAACAACCTCAGAAAAATTTCTGCAAAAGCTCCTGTAATACCCGACAAGACCTAAGACACGCATGAGCTCCTTTTTAGTTGTAGGAACAGGAAAGCACGCTACTGCTTTAACTTTTTCCTCAACGGGACGGACAGTACCCTGCCCCACCACCCGACCGAGATACATCACTGTCGCTCTAGCAAACTCACACTTAGCGAGGTTAACGGTCAAACGCGCCTCAGCCAGACGGCTAAACAATGCACGCATGCGCTCAACATGAGAAGCCCACGTGTCCGAAAAGACAACCACGTCGTCCAAATAGACCGTACACCCCTCCAAATCCCCCAGAACTTTTGTCATAAGCCTTTGAAATGTTGCAGGGCATTTTCGCAACCGAAAGGCATGACATTGTAAGAGTATAAACCATTTGGAGTAATAAACGCGGATAACTCACGCCTGATAAAGGACCGCCAATCTTTGATAAAGGGACCTGGCCCAATAACCTCCCATGGGGGAAGTGGAAAAGAGAGGCTTTGTAACAGCATTTAACTTGCTGACATATTTAGCATGGCCAACTTGGTCAACACAATCCTCCATGGACATCAAGAGTGTCCAATAAAATCTCTGGACACTCCAACATCCTCGATTAAACCGTGGGGAGTAACTGAACAAACAAGGGGTGTATTACATTACAAAGAGTCCTGAGCTAAAGCACCCTCATCCTTGTTGATGTCATCACAAGGTAAACTATCCTCTACCTCAATAGAGACATGGAGAATAAAGGTTTTAACAAGTTGACATGACACAGTTGCACCTTCCTTCTACGCTCAGGAGTAGAAATCATGTAGTTGTGCTCAGAGCATACTTTTGTCACTTTATACAGACCAGAATACTTGGCTTGAAATGGAGAAGTTACAATAGGTAACAAAGCTAAGACTTGGTCCCCCACACTAAACACACGGCGCTCAGCACGCTGGTCATACAGTTTTTTCATTTTATTTTGAGCAAAAATCAAGTTTTTCTTTGCCAGTTCCCCGGCAGCATACAGTCTATGATGGAAACCATTCACATAATCAATAAGATTTTTAGGCGCTTCTGCATCCTTCCACTGATCACACAGAATATTTAAAGGACCACGCACCGTGTGACCGAACACCAAATCATTAGAGCTGAAACCTGTGCTCTCCTGCGTCACCTCTCTGGCTGCCAACATTATCCACGGTAACCCCTCCTCCCAGTCTCCGTCCATCTGCACACAATAGGAGCGCAACAATGATTTTAAGGATTGGTGGAAACGTTCCAAAGCTCCCTGACTTTGGGCATGGTATGCAGATGCCTTGTTGTGCTTAATGTGAAGCTGTTTCAACACTTGAGAGAACAAATTAGATGTAAAATTTGAGCCTTGGTCAGACTGGATTACCTTTGGAATGCCAAATATAGAAATAAACTGAGACAGAGCGCGCACAACAGAGCGTGCAGTGATCGTGCGTAATGGATAAGCCGCAGGATAACGGGTACTTAGACACATAACTGTCAACAAATACACTGCACCTGAACGAGAGCGAGGAAGTGGTCCGACACAATCAATAATGAGATGCTCAAACGGCTGACTTACGGCAGGAATCGGGAGCAATGGAGCGGGTTTAATGCCCTGGTTTGGTTTGCCTGTGAGCTGACAGGTGTGACACGTTTTAATATGGGATACTATATCCCTCTTTAATCCAGGCCAAAAGAAGTGCCTGAGGACTCTGTTATAAGTTTTTTTCACCCCCCAGTGTCCAGATTCATCATGAGCAAGTTTCAACACAGACTCACGGAATTTAGCAGGCACAACAATTTGGATAATGGGGTCTCCAATGAAATCATCTCCGTGAGGCACCCATTTTCTCACCAGCAGCTCATTCAGAATAAAATAACCATGAGAATTATTTTTTACCTCATCTTCAGGCAACATCATGTCAAACAAACACTTCAGAGAGGAATCTGCATGTTGCTCCAATTTCAACTCTTCCTGCGAAACCGAGAGCGGGACGTCAGACAAAGAAAAATATACCGAATCTGATACCTCACCTTTAATTTTTACAGGAACAGAAACTGAATGAGTGTCACGTGTCATTGAACGAGTTACCGCACACGCAGTGAAAACTTCAGGAAAACTCGCCTGATTTCTCATCTGCCTGTTTCTCACCAGCGGAACAGAGGACACTACAGGCAGCGGCGGAGGTAGAGCATCAGCCCAGACACGTCCACCTGCCACACCGTTACCCAAAATCAGTGTGATACCTTCAATTGGCAACGCCGGACGCACCCCAACTGTTATCTGGCCTTGAAAGAGATCAGAGTACAACATCATCTTGTGCAAAGGGACATGCAAAACTTTCATTCCCATTCCCAAAACCAGCACAAAACACCCCGTGTGACTCTCTACTGAAAAAGGCAACATTGAAGCCAGAATAAATGAGTCAAAGGCAGCAGTGTCACGCAGTATTCTAACAGGAACTTTTAAATCACTTCCCACCAAAGAAACGTGACCATCAGAAACAAAAGGTAAGAAGGACTCAAGTTCAGCAGGTAAAATTTTAACATGTTCATTCACACTTTCTACCTTCATTGTGAGTATTTGTAGCACAGGCATAGCGAGACAGGCACCTTTCGGCTGTTCTGCAGGTCCACTCGATTTAGTTTTAGCTTTGAGTGAAAAACAGTCAGCTTTAAAATGTCCTTTTTTGTGACAGTAGTTACAGACTTTATCTGACTTTCTCATAGTATTATCCTTAAAGTCAGACTTCTCCAAAGGAACAGAATAATTTACCGCACCTATACGCTCACCAAAACTCGCACTAAGAGTACGCAACTCACCAAAAGATCTTTTGTGCGTCAGCACATAATCATCAGCCAGGGCAGCTGCTTCATTTACATTTTTTACTTTGTGATCACTAATATGCTGTGCAATGTTCTCGAGAATAGAATTTTTAAACTGCTCCAACACTATTAAATCACACAGGTCATCGAAAGTTCGAACTTTTAACGCGGAACACCAGCGTGTAAAATGTACAGTTAAGTCACGAGCAAACTCGAGATGTGTTTGTTTATTGGCTTTTGTCCATGTACGAAAACGTTGGCGATAAGCTTTGGGTACAAGCTCGTAAGCTTTTAACACAGCAGACTTAACAATGTAATAATTTTGGCTGTCTGACACGGACAGAGCTGAATAGGCTTCCTGCGCTCTACCGGTCAGTGCACACTGCAACATTAAAGTACGAGTAGACTCAGGCCACTTTCTAGTCTCCGCAACACGCTCAAACAATCAGAAAAAAGTTTCCGGGTCTTTTTCACTAAATTTCGGCAACAACCTAAGATTACCTAAAACATCAAAACACTCTGAAGACTCCGGAAAACATGAAGACGCATCCAAATCAAAAGAGCCGTCTCCAATTGACTTACCGCTTTTGATTAAATCCAGCTTGTTCTGCTGAAGCTGGAGCTTAGCCTGCTCAGTCTGAAAGCGTAACTTCTCAACAGCTAATTGCTTTTCAATTTCCAATTCCTGCCCTCTTTGTTTCATTTTATCATGCTCTAGTTGCAACATTAATATTTCTTTTTGCTGTTCGAAAGTTAAATTAGATGCTGCCATTAACGGTGAAGAAAAACCAGTATCAGGAGGACACAAAGGCTCTGCAGTCAACACACCCATCTCATTTAAATTTGCTTTTAAAATACTCTTTATAGTGTCCTTTAACCGCTTGTCAGATATTTCAATTTCAAAATGCTCTGGAATTTTTAACAATTGCTCCTTAGTGTATTTATTCAAAAGTTCCTCAGAGGGAGCTTTAACGAACTCAGAAATATCAGACATTTTTATTATATACAGCGGCTCAAATCAAAGACTAAAAAAATCTACCAACCAGAAACCTCACAAGACAACAAAGTGGTATCAAACACCAAATGAATACTTACCGAGCTGCTTTAAATTCCCCCCAAACTTTGACAAACGGGAAAAGTTTGAGACACCCCAAACCCTGACTGCCTGCCCACAGATCTAACTTAAGCCTCAAATAGACGTCTTCGATGGCCTGTCGAAGCTCGAACGTCACCAGACCCGAAATATCACCCCCGACCATGGACACAGTCGATTGTAATACCCCGAGCCTGGTGCGCTCCCTCCTCAGGATTTGCCACCTAAAATAAAAAAGAGGAACCAAAATAACAAAGTGACAAGTCCTGCTTGTCCGCCGGCTAAACTTATCAGGGTGCTCAAAAATAATAAACTTATTTAAATATAAAGCAGCTACGGCAAATATTACTTATCAAAAAAAAATTTCTGAACATAAAACGGATTAATTTTGAAACTACCGTACGTCTCCACGCAACATGCCAAACATTTTAAACAAAGCCATTGCGGTTTTCGGGTTTCCACGCCTCTCCATAGTAAGCACAATGACGTCATTTCATTCACAACTTTCCGAGCTCATTCACAAACCAAATGAATGAATGGCTTACGGTGCGAAAAAAGGCTTAAAAACAAGCGGACGAGCCCCCATTTTGTCATGACCCGGCTCAAAGCCATGACAAAAATAATGAGGAGACGTACGGTTTAACTAAAAAAAACGAAATAATTTTATTACAAAATGCGAACTAAAAGCTTAACAACTGAATGAAAACGACCACCAAACTAACACATAATATAACTAAATCAAAAAACATAATGCACACGAGGAATCGCAGAGCTGCAGCCGCGCAAGGCAGAGCAGAGCAGAGTGAAGAGACGTAAAATGCCAGCTCTTATACACATGGGGGATCCGCCCAGGTGCATCGCACACCTCCTACCATGCCTGCAGGGACAGACAAACACCAGTAATGGGGAACACACAACACTAGCAGGCCCTAGAGGCAGGAGGCCGTCACAAAATCAATTACATAACAACAAAGGAAGGAATAAAAATCATTGATATTTCAGGTTAAAGGCCAGACCTGCACCAACTCTGCGCAGGTACCATAGATTAATTTTGTTGATAAGCAGTGCCTTGATAGAAAACTGCTTTTTCGCTTTTTTTGGGAGTACTGTGTCCCATAAGTGTCGAATTGGCTCAGGTTACTGAAGGGCTTTCGCTAGCTACGCGAGAAGGAACGCCACAGAAAACTCAAATCACAGCAACTACAGTAATTAAAAAGTAACGTCACATATGGTCATTAGCTAACATGCATTTGCCATATCTGAATTTACAAGCCAGCCATCAACCATATTTACCCCAAGCCGAGGTGTGTAGCAACTACGAAGCAAGTAAAACTTAGCCAGGCCTTTTTTGCGTGAGCTGGTGGGACAAACCACCGGCTCGCAATCAGATACCACAGCCAGGCAATCTAGCCTGGTTAAAATGGAGCCACGTTCATGACAAATAAAAAAAAAAAAAAAAATGGCTTTAGGCCCAACGTAACTCACCTAGCTAGCTAATCTCCTAATCTCGCTTCATCGTTGCTATAATCCTAATGCAATTACCTAGCTCCTCGCGCTTCCTCGCAGACCTAATGTTGTAGCATCCGACCCTCGCAACCACTTTCCCTGTGATGTCTGAGAGAAGACATAACTAGATAAAGCAAAAAACATACAAACAGAGCGAGTTTTACACAGAATTAGGAATTTATTGAGTCATAAAGTTGTATATTAGCTAACATTTTTAAGTTAGCTGAAATGCAATCAAAAACAAATTCAAAGAAAAGCCTAATGTAATAACCTTAGACAAATTTATACCCTCTCACGCTCCCCTGTAACTCCAAAATACATACCACAACTGCAGTAGACACTCAACATAAAAGGAAGAGGAGATGCGAGAAGACAAGTTGACAGTCCATGCCGCTACGCTTCTGAACATGCAAAGACAGACCAATCAGTGACCGTGCTTAATGAACTGCTCTTCCGTTCCAAGACTGGGAATGATTCACTAATAGAAGGGGCTCTTAAAGCCAATGAACTCAGTAAAAATCTGAATTTTTTTTTTTTCACAATGAGGGCGATAAAGTTGGAATTCCGACTATAGACGGGAAAGTCACATGCCTGATTCTAGTCTATTTGGGACCATAATTTACAATAATCAACATCATGAAATATCGAAGGAGACTTGAAACTTGTGATAGATACCATAAAATAATGTGGAACATCATAATTGAAATAATAAATCAGGTGGGAAATACTTCTATTGCATTTTTTTTTTTTTCACAACGAGGGCGAAAAAGTTGGAATTCCGACTAGACGGAAAAGTCACATGCCTGATTCTAGTCTATTTGGCACCATAATTTACAATAATCAACATCATGAAATATCAAAGGAGACTTGAAACATGTGATAGATACCATAAAATAATGTGGAAAATCATAATTGAAATAATAAATCAGGTGGGAAATACTTCTATTGCATTGAACTTCATTCTGCAACAACCGACGTTGCCATCTGCTGGCCATTAAATAGAATGCAATTTTAAGAGATTTCCGCATTGGCTTCACTTTTTAGGCCCGGGTGCTGTGTCCATCTTTTTATACAGTCTATGGGTGGAACTCAGCTCAGTTTGCTATTCTAATCCTAGAGACTCGCCAAATATCAACAAAATAAACGCAAATTTCTTATAGGAAAAATTGATTCAGGCAGGTGGCGGCACCTAGTGGCCAATTTTGTAACTGGAAGGCCCTCAAAAACACGCTGTTGAATCCAAAAGTGAGCGACTACCTCTCTTCAGTATGGTGTTCACCAGGCCTAAGTAATCAGGACAATGAATTGTGTCAAAATAACTCGTTATGTTGCTGGTGAAAATCCTGAAAATGCCAAAATTTGACTATGATTTTCATACTGTTACAGGCCAGCAGAGTAAAATTTTATTTTAGCAGATGGTAGAGTGGGTCACTGTCTACATAAGACTGTACCACAGTTTCCGCCTCCCCCTGCAGCAGTGGAGATATATCAATTTTAAGAGAGCAGATAATCGTAGTTGTCCGAAGTAAGCTGTATCAAAAGAGGTATATCTAAGTGCTGATCTTGGCTAGCCAAGATTTGGCATGACTTGTCTGTAAACTAAGACCCGCCTGCAAGCAGGAATCACCCCCATTCGATCTTGCGTCCATTTAAGTGGAAAAAACCCTGTTGAATTTGGCCAAAAATGGCGGAAAAAAAAAGGGCAAAAAGGTCGAAAATCAGCCAGAGGCGATATCTCGGGTGGGGTAAATTTTTCAGTTCATCGATTTTGGCTGTGAAGTAGTCTGAGTGGGCCGAGTAATGCCTACCAATATGAATCCGATTTGTTGACCCCCACCTTAGCACCTCCTGCACGGTTCTCTCGTGGAGTGACACTTAAATGAAATAAGACCATTTGAAACGTCTTCATGCAATTCCATTGCTTTCAATCCCTCAGTAAAGACAAGCGTGAGAATTCCCAAGTCATAATCGATTTCGGTGTCACTAGTGGGGAAATCCACCGTAATGCACGTGAAACTGATTAACTTCATGCACAATGACTTCAATTCCGCGAGTGAATAATTGCTGACTAAGGCATAGGTACGTGAATGCCACTAACGAATGCGTGAGACTTGGCATCTCTGCATCGCTTGAGGTTGAAGCAACACAAGGCTTGCTAATAGGTTTTAAAAAACGATACATGGCTCGGAACTCGTTTGAATGAATAAAATGAAATGTAGGTAAAATTGTGAGTCTCTGCTCGCTGATCAACATACACCTATGAAGAGAATGGCTTCACTGCCTGGTGAAGTATCCGTACTTACAACTTGAGCAGTAGGACTTCGGTTTGGAGGCGGGCTTTAAGCTATCCACCAAATCAGGCGTTAGGAACTATTATTTTATGCACTATTTTGTAATTGACTTTATAATTGTTATGATTGGCAGAGTCTGTGAAGGTTTTCTATTAAAACTTTAAACTCAAAGTGTCATTCATGTCTTAGTTTTGTCAATAAGGTGTAAAAACTGAATGTGTGTACATATAAATAAGTGAACTAGTAAAGGTACTGTTTGAAAACTTGATATAAATGGCATTTTACCAGGTGTACCCAGATGGCCCACTTTTTTTTCCCATTAGCCCGCTTTTTTTTACGTCGGAGGGGGAGTTGGCCCACTTTTGAAATTTTCTAGAATCATCTCTGCATCTGTATTACTCCAGGTTTAGATTGGAAATTGTAATATGAAATCCGTGTAAACACGACTTGTCATGATGGTTATTATGGTGTTATTTACTACTTTACATTGATATTGAGTAGCGAACCTTGGTTGAGAGATATTTCAATGTTCTTTTTGAAACTGGTGCACAATATTCAATAGTTAATCGCCTAGATTTCCTTGGACAATGTCGCCGCTTGACTGCAGCCCAGTGTCTGACACAGGGTGCGTTCGAGCGCGTCTGCAAGTAAGCCGAAGTTGCGCGATAAGCCCTCCAAACCCCGCGATAGCTGCAGCCATCGCGGGGTTTGGAGGGCTCATCGCTCAACTTCGGCAAGATTCTTACCTGCTTACTTGCAGACGCGCTCGAACACACCCATAATCAGAACGTGATATCGGCTGCGCTCTGCATCCAGTGTTGCAATGATGCCATCTCGTGGTGAATGAATGTAATGTTTTTGAGCTGGCAATATCCAGTCAGGGTAATGTTTCAACCCCTCCCTTTTTTTTTCTTTTTTAGTTTTTTGACAAGTCTTTTCGCATCTTATCCACTTAAGCTAATGAAGTGATTGAAACTTGGGTTAATACTCTTCGGTCTTTCCTGGCCTCCATATTATTATTATTACTAATATTATTATTATTAATAGTATTATTTTCTTTTACCTTATTTCTTATAATTACCTGTGCTCCATTTTATATCACAATTTTACTCAATTTTCTCAAGAATTTTTGTAGATATAATTGAAATTTTATGAGGATTTTTTTTTTTTTCTATATGTGGGGAAAAGAGGCTTGGAATGGTTACAAACGGAATGATGTTAAGGGGACAATCGAATGTCGCGGGTAGCTTGCTGCTGTGGGGAACAGTAGCTTTAGGTTTTTTTGTTCTTTTTCTGGTTTCAAGGGGATTGCAGGGGGACGATGGCGACATGGGGGGGTGGGCCCACTCTTTGGGGATAAGGGGAGATTGTTTTTTTTTTTTCTGACCATGATTTTGATACGCCATGCTTGACTCAATATTGTAGCCACTGCACTGATCGATTTAATTGTTACCAGTCATTTAGTGGTTGGTGGGTTCAATGTTCTTCTCACCACTGCGCTTATACATTTGTGAATGCTTTTAATGACTCGCAACCTTAGATTAGTGTGTTGGAATGTGAAAGGGTTAAACCATCCAGTGAAGAGAAATAAGGTTCTCTCTCATCTTAAACAGTTAAAGGCCAACGTAGCTTTTCTCCAGGAGACCCACTTAAAGCATAATGACCATTCTCGCATCCTTAAAAATTGGGTGGGGCAGCTTTAGCCTGGAATCCATACATATTAAGTGCTGGTCGCTCCCAACGGTCACTGACTGATATCAGTCTGGCCTCAGTCGTATAGCCAGCGTTTAGCCCTTACGTCACTAATGAAGTGAATATATGAGTATTCATGTTGTCTGCTCTTGGCTGATTGGGTGACCTTTTGGCGAGAACCACCAATCGTGCAGCGCCATTTGCAGAATGAATGCTGACCGGGTTATCCGTCGCATCTTGTTGTCAGAAGTGGTAGCTAAGCAGGCGAGCATTTAAACGTTGGGATATACAAGTATCTATCTTATATCTGCAAGTTGCGTGTATATTTCCTTTTACTTTGCTACATCAGGCATTTTACAACACAACTAACGGCTGTACTCAGCATAACGAACATGAGTTCATACCTGCCAACAAGTACGCTTTGCCCGTAATGGTTATGGTTTTCAAAAGCACAGTCCAGTTTACGGCTGAACAAAACAAATTCCGGTTTTTCGGAAAATAATAAATAATATTAAAAGGGGCAGTATGCGGAAATGCATCATTTCTAGATTGAAGGAGTTAAAAATCGCTGTGTGAAGAATGAGAGGTGTAATTTCATCTGGAGTATAGCAGGACGTCACACACCCACTCTCTGTGTTGATCTCCAGCCCCTTGTTTTCAAGCCCGGTTTGGCTGCGCGTTCATATACGTTCATATGAATCGCCGCCTCTTCCTTCCCGAGAATGCATTCATTCAGCCAGTGAGCAGAATTGCCTCCTCCTCCTTCCCGAGAATGCATTCATACAGCCAATAAGCAGTGGCAGCGCATATTTTTTAAAAAGCGAAATAGCGGAGAGCGGAATGAAACGTTCACCTGAAGACGAGCAGGATCCAAAATTACTTCTAAAGAAACAACGGTCGTTGGCGAAGAAGTTGTCGGATAAAGAAAGGGACAGAACCTGGATTAATATTGGCCTTGCATTTCCAAGGTGGAGAGCACTGTGAGAGCTAAAGGGGCTACGTTGACTCGGAGTTAGCACTTCTTCTCCTGGACAGGTAAGTAACAACATAAAGCAAATGTCTGCTTTAATTAGTGTTACAGTAACGTTAGGCACATGTCGCTATGTCGATTCAATTAAATTTAATGTTACAATCGTAGCATGGGTTAATGTCCGGAGCTTGAGTTGTTAGCGGCTCGGTCCCAACAATGGGCCAGGCGTTACGGTTGTGTTAGGTGAGTCTCCCGGCAGCCAGCTAACATTTGCAATTAGTGCAAATCTGCAGTTTCGTGAGCATTTCAGGTTCGATTTACTGAGTTATAACGCGGCGGAAACTTAAACTGGCCCGTCATTCTGCCGAATAGCAGAGGTAGAGGGAGGTGTTGCTCATGACACACTTTGTTTTGGTCTACAGGCAGTGCATAACAGCAAACCTAGCAGTGAAACGATTTTGCTTTTTGCCCCTTTTAAACATAATGATAAAATAAAACATTAAACATGTTTGTTTATTCCCGTTTTTTCGACGCTAGTTTATATTTACCAAAGACGGCCATTTTGTTACAATCGCAGATAATCTGTTGGTTCGTTTGCGTAAACAATCGGCACACCTCGCTGGTTATGAAGATTATAAGGAATCACGGAATTGGCCAAGGCGTTTCAATTGGAACCATTCTCGGCTAAAATCGGAACCGCTGCACAATGGAAAATAAGGGACAGTAACTGCATCATTATTGACATTACTTATCAGTAACACTCTGACAATTTATTTTGATACCAGTTGATCATTGTGGAAGTTACTTGCTTGTGACACTGACAAATTTATGTTGATACCAGTTGATCATTATTGAAGTTACTTACAAGTAACACTGTGGCAAATTAATGTTGATACGTCTTGATCATAATTGAAGTTACCTACCAGTAACACTGTGGCAAATATAGGTTGATACCAGTTGATCATAATTGAAGTTACTTACCAGTAACACTGGTAAAAATATTTTGATACTAGTTGATTACTTTAGTTTAATGTGATATATAATGATGTTGTATTTAATTAACAGATGCTTCAAATATCTTTTGTTTGGTCAGTGGAATAAGTTGCAAACTTGTTGCATACTGAAGACATATTCTCAGATTTAGTTACCCAGTTTCCATTAAATATGACCCATCTGTCTAATTGTTGTGAATTTGTTTTTCTTGGTCCTTTCACTTACTGTACTAAAGGGGTTTGGACATAACTAAATAACAATATTCATCACAGTAATCACAGGCATGTTACCTGGGCTATGAAATGTTCTACTTTCTAGGATTTCTGTGTACAAAAGTGTCAAATTGAAGCTGAATTGCTCAGTCAAATTTCTGCCTCAAAGAGCTGGAACTGCAGTATTTAGCAGCTATTTTTTTCAAATTTTTTCCAGAGGGAGGTCCCCCGTACCCCTACCTATGGGAGGGCACACCCTCCCGTACCCTCCCCACAAAATGCTATGCTATACGCTGCGCGATTGCATGCTAGGATTATTCGGATTATGGTTTTTCACTTTCAAAAGTTGGCAGGTATGTGAGTTAGCTGGCCAGCTATAGTATTCGTGAATGTTATTTGACATTAGCTTAAAAATTAGATTGTGGCTTGCTTGCGTTTACTCTTGGAGTGGTTGTTAGGTTTTGAACAGGATAATATTTGGCCATATCTGCATTTTGTTTATTTCAGTGGGATTCCCCGGTATAATAAAGGCTAAATTAAATAATACTCAAATTACATAACGTATTTCACTGTAATTGGCATTAGTTATAGCTCGAAGGGCATGATTGCATCAGCTAGATTAAAGTGATACTCCACCCAAAAACTATCATTTGTTGGCTATATTAATTACTCACCATGAGATGTCTTGAATGGACGAAGTTCTTTTGCACCTGGCGCAACTTAATGGCCACTGGAGAGTTTTGAAAAATTATTCCAAAGTAAGCTCGCGCATTCAACGGAAATCCCACCTCCCGGCTCGTTCATTGTCCAGGGACTCTGCTGCCACTCAGATGAATACTCGTATAAACACGAGCCGGGAGGCGGGACTTCCTTTGAATGCGCGAGCTTACTTGAAGCATAACTGTGGTATTTTATTATTTTTAGAGAAAAATAACCGCGTTTCTAGAGTTCTGAGGATTCGAGTGGACAAAGCAGACTTGGATTATACTGGACGATGGTTTGAAAGTTTGTCAACGGACGTTTTGTGTGAAGTTTTACCATTGCTACTGGGTGACCCCATTTGCTTCCAGCAAAAAAGGAATTTGGATAATTTTTCATAACTCTCCAGCGGCCATAAAGTTGCGCCAGGTGAAGAACAACTTTGTCCGTTCAAGACATCTAATGGTGAGTAATTGATATACAAATTATAGTTTTTGGGTGGAGTATCACTTTAAGCCTATGAAACTGGTATGTAATATGACAGTTGCTAATTTATTCCTTGCCTTTCTACTTTCTTCGGAAAAGAGAAGATGGATAGCTTGTTCCTATTATTGCAACCTACTGCTGAACAAAATTTTTCCGCATTTTTAACGTGGATGGGCAAGGCTTATTTTGCCGCTTTTCCCTGCTTGTTTAATATCTGATATCAATCCAGTACAGGATCATAGCGATGAAATATATTCTTTTTCCCCTTAAAAACGATTAAACATCGATGGCAATAACAGTATCACTGGACATATAAACACAAGCATTATTTCAGTTTGAAAGTTTAATTCATAGTTTGCCTCAGTCCATACTGTATTTCTGTATTGCCAGATGTTACGTGACCGCTGCTGAGAGAGACAAAGGTCTGGAACAAAGTTCATTTTTTCCTGATCTGTTGGTCTTAAAAATGCCATTGCAGCACCAGAATATTTGGAAGATATGTGGCCTGTGAAAAATTAGTCTAGTATTTAATTCTGTGACAATGGGGCAAAATAATCGGTGATAATCTGTGCTCACGTTCACTTCTCCCCATTGGTATAAATTCATTCAGGACCCGCCGCAAGTCTGTCTAAAGGGGCGGGGCGCCCTTGCCACTGTGAGCCAATCACAGATCTCGCATGGATTTTGTGCGAATATTTGAAAGTCAAACGCTGGCCTACAGACTGAGGCCAGACATATCAGTAAGTGACCGTTGGGAGCGACCAAAATTTGATATGGATGGATTCCAGGCTAGGGCAGCTTTTCCTCTCCTCATTTCATGCAAAGGCAAGAGGGGTAGCTATTCTTATTGATAAAGATGTGTCATTTGTCCCTTCTCAAGTTATATCAGATAGAAATGGTAGGTACATAATTGTCTCTAGCAGGTTATTTAACACCTTTGTTACTTTAGTGAACATCTATGCACCAAATACAGATGATAGAAATTTCTTCCAACATGTCCTAAACATAATTCCTGGTTTGAATTCTCACGCGCATATTATTGGAGGAGATTTTAACTGCTGTTTGGATCCAATCAGGGATCGCTCTTCTGCTAGACCAAGTACGGGTAGTAGATCTGCTTCCTTTATCCGTGACTTCCTTTCGGAATACGGTTTAAATGATCGGATCTTGCATCCCACAGAGAGAGAATATTCATTTTTTTCACATGTCCATCAATCATACTCTAGAATTGATTACTTCCTAATTGATAATAGCATAATGTCAAACGTTCGCTCCTGTGCATACCATAGTATTGTAATATCTGACCATGCCTCACTGACACTAGATCTGGAATGGCCAAACAAAGAAGAAACTGGCGCTTAAACTCAGCCTTGTTCACAGACGATGATATTTGTCAATTCATTTTTGAACAGATTGACATTTTTCTATCCATTAATAAATCCCCTGAAGTTACTAATGGGACCGTCTGGGAGGCTCTTAAGGCCTTTCTCAGGGGGCAGACAATTTCTTTCGCAGCTGATAGAGAAAAGATACGTAAGCAACAGCAGACCCACCTTATAAATCGAATTAAAGTAGTAGATAGGCAATATTCAACTACACCCTCTCCAGACCTATACCGGGAACGCTTAAAACTGAAAACTGATTTTGACCTACTCTCTACTCAGGACACTGTTCATGTAATACAGAGGAGTCAAAGTAATTTTTATGAACATGGCAAAAAGACGAGGAAGCTTCTGGCCAGGAAGTTGAGGGGGGCAAGAGCCAAACAGGTTATTAGTGCTGTATGAATTAATGATGGAGAAATAACATCTGACCCAAATGTAATTAACTCTAAATTCCAAGACTTGTGTTGTAACTTATGTACTTCAGAATGTGCATTGAATGGGGGTGAAATGGAGGATTTCTTTTAGTGTTCTAAAAATTCCTTCCATATCCTCAGAATGTTAGGAACGGCTTGAAGAGCCCATTACAGAACAAGAGGTTACAGCTGCTATATTCCCGATGAAGTCTGGGAAATCCCCAGGGCCAGATGGGTTTCCAGTATAGTTCTTTAAGAAATTCTCTGCCCAGCTCTCTAGTCATCTCACCTTGGTGCTAAAAGAATCTCTTGAAAAAGGGACACTCCCACCAGCAATGGCTAAGGCCTGCATTTCACAGTTGGCTAAAAGTGGGAAAGACCCCATGGACTGTGCTTTCAACAGACCCATCTCATTGTTAAACTCTGATGTGAAGATTCTAGCAAAGGTATTAGCTAAAAGGCTTGAGGATGTTCTTCTTCTGTGATATCTCCTGATCAGACTGGGTTTATCAAAAACCGACAATCATTCTTCAACATCGGCGTCTGTTTAATATCTTATATTCTCCTTCTGAGTCTGCCCCAGAATGCATTATCTCAATGGATGCTGAAAAAGCTTTTGATAGGGTAGAATGGGACTACCTGCTCTCCGTCTTAGAGAAATTTGGTTTTGGCCCAGTTTTCATCTCTTGGGTAAGACTGTTGTACAGCTCACCCTCTGCATCAGTCCTAACTAATAATCAGTACTCTGACCCATTCTCACTCCACCGTGGGACCCGGCAAGGGTGCCCTCTCAGCCCTCTACTTTTTGCCCTTGCTATAGAACCTCTTGCCATTGCACTTCGCAAATCCCACCAAATCACAGGTGTATTGCGGGGGGGATCTGAACACAAAGTGTCTTTATTTGCCGATGATCTCTTACTTTATATCTCAAATCCAAGTACATCATTACCTGCAGTTTTATCCTTGCTTAATAAATTTAGCCAGTTCTCTGGATACAACTTGAACTTGCACAAGAGCAAACTTTTCCCTATTAATCATAAAGCGTCACAACTACACCTAAGTGTCCCCTTTAAGATTGCAAGGAGTCAATTTATTTACCTTGGTGTTAATGTTACACGTTCTTACAACCACCTCTTCAAGGCTGACTTTGCTAACTTGCTAGAACAAACTAAGAAAGACCTCTCAAAACGGTCCCAACTTAACATGACTCTCATAGGCCGAATAAACTCAGTCAAAATGACTATTCTTTCCAAATTTCTGTCTTTTCCAATGCATACCGCTACATCTGCCTCTGTCTTTTTTGAAATCTTTGGAGTTTATAATTTCTTCATTTATTTGGAATGGCAAGAAACCCAGATTGTGCAAGACTTTTCTCCAAAGACCAAAAAGCCACGGTGGCATGGCTCTTCCAAATTTCAAGTTTTACTACTGGGCAGCCAACATAAGATCCATGCTTTATTGGTGGCATTACCATCTTTTTTTTTTTTTTTTTAAGATTTTTTTTTTTTTGGGAGTTTTCTCCTTTATTTCACAGTGCAGTAGAGATAGACAGGAAAGGTGGGGAGAAGAATGGGGAAGACACGCAGTAAATTGCCTGGGCCGGATTCGAACTCAGGCTGCTGCGGGAAGGACTTAGCCTTATGGTACGCGCACTTAACCGATGAGCCACCGGGGCGCCCCGTGGCATTACCATCTTTATCCTAAATGTCCATCCTGGGTCTCCATGGAAAATAATTCTTGCAAACAGTCATCACTGTCAGCATATTTATGCACTGCTCTTCCTGCCATTAGCTGTACTCCTCCTAACAACCCTGTGGTGGACCACTCTCTTAGGGTGTGGGCTCAGTTTAGGAAGACATTTGGCTTCCAGAGGTCATCTCTTTTGGGTCCTATAGCTTTAAATCACCTATTTGCTCCATCAACGCATGACAAGACATTTCAAATTTGGCATGAACTGGGTCTAAGATGTTATAGAGACCTGTTTATAGAGAACACATTTGCATCTTTTCAGCAGTTTTCAAAGCAGTATGGCCTATCAAATGCTTATTTTTTAGATTTCTTCAGGTGAGACACTTTATACAGGGTGAGGTTCAAAACTTCCCATCCGAACCACCTGCAGTTCCCTTAGATACCTTCCTCTCTCTGGACCCATTTAAAAAGGGATTTGTTTCAAGCGCTTATAAATTGACATCATACCTGGAGACCCCACCTTTAACTGCTGTAAAGACAGCCTGGGAGCAGGACTTAGGCCAAAACTTTTCAGACAATGTGTGAGAGTCTATTCTTGAATGGGTGCATAGTTCCTCTATGCGTGCACGCCACTCCCTTATACAGTTTAAAGTTGTACATCGTGTTCACCTTTCTAAAGTAAAACTTTTTAAAATACACTGATGGACTTTTAAAACTTATAACCAGTTTTGTAGCCTAACTTGGATTCAAATTTGTAACCATTTATTGACTTTACCCATAATAACAACTTTGACAAAATGTCCGATAACATCAACAAACAAGAGCACTCAGAGAGCGCAGCACCTCCGCCACGCCAAGGCAACTCTGTGCATTAGTTATTTTCGATGGCTGATGTAGGGTATTGTTGCATTCCACCGCCAGGTGGCAGCAAAACCCAAAAGCACGCCGATTAGAAATCCAGCCTATTGGAAAGATTTGAAATCTCTGCCAGCATAGATGAAGTTGAACTTTGGCCTATATCTCAGCTGTACTTTGGCCTAGATATGCCAAAGTTTAGTCACTTGTTCCTCTTGTGCTACTCTAACATCCTGCAAAGTTTGGTTAAAATCTATGAGGCCGTTTTTGAGATATACTGCTAACAGACAGACAGACAGACAAAAGGATCGCCACCAAAATTTAATGGGTTCTTCCTGGGTCAAGATACACCTGTGTACCAATTTTCATGATGATCCGGTCAGTAGTTTTTGAGTAATCCTGCTGACAGACAAACAAATAAACGCAGGTGATTTTATAACCTCCTTGGCGGAGGTAAAAAAGAACAATAAAAGAATCAACAATGACAAGTTTAACAACAAAATCAACACCAAAGATCAACTCCAATCTCAGTACCGAGTGTGACCGCCATGTGCCTGCAACAAAGCCATCACTTGTCTTGGCATGGACAGCACCATTTTGTTGAGCTGTTGCTGGGAAATGGCCTGCCACTCCTGGAGAAGGGCTTCTTGGAGCCCCGCCCTCGTCCTGGGCGCTGGAGTGCGTTGCCGAACCCGCCGATCCAACAGGTCCCACACATGCTCGATTCGCTTCATGTCAGGGCTGAAAGGTGGCCACTCGCACACCATTCTGGGCCAGGAGCTGCTGGGTCACATATGCTGAGTGAGGTTGTACGTTGTCTTGCATGAACGTGACCTCAGGGTGGTCTGTGATGTAAGACATGACGTGCGGTCGGATGTCAAGGTCACAGTAGCGGGCTGCATTAAGATTTCCATTGATTATGACCAGGTCGGACCTCCAGCGCACCGAATGGCACCCCAGACCATCACCGAGCCTCCTCCAAAGCGATCTGTCTCAGCAATGCAGGGGGCTGTGTATCTCTCACCACGTCGTCTGTAGACCCTCTGTCTTCCATCATGTCGGTACAGAAAAAATCTGGACTCATCGCTGAATACAGCATTCCTCCAGAATCGGTTGGGGACTCGTTTCTGACCATATTCTTCAGCCCAGTGAAGCCTGGTAGCCCTGCGCTGTGCATCAAGCTGCATTCCAACACATGCCATGTGGGTTCTGATCCCTCACTCTGCAGGTCGGCAACTCACTGTTTATCTGCTGATCCTTGGTCTGTGGATTCCTAGGGTCTCCTGAGCCGTCCTGGTGCAGGTTCGAAACCAATCTCTCAGGTGGACGAGGCGGATATGATTGTCCTGGGCTGGGGTCGTGACCCTAGGCTGACTAGGTGGGGTTCGATCACTGGTGCTTCCAGTCTCCTGGTAACAAGGTTAGAGATTGTAGGTTGGCTTACCCCAAAACGCTGGGCGATGCGATTTTGGGATGTTCCAGTCATCCACAGCCCAAAGGCTTGATCACGTTGGGGTCTGGAAAGGTGAGGCATGGCGCACGTAGCATCTTTGAACAAATGCTCTCAGGTTCTGGCCCAATGACCTCAAGGATTGTTTTAAGGCATTTGACAGCATTGCGATTGTGATCAGTGAAGCCGGACGAGGTTACATCACTAATTCCTCAAATCCTGCTCCACAGACACAAACAAGGTCATGACCTCACGCACTGTTGTGTCTCCTTACACAAAGACAACTGCATATCAATTACAGTGCCGTGAAAAAGTATTTGCCCCTTTCCTGATTTCTTATTTTTTTGGCATATTTGTCACACTTAAATGTTTCAGATCAGCAAATTAAATTTTAATATTAGACAAAGACAACCCGAGTAAATACAAAATGCAGTTTTTAAATGATGATTTAATTTATTAAGGGGAACAAGCTATCCAAACCTACCGGGCCTGGTGTGAAAAAGTTATTGCCCCCTAAACCTAATAACTGGTTATGCCACCCTCTGCGACAACAACTGCAATCAAGTGTTTGTGATAACTGGCAATGAGTCTTTCACATCGCTGTGGAGGAATTGTGGCCCACTCTTCTTTGCAGAATGTTTTAATTCAGCCACATTAGAGGGTTTTTGAGCATGAACGGCCTGTTTAAGGTCATGCCACAGCATCTCAATCGGATTTAAGTCCAGACTTTGGCTAGGCAACTCCAAAACCTTCAGTTTGTTTTATTTAAGCCATTCAGAGGTGGACTTGCTAGTGTGTTTCGGATCATTGTCCTGCTGGATAACCCAAGTGCGCTGGAGCTTGAGGTCACCAACTGATGGTTGGACATTCTCCTTCAGGATTTTCTGGTGGAGAGCAGAATTCATAGTTCCATCAATTACAACAAGTCGTCCAGGTCCTCAAAGGAGCCCCAAACCATCACACTACCACCACCATGTTTGACTTTTGGTATGATGTTCTTATGAAATGATATGTTAGTTTTACGCCTGATGTAACGGGATGCACACCTTCCAAAAAGTTCAACTTTTGTCTCGTCAGTCCACAGAATATTTTCCCAAAAGTCTTGGGGATCATCAGGATGTATTTTGGCAAATGTGAGACAAGCCCTTGTGTTCTTTTTCGGTCAGCAGTAGTTTTTCGCCTTTGGAACCCTCCCATGGATGCCATTTTTGCCCAGTCTCTTTCTTATTGTTGAATCATGAATACTGACTTTAAATGAGGCAAGTGAGGCCTGCAGTTCTTTAGATGTTGTTCTGGGTTCTTTTGTGACCTCTTGGATGAGTTGTCGATGCGCTTTTGGAGTAATTCTGGTAGGCTGGCCACTCTTGGGAAGGTTCACCACTGTTTCAAGTTTTCTGCATTTGTGGATAATGGCTTTCACCGTGATTCGCCGGAGTCCCAAAGCCTTAGAAATGGCTTTGCCACGCTTTCCAGACTGATAGATTTCAATTTCTTTGTTTCTCATCTGTTCTTGAATTTCTTCAGCTCACAACATGACATGTTGCTTTTTGAGATCTTCTAGCCTACTTCACTTTGGCAAACAGGTTCTATTTAAGTGATTTCTTGATTCAACAGGTCTGGCTGTAATCAGGCCTGGGTGTGGCTAGTGAAATTGGACTCAAAAAATGTGTTTAATTTATGATTTAACAAGGGGGGCAATTACTTTTTCACAGAGGGCCAGGCAGGTTTGGATAGCTTTTTCCCCTTAATAAATGAAATCATCATTTCAAAACTGCATTTTGTATTTACTCGGGTTATTATATTAACATTTTTTTGATGATCTGAAACATTTAAGTGTGAAAAATGTGCAAAAAAGTTAGAAATCAGGAAGGGGGCAAATACTTTTTCACAGCACTGTATGTAATCATCTAATTTAAGTTCCCCTAACTCAAGTATACTATTCCTGTCTGTTTCTGTTAAAGTCCATCAGTATATATCCAAATGTCTCCCCCTCATGTAACAAATGTCAAAGTGCAGATGGCTCTCTTATACGTATGTACAGGACATGCCCCTCCCTTGAAGATTTTTGGCAGTCAGTATTTGGGACCCTTTCTGAAATTCTAAATCAAAGAATTGAGCCAGACCCTCTTGTAGCACTGTTTGGGGTTGCCCCAGAGGAGCTCCAGCTTTCTGCACCAAAACGCAGGGCTCTGGTGTTTGCCTCACTGCTTGCATGCCATTCTTTACTGATGAGGTGGCAAGATGCTGCTCCACCTAAACCCTCGCACTGGATAAAAGACATGCTATCCTCTCTCTCATTAGAGAAAATTAGGTATAGTCTAAGAGGGTCTGTAAACAGATTTTATAAGACCTGGGGGCCCTTTCTTGATAGCGACACTACTTCAAAAAGCATAGTGGATGAGTAAACTGGATGGTTTTTCCCTATTTTATACTGAACACTGGAATGCTGTGGCTTCTTTGCTATTGAAGATCATAATCACAATATGTAGATGTCAGGTATGGTGAGACCTTTTTTTTTTGTTTTGTTTTGTTTAGTATTGCCTTGCTTAGTTTTGTTTTTGATATGTCATTGATTTATTACTTTGGCAATAATTATATTTTGGATGGGTGGGTATGTGTGGGGGAGGGGGGTGGGCGGGACTGTTCAACCCTTGATGGTGTGTGATTTATTTGCTCTTTGTGAAAAATTAATAAAAAGACCATTGTTTAAAAAAAAGTTTTTTTTGGGATTTTCTCCTTTATGTGATAGTCACACAGTAGAGAGAGACAGGAAAGTTGGGGAGAAAAATTGGGAAGACATGCAGCAAATGACCCGAGCCGGAATTGAACCGGGTCGCCGCTCGAAGGCCACAGCCTTTATGGGGCGTGCGCTTAGACCGATGAGCCACCAGGGCGCCCACCCAAGAACATATTTGAATAGTCAGGGCAGTGTACTTTTATTGGGTAAAAGCTGAAAAAAGGGTTCTCTTTTCGTTTAATTCATACAAGTCCTGGGAAATGGTGCTGGGACTTAACTTGTCCATATTCTAAATCGTTTTGGGTGTACTACCTATTGATGGGATACTGCAACTGCGTGCATAAAGAGAGCAGCTCTTGCTCTTTGGCATCTATGATCTGTGGGGAGGGGTGATAACAGATGAGAGCCCACTCACTGTCGCTTTAAACACAAATGAAACGTCTGTTGACTCACCGTCAACTTGGAAAGACAAATCGAACTGCTAAGAACCCACTCAGTGTTATCTGAGAAACACAAATGGAAATGTTGAGAACCCACTCACCTTAGCCTTGGAAACATAAATGGAATTGGTGAGAATCCAGTCACTGTCATCTTGGAATCGCTAATGGAACTGGTAAGAACCCGCTCAACTGTCAGTTTGGAAACTCAAATGAGACTGGTTAGAACCTAACGGTCACCTTATAAACACAAATTAAACAGGTGAGAACCCGCTCACTTTTAATGAGAAACACAAATGGAACGGTTGAGAACCGAGGCATCATAACCACAGAAACACAAATAAAACAGGTGCGAACCCACTCACCATCACCTTAGAAACACAAATTGAACTGTTAGGAACCCAATCGCTGTAACATTGGAAACAAATGAAACGGGTGAGCACCCGTTCTCCGTCACCATAGAAAAACAAGTTGAATTGAGTAGAACCCACTCACGGTCACCTCAGAAGAACAGATGGAAGTATTCAGAGCCCACTCCCTGCCATCTGAAGAAACACTAGTCAAAATGGGTATGAGTCCTGTCAAGTGATCCCTCACCGTTGCAAGGTTTCAGTGTGCAAAACTCTCCCACTTGAAAAGATAGCCTCTTCCAGGAAGATTCCAACTGGATTCCACTCATTGACCACACTTTTGCTATCTTCTTTTCTTTTAAGGGGTCTTCAGGGTAAAAATTAAAATTTTTTTTGAAAATTTCAATATTTTTGATTTTCACATAAAGTAAATAAAGGAATGCAGTGAGATGCCAGTTGACATTAAGAATCTATGTTTTTCCTCTGCCTCAATTGTTGCTTGTGACTTTAAATGCAAATGACCAAAAATCACAATTTTGACTGATTTTCAACCTTGTGGCATTCATAAAATCATAAATATTCATCTGATTGACTTGAAATTTGGACTGACGTTGTATCTGTTGGATCTTTGATCTATGAAATGACATGATTTTCTAGATTGGTGCATCCCTAGAGGATTAATTTTGAAAATGAAGCAAGTTGATGAAAACGATTTTCGTTATGGTTACATAACAGAGCTTATTAAATATTCATAAATGTTCCAAACAAAAAAATCTTGTCATTTCATAGAACTATCTTAAACCTTTCATATGAGACTAATTTGAGTAAAATCTGACCATTGTTTATTGAAGTATTAGTGCCACAAAATATATTCAGATTTTGTCATTAAAGCGCTATTTCCATGGCAACCATTTAAATTTATCAAAATACTACATTTTATGAGGTTAAAATCATGTTGAGTATGTTTATTTCTTAGTTTTTACATTATTATGGTTATTTCTACACTTTACCCTGAAGACCCCTTGAAAGTTCAATGCCGTGATCAGTCAATAATCAGGTGAAAAACCTTCAACACAAATACGAACAGCACTTTAAGAACATATAAATCAAGACAGCAAATGCAATCCAAACACAAAGTGGACTTAAATACTTGAATTTTTAAGCTACCAGAAATTGACCTTGTAAATAAAAAGCAAATATCAAATATTTAAGTAAAGCACCATAAATGCATTAAATACATTTTAACCCCTTTGCGCAGAGGCCAAATTTTGCTATTTATGGGTTACCCAATTTAATGCTTTAAAATTCAAGATTTAAGCTTCATAAAGAGTAAAAATGTGGCTCAACTCAGAAAAGACACAGCATTTAGAATTACATCATATTTCAGTTTATTTTCATGATTTTGGTAGAGAAAATGGGCTGCAAACATAAAAAATCTTCATGAGAATTCACCATTGAAATTGCAAAAAAAAAAATAATACTGAGAATTGAAAAACTGCTGGGGCTTAAATCTATACATTTCTGGGATCATAAACTCCTTGACCACAAGTAGAATTCATCTTCAACATTACATTCTAGATAACCTACATGCTATTAGCCAAATCATACGGCCATCCAAGTGGCTCCCCAAAGTCTGAGATCCCTCAAAATGGTGCACTGTCAGATCATAAAATAATCTTGTATTTCACACAAAGTTTTGAGGCATGAAATTTAATATGAACTAATGATTTTCTGGTTGAATTTAGCATGAATTTATCAATATCAGGCAGTTGAACATCAGTGGTCACCAGTAACCTCTCCAAACACAAAACATGCCTTTTCTCCATAATAAAGTTTAGAGTTTTGTCCATTTTTCTTCAAAGTCCCCCAAGCCAGCACACATACTCATTAAATAAACAGCTGATTAAATGGTCAGAACATTCACCCTGCAATGAAAGCTACCAGTTCCCACGTCCGAGCTCACAACCTCATTTCAACACTTATAAGGAACAAGTACAACTCACTAACTCAGTAATATCTGAATTCTGAAACACACCTTGTTTTAACAGAACAGACATTCCACTTTCAAGGAAAATCAAACTATATATGCCTTCCTAGATTCAACAGAATGGTGCAATGATCGTACCAGGGGGTCCACCCAAATGCATGGGCAGTTCACGTTTTAAACAGGAAAAAAAACCGCGGCGTTCAGTTTTGTTGAATATGGTAAACATTCCAAAACAAGAAGCAAAAGTAGCAGCCTAACCTTTTTCATTGAATCCCTCCTCCAGAGACCGATGTGTCCAGTGGAAGGAACCCTCCGGTCCTGTTTCATTCGAAATAATTCCCATTTACCATGTCCTTATCTCATTCAAATCCTGTAAATGTAACTGAACACTTCAAGGCCGGTTTTGCGAGTCTTTCTATAAATCGCGTCTATTTCAGCCGCGCAATGTGCGCAACGTAGACAGGATACAACCGAGCTTGCTGATACGCATAGGCTTGTATGCTCTTATGTTTGTCCAATCAATGTCTTTCAGTTACTGTGGAACATTTAAACACTTGGGAATGGGATAAGAAACGAGCCAATCAATACATCGTTACCAGGGAAGTTTCATGAGGGCGTGAACTGTAACTGTGCAGTTACGCAGAAGAGCCTGAATGTATAATTGAGTGATTGGCTATCAACACCAGTACTTGGATGGATATAAGGAAGTGCTGAAAATGTCAATGAAGGAATCTACTTGTAAATCCACGGTAGCGAACTACGCATTTTTTGTATGTGATGACTGTAATTGACAGTAGAATGTGAGAGAATCAATACCATGTTGAATTTTTTGCTTCAGAAAACTGATTTTTCTGAACCACTAATTGGAATACCGTTGGCTCACTGTAGCTAAAGTGGTTGCTACAGAGGACAACGATTTTTTCTGTTGCAAGAGATCATTTTTTTAAACTGCTGGATCGATACTATGGGCAAGGATATTGACCAGTTTGCACATCAGGCTTAGCTGAGGAGTTTAATTCAGCAACTCTTGAAAAACGGAGGGGAGTGAACTTCCCCATATTCAAAACCGCGTTCAAACTCTGCTTGCTTGTGAATATTCAATAACTGATCTGGGGGTGCTATCTAGTGATCGAGTACAGTAACTGCGTGCTTAAATTTGCAGTTCCCTGTCCGCGAGCGTCTACATCTGCAGAAAGGGGTTAAAGCAAACCTTAATGATTGGATGATTTTAATCATACAATAACTTAACAGCTTTAAATCTTATAAACGCATCACATTTTTAATTAAATTATTTTTAGCTCAAATGATTTTAAAAATGCATAACATTTTTAACTGTATTTCAATCACATGATTTTTTTTCTTACCACTTCAATCTACAGCTTTCAATCAACTTGTTAAAGTGACTCGCAAGAATGACTACAACCAATGTGCCCCAAACAAAGACCCAGACTGCGTCCGAATAGTCTGTTTGCCTAGGAAAATTCCTAACTCCTAAAAAATGATCCTGAAATAATTTCGTGGCAGCCATGATAAGTGTATTCGAATTCTTTAAATGTTAAGGAAAGGTGTCTCAGTGCTTCTTAATTTACCTCCTTTAGCATAGGCTACACAGAACCATCCTTTTTCGAAAAGAAAGGAGGTAACGCTATCCCACAATTCTGCGCAGCAGCAATATGTCAAGCGGCGACCATTTATCCGGCTAATCGCAGAAAGGAACGTATGCGATTGGCAGGGGACTCATGATCACATTGCCGAGTGTAAGTGCATTCGGATTCTCTAATTAGCGCGGCTGTGTTCCTAAGCCGTTAGGAATTCCCCTTACACCTTTCCTTTACCTTATGACTTTTTCCACAAAGGTTAAAGGGGAATGGAAATGTTTTTAAAAGTTATATTATTTGAGTTGGTAATACCTTCCTGGCTTTAAAAATCTGCGTTGACCCTTACAGCAATACATAGATACAGCATAAATACATTTTTAAAATCCCGCTTTAAAGCCATGGACTGCGCCATTGGCCATTTTATCAGGCCCACGACTTCCGGTTACGTCTGTGGATGTAACGGGGCTGAGGGATAGCCCCCTTAAAAGCTCAGTACCGGCTTGATGAACATGGACAACGGCAGAAGCAATGCCCGCACTGCACACACTAAGGGCTCTAATTTCTTGGCGCAACGCAGGGTGGCGCAGCGTGGCGTAGCCCACGCAGTGGTAATTTCGTCCGGTGCAGCCCGCTCAGTGGTAATTTCATGCGGTGCAACACCGCGCGCAGCCACTTTGGCAATTTGGTAGACAGACATGCGCCGAGATGGGTGTGGCGGCGTAGTAGGGGGAGGTGTCACATATTCGTCATGACGCAGTGACAATTTCGTGGATAAAGGGGTCATTCCATGTCAATTCAACAAATTTCAGAAAATTTCCCCACCTGACAATCTCAGATTTATTTAAAAAAAAAAAATTTCTCACACCAAGGCCATGTACTTAATAGGATATGTGCAACGTTTCAGTTAAATATCTTCTTTAGTTTTGACAAAAAAAATGAATAAAGATGGCAACGTTTTGCTGATTTTCGCACTCCTTTTTGCAACGTCAAATAAAAGTGGATTTTTAGGAGGCAATATCTCTAGTTATATCAATGCCATGGGCTCAAAAATTTCCACAGTGTAGCATCTATGCCCAGTACACTTGTGAAACACATTTTCAATGGCAAGTATGTTTTTATTAGGGAGCTGTGGCTGTTTGAAATTGCTAATTTATGAGACGAAGTTGTCTGTGACACCAACTTTGAAGGCCAATTATGACCAAAGTTATGCAGGTAGAGAGCTGATTTTTTCTGGGCAAGCTCTCCTCACATAGTGCTATTGGTACAATAAACAGCAAGCATGTCAATTTTATGGTTGTCCAGAAAATACACAACAAAATCCTTAAAAAGCCAAAATTTCCTGAAGTTTGACATCAAATTGCCGAGGTGTGACAACCTTTAAAGTCTTGAAAACTTCACCATCTTAAAGCGTACATTCTTGGCTATCTTTGTTTCAAAGGTGGTTGTGATGCAACTCTTCATTAAATAGTTGTGAATTTTTTAGTAACGCCTTGTAAACGCTCATTTTTCATTGTTTCTATGTGATTCCTTGCATATTGCAGGAGTTTCTGAGGCTGTAATCATAACATCAGAAAACAGAAAGTCACTTAAAGATCTGCATTATTTAGATACATTGGTTATAGTACCATATATAGGTCAGGAAATGCCATGTCAAACTTGTATATATGAAATTTATTTGGCAAAACTGATGAATGATGACATAATCTCAACCATTGGATGGCATTGGAGGACTTACAAATTGTTTATTTCCCCAAATTGACATTTATAATTGTGCATACAGTAGCAGTTTAATTAAAGTGTTCCTAATTTTGATAAATGACCTGCTATATAATAGAAATAGCCCAGGATGTAAAAAGGTTGATACTTGTAAGTACCCATTTCTCTGCCAGATTCACATAATTATTATATAGGAAAATTCATGTTTGTGCTCAATATATCTTTTGACAGAGAAATAAATATGCAGGTTTGAATCCCCTCTGCGGTTTTTGTTATCCCATGGGACATGAAATTGAGGCACATTGTATAGAGAGAGAGAGAGAGAGAGATGTGTGCATTTGGGCACGTGAGTGCGTGCGTAGGCTATCTGGGTATGTGTCCTTCAGCTGCTCTCATACCGGACGCGAAACGAATTTTTCACACGACTGATTACATTCAAAGTCAATGCAATGACGCGAATACGCGTGTGTATCGCGTCTTTGCATTGACTATGAATGTAATCTTTCGTGCAAAAAATTTGTTTCGCGTCCAGTGTGAAAGCAGCTTAATACTATTATTGTCACTTAGGTTTTATCGTTTTTAATGGGGGAAAGGAATACAGCCTGTTTGCTCTGATCTCGTGCTGAGATAAGATCACATATTGAACATAAATGTGTAACGTATCTTGCATTGTTGTCCATGCATGTTAATCCCAAAATTTTAAGCATCAACAGGGTGTAATAATAGGAACACGCCATCCATCGTTTCTCTTCCCACTGATGCAGGCAGAAGAAATAAATGAGCAACCGTCGCGTTTCATTCCAACTTCATAAGTTTGAATAATCTGACGTAGTTTCGTTTTGAAATTCCATTCAAGTTCGCTAATGGTAATAATTTGCGAATACCCTAGCTAGCCAGCTAACTCATATTCGTGATGCTTAATATAGACGTAAGCGGTGCAGAAAACATGCCTGAAGCAGCAAGGTAAAATGCAACATTCACGCATCATGCAGATACAGGACAGAGGCTTCTTTATTCCAATTTTTAAGGTGAGGAGAGGAGCTCATTTGATTGGTGAAGATTTGACTCGGCTGTGTTAAACCCACTCAAGGCTTCTCTCCTCCCTCTTTGCCAGTTGCGCCGGCAGGAGGGACAGAGGCAGGACAGAGGAGTACTTGCGCCAGGCTGCACCGGGCACGAAATTGCGAAATACGCCTGGATACACCCCGTTGGCGCGGCGCTCCCCCCATTCGCCGCGCCTGATCAACGAATTTAGAGCCCTTAGAGAAAATAAAACATGCCCAGGGTAAAATGCTATTGTATTTCTTGGGTTTTAATTATCAAATCATCATGCCATGCTATTCCTCTGGCGCAACAAGACACGTTTTTGAGTCCAGCCCCAAATATTGCAGAATTCACCAGGGCTAATGTCAATGTTCTGTGGCTCAAGAGATAAGCAGCCCTAGGAATGGAAATTATTGCTTCATGAAAGAGGAATATCATCATAGAAGATTCAAGAAGAAATTGGGATGAAATTTGGTACCGTACTGCTATACGTGGTAATCTATGTTACTACTGACACCCGGTTGCTTGGGCACACGCAGTCGCAGCATACGCATTCGCGATTTTAATATTTGATATTAATATTCTAAACCCCACTCTCAATAATAAAACCCCTCGAAATATATTGGCGCCTCCTTTTAAAATCATTCCCCATTTAAAACCACCGATGTGCATCCTGCAACACGCTACGATGTTACAATATTACTAGTCTGAAAGCTGACCGGCGAGGGGAGGGGGTACAATCGTACTGTGGCACGGTACCGATTGTGTCTTCAGTGACTGGTTCCTGAATACAGCCCATTTTAACAATTTATGCACTTAATTACGTCAAATTGTACAAGAGTTCATAGTAGGTCAACTGGTCGATTCAGTGTCTCCGCTCTGCCATCCTTCATCTTAAGCAATGCCACGTCCAGCACCTCAATGTCCAAGCAAACACGTTGGAAGCTGGGGTTGTTCGTAATACAGCCAGGTTCTCCCTCGGGCACTCGAGGGAACAGTTAATAGGAGCGATCTGATATAGCGCAAAACTGTCGTAAATCAGGAGATTAGATGAAGGAAGGGGATTTTTTTGTCGACATCCGCACTTCCGGTAATAAGACCAGCTTCACCAAGCCAATGCATGCTTGACGAAATGCGATGAGCATTGCGCAGCTTCGCAGTCGAATACCATTGCGGATACATAGATGTGAACATAAAAATACTGCAAAATTCAAATAAACGCTACAAACGAGTCAAAGCCGGAGTTCACGTTTTTTGAACGAAACTCTATAAATCGCCGTTTTATTAGCTACCATTCGACCGTGCGCGGATATGAGCGGAAGTTCACTCGTCAACATTTTTACATTTGACCCGTGATTTTCTGCCGTCATATCCGCCTGGCGATGTGCCGTATTGTATATCAGATCACTCCTATTCGCTGAACAGTTCTGAAATCCCGCTCTCGCTGAAAAAAAAAGCCTGTCTTCAATGAAGGTAATTTCGGTGACAAGTACACTGTTACGAACTGGCACCTTATTTGCCAGTTAATTTAACTGGCATGTTTTTTGCAAGTTATTTCTACTGTAATTTTACAATCAGTTTGTAACATAGGTTCCGTGTATGTTAACTGTAAACCACCGTTAAATGTGGGCAGGACTCTGCTTACAGTTGAAATAACAAGGAGACAATGCATTAATTTGTGAAATTCAATCACTTTATAACGGTGTAAGTACACGTGTTTTTGCAACACGGTCACTACAACTTGCTATTTAAAAAAAATAGACAGCTGTCCAATTGGAAAACGTAAACGGACGACACCACATTCTTGTCACCGAAATTACCTTCATACGCTGAAGAGCTCTGAAATGCTGCTCTTGCTGGGAAAAAAAAGCTGTGTCTTCAATTTCTACTTGATTATTACTGTAATTGGAAAACGTGTTAATAAAGGTAAACGATTGAGAGCTAGCTAGGACTGATTGTTGTCAATAAAGGGATGGATTTGCCCCCGAATTCTCAGTTCTGGATCCGGCCCTGTGCATGACCCATTTTTCGTACTGTGTGCCTTTACATCCAATGACGTCATGCAGACCAGCGATTAAAATGGCCGCAGCCAGGAAAGGCCAAGTGGGTGTAGCGGTATTTTCAAACGGCTCTAATGGCCATGATATATTAAACTAAGAGCTCTTATTTGACAAAATGATATGTTTCAACTAGATAAATCTACTGGGCTTGCAGTTTCCTGATGTTTCCATTCCCCTTTAACCTTCTGTTAACCAAGTACCTTTCCAACTGTGTAAAAATCATTTCCCTAGGCAAATATGTTGATTATGGGCCAATATTTGGAAAAATAGTTTAAAAAAAAATTCAACCCTTTATTTTTTTTTTCCAAAATGTAGCAGATCTGCTACATTGGGTAATAATGCGAATGGAAAAATTAAAGTGACGGACCATTCAAGTTATTCTCAAATGTTTATTTGGCAATAAGAAACAAAACCAGCAGGGTGTCCAGGCTGTTAACCCTTTCACTTTATGTTGCAGATATGCTACGGTGGTTAATAGAGGGTTAAAGAAAAGTGGTTAGGAATTAGTGGATAGGCTGTAATTCTTCAGCTATTTGGACGCAGCCCCAGAAACACAGGTAAGCTCACCGGCTCCTTCTTCCTCGTTTGAAACAAGCTTAGTTCTGCACAGTCTCTGAGTTCTCAGCCATTCCTCATACTGTTTGCTCCTACTGTTGCGCTGAGTCTGTGAGTGAATGACTCCAAACCCAAGTGATTAGCTGATCACCCTCACCTGGTGCACTCAACCTGGTGCATTCCGGCTGGAAGGGGCGTGGCCCACAGTTCACCTCAACAAGTCCTGCTTGCCTGCCATAGAAACAGCATTTACAAGTTACATGGTCTTGTGTTCTGAATTTTGCAGAGACCTCCTCATGGGTTCTACGTGGGCATGCGGGTAGAGGTGGTGGATAAGAGGAACCCCATGCTCATACGTGTTGCATCCATAGCAGCTGTGGAGGAACAACGGCTAAAGGTGAGTCTCGCGAGACAATAGATCAGGGGTGGGCAATTCCGGTCCTGGAGGGCCGGTGTGTGTGCAGGTTTTTTTTTTTTTTCAATTACCCTGACTAATTGACTTCATTGGTTGCATAAACAAATATAGATTTGTCCAATGATTAGATCAAAGAAACATGTTTTATAAAGGGAGACAAGAACAGCCTTTGGTGGTGATTCATGATAATTTAAATAAAAGCACCTGAAATGTCAGATTTCATAAATGGTTTGGCTAATTTAGACAATCAACTAATTTAAGGCCAGAAGTTGGTGTGAAAACCAGGGACAGATACGGCCCTCGTTGCCCTCCTCTGCAATAGATAATCCTCGCTACTACCTAACCTACAAACTAGACGTTGTCCAAACCATAAGTCCAATTGTAACCCAATACGTAAACTCAGCCCTTAGCCCAGAATTAAACCCAATGAAAATGTCCTCACAATGCTTTTCAGCCTTTACTTGTGGGGACAAAAATAGGCCTCGTTGGGACATAAAAACCCCACAGGTAGTAGATAGACGTGTACACACTTCTTTCATGCACAAACACAGGGGTGATGGGAATCTGGCACCATGCCGGATTTCCAGCGTGCAGCGATCGGCGAGGGAAAAAATAAAATGCAAGATACATGCGTGCAGAAAGATTGCAGACAGTAGACCTAGATGGGCTTTGATAGTTTAGTTTCTCAGCCTATGGCTTTCGCTCCCAACCAGTCCAAAAGCATGGATGTATTATTAGAACTGGATATTGAACCAGGGCTGAGACGCACGCTGACAAGGGCTTAGCGGTCAAGCTGATATTGCAAGTCACGTGATGCCATGGGGGGCAAAAAAAATTTTTCTTTAGGGAACAATTGAAAAAGACCCTGAAAAATCAGTGAATAATTTTTTTTTTGACTACCACAAGTGATCAATATATAATCTGTAGATTTTTTCTCTTTTTAAATCATTGGTGCCTTTTTTTTCACGGCAGCAAACAATTAATCCGGAGGGGGATATAATTCATCTACTTTAAAAAACTTAGTCGGAGGTTCATAGTCCGTCTGTCTGTGTCTGTCTGTTCCGTAACAAATCTGGTTTCCGTTCAATAACTTTAGTATTGTTTGAAGGATTTTAATGAAATTTGATAGGAAGGTAGTTGGTATCAAAATACAGGCTAAGTTCGATTTCGGAGTATGTAGGTCAAAGGTCATAGCTCATTAAATATGTGAAAATGGTTTCCGTTCGATAACTTGAGTAATGTGTGACGGATTTTAATGACATTTGAAATGAAGGTACATGGTATGAAAATACCGCCTAAGTTCGCTTTCGGAGTATGTAGGTCAAAGGTCATAGCTCATTACATATGTGAAAATGGTTTCTGTTCGATAACTTGAGTAATGTGTGACGGATATAATGAAATTTGATGTAAAGGTACTTTATATCAAACTGCAGGGTAAGTTCGATTTTCGAGTATGTCGGTCAAAGGTCATAGCTCATTAAATATGCAAAAATGGTTTCCGTTCGATTAGTTGAGTAATGTTTGACAGATTTTTATGAAATTTCATGTGAAGGTACTTCATATCAAAATACAGGCTAAGTTCGATTTCGGAGTATGTAGGTCAAAGGTCATAGCTCATTAAATATGCGAAAATGGTTTCCGTTCGATTACTTGAGTAATGTTTGACAGATTTTTATGAAATTTTATGTGAAGGTACTTCATATCAAAATACAGGCCAAGTTCGATTTTGGAGTATGTAGGTCAAAGGTCATAGCTCATTAAAGATGCTAAAATGGTTGCCGTTCGATAACTTGAGTAATGTTTGACGGATTTTAATGAAATTTGATGGGAAGGTACTTTATATCAAAATACAGGCTAAGTTCGATTTCGGAGTATGTAGGTCAAAGGTCATAGTTCATTCAATATGCGAAATTGCTTTCCGTTCGATAACTCAGTAATGTTTGACCGATTTTAATGAAATTTGATATGAAGATACATGGTATGAAAATACAGCCCAAGTTCGATTTCAGAGTATGTAGGTCAAAGATCAAAGGTCATAGCTCATTAAATATGCGAAAATGGTTGCCAGAAGATTTAACAGTATAACGTGATGACTGTCCCATTGGACCTTATTATTTTGTTGTCATGAATGCTGCTTCTTAATCACATCCAAGATTTCTTTAATGCCATTAGACTGTTTCAAATATTATACAGTACTAACCTTTGAAAGTTCAAGGATAAGTTCATATTATGTTTTAACTTTTCACTCTAATTTTGTCACCTTCTCATATATGCTTTAATCTTCTTCTTTAAATCCCTGATTTTATTCACATTCTTTAATTAAATCTTCATACCAATTAACATAAAGTTTATTTTCAGATCTTCTCTCAGGCCATTCCATGAAGTAGTAAACTTTCTGTAAATCCAATCCCCGGGTATTAATAACTTTCTTGCCTAGTAATATAGTATAGTCTAATGAAAGTAACTTTTTCTGACGTATATACACATGTACATGTACAACATTTGTACCCGGTGAGGGGATGCTACGCTTTGCGTTGCCCTTGTTAAAATTTTTATTCAGGCTACATGAACACCAAGGGGACCTTGTCTCTGAGCGCGTTCTCGTAAGCAGTGCAGCAGCTGCGGTTCTCTGTGTGTAGCACTAGCACTAGTTGCTTTGGTTTTTCGTATTAAAATGTTCGAGATGCACCTAAACTGAGTTGTATATTTCCATTACACTGAATATCCTACACCGATTCAGAGTACTGTGTTTTGCTGCTTCATGTATGCTGGCTACGTACCTAGCTAAGTTGCCTTAACTATGTCCTTATGTGCACTTTCACCACGGTATAAATTCAGCCCAAAAAACTGCACGGCTAATCATTTATTTACCATTGCATGCACAGTCTTAATTATTAGAACAATAGCAGATGCGCATACTTGATGCCACTTTTAAGATAAGGTACAAAATGTGAAGTATTATTTTATGCATGCGCAGAACTTGCATGACAGCACTGCACAAACAGAGAGAGTATTTGAAGTTCAGCCTTTGTTAGCAAGAAGTTTTGAGTGGGTAGGAAACGCTGGATAGGATGAGATGTGAGCGACACACTGTTAGTGAGCAGCATCAGTGTATGGGAGTGATGCTGCGGAGATTCGCTGATGCGGCTGAACTCCATCTGCGCAGAGAAAATACGAGAGTCTAAGAAGAAAGAAACAAATGAGAACGAAACCAAGATCGACTTCATTTATATTTTATAACTGGGCTGCTGATTATGTGACGGCTTACGAATTTACTAATCCTATATAAGGGGAAGGGAAAGAATTCCGTATTCAAACTCCAATAATATTGAAGAAAATCAGCACTTTTTCAGCTTACCTTGATGTTTGAGTACCCAGAGAAATATTCGGGTGCGTAAAAACGTCAAGCGTGCATTTAGTCATGAAAATTTTGAGTTTAGTTTCTAGTACTGATAAACGTGGTAATGGCATATAACGGCCGCAGCTATGTTACTGATGACACACCGGGTTGCGAGGGCATGCGCAGCATATGCATTCGCGATATTGAATATTAAAATTAAATTCTAATGAATGGTGTGTGCACCCTGTGAAGGATTGGCGAGCTGTCCAGGGTGGGTCCCTGCCTTTTGCCCGGAGTCAGCTGGGATGGGCTCCAGTTCCAGGTATAGAGAATGGATGGATTTAATGAGCCTTGAGCATTCGTACGCTAAAAGTAATTTCGCTTGTCAGAATTGGCTAAATACTTGAATTAATGTCATCTACTTTAAAACTTATCAGTTCATAAAGCACGGGCAGTGCTCTGTGAGTTTGGGTTATTGTCTTGAATCCAGTAAGAATAGAGGAGGTTGCAAGCTAACAAGCTCAAAACGTTTCTCTTTCTACGAATACATTTAGCTTTGAACTGCGTGGAAAATTAGATTGAACTTTCATCTTATAGAGAACTGTTTTGCTGACATTGTTTGCTATGTAGCGAATAATTTTTATTTCCCTGTTAAGGGGACTTATAGTTAAGCAAACTAAGAATTATTATCAAAATAATTCTATCAGAAATTGCAACTTAAAACACTGAGTTTCTGTAGCATCACATCAGTGGTTGCCATGGCAACAGCTGTTTTAATGAATATATAGATACTTGGAGAAACACAGTTACTGAGATAACAGTGTTTGGTTATAATTTCAGCTGTAATGTGACAGAAAAAACATTCCTAATGCCACTACAGAGCTTTTTTTCAGGTTTCTATGGTCTAGTATTGATTTTGACCCCCCTAAATCAATTTTGGCAGAAAATGGCTAATTAAATATGCATACTTACTCATATTTAGAGGTACATATTGCAAAAGGAGCTCTGCATAGACGTAGATCATCACAAAATGAAGAAAACTGCCAAATCTGAAGTTAATTGGATGTACAGTTGCTGAGAAATCTGTATTTTCTTGTTGCAAATCTATTTTTTTAGAAAAACGTGATTTTAGTTCGGCAGTAATAATGTGATCGAAGTTTGACAGTAATGTTCTTAGGAGGAATACATTTAGTATTTTGTTTTTAGTGGTTTTTAGGATTTTTTTACCTCCTTGAAAGGCACCAGCCTCATAAGTAACTCCTCTTCTTCAATCTGCATTTCTTCCCTAGTTTTATATGCCTGTCAAGCGTCTATTCCTTTCTTTTTTTCAAGTTCTAGTGCGCGTTTTTCACTCTGTTTGACACGTTTTCAGTCCATTTCGTGATAGCCTTTAATTGAGTGTGCCCCTGCCTTGATGCCAAGTGGTTGATTGTCACGAAATTGTCCTGACTTTTGCAAAAACAATTTTAGGTCAATTTTGCTAGTTTTTTCTCTCATTAGTAGCAAGCAGGGTCTCAATTAACTGGCTCAATTAAAATGAGAGATCAATACATGTTTTTTAATACATTTTCAGAATGTTTTATTGAGTCATTAACCAAATAAGTTCATTACCGTCACACATTTTCAATTGATGATGAATGAATATGTATGAAAGGTTGACCTTGTATTTTTTTCATGTATGTTCTATTAATAGTTCAGAATAGCCACATAGTGTAAACATTCAGAAAAATGTTTATTGATATAATAACTTTCGTTATTATGTTCATTACCGTAACAAAATTACATGTTTTATACTAAATTTTTCCTGTAGTGTAAATTTTACAAATAAATAAAAAATGTCAATTCTGTAATCTGAAAATATTTCCTGTGCAAAAACAAAATTTGAAGTTATCACTCATTCCCATCCAAATATTTACATATACAGCAAGTGTTACGGTAATGAAAAGCTGTTAAGGTAATGAAAAGCTTTGTTACGGTAATGACCTCACATGGCATTCATACATCATAGAAGCCATGTTTTTAGTATTCACAAATTAGGCTATATGGTCCAATCTTTTTCACTGTTTATCATGTAAGGCTACATTAGAATTACTGAATGATTAGATTGTCTTGGGTAATGACAAATTAAGCTTGACTTTACAAAAAAACAATGAATCAAGAGCAATTCATTACAGAATAACAGAAGGTTTAATGCAACCACAATCAACACAGTGTATACAATAACATTTTCAATTAATTAAGAGCAATTCATAAAAAGTATAAAAGATATTAAAAAGTTGAATGGTAGCTGAATAGCTGAAAGTCTTGAGAGCATTATAAAGTTTGAATGAAGTCTCTAGCTGAAAGTATGCTGAAGTAGTTGAAGTTTAAAGAGGCTGAAGATTTGAAGGATTTGAACATTCTCTCTATTCATTTTGAATGAGGAAAATTTTTCAGGAAAAGCTTAATATTTTAAAAAGTATAAAGAACTTCAAAAAGTTGAATGGAAGCCCTAAGGTCCTGAACAAGCCGAACGTTTTGATATGTGAACGGTTTTTCTAGTACAAAGTATGAAGGACTAGTTAGACTGCAAAAAACGGCAGAAGAACTCAGAATAATAAGAACATATGAAGATTTGGATAACAATAATGTGAATGCTGACTCAGGGAAATTGCGCAAATTCCGCGTCTTCCAATACCTTTCCTATTTTTCCGTTTTTTTTTTTTTTTTTTTTTTTAAACATGCATGTATGCTCAACACGCGCAAATTGCGCATATTGAGACTATGGCAGCGGTAAATTAGACTATGGCAGGCCTCAAAAAAACGAGGGTAAACATCGGGGTAGCTTTTCTCAGGTGGAAAGAGCTAATGAAGGAGAAAGACTTTCAAAGGGACGCTGAAGTTGCCTGCTTTTCTTCTCGACCGTAAGTAAATGTTACTGTCTAAATTACAAGCTTTTTTTCATTGCTTGGTTGTGTAATTTGTTATATAGGCAGCATAACAGTAGAACATGTATCGGTAAACGGCGTCGTTGGTGAATAGCAGCATAGGCTATGTTTGATGGAATAAGGGTTGCATTTCATCATGCCTACTACCTCTATCAGTACATTTATTAGGAAAATAGACAACGGTGGTAAATGATGGTCTCACGCCTGCCATCAAGTTGTAATTTTATTGTTTGACAGGCGTCTCCGGGCAAATCCAAGATGACAGACTCGCATTTGACAGTTGTAGGGAGCAATTTTAGCAATGTTGATGATTTAGCAACTGAAATTCAGTCAAGAAAATTTCGAGTTTAATTTCTTGTGCTGCTATATGTGGTAATCCATGTTACTGATGACACACCGGGTTGCTAGGGCACGCCAAGAGCACGATTCGCGATATCAATATTCGAAAGCCCCTCTCAATAATAAAATCCCCCAAAACATATTGGCACCTCCTTTTAAAATCGTACTGGCAAATAAAAAGCCAGAAAAAAAGCAGAGATTAGATACGGAATTCTTTCTACGCAGGAGTTAACTACTCCTTCTTTCTGTATATCTCCCCATTTAAAACTACCAAGGTGGATACTGCAACGCTCTGTACTGGAATTTTGGCATACTCAGGTATGGTACGATATTACTAATGAGTAAGCTGACCAGCGGGGAGAGGGGACAATCGCACTGTGGCACGGTACCAAACAATCGTACCTTGTGCAAAAGCGGTCTGAGAGTTTGTATTAAAAACAAACACTCCGCAGTAGACCGCAGTTCAGCGTGGTATTGTGAAGTGGTATTGGATGACATGATGTCATAGCTTCTTGGTACATAACGGCTACTGTAGTTGCAACACGCCTTTGAAAAAGCGAGGCGCTAGAGAGCACTATTCGTTTGAATGCAAAATACAATTTCACTGCTTGATGGGAGAAATTCCTACACAATGTACCTTTAAAAATCACTGGAATGGGTTACAGACTTACTTTTTTTTACATGCTCAGAAATTTTTCAACTTCTCGTTTCGGCAAAATGAACACTAATGTGGTGTTCAGCATAATTTCCCGAGCATGTCGAAAAAAAAGTAAGTCTGTAACCCATTCCTGTAATTATTATGTTCCCCGCGTATTATGTTCCCCGCAACGCAAATGTTGCGGAGAACATAATGTTTTACCCTCCTTCCGTCCGTCCTTCCGTCCTTCCGAGCAAGTTTGTCCGGGCCATAACTTTTAAACCGTTCAATATTTTTTCACTAAATATGGTATATCATTAGATCCCATGGTGTAGATGTGCCTTTTGATATTTTGGTTGTTTAGAAATTTTCATTTTTTCCAGTTTCCATGGTAACAAGTTCAACTTAGTGCATATTGAGGGTGGGGACCTTGTCCAGACCACAACTCATAAACTATGAGAGATTTCTTTTCTTTTCTTTTCTTTTGTCGCGGAGAACATAATGTTTTTTCCCTCCGTCCGTCCGTCCGTCCTTCCGTCCTTCCGAGCAAGTTTGTCCGGGCCATAACTTTTAAACCGTTCAATATTTTTTCACAAAATCTGGTATATCATTAGATCCCATGGTGTAGATGTGCCTTTTGATATTTTGGTTCTTTAGAAATTTCTCTTTTTTCCAGTTTCTATGGCAACAAGTTCAACTTAGTGCATATTGAGGGTGGGGACCTTGTCCGGACCACAACTCTTAAACTATGACAGATTTCTCCACCAAACTTGGCATATATTTAGATCACATGGTGTAGATGTGCCTTTTAATAGTTTGCTCATTCGGAAATTTTTCATTTTTTTGTTTCCATGGTAACAAGTTGAACTTAGTGCATAATGAGGTTGGGAACCTTGTCCGGACCACAACTCATAAACTATGAGAGATTTCTCAACCAAACTTGGTATAGTGTTAGACCACATGGTGTAGATGTGCCTTTTGATATTTTGTTTGTTCAGAAATTTTTATTTTTTCCGATTTCCATGGTAACCTTTTCAACTTAGTGCGTATTGAGAGTGTGGACCTTGTCTGAACCAAAACTCCAAAACACTTTTCTCAACCAAACTAGGCATATTGTTATATTACATGGTATAGATGTGCCTTTTCATAGTTCTCTCTTCAAAATGTGCAACCAAATATATATAATGGCAGGGAAAATCATAGTGCTTCACAAGCACAGATTCTAGTTTTTTATGAATTCTTAAAGAAAAAAAACCCCGAAATTAGCTAAAAAAAATAAAAAGAATAAATAAATAATAAAAAGAATGCTGCTATAGGGATACATTTGGAATGAGGAATTATTAGAAATATACTTGTATCAAGACTGGCGGTATGATTTAATCCATTCAACTTTGCTTACTCTAGTCAATATAGTTAATCTCCTTTTCTGTCTACTACTACTCCTAGTACCAACCAACTCCTAGTAAACCAAACAACACCAAGTACCAACCAACCCCTACTGTATAACCCCTAGAAAACCAACCACAAAATTTGGAGCCCTGATTACACATATATAATAAATTACCGTAACACTTCATTTCATTACCGTAACAGCCTTATATATGTTACGGTAATGAATGCAGAGCATTACGGTAATGAATGGCAGTCCCATGTTGCTAGCAATAATTAGCATAACTAGCATGACTTGGCAGAAATATTTTCGCTAACAGTTTGGCTCTATAAAAGTTATTTTTCCACAGAACATAAAATAATTATCTTCAAAACTATTTTAAATATACCCTGTCATGGTAATGAACAGTAGTAGTGAGCCAAGGGGTGTATATAATTACAATCTTTAATATATCTACCAGAAGGACTTGAAAGATGATCTTACCTGGTAGCCATTTTGCAACTTCTCTTCCACACAATGCATCATGAGACAAAAAAACTTTATTTATTGGAACACAGGGATTTTAATGGAGCCAAATATCTCTGTTACGGAAATGAACTGTTCATGCTCCGGACACGTATTTGGCCCAGAAAATAATTATTCACAAATGGTTGGCCCAAAATTTTAACACTGCTAGATAAAGGGTATAACCCCAACCATTTTTTTATTCATATGTATATTAAATTATGGGGATGTATTGTGATAATCTGGGGTTTAAGGTAAAAAATAAAAGTCCGGACACGTTACGGTAATGAACTTTTTGGTTGAAATGTTGTCATAAAATATAGAGTAATCCATCAAATGCAAAGACAACAGTAGTCCTACCATTAGTACATACCATAGTTTGATATATAATACAAAAGTATGATTGTTTTAGTAGTTTAGTCTATCAAATCCTTACAGACATGACAAAATGCAATTTCGTGAGAATCACCCAAGTTCATTAAGAATGGAGGCAATTCCTCGTTGGCCATCATTTTTTTTTTATGCCCCTGGAATCGAGGATTCGGGGGCATATTGTTTTGCACCTGTCCGGTTGGCTGTCTGTCTGTCTGTCTGTTTGTCTGCTGCAGCAAAAAAAACTTTAACCTTGGCTATAACTTTTGATTGGTCAGAGATAGGCCTTTGATACTTGAGATGTTTATCCCTTGTCACAAGACCTTTCAGATGAGGTCATCATTTTTGACCTTGTGACCTTGACCTTGGCGTAGGACGCATTTTCCAAAAACGTTAACCTTGGCAGTAACTTTTGATTGGTCAGAGATAGGCCTTTGATACTTGACATGTGTATCCCTTGTCACGAGACCTTTTGGATGAGTTCATCATTTTTGACCTTGTGACCTTGACCTTGGCGTAGGACGCATTTTCCAAAAACTTTAACCTTGGCAGTAACTTTTGATTGGTCAGAGATAGGCCTTTGATACTGGACATGTGTATCCCTTGTCACGAGACCTTTTGGATGAGTTCATCATTTTTGACCGTGTGACCTTGACCTTGGCGTAGGACGCATTTTCCAAAAACGTTAACCTTGGCTATAACTTTTGATTGGTCTGAGATAGGCCTTTGATACTTGACATGTGTATCCCTTGTCACAAGACCTTTCAGATGAGGTCATCATTTTTCACCTTGTGACCTTGACCTTGGCATAGGACACATTTTCCAAAAACTATAACCTTGGCAGTAACTTTTGATTGGTCAGAGATAGGCCTTTGATACTTGACATGTGTATCCCTTGTCACGAGACCTTTCGGATGAGTTCATCATTTTTCACCTTGTGACCTTGACCTTGGCATACGACGCATTTTCCAAAAACTTTAACCTTGGCAGTAACTTTTGATTGGTCAGAGATAGGCCTTTGATACTTGACATGTGTATCCCTTGTCACGAGACCTTTTGGATGAGTTCATCATTTTTGACCTTGTGACCTTGACCTTGGCGTAGGACGCATTTTCCAAAAATGTTAACCTTGGCGATAACTTTTGATTGGTCAGAGATAGGCCTTTGATACTTGACATGTGTATCCCTTGTCACGAGACCTTTCAGATGAGGTCATCATTTTTGACCTTGTGACCTTGACCTTGGTGTAGGACGCATTTTCCAAAAACGTTAACCTTGGCAGTAACTTTTGATTGGTCAGAGATAGGCCTTTGATACTTGACATGTGTATCCCTTGTCACGAGACCTTTTGGATGAGTTCATCATTTTTGACCTTGTGACCTTGACCTTGGCATACGACGCATTTTCCAAAAACTTTAACCTTGGCAGTAACTTTTGATTGGTCAGAGATAGGCCTTTGATACTTGACATGTGTATCCCTTGTCACGAGACCTTTTGGATGAGTTCATCATTTTTGACCTTGTGACCTTGACCTTGGCGTAGGACGCATTTTCCAAAAACGTTAACCTTGGCTATAACTTTTGATTGGTCAGAGATAGGCCTTTGATACTTGACATGTGTATCCCTTGTCACAAGACCTTTCGGATGAGGTCATCATTTTTGACCTTGTGACCTTGACCTTGGCATAGGACGCATTTTCCAAAAACTTCAACCTTGGCAGTAACTTTTGATTGGTTAGAGATAGGCCGTTGATACTTGACATGTGTATTCCTTGTCACGAGACCTTTCGGATGAGTTCATCATTTTTCACCTTGTGACCTTGACATAGGACGCATTTTCCAAAAACGTTAACCTTGGCTATAACTTTTGATTGGTCAGAGATAGGCCTTTGATACTTGACATGTGTATCCCTTGTCACGAGACCTTCCGGATGAGGTCATCATTTTTCACCTTGTGACCTTCACCTTGGCGTCATTTTGATTTCACAATAGTTTCCTGGAAAAGTTTTACAAATTTTATTCATTTATTTAACCCTTTGCAAGTCCAAGCGATTCCATCTGGTCCTTTTCCATATTATAAATCCAAACTATGCTTATATCTGGGGGCATCAGTGTATCACAAACACATCTTATTTAATTTGACATCTCCAATCCCACCCGAATTTGGAATGCCCAATTCGAGAACTATGTACAAGGCTTCCTCATATGCAACCCCTTATTGCCAGCTCAGAAGAGAGAGATCGCTCTCCTCCGAAGCACGCGCCTGTCAGCCCCTGCATCTTTACACTCATTGGTTGAAACTATTGCATGTTCAGAACGAGGGCGGAGGATACCCGAACATGAGCAAGCTTAGAATCTCTCTGACGAGCTCCCTGTTGGCCAACAGGAGGCGCTTTGAGCAAAGAACAAGGCAATCATTTTTAATTTCCCTTCCCAGCAGTCCATTCCCAATTTGCATCCCTACAGCGCTTAAACCAATCATGCGCTGTTCTGAAAAAGCTGCTGACCACTGCTGGTTGGTACAACCGGGGATCAAACCAGTGCCGTAGTAGTCACTACTGCACCGCAATTGCGGCGCCTTAACCGAGTGAGCTAACTCGGCAGCTTCTCGTTGGCCATCATTGAAAGTCACCACAATCATAGCTATTCCAGCCTTGAAGACAGTGTTCGCGACGAATGTTTTCTTTGGAACACGACTCCATATTACGGACTGTTTGAAGGACCACTTCATGCTCTTACCTCAAAACTAAAATTTTGAACCAAAATTGGCATTTTGCTTAGCTTTAGGTCCCCATAAATAAGAATAGTTTATCAACATTCTATATACCTATATATAAACTGTTTTTCCGAACTATATTTAAGCTTTCACCGAGTGCTACGTTTATTTATTATTTTCAAAAAAATGTCTTGCATGTTTTAAAAGTGTGTTAATTAGTTAGTAGGTAAGTTTGAAAAATCATTCTAGATATAGAGCTAGTCGTCCGATGTGAATTCAACAGCAGTGGATAAATAATATTTTCTGTAATAATATTGTTCTGAAAATTCTGATCAATCCTTATAGTGGTGTCCATTGAGGAACTTGAGTTACTAATCGAAGAATAACCCATCATGAACCTAGCTTGACTTCAGAGCCATTGTTTAGGCCCTGATGTCCTAGTTATTGGCCGTTAATGCCCAAACCCAGTGTTATTACATCACTGTTGAAAGCTCAGCTCATACTTCCTCATGCCGAGCCACGAAATGCAGGATGTAGGCCCATCAACGACCCGTTCCTCATGGCCCAACCTGAAGAAAAATTTTCAGCCTTCAGGCTTTTTTTGCAATCACCCCTGCAAACACATTTGTTGCTCTGGCTCATGTCCTGATGTTTGTATTGTGTCAGTGAGCGCACTTTAACGCAACTTCTCTCCTGCAGATCCACTTGGACGGCTGGGGGGTGGAGTATGATTTTTGGCTGGATTCTGACAGCCCTGATCTACACCCTGTGGGCTGGAGCCAGAAAACAGGCCACCCCCTGCAGAGCCCACATGGTACTGACCCCCCATAAACCTACCCTGAACCCAAACCCTTACCCTTTCTCTACCCCCTTTAAAGCCAGCAAGGTACTGCCCCCCCTCCCCAAAAAGCCTGCTCTGAACCCAACAATAACCCTTCCCCTACCCCCCTGCAGAGCCCACAAGGTTCTGACCTCCCCAATAAGCCCAACCAGAACCTTAACAATAACCCTTACCCTACGCACTAATGAGCCTGGAAGGTACTGCCCCTGCAATAAGCCTACCCTGAACCCAAACACTAACCCTTACCCTGCCCCCTGCAGACCGTGTAAGGTACTGTCCCCCCCAATAAGCCTAACTTGAGTCCCGACTCAAACCCTTACCCTACAGAAAATAGATGATGTTCATATCAGTGAAGCAACGCCCACTTGCAGCTTGTGATGTGTCTTGACGCATATCAGTGTTTTATTTTTCACCACTGTTCGATTTCTTGAGCGTCAACTCAATAGAAACTCGTTTGTCTATTGGTAATTTAACAATTTCACTCGATGGCATGAATTAAGCAGAAACCTGACATGCAGTTGTTCACTCTGATATCATACCTTTTTAATGAAGTTGCAGTTTTGCAACGGAAATTAATTATTTTGAAGAAACTTTAAGTTATCAAGCAATCTATTGTTAGATAACACCTAACTCAATGCACAATGGTAAGAACTTACCACTAGTATGTTTGCTAGCTAGTTAATTCACTGCTGGGTGAAGTAAAGTATATCATAATAGTAGCTGTTAACTTTCTAGACAGCTGTATTTTCAAGGTAAAAATTATGCCTAAATATAATGCATAATGCACAAAGCCGAACATCAAACTTTGCCATCACTTAAAATAAGCTTAATCTGTGTTTCAAAATTAAAGGTTGTCATATTGAATATTTGGAGAGTGATAGCTTTGGCTTGCTTTTCGTTAGTGTTTTCTTCTGTCAATATTGATGCTGCTGACGAGTGGGCTTTTAAAAGTGTCAGGTAACGTTTGGCATTTGACGCGACGCTTGCTTCGCTGCCAGTGGGCGTTGGGCTTAACCCTTAACCTACCCCCTGCAAGAGCCCACAAGGTAAAGACCCCGACCAGTAAGCCTGATCTGAACCCCAACGCTAACCCTTACCCTAACCCTTGCAGAGCCCGGAAGGTGTTTCCTCTCCCAATGAGATGAAACTTGAACCCCAACGCGAACCCTTACCCTACCCCCTGCAGAGTCCACAAGGCACAGACCCCCCCCCCCCAAAAAAGGCCTACCCTGAACTGTAACACTAACCTTTACCATACCCCCTGAGTGCCCGTAAGGTACTGCCCCCCCAAGAGCCTGACCTGAACCCCAACAATAATAGAGATTGCGAGTGTGTGTTCTGTGGTGTGAATGTGTTTTCTTGTGTGTGTTTGTGTGAATGTGCGTGAGTGTTATGGAGTGTGAGTATATGTTTCCAGGTTTGAGCTAGTGTTCCATTATGTGAATGTTTGTTCTATAGTGTGAGTGTGTGTGTTCTGGGATGAGTTTGTGTTCTGAGGTGTTAGTAGCTGGGTTTCCATCCAAATATATTGCAAATTTTAACCAAATTTCCAGAAATTTGGCAAAACAAAATGCAAATTTGTGCACGTTTCCATCCATTACTGTTATGCGAATATTTGGAGTTGGTTCATGGAGATAAGCAATAGGTGGCGCTAATTCTCCAGCCGTGTGATAGTATACCACAGAAGAAGAGGGCGCAACGTGATGACGTAGTTACAGGCGCATCTTTCAAACCTCAAAACAAACAGCAACAGAAGAAAGCTAAGGACCAAATGAAAGAAATATCGCAGTTATGCGCTCTTACAAGAGTATTGATAACAGCGCTGTGCGCATTCATGATCGTGTTTAAAGCGTATATAATATATATATATATATATATAACACTAGATCGCTGATGATGTCATTTTTACATTATCCAAAGTGAAGCACCCGACCGCCATATTGATACACCCAACTTCTTCATAAAAATGAATGGTCTCCTATGAGGCCAATGTCAAATAAGTCAATATAAGCGTTAAAATGCCGAGATGTGCAGCTGCCTTTTGCAGCAATAGTCATTTGAAGGGCTGTAATAAAACGTCTCATGCGCAAGTAAACATAGAAACGCAAATGTGTCACTTTAATAGAAAAAATTGCGTTCACATGCTCGCTAGCCAATTAGCCGTCCCATTGACTTGAATAGACCACTTTCTAAAAGCAAACGATTGATAACGGTCACTAGCGAGCTACCTTGGTACCCTTACCGTCGCGGGGACTGCATTTGCTTAGCAGTTGATAAAATTAACAAGGTGGCTAACAAGCTAGCTACTCATAATTGACATTCAATGACAATACTTCTTACCTGCATAATATTTAAAATAGTGGACTAGTCGCTTTGACTGTTTATACAGAGTTCCTAAAGACAAGGAGGGGAGAAAGGCCTCGCTGTTAGAAATCAGGAGAAAAAACTTTTCTCTATTCCCTCAATCTGTGCTGTATAGTGATCATTTTTGAGAGCAGTGGTTTAACGGGACAGGGGCAAAGATGAAGCTTAGTAAAGGAGTAGCCAGAGTTAACTAGCGCTTCCTTTTAACAATGTTGGCATAAGCCATATGATTCAATATGAACAATTCGGTTGACTGTAAATATGCTCAACCAGGGTACAATGAAGTGGGGAAACCAGAGAGTAATTTGATAATGTATACGGACATTCATCAACGTTTATAACGGCGGAAACCTCCAAGCAATTACCTTATCAGAGGGTCATTAAAAGCCTCGGTCACGTTAACTTTACTTTTCTACTCGCACTTTAACGTTGACACCGAGTCACATTTTGATCTTCCCTTTAGTAAGTGAGCCGCTTTCCATCCTCCAAAACGCACATATTTAGGGAGACAAAATGTTGCTCTGCACAGCGATACCAAAATAACACTGACTCGCATGCAAGTTTTTTTGAAAATGTAATTTTAAAGTACAACCCCAATTCCGAAAAAGTTGGGACAAAGTGTAAATTGTGAATAAAATCAAAACGCAATGACTTTCAAATCACACCAGCCAGTATTTTATTCACAATAGAACAGAGATAACATAGGAAATGTTGAAACTGAGAAATTTTACAATTTTATCCACAAAATGAGCTCATGTCTAATTTGATGGCTGCTACAGGTCTCAAAAAAGTTGGGACAGGAGCCTGTTTACCATGGTGTAGCATCCCCTCTTCTTTTTAACACAGAGTGGAGGCGTCTGGGCATTGAGGAGACAAGTTTCTTGTGTTTAGCCATTGGAATTTGATCCCACTCTTGTTTAATGCAGGGTTCCAGCTGCTGGAGAGTTTTGGGTCTCCTTTGACAGACTTTTTGTTTAGTTATGCACCAAATGTTCTCAGTTGGTGAAAGATCAGGACTGCAGGCAGGCCAGTTCAGCACACGGACTCTTCTACTACAAAGCCATGCTGTTGTAATAGCTGCAGTATGTGGTTTTGCATTGTCCTGCTGAAATACACAAGCCCTTCCCTGGAATATATGTCGTCTGGAGGGGAGCATATGTTGCTCTAGAACCTTTACATACCTTTCAGCATTCATGGTGCTTTTTAAAACATGCAAGTGTCCCACACCATATGCACTAATGCATCTCCATACCATCAGAGATGCTGGCTTTTGAACTGAACGCTGATAACAGGAGGGGTGGTCACGACGCCCATGATTTCCAACAAGAATGTCAAATTTGGACTCATCTGACCACAGGACACTTTGCGACTTTGCTACAGTCCATTTTAAATGAGCCTTGGCCCACAGAACATGGCGGCACTTCTGGATCATGCTCAACAATGGCTTCCTTTTTGCATGGTAGAGTTTTAGGTGGCATCTGTGGATGGCACGGCAGACTGTGTTTACAGACAGTGGTTTCTTGAAGTATTCCTGGGCCCATTTAGTAATGTCAATGATAGAATCATGCCAGTGAGTGATGCAGTGGCGTCTGAGGGCCCGAAGATCATGGGCATCCAGTAAAGTTCTTCGGCCTTGTCCCTTACGCACAGAGATTTTTCCAGTTTCTCTATCTTTTGATGATTTTATGCACTGTCGATGATGAGACCTTCAAAGACTTTCCAATCAGACGTTAAGGAACATTGTTTTTAAAGTATTCCAATTTTTTTACGCAAGCCTTCACAGGTTGAGCCTTCACAGGGAGAGCCTCTGGCCATCTTTACTTCTGAGAGACTCAGCCTCTCTAAGACATCCCTTTTATAGCCAATCATGTTACGCACCTGATGCCAGTTAACTTAATTACTTCCTAAATGTTCTTTCAGCTGATTCTCTTATATATTAATTGCTTTTTCAGCCCTTTTTTTGCCCGTGTCCCAACTTTTTTGAGACCTGTTGCAGCCAGAAAATTTGACATAAGCTCATTTTGTGGATAAAAATGTAAAATGTCTCACTTTCAACATTTGAAATGTTATCTATGTTCTATTGTAAATAACATATTGGCTCACGTGATCTGAAAGTCATTGCATTTTGATTTTATTCACGATTTACACTTCGTCCCAACTATTTCAGAATTGGGGTTGTAGGCGAAAATGAATGGGAGTCTTTGGGCGAGATTTATTTGCGGTGCATACAGTCCTGAAACAGATGCTTCACTTGAGCGAAGCCTATCAGCAATCTAGTGTTCTATATATATCGAGGGCTTAGAACCAGATATGGCTATTTCCAAATTCCTACCATAGCCTCATAGCCACTTCTGGGTCTAAGCCCTCGATACATGGTTGAAAGCCACCCAGAGACGAAGAGAGTTTGCAGTGGCCTATATGTCACGTGATTACCAACGTCACCGTTTATTCGCTACATCTGTTTCCAGAGCACTTATTTGCATTTTCCTTTTATGGATACACCAACTTTTTCACCTCCTCAAAGCGTAAAAACTTTTTTTGCGATATTTGGAATTTTTTTCGAATTTTCAGTGTTTCCATTCGGGTTTTTAATGCGCAAATTGAAAATGCGAATTAAAACAGGTGGATGGAAACCCAACTACTGTCTGGTGTGTCTGTGTTCTCTGGTGTCAGTATTTGTTCCCAGTAGTGAGTGTATGTTAAATGTTGTCTGTGTTATCAGGTGCGTGTGTCTGTGTGTGTGTGTGTGTGTGTGTGTGTGTTTTGAGGTTTGAGTATGTGTTATCAGGTTTGTGTGTATTCCCTGGTGTGAATGTTTGTTCCCAAGTTTAACCATATGTCATCTGGTGTGAATGTATGTTTCCAGCTGTGAGTGTGTTTTATCTGGTGTGAATGTGTGTTATCGGGTTTGCGTGTGTGTTATCAAGTGTGAGAGTGCGTTATCAGGTGTGTGTGTCATCAAGCGTGTGTGTTATCAGGTTTGAGTGTGTGTCATCAAGCGTGAGTGTGTGTTATCAGGTGTATGTGTGTGTTATGAGGTATGAGTGTGTGTTATCTGGTGTTATTGTATGTTACCTGCAGTTATTGTATGGTATCTGCTGTGTCTGTTTCACAGGTGTGAGTGACTTATCAAGTGTGAGTGTGTCATCGAGCGTGAGTGTGTGTTATCAGGTCTCGGTGTGTGTTATCAAGTTTGAGTGTGTGTAATGTGGTGTTGTTTTATGTTATCTGCTGTTATTGTATGGTATCTGCTGTGTCTGTTTTCCCAGGTGTGAGTGTCGGTTATTTGTTATGTTTGTTGTCTGGTGCCAGTGTGTGTTTTCTCTGATCTGAGTGTGTGTTATCAGGTGTGAGTGTCTGTTATCTGGTATGAATTTGTACTATCTAGAGTGAGTGTGTGATCTATGGAGTATGAGTGTGTTATCTGGTGTAAGTGTGTGTTTTCCATAATGAGTTTGTGTTCAGAGGTGTGAGTGTCTGGTCTGGTCTGTGTGTTATCTGGTGTCAATATGGATTCCCAGTACTGATGTGGTTTAAATGTTGTCTGTGTTATTAGGTGTGAGTGTGTGTGTGTTTTCTGGTGTCTGTTATCTGGTGTAAGTTTGTCTTATCTGACGTGAGTGTGCATTATCTGGTGCAATCGTGTCTTATTTGGTGTGAGTGTGTGTTCTCAGATCTGAGTGTCTGTCATCGGGTATATGTAGTTTGGCATGAGTGTATGTTATCTGGTGTGAGTATGGTGTGAGTACTTTGTATGTGTGGATTACTTGGGTTACCGACATCTGGTGAAAATTTCATGTTAATATCCCCATTAGAAATATATTTACTGAGAAAAATGTTGACGCCTTCAATACTGATAGTCCCCGCTGTACATTCCAGGTTTTGGTTTATGCTCCATTTTGACCTTGATTTCAGCTCTGTCAAAAGGCCACACTTCTACATTTTATGACTGTCCTTAAAAATCTTCTACTCCAAAATTACTTGACTAAGGATGCTGAAACATGCCATGCATGTTCCTGTCCAAAAGTGCATCAAATTGTGTTTGAGGTATTCTGATCTAATTAGGCCGCCAAGGCAGCCATCTTAAAAAAAACTATTTTGACTCAATTATTTCTGCAGAAATTCAGCTGAAATACGGTATATTCATACCAACTACCAAGACTCAAAACATATATTCCAGGTTTTGATGGACCTTCCATTTTTACCTTCAGTTGACCTCTGTCATGAGGCCACACCCCTAAATTTCAGGAATGTCTTTCATATTCTTCTCCAAAACTACTTGACCAAGGAAGGTGAAACTTGGCATTCATATTCCTACACAAGTACTTCAAAGTTAGTTCAAATCATTCTGATTCAATGTTAAACGGGCAGCCATCTTGAAAATTCCGTCTTGACCCATACGTCAACTATATCTGCAGCGATTCAGCTGAAGTTCATTATGTGGGTACTACACAGCAAGATTCAAGACATATATTCTGAGTTTTGCTGTGCAATGTATTTGGACCTTCATTTGACCTCTGTCATCAGGATATGCCACTAAATTATGAATATGTAAAAACCCTCTTTTCTGATACTTCTTGATCAATGAAGCTAAAAATTTACAGACCTCTTCCTGACAGTCAGGACACCTAGGTTTGTTCACAAAGTCCCGTGTTGAATTCCAATACTGTCGCCAAAGTTTTTTTCTTTTTTTTTTTTTTCGATCCCGCCACCACCCCTCCGCTCTGTGGGGCAACTTTGTTAATTCAGTCAGTTATATAATTTTGTATGAGTCCTCCTACCATCACCAGACAAAACAAAACACGCAATAAAAAAAAATAGAAATACAATACAACACAATAACGATTACATTCACAATGCTTTTCTACCTTTTGCATTAGTAGTTATTAGCTCAAATATTCCATCTCTCATTATTCCTAACCTTCAGCCTCCCTTACTATATCCCATCTTTTGGCATAATTTACAAGTCCTGTCTCATGGGCCATCACACACTCAATTCTACTGTAATGCTTGACAAAATTTTCGAATTTCTTAATTCTTAATGCCTCAACAGATGTCAATCCAAAAATAAATAGTTTTGCCAAATATATAATTATATTACAGATTAGGTGTGTTCCTTTTGTTACATCACCCAATAATACTTTAAATAAATCTAATTGTTTTCTATTATACTGAGATATCCAGTCTTGCACCTTCATCCAAAATAAGGCTATTATAGGACAGTACCAAAATAAATGGTCTACTGACTCCACTTCTTCCTGGCAGAATCGACAAAGGGGCGATGACTCTATTCCCCATATATTTAGCATCTTTTTAGTTGCTAAAAACTTATATATTATATTGAAAATATCATCTTTGGATCAAGTAATGCATTGTAAAGGATTTTAAAAACTTCGTTCCAAGGGACTGGTGTATCTAACATATTTTCCCAACTGTCTAGAATCCTGTATTGTATAGCGACTAAATTCTTTATACTTAAACAAAATGTGTATATATGTTTGTTAATCTTTATTCTCTTTAACCAATTTACCATTTTCATATGAGGCCTACAGACTAAATGTCCTCCTGTTCCTTTTATAATTTTTGATTTACAAGCACTTGGTAAAGCTCCAATAAGTTGATTATATTGTTACAGTGTACAGACTGTTCCATAAAAACTAGTTAATTGTTTGTGAGACATACTGCCGCCAAAGTTTGCCCCATTCCAGTCTGATTTGTACGTGCTCAAAATTATGTGAAGAATGATGATTTGACTTCAGTCCTTGTTGTTATGGCAGACTAATTTGAAACATGGCTGCTATATTGCTAAAGTGACATTAGCTTATACGTGCCTATTATTGAGTTGTCAGGTAGGTCCAGAAAAACATACTCAATGCCAAATCTTAAGATTTTGCTTTTTTTTTATTAACTGGCCTTGATTTAAATCTGATATCTTCTGTATTGATTAAACCAGGTGTCCAGGTGTGTGACAGTGCCATGGCACTATTTTTTGGTGTTAGTGTGTATTATCTGGTGTGTTTATGTTATCTGGTCTGTGTGTGTTTCCGGTGTGTGTGTTATTTGGTGTTATTGCTTATTATCTGGTGAGTGAATGCGTGTTCTCTGGGGTTTTTTTTCTCGCTGTAGGGTCGTCTGACTCCTCCATGCTGTTGGGTCAGGGTTGTCCCACTGCAGGGTGTAATGGAGTGGGGCACGTCCGGGGACCACGCTATGGAACGCACTACACGTCAGTTCCGCAAATCCCTACGCTATAATCTCAAGTTATGAACAAAGTTCTGAGCTCACAAATCTTTTTCTTTTTCAGTCCGCGAAGGCTTTGAGTTTGGATGCCATTGTTATTTTAACCCAGTGCTACAATATCTGGCTTATCACAATCTTAAATCAAGACCTAGATGAAAAGTTTCAGGTGTCTTAAGTTGTTGGGCTGGTACAAAATTTAGCTTTCATGCTAGGTCTGTTCTTTTTTACATGACTGACTGTTGCGGCGTAGTAATGAGGTGTTTGTGTGTGTACGGGTGTTTAGGGCAGTGAGCTGTCCGTATTCTGAGATTAATCTGAATAAAGAGGGACTTGTCCCCGATCGCCTGAGTGGGGAGCGGCCAGCTGCTCTCTCCGGTCCCCAGCCCTCCCGAGGACGCCCCCCCACCCGAACCCCCACTCCCCCGGAACTGCCCGACTCAAACGACGACTCTCCCCAGTCAAGGTGAGTATGAGTGCATTTATGTGTATGTGTATGCTTGGGTTTGAAATAGTGTAGTTCTGACTATCTGGCGTGGTTGCACTGTAATGGAGAGTACTCTGAATAGCTCAGAAAATGGACTTTCACTGAGTATTGTCCTGATTGGCCAGGAGAGTTGACTATAACTGGGCTTGCTGTGATTGGTTATGTAAGTGATCTCTAATTGAGTGCGCTCGGCTTGGCGGAGAGAGTGGACTATAACTTGGTATGGTCTGAATAGCTGTGTGAGTGGTCCCTAACTGAGCACACTCTGTCCTACTGAAGCAGGAAGTCCTGGGTGGGAGAGGGGGAGCAGTCGGGGCCCAGTAGCCAATCAGAGCTTTCGCACTGCGGAGAGGAGCGGCCTGGGGGTGCTGGAGAGCACAGTCACAGCAGCACCAAAAATAAGAGGTGTGTACGGTTGTGTTTTTGTGTATGATGTATGCTAATTTGTGCATACAATTTGCAGTAATTTGTGTGTCTGTGTGTGATGGGTCACTGCAACTTGCAGGTCACTGCTCGTGCGGTGATAGATCAGTTTGTGGAGTAGTTTCATGTATAACCCAAAAAATGTTCCAAAAAATTTGGAATGCTATAGTGTAAATAACAACAATGCAATTATTTGCATAGAATTTAAACTCTGTAGTTGATTTAAAATAGTTCAAATACAACGTATCGGATGCTGACACTAAAGTGAGCACTGCACCTGGACCAGACAGTCTCAGTGGCCATACCCTGAGGTTCTACACTGAGGAGCTAGGGCAGTATCAGTGGCTATACCCTGAGGATCTGCACTGAGGAGCTAGGGCAGTATCAGTGGCCATACCCTGAGGATCTGCACTGAGGAGCTAGGGCAGTATCAGTGGCCATACCCTGAGGCTCTGCACTGAGGAGCCAGGGCAGTATCAGTGGCCATACCCTGAGGATCTGCACTGAGGAGCCAGGGCAGTATCAGTGGCCATACCCTGAGGATCTGCACTGAGGAGCTAGCGCAGTATCAGTGGCCATACCCTGAGGATCTGCACTGAGGAGCCAGGGTAGTATCAGTGGCCATACCCTGAGGATCTGCACTGAGGAGCTAGCGCAGTATCAGTGGCCATACCCTGAGGATCTGCACTGAGGAGCTAGGGCAGTATCAGTGGCCATACCCTGAGGATCTGCACTGAGGAGCTAGCGCAGTATCAGTGGCAATACCCTGAGGCTCTGCACTGAGGAGCTAGCGCAGTATCAGTGGCCATACCCTGAGGCTCTGCACTGCGGAGCTAGGGCAGTATCAGAGGCCATACCCTGAGGCTCTGCACTGAGGAGCCAGGGCAGTGTCAGTGGCCATACCCTGAGGCTCTGCACTGAGGAGCTAGGGCAGTATCAGTGGCCATACCCTGAGGATCTGCACTGAGTAGCTAGGGCAGTATCAGTGGCCATACCCTGAGGCTCTACACTGAGGAGCTAGGGCAGTATCAGTGGCCATACCCTGAGGATCTGCACTGAGGAGCTAGGGCATTATCAGTGGCCATACCCTGAGGATCTGCACTGAGGAGCTAGGGCAGTATCAGTGGCCATACCCTGAGGATCTGCACCGAGGAGCTAAGGCAGTATTAGTGGCCATACCCTGAGGATCTGCACTGAGGAGCTAGGGCAGTATCAGTGGTCATACCCTGAGGATCTGCACTGAGGAGTTAGGGCAGTATCAGTGGCCATGCCCTGGGGTTCTTTGCTGTGGAGCTGGGGGGCATGTTCCAGCTTGCGTTCTATGGCTGGTAGCTTTGTGGTAGAAATACTTTTCAGTTATTACTGTTGACCTTATGCAATTCTGCCTACTTAATCCATTTCTGTCCCTCATTTTTTTTTCTAACTTCATTTCTGGTTTGATAAACAGCCAGTTCAAGCAAAGGTAAATACGTTGTTGTTAGTGGCTAGCTTGCTAAGCAAAAGTAATAGAGTGCAAAATGTTAAGATGGCCTCTTCCACCACAGGCTATACTCCCTATAATGTTCTGTTTTAAAGAATTGGCCTTAAGCCACCCAAGCTAGCAGCAAAAAATTGGCAACTCGCCCTATATACTGGACTCCTCTGAATGGAGTCATGCGCTGAAAAGGAGGTTCATTTACAAACTTGCTAGCTGCCTGATGTACCTAATTTTATGGTGAATAGGGTGTACACCTTAGAAGGGTACTGTCAAGGTCCTTAAATACCTCAGGCCTGCGGCTCTCGCTGTTTATGTGATAAAGACTAAGTAGCAGACCTGCCAACAACACAACGTACGCATTTTGACATCAAAGTACGCTGGAACGAGTTGATGCTATTTAAGTACGCATATCGCTCGATCTCGCATTTCCCCGGATTCAGTTTATGCGTCAGTTTAAGTTGGTGCTCATCAGTTGATGTCCGGTGAGCATAGGCGCGTATGCAGAACGGAAATATTTCGACCAGTCAGAGAGTGCATGTGCCCCACCTGCTCTCCCATCTACGGCCCTCTCAGAAATAAAGCTTGCTTCGAATTGAGTTTAGTCTCATTCCCAAGTTATAGGCTGCAAACCCTCTTCACCACACCTCTGGGTAGTCATCATATGTTGCAAATATTCCCAATTCAAACATCGGTGAAATGGTAAATTCTACCATGGATGCAGCGAATCCTGTATTTTGATTAGTTAATACCAGAGCCGTTGAAAAACAGAGTTACTACACGCTTTGATCTCGTCGGTACGCGGTCACGTGGTCCATATAGCTCCAAGTAGTTCCAAATAAACCCGCGCTGTCAACCCGTTTGAATGCTTTCAAGCGAGACAGATAGAGGCAGTGATTACATTTTCGGCAGGTTTCCGTAAATATTAACGTAGAATGTGTACTGACTACCACATTGACTACACTTATACTCAATAGATCGAACAGCATTTTGTTTGGGAATGACGGAGAGACAGCATTTTTCAGTTACACTGCTAAGATTATGGAAGAAAAGGGAGATTTCTCTAATGACATAGAATACGTAGACAGCGGCGACAAAAGGCTATTCAGAGAAATTTTCGGTTGGCTTAGTATATATCGATAATGTTCATTGATCACGATGCTGGTTTCAATTATAGTATTTTTTTTTTTTTCTGGGGAGTGTTGTTTTACAGAATTAATCACTTTTTCTTCGTTTCATTTTAGAAGGAAAGGATTGCTCCCATAATGTAGATGATGTTTAGATTGGATGAACTTCTATTTTTCTTGTCCCTATGGTCATTATTACATCTAAATATTATGCCAAGAGATTCATGTAAACATGTACAGCAAGTGGATATCAATGAATGCAAGCAACTGCTCAATTTATGCCGATAAAAGAGTTTTGTCAATAGTACAAAATAAACAAGGCAACCCATTGCATTAAACAAACCATTTTATTATACATTATACTCGGAGAGACGGGAGATAAAGTTTTCCTTGAATGAGCAGTCTTCAAAGGAACTCATTTGATGTCCTACAGGGAGAAAAAGATGTCAGAAAGCAGGCCAGGAAAGACATAGAAGTGTTTTAAATAGACATTTTATTCTTCCACCGCAACAATGCAAAGAAAAGGTGATCTGGACACCTGGCCTTGAGCACTCAAACTTCACTGGATGATCATCGCTCAAAACACGTCTAGATACACATGCAAGAATCTTGAGTCAAATGCTTATTTATGAAATTGGCAAACTCCACAGCTCAAGTGATGCTATGGTTTAAATTCTTTGGACAGGGCATTTAAAGCATACAGTGGTGGAAGATGTATTCAGATGCTTTAGCAAAGGGAAAGTACTAATACCACACTCAAAATATTTAATTACAAATAAAAGTCAAGCATTAAAAACTTTTCAAAAGTATGCATGATCAAAAAATGAAATGTACGCTGTCTACATATTTGCTGAAATGAGAAGAGCTTGCCTGAGCCATAGTGGTGAAGACATGGCATTTGCACTCCACTTCTTTCAAATGTACACTTTTTGCATGTTCCTAGTAAGCCTCTAAGCACAGATATGGTTGCCAGAATATGAGGTACACCGAGCTAAAACTTGTTCATTCGAATAGTCCTGCAATAATCCCTACCTTAATGCAGTTTATAATGTTCAATCGTTGTTTTGAGGCGTTGATTCAACTCTGATTATTTTGGAGAATAAAGAGCTAGTGAGTTGCTTCTGACAATTAGCTTCATTCCTTATAACTGGCAATGCATATTTGGATACTTAGTACGTACCCGGCTTTCCAGGTTATCGATGTCAGCCTCCAGTGGTTCACGTCAGCTCTTCAACGGAAAAAATGTTAAGTAATTAGCCATCAATATTTAAACCCCCGTTTTACTTTTTCAGGTTGATCGTTGACATGCATGCTGCTGATCTCATCTCCTGTCACTGGTGCACTGTCTCATAAACGATGTGTGCAATGAATGACTAAACCAAAGAAAAACTTAGCTATATTCTAACTAGCTGCCATTTATTGAAATCAGGTACGCTTAATGCGGTCGTAAACTATCAGCGAATCTAATAAGCGAATATAAACTTTGTACACAAACGAACACCAATAACTGCAGTTAATTTAAGGTAGCTAAATGAAGGACAAATTACATCTGGTTATGCTAGATCGTTACGATCTGCTCCCGTCTTCTACTTTAACTTAAATTAGAATTTAACAGGTTGTTATCTGACGATTAACATAAACTATAACTGGGTACAGAAAATGACGCTATCAACAAAATTCATTAGGGGTCAGCTAATGCGTCAAATTTCCCAAAAATGCAGTCATTTGATAAACTTACCTGCAAGCGTGTTCCAATGAAAATGAATGGAGGTCAGTGCTGGAACAATTCATAGATACAGTCGGCAACAAAGGGAACGCCCACAAAAAACCGGTCTCTTCCATTAGCCATAATGCCGCAGAGTTGCTGTGTGCTCTTTTGCACCGCAAATAAAAAAAAAAAAAATCACCAATTAAAGTTTTACATTTTACCAAATAATAAAATGGAACCACAAAGGAGGACAAACTGGCTTCAAGCTATCAGAAGAGAGGACGAGTTTGGCAGATTATGGCGGGACCCCACAACAGAACGTGTATGTCTGCAGGCCACTGAGCCGGATCATACGCCCAGTCCTCTAAAACGTATGGACAACAATTCAACCCCAGTATGTTTAATTTTTTAATTTATCGATCCTTGTCAGCAGGCAATAGCGACTCAAAGTACGTCATGACAACTTCTTAGCGTTAGCAAGACAAGTTTAAATTCCGCGTTTTTACAGCATAGCGGACGGCGGGGAAGTATTCACTGTTTCTCAATATGCGTTCTTCTCTGTACTTCTGTTCTTGTGAACTTGAGAAACGTCATCCCTCTGAGTCCATGTACTGTCTCAATTCAAAGTTTCGATCTCGACGAGAACGGTTACCAGTCCCGAAGTGTTCTTGACACGCCCATTTTTCCGAGGATGCATCGGATGGTAACTTGTGTGAACTTGACAGCACGCATAGCCCAGAATTCTTTTCGGCATCTAAGCGAGAGCGGAACGCCCCTGAGAGAGAAGGCCCGGGTTACGTTTCCCAAAAGCGTAGTTGCTAACTAAATTAGCAACTTACAAAGTTCGTCCATTCACAGTCAATGGGTCCAACGATGTAAGTTAGCATCTGTGATTTCAGGAAATGCACCCCACGATCGGGAAAGCTGCTTTCACACCGTACGCGAAACGAATTTTTCGCGTGATAGATTTACATTCAAAGTCATTGCAAAAACGCGAATCGTCTTTGCTTTGACTTTGAATGTAATCTGTCGGTATTCGTTCGCTATTTCTTCGCTAAATACTATTCTGATAATTTTCAGGCGAGGAATTATTATCTAAGTACATTTGGAATATTGGCTGCTTTACGATGTTTTATGGCGAATATGCTCCAATGTTTTCGTAGTAGAGCAACTCCGCAACAGCTGGCGGAACGTAGCTTAGCTAAGCACCTTAACTAGCTCACGCTCACAGACCCCTCTTCCCTCACAGATAACATTACTGGGGGGAAAAAAGGATGATGGCGGAGGAAGTCGCGGCTCACTGGCTGGCGTATTGAGTAATACCGAGAACGCATCGTCTCAAACCGTCGACAGCGTTCTGAGTGCTCGTAGCCTTGGAAGTGCACTCCTCCTAGAACGACTAGCGAGAACGTTCCTCCCAGGAATGCAAGTTCGTTCTTAGCATTCTTGGTATTGAGAAACGGTTTTCCCCCTCGGCTTTAACCAGATGTGACGTTTGTGGGCGTTCCCGTTGTTGCCGACTGTATCAATAGAGACGACCGGTTCAACGTCATCAAGAGCTCAGCGCAAAGGCCGCGCCCCTTTTTGGGGGAAAACAAACGCTCTTATACATTGAAATCAATGAGAAATAAGCGCGATAATTGAGCAGTAAAATGCCCAAAAGTTGTTGTGTGCCGGGTTGCACCTCCAATAAAATGACCATTCCGGACCTCGGGTTCCCCATCCTACCTGGAAAAGAGCAGAATCCAAAAAGGAGAGTTAAGAGAAGATGAGGAGTGAAAGCTATGTATCCAGTGTCTTCCCATGATTATATGTGAGGGAAACGCTTCATAACAGGCAATGCCACTCTTTTTTTAAACTTAGAAAGTAACGTAAGTACCCTTTAATATGTAAGCTTGATACTATACTTTAATAGGTTTATTCTCGACGATTTTTGTCTCGTGTCATTATTTATTCTTTAATTGCTTAACTAGCTAACGTAAAGTAGCGTCAGCCAACCGAGTCAGGTTTGCGGTCTAACGTTATGTGCATTTGTCAGTTATTCTTAACCCCAAACTGACACAGACTTCGAAATTCGCGGTAGTGAAAGGGCAAGAGGATGGACCGATCAACCTTAATTTAATAAGATAACGCGAACGCTCAGGTTCGGGCAAGGTAGCAAAATAATCGCTGGACATATCAATAAATCAATAAATGAATATAAACAGGAAATTTAGTTAAATAAATCGGATGAATGTTACACCTGAAAACACATCAAATTACATTAGGGTCAATGGGATCTGAGGTTTTCTATCCCCCAAAAAGGGGCGCGGCCTTGACGTTTGGCGAAGTACCCGGATGTGCCGGTCGTCTCTATTGAGGAACTATTGCTCTACCCATGACGGGTGAAGCTAGATCCGGAGTAGTTCAAGTACGCTATGCGACTGAAATCTCGTAAAATCTCGTTTCCGCGATCCTCAGTAATTACTTGTCAATAAATAGCGTCATGGTTTTAGTGCCTTCGAGTTATTAAAATAATTAAAATGACTAAAACGAGTTTTAGTCATTTTAAAGAGCGTATTCCTGTTGTTGATTGCTTTGAATTCTTGGTTTGTATTTGCTTTTGACTACAAAGCTTGTTTAATCGCATCCTAATGTTTATTATGCAGAGGGAGGGGAAGGAACGTTTCAGTTTAATTTTCTACCATTTCTTTATGTGTTTGGGGTTTTAATAATCCCATGAAAATGGAGGATCTACGTTATCAATTCAATAATGACTTATGTACACTTCATGACTTTCAGAAAGGACGGAGGACTGACAGATGACTATCAATGAGTATTAACTGACAGCACAATTAGTCCCTGCATTATTAAAAGCAGCATAATGTTCAGTGTAGCATCTTAGAAAATCCTCTGGAAATAATTACAATTTATCTGTTCATCATTTTAATGTACACCTGCACTTATGTATTGGTGTTTAGCGATTAGTTCAAAACAACTTTTTCATTGACTTTTTGCATGCAGAAGGTATAAATTTATCTAGGCTTGCATGTATAGTAATATTTTTGGGAAGGGCTCATTAAACACTGTACATCCAGACATAACAAGACACATTAAAACACAAATTTATCTCATTATACACTTACATTTTATGTATATCTTTTTATTTTGCACTTACAGTGCCGTGAAAAAGTATTTGCCCCCTTCCTGATTTCTTATTTTTTTGCATATTTGTCACACAAATGTTTCAGATCAGCAAATAAATTTTAATATTAGACAAAGACAACCCGAGTAAATACAAAATGCAGTTTTTAAATGATGATTTAATTTATTAAGGGGAAAAAGCTATCCAAACCTACCTGGCCTGGTGTGAAAAAGTAATTGTCCCCTAAACCTAATAACTGGTTGTGCCACCCTCTGCTACAACAACTGCAAGCAAGTGTTTGTGATAACTGGCAATGAGTCTTTCACATTGCTGTGGAGGAATTGTGGCCCACTCTTCTTTGCAGAATGTTTTAATTCAGCCACATTGGAGGGTTTTTGAGAATGAACAGCCTGTTTAAGGTCATGCCACAGCATCACAATCGGATTTAAGTCCGGACTTTGCTTAGGCCGCTCCAAAACCTTCAGTTTGTTTTTTTTAAGCCATTCAGAGGTGGACTTGCTAGTGTGTTTCGGATCATTGTCCTGCTGCTTAACCCAAGTGCGCTTGAGCTTGAGGTCACCAACTGATGGTTGGACATTCTCCTTCAGGATTTTCTGGTAGAGAGCAGAATTCATGGTTCCATCAATTACAACAAGTCATCCAGGTCCTGAAGCAGCAAAGCAGCCCCAAACCATCACACTACCACCATGTTTGACTTTTGGTATGATGTTCTTCTTATGAAATGATATGTTAGTTTTACGCCTGATGTAATGGGATGCACACCTTCCAAAAAGTTCAACTTTTGTCTTGTCAGTCCACAGAATATTTTCCCAAAAGTCTTGGGGATCATCAAGATGTATTTTGGCAAATGTGACACTAGCCCTTCTGTGCTTTTTTGTCAGCAGTGGTTTTCGCCTTGGAACCCTCCCATGGATGCCATTTTTGCCCAGCCTCTTTCTTATTGTTGAATCATGAATACTGACTTTAAATGAGGCAAGTGAGGCCTGCAGTTCTTTAGATGTTGTTCTGGGTTCTTTTGTGACCTCCTGGATGAGTCGTTGATGCGATTTTGGTTGGCCGGCCACTCCTGGGAAGGTTCACCACTGTTCCAAGTTTTCTCCATTTGTGGATTAATGGCTTTCACCGCGATTCGCCGGAGTCCCAAAGCCTTAGAAATGGCTTTGCCACCCTTTCCAGACTGGTAGATGTCAATTTCTTTGTTTCTCATCTGTTCTTGAATTTCTTTAGTTCCCAGCATGACATAATGCTTTTTGAGATCTTTCAGCCTACTTCACTTTGTCAAACAGGTTCTATTTAAGTGATTTCTTGATTCAGCAGTTCTGGCAGTAATTAGGCCTGGGTGTGGCTAGTGAAATTGGACTCAAAAAATGTGGTTAATCACAGTTAATTCATGATTTAACAAAGGGGGGCAATTATTTTTTTCACATAGGGCAAGGTAGGTTTGGATAGCTTTTTCCCCTTAATAAATGAAATCATCATTTCAAAACTGCATTTTGAATTTACTCGGGTTATTTGTTTTATATTAAAATTTGTTTGATGATCTGAAACATTTAAGCATGAAAAATGTGCAAAAAAGTAAGAAATCAGGAAGGGGGCAAATACTTTTTCACGGCACTGTATGTACTGAAAATACTTCATGAAAAAGAAATCTTCAATAAACTCAAAAACATGAATAGCATGTGAAGCAGTTTGTCTGTGCCCTCTCCTCCATGTTGTTCTTGTATATAATCTCGACCATGGTTTGCTGTGCTGCGTGGGGATGCTCCAATCGCTGGGAGGTTGAGTACAAATGTACGGTTTCTCCAATGACGTGAAGAAGAAAAAAAAAAAAAATTGTTGGCTCAATTCAGCAGGAGAAATCAAACATTAAAAATTACAACAATAAAAATGTGAGGTGATCGCATTCAAACACTGCACTTGCACTTTTTCACAACCAAAGACCACATGATTTGGAAGCTTATTGTCCAGTTTATTAAACGTAAATAACAGGGAAAGGCTTGCACAGCTTAGGGAGTTAAGACTCAGGGTGTAGGGTGAGTGTCCTCTGTCATTGCAGGGAGGCTTTTATTGAATCGCCTGCAGCTCTTCAGCTGAAAGGGGGGGGGGGAAAAGACAGGAGAAAGGGTTAGACACATCTATATAGGCTTGGATGGGAAATTGTGCTGAGAGATGAGGTGTGGTCTTTGTTTCCCTACTTAGGTTATGGAACTCAAGTAGCTGTGATCAACGGCTTTTGCTGCTGTGATGTTGAAGTATGGCAAATGGCATCAGTTACAGATGTGACAGGAATTAGCATAAAGTTGGATCATGTTCTTTGCAGTCTTTCAGGCAAGAAATACAGTACAGCTCAATATTTTTAGTATTCAGTATGATTCCCTACTTAAGCCAAACATTTTGGGAAATTAAGCATAGAAGGCTATTTAGCCAATACGTTGTTTTCAATCTTCTTGGTCCTCCAGCCTCCCTCTCCCTTAATCATCAATCCAAAATTAGCTGAGCAGCAACATAATATTGACAGGTAATGTCAACAGAATCACAAATCCTAAAACACTCAAACAAGAGATCACGTCTAAGTTCACTAAATAGAAGTTTAAAAAAAAAAGCTCCCACAATCAATATTAATAGTGATGTATCACAGCAAACGATGGCTCTTCTTTATTATTCTGTAACGTTAACTTTTTTTACCCCAGCTAACGTTAGCTACCTTGTTCTCAAAGAAAATCTCGCTTCACCACATCCACTGCTATTACGAAGTCTGATGGTATATTTACGTTACTTCTCCAACATTATCCCCCCCCCCCACTCAAAAAAAAAAAAAAAAAGAAAAATCAATCACGATAAGAAAATTTCGGGTCTTTGGATGAAATTCAAGTATGTTGCTGCTCATGGTTAGCGGTAGTAACTGTCGCTAACTGTGCCTAGCTAGTTAGCCCAATTTGTTGTCCGTGAAACCAGCAGGGAATAATCCAGTAAAACGCTTTTTACGGTTATTTAATTCAGATGTGCTGAAAATATTCAGAAAAAAAAAAACGCTCTTACCTTTTTGGAAGAATCACGTCGGTCCATTCTTTTTTCAGCTCAGCTGCTGGAGTCTGATCCTTGTCAGTTTTTCTCCATTTGTGGATTAATGGCTTTCATGATTCGGCGAGTCCCAAAGCCTTAGAAATGGCTTTGCCACCCTTTCCAGACTGGTAGATGTCAATTTCTTTGTTTCTCATCTGTTCTTGAATTTCTTTAGTTCCCAGCATGACATAATGCTTTTGAGATCTTTTAGCCTACTTCACTTTGTCAAACAGGTTCTATTTAAGTGATTTCTTGATTCAGCAGTTCTGGCAGTAATTAGGCCTGGGTGTGGCTAGTGAAATTGGACTCAAAAAATGTGGTTAATCACAGTTAATTCATGATTTAACAAAGGGGGGCAATTATTTTTTTTCACATAGGTTTGGATAGCTTTTTTCCCTTAATAAATGAAATCATCATTTCAAAACTGCATTTTGAATTTATTCGGGTTATTTGTTTTATATTAAAATTTGTTTGATGATCTGAAACATTTAAGCATGAAAAATGTGCAAAAAATAAGAAATCAGGAAGGGGGCAAATCTTTTTCACGGCACTGTATGTACTGAAAATACTTCATGAAAAAGAAATCTTCAATAAACTCAAAAACATGAATAGCATGTCCAGTTTGTCTGGCCCCTCTCCTCCATGTTGTTCTTGTGGACCATGGTTTGCTGTGCTGCTGGGGATGCTCCAATGGCTGGGAGGTTGAGTACAAATGTACGGTTTCTCCAATGGCGTGAAGAAGAGAAAAAAAAAAAAAAAAAATTGTTGGCTCAATTCAGCAGGAGAAATCAAACATTAAAAATTACAACAATAAAAATGTGAGGTGATCGCGATTCAAACACTGCACTTGCACTTTTTCATAACCAAAGACCACATGATTTGGAAGCTTATTGTCCAGTTTATTAAACGTAGAAAATAACAGGGAAAAGGCTTGCACAGCTTAAGTTAAGACTCAGGGTGTGGGGGTGAGTGTCCTCTGTCATTGCAGGGAGGCTTTTATTGAATCGCCTGCAGCTCTTCAGCTGAAAGGGGGGGGGGGGAGAAAAAGACAGGAGAAAGGGTTAGACACATCTATATAGGCTTGGATGGGAAATTGTGCTGAGAGATGAGGTGTGGTCTTTGTTTCCCTACTTAGGTTATGGAACTCAAGTAGCTGTGATCAACGGCTTTTGCTGCTGTGATGTTGAAGTATGGCAAATGGCATCAGTAACAGATGTGACAGGAATTAGCATAAAGTTGGATCATGTTCTTTGCAGTCTTTCAGGCAAGAAATACAGTACAGCTCAATATTTTTAGTATTCAGTATGATTCCCTACTTAAGCCAAACATTTTGGGAAATTAAGCATAGAAGGCTATTTATGTCGTTGTTTTCAATCTTCTTGGTCCTCCAGCCTCCCTCTCCCTTAATCATCAATCCAAAATTAGCTGAGCAGCAACATAATATTGACAGGTAATGTCAACAGAATCACAAATCTAAAACACTCAAACAAGAGATCACGTCTAAGTTCACTAAATAGAAGTTAAAAAAAAAAAAAGCTCCCACAATCAATATTAATAGCGATGTATCACAGCAAACGATGGCTCTTCTTTATTATTCTGTAACGTTAACTTTTTTTACCCCAGCTAACGTTAGCTACCTTGTTCTCAAAGAAAATCTCGCTTCACCACATCCACTGCTATTACGAGTCTGATGGTATATTTACGTTACTTCTCCAACATTTCACTCCCCCACCCCTGCAAAAAAAAAAAAAAAAAAAAATCAATCACGTATAAGAAGCATTTTCCCCCTCTAATTTCGCGTCTTTGGATGAAATAGCACTGACATGACGGAGTTTACAAGTATGCTGCTGCTCATGGTTAGCGGTAGTAACTGTCGCTAACTGTGCCTAGCTAGTATCGTAGCCCAATTTGTTGTCCGTAAACATTAAATATCTCTAGAATCGTGCAGGGAATAATCCAGGACGTGTTATTTAATTCAGATGTGCTGAAAATATTCAGTCTAATTCTTTAAACGTCTTACCTTTTGGAAGATCATCACGTACGGTCCATTCTGCTTCAGCTCAGCTGCTGGACTAGTCTTGTCGTACTTCCGGTGAGATTTCAGTCAACTCTCGCACAGCGTGCTTGAACTACTCCGGATCTAGCTTCACCCTTACTTCCGCATTCCTCGATTCCTATTAGAGTCTATGGAAGTGTCATAACTGGGTCATTCCTGGCTATTGGTGACTTTTCCGTCCCCAAGAAAAAACTCTTAATATTTTAATTAAAATAAACAACATGTTTAATACAAAAGGGTTTTATTTTACATTGAGGTCTCCTTTATATAATTAACACAAAATTATGTTTGTAAATATTTATTTTTTTACCTTTATTGCCTTTTGTTTTGACACATAAACTTCTTTTCATGATGTCCCCAAAGCAAATTCTCAGTTTCAGTGACATAAATTGTAAAATATTTATAAATTAATGGAAATTTGTTTTTATTATTGTAGAGATCATGTTAAAATATCTCTAAATATTAATCTCTTGCAATGGAAATGGTCATTATTATTATTTAAAAAAAAAATTTACTATATGTCCCCAAAATCACGTTCCACCCTGTTAGATTGTGGGTTTTCGCTGTTTGAACAAAAACAACTACTATTCCCATTCCCACACTTTGGCTCTGAAATCACACCTTTAGAGGAAAATTTAAAAGGAGCAAAGTGAGGTTGACAACTTTCTGTTTGCCTTTTTTTTGCATGTTTTATGATGTTAACCTGTATGTCCTACCCTTAAATTTCCACCCTGTTAGCCTAATTTATGAAGAAATAAAACCAGATTTTTAAAAAATTAAAAAACATATTTGATATTTATACTAAAGTACTGTTTATTTGTGGAGAACTAGCTAACAAAAGTTTTCTGTCACTGAGCAATGGCTAATTTGGTTTGAAATTTTCCACCCTGTTAGGTTCCACCCTGTTAGGTATGTAAACCTTACAGGGTGGAACATGCACCTAACAGGGTGGAAAATCAATCACAAAATGTAGGGAAATGCTTATAAATACTCCTATATAAATATTTAGTTGTTACTTATACAGTTCATCTAATTTATCAATATGTGTAAAAGGTAAAACTTAATTATTATATTAAGGTACAAGGCATTTACTTGGTTTCACCACTGTCCTGCCGCATAACAGCTATGATCCAATATCAACAGATCACACCCTCTTAAGTATATTTAAACAGTAATTGATCATTATTATAAAATGTTTTTGATACAATTTGCATGATAATGTAATGGTTAAATTGTATATATTTGTTAGGAAATGGCTCCCCCACTTACTGCAGCTGAAATGCAGCACCGCAGCCGAGTGAAGCGAGATGCAGATCCAAAGGGAAGAGCACACACACATACCCACAAACACCTTCTCAGGCATGCACGCACACACACACACACACACACACATACACACACACATCCACAACACACATGCACACAAAGAGATGAAATAAAATGAAATAAAGTTAAAAATAAGATTAAATGAAATCAAATTAAATTTTGGCCCATAAAGAAAGTTTGGTGAGGGCCACTTTTGTTTTTGTCGGTAGAGGCACTTATGTTTAGTATGTAATGTAATTTTTTTTATGTTTTTATGTTAAAAAAAGTGTTGAATGTTTTGTATTTTCAATTAAAGTTAAATGTTTCTTGAGTTAATAATAAAATTATTGTTGAAACTCACTGAGTTATTGCTGGTCATTCCACCCTGTTAAGGTCCTTTTTCCACCCTGGTAGTCACATTTTTTACCCAAATAACATAACAAGTATGTTAAATGTTATGCATATGTTAATGTTAAACTGCAGAGTTGAAAGGGATCAGCAGCAGACATATGTAATTTTGAGCAAATTTCTGTTATTATTTGTCATTTAAACTGGGTGCAAAAAAATGTGACCAGTTTTTAAAGAATAAACATATGTTCTACTCAAAAATTATTTTTTTCAACATTATTCAAAGAAAAAACTTATACAATGGAATGAGGGGCACATAAGGTGCAAGAGAAGCTAAGTATTGTTGAATATTTACATTATTTACACTTTGTAATACCTGTGTATATGCCCTAACAGGGTGGAACTCTCTCGTGGTCCATGTCTGAATAATCCATCCATAATTATTATTATTTAGGTGCACAAGCTCTATCAATAAAAGTTCCTGAAGGTTAAACATACCATTTACCACATATAGTGTTAAAAACATGAAAAATGTATTCTTTATTTTTCAAAAGTTAGCACACTGAAAAGTCACCAATAGTGAAGAATGACCCAACTCTGTTTTTTAACGGTTCTGGTCAATACCAGGTATCAATACTACGGAGGCTACCTGGCGCTGCTTGAAGAGCTGACGTTCGATTATAAGGCCATTTCTCTGCGCATTAATCTCATTGTCACGAAAAGCGAACGCCATTTACTTTAGTTTGAGATAATTTCACTTTTATTAGGGTTTTCGTTTGCATTGCAGAAATACTGTGAAACGGCCTAATACAATGAAATGTAACTAACGAAGTTCGCAAAAGGCATTCTGACATTGTGTAATTTTCCCCATGATTGCCTCCAAAGGCAGCGTTTGATACGCTGAAAGTTTCAAATGCACCACTAGTGGCGCTTTTCCATTACGTGGTACCGGCTCTACGCTACTCTCCTCGGTACCGGATACTTTTCTGGGAGGTCGTTTTCCATGAGTGAATAGTACTGCCTCCTTGAAGCTGGTCATAGTGGCGCAGCACGAAACTTCCGCGACGTCATCCTCAGTACGACACACAATGTAGCTACAGTTATATCAAGTTTGCATTCATTCCGTCGATTTTGTTAAATATTTTTGTGTTCAAATCAGGGGACGCGCACTTTATTGTATTTTCTGAATTGAATTGTATTTTCTGTTTGACACTGTCGTGTCCAATTCAGTTGCATGTAAAATTGCGTGCCACCTAACAATGCAAAGCAGTGAAATCCGTAAAAGGCATGGAGAGCGAATGTATATTTCACTCTGAATTCCACGCCAAAACAAACGAATTGTTAAAGTATGGGATAATTAAGTGATCATTGCAGAGCAGAGTTCCTCGTTGCAAATCCGCAAATCGCAGGAGATGGCAGACCATCAGAATTAATCGCTTATGGTGCGTCATCACAGAGCTTTAAGACAAAACTGATTCGTCAACACCCGTCAAGTTATTTTTCTGCGCGATTTTATTAAAACGAGGCTAGATAACAGAACTTTCTCAAGGGGAATTAGTTAGGGAACATAACTGGACACAATACCGTCACTTAATTTCGCCACGAACGGGGTCACAGGCAAAGAGAAACACATTTCATGAATGTAGCTTTGATGAACAAGCGAAACCGTGTTTGAAAGGTAAGGCAACGCACAGTGTATGGAACAAGTTGCCTAAAACAATATAATTCGATGATTATAATAACTACGCTAATCTTAATTCTTATCAATCTAACTTGTCCAGAGTTCGACCTCGGAGTCGTCTTTTGCAGTGACGATCCACTCTGACCAATCAGTGGGCTGCGGTGTGTCACGTCACATTTTAGTACCTAGTACCCTGTCGGCTTTTTTTGGAACCCCAGGAGAGCAGGTACCAGAAAAGGTGGTACCAGGTACCAAGTAGTAGGTACTTTTTCCTAATGGAAAAGTAAAAAAGGCGAGTAGAGTAGAGCCGGTACCGCGTAGTGGAAAAGCGCCATAAGACGAGAATGCTGGAAAGTTAAACAATGCAAGTGTTTAATGCATGGCAAATTTTATTTGTTTTTGTATTTTTGCACATTTATTTAATTTTTGATTTATTTATTTACTGTGAATGTCCTCAGTTTACTTTTGTTTCTGGTAACATTTTTTCACAGTTGTTTAATGTTTTATTTATTTACAATGGATGTCCTCTGTTGACTTGCATTTCTGGCAACATTTTCAGTTATTATGGACTATGGATTACACAGTTATTTTCTGTGTAACTAAGAAAAGCAAAGCACTACATTTCAAATTCATTTTTACTACTGTTCTGACAATAAATCCGCTGGCTGTTTGAAGTAAATTGTATCTCTATGCAATTTTATGTGGCAGTACTTGTACCAGTCGGGTGGGAGGTGATGGGTTTGGGGCGGGGGGGTCGTTGGGTCAGGTGGTACTCATACATTTTCTTCAAGGTTGGCAGGTCTGGAGTAGGGTCATTAAGGACTAGATCAGGGATACTCACTCTTTTCCAGAATGAGCTGGTGTTGGTGCAGGCTTTCATTCTAACCATGCAGTTTCACACCTGATTCTACTAATCCAGGGTCTATGGCAAAAGCTTCCAGGGTTGATTAGTAGAGTCAAGTGTGAAACTGCGTGGTTAGAATGAAAGCCTGCACCCACACTAGCTCATTGTGGAAAAGAGTGAGTACCTTTGGACTAGATCATCAAAGCAGGACTAGCACAGATGGAGCTTCTCCAGTCTGCATACTGCACCGGCGGAGGAATTTACAATGCAAAAGCATTTATTATAGACATTCATAAGTATCTGGAATCCCCCAACACTACAACCAGACCACTGTTTGCAGACTTTTTGCTTGGCTTTCAACACCTGGCCTTCACAAATTCTTTCCTAGAAACTTGCTGCCCACTTTCACCATGACAACCAAATAATCCTGTGGACTTCGTCGCCATTCGATCATAGAGAGTGCTGGTCAACAGCACCATTTCTGACCTCTTGCACACTTCAGCTTGCTTCCTGCAGGGCTTTGTCTTTTCACCCCTGCTTTTCATCCTCTGCTCTAGCGACTGATGCTTCTTCCAGTCAAACTGCCACATGGTCAAGTTAGCTGGTGACACAGCTCTCCTATCTTTTGCTGTCATCCCAATGGGCCGATAAGCTATTGTCGTGGTGTGGCGTCTGTTGTCCGTCGATTGATGAATTTTCGTGTAAATTTGCAATAACATACTACTAGACCATATCTCCAGGCGTTTTTCTCAGATTTTTGATTGAATCATTTTTGTCCGTTTTATGGGCCCTTGAAATTTTGGCTCCAATGTTAAAGATAGGACTGAGAAATTTAAAAAAATTCTCAAAAACCGCGTGATAATTTTTTTTCTAAATCAGGCAATCAACTTACTTGGTGCCATCAATGTACAGTGCGAGGGCCATTTTGATTGAATCGACGGAAGTGGGTCCATTGGGGGCGCTGTACTTTATGAATATGCAAGATGGCCTGTGGAGGCCAAATGGTTGCAGATAGAGATGAAGTTTGTATTATCGATATATAGGAAGTCATATATGACCTATATAATGGCTATGTTAAAGTTGACCTCAGATGACTTTGACAGGTCAAACTCGAGGTCAGGGAATACATTAACAATGTTAAAAGGTCAAACTTGAGGTCAGGGAATATATTAACAATGTTAAAAGATATGACTTAAAATTTCAAAAAATTATTTCTCAAAAACTGTCTGATGACTTTTTTTCTTAATCTGGCAATCAGCTCACCTTGATACACTATGAACAGTGCGAGTGCCATTTTGATTGAATCGACGGAAGTGGGTCTAGTGGGGGCGCTGTACTTTAACATTGGGTTTTATGGAGAATGGGTCAAATCGCCTGTGGAAGCTAAACAGTTGCAGATAAAGATAAAGTTTGTATTACTGACATATAGGAAGTAATATATGACCTATATTTTGGCGGTGTTAAAGTTGACCTCAGATGACCCTGAAAGGTCAAACTCGAGGTCAAGCAAAATGTTACAATTTTCAAACGTTTCTAGGCTTGAAAATATTGAAGATTGGGAACATATGTGCATTGAACACTTATAGGAAGTCATGTATGAACTTTCATTTGGTGGCCTTGAACTTGACCTTTGGCAACCTTTAAGGTCAAACTTCACATAGTGAAATTTCAATGACTTCTATCACCAAAACTATTACAGACAGAGCTTAGGTTTGTATTGTGACCATATAGGAAGTCATGTATGAAGTTTCATTTGGTGACATTGAACTTGACCTTCAGTGACCTTGAATGCCCAAACTTCGCAGTGAAATTTCAATGACTTATATCAGCAAAATGGTTACAGATAGTTTCAGTTTGTATTGGAGATGTATAGGAAGTCATGCATGAACTTTCATTTGGTGGCCTTGAACTTGACCTTCGGAGACCTTCAAAGGTCAAACTTCACATAGTGAAATTTCAATGACTTCTATCACCACAACTATTGCAGATAGAGCTTATGTTTGTATTGTGGCCATATAGGAAGTCATATATGAAGTTTCATTGGGTGACCTTAAACTTGACCTTCAGTGACCTTGAACAGCCAAACTATACAGTGAAATTTCAACGACTTATATCAGAAAAATCGTTACAGATGGAGTGTAGGTTTGTGTTACTGACATAGGAAGTCACATATGAACTTTCATTTGGTGACATTCTGCTTGACTGTTGATGAAATTTGAAGGTCAAACTTGACATGATACACTTACAATGACTTGTATTGCCAAAACGGTCACAATGGAGTCTAGGTTTGTATTAGAGACATATAGGAAGTCATATATGAACTTTAATTTGATGACCTTCATATTGAGCTCAAAGGTCAAATGTGACCTAGTGAAAATTCAATGACTTCTATCACTAAAACGGTCACAGATGGAGCCTAGGTTTATGTTTCTGACATCTAGGAAGTCACATATGAACTTTCATTTGGTGACATTCAACTTGACTGTCAGTGACCTTTGAGGGTCAAACTCGACAGTAAAATTAACAATGACTTGTGTGGGGTTTTTAAGAGTTCGCTGTATTCCTCCGTACTTTTGTAAGTAGAAAAATAAATGCAGGCACGTCTTAGTTGCAAAATGGATAGTTGTAGAGGAACTAGTGGTTCTGTTCCCTAAGTACAGATGAACAAGAACCAACTACAGAGGGAAAATGTGAACACTCATAGCTTGAAGTTCAAAGGATGCTTAAGAACAAAAGGGTAATTTGCCCAGAATGATAGGAGGTTTGGGGGGGAGACAAACAAGGTGTGGGGAAATAGAGGTTAGGGCTGAAGAGTGATGAGGTTAACACATAGGGCTGAGGGATGATGAGGTCATCACACAAAGGAAATGATCAAAGAAGTATACAGGAGAAGCACTGGGGCCAGACGAGGTTGTGTATTGGCCCACCACAATGCCTCTCTGCTACTGCCTCCCATGTTTTCGAACAACTTTTATCACCAAAATGGTCGCAGATTGAGCTAAGGTTTGTATAGAGACATTTAGAAAGTCATATATGAAGTTCATTTGCTGATTACAACTTGACATTCTGTGACCTTTAAAGTTCACAATTGACATATTGAATACATATTCACATATTATAATGACTTGTATCACCAAAACTGCTTCAGAGCTTAGGATTGTTTTACAGAAGGTCTTATAAATGTATGTAAACTTTTATTTAGTGACCTTGACATTGATTGTCATTGATTCGAATGTCAAACTTCGCATGAAATTTTCATAACTTGTATCATCACTTTAAGGCTGCTTGCTGGTAAGCTACAGGATCCTTGGTCCTATTTTTAGGTTGCCGGCTGTAGGCCAGTAACCTATTGTCCTCACTTTGCGTCTGGTGGCGTCGTCGGCTTCAGCGTCGTCCGTTTAAAGCCGTATCTCAAAAACAGTCAGATGAATTTTTTTTAATTTGGGGATGTGATCAAATGGGTCCTCAATTTAATGCCTGGGCAAAAATTTTTTTGATTGAATCATTCGTTTAGACTTAGCGGCCATTTTTATGTCGAAAATGACCATTTTTGGCACTTAGGTTCAATTTTCTCAAAAACTGTCTGATGAATTTTTTTTATCGCAGCAATGGAATCAGTATCATGACCTGCTTCAAAGATGTAAACGGCGTTTTGATTGAATCGCTCCTTCATAGCGCCACCTTGGCAACGTGTCTGGACTTCATCATTTTTTGGGGTGTTTTGCCACAAAATGTGCCGTAACTTGCTTATTATTGCATTTATGGTATAGGTATGAATTGAGCATGTACAGCATACTATGCTAGCCGAGCGTTGTCGGTTGGTCAAATTTGACCTTGAGCCGAAAGGTCAAGGTAAAATGGCAAAAATGTGCTGTAACTGTCTTAATGTAGCATTTACAGCTTAGGTATGTATGAGGCATCTATAGGGAATCAGGTATGCCGAATATTGTGAGTCAGGGACATTTCACCTTGGGCCTCAAGGTCAAGGTCAGATGACAAAAATGTGCTATAACTCTCTTAATATAGCATTTAGAGCTTAGGTATGTATGAGGCACATACAGGGAATCAGGTATGCCGAACATTGTGAGACAGTCACATTTGACCTTGGGCCTCAAGGTCAAGGCCAAATGGCAAAAATGTGCTATAACTTGCTTAATATGACATTTAGAGCTTAGATATGTATGAGGCACCTATAGGGAATCATATATGCCAAACATTCTCGGCTGTTCGAATTTGACCTTGAGCCTCAAGGTGAAGGTCAAATGGCAAAAATGTGTTATAACTGCTTAATGTGGCATTTAGAGCTGAGGTATGTGTGAGGCACCTATAGGGAATCATGTAAGCCAAACATTCTCGGCAAGTTGAATATGACATTGGGCGTCAAGATCAAATGGCAAAAATGTGCTATAACTTGCTGAATATGGCAATTAGAGCTCAGGTATGTTTGGGGCACCTATAGGAAACCATGTGTGCTGAACATTCTTAGGCAGTCAGTCAAATTTGATGTTGGGCCTCAAGGTCAAGGTTATATGACAAAAATGGCCCGTATTTGTTTAATATTGTTTTTAGAGCTTAGGTATGTATTGGGCACTAATAGCAAATCATGTATGCTGGTTGTTTTCGATATATTGGATTTGACCTTGGGCAACAAGGTCCAGGTAATGACAAAAATGGCCTAAAAGTCCTTTAATATTGGCTTTAGATCTTCGGTATGTATTGGATACTTATGACAAATCATGTATGCTGATCAAACACACCATATTGGATTTGACTTTGGTCTTCAAGGTCAAGGTCATGTGACAAAATCAATCTATTTATTTCCTCGTTTAATAATGTCTTTAGACATTAGTATGTATTAGGCACTAACCCATATATAATTAAAATTTTAACGAGCATTGTTACCGCATAGTCAACCTTTTTTCGCGATTAATTGCGGCAATAAAAACTGGTCAAAATCCATTTTTGGATGTTTGTTCCAATTAGCATCATGGAATAGAAAGAATAATACTAATTAAAGTTGCAAGCAGCGATGAACGGGCCCTCGCACCCTTGTGCACGTTGTGGGTAGTGGTAAGATCCTGATGGGTGCAGGTGTGCACTCACGACCATTGGACAGGCAAGTACAGGCTCAAACCTGTGATAAAGTTTCGAACGAATCGGACGAAGCACTAAGGAGTTATGATAAGTTAATAGTTCATCCACCGGGGGCGCTCGGAGTGTAACCAAAGGTGGGCAGGTTCATTCAGGGGCAGACCCTCAGCACAAATGTCAAGTTTAGAGCAAATCGGCCAATGTCAATGTGAAATATGGCATTTCCTGTTTCCACAAGGGGGCACCATGAGCGAGATTGCCTATGAGCAAATGGAGGCAGTCAGGGCGGGGCTCTTATCATTTACAGGAATTTTGAAGCCGTTTGGTTGAAGTATGAGGGAGGCAGAGCTGCTCGAATATGCATGGCGAAGCATCTGAAATGGGGACGGCATAGCGGCCACGCCTATTGACCTACAGACATGCAGAGCACAACTTTTGATCAGCATGGTCTCTAGATGATCTGTACCAAATTTGAAGTCGATCAGGCGAAATCCTTATGAGGAGTTCGTTTGAAAAGTCAAAAATTCAAATCAAAATGGCGGACTTCCTGTTGGGTTTAGGGCGTGGCTCCAATGAGATTTTTTGTATGTCTGGGTATGATACATATGTCCATCGAATTTCGTCTGCCTATGACAAAGTTACCAAACTGGTCACTTCCTGTTACCACTGGGGGGCGCTATTAGTAAAGTGGGAAGTAATTATATTGTGACATTCTGGGCGGAGTCATCATCATCTTCAGCAAGTTTGAAGCTGCTATGATCAAGTATGTTGGCGTGAGAGCATTTTGAAATTTTTTTGGCGAGTCGCCAAACTTTGTCACGCCCTAGCACCCACACCCTTTGACCTACAGACATGCAGAGCACAACTTTTGATCAGCTTGGTCTCTAGAAGATCTGAACCAAATTTGAACTCAATCGGTCGAAAACCCTAGGAGGAGTTCGTTTTAGAATTCAAAAATTCAAATTAAAATGGCCGACTTCCTGTTGGGTTTAGGGCGTGGCTCCAATGAGTTTTTTGTATTTCTGGGTATGATACATATGTGTATCAAATTTCGTCTGCCTACGACAAAGTAACCGAATTGGTCACTTCCTGTTACCACAGGGGGGCGCTATTAGTAATGTGGGAAGTTATTATATCGTGACGTTCAGGGCAGAGCCATCATCATTTCCAGCAAGTTTGAAGCTGCTACGATCAAGTATGTTGGCGTGAGAGCATTTTGAAATTTTTTTGGCGAGTAGCCAAAATTTGTCACGCCCTAGCAGCCACGCCCTTTGACCTACAGACATACAGAGCACAACTTTTGATCAGCTTGCTCTCTAGATGATCTTTACCAAATTTGAAGTCGATCGGGCAAAATATCTAGGAGGAGTTCGTTTTCAAAGTAAAAACTGGTCACTTCCTGTTCCCACCGGGGGGCGCTATTAATAAAGTGAAAAGTTGTGATATGGGGACGATCAGGGCAGAGACTTCATCATGTCCAGCAAGTTTGAAGCTGCTAAGATCAAGTACATGGGCGTGAGGACATTGTGAAATTTTTTCATCGAGTCGCCAAATTTTGTCACGCCGTAACAGCCACGCCCTTTGACCTACAGACATGCAGAGCACAACTTTTGATCAGCTTGGTCTCTAGATGATCTGTACCAAATTTGAAGTCGATCGGGCGAAATTCCTAGGAGGAGTTTGTTTTAAAATTAAAAAATTCAAATCAAAATGGCCGACTTCCTGTTGGGTTTAGGGCGTGGCTCCAATGAGTTTTTTGTATTTCTGGGTATGATACATATGTGTATCAAATTTTGTCTGCCTACAAGAAAGTAACCGAATTTCCCTATGGGAATTTTGAAACGTGTTTAGGGGGCGCTATTTTGGCATTTTGCGTCGACCATGAACGGGCGCCCAAAAATGTCGAATTTCGGATGTGGCCGGACGAATGTGGAAAGTTACAAGCGTTTTCAAGTTTGAGAAAGGAGCGAAATTGGCCCTTGAAATGTCGGAGGAGGAATAATAATAATAATAATAATAATAACTAGAGCAGCAATTTCTGAAGAAATTGCGAGTGTGAATGCTGAAAGCTGAAGCCACACTGCGATGCTGTCTTGAATACACTAAAGTTTGAATGATTTGAATGTTTGCTGAAACCACACTGAATAGCTGCCATGAAAATAAATATTTGAATTATGTAGAATACTTGAATGTTTATCAAAAAAGTGAAAGAAATAAAGCTGAATAAAGAAAGAATGAAAGAACAATACGAACCATGCCATCCACGTTACTCAGCTAACTTAGCAAATGTTAGCAGTTATGGTAACTATGCTAACAATGCTAACCATGCAAACCACGTTATTCAGCAAACTGAGCTAATGTTAGAGGTCGAATGAAGTGTCTAGAAGAATGCTGATGTTACAGAGGTTGAAAGTAGCACAAGAGTTTGAAGACTGTTTCAATGCATTTCTATGGGACAAAAAAAAGTGAAATATTGTAAAAAGTATAAATAGTATGAAAGGCAAGGCGAGAAATGAACTTTTCTTTTCAGTCGTTAGCCGGGCAACCTAGAGTTCTTGAAGGGTGGCAAAGACCATTTTAGGTAGTGAAGACATACGCTGTAAAAATAAAATAAAATAAAATAAAAACTTATATGATTGAGCACTCACAATGTATTTCGGTTACTTTGGAAATTTTATACTGCCTGGAATTGGATAAGAGCCGTTTGCACATGAGGCATGGCTGAGGAGTGTAATTAATGCAACTCCCTGGAATTCAGGGGTAGGATCGAACGTATCAATATTACAAACCGTGTTCGAGTTCAGCTTGCCAGTGAAAATTCATTTACTGATCCGGGTGTGCCATCTAGTGACAGAATGATGTAACTGCGTGCATAAATAGAGCAGCTCCATGTCTGCTGTCATGAACATCTGCGCACACGGGTGATGGATCTGATCAGAACGTACGTTAAAAAAAAATTTAAAAGAAAAAAGGCCATTCGCAAGTACGAACTCGCGCCGTGAAAACCATAATGAGACATACAATACGATACAGAGTTGTGAATGATTGAAAATATTACAAGTGTTCATTTGATTAAATTTAACTAAATACATGTCGGCGTTTGCTGATACGGCACTTAAAGAGCTTCAGTCAATGAGAGCTGCTATCGCAAGCAGAGGCAGCCGGTGGATAGAGAGCTCAACGTTGTCTCTTGTGAATAATTCCTCGGAGGTTTAGATTATCTTAATGGTACCGCTGGCAAACAGACACTGTTGACTTACAGAGCCTGTATTCTTATCAGTGAAGACATAACTTCTGCGAATGAACGTTGTGGTAGACAAATACTAGTATTGCAAAGCAGTACATCCATTTAAGGGAGACTGCAAACAATGTCGATCGCATTCATGAGCATATGTTTCTCTTTTTAACGTAGCATTTGTAGCTTAACTTGTCTTTGCGTTTGATTGACACAGAAAGCAACATTTTAGAATAGTGGGGCATTAGCTGAGACCTGCAAATAGAAATAAGCAGCGTGGAGAATGAGCTGCAATAATTTCCCTAACCGCAAATAGCTGGCTCGATTCACTTCGTTCTTATGAAGACACCTGTGTTCTAACGAAAGCATCTGCATGGAAACTCAGCTCAGCTCACTTAGATTTAAAATGAGAAAACCTAACCGCAAAATAGCTGGCTGGATTCACTTCGTTCTTATGAAGACACCTCTGTTCTAACGAAAGCATCTGCATGGACACTCAGCTCAGCTCACTTAGATGTAAAATGAGAAAATCACGACACGGAGGGCAATGGCAGAAGCGGTGTCCTATTACCAGTGAGAGCCAGGCATGTACAAACAAGTGCACGCACAGGCAATCGCTGAGTCAGTCAGCCTTGTTCACAAGACACCTCAAACTCTTGCTTCTCACGCAAAAACCGTTTATCCTGTCAGCAATGTAACCACATCATTCAAGGCACGAGACTTTGCTGAGTGTGCGGATGTCTTTTTTATTTCTCTGAGTGATATATTTTTGGAATAACAGCGATCTAAAAACTCTGGCCGTTTGCTGTTCTCCCAAAATTTTTTGGGTGATTTTTGAATGGAAGAGATAGCAAAGTTGGGCGTGCCTCCTGTCCTTTGACTGTTCCCTGAGCCAAAACTATATACTTCACTGCTACAAAAATGATACTACTGGAACAAGAACAAATTTTCCTACATTTTTGTGAAATTTCATGAAGAGGGATTCAAATTTATGGAAGTTAGAGTGATAGAGAAAGAACTTTTTCATTCTGTCTGCTCTCAGCTCCCACTCTAGCTGTCACAGAAGAGTTTGAAGACTGTTTCAGTGCATTTCTATGGGACAAAAAATGTAGAAAAAAATTAATATTTAAAAAAGTATAAATAGTATGAAATAGAAAAATAATAGCAATAACGCCCTGAAAAATCTAAACGTTTTGATATATGAATTGTCAGTATAGCACAAAGTATGTAGGAGTAGTTTAACGGCGCGCGAAGAAGCTATAATAATAATAATAATAATAATAAGTATAAAGAAAATGGCCAACATGAAAAACAATAGTGTGAATGCTTTCAGCATTCAAACTAATAATAAACAGCACGATTTCAATAGGGTCCTCCGCGGACGACTTGCAGTCGTCGCTCGGGCCCTAATTAGACCCACTCGGTGGCAGTGTTGTGTAAAAAAAATCATCGTGTGAAAGCAGAGCAAGAACCAGATGCGAATTGAGAAGATGGCGCACTTCACAATTTGACAGCAGACGACAGTGAAAGTCCAGGTTAGAAAAAAAATCTAATCGGATTTTGTGATGTAGAGTTCTTAAAGATTATATTTTTGCTAAATGGCAGAAAAGTGACATAAAAATGTTGCTGTCTGTCACTCATGAAAAAGTGTGACCCCTCAGTCGAGTTACTTGATAATGGTAACTAAAACCCCTTTCTCACTGAGCTGCGTTGGCCCGAGGAAGTGTGCGGATGAAACAGTTCTCTTCTTTTGCAGAGAAGAATTGATTCGAAGAACTGTGAATTGATTCGCAGTGGTACGGGACCATTCCCCATCACCGCCGAAATTTGTGAAAAAATTAAACAGGCTTAATTTTTTCGCGGATGTCCGAGCTGGAGCTTTTTAACGCCAGTATCATGTAGACAACGTGTTGCTTTCGCAAGAATTCGTGTTGGCTTCCTGTTGAATCTGTGGACTGATGCTAGTTACTTTTCTCCTGTTGGGGCTGTAACTGCCGGCAACCTTCAGGGCCCTTGGCACTCTAGTTAATATTTACGTGCGCTTTTTAGTGAATAATGTGGTTGCGCCTATGTTCGAACATATGTTCGCTTCTGTGTGAGACAACTTATTTTTTAACAATGATACGAAAATATGCATTATTTAACTTATTCGGTTATGCGCTGTAATGTGCATCAGTACGGTACAGCCGAAACAAAAAGTATTGTGCCACAGAAGTATGCATCTGTCTGAAAGAGTGTTGTGTTCCGGATTTAAACGAAGCCTCGAAGCATGTAATTTGCTCTGAGGCATTTGGGCAATTCCACGGTTACGGAATTACAATCAAGAGTAATTTTCATATCATTTTTACCTGCCATCTATTACTCGTATGCAATACTACTTGCCTGTGCTTTTATCAGTTCCACTGGCATGCCTACTGAGCTGTATAACACAAAATTTGGGGTAATCTATTTTGTAGAAGGCTATACGAAGGTGAAAGTGTCAGTAACAGAATTACGGCAGAAAAAAAGCCATTATTTTTGTCTTTACTTTGACAGGCATTTATTGTACTCAGAACAACAAAGCAATTGAAAATTGGTATCATAAATGATGTTTGTGCTGCTGACCTCATTGAAAAATGACAAATTTCACCATGAGCCACTAGAATTGTGTGTTTCAATTTCCTGCAGGTTTACAGTCTCAAATACTTTGGCTACCAATGTATGGAAATACAGTAAATACCAGGAAATAGCTAAATATCTTTTAGTTGTCAGCTTTGGAAAAATAACCTTTGATCCTTGTCCTGGGGTTAAAAAAAACTTTAAAAAATTCAAATCTAAATTTTGAGAAGACCATCAAAAATATTTCAAAACGGTTTTCAGTGTCTGATTTGGTAATGAGTCATCTACATAAAATCCTATATATTTCTAATATAAAACACATTTTAAAAATTGCTGTTTTAGCAACTCTCATGTGGATTTGCCCGTTTTGGTAATCGAGCTACTTGATTTATTCAAGCAATCGTTTCAGCCCTAGTAGTGACCTTCTCTAGTAAGTGGAGGGAACTGGTCGCGGCAGTCATAACCACTGTCCATGGGATGCTCGTTGAGGTTGAGGAATATAAGTGCCTGGACTCCATCTTTGACATCCTGTTGAAATTTGCCTTCAACACAGAGGAGATCCTCAGGAAGTCCCAGCTGCATCAGCATCTCCTGACAGAGCTCAACTCCTTCAAAGTCAGCGAAGACATCCTAAATTTTAACCTTACCCTAGTAACCTCACAACTTTTCAATAACTTCACTCCTTTGAGCTTATCTTAACATGCTCCTTCACCTACTGGTTCCTCACAGTCAAAGTACCCTCCAAAATTATGGAACTGCCTGTCTGCCCTCTCCATCTATGTGAGCAGCAGATGCTCAGGACTGCTGACAGGATCCTACCGGACCCCCCTGAAGTCCTGTTCCCTGCGTTTGAATGCTCTTCTTAAGACTGCGGCTTCACTGCAGAGGGTGTAGGACACGGAGGAGGCTATTCAGCTCCATAGCTCCCAACTGTCCTTGACCCTCTGCTCATTCGGCTAACCCAGCTGTCCTCTGAGAATCAGTATCTCTTAAAAGTGAACTTCTCATGAGCTCAGAAAAACAGCCCTGTTTTCAGATTTTTGACAATGTATTTTCCAGCTAATCCAGTGGGGTTTTGAATAGTTCCTCCCGCAGTAGAAGGAGAATTTTCAGATTTTTTTAAAATAAATTTTGCAAACAACATTTCGCTTACCACAGTGAAAAAACTTACCTGGCATACCACTTGAAAATGGTAAACCAGTCGACTTAAAGGCTGTATCAGCGATATGACCTCACTATTGTTGACAGTTGAAACACAACAGAGCCGCTTGCCCCTCCCCTTCAGAAGCTTGGAACATGAACGCGCTTTTCTTAAAGTGAAACTTCACGTCTTTGCATTGACTTTGAAAGTAATCTGTCGCCGGAAAAATTTGTTTCGTGTCCGATGTGAAAGCAGCTTAAGAATGGCTCACTCAGCTGGGTAAATGGCCGCGTACAGCTCGTTGTGATAAAGGCCCGGTAGCAACAATGACGACCATTGCCAGATGATAAATTTACACCATTAGTGCTAGCTACAACAAGGTATCTGACAAGTATCTTAGTTCGGCATTACAAAATGAGTATTAACCACGTCACATAAATCACAACTTTTAGCTAAACTTACCACGCGGTTATACAGTCATCGGCAAATTTCAACTCTGAGTACTCACCAGAGAAAAAATATTATTACACGAACACAAACTCTGGTTTGATCAGACAGAATTGGCAAACTCATTAGCTTCCCAACCCAGAGTTAGCAAAGGTTGCTAACTCGCTCCAAAGAGGAAATATCGATCTCTCTACTGTTTGATTCATTCTGACCAGCATGATTTATGCAAGATAGCCTTATGAAAACAATACACGAGCTTCCCTCAATTTTGCTTGGGATGACAATTTACGATTCACATCCAGCCGAGTTAGCACCAGCTCTACTCACCTCAAGTAGAAACAAGGCGACCTGGGCGTCAGAATTAAAACCATTCAACTCCTGGAGTTCTCTGCAACGTTGGTATGCTTTCCCTATGTTTATTTGGGACTTTGCATAGCTGCGATCGCGTTCCTTTTTCCTCGACATGCACTCGTTTGAGCGTCTCTTTTTCGGTTTAGATTCCACCATGCTTCACTCTGCCGCATCTGTACTGCCACTGCTGTCAGTTCGTTTCGTGCTCAGTCCCACCCACTTGTCGTGCATGAGCACGGAACTGGCGCAGAAGACCCACCCCTGCCCTCCGATTCGTTGGAACACTTTTGTTGATGTTTGGGGACACGAGATTATGTATCTTTATCAGTGTCTACCATGGACCTATAAGGAGAACTGGACAGACAACGAAGGCTGGAACGCACGCTTACATGGGCGTAGCGGTCAAGCTGATATTGCAGGTCACGTGATGCCATGGGGGCCAAAAAGAAATTTCTCCATAGGGAATAATTGAAAAAGACACGCTGATAAATCCTTGAATAAATTTTTTTGACAGCCACAAATTATCGACACCGAAACTGTTTATTTTTCTCTTTTAAATCATTGATGCCTCGTTTCACGGCAAAGACAGAATGTTTTATTTATATTCAGGCTATGCGAACACCAACGAGTCCTCATATGTAAGCGCGTTCTCGTCTCCTCCGAATTTAGCACTGCAGCGGATGTGAGTGGGTGGAGCAATGGGCATTCCTTGCCGTCTGTGTGTTCAACATTAAATACGTAGCCAAGTCGGTAAAGTGAGCTGGCGATGTTACGGTGCAAATATATTGAGCAACAAAAGAAACGCAAGTTAATTAAAGATAGACCGGAAAATAAGTTTGCGCATAATTATCATAGAAAATCAAATTTACTAATTGCGAGCAGATCTGGGCTGATCAGAACCGCAAGGTCCTCGAGGCTTTACCCGCGGTCTGTCACGCTTGCTATCATGCTGCCCAGATTTACGACGCAGATGTTGATGTGATTGCTTATAATATGTTTCTGGGTCCGTAGCAGGTTAAATACCACTACTAAGGGTCGCTGGCCCTGTGCAGTGGGCAAGCAGGCTGCCCTCTTCCGTACTTGCGTTCCTCAGTGGGTAGCTTCTGGAGTGGAATCATACAGAAGCACAAATCACCAGTACTAATATCGGGCTATCTTGAAAGGACCAGTGGGCTAACCCAAGCAGGGGCTGATCCTGATTTTTTTTCAGGGTTTACTCCCATAGATCCGCTATGCGTTTTTGCAATACTAGGGCGGCGCTAAGAGCCACAGCATGCGGTCTTCGGCATGTGAGAGGCTAGGTAGTGTGGCCACTTGCTAATGATAAGCCTTATGTTGCGCATCACATGTCGCTGGATATGGGGAGACCAGAAATGGGCATTCCTTGCCATCCGTATGTGATCAACATTATAGACGTAGCCAAGCCGGTAAAGTGAGCTGGCGTTACGGTGCAAATATACTGAGCAACAAAAGTAATGCAAGTTAATTAAAGGCAGACCGGAGAATAAGTTTGCGCGTAATTATTGAAAATCAAATTTATTACTAGCGTGTGCACATTTACACTCGTTTCATCAAACTTTTCTTTGTTTTGCGGTCACTTTGAGTAACCTTAAAAGCACATTAGCTAACTAGCTAACTTGTGTTTCTTTTGTTGCTCAGTGTATTTTTGCCATTTTATTTTAATTGATGAATGGCCGTAATATATAGCAACGTGATTGCCACACTTCATGTAGCGCGGCAAAATGTACAGTAAGCTAAGGCCGCTGTTTTGACATCCTAGAACCATGTACGCAGCCAACACTCACCTTACTTTTTCATATTAAAATGATATGGATATATCCATGAACTGAGTTGTACATTTCCATTACTTTGAATAGCACCAATTCACATTACTCTATTTTGATGCGTTATGCATAATATGTCAGCTGAGTAGCATCTAACCTGATGTCCATGAATGCATTTATAGCACTACATAAATTCAGTTCGAACACTGCTTAGCGAACCATTTATTAACCATTCTTTATTCTTAAATTACTTACAGACCTTCGTACTTGATGAGGAAACTTTTCAGCAACTTGACAGATGAGATCCAAAATGATAACTATTTTTTTGTGCATGATCCGAACCGAGTGGGTGGAACAATGGGCATTCCTTGCCGTCCGTCTGTGATCAACATTATAGACGTGGCCAAGTCGGTAAAGCGAGCTGGCGTTACGGTGCAAATATTTTAGCCATTTTATTTTAATTTAATTGATGAATGGCCGCAATATACTCGATTGCCACACTTCATTATGTAGCGCGGCAAAATGTGCAGGAAGCTAAGGCCGCTGTTGTGATATCCTAGAACCGTGTACGCAGCCAACACTCACCTTACTTTTTCATATTAAAATAATATGGATATATCCGTGAACTGAGTTGTATATTTCCATTACTTTGAATAGTACCAATTCACATTACTGTATTTTGATGAGTTATGCATGTGTCAGCTGAGTAGCATCTAACGTAATGTCCATATGAGTGCACTGACAGCACAACATAAATTCAGTTCGAACACTGCTTAGCGAACCATTTATTAACCATTCTTTATTCTTAAATTAGTTACAGACCTTCGTACTTGATGACATAACTTTTCAGCAACTTGACAGATGAGATTCAAAATGATAACTTTTTTGTGCTTGATCCGAACAACCACTGAACATACATACTCATTATTTGTGGTGCAGCCTTTATTAGATCGAAGTTTTGGGTAGGTGGAAACGTCAGAGTATATGAAATCCGAACATCTAATGTTCGTGAGCAGCATGAGATCAACGGGAGTGATGCAGGTAGATTCGATGGTGTGGCTGATTTTCATCAGAACGAAAATAATACGAGTCCTAAAAAATGCAACAGTTGAGCATGAGGCGAAGATCGAATAGATGTACAACCCCAATTCCTAAATAGTTGGGACGAAGTGTAAATTATCAATAAAATCAAAATGCAATGACTTTCAGATCACATGAGCCAACGTTACTCACAATAGAACATAGAAAACATTTAAAATGTTGAAACTGAGACATTTTACATTTTTATCCACAAAATGAGCTTCTTTAAAATTTTCTGGCTGCAAAGGTCTCAAAAAAGTTGGGACACAGGCAAAAAAGGCCTGAAAAGGCTAGCCTAAATTACGCAGAGCCGGCCACTATCATAAAATTGAGTACCACAACTACAATCGATGTCAACTCGCACTTAGAAATGTAATGAGACAGTATTCAAATTATAATCAAGACAGACTTTTTTTGGAAAGGGAATTGTGGGGGGGGGGGATAGAAAGGCACGGGCTCCGGTTCACTGACATGCAGAAATTCATGGATGAACTGTTCAATGCACTCCAAGAGGCTCAGGTATCTCTGGGGAAAGACAGAAAAAAGGAGCTTTAAAACAAAGGTAAAAATAACGTAGTACAATGTGCGTAACATTTCACGGTAGACCCACATTTTACTATACTCCACGGAATGGTTATAAGTAGTGTGAAGCTAAGTTACGTTAGCTAAAAGCAAATTAGCTTGCCAGAATTGACAAAAGTTTAAGGCTCCTGACTTTAAAACATATCGGTGTATAAGGCACGTGCAGTGCGTTGTGTGTTCGGTTTATTGTCTTGAATCCAGAGAAGATAATGGAATTCGCATGCAGACGAGCAAGAATCGTCTGACTCCATTAATGTGGTTATTCATCATTGAACTAAAGAGGACACGAGCCTGGGGCGCGTTTCCCAAAAGTGTAGTTACAGCAACTTACGTAGTTCGTCCATTCAGTCAATGGTTCCAACTAGGGAAGTTAGCATCTGTGATTTCGGGAAACGCACCCTTGAGCAATGTCACGTTACACAACAGCAAGTCAACTATTTTGCCGACATTTTTGCGTTGAAATCAATAGTATTACTTCCCTGTTAAATAACAATCGTTTTAAACATATGATATTGCATTTTTTTTCGTAACGCTCATACTTACAACAGGGTGCAGTCTGCAGTGGTCAGAATTCCATTTCCGGAGAAAAAGGATCGTGAACACGCACCCTGGGTCGGAGTTCCACGAGCGCGAGCCGTTGTCATGGACACCTCGGATACCAGCGCGTTCATGAGCCCCACACTACTCGTGTGAGCAAAAAGTCACACAGCGCATGTCCGCCTCAGTCCGGAAGCTTGGCCCCCATGTCGGCGTGCTGCGCCATTGAGCAATTTCTATTGAAATGAATGGGCGGCCATTTTCCAATTGTGTATCCAGTGAAATATAAAACATCCTTGGTGTCTACCTGGCTGTAGGTGGCCTACAGAGACCAGAGTTTTTCACCGCCCACTCATGAGAGGAGCTGCTAACAGTTCATGAGGAAAAATCTCCTGTACATGACAAATTATGTTTTGGCTCAGAATCGCTGATACAACCTTTTATATTTTTTTCCATGCAGAAACATGTTTCATGAGCTTTATAGGTGAACATTTAAAATGGAGTTATGTTGGCCATAAATGAGATGTACTGGCTTATTTGTAGGCTGCTTAATTTGAAACTGTTATCATAGGTCGGTGCATTCCCTTTCCATTGCGAACAGTACCGCTGTTACTTCAGGTTTGATGCAAACCAGCTTGCACCTGAACCCTGCCACTGTTTCTGAAAAAAAGAGCGATAACCAATGCTATAGTCACCATAGCCAATCAGACTAATCCATAGAGAGCCAACTAACTAAATAATACTTTCATTTTTTTTGGCATGTTTAATTTTTGGCGATTACAGAAACTCCATGTTGTGGCACAATAATCAGGCCTACATATGCCATTATCATAATTTCAATTTTGATTACTGTATGTGACAACCCTTAAAAACTGTAAATGGCCATTTGAGCTCAGAGTACACTGCATTTTTACAACAGAGCGATTAACGCTCACTCAGCCTTGCAATCGATTAGAGGCATTATGTGTGAATTTGTCTCATCCTATTTATTTCGCTGGTAATTTCTTTGATTTGTCAATTTGTTATGTTTTAATTGGTATTACTGTCTCAATTAATGCAGAAAACAAGGCATCTGTTACGGGAGGCTACTGGAATGGTCTGCAACCTCACTTTTTCACAACCCCAATTCCGAAATAAACTGAACAAAAATATAAACGTCCCATGTCAAATTTTTGAGATTTTATTAACATTTGTGTTATGCAATATATGAAGCAAATCAAAATTAATTTTTGTTCATGAATAATCTTCAGATCACCGTCCATTACATCTTGATATTGGCATCTGCAAAGGAGTGACAATCCTTTGAACACGTGGGGGTCAGGTTGAAGAAATTGAATGTTCAATATCTTGTGTGTCCACCATTTGCGTCTCTCAGAGCAACACATCTCCTTTGCATGGAGTTGATCAGGTTGTCTATCGTGGCCTGTGGAATGTTATTCCATTCTTCCTGGAGGGCCACACGGAGCTGGCGCACATTATCCATAACTGGAACACGGTCGCAGACACGTCGATCCAGAACATCCCAAAGATGCTCTATGGGCGACATGTCTGGCGAATACGCAGGCCTGTCCAGAACTGGAATGTGCTCTGCTTCAAGGAACTGCATGCAGACCGCTCTGGTGGACATTCCTGCATCCAGCATGCCAATGGCACGTTCCCGCATGACCTGAGACATCTGAGGCATGATGACTTTTGACAAAATTTGACATTTTGGGGTGGCCTTTTATTGTCCCCAGTATAAGGAGTGTCTGGGTACTGCTCATTCTGTCTGATGACCGTCTGGAAATGCCACACCCATGTACTGAGTGAAATCACTGCATCACTGAGCAAATGCTCACTGACAGAGAGATGGATTAAAAAATGGTACACAAATCAAGAGAAATATCCCTATTGTACGAGTAAAAGTCAGTATATGCTCACTTTGAGTTTTAACTCCATGTGGCATCAATGTTTGACATGAGGCGTTTATATTTTTGTTCAGTGTAGTTGGGACGAAGTGTAAATTGTGAATAAAATCAAAATGCAATGACTTTCAGATCACGAGCCAATATTTTATTTACTATAGAACAAAGATAACATTTCAAATGTTGAAACTGAGACATTTTACATTTTTATTCACAAAATGAGCTTCTTTCAAATTTTCTGGCAGCAACAGGTCTCAAAAAAGTTGGGACACAGGCAAAAAAAGGGCTGAAAAAGCAAATAATATATAAGAGAATCAGCTGGAAGAACATTTAGCAAGTAATTAAGTTAACTGGCATCAGATGTGTAACATGATTGTCTATAAAAGGGATATCTTAGAGAGGCTGAGTCTCTCAGAAGTAAAGATGGCCAGAGGCTCTAAAACCTGTGAAGGCTTGCGTAAAAAAATTGTGGAATACTTTGAAAACAATGTTCCTTAGCGTCAAATTGCGAAGGCTTTGAAGATCTCCTCATCGACAGTGCATAACATCATCAAAAGATTCAGAGAAACTGGAAAAATCTCTGTGCGTATGGGACAAGGCTGAAGACCTTTACTGGATGCCCGTGATCTTTGGGCCCTCAGACGCCACTGCATCACTCACCGGCTTGATTCTGTCATTGACATTACTAAATGGGCCCAGGAATACTTCAGGAAACCACTGTCTGTAAACACAGTCCGCCGTGCCATCCACAGATGCCACCTAAAACTCTATCATGCAAAAAGGAAGCCATTGTTGAGCATGATCCAAAAGCGCTGCTGTGTTCTGTGGGCCAAGGCTCATTTAAAATGGACTGTAGCACAGTGGCAAAGTGTCCTGTGGTCAGACGAGTCCAAATTTGACATTCTTATTGGAAATCATGGGCGTCGCGTCCTCCGGGCTAAAGAGGAGAAAAACCACCCCTCCTGTTATCAGCGTTTAGTTCAAAAGCCAGCATCACTGATGGTATGGGGATGCATTAGTGCATATGGTGTGGGACACTTGCATGTTTTAAATTGCACCATGAATGCTGAAAGGTATATAAAGGTTTTAGAGCAACAAATGCTCCCCTCCAGACGACATCTATTCCAAGGAAGACCTTGTGTATTTCAGCAGGACAATGCAAAACCACATACTGCAGCTATTACAACAGTATGGCTTCATAGAAGAAGAGTCCGTGTGCTGAACTGGCCTGCCAGCTGTCCTGATCTTTCACCGATTGAGAACATTTGGTGCATAATTAAACGAAAAGCCCGTCAAAGGAGACCCAAAACTCTTCAGCAGCTGGAAGCCTGTATTAAACAAGAGTGGGATCAAATTTCAATGGCTAAACTCAAGAAACTTGTCTCCTCAATGCCCAGACGCCTCCACTCTGTGTTAAAAAGAAGAGGGGATGCTACACCGTGGTAAACAGGCCCCTGTCCCAACTTTTTTGAGACGTATAGCAGCTATCAAATTTGAAATGAGCTCATTTTCTGGATAAAATTGTAAAATTTTTCAGTTTCAACATTTGCCATGTTATCTCTGTTCTATTGTGAATAAAATACTGGCTGGTGTGATTTGAAAGTCATTGCGTTTTGATTTTATTTACAATTTACACTTTGTCCCAACTGTTTCGGAATTGGGGTTATAGCTCCGCTGTGACAATAGTCAGCAGTCAGCGGAGCTTTTCTAGTCGTCCGGCATCCGTCTGTCTTTATGTCCGGCGTCAACTTTTCACTTCAAATTTGAATATCTCAAAAACTGTCTGATAAATTTCTTTCTAATTTGGTGTGAGCCTTCCTTATGATGTTCTGATGATCCCCTGCAAATATTAGAAAATTCTAAGCCTGGTTTTTGAGAAATTCAGCATTTTGGACTGAGAAAATCAGTGTTTGTGCTCATTTTTTCAGTCTTTAATTCATATCTCAAGAACTGTCTGATAACGTTTTAGCTCCAATGTGACGACAGTCATAGTCAGCGGAGCTTTTCTAATGCCGAGTCGTCTGGCGTCCATCTGTCTGTCCGTCCACCGTCAACTTTTCACTTCAAATTTGAATATCTCAAAAACTGTCTGATAACTTTTGTTCTAATTTGGTGTGAGCCTTCTTTATGATATTCTGAATATTCACTGTGAAAATGAGAAAATTCTACTTCCCGGTTTTTGAGAAATTCAGCATTTTGGACGTAGAAAATCAGGAATTGTGCTCATTTTTCGCTTCGCTGTGACGACAGTCATAGTCAACGGAGCTTTTTTAAAGACGTGTCGTCCGGCGTCCGTCCGTCCGTCTGTTTGGCGTCAACTTCTCACTTCAAATCTGAACATCTCAAAAACTGTCTGATAACTTTTTTCCTAATTTGGTGTGAGCCTTCCTTTTGACATTCTGAATATTCACAGTGAAAATTAGAAAATTCTACTTCCCGGTTTTTAAGAAATTCAGCATTTTGGACTTAGAAAATCAGTGTTTGTGCTCATTTTTTCAGTCTTTCATTCATATCTCAAAACTGTCTGATAACTTTTTGCTCCACTGTGACCATAGTCAGCAGTCAGCGGAGCTTTTCTAATGCCGAGTTGTCCGGCGTCAGTCTGTCTGTCCGTCCAGCTTCAACTTTTCACTTCAAATTTGAATATCTCAAAAATTGTCTGATAACTTTTGTTCTAATTTGGTGTGAGCCTTCTTTATTTTATTCTGAATATTCACTGTGAAACTAAGAAAATTCTACGTCCCGATATTTTGAGGAATTCAGCATTTTGGACTGAGAAAATCAGTGTTTGTGCTCATTTTTTCAGTGTTCCATTAATATCTCAAAAACTGTCTGTTAACTTTTTGTCTAATTTATTGTGAGCCTTCCTTAGGATGTTCTGATGATCCCCTGCAAAAATTAGAAAATTCTACGGCCCGGCATTTGAGAAATTCAGCATTTTGGACATAGAAAATCAGTGTTTGTTCTCATTTTTTCAGTCTTTCATTCATATCTCAAAACTGTCCGATAACTTTTTGTCTAATTTCTTGTGAGCCTTCCTTATGATGTTCTGATGATCCCATGTGAAAATTAGAAAATTCTACGTCCAGGTTTTTGAGAAATTCAGCATTTTGGACTTAGAAAATCAGTATTTATGCTCATTTTTAGCTTCGCTGTGACGACTGTCATAGTCAGCGGAGCTTTTTTAAAGACGAGTAGTCCGGCGTCCGTCTGTCTGTCTGTCCGGCGTCAACTTCTCACTTCAAATCTGAATATCTGAAAAACTGTTATACTACATAAGTTCAGACACCAATCTGGTTTACAGCATATTCTGGTTGCCAAATGTGTCATATGTGTTAATATTCAAGGATTTTTGAAATTATGTCATGACATGGACATTTCACTCATCCTCAGCGGAGCTCTCTAGGCCGACAGGCCTTTTGTTTCAGTCTTTCATTAATATCTCTAAAACTGTCTGATAACTTTTTGTCTAATTTGTTGTGAGCCTTTCTTATGATGTTCTGAAAATCCCTTGCGAAAATCAGGAAATTCTACATCCCGGTTTTTGAGAAATCCAGCATTTTGGACTTAGAAAATCAGTGTTTATGCTCATCTTTTCAGTCTTTCATTAATGTGTCATGTGTTAATATTGCAGTAGTTCCCAAGGATTGCTGAAATTGAGTTGTGACATGGACATTTCAGTCATCCTCAGCAGAGCTCTCTAGCCCGACAGGCCTCTTGTTTCAGTCTTTCATTAATATCTCTAAACCTGTCTGATAACTTTTTCTCTAATTTCTTGTGAGCCTTCCTTATGATGTTCTGATTATCCCCTGCAAAAATTAGAAACTCCACGTCCCCGTTTTTGAGAAATTCAGCATTTTGGACTTAGAGAATCAGTGTATGTGCTCATTTTTTCCGTCTTTCATTCATATCTGAAAAACTGTCTGATAGCTTTTTTGCTCCGCTGTGACCATAGTCAGCGCTAGCGGAGCTTTTCTACTGCCGAGTCCTCCGGCGTCCATCTGTCTGTTCGTCCAGCGTCAACTTTTCACTTCAAGTTTGAATATCTCAAAAATTGTCTGATAACTTTTGTTCTAATTTGTTGTGAGCCTTCCTTATAATGTTTTGATTATCCCCTGCAAAAATTAGAAACTCCACTTCCCCGTTTTTGATAAATTCAGCATTTTGGACTTAGAAAATCAGTGTTTATAGTCATTTTTTCAGTGTTTCATTAATGTGTCATACAGTACCAGCTTAGATAAAGGTACCGCTAAAGTTAACGAGAAGTTGGCTTCGCGTTTTCGTCCACCTTTCTCTGATCGGCCTGGCGGGTGGCGAAGGATTACAACAGGTGTCGGTGCAGTCCCGGCAGGCAGAACTTGGGGGGACTGTTGATAGGGGGGAGCGGTTTTTGGGTATGACTGGTGCGTACCAGATGTTATTGCAGGCCGTGAATTTTGGCAAGAATAAACTACTGCAACTGTTTCGGATACGACTTATTTACAAGTCAATCGATGTTTTTGTTATTAGAGTTTTAAAATATCTAATTTCTATAAGAGGCAGTTAGATGTAGGAGTAGTCATGAAGTAGAAACGCTTTCTTTATGGATGACAACTTGCGCATTTATTGTCACAAAATATTTATTAATACATTTATAATTTCTCGTTCTCATTTCGATGCCAAAAATTTTAAATCTTGCACTAGTCACTGTAAATGTCGATAATTTGCCGTGGCAAAATCTGAATATAATGTTTTACACAGTATACCTAAGGTGGTAAGTGATCATTTCTCACAAATGTGAAAACATAATCAGTCCCACTGTGAGAACAGTTTTTAATCCGCGCTACCCCATGATGCTTGCAACTGAGAAGGGCTTTATCACGTAAATTTGTCGGTAACAGCCAAAGTTTATTCTTGAGATTAGCTCTCAAATTATGAGTAAAAGGTGACAAAAGTTAGCACACTTTGCGTTCAACCGTTTGATCCGACTGAACAAGTCACTGCTTTATTGACTGAGAGTTGTTCGGCTTCTACACAACGAGGACTAAAACCTCCGGATTTCCAAAGGCCGAAACATTTCTTGTGGACTTAGGAAAAAGTGACGCCATTATTGTAAGTTACAACCACATAGGTATTTGCATATTTTATTTCTATTTTCAGAAGTGCGGGTTTTGTTCATAATTTAAATAATATTAAAGTGGTGGCAAAACATGTTTTTGTTGTTTTGATTTCTCCGATAACGGTGCTTTAGAGCTAAAGGTTTCATTTCTTAATTCTTATCGGCAAATATTACGGCAAAAATATTATGCCAAAAATACATGAATTTGCAGACATTAACTTTCCTGGAAATAAATATATCGCCAACTACGCGAAAAGAAAATCTGTAGCAAAAATTACTTCAGGCGTTTACACTATACTACAAATATAATGGACGTCATGTTGTCCGACGAAAAAATTTCAACGCTGAACTTATTTGGACTTCTTTGCGACGGGGATTTATACTAAGATATGTGTGAAACGGCCGGCCAACATGCCTTCTCACTCACTCTACTTCTCGGTTCAGTGAGCAGGGCACATCCACCTGACTTTCGGTTGATACACGGCCAACGGCGCATTGGTGAAAGTGGAACCTTTATCCACGCTGGTACTGTATGTGTTAATATTGTAATAGTTTTCAGGGATTTCTGAAATTAAGTTATGACATGGACATTTCAGTCATCCTCAGCGGAGCTCTCTAGGCTGACGGGCCTCTTGTTTCCTCTGTGTGACCATAGTCGGCAGTCAGCGGAGCTTTTCTAATGCCGAGTCGTTCAGCGTCCTCTGTCTGTCCGTCCAGCATCAACTTTTCACTTCAAATTTGAATATCTCAAAAACTGTCTGATAACTCTTGTTCTAATTTGGTATGAGCCTTCTTTATGATATTCTGAATATTCACTGTGAAAATTAGAAAATTTTATGTCCCAGTTTTTGAGAAATTCAGCATTTTGGACTTAGAAAATCAGTGTTTGTGCTCATTTTTTCAGTCTTTCATTAATATCTCTAAAACTGTCTGATATCGTTTTCTCTAATTTGTTGTGAGCCTTCCTTATAATGTTTTGATTATCCTCCGCGAAAATTAGAAACTCCATGTCCCCATTTTTGAGAAATTCAGCATTTTGGACTTGGACTTTGGAAAATCAGTGTTTGTGCTCATTTTTTTACCCCTCGGCCAACTTTGGCCAGAGGGGCATTGTCGTCACCTGCATATCTGTCGTCTGTCGTCTTTTCATGACTTTGTCCGGGTCAGTACTCAGCAACATGATAGCAGCTTCACCAAATTTGGTATGGTAACTCACCATGACCCATAAATGTGCAACGTCAGGTTTTTTGCTGGATTTGACCTTTGACCTTGGCCGAGGGGTATTCAGCAACGCGTTATGTTTCAGTCTTTCATTAATATCTCTAAAGCTGTCTGATAACTTTTTCTCTAATTTGTTGTGAGCCTTCCTTATAATGTTTTGATTATCCCCTGCGAAAATTATAAACTCCACGTCCCCGTTTTTGAGAAATCCAGCATTTTGGACTTCGAAAATTAGTGTTTGTGCTCATTTTTTCAGCCTTTCATTAATATCTCAAAAAGCGGCCTGTCGGCCTAGAGAGCTCCGCTGAGGATGACTGACATGATCATATTGTTCTGGATCATGTTGTTCCAGAACATTGTTCTGGATCAGGTTGTTCCGGATCATTGTTCTGGATTAATTGCACTGCACCATATTGTTCCGCATCATGCTGTCCTATGACAGTGTTAGAAGGATTGTGACTGCTGTATTTGTGATGTACTGGGGGGGAAGGGTATTTGTAGGTTGTTAGTATTGCTTGGTGGTAAGATGATTGAAATAAATGATTGCAATTTGCAATTTGGTTCTATTGTTATACTACATAAATTGAGACACCAAACTGGTTAACAGTATATTCTAGTTACCAAATGTGTCATATGTGTTCATATTGCAATAGTTTTCAAGAATTTCTGAAATTAAGTTATGACATGGACATTTCACTCATTCTCAGCTGAGCTCTCTAGGCCGACAGGCCTCTTGTTTATTGTTCCCCACCGCCGCGGTAGCGAGTGGAGCAGGGGACATAGTATTCAGCTCCGTCAGTCCGTCACGTCCCGTTTGTTGTGTGAACGCGATATCTCAAGAACGGTTTGACCGATTTCATTCATCTTTGGCTTCAATGTGTATTAGTGTGATATGCCGACCCCAGTCGATTTCCGTGACCTGGCGGGGGACATGGCCATGTTTAGTGGCAACACTTGTTAAAGCATGACTTAAAAGCAGCGAATTAGAGCATTGATAATTAATGGACTAAACAGAAATAAAAATTACTTTTTGAACCTACCCTGTTATTTATATAATGTTATTTCCATTTTACATCTAATTGTGAGACACTTTAAAGTCCGTGATAATTTTAGACTTCTGGATTGTAATGAAGTACGAAAAGGTATGTTTACAAAAGCGATTGTAAATCTTAATGAGACCAACCAGGTTTATTTAATAAAACGTAGCCTTTGCATTTGAATGTTTTTGATTTGTTAATATAAAAACATCATGTGGCCATGCTGCAAATTCACGAGTGCAATGGCAGAATCTGCAAGGGCAGCATGAAGAAGAGGCTCGGAACGGAGTTGGAAAATCTCGCAGATTGGCTGTAGTTGCAAAATAGGCATATGTTTAGTAAACTGATAAAATAAAACGGAAATGACAAACTGTAATTCTGGGTGAACTGGTAATCACGAGGACTCGTACAGGCGATTTTCAGCCAAGTGTACAATTTAGGAGTAAAAAAATTTCTTATCGCTTTTAACCTATTTGATACTAAATAAACACTCAGGAAGCAATTTAGTATGTTGCAGAACACTTTTTTCTAGTTTAAAAAAAATTGTTTGGTCATGTTTGAGGGGAAAAAACAAAAAATAGCAGGATTTTTATGGTCAAAATGTCCATTTTGTTACCTGTCTCAAGTGGGGTCACTTTTACTCAAGTTGATTTTTTTTCTCTTTTCCCTTGAAAAATCTCATCACTTACAAAACTTCACAGGTTTCTTTGTATTTTAGGTCTCTAAAACAGATTTGTCTCCCCATTTCCTAGTTTTCCGCCAGAGACATTAGTCAATAAAGCTATGTCGCAAACTTGGTTCAGTCACTGTCTAACTTGTTACCACCATCACATCTGAGGACAATAATTAACGTTGTCTCCAATAGGTGTCACTACCATGGTTTTTACCCCTCGGCCGACTTTGGCTGGAGGGGTATTGTCGTCACCTGCGTGTCTGTCTGTCGTCCCTCCATGACTTTGTCCGGGCCAGGACTCAGCAACTAATGATTGCAGCTTCACCAAATTTGGTATGGTAACTCACTATGACCCATAGACGTGCAACGACAGGTTTTTTGCTGGATTTGACCTTTGACCTTAGCGCTGTGACCTTCACCCTGGAAATCTTGTCCGGGTCAGTACTCGGCAAATAATTATCGCAGCTTCACCAAATTTGGTGTGGTAATTAACTATGACCCATAGATGTGCAATGTAAGGTTTTTTGCTTGATTTGACCTTTGACCTTAGCGCTGTGACCTTGACCCTGGAAATCTTGTCTGGGTGACATTGTCCGGGGCAGTGTTCAGCAACTAATGATCGCAGCTTCACCAAATTTGGTATGGTAACTCACTATGACCCATAGATGTGCAACATCAGGTTTTTTGCTGGATTTGACCTTTGACCTTAGCACTGTCACCTTCACACTGGAAATCTTGTCCGGGTCAGTACTCGGCAATTAATTATCACAGCTTCACCAAATTTGGTATGGTAGCTCAATATGACCCATAGATGTGCAAGGTCAGGTATTTTGCTGGATTTGACCTTTGACCTTAACGCTGTGACCTTGACCCTGGAAATCTTGTCCGGGTCAGTAGTCGGCAACTAATTATCACAGCTTCACCAAATTTGGTAAGGTAACTCACTATGACCTATAGATGTGCAATGTCAGGTTTTTTGCTGGATTTCACCTTTGACCTTAGCGCTGTGACCTTGACCCTGGAAATACTGTCCGGGTCAATACTCTGCAACTAATTATCGCAACTTCACCAAATTTGGTATGGTACCTCACTATGACCCATAGATGCGCAGTGTCACGTTTTTTGCTGGATTTGACCTTTGACCTTAGCGCTGTGACCTTGACCCTGGAAATATTGTCTGGGTCAGTACTCGGCAACTAATTATCGCAGCTTCACCAAATTTGGTATGGTAATTAATTATGACCCATAGATGTGCAACGTCAGGTTTTTTGCTTTATTTGACCTTTCACCTTCGCTCTGTGACCTTGACCCTGGAAATCTTGTCCGGGTCAGTACTCAGTAACTAATTCTCGCAGCTTCCCCAAATTTGGCATGGTAACTCACTATGACCCATAGATATGCAACTTCAGGTTTTTTGCTGGATTTGACCTTTCACCTTAGCGCTGTGACCTTGAGGCAGGAAATCTTATACGGGTCAGTACTCAGCACCTACTGATCGCAGCTTCACCAAATTTGGTATGGTAACTCACTGTGACACATATATGTGCAATGTCATGTTTTTTGCTGGCTTTCACCTTTCACCTTAGCGCTGTGATCTTGAGGCAGGAAATCTTGTGCGGGTCAGTACTCAGCAACTACTGATCGCAGCTTCACCAAATTTGGTATGTTAAGTCACTGTGACACATAGATGTGCAATGTCACGTTTTTTTGCTGGATTTCACCTTTCACCTTAGCGCTGTGATCTTGAGGCAGGAAATCTTGTCCGTGCCGAGGGGTATTCAGCAACGTGTTGTGTTTTTTTAAATACCAGGATGTAAGGAATCTATTTTGGCTGCATTTAGAATTTGAAGAAGCTGTGGGAGGAATCGACAGCTCTGCAAGTTTTTCCAAATTGTGTGTCTCACAAATTGCACGTCTTTCTTATTACCATAAAATAATGCATGATTCCAGGTAGAAACTGAAAGAGTGACCTGTAATAGTGTAACTGCTTCAGTTTGCCATAATTAAGGCATGTTTTAGTGTGGACAGGTGCCCACAGTACCCTGAAAAACTTTTGGATGTGTCTTTCTTGTAACCGTAGTTTGTCTTTCTTGTTACCATCACCGAGTAACAAAAAAGACAATTTGGTAACACAAAAGACAGGTATGATGCCACAATTAAAAAAAAATAAAATCCAGTTCACAGACATATAATTTTGATGAAATCTTGATAAAACAAGGCCAAGGCCTAGGCCAACTGCAGTGGGGTGCAAAAATTTGGGCACCCCTAGTTTGAATGTCTGTTACAATTAATCTCCAAGTGACTGAAAGCAAACCTGAACACTGAATGCTACAAAGTTAAACGACACTTTTCATCACATTTTAAAGCAAGAATAATATTTATTTTGAACATTTTACGCTTTCAAAATAATAAAACAAGGAAAAAGGCCTTATGCAAAAGTTTGGGAACCCTGTCAGCTAGTACTTTGCAACTCCTTCTCGGGTAGCTATAACAGCTTGCAAACGCTTCCTGCAGCCAGCTGAGAGTCTTTCAATTCTTGTCTTTGGAATTTTTCCCCATTCTTCCTGACAGAACACCTCTAGCTCAGAAATATTCTTCGGCCATCTTGCATGTACGGCATTTTGAGGTCTCTCCACAGATTTTCAATAATATTCAAGTCTGGGGACTGTGATGGCCATTCCAAAACCTTCATCCGTCTTTCCTGGAGGTACTTCCTGGTGGATTTTGTGGTATGCTGTGGTCATTGTCTTGCTAGAATACCCAATGTCTTTTCAACTTCAATTTCTGGACTGTGCTTTGATCATTATGCTCTAGAATGTCTTGATATTTGGTGGAATCCATTCTTCCTTCCACCTGCAGTATTGCCTGCGGCCCCAGCTGCTACACAACCCCAAAGCATAATGGATCCTTGCTTAATAGTTGGCAACGTGTTCTTCTCTAAAAACGCTTCACCCTTTTTTCTCCAAACATACCTTCTTTGGTTGTGGCCAAAAAGTTCAATTTTGGTTTTGTCAGTGCAAAGCACATTGTTCCAATAGGCTTGAGGTTTCTCAAGGTCCTCTTTTGCATACTTCAGACGCTTAATTTTGTGTTGAGGTCAGAGGAAAGGCTTCTTTCTTGCAACTCTGCCATGTAAGTCTTTGTTGTTTAAGGTACGCTGTACTGTTGTCCTGTGAACAGCTAGACCTGTGTCTGCTACTCTTTTTTGCAGTTCTTTTGCAGTGATGTGTGGGTTCTTCTGAGCATTTCTCACCAAATCTTGGGCCATTCTATCTGAAATTTTTCTTAGTCTTCCAGATCTTGCCTTGACTTCAATTGTTCCATTTATTTTCCATTTTCACACGATGTTTCTGACAGTAGAAATGGGTAGATTGAAACGTTGCGAGAGTTTTTTTGTAGCCCTCTCCTTGTTGGTGGAGGTGATTATCTTGATTTTGACATCCTTGGACAACTGTGTAGAGGAACACATGGTTTTTAACACCAGACACAACAGCCACCACAGTCGGATATTTTAGAAGGCATGGAGTTACTTCAGAATATATAGTTCAACCCTGGAATTATATTCACCAGACTCATTGAAGCCCTAACAAGTACATCACCTGGGTCTGGGCCTCAGTAATCATCTTCTTAAAAGAATAATCCAAAAGGGTTCCTAAACTTTCACACAGGGCCCTTTTCCCTTTCTTATCATTTAAAAACTCAGAAAAATTAAAATAAAAAGAAACCTTGCCTTTAAATTTGCAGAAAGGTGTCATGTTTAACTTTGTAGCATTTAGTGTTCAGATTTGCTTTCAATCACTTGGAGATTAATTGTAACAGACATTTAAACCAGGGGTGCCCAAATTTTAGCACCCCACTGTATACTAGCTAGTCTCAGTAGACCACCAGTTTCGTCCAGTTTCTAGCGGCCAAACCCAAAATGGCTTTTGGAACATATTTGACATTTTGTTTGATTGATGATGTGATGCTTGCCCCAAGATTATTATAAGATCATTCCTCATAATGACCAAAAAAGGCATAAAATATTTCAGAAGAACCTGGACTTATTGTGTAGTTATTCCGAAAAAAGTTAAACTGTTCTTTTTTAATAGCTTCTAGGTGATTAAATTCTTGGATTTCTGGCCAGTCTAAGCAATCACATTTGAAATTACTTAATTCTGTCGTATGGAAGTGATTCCTGTTGCTTCTGTAAAATACAGTGTTGATGTTGCACTGGTGAACACAATGGGGTATAATGTCTTTGTGTCATATACTCAATTGAAATTTTATTGATTAAGGAGGAAAACATTGGAAGTGTGTGTGATTTACACATTAATAAATGTTCACATATTCTTAGATGTGGTCTCTCTTGCTTTCTGGTATTTCATGCACTGTACCATTGGTTCTTTTGTTCAATGAAATTGTCTATTTTAGATGGCTCTGTTGTGGTAGTGAGGGAGTTTCACTTATTTTCCACTCTCAGCCATATAGAGCAGAGATACGCAGGAAGACTGACCTGCAGAAAAAAGCTGTATTCATACCTCCCTTTCACAGCATTGAAACGACAGCAGCGCTTGGTTCCATGTCACCTACATTAGCCGTTAGACCACCTTTGAGTACTGCAGAAATTAATTGATTCAAAATTTGAAAATAAAAATCTGTCCCCAAGTTTGCAAATATAGAGATAACCACATTTTAAATGACACTATATTTGAAACACTGGCATATCCAGTATTCATCATCAATCACCTGTTTTATGCAGTTGCTTTTCATTTGCATTGTGGTGTAATGTGACAACATTCAGAACATAGAATAGATTCTCGTGACTTACTGCTTCATGAGCCTCGCAAACTAATTCACACAAATCTGTGCCATTGCACCAGCGACATGAGCACAGAATAAGACATATTGATATTTTCTTTCAATGCTGGACACTATAAAAAAAAATAAAATTGTCGTATGAAACCACCAACTATTGGTCATTTTATACATTTTCTTTGTTGTTACCGAATAGGTCTTTTTTGTTACTCTGCAGATATTAAGCCTTTTCCCTTAAATCTTTTTGTAAAACACTTTAGAAACAAAGTAAAGTGCATCTGAAACCATTTTACCTCAAAAAGTTGGTTAAAATTTAAATATTAATAGTATTTTGACAAAAAACATGGTAACAAGAAAGACATGTCTTTCTCGTTACTGCGGTAACGAGAAAGACAACATGAAAAATTTAAAACTGCATTTTCTCATAATTAAAGATCTTGCATTGCAGCTTCGTAGAATCCTTAGAAATTCACTGAGAAAACAAAATCAGGCCAAATTATGGGGAAAAAATGGGTCTGATTTTTAAAAAGTGTCTTTCATGTTACTTGCACACTTGGCTGAAAATCGCCCGTATGCCCTGAGCACTCTGCTTCCTTCTCGCAGTCTTTTATTTTGACTATTGGTATGTGTGGCCCCATAGCAGTTGACTAACAATCCTTAGTTTGCACAAGTAGACCATAAACAGGTGTGTCTCTCCTATAATCAAAGAAATTATATGGGACAAAGCTACCAGATGGTGTTGCTAACACTCAGGTTTAATTTGTATGAACGAGTGCCAGAGCTAGGGGTTGTAAAAAAATTGTGTGTTCGGGTGTTAATTGTACAGAATGCCTTGTTGTTCCTGTTTATTTCTTACAGTAATTGCATGGTTGTACTTTTGTATTTTGTATAGCTGGGCTGCCCGATTTTTAAGCTTAGTATGAATAACTGCGGTCATGGGGTGCACAAGTGAGCTTGCATCGTTTAATTTTCCTGAATCATTCCTGATGCAGTCATAAAACCAGAATCAGAGGCCATGTGACATGCTTTCAGAAAAAAACTCCACAAATGACGTTCTCTATCCGTGACCTGCAGATTGGCGGGAACCTGGTCAGTGGGCAGAATCTTCACTTCTTAATCAACAATTACACTCCGCCTGTTCCCATTTTCTTTGCTCTAATATGGTGGTTTCACAGTCCTGATGCTGTATGTGTCTCACACACAAAACTGAAAGTACTTTTTGACTGCTTATTTTCCAATAAGATAATGCAAAACACAATACAGGGCCGCCCAGGGGAAAAAAGAAGTGACAGATCTGTTACACATAAGGTAATATTGTGATATGAATCAATTAATGTCATTCTTTTTTATCATACAATATTCTCTGTGAGAGTGGACAAGATTTGAGGGAAAATGGGGGTTAGGCGCTGATCTATATAGAATAACTGGATAGCTGATGACGTCATAATTTTGAAGTAACCGTGCCGCCATATTGGTATGCCCAACTATAATCTCTCAGAACATTACTCACATTGAACACGTTGCAGCCTACGATATAATTAATTGAGAAGATATCTTTTCACAGACAGGGAAGAGGCGGTATCTTACGTTTCCTCCTCAGTTCGGCCTGATCGTACGAAACGTGCCTCAACGACGGCAGGTTTGACTTAAGTAGGAAGCAGTTGTACGTGCCTATAACATTTTCAATAGACATCACCATTTGATAATCTGTACCATGAATGACGAATTTCTAGGGATCGGAAATCTATATGGACTTTTCAACATCCTGCGTGAGTGGGGCAGTGGTTCAACGAAATTGAAGTGGGGTCATTGTTGACTGAGGAAGACAAGATGTTGATTTTGCACTTATTTTTATGCCGGGTGGGCTCTAAAAACTTAATTAAAAAGTAAACTAGCCATAAGCTAGCATCTTCTCGGCTATCCTCATTTTCTGTTTTTACTTTCGGAAAAACTAAGCAAAGATATGTGTCAATGGAAAGGTAAATGTATTTTGAACATGTTTTCTGTACATAAAATTGTCCATTTCTGGCGTTTTAGCTCGAAAAAGGGGGTGAAAATCCACATGCAATATCATGCTGTGATAGCACGAAAATTTACGGTAAGCAAGGGTTGTCTTATTCCCAATAAGCGGTAGTGAAAGGGTTAAAATATGCTGTGTCCCAAAAATGGGACAGTGGTCATTAATGGGTTAAATATGCACCTAATTGGGTTAATTGGCAAACAGCTAAGGTACTTGTCATTTCCAGGAGCCAAGCAGCTGCAAACTATAGTAGTCATTGTCATTACCTTTCCCAACCGCATTCTACCTGCTAGTGGGCGTTGTCCTCGATCTGGTTGGCCCTCCCCTTCTCTTGCGGGGGGGGCGGATTTTTGAGGGCACACTGGCACTCCACACTGCATTTGGGTATGTTTTTCATGGAGGTTAATTGCAAGGTTCTTCTGGATCATTGCTGGTGGCCACTGTTATATTGAAATAAATTTCTAGATGTTATTGCTTGGAGAAGGCCATGGCTAACGCAAAAGAAAACTAAGTCCGGACATTCGCAGGTTAGGGTATGCTGAGACGATTGGCCAGAACGAGTGATTGTCATGACAACACGGATTCTTTACTGCAACAAGTACCATCTGCTGAGTTACGTATTCATTTGCACTGGTAAAATAAGTGGTGCAAAGATGGAATTTTAAATGATGTGATTGACAATGATGAATATAGATTTGCCACAAATTTATTTTATTGAAATGAGCTCCAGCCTCCAGCCACTCCTCTTCAGCCTGGTGCTGGCCCACGGCCCTGAGTGTGAGGAACGCTGTGCTAGTGTGTCTGTATATTGTATGGAATGTAGGGTTGTGTTTGTGTTGTATTGTAATTGTGGGGTTTTGTGTCTGTTTATTGTACAACCCCAATTCCGAAATGGTTGGGACAAAGTGTTAATTGTGAATAAAATCAAAACACAATGATTTTCAAATCACACCAGCCAGTATTTTATTCACAATAGAACAGAGAGAACATAGCAAAAGTTGAAACTGAGAAATTTCACAATTTTATCCACAAAATGAGCTCATTTCAAATTTGATGGCTGCTATAGGTCTCAAAAAAGTTGGGACAGGGGCCTGTTTACCATGGTGTAGCATACCCTTTTTAACACAGAGTGGAGGCATCTGGGCATTGAGGAGACAAGTTTCTTGAGTTTAGCCACTGAAATTTGATCCCACTCTTGTTTAATACAGGCTTCCAGCTGCTGGGGAGTTTTGGGTCTCCTTTGACGGACTTTTCGTTTAATTATGCGCCAAATGTTCTCAATCGGTGAAAAATCAGGACTGCAGGCAGGCCAGTTCAGCACACGGACTCTTCTGCTACGAAGCCATGCTGTTGTAATAGCTGCAGTATGTGGTTTTGCTTTGTCCTGCTGAAATACACAAGGCCTTCCCTGGAATAGATGTCGTCTGGAGGGGAGCATATGTTGCTCTAAAACCTTTATATACCTTTCAGCATGCATGGTGCTTTTTATAACATGCAAGTGTCCCACACCATATGCATTAATGCATCCCCATACCATCAGAGATGCTGGCTTTTGAACTGAACGCTCTTAACAGGAGGGGTGGTCTTTCTCCTCTTTAGCCTGGAGGACACAACGCCCATGATTTCCAACAAGAATGTCAAATTTGGACTCGTCTGACCGCAGGACACTTTGCCACTTTGCTACAGTCCATTTTAAATGAGCCTTGGCCCACAGAACACAGCGGCCCTTCTGGATCATGCTGAACAATGGCTTCCTTTTTTTTTCTTTTTGCATGATAGGTGGCATCTGTGGATGGCACGGCGGACTGTGTTTACAGACAGTGGTTTCTTGAAGTATTCCTGGGCCCATTTAGTAATGTCAATGGCAGAATCATGCCAGTGAGTGATGCAGTGGCGTCTGAGGGCCCGAAGATCACGGGCATCCAGTAAAGGTCTTTGGCCTTGTTCCTTACGCAGATCTTTCCAGTTTCTCTGAATCTTTTGATGATGTTATGCATTGTTGATGATGAGACCTTTAAAACTTTTGCAATTTTACGTTGAGGAACATTGTTTTCAAAGTATTCTACAATTTTTTTACGCACGCCTTGACAGGTTGGAGAGCCTCTGGCCATCTTTACTACTGAGAGACTCAGCCTCTCGAAGACATCCCTTTTATAGCCAATCATGTTGCACACCTGATGCCAGTTAATTTAAAGGTTCCCTGACATAAAATAACTCAAAATTAACATTTAGAATTCCCTTTAGTAATATTTTCGTGATGAAAACGAAGATGCAAACGCTTTTCCGTGAAAATTTGTGGTTTTTAAACTATTTCGGATTAACGGGGCTGATCGGGAACGCCCCCTTCGAAATGGGTCGAAATTCCAGAACTGGCCTTATCAATCAACGTGTCGTCACGCAAGGAAGGCAACTGGTCAGATCTCGCTCACTCGACAACGAAATGTACGTGCGCTACATTTTATTTACCATAGCCAGCTGACAGACCCTTACAAAAAACCACTATTGGAATACCATAAAATTTACCACCAAAAAACTATAGTATTACTGTAGTAATTGTATTTTTTTTTGGAACGCACTATAGAGATTTTAGTGTTACTATTGAAATATTCTAGGGCTACCATAGCTAATAAAATAACACTACAGAATAAAAAACTATTGTTATACTATAGCTGGTGAAACGTACTATAGAACCCCACAACCACACTTCAGAACACTATACAATTCTTATAGTATACTATAGTAACTTAGTTCATTTTCATAAGGGGAGGAAGCTTCTTAGCCGCGTATTAGCTCAGTCAAAAATCTTCTGATATTTCACTATCTTCTGGATCAGATTATTTTATTATTTCGCCTGTATTTGCGTCTTTGCATTGACTTTGAATGTAATCTGTTCTGCGAAAAATTTGTTTCGCATCCAGTGTGCAAGCAGCTTTAGACACTAACTACCTACCTGTCAGTTTAACTAACCACATTACCCATTTAGCATGCTAACGTTAGTTAGTGACAGTTGCGTGTATTTCCCTCTATCCAGTCGCCCCGGCTTCGGTTCGGGCGTGTAGCGAGCTTTATGAGCAGAGCTTTATGAGCAGATCGTTTTGCGTGTATTGGCGTCTTTGCATTGACTTTGAAATCTGTCGTGGGAAAAATTTGTTTCGCGTCCGGTGTGAAAGCAGCTTAACACCACCTATTCTGGCAAATGTTCTGGCGAATAATCCTGAAGTTTAATGCCATAGGTGGTTTACTTTGATAAGTTAGCAGGCGAGGGTAATGGCCACAGCTGGAGAGTAACTGGATTATCGACATCTGCCGTCGCATTATTAGCCAGATGAACTCGGCTGTATTGTGATGCCTGATAGCCAGCTGTGCTGTAGGAGGTGGGCATCCATGATCACTGGCTTGTAGGTTTGTAACGTCAGTCACAATATGCATACAATATTTTTTTATGAGTCAGCGAGTTATCTTGATGCCTTGTTGTACACTTGTCATTAGCTTACCGGCCCTATGGTCCGATGAGCTATTGTCGTGGTGTGGCATCCGTCATCCGGAACATTTTTTTTTTTTTTTTGGCCCAATGAATTTTTGTGTAAATTTGCAATAACATACTACTAGACCATATCTCCAGATGTTTCTCTTGGATTTTCGATTAAATCATTTTTGTCCGTTTTATGGGCCCTTGAAATTTTGGCCCCAATGTTAAAGATAGGACTGAGAAATTTTAAAAAATTATTTCTCAAAAACTGCATGATCAATTTTTTTCTAAATCAGGCAATCAACTTACCTTGGTACTGTCAATGTACAGCGCAAGCGCCATTTTGATTGAATCGACGGAAGTGGGTCTATTGGGGGCGCTGTACATTATGAATATGCAAGATGGCCTGTGGAGGCAAAATGGTTGCAGATAGAGATGAAGTTTGTATTATCGACAAATAGGAAGTCATATATGACCTATATTTTGGCAATATTAAATTTGACCACAGATGACTTCATAAGGTCAAATTCGAGGTAAGGGAATATATTTGCAATGTTAAAAGATATGACTTGAAATTTCAAAAAGTTATTTCTCAAAAAATGTTTGATAACTTTTTTCTAAATCTGGCAATCAACTCACCTTGATACACTTTATGTACAGTCCAAGTGCCATTTTGATTGAATGGATGGAAGTGGGTCAAGTGGGGGCGCTGTACTTTAACATTGGGTTTTATGGCCAAATTGCCTATGGAAGCTAAATGGTTGCAGATAGAGATTAAGTTTGTATTACAGACATATAGGAAGTTATATATGACCTATATTTTGGCTGTGTTAAAGTTGACCTCAGATGACCTTGAAAGGTCAAACTTGAGGTCAAGCAAAATGTTACAATTTTCAAAGGCTTCTAGGCTTGAAAATGTTGAAGATTGGGAACATATGTGCATTGTGCACTTATATGAAGTCATGTATGAACTTTCATTTGGTGGTCTTGAACTTGACCTTCAGCGACCTTCGAAGGTCTAACTTCACATCATGAAATTTCAATTACTTCTATCACCAAAACTATTACAGATAGAGCTTAGGTTTGTATTGTGGGCATATAGGAAGTCATGTATGAAGTTTCATTTGGTGACATTGAACTTGACCTTCAGTGACCTTGAATGCCCTAACTTCACAATGAAATTTCAATGACTTATATCAGCAAAATGGTTACAGATATTTTCGGTTTGTATTGGAGATTTATAGGAAGTCATACATAAACTTTCATTTGGTGACCTTGAACTTGACTTTCGGTGCCCTTCGAAGGTCAAACTTCACATAGTTAAATTTCAATGACTTCTATCACCAAAACTATTACAGATAGAGGTTACGTTTGTATTGTGGGCATAGAGGAAGTCATGTATGAAGTTTCTTTGGGTGGCCTTGAACTTGACCTTCAGCAACCTTCAATGACCAAACTATACAGTGAAATTTCAATGACTTATATCAGAAAAATCATTACAGATTGAGTGTAGGTTTGTATTGGAGACATATGGGAAGTCATGTATGAACTTTCATTTGGTGACCTTCATATTGACCTTCGAAGGTCAAACTTGACCAAGTGAAAATTCAATGACCTCTGTCACTGAAAATGTCACAGATGGAGCCTAGGTTGTGTTACTGACGTAGGAAGTCACGTACGAACTTTCATTTGGTGACATTCAACTTGACTGTTGGTGACGTTTGAAGGTCAAACTTGACATAATACAACCCCAGTTCCTAAATAGTTGGGAAAAAGTGTAAATTGTGAATAAAATCAAAACGCAATGACTTTCAAATCGCACCAGCTAGTATTTTATTCACAATAGGACAAAGATAACAAAGCAAATGTTGAAACTGAGAAATTTTACGATTTCATCCACAAAATGAGCTCATTTCAAATTTGATAGCTGCTACAGGTCTCAAAAAAGTTGGGACAGGGGCCTGTTTACCATGGTGTAGCATCCCCTCTTCTTCTTAACACAGAGTGGAGGCGTCTGGGCATTGAGGAGACAATTTTCTTGAGTTTAGCCATTGGAATTTGATCCCACTTTTGTTTAATACAGGCTTCCAGCTGCTGGAGAGTTTTAGGTCCCCTTCGACAGACTTTTTACTTAATTATGTGCCGCGTGTTCTCAGTTGGTGAAAGATCAGGACTGCAGGCAGGCCAGTTCAGCACACGGATTCTTCTACTACGAACCCATGCTGTTGTAATAGCTGCAGTATGTGGTTTTGCATTGTCCTGCTGAAATACACAAGGCCTTCCCTGGAATAGGTGCTTCTGGAGGGGAGCATATGTTGCTCTAAAACCTTTATATACCTTTCAGCATTCATGGTGCTTTTTATCCCCCACCAGGAAGTGGATCGGGGGATGTTGGAATGGCGCTCGTCCGTCCGTCCGTCCGTCCGGGTTCAATGGGGAAAGTTTTCAACGAAACTATTGCACCTACGTGAATGAAATTTTGTATGTGGCCAGTACTGATGACTCTACTGGATGAGTTTGACAATTAATTCCGAGAAATTCATTTTTACAGAGTTATGGCCCTTGACTCTGTTCGTGGACTTAATTGTATGGGTGTTACAATGGGGACAAGTTCTCTTGGCAACTATTACACCTACGTGGATGAAATTCTGTGGGTGACCAGTACTAATGATCCTATTGAATGAGTTCGACAATTGATTCCGAGAAATTCATTTTTACAGAGTTATGGCCCTTGACTCTGTTCATGGACTTAAGTGTATGGGTGTTGCAATGGGGAAAAGTTTTCTTGGAAACTATTGCATCTACATGAATGAAATTTTGTGTGTGGCCAGTACTAATGACCCTATTGCATGAGTTCGACAACTAATTCTGAGAAATTTTTTGTACAGAGTTATGGCCCTTGACTCTGAACTTGGTGTATGGGTGTTTAATGGGGACAAGTTTTCCCCATTCCACTGTGACCATTCTTACTGTGGTGGGGGATATTGGTGACAATGTTGCCTTGTTAAAACATGCAAGTGTCTTACACCATATGCACTAATGCATCCCCATACCATCAGAGATGCTGGCTTTTGAACTGAACGCTGATAACAGGAGGGGTGGTCTTTCTCCTCTTTAGCCCGGAGGACACGACACCCATGATTTTCAACAAGAATTTCAAATTTGGACTCGTCTGACCACAGGACACTTTGCTACTTTACTTGCTAAATGTTCTTTCAGCTGATTCTCTTATATATTAATTGCTTTTTCAGCCCTCTTTCGCCTCTGTCCCAACTTTTTTGAGACCTGTTGCAGATTTGAAATAAGCTCATTTTATGGATTAAAATTTAAAATGTCTCAGTTTCAACATTTGAAATGTTATCTATGTTCTATTATAAATAACATATCGGCTCATGTGATCTGAAAGTCATTGCATTTTGATTTTATTCACAATTTACACTTCGTCCCAACTATTTTGGAATTGGGGTTGTACAATTACAGTGACTTGTATTGCCAAAACGGTCACAAATGGAGTCTAGGTTTGTATTAGAGACATATAGGAAGTCATGTATGAACTTTCATTTGGTTACCTTCGTACTGACCTTCAAAGGTCAAATGTGACCTAGTGAAAATTCAATGACTTGTATCACTAAAATGGTCACAGATGGACCCTAAGTTTGTGTTACTGACTTCTAGGAAGTCACATATGAACTTTTATTTGGTGGCATTCATCTTGACTGTCAGTGACCTTTGAGGGTCAAACTCGACATTGAAATTATAGTGACTTGTATCACCAAAATGGTCACAGATTGAGCCAAGGTTTGGATAAAGACATTTACGTTGTAGAAAGTCATATATGAAGTCCATTTGCTGACCACAACTTGACATTCTGTGACCTTTAAAGTTCACAATTGACATATTGAATACATACTGACATATTTCAATGACTTGTATCACCAAAACTGCTTCAGAGGTTAGAATTGTATTTCAGAAGGTCTTATAAATGTATATGAACTTTTATTAGTGACCTTGACATTGATTTTCATTAATTCAAATGTCAAACTTCACATGAAATTTTCATAACTTGTATCATCACTGTAAGACTGCTTGCCGGTAAGCTACAGGCCCCTTGGTCATATTTTTAGATTTCTACCGGAGTTTGGATAGTAGTCCTCATGTCCACTATGCATCCAGCCTTCTAGCTACGTTAGCCTACGTTACACGGTTTGTCGAGTGTATTAATTAGATAGATAGATAGATAGATAGATATCTTTATTGCAGGCTCGTACACTAAACAAATACAATAGAAAATGTGTGTAAACAAGCGTGTAAAGGGACCGTGCAGAGACCGCGATGGCAGAGGTGCCCTCCTTTGATGATGTCATTGGATCATGTGACTTACGTCTCGGAAACTTCCAACTTTTTCAGGGGGTGGGGCGTAAGAGTGCAAAAAATAACTTTTCTTCCTTGCAATTGCTGGATTTTTCAGCCATTTCAGAACTTTTGAGTGCATAGAGAGATATAAATAATCATGTAGAACAAAATAAACCAACACTTTCAGGCATTGTGCTTCATGTCAGGGAACCTTTAATTACTTGCTAAATGTTCTTTCAGCTGATTGTCTTATTTATTGATTGCTTTTTCAGCTCTTTTTTGCCTGTGTCCCAACTTTTTTGAGACCTGTTGCAGCCAGAAAATTTGAAATAAGTTCATTTTGCTCATTTTCAAATCAGCTTTTTGTTTCCACTTCGGACATACTAAAAACTCCAGAAACCCTTATCAGAAGAATGCTCCAAGTCAATTTTAGATCATGACAAAATTGTTGGAGAATAAACGGCCATACTACACTCAGAAACACATCGAGAAAAAAGAAAACAAAAGGGTAAAAATGACAAAAACATTTGCTTTGGTTTGAGCCTTTTTGATGCAGCAAACTCTAACAGCAGGGATCGGCAAATAACTTGGGCTCTGGGCCAAGATTTTTCATTGCCACTAGGTGGCGGGCCAGAGGCCAGGCTATGGCCTATTTAGATGCTGGGATAGGTGCCCCTAAGGCCCACTCGCAAAAACCAGGCCTACACGGAGAATGGTGAGTCTAATAAAAATAACTAATGACAATAAGTAAACCATGTGGACTGTGCACAAGCCCATCGGCAGTCTCTTTTGATAATTTAATAATCTTAATGGACTTAGCATCTCTTTCAGTATTGAGTCATCTGCAATTGTGAAAAAGGCAATGATGGCAATGATATGCCCAGGTTAGGTCTATTAGGCTACTAGAAATATTTGTCTATCTTGGGTTACTTTTTATTTTGAAATACTTGGTTGACCGCCTCCTTACAATCATACTATGTTTGCGGTTTTGGTGGAAATAGCGTGCAGAGAGGAGTAAGCTGAATTAAAAAGATGTCTCTGTCAAAAGGTCTAAAGAGGAAAGTTTACAGCGAAAACAAAGCCTATAAAGAGGAATGGAGAGACAAAATCACTTTCATCTTACCCAGTTGTAGTAATGGAAAGCCTATGTGCCTCATATGCAAGGAAGTTATCGCGGTTTGCAAAGATTATAACGTATGATGTATAATGTCAGGTGGTAGCACAAAACGAAGCATGGCTCCTTCAACGTTGCTTATCCGCTCCGGTCTGCGGCACAAAAACGCAAAATTGAAGGGCTGACTGATGGTTATACAAAGAGCCACAGCATCCTAGTGCAAGGTCTAACATCCCAAGAAAAAGCCACAAGTGCGTCCTTAAAAGCGTCTTGGTTGCTTTTTTTTCTCTGGTGCGTTTTGTTTCAGGAGCATCCGTGCCCACCGCCTCTGATATTCTCTCGTTTCTGCTTAACATCAGGTGCCTGGTAGGGTATAGGCAGGAATCGCAGGAATAGCCTGCATTTGAAAGAAAAAAAACGCTTGGAGAGAAAAAAAAACTGTGATTGGAATCATCTGGCGGGCCAATGAAAATCATTCGCGGGCCAAAATTGGCCCACGGGCCAGCTGTTGCCGACCTATGTCTTATCTGTGCAGTCACACTGTTTCTGGGACATGATCAGCACAACATTTTGTTGATCAGGCTCTGCGCAGGTTAATTAGCTTACAATTTCAAATCACATTTCATATTCTACCCATGATCTTCCCTGCGAGCTATAGTCTCTGACCAGCGGCGAGAAGTTGTGATAACTGGCACAGTAAAATTTTGAATGGATCCACACGTCATCTCCGGTTTTTATACTGACTAACCAACAAATCAGGGATGCGTTTCCAGAAATCACAGATGCTAACTTACATCGTTGGACCCATTGACTGTGAATGGACGAACTAACTACGCTTTTGGGAAACGCACCCTGGAATCGTGGACGTCTGTCAGAGGCACCGAATACACTAGATCAGGGCTATTCATCATTATAAAACGGGTGCTTCCCATCCTTAAATGTGATTGGCTGAGCCGCGTTCCATGCCAGTATAAAATAAGTGTAACCCACTGCATTCTGAGGCAGACCGCAGCACAAAATATCCCTGCGCGCGTAGCCTAGCAACTAACTACTCTGCGCTCAACTGACTCGTTAGGTAACGTTTGTTTCAAGACTTTTAGCTCACTATTTCAGTGTTAGCGAAGTTTAGCCTCTTAGCCCGCTAACCAGTTGGCTATCTACCTAGCTAGCTATTGCATTATAGAGTTTGATATCACTTTAGCTTGCTTGCTACGTTGCTAACTAGCTCGCTATTTCAGTATTAGCGATAAATTATTGACTTATTTTCTTGTGTGTTTATTTTGGTAACCACATCCATTGTAGTGAACGCTAGCTAGTTGACAAGCTGGCTAGCAAACTAATGCGCAATTCAACATATTTTCCTGGACACCGGCAAGTGTGGAGGATAAAAGTCAATCTTGTTCCCTACTCTCGCTGTTGGTTGTAATGATATGGCCGATCGGCGCAAATTGAGAACAAGGAAACTCGAAAACCGAAATGAACGTAAAATTATTTAACGGGGCCTTCGGGAGACCGAAGGAGACATTCCAAATAGCCTGCTGTCATAGTATATCTACATTAACCAGCCCAAATAGCCTGATGTGACATGATAATGGCGCTAGATGAAAAAGCAATCTTAGCATCTGTGTTGCTTGCCAACCATTCTCTCCACTCTATCTTGCTTGGTGGAAGAATGAATAGTTCTCAATTTTGTTGTTGCATTATTACCAATAAATTGTTGATTTTTTTTCTTGCGTGTTTATTTCCGCTGTGCGTCGTGCCTTAGAACGCCCCTCCACCATTGTAAAATCACTGTACCCACTGCTTCTCGGGGCTTTCCTTTATTATCCTGCAAGGGCCAGTGTGGGTTCAGGCTTTCATTCCAACCAAGTACCTACACACCTGATACTACTAATCAAGCTCAATAGCAAAGACTCTTAGGGTTGATTAGTGGTGTCAGGTGTGTAAGTGCTTGGTTAGAATGAAAGCCTGCATCCACACCGGCCATTTCTGGACACGGTTGAATAGCCCTGCACTAGATGGACAAACTATAAAAATACGATTTCTGGATTCAAAACGCGCAGAACACAACAACCGGATAGGATTGGCTTAGCAGAAATTTGAGTGAGCAGTAGAACCTGCCCTGCTTGTTACGAAAGTAAATCTGTGTTATTCTATTGAGTGGTGGAAGAAGAGAATCATGTTTGACACAGCCGTTGTTTTCTGTGGATGTTTGCAAGGTTGCCATCGCTACTTACGGGAGGTCTGGCTAATGAAGTGCTCCATGCTCTTATGGTGAAGTCCCACCACACACGGAAAATCCGGAAGTCATCCGCACCGCCCTGCGGAGTTGCTCGTTTATGGGCGTCTGGCCTGCTGGCTTGTGGGCATATCAGACAATATGTCATCAAATAGAATCCATTCCCGCAGGATTTTGATTATCATCCTGTTGTTATAAATACAGAGTTGATGGGTTTAACAGTATAATGTAAACTGTGATGACCTGATATAGTTAGATTAATTATGTCAGATACCCTGAAAAGATAAGTTCATATAGTTGTAAATCCTCGTTTACGATAGTAAGCCACTAAGCTAACGTCACTCGCCATGTTAAATTCTAATGTTACATTACTGTACAATTAGGACATAAGTGTAATAGCAATTTGTATTTATTTCACTACGGCTAAACTTTTGCACAGAAATGATTCTTTTTATACCGTTTAAAACTGATAGAAGATAGCCAACTGGCTAGTCTCTAACAGTTTCTGCTTGCTGCTGGTCCCTGATAAAAAGTTCCCCCGCTCATTTTCAGGCGAAAGAGACTGGTTCCCGCCTTACGGTCACCGTATTCATTTCAATATGGTTAGAAAATTTCATCTTCGTCCCTCCCAGGTTCCCGCACCGGAGCCCGGCTCGCATCGGATGGTATCCCAGAATGCCTAGCGCACCAAAACGCACGCATGCCATTGAAAATGAATGGGATGCAGACGAGTGCGGAGATTTCCCATGTGTAGTGGGGCTTCACCGTTAAGCTATGTTTCCATTAATACGGCTGAAGTCCGGCTGCGACAGGCTGCGGGGCAGACACGGGACATCGCATGCGTCCCATGGTGCGTCCTCAGTGTTTCCAATGGCTGAACTACACTATTCTTCCGTTTTCGTCCTCGTGGCAGGACTCAACAGAGCACTACTTAAATAACGCCTTATGGTAGCTGAAGAGCTCATCATAAGAATTACAAGCTACATTTTATTACAGAAGAAGAAACGAACAAAAAAAGCTCCATTGGTGGGTGCACGATATCCCAAAAAAAAAAAAAAAAAAGACGAAACAAGGGGTATTTCAGCAGATGGAAGGGTACTATCATGCATGGTTTAAGGAAGTCAGCAGGATTTTATACCTGCTGACAAATAGCAAAAAATGTCAAATAAAGTTGAATATTATTTTGGTAAACCATTGTAGTTCTAAGAATCGGAAAGCACCCATTTGGGAGGAGTTATCAGGAATTTGTGTGTAAAGATGAATGGAATTATGTTCTGTTGAATAATAAAGTCTAATATTCTATGGCATGAAAACCACTAATCTGTTATCATCTTGTAACAAACTTAGGTTTGTGATACACAGGAACACTTCTGATACACAGAAATCACAAAGGGAACATGTCATCACAAAGCTCAGATCATAATTTAAAGTGGTATTAAATGCTTTTGATTCACTGAGAATAGTAAATACATGTATGTTGCTGCAGAAACCTTGGCTCTGCTCTGAACAGGGCAATAAATATACATTGCTTCAAAGGTACTCATTTGTTAAAAAAATAAAGTGGTGAAACCCCTTTGAACTATTGGAATTCCTCGTGCGATTTGTGTGCGCCAGAGCTGGAATCGCTCCCTGGTCCAATCGGGAAAACACGCATGCGGCTCCGCTCCAGGAGCCGGGTGAAAATCGCTTGGATGGAAACACTTCGTATAAAGACAATAATATGCAATTTTTGACGTACCTGTGTCTGCACCGGCGCCTGACTTCAGCCGTATTAATGGAAACATAGCTTTACAGACCCTGCGGAATCGCATCAAAAATAGTCAGGCAGTGTGGATCAATCCATTGTGAGGCTGAGGAGGGTGACATCTTTCTAAACATTAAAACACATTGTTCTGCATTTATGATTTGCACAAGTGCATTCAATACATATTATTTATTTTATTTTAAATTACATTGTTAGGTTTACCAAGATATATTCAGCGGGGTCAACCCGCTTGAAGGGGGAGTCCTGATCCCCCCAGGATTTCTGCCTATGGCTGCACTGCTGCGCACATCGAACACTACACGAGGAGAAGCAATTGTGAGTGCTTCCCGTAAACACAAATTGATTTGACGGATCTGATGCGAAATGCTTCCAATGCATTGAACACCACCAGGGGAGGCAACTCTGACTGCTTCCCATAAACACGCATCGTCTGCTAGGCCCCTATCCGAGACAAGCGGTCGTTAGTTGTGCAACCAGTGGGGAGAAAAACGTACGTGACTGGTTCATACATATTCAAAATTTTGTGCTTGTTTTTGGGATTTTCATAAGTAAAAACGTACATTTGTGCTTAAATCGGGAACACTGTATTTTATAGTTTTTTAGGTTGTCTGGGTGCATGTTGTATAGAATATTGGGTTGTGTTTCTGTGGATTTTCTATAGTTGTGTGGACGTGTCTAGGTGCATGTTAAATAGGACATTGGGTTGTGCTTGTGTATATTGATTGTGGAGTTGTGTCTGAGTGTATATTGTATAGAATATAGGATTGTGTTTGTGTATATATTGAATTGCTTCAGTGGGGTTGTGTGTGTGGATGTCTATTGTGTAGTAATTCTGTGGCTTTTTGCAGGGGTGGGCCAGTCCCAAAACATCTGAAACTCCAACTGGTCAAAGAGGAGCCTGGAGGTACAGTGACCTCACCAATCAATACAAAAAACTGTGCCTATCCCTATGTCAGTCACATTGAACTCCGACCCTCCTGGTACTCTCTCCTTTGTACAGAGAGTTGTATCTAGAGAAAAAGATGGTACACCTTCATTCAGTACTATAGTTCTATGTATCTGGACATAGTAAAAAATCAGCTGGTCCTTGTCAGGTCCTAAAATTAGGTAAATCTAACCTTAGGAGTGAAACAAAACATGACACATTCCACCATGCCATTATTTATTAAACCAAAATTCAGCCAAAATGCAGGAGTCATCTGTGAAAAACTAAGTACACCCCATGATTCAGTAGCTTGTAGAACCACCTTAAGCAGCAGTAACTTGAACTGATAGTTTTCCTCATGATTTTTTCAGTCTCTCACGTTGTAGTGGAAGAATTTTGGCCCACTGTTTTTTGCAACATTGCTTCAGTTCATTGATTTTTGAGGGCATTTGTTTATGCACAGCTCTCTATAGGTCCCGCCACAGCACTTCAATCGGCCGTTGCAATACCTTGATTTCTTTTCTTTTCCAGCCATTCAGTTGTAGATTTGCAGGTGTGTTTGGGATCATTGTACTGTTGCTTGACTCAGTTGCAGCTAAGCTTTAGCTGTCATACAGGTGGCTGCACATTTGACTCTAGAATACTTTGGTTCACAGAGGAGTTAATGGTCGACTCTGACATCAGGGTGCCCAGGTCCTGTGGCTGCAAAACAAGCTCAAATCATCACCCCTCCACCACCATGCTTGACGGTTGGTATGAGGTGTTTGTATTGATACACTGTTTGGTTTGTGCCAAACAAACGCGGCATTGTGCATTATGGCCAGACAACTCCACTTTGGTCTCGTCTATTCAAAGGATAATGTTCCTGACGGCTTGTGGTTTATTAAGATGCAACTCTGCAAACGTTAGCTGTGCTGCCATGTTCTTTAGAGAGAAGAGGCTCTCTTTTGGCAACCCTTCCAAACAAGTATTTTTCGAATTGTACTGTCGTGAACTTAAACATTTAACATGCAAACTGAGGCCTGTAAAGTCCGAGATGTAGTTCTTGGTTTCTGTGCAATTTCTCTGAGCATTGCACAGTTTGACCTCGTGGCGAACTTGCCGAAACTTCCGCTCCTGGGAAGACTGGTAACTGTCGTGAATGTTTTTCACTCGAGAATAATCTTCCTCACTGTAGAATGATTGTTTGGAAATGGCTAGATAACCCCTCCCAGATTGAAGGGCAGCAATGATTGCTTTTCTCAGGTGATTGCTGATGTCTTTCCCTCTTCATTTTGTGTTAACACACACCTAAATGCTTCAGACCAGCAAAGTGCCAGAACCTCTGCTTTTATAGAGGTGGTCACACTTATGATCAGTTGATCAAATGAATTTGATGAGCAGCACCTGGCTGCCAATTAACTTCTTAACTGACCTATGGCTAAGCCCCGCCCTCAAATGCGATGAGCCAATCACAGTGCATATTCTCTCCCCATATACTCGGACAGAATGAGCCTGAACTTCCATTGAAATGCATTACGGAAACCCCGAATCGTTGCTTTTATGGGGTTTTAAAATTTTTCTAAGTTAAAAAAATGGTCAAACGCTGTGCTTGGGGTAAATTGAACTCCGATACGAGGTATCCCGAGAGGCTGGTCGATGGGGTGTATTTTATACCCTTCCCAAAGCCACATCATAACCGAGAGAAGTGTCTCCTCTGCATAAAGCTGCTTTCACACCAGATGCGAAACGAATTTTTCGCACGACAGATTACATTCAAAGTCAATGCAAAGACGCGAATACGTGCGTTTGCATTGACTTTGAATGTAATCTGTCGTGCGAAAAATTTGTTTCCCGTCCGGTGTGAAAGCAGCTTAAAGCTCTGTGGAAGACCCCACTATCAGCTCAACGTAGCTAACAAAGGTCAACAAGGATGTCTACATTTGTTCCAAGCTAAGTCAACACTGTGTTTAAGGCGACACCTTGTCACTTCGCTGGAGATTAATGTAAAGTTATCTTTTACATCGCTACGTTAGCTAACGTTAGCTCAAGTTAGTAAACTCTATGGCTAACTTCAGTGCTGACGGATGTTGGCTTAACGTGAGCTCCTGGCTGCGTTGTTCACCATGTCACCTTGTTTACTTAGGAGTTCAGTCACGTCAGGCTAGATTTCTTGAATTCAGTTGCAAGCAACAATAACACATAAATTAAATGTATTACCCTGCAGTGCACGAACAATGCTGATCCTCTGTCTTGTTTTGTGAGAAGTTGACGGAAACGAGATGCGGTTTATCGCGTTTGCACTGAGACCTGAAAACTTTAGCTTTCAATTTAAACTTTTCGTTGACCTTCTCCACTCTAAATTCATTAACGTATCCCTACAATGCATAGTGTAACCCTATTTGCTAACTTCTTGATGATATTTGAGCCTTCTATTGCCAAAAAGCATCGATAGCATCCTGAAAAATATCTCCGACTGTGATACCAGCCATTAGCGCCTGTTCTAAAATGTTGATTGTTTGTCCGAGTCAGTGGAGGGGGCGGGGCTTAGCCATAGGTCAATTCCTATGGAAGCAGTTAGAGTATACTTAGTTTTTCAGACATGACCTCTGCATTTTGGCTGAATTTTGGTTTAATTAATAATGGCACGGTAGAATCTGTATTGTGCTGTTTTACACCTGAGGTTAGATTTACATAATTTTAGGACTTGATTAGGACCAGCTGATTTTTTATTATGTTCTTACTCATAAAACCATAGAACTGAAAGATGGTACGCTTTCTTTTTCTCATGAATGTATATTACTAATTAGTACACAGCACACTAACCCCACCCTGTGTATACTCCTCCCTGTATTAACAATTAGTACACAGAACACAAACCCCACCCTGTGTCTTCCCCGTCTTATAATACCAATTTGTACACAGAATACTAACCCCTCCCTGTGTCTACTCCTCCTTATACTACCAATTAGTACATGGAATGCTAACCCATCCCTGTATGTACTCCTCCATATATTTACAATCAGTACACAGAAGACCAGCTTCTCCTTGTGTCTACTCCTTCTAACAGTGGGCTCCAAAATTACTGGCACACCTGACTGGCAATGCAAATACTTAAAATTTCAAAAAAATATATATTTATGCGCAATTCAATGTTATGGAAGCTAAGAGGCCAAAATTATTTTGCAGAAATTGGGGAAAACAGTGCCTGAAATGGACAGGGTAGATGTTCAGCTTTGTAGAACATCAATTGATTTAGTTGGGATGATGCGGCGAAGGTAGCTATGGTGCATTGAAGGGGACATGCTTTTTCATGTTTTTTCCACCATAAAAATATGCATGAATTACCTCACTTTATGTCGAGTGTGTAAATTTGTTTCTTATCCAGTACTTCAGTTTTGTAATACCAGTGTCCACATTAACAAGGTGGCAACAGCAGAAAATGACTTGTTTAAAGCATTGGGTTCAAAATTCCTCTCAAATAAACTAGTTTCAAAAGCGTGGCCGCCGTTTCTAGTTAATTCGTGGTAAAGTGTTAATTTATTAAACCACAATTTATCAGTCTTTCATCAAATAGAATGTTCCAGATTTCTGCAGCAAGGAAACCAGTGAGATTTGTTTCATTCTCTCTTGTGGTTATTCAGCTTGTAGCGGATCACTTATGTTGTTATGCCCGTCGCCTATGTAGGACAATGAGCGAAAGCATTCATGTAAATGTGCGTTCACTGGGGAATGGTCTTATAATGTCGACATGACGTTAAATGATTACATGATAACTTATTCTTGGTTCCAGTTAAATTTGCTTATTGTAGCCCCTGGACGAAGTCAGGCGGTTACTATAGATGCATGCTTGTCGTCTCTGCCGTGTCTGCGTCCATAGACACTTCCTTGTGGACACTGTTTTGGCTGTAATTTTTGACCAATTACTTTCATATTTGGTATGGACATACGTTAGACTTAAATCATGACACCTATCAATTTTGGTTGCCATGGCGACAGTATTGGCTGAATAATGTGCAAAAAAGGGGAGAAGTGGGCTTTCAGGGGCTACACCCATGCGGTCGCAGGGACCTCACTGTCTAGTTAAATAAGATAAAGCTACCTTCAAACCATGGTGAATGTGTAGCCAGTACTTCCCCACTCAGTAGTTACGTACAATGCAAAATGCACTCGTGTTGGGTTGTGATTAATGATAATTTTTTTTTCCCTGGTCAACACAAGTCTAATTTATTTGGAATGAGTTCCATGTTATTGTTGCTTTGAATTTCCTTTTTTTGAATTTTGTTGGTAGTGTCACTGCATGAGGAGTCCGGATGAGAATGTGTTGGTGCTAAACAGGATGTGGTTTGTTGTTAGAATCAATAATCATTTCTGAAATTATAAATCTGTAAGATATTTTTATACAGCGCTTTCTCGGCCAGTTTCGCCGTCATGGAATTTGCCGCCGGATGTGCGAATGATCCAATTATACTAAAATTGATCCACTGTGGCTTATGGTAGCCTGATAATAAACTATTTTCTGTGCAAATACGAAAGACTGTTCGCTTTATTTTTGGCATCACTGCAAACGTTTGAGACGACATTAATTTTGCCATTCTGTTCTCAATAGAGTTTGTGCAATTAGCATCCAAGTGGCAAGTGATCCACTACTCCTAAAGATACTGTAGCTATGTTAGCTGCCTCATACATCACGTCATTAAATGACACACATAGAACCTTTAAATAAATTACAGTGTCAAAAATTGACCAGGCTAAATTTTCTGAAGAAAATTTCTGTGCTTGCTTCAGCGTGAAAAGTTGAAGAGGTTGGCTTATAAAATGAAGGTGCTTAGAAAATGAGAGGCAAAGGAAATTGCTGAAGAAATGTTGAAAAACTGCTGAAATGTAAACACAAGATTTTAAAGCTGAAAGTAATTGTTTATGGAATTCTGACTTTTCAGCTGCAGCATAACCGAGTCTACTCCGCTTCAACCCAGCCGTAAAAAAAATGGTCAGTTGGAATCAATGAAGTAGATGCATCTCTCTCTCTCTATGGCTCTGTGCATATCTAGATCAACGCACTGCAAGCTGAGAAATTAGCTTCATGGCGGATCAAACATGGCAGGCCACATTGACAGATTGCTGCAGCTGTGGTTGCTTATAGGTCATTGTCAGTGTCTCCGCCTGTCCTGAACTGTACAACGCTGACCTGGCCAAGTGGTGAAATGCTACTATTTGCGGCTCTCTGTTCATTTCTGTGCACTGTGTTTGCTAGCTAATGAGCTAATAATAGCAAGCAGCGAGATATCGTTAACACATGTTGTGATATTATTCACGGCTCCCTTTTTATTTCTGTGCTATTATTAGCTAGTTAGCTAGCGAACACACAGTGCGCAGAACGTGTTCGAAACGAGTCGAACTTGAGCGTTGAAATTGCTATCATTGCAGATGACATTATCAATAGCTAGCAAACGTTAACTATGAAACTATTCAATGAGTATGGAAAAGTTACGTCTGCTGGCTTAGCAAGGACGGCAGTTACAGTTTTAAAAATTTGATCCGTGGCTAGCATGGGCGTTGCAACAACTGTTACCTAACATTCAATGTATTGGTAAAGGCTGCACTATTCTCCCTAACTGAACTCAATAGGGACCCGCCTGATATCTAAAAATAGTCTGTACGTAAGATGAACGTCATTCTCCGAACCCGGAAGTCGGGCAAGCGAACAACAGGAGGCGATGTACCAAGTTAGAAAAAGTAGGTTTTTACATGATTTTATCAACTTTTATTTTACATCTAACTTGTGTTGACAATGAGGACCTGGGGTGCGTTTCCCAAAAGCATAGTTTTTTTAACTACACTAGCGACGTCGTAGTTCGTCCATTCACTGTCTAATACACTAGTTGTATGATTCCATGCTAGAATTTGAAGTTATTCCACCTATGTTGTTAGGATTTTCTTTCGCAGCGGCTGCGATTCATTTGTCCGGTATTGTTCATTTTGGTTCGAAAGTAGGCATTTTTAGATGGCAAATGTGATGCGATACCGCTTATTTCAAAACTTGCAGTGTATGTAAAATATGTCAATGTACAAGAATAATGCTAGGTAAGGGAACAAAGCTTGTGAAGACTACTGAAGGAGTTTTGTACACCTATCGCTTCTGGTGGGTCTACATAAGTATAAGAAGTCAGCAGGTTAACCAGGTTACCTGGGCGTAAGTTGCAGCCCGGGACGGGGGAGAAAGGGAGGAGTGTGACTAAATTTACCACTCGTCATTTGCCCATTCATTTAGTGTAATCAGTTAATATTCATCGATATATGCCTCAGGTGGAGTAATTCTATTGTTAAACTACCTTTGAGCACACATTTCCGCTTCATTCCACGGAGAAAAACGAATAACAAGCAGTTTAGTGTGTCTCGTTTTCAATGGATCTCTATGGCAGATGCCCGATGCTTGCCAGACATCCGCATCACATGACAAATATTCACGTTTTTCATGATGTCATCCGGGTGGGTCCCCATTTTCCTATCAATGTGTCTCCTTCATTGACTCTGGCAAAACAAGACTAGGAAGGTCAAAGCCTAACTGTTAGCTAGAATATGGCTTGACCGGCTTGACTGTAAATATTATCGCGATGCTAATTTCTCCCATTATTCGGCGCTAGCATTGCTCACCAATTCACGTTTGTATGAGATTCAAGGTCAATTGAGTCGCTAGCTCGCTAAAGACACTGGACATTATCCGCTAACCATTCAAGACACAATTACGAAGCGTATCTCTTGAATAAATTAACCATGCTTGAAAACTGATTAGGCCTACTAAAATCACAAGCTGGCGGTTAGCTGTTAGCCTGACAGCTAACCAGCTAGCGTCATGGTAGCAGAGTGATTGACCAACCCTGACACTTCTATATTAGCAAATGTCAACCCTCCCAAACAATGGCAACAAGCACATATTATGATCGAACAACGGCCCCAAGCCGGCATTAGCAACTGGCTATTGCTAACGTTGTTAGCCTTATGTTGACCAACCTTAAAATTGGCCTGTAAAGTTTGAACGGTATCAATAGCTTAAACAGTGTAGGAGGAGTTAGTGGGCCAAATTTCGGCGGAAGAAGAGGAAGAAGTAAGAGAACAGAGTGTGCTGCTTTGCTGAAGCAAGCACACAATAAAGAAAAATTGCCACTGCTCTTGGTAGCCAGTTTTTTGATGACAGGGATTCATTACTGCATGTGTTTTTTTTTAAATTCTGCTGTGTTTAATTAATTGCTCAGCTATATGGTAACCTTTCAAAGGATCATTTTACAAATGGGTCACTGTCGTTGATATGTTTACAATACGTTCCTTATTTGCTTTGTCCTGTGAAAAGCCAAGTTTAAAGATACTTAGAAAAGGCAATAATTATTGTTCTACAGCTCCTCAAAATATTTAAATATTTTATTTAAATATTTTCAAATATAATTGCACCTCATTTATTTACAACCCCAATTCCGAAATAGTTGGGACAAAGTGTAAATTGTGAATAAAATCAAAATGCAATGACTTTCAGATCACATGAGCCAATATGTTATTTACATTAGAACATGGATAACATTTCAAATGTTGAAACTGAGACATTTTACATTTTTATCCACAAAATTAGATGATTTCAAATTTTCTGGCTGCAGCAGGTCTCATAAAAGTTGGGACACAGGCAAAAAAGGGCTGTAAAAGCAATATACAAGAGAATCAGCTGAAAGAAAATTTAGCAAGTAATTAAGTTAACTGGCATCAGGTGTGTAACATGATTGCCTATAAAAGAGATGTCTTAGAGAGACTGAAGTAAAGATGGCTAGAGGCTCTCCAACCTGTGAAGGCTTGGGTAAAAAAAATGTGGAATACTTTAAAAACATTGTTCCTCAACATCAAATTGCAGAGGCTTTGAGGGTCTCATCATCGACAGTGCATAACGTCATCAAAAGATTCAGAGAAACTGGAAAAATCTCTGTGCGTAAGGGACAAGGCCGAAGACCTTTACTGGATGCCCGTGATCTTCGGGCCCTCAGACGCCACTGCATCACTCACCGGCATGATTCTGTCACTGACATTACTAAATGGGCCCAGGAATAATTCAAGAAACCACTGTATGTAAACACAGTCTGCCGTGCTATCCACAGATGCCACCTAAAACTCTATCATGCAAAAAGGAAGCCATTGTTGAGCATGATCCAGAAGCGCCGCCATGTTCTGTGGGCCAAGGCTCATTTAAAATGGACTGTAGCAAAGTGGCAAAGTGTCCTGTGTTCAGACGAGTCCAAATTTGACATTCATCATGGGCGTCGTGTCCTCCGGGCTAAAGAGGAGAAAGACCACCCTTCCTGTTAATCAGCGCTCAGTTCAAAAGCCAGCATCTCTGATGGTATGGGGATGCATTAGTGCATATGGTGTGGGACACTTGCATGTTTTAAAAAGCACCATGAATGCTGAATGGTATATAAAGGTTTTAGAGCAACATATGCTCCCCTCCAGACGACATCTATTCCAGGGAAGGCCTTGTGTATTTCAGCAGGACAATGCATAACCACATACTGCAGCTATTACAACAGCATGGCTTTGTAGTAGAAGAGTCCGTATGCTGAACTGGCCTGCCTGCAGTCCTGATCTTTCAGCGATTGAGAACATTTGGCGCATAATTAAACGAAACATCTGTCAAAGGGGACCCAAAACTCTCCAGCAGCTGGAAACCTGTATTAAACACGAGTGGGATCAAATTCCAATGGCTAAACTCAAGAAACTTGTCTCCTCAATGTCCAGACGCCTCCACTCTGTGTTAAAAAGAAGAGGGGATGCTACACCATGGTAAACAGGCCCCTGTCCCAACTTTTTTGAGACCTGCAGCAGCCATCAAATTTGACATGAGCTCATTTTGTGGATAAAATTGTAAAATTTCTGTTTCAACATTTGCTATGTTATCTCTGTTCTATTGTGAATAAAATACTGGCTGGTGTGATTTGAAAGTCATTGATTTTGATTTTATTCACAATTTACACTTTGTCCCAACTATTTCGGAATTGGGGTTGTATTTTAAATCATAAAACATGTAATGTGCAGACCTTTAGTTGAAGATAGAGCAGTTTAGTGTGCTTTCTGGGGGATGGGGGGGCCGTGGTGCGCTCCCCCACCTCTAAACTTTGGCACTACAACAGTGTGTCTGTGTCTGTGTGAGTGTAATGTAAATCTTTCTCTATGCAGCAGTGACTCTGCAGCAGGCTCTACATGAGTCAGTGTTCTCCCCCTGTATGGACAGTCCCCTCCCGCTGCAGCGTATTCTGCTGTGCTGGGATAAACACTGCAGGCTGCTGCCCGAGGTGTTGGGCATCACTGCAAGGAGAGTCTCTCAGTGGAGCCCCGATGAGGTGCTGCGGCTACATACATTGCCCACACATGCTACACACACACTCATTATTCACACATGCATACACACACACTCATTACTCACACACACAGACACACGCACATTACACACACACTCATTACTCACACATGCTCACTACATGCACACTCATTACTCACACATGCACACACACGCACACTACACACACACGCCGCACACACACACACACACACACACACACACACACACTCATTACTCACATATGCACACTACATGTGCACTCATTACTCACACATGCACACACACGCACACACTCATTACTCACACACACATTACACACACACTCATTACTCACACATGCACACTACATACACACTCATTACTCACACATACAAACACACATGTACATTACACACACACTCATTACTCACACACACACACACACACACACACACGCATATTACACACACACTCATAACTCACACATACACACATGCACACTACACACACACTCATTACTCATACACACACGCACATTACACACACGCACTCATTACTCACACAAACACACACACGCACACACTACACACACACTCATTGCTCACACACACACACACACTGCACTCACTTTTCACAGATACTTGCACACTCATTTCTCACACACACACTCATAACTCACACGTACACACACACACACGCTGAAAACACACACTCATTTCTCACACACAAACACACACACAGTGCACACACACTCATTACTGACGCACACACACTCATGCTACACACACACGCACTCGTTACTCACACATACGCACACACAGAGACACACAGACACACACTCAGCATTTGCTCTTACAGGCACACACAGTATCAGAACACGCTCATGCGCATGCACTCACACACTTGTACACATGCACTAAAAGCTCACACCCATATGAATACGCACGCACACTAAATATAAATACACGCTGCTACATATGCACATACTTTTCAGTTGTGCTCAAAAGCTTGCATACCCTGGCTGAATTTGTAAAATAGTCAACATTTTTTAAAGAGAACATGAATGGCCAGGCAAAACACATTTCTTTTATTTCTTATTGGATACATATCCAACTGAAAGTCACGTAGAATGGCACAATCATCAAATTAAACATGGCAATCAGGGAAAAAAATGAAAGTTCAAAAGTGCGCATACCCTTAGTTCTTAATACTGTGTATTGCCCCCTTTAGCATCAGTAACTGCGTGCAGTCTTTTGTGATATTTGTCAATGAGGCCCCTAATTCTCTCAGGTGGTATAGCTACCCCTTCTTCCGTGCAAAATGCCTCCAGTTCCGGCAAATTCTTTGGTCATCTTGCATAAACTCTACGTTTGAGATCTTCCCAAATTGGCTTGATGATACTGAGGTCAGGTGACTGTGATGGCCACTCCAGAACCATCACCTTTCTCCTCTGTAACCTGTGGAGGGTAAACTTGGCCTTGTATTTTGGATCATTGTCATGCAGTAAAGTCCAAGTGTATCCCTTGCACAGCTTTTGTCCTGAAGAATACAAATTGCCTGCCAGTATTTTCTGATAGCATGCTGCATTCATCTTCCCATCAATTTTCACGAGATTCGCTCGCTGTGCCTTTGAAGCTCACACACCCCCAAAATATTAGGGAGCCACCACCATGCTTTACAGTGGGAATGGTGTATTTTTCACCGTGGGCCTTGTTGACTGTTCTCCAAACATGGCGCTTATGGTTGTGACCACTAAGTTCTATTTTGGTCTCGTCCTTCTAGCAACTCGACCACGCAGCTCATCGTTGTTTAAGTACCTCCTTATTGTGCTCCGTGAAATGACCACACCATCTTTTTCTAGAGCATCGTGCATCTCTCTCGAGGTTGCTTGTCGATTTTTTTTCTTTGTGTCCCGAACAATTCTCCTGGCAGCTGAAATCTTTCTTTGCCTACCTGACTTTGGCTTGGTATCAACACATGCCCTAATTTTCTGCCTCTTAATCACGGACTGAAGAGTACTGACTGGCATTTTCAAGTCTTTGGATATCTTTTTATATCCTTTCCTATCTTTAAAAAGTTGAACTACCTTGTTACGAAGGTCCTTAGAGAGTTCTTTTCTGCTCTCCATGGCTCAGTGTCTAGCCAGATCAGTGCATCCACTCGGCAGCTAGGAAACTCAATGACTACACAGACAATAGTGACAATTCAAAAAGCCACAGGTTTGGAACCAGAGACTGTATAAAAAGATGGACGAAGCAACCGTGACGTCACCCATTGGTTTCAGCATACCATTTAGGAAGCCTCGATTTTGGTAATTTGAACAGTGCCACTTTGACATTTTGAAACCGGATGTGATTCCTATTGGACGAGAGCGTGAATTGAAGATCCAGGGTGGAGCGAGGGGTGGATCTATGGGTGGATCTGACTGTATCTGACGAGGACCAGAGGATAGCCATGTCCCCAAAGCATATTTGGCTTTATCCTTTATTCTTGTCTATTTTGGATCATAATTTACAAAAATGAACATCATGATATATCAAAGGAGACTTGAAACTTGCGATAGATACCATAAAATAATGTGGAAAATCATAATTGAAACTAGAAAAGTGCAGTTCCAGGGAAAACTGTGTGGGCAAGCTGGATGCTGCCAATAATGTGAGGTTCAAGTTGTTGAAAATGGTAGGTTAAAGCTGCTGAAAATGAGTTTAAAGCTTCTAAAAATTAAAATAATTTATAACAGTAGGATATTTCATCGTTTAAAGGAGGACTATCATTGCTGGGAAAGTTGGGTGTTAATATTTCAATATCATGAAAAAAGCTCCTACGACTTTGTTTTCTTTATTTTGCGATTTCTTTAATTTTTATGAGCGATTTTACAAAACTAGTGGACCGCGCCATTTTCACCACAGCAGACAAAAATTCACCCTCGATCCGCTTGGGGCGCCCCTAATCGTGACGTCAGTGCGGCTGTCAGTGCCATGAATTTCCATTGTCCTGCGGTCCTGCATTGAGATTGTTGAATGACCGAGATATTTCCGCTTCCTCTATGGGGCAGACAGACGAGCTTGATTATTACCTTTTTCTATCCGACACAACTTTTAATTTAGAAGTGAAGTAACATCAGAGGCCATTTGAAATGCTTCCGAAAAGAAAAGTGCGATTTGAAGTCTGCTAATTACCAGCGAGGCTGGACAGCTGCCGTCACCTTGGCATAATTAGCTCACCTTAAATCAATTCCCGCATACTTTAACTAACTTGTAATCAAGCCATTTATTCAGCCAACTGACCAATCATAACCAAAATCAAGCCAATAATGATTTAGAAGAGATAATGAGAAGCAGACAAACCGAACCTGGCTACCGTGCTAGATTGAAATAATGTCAGTAATCTGAATAAATAGCAGACCTATGAATTCCACCTCTCCTCAGAAAACTTTCACGTATTATTAAAAAAGATTTCTTAAAAATAAAATCAAGTTAAGATGGCCCTGGTTTTTAAGCGTCTAAAAATATACGCGAAGTAGAAAACATTGTGTGAAGCGCATCAAACGTGAATGCGAGAGAGAAATTATTTTCGCATTGCAAGCAATGGACAAATGCACCGAAGACTGGGCAAGCACGTTCAGGCAAATCTGTGCCGCAAATTTTAAACATTTTTTATTTAATAATTGAACAAGATTCGCACACAACGGCCAAATGTAATAATCAGGCAAACTGCATGCTGAACTAAGCAAAGTTAAAAATCATCCTCCTCTACTCGACAATTGCTTTCACCCTCTTCCCATTTACTTGGCTCAATTTGCAATCAAACAGTTGATTCGCTCAATGAACAATTTTAAATTGGTTGGTAGTCTAATTTATTTAGATATCCATGTATTCAGACATTTTGATATCGCATGCATCATGCACATGAATGCATGTGGCAGCCGCAGTTACGTTATGATCTCGCAACTTCTCATGCCACTTGTGGTGTTAATGGCAGCCTCCTGGAAACAGCAATTCTGGCTAATTAATGGTCATTTAAAAGAACAGGGGGTATGTATGGACAAAAAATCGACCGTGGATATTATGTTGGAGTTAATTACTATAAGATTAAGTCAAAACATGTAGGTCAGTATAGTCCTCCTTTAACTGTGAAAGAAAAAAACAAAACAAAAAATGAGAAAAAATCTCCACACCTTAAAAGATATGAAAATGCCAAAGGGAAATACTAGTTAAAGTGGTTTTGGCCATTAAAGAAAGTAAAGGGGTTGAAGTGCTTCAAATAGTACTGCATCGATGTTTTGAAAGATGCAAATGCTACGCCTGTAATTGAGATCAGTGTGACAGATCAAACAACTGCCATTTAGACAGTGGACTATTTATTCCTGTCTGCTATTTGACTGTACATAATAATGGTAAACATAAATAGCAACATTTTATATTGCATGAATATTTAGGAAGTAACAAAATGATTCTGAATATTTTGTTGGAGCAAAGAACTCCATATGTGCCATAAACGCAACATATTGGAGTATAAACGGCAGAAAATTCAGCTGGAGGGATTAACTAATATGCTGGGGCTGGTCGCACACACCTACTGTACTGACGCCTGACTTGAAGTCAAGTTGCGCGACCATAGAGGCATAACTTAAAGACCACTGCACCAGCTGGTAGTAAACTATTTTCCAGAAGACAGGGTATAAATTCAACGCCTATCTGGCAGGAGGCGTAAAGTGAATTTCCTGGCCGTTACCAAAGGACACCACTGATTAAGGAAGACCTCCCCATGATGCCACGTTACCACACATCATACCTATTTCATATTACTTTGTGATAAATTAATTCTGTTTCCTTCTGAAATGTTGCCATAAAAATACGCAGTCTAATTAAGAAAAACTACTTCGTTTTCACACAATGTTTATTTTTCACAAAATTGCATCAATATATTTACACATATGGCTTAAGATTATGGAAATTATTTGGGCGCGACATTAAAAAAATATGCTAACGTAACGACTAGGTTATATGTTTTCCGATTTTTCCAATTAGTTCATTAATTTTCCAGCCGATAAAAAGCCAGAACTCCTTTTAAAAGCACATTTTAAATTGAAGAAAGGTTGATAGCAACAGAATCATCAAGCCCTATAAATATTTTGACCAATGTCATTAACGGGCATCTAAATGATTAAATCTATTTTAGGTAACGTGAGCTTACACTGTTCTCAATTGACTGAATTTAACAGTTAAATTTACGTGTTGTATCCTTGTTATTTTAGCTGCAAGTAGAGTCTTTGTGCATTTAACTGTGGTTTACAGTCAATATACACGGCACCTCTGTTCGAAACTGATTGTAAAATTACAGTTGAAATAATTGGCAAAAAAGGCGCCAGTTTATAATAGTGTAGGTAGGTAAGATGACGAGAACAACGAGCAGCACTGTAAATTGGGGTGTCATTATTTATCAATAAAAATTTCCGCGAAGTGATCGGTCTCGTGTGTTCCAAGAGTCAAGCGATAATCTAATAAATAATTGTGACGTTAGACGGCAGCATTGATCCTTATAGAAAGCCAAACGACTAGGGGCTACTGCTTACTCCGGCCTTAAACCCAGCTATTTTCAAACAAAGAAAAAGTCATTTAAAGCGATGAACAAAAAATGACTGGGGACATTACTTTCAATTTTTTTATACTTAACTAGCTCTGTTTTGATACCAATAGTTTGCCTTTTTTAGATAAGATCGTAAATATATTTAGGTAGTGCGAACAGTTGCTGGTATATACTGGAATAGGAGCTTGAGCAATTTTTTTCTGCTTTGCAATTTTTACTTAACATATGTTCTCATGGACGCGCCCTGCAACCAAGTCTGGTCTTTGCTGCGCTCAATTTGCTCTCTTGGAGCTAGTTTGAGCGACTGTACCAATTACGATACCGAAAATTATTTCACCAAGTTTGACGCAGAATTAGATTTGTCTTACAGTCGTAGCAATCCTAATCCCAACAATGACAATGCTGAAGCCTGGAAAAAGTCCAGCAGAGGGCAGAATCGAACCACAAATGATCAGTAACCCACAATTTCGCTGAGTCCCACTGAGCCCTGTGAGTTTATGGCTAAAGCATTATGTCCAACAGAGATTTTAGCTAAGGCGTTTCTTACATACTCCTACTTCTACCTCAAAGATAGTAAGTCCAGTCTATGAAATGGAGGTACCATATTACAGAGGAGGGTTTGCTGAGCGAAATATGTCAAAATTGTGTGTGTAGTGCCAAAAATGTGGGAACACGAGCAAGTTAGAACATTGTGTTTTTCTCCTTCTCAACCTAAATCATCTTGTCGCACTTAATATAGGAGTTAATGGGGTTTCGGTTAGCGCTCCCATCACTTTTCGGCTCATACTGTCATACCGTTTGTATGATTGCTTCCATTGTAATATTTTTGCCACCAACACAACTTTTGCTACAACTTGGATATAAAAATATTTATGTAGAGAGAAAACAGTGTTAAGTTAGAGCAAGTTTAAGAGAAGACTTCTTGATGATTTTACAGCTATTTCCACTCAAGCAGTGACGTCACCACACTCTAAGTTCCCAGGATTTATTGTAAAAAAAATTATTTAACAAAATTATAATAAAAGAATTATAAGAGTTATGAAAATTTTGAACAGTCAAGAAATTATACAAGCTTAGCTTAGCATTGTCCAGTTTGAATGACATTTCTAGCTAAAGGTACAACAGAGTAAAAAATAGCTGAACATAGCTGAATTTAGAATAATCTGTCCCATTGTTTCCTATGGGGGAAAAATATTGATATAAAATTTAATAACTCATAAAGTGTGAAAGATATTAAAAAGTTGAATGCAATGGATATAATTCAGAACAAGCTGAATTTTTTAAAGTTTTAATGAAGTTTCTAGGTGAAAGTATCTAGGAGTAGTTAGTCAGCACAAAACGCGGAGAATAAAGAAAGAAAAAAAGACTAGGAAGAAGATGAGTGTAATAAATCAGGTGGGAAAGTTGGGTCATTTTCTCAGACTATTATGGCATTGAACTTCTCTCTGCAATCACTGATGTCGCCATCAGCTGGTGATTAAGTAGAACACAATTTTAAGAGATTTCCGCATTGGCTTCTCTTTTCAGACCCGGGCGCTGCATCCAACGTTTTATACAGCCTATGTGTGGAACCCTAAATAGCCATTTAAACCCAAGTGTGTCACCTTGTGTCTATATAATGAGGTCTAACATTCAAGGTTATGTAATCTTATGATCAGGGCCATTTGGGTGATTTCAGTTATCATTATGATTTAAAAAGGAGCCAAACAGTTCTGTAATGATAAATGATTTCACATGATTACTATCCTAAAGTGAAAGATAAGTTTTTTGCATGAGTCATATTTGCATAATAAATGGCAACATTTCACAAATTCAGCTAGAGTATGCAAACTTTTGAGCACAACTGTATAAATATGCACTTGCGCTCATTCACGCGCACTATAAACGTACTCATATACTATCGTGTACTCATGCTCACTCTCTTTTGCTTATGCTTATCCACACAGCCATAACCTGATACCATGTCCAGTTTGTTATGTTAACATCACATTCTTCAGCCCATGCAGATTTACAGCCTGTTTAATAAATAATTAAGGTGGGCCTTTTGTGTTTTTGACCAATCAGGTGGCCAGCTTTGTACGAGGCCTGCCAGGCTGCAGAGATCATGCAGTGACCTTTAGAAATGAGGTATGAGATTCATGCTCACACTCAGTTCTAGTCCTTGTTTTTTTGGGTATAGCGTCAAGCAGTCTATTATTGGAGAAAAAATACTGCATCCAGACGAGATATGGGCTTATGTGTTAATTAAACATTGTGTCAGTTGTCGTTGTTTGTATACCAGCAAATAAACCACTGAGAAACAATGTAAGAATTCTTCTTCAAACATGTCCATGTCATTTGTCTTTGGTAGCCTTCATGTTTTTTTTTTTTCAGATGTGGTTAAAATCTGATGCGGCACGGCTATCAGGGAATTACAGCTGTTGAGGTTCATTCTTGGACACACAGTTGCACTTGGTTTCATGATTGATATTGCCTCAGCAGACTGAAACACTAAGTCGCATGACTTGGCCTTACTATTATTATTCTTGTTTTACTCTAAGCTATGCTCTGCTTACAATGGCAAATATCGAATCATTTGCAAGGTTGTGTTCAATTCTGCATTCATACTATTCTGACTCAGTATGTGCTTAATTAATGTTTATAACGTGTGAAAACCAGAGATTTAATCCAATTAAATGTATTCATGATGATGGGTTCATTGATACATTTTCAAAACTCAATTTCAGAGGCCAATCTGCAATTTCTTTTCGTAATGGTTTGAAAACGTCTTTGTTCGGCTCATCCTTCTTCCCCATTCATTCAAGTCTAAATGGCCATGTCAACAATAGCATTAAAAGCAATACTAGGCCATGGGGACAAGGAGTTGGGGGAATGATTGCAAGATCAGTCCGATCTTGGTAGCTTGTAGTATTTTCTAGGGCTGACCCCATTTAGTCGCCTTGTTGATTGTTTGATTGGTGGGCTGTTTGTCGACCAGGATTTGTTTAGGTCGAGCAATTGCAAATCATCTCTATCCATGGAATTATCCATTCTGGCATGCTGCCGTATAGGGCACTGACAATGCTTTACTCTTGACAAGGCCACTGTTCTCTTTAGATAAGTTATAATTGGTAGGTAAGGTAATACGAATGTTGTTAATGATTCAGCAAAACTAATGAAAGCAACTTTTTAGTAGTTGTTTTTTAGCAAATACCTAAAACCCGTTTTCATGCCTAAATTAGATTACTCTTAGAGGCAAGCAAATTTGCAATTAAATTGAGGCCAAAGATTTGCCCTAGGCTACCGTTAAGATAAGTGATGTGGGCATACTTATGTTAAAGAAAAAATCTTGAGAATGGCAGCATTTTCTTTTTGTCGCAGACAATCAAAAAAACTGGAATGATTTTGCAAGCAACGTTTAACATGCCTCAGTTCAACGACAAATATGTCCTTCCACTTGAAAACGGCCCACTTTATATTCTTTCCATGCATAAACATGTTTCATGAGCTTTATTTGTGAAAATTTAAGATTTTGTTATTTCTTGGCTGTTTGTAATGTGTACCGAGTTTTTTTTATTGCCTATTTAATTTGAAATTGTATGTGGTTCATCCCCATTACATTGCAGGTACCACTGCAACTTCAAGTTTAATGCAAACTTGGAGCTGAAGCCCGCCGCCATCTCAGAAATAAGAAAATGAAAGATTTTTGATTCTCTCGTCACCAAAGCCAGTCAGAGTAGCCTAATCCATAAAAGAAATTTAGAGCCATGCAACCAAATAAAACTTATAATTTTTTGCATGTGTATTAGCAGAATGCAATTACATCACATAGAACTTCAAGTCATCGAAGATTTACCATGCATATGTATGCCATTTTTAGCACAGTTTAATTGTTTACTATGAGAAAGCTCTAAAAACGGTTAGTGACCGGGTAGGGTACGTTTTTACGATGGTTTTTACGCCATTTACGTTCACTCAGCATTGCAATTCACAAGTTGCGATTTGAAGCATTGTGCGTGGATTCATTTTACCCTATTTATTTTGATAGTGATTTGTTTGATTGGTCATTTTGCTATTAATTATATCTACTTAAGTGCCGTTGTCTGAGAGAATAGCACTGGGTGTGGAAATGACCCCCCTACATTTGAACAAAACTTTTTGTGTCGGTACATACACATGTATCATGGAAAATACCCAAACTTTTTTGCCATTGGTCGCTTCGTTTGGTAGCAGTGCCACCTGGAAGCAGAAAAGTCAGGGCAAAAATAGGGAAAAAGTGGGAAAAAACAGTCTTATGAGATGCATTATAATGGGAAATCTATTCAATCTGTTGAACTATTTCTGATGGATATGTATACTTAATTACTTGAACTTTCCCATGAATTAATTGTCACCTTTGTGGTCCCTTGGAGAATTGTGTGGCAGGGGCTCAAAGTTTAGGGAAAACACAAATGAAAATCCACTTTTTGGACTTAATTTTTAATTTACTCTAGCAACATGCCTTGAGAAACTATGCTTTATGGTGAAGGCCTATGAATGTATAATAGCATAATATGAAAATTCCCCCAGCATCTTGCTGAAGTTTGGGGATATTTGGCCTTGAAAAGCGAACTTTAGCTGTTTTGGCTCTACTTTGAGGTCAGATATCTCAATACTCCAGACAAGAATGGAACTTATGAATAGGTTGATTTATAACCTCGTACATGGTGTATGAAAGGTACCAAAAAAAAATTTTGGCACTCCTAAGTATTTTAGTGCTGTCCCCTGTCAAATTTGCCAATACGACCTGAAAGTGACCTTCTCAGCTAATTTGGGACCATCTTTAGGAGTCCATAAAATTTTACTCCAGCTAGATAGATACTTGAAATTCGGAACATGTTCAGACTCTACCATGTAGATTCAGGAAATGATAGAATCATTATGGCAATGTATATGGCAAGTCAGATATTGGATGTGTAATCTCAGCTAAAACTGCCACTAGGTGGCACTTTCATTGACACTTCATTTTACAGCGTCTCCATGGATGTGCCACAGTAAAACCTTTGGAAACTTAATATTTACACATCAAATATCTGACTTTCCATATACAATGCCATAATAATTCCACCTTTTCTTGAATCTACTTGGTAGAGTCTGAAGATTCTCCAAATTTCAAGTATTTACAAACCCTAACTCCGATGAAGTTGGGACGTTGTGAAAAACGTGAATAAAAACAGAATGCAATAATTTGCAAATCTCATAAACCCATATTTTATTCACAATAGAACATGGATAACATATCAGATGTTGGAAGTGAGACATTTTATCATTTCATGAAAAATATGAGCTCATTTTGAATTTGATGGCAGCAACACATCTCAAAAAAGTTGGGACAGGGCTAGGGGTGGGCGGTATAGACAGTAGATGGTAGAGACGATATAAATTTGGCCAAAGGTAGAGATTTTGACTATGCCGGCCCACAGTGATGGCGCTCGTTGATGATGTCATTAAGCTGAACCTGCTTTATTTGGATAATGGCCGAGAGCATAGCTGAAAGTATTGAGCGTACAGAGGAGGGGGTGCTCGTGAAAAACACCAGTGCAGCTTTTTTCATGTGTACTTGGTTTGGATTTAAGGCATCTGATAATGGGCAGGAAAACTATCTGCAAAATGAGGTTGGAATAGGTGGGCTCGGGCACGGTTCATCCGTAGCTACACGTACCAAATGTGGTACGAGTAGCTACGGACTTGAGCACGGAAGATTACTGTTACGTGTTACGGCTCTCTTGTTCTAACAAACAGCGAAAGGATCACTTCATTTAAACAAAGAAATTCAATGCTTGCTTGAAATTTAGGCGGACGAAAACATACAATCACAACTGGATACTACACGCAAAAAACTCAAAGATTTATGGAATAATTTGTGCGTAGTTACATTCGCTTGGTTATCACAGAATAATAGATCAGTGCCGTGACAAACTAAAGTAAATGCGACTGCGATATTTCAACGCGGTGCAAAAGTCTGGCAGCTCAAGTTATGAGATAGATAAATTGCCATGGTATAAGGCAGTGGACAGCATAATTGGCCAAAAAAGCAAGAGCGAAACCCTAACCCTAACCCTAACCCTAACTTCCACCAATATCGAAAGTAATCAGTTCTTTTCTTTTTCGGCTTACCTTGATGTTTGGGTACCCAGAGAAAGATTCGGGTGAGTAAAAACATCAAGCATCCAGTCAAGAAAATTTAGCGTTAATTTCTTGTGCTGCTATACATGGTAATCCATGTTACAGATGACGCACTGGGTTGCTATTGCACGCGCAGCATTTGCTTTTGCGATATTATTATTCAGTTTTAATATTCTAAACCCCCTTCTCAATAATAAAACCCCCCACAATATATTGGCGCCTCCTTTTAAAATCGTACCCCATTTAAAATCACCTAGGTGCACACTGCAACACGCTGCATCGGAAATTTGGCATCTGCAAGTGTACTCTGGTACGGTTAGATATTACTAGTGTGAAAGCTGACCAGCGGGGGAGGGGGGACAATCGTGCCTAGTGTGAAAGCGCCCTTCTAGAAGAGTCGCAAGTACGCATAACCACTTACAATGGCACGAATATTGTGAGAGCAGTGGAACTGAACGACTGGACAAGACTGCAATGCTTCGGTCACAGGCTCCACCCCGCCATTGGTAGGTTAAAACAATTTTTTAAGTCTTCGTTCAACATTATATTTTAGTGTCTTACGTTTCCCTGCTGGAAAAACCAGCATGGACTAGCACCAAAACACAACATATGCCAGTATGACACCCTTGTACGCCTATGACGAGCATACCAGCATATGTTGTGTTTTGGTGCTGGTCCATGCTGGTTTTTCCAGCAGGGTTGCTATACAAATATGTTGGATTTCAAATTTAATACCAAGCAGTGACATAGCCAGAACTTAAAAATCCCTTTACAATTTATTAGACCTGACTTGTTCTGACTTGTACGCTCAACCAACAAGCTATATGAACTAGAGGTGCAATGTTACGATTTCAATATGCAAGTCAGGCCACCACCTTAGGATGGGCATCCTTGACAGCAAGGTCTCGATCCGCGATTTTTTCTGGAAATGCCTGACCACTGTGTCGCTGTCAATTGCAGTCAAGGGAGAGGGGAAGTGGACGACATAACTTTTAACAAGTAAGTTATATTTAGCTTGAATAACGGAGATTAGTGGTTTTAAATCATCAAACTGATACAATGTGAAGTCTTGACCTTAGCTGCTACTTAGGTAGTAAGCTAGTTAGTCCACGGGCACTCGTATTTTGATAAGGCAGGCACGTGGGCCTGTAAACTGTAAGTGGAAAGGGGTGCTTCCAATTTTTTTTTTTTGCTTCACTTCTTTGTGTCAAAGAAATCTTTTTTTTTAAATATTTTCATCTTTATTTTTGTTATTTGAGAAAGCTTAGGAAAAAGTGGTGTCTGGAATCTTTTGCAAGACAGAGATGTTTCATTTTGAAATCTGTGTTACATTGTTATGGAGAAAGATCTCCTGTTACACTTTCAAGTTACTTGAAAGGTTTTGTATTTTTTAAAACAAATTTTGCACAATAAATGTTCTTAAAATGGCATTCTATACTATTTTGAAGTGAGTTTATTGTTAAGAATGCAGCTTTCTGCTGCCCATGTATCTGCTGTGGGAGTATGTGCAGAAACAGTCTTGGAGAGGCTGAGTCTCAGAAGTAAAGATGACCAGAGACTCTCCAACCTGTGAAGGCTTGTGTAAAAAATTGTGGAATACTTTAAAAACAATGTTCCTCAACATCAAATTGCAAAGGCTTTGAAGGTCTCATCATGGACAGTGCATAACATCATCAAAAGATTCAGAGAAACTGGAAAAATCTCCGTGCGTAAGGGACAAGGCCGAAGAACTTTACTGGATGCCCGTGATCTTTGGGCCCTCAGACACCACTGCATCACTCACCGGCATGATTCTGTGATTGACATTACTAAATAGGCCCAGGAATACTTCAACAAACCACTGTTTGTAAACACAGTCTGCCGTGCCATCCACATATGCCACCTAAAACTCTATCATGCAAAAAGGAAGCCATTGTTGAGCATGATCCAAAAGCGCTGCCGTGTTCTGTGGGCCAAGGCTCATTTAAAGTGGACTGTAGCAAAGTGTCCTGTGGTCAGACGAGTCCAAATTTGACATTGTTGTTGGAGATCATGGGTGTCGTGTCCTCCAGGCTAAAGTGGAAAAAGACAACCCCTCCTGTTGTCAGCGTTCAGTTCAAAAGCCAACATCTCTGATGGTATGGGGATGAATTAGTGCATGTTGTGTGGGACACTTGCATGTTTTAAAAAGCACCATGAATGCTGGAAGGTATATAAAGGTTTTAGAGCAACACATGCTCCCCTCCAGACGACATCTTTTCCAGGGAAGGTTTCAGCAGGACAATGCAAAACCACATACTGCAGCTATTACAACAGCATGGCTTCGTAGTAGAAGAGTCCGTATGCTGAACTGGCCTGCCTGCAGTCCTGATCTTTCACCAATTGAGAACATTTTGGCGATAATTAAACGAAAAAGTCCATCAAAGGAGACCCAAAACTCTCCAGCAGCTGGAAGCCTGTATTAAACAAGAGTTGGATCAAATTCCAATGGCTAAACTCAAGAAACTTGTCTCCTCAATACCCAGACGCCTCCACTCTGTGTTAAAAAGAAGAGGGGATGCTACACCATGGTAAACAGGCCCCTGTCCCAACTTTATGGAGACCTGCAGCAGCCATCAAATATGAAATGAGCTCATTTTGTGGATAAAATTGTAAAATTTCTCAGTTTCAACATTTGCTATGTTATCTCTGTTCCAATGTGAATAAAATACTGGCTGGTGTGATTTGGAAGTCATTGCGTTTTAATTTTATTCACAATTTACACTTTGTCCCAACTATTTCGGAATCGGGGTTGTACTTTTAAGCATTGATAATGCCTATCCAGATGTGTAAGCTGCCCATGCCATAGACACTCATGCAACCCCATACTATCAAAGGTGCAAACTTTTGAACTGAGTGCTGATAACAAGCTGGATGGTCCCTCTCCTCTTTAGTCCTCACAACATGGTGTGCGGGTTCCAAGAAGAATTTCAAATTTTGATTCATCTGACCACAAAACAGTTTTCCATTTTGCCTCAGTCTATTTTAAATGAGCTTTGTCCCAGGGAAGACGGCGGCATTTCTGGATCGTGTTCACATATGGCTTCTTTTTTGCATGATACAGCTTTAACTTGCATTTGTGGATTGCACAGCAAACTGTGTTCACAGACAATGATTTCTGGAAGTGTTCCAAAGCCCTTGCAGTGAATTCCAGTGCAGAATCATGCCTGTTTTTAATGCAGTGCCGCCCGAGGACCCGAAGATCACAAGTATATAATATTGACTTTCGGCCTTGTCCCTTGTGCACAGAGATTTCTCCAGATTCTCTGAATCTTTTGATGACATTATGTACTGTAGATGGTGGGATACTCAAAATCTTTGCAATCTTACATTGAGGAACATTTTTCTAAAATTGTTCCACAATTTTTAGACTCAGTTTTTCGCAGATTGGTGAGCCTCTGCCCATCTTTACTTCTGAGAGACTCTGCCTCTCTAAAATGCTCTTTTTATACCCAGTCATGTTACTGACATGTTGCCAGTTAACCTAATTAGTTGTAAAATGCTCCTCCAGCTGTTTGGGCCAATAAGCTATTGTTGTGGTGTGGCGTCCGTCGTCCCGAACATTTTTTTTTTTTTTTTTTTTGGCCTGATGAATTTTCATGTAAATTTGCCATAATATACTACTAGACCCTATCTCCCGGCTTTTTTTCCGGATTTTTGATTGAATCATTTTTGTCCGTTTTATGGGCCCTTGAAATTTTGGCCCCAATGTCAAAGATAGGTCTGAGAAATGTAAAAAAATTATTTCTGAAAAACCGCGTGATAAATTTTTTTCTAAATCAGGCAATCAACTTTCCTTAGTACTGTCAATACAGTGCGAGCGCCATTTAGATTGAATCGATGGAAGTGGGTCTAGTGGGGGCGCTGCACTTTATGAATATGCAAGATGGCCTGTGGAGGCCAAATGGTTGCAGATAGAGATTAAGTTTGTATTATCAACATATAGGAAGTTATATATGACCTATATTTTGACTATGTTAAAGTTGACCTCAGATGACGTTGAAAGGTCAAACTCAAGGTCAAGGAAAATATTAACAATGTTAAAAATAGGGCTTGAAATTTCAAAAAATTATTTCTCAAAAACTGTCATAACTTTTTTCTAAATCTGGCAATCAAGTCACCATGATATATTTAATGTGGAGTATGAGTGCCATTTTGATTGAATCAATGGAAGTGGGTCTAGCGGGGGCGCTGTACTTGAACATTGGGTCTTATGGAGAATGGGCAAAATCGCCTGTGGAAGGTAAATGGTTGCAGATTGAGATTAAGTTTGTATTATCAACATATAGGAAGTCATATATGACCTATATTTTGGATGTGTTAATGTTGACCTCAGATGACCTTGAAAGGTCAAACTTGAGGTCAAGCAAAATGTTACAATTTTCAAAGGCTTCTAGGCTTGAAAATATTGAAGATTGGGAACGTGTGTTGAACACTTATAGAAAGTCATATATGAACTTTCATTTGGTGGCCTTGAACTTGACCCTCGAAGGTCAAACTTCGCATCGTAAAATTTCAATGACTTCTATCAACAAAACTATTACAGATAGCGCTTTGGTTTGTATTGTTAGCATATAGGCAGTCATGTGTGAAGTTTCATTTGGTGACCTTGAACTTGACCTTCAGTAACCCTCAGATGCCAAACATTACTGTGAAATTTCAACGACTTATATTAGCAAAATCGTTACAGATAGAGCGTAGGTTTGTATTGGAGATGTATAGGAAGTCATATATGAACTTTCATTTGGTGACCCTCATATTGACCTTCAAAGGTCAAACTTGACCTAGTAAAAATTCAATGACTTGTGTCACTAAAAAGGTCACAGATGGAGCCTAAGTTTGTATCACAGACTTAAAGCTGTAGTATACGATCGGAGAATCAATTGAGAAAGACTGAGACGTTGAGAAAAATTTGAAAAAAGCATCCTGCCCACACACACACCCCCCCCCTCTGTGCTCCTGATCCTTCCCACCGAGCACGTGTGGCCGTCAGCGTGGAGACTCCCAGACACACCCCTCTACCAGAGCAACAAGCCGGCTGGCAGTAAACAGACGGAAATCGTGAACGCGGAAGGGGGGGGACGAGGCGGAACGCTGAGCACGGGAGTCAGAGCAAGCTCTCGGGAGTGTCAACTAGAGCGAGGGGATTGGATGAGAGTAGGAGAGAGACGTTGACCAATGTAAGCCATCCGGCTGGATGGCTTACATTGGTCAACGTCTCTGCAGCCCTGCAGGCACTAGAGTGAATGGATTTTTTTCGTTTTTTTTGCTCTTCACATTGTGTAGATTGTACTATAGAACCATAACCACCATCTAAATGAGGTTATTAATAATGATCAAACTTTCAAATCGTATACTACAGCTTCAAAGGAAGTCACACGTGAACTTTGATTTCGTGACATTCAACTTGACTATTGGTGACCTTTGAAGGTCAAATTTGACATAATACAATCACAATGACTTGTATTGCCAAAACGGTCACAGATGGAGCCTAGGTTTGTATGAGAGATATCAAGGGTTTGGAGCACAATGGTTATATGTCCATTGTAGAGGTTCTGAGAAAATTTGATTTTTAGGTTTCCACGTGTTCTATTAAATCAGGTATTTTATATCATATTTTTTTACCAGTCACTCTTCTGCTGCATGGTTCAGAAGTATATTGAACACCTAAGTTTTGTGTAACCGCACATCATGGTCAAGGCAAGTCACCTCAGTGCTCCGACAATTCTAGCACATGATGTGACATAACACAATGGTGTTTGGTTGAAGGTAAGTTCGTTGGCAATGGATGACAGACTATTCTGTAATAAAATGTTTATTCATCAAAATGTCAATGTTTAATTCATTTAAGCAGATTTTGTTGGACATATCTCAAAATGAAAATGTGAATTCTGATGAAAAATGGATGCAGTACAGATGGACATATAGTTATTGTGCTTCAAGGATTAGCTGATAGAAAGCTGTGACGGGGTAAAAATCTCAAAACCACAAATTTTGGACATACAACCATTGTGCTCCAAACCCTCGATATATAGTAAGCCAAATATGAACTTTCATTTGGTGACCTTCGTATTGACCGTTGAGAGTCAGATGTGACCTGGTGAATTCAATGACTTATGTCACTAAAATGGTCACAGATGGAGCCTAGGTTTGGGTTACAGACAGTAGCGGAGCTAGCAAGGGGGGGGCAGACGGAGCAGCCGCTCTGGGCCCACGGCTAAGGGGGGGCCCGCGGTGTAGCTACCATATGTGCGTGAAATGCAGCTGCATTAGAGTCCAGACCAATTACAGGCTGAAGCTCGCATTGTACTACGACACCATGATATAATGGGACTGACGGGTTACTCAGTTTCAAAATAAAGGACCGAAAAGAAGACCTTACCAGTAGAAAATTACCAAAAGCATATTGTTCCTTTATTTTGAAACGGAGTAACCCGTCATCGCCATTTGCCCTATAGTGAGAACGTTGACCGGGGGTGGGGCTGTTACGTTTCGTTTGTTTTTAGCTAAAATAACCGTGATTACTACTGAGCATATCGTGGACAAAAAGACTTGGATTATACTGGATGGTTTTTGGAAGATGTATTTGAGAGTTTGTAAACGGACGTTTTGTGGAGTTTTGCCGTTGCTACTATCTGTAACATAAGCTTCCAGCAAAAATGGAATTCGGATAATTTTTTAAAACTCCAGTGGCCATAAAGTTGCGCCAGGTGAAAAACAACTTTATCAGTTTGGAACCTCTAATGGTGAGTTGTTGATATACGTCACCCACTGTGTTGTAATCTGTGACAAGGTGCTGTCACCGATTAGCATGTTTTCTTGTGTTATGCTGCTTCGACTCCAGATTTTAAGTAGGCTAGGCTGGTCGGAGCGACTGAAGAATATGGCCTGCACCGCAAATCTAACTGTGGCTACACACCTAGAGCTGCAAGAGCTGCTGATTCTATTCATTTTCAATGGACACTGGACGCTTTGCAGCGCTAGACGCCGGTGTCCATCGGCTGCTCTTGCAGCATGTGCAGCTCTTGGTGTGTACCCACAGTAAGGTTACGTTACCTAGCTGGTTAACTTACAGTGTTGTGACTGTCGTTTATAATTGTTGGCTAACGTAACGGGAAGCCAGCCAGGTTATGATGAAGCTTCCGAGCTGGTTATATTTAATAAATCACAATGAAACTGTAAAGTCATCATTAGTGCATATGCTATTATATGTCGATTGAAAGCTGCGTGCTTTTGCTTCTTTTGTTGCTGCTGACAGTAAGTTGTGGTTGTGATTATTATATGATATTATAGATGTGGATAGTTCTAAAAATCAGCTCATTATTAAGCCTACTGATTCCTTTCTTACACTTTGTTCAGATCGGATTTCACTGCCTTCCCCCCAATTTTCATGCATGGGCAAAAGCGCACGGTGAACGCGCAGATCATAGCAGCCTATTCCACCGTGGACAGTTTGATAATAACTTTAAAAAATAATAACTAGGCCTTGCATCCAATAGCCTGCTTCCCAGGTTAGGGCGCTCAGACAGTTATAGCCTAAAATTGCTTTGACCTCGTCTCCTGATGGTTTATGCGCAGCACAGCCATTCCAGAAATAAGGCTATTGCAATAATACTACAGGCTAGCCTAATTTATGCTCAAAAGAGTCTCATGTTTGCAACATTTAGCAAAATCATCTGATTAATTTCGTATACCACAAGGTCGAAACAAAACATGGTGTTTTGTTTATAGTGGGGGCCCACTTTGAATTTTCGCTCCCCCTGCGACAAGTCACTAGCTCCGCCCCTGGTTACAGACATCTAGGAAATCACACATGAACTTTCATTTCGTGACATTCAACTTGACTGTCTGTGACCTTTGAGAGTCAAACTCGACAGTGAAATTACAATGACTTGAATCACCAAAATGGTCACAGATTGAGCCAAAGTTGGCAGTCTCGTAGTTGGCAGTCTTAATTAAAGACAAACTTTGACAAAGAGTCAAAATCAAAAAGGTCGGATGAAGGGATTGTACTTGTACACCCGAGGTTAATGAACTCCACCGAGTGGGTGGATGACATGCGGCGGTGGCCTCAGGTGTCATATGGAGATATTTTTAATTATTTAGTGCTGTCGGTGGGCGTCGATGGGGCGGCCATGAAAAAGTGAGCTGGCATTACGGGGAAAATATACTGAGCAACAAAAGAAACGCAAGTGATTTATAATTAGGTCTATGCACTGGCACTCGGCGACGGCATTTCAGAACTCTTCAGCGAATGAAAGTAATTTTGGTGACTAGTACGTGGTTCGTCCGTTTACATTTTCCAATCGGACAGCTGTCTTTTTTTTACAGCAAGTTGCGTGACTGTGCTGCAAAAAGAGGTGTACGTACTTGTCGCCGAAATTACCTTCATTCGCAAATGAGTTCTGAAATGCTGCTCTCGCTGGAAAAAAAAAATACCATTGCTGAGTGCCAGTGCATAGACCTATTTATAATTGAATTATTTTTCTATACTGAATGTAGCCCATTATTTTGTCACTGTTAGATCGCATGGGGGAGAGAAGCCATGTCTTCAATTGCCACTTGATTATTCTTGAATTGGAAAACATGTTAATAAAGGAAAACCATCAAGAATTAGCCAAGACTAATTGTTGTCAATAAAGGGATGGATATTTTCCCCCGAATTTTCAAGTATAGCGCCAGCCCTGACCCGCCATTATGAGTTATCTCGTAGTCGGCAGTCTTAATTAAAGACAAACCATAAAATAAGTTTGCGCGTAATTATTATTGAAAATCAGATTAATTATGAGCGTATGCACATTCACACTCGTTTCATCAAACTTTTCTTTGTTTTGCGGTCACTTTGACTGAGTAACCATAAAAGTACATTAGCTAACTAGCTAACTTGCTTTTCTTTTGTTGCTCAGTATATTTTAGCCATTTTATTTTAATTGATGAATAGCCGTAATATGCAGCAACTCAATTGCCACACTTCATCATGTAGCGCGGCAAGATGTACAGTAAGCTATGGCCGCTGTTGTGACATCCTACCTAGAACCATGTAGCTACGCAGCCAACACTCACCTTACTTTTTCCTTTTAAAATAATATGGATATATCCATAAACTAAGTTGTATATTTCCATTACTTTGAAAAGCACCAATTCACGTTACTGTATTTTGATGCGTTATGCATAGTCAGCTGAGTAGCATCTAACGTAATGTCCATATGAGTGCATTTATAGCACTACATAAATTCAGTTCGAACACTGCTTAGCAAACCATTTATTAACCATTCTTCACTCTTAATTAGTTTGCCTACAGACCGTCATACTTGATGACGAAACTTTTCAGCAACTTGACAGATGAGATCCAAAATGATAATGTGCATGATCCGAACTTCCATGAAAAGCACTGAACACACATACACATTATTTGTGGTACAGCCTTTATTAGATCGAAGTTTTGGGTAGGTGGAAATGTCAGAGTATGTGAAATCCGAGCATCTGTTTGTGAGCAGCATCTGAGATCAACGGGAGTGATGCAAGTCGACGGTGTGGCTGATTTTCATCTGAACGAAGATAATACGAGTCCTAAAAGATAATTCAACAGTTGAGCATGAGACAAAGATCGATTAGATGTACATTTTAGAACAGAGATGGTGATTATGAGATAACAGGGGAAGGACAGAAACAAGGAGCGTTAAAAGAAAGGTTAAAAAAAACGCAGTACAATATGCGTAACATTTCAGGGTAGACCCACATTTTACTATACTCCACGGAATAGTTATGAGTCTAGCGCTAAGTTACGTTAGCTAAAAGCAAATTAGGTTGCCAGAATTGGCTTTAAAACATACCGGTTTATAAGGCACATGCAGTGCGCTGTGTGTACGGTTTATCGTCTTGAATCCGTAAAAGATAATGGAGTTCACACGCAGACAAGCGTGACTGTCTGTCTGACTCTATAAATGTAGTTACTCATCTGTTAGACAGCATAACTGAACATACTTGTGAAAAAAGGTACTGATGTGATAATGCTGATCATACTCATTAGACGCTAGCTGGCAAACGGCTAGCGATTTTGATAGCTGTTATCGCTGGCAAAATGTTATCTTACCTGGGAGCCGCACAAGCATCCGACGAGCCTTTTTCGCCGGAGGGGTAACATATCCCAACCATTTCTCGGGGTATGGGTGATGTTCTGATGGTCTGCCGTCCACAAAATGAAACGGACAGACGTAAGGCTTTTTCGGCGGATTCTTTAGGTGTAGCGCCTTTAGCCACATAAGCCGGCCCTCATCGCTGGATGGCGGAGGATGTAGGTTGTAAGGTGCCCCACAACATTCTGCCCTGGTTTTCCCGTGGACAACACAGGATTGTTCCAAGAACAGCCGTCTTTTCTTCCAGTTGTTATGGCAGCCCCTCACCGATCAAGTAATGCTCGATATCTTGATTTGCTAATGTGCCAAAGTACTGCAATCGCAATGGACAGAGTTGCTCAACCGGAAGTTCAAAGGCAAAACGGAACAACGTGGCGCCACCCTTGTTGACGCGCGGAATAAGGTGAATAGAAACGTTTAGAAAGTCATATATGTAGTCCATTTGCTGACCTCAACTTCTGACCTTCTGTGACTTGTAAAGTTCACAATTGACATATTGGGCTCTAAATTCGTAGACCAGGCACAGGCGCGGCGCAGGCGCGGCGAATGGGGGGAGAGCCGCGCCAACGGGGTGTGTCCAGGCGTATGTTGCAATTTCGTGCCCGGTGCAGCCTGGCGCAAGTACTCCTCTGTCCCGCCTCTGTCCCTCCTGCCGGCGCAAGTGGCAAAGAGGGAGGAGAGAAGGCGTGTTTGGGTTTAACACAGCCGAGTCAAATTTTCACCAATCAAATTAGCTCCTCTCCTCACCGTTAATGTGTTGGATTATAGAAGCCTCTGTCCTATATCTGCATGATGCGTCAATGTTGCATTTTACTTTGCTGCTTCAGGCATGTTTTCTGCACCGCTTACGTCTATATTAAGCATTACGAATATGAATTAGCTGGCTAGCTAGGGCATTCGCGAATTATTACCATTAGCGAACTTGAATGGAATTTCAAAAGCGAAACTACGGCCAGATCATTCAAACTTATGAAGTTGGAATGAAATCTGACGGTTGCTCATTTATTTCTTCTGCCTGCATCATTGGGAAGAGAAACGATGGATAGCGTGTTCCTATTATTACACCCTGTTGCTGCTTAAAATTTTTTGCGATTAACATGCATGGACAACAATGCAAGATACGTTGCACATTTATTTTCAATATGTGATCTTAACTCAGTACGAGATCATAACAATCAGGCTGTGTTCCTTTCCCCCACTAAAAAGCGATAAAACCTAAGTGACAATAATTGTATTAAACGCTTGCACACGGACGAAACGAGACGACAGATTACATTCAAAGTCAATGCAAAGACGCGAATACACGCGTGTATTGGCGTCTTTGCATTGACTTTGAATGTAATCAGTCGCGGGCGAAATATTCGCTTTCAAGGTCCGTGAAAAGCTGAAGGGCACATACCCACATAGCCCACATGCACACACACATGCTCTCTCTCTCTGCTCTCTCTCTCTCTCTCTCTCTCTCTCTCTTTGATCTGACATCAGGACAATCGATATAGATACTATAATTTATGCGCTTGATTCAGATAGTTACATTAAATAATGGTTGCTGTAATTATTTATTGCATTGAAATGTGCCTGACATTCTGGAAACCTGCCTGTGAGGTTTCGGGCGACGATAAAGACTGTGCGCCGGTCAGCCAAATTACCACTGCACAGAAAGTAAACCAGGTTGGAGCTGGGGAGCTCTCTGCGCAACTGCAGCAGAGACTTTTGCTACAAAATTGTCATTGCGTCTTGATGAATATGTGACACCTCCCCCTACTACGCTGTAGCAATGCCACATAATAATGTAGCCGATTCTCGGGGAGGCACTAACATATTAATTTCTGTGCATTAAATTGCGATATTTAAAATTAGAAGTGCTATCCGCCTTTTCATGGCTCCATTCTGTGTCGGTAGCCCCATAATTTTATACCATCTTCCGTTGCTATTTTCCGTTGTTGAACTGATTCTAGATCAGTTGCCTGTCAAATTGATCAGCTGACATTACGCACAGTTCAAGAACAAATCGGATTCTGCCGCCAAGTGGGGGAGGTTTGAAATATGGGCGCAGTGATGAGAAATGGGAGACGCGAATCTCGGGGAGACTACTAGGGACCTGAGGAATACAATATATTTTAACATTTCGTTAAAATACAAAAAAGCTACTGTGGAAATAGCACAAGGCCACGTTTCAGACTGGGACATTCACCATCTGCAGCAACTAAAAAGAGCATCTCAGCACCGGTGAGATCTGTCTTTTATTTTTATATTTTTGCTTCTGGATTTTTTTTTTGGCAACCAAGACTTTTTGTATTTTTTCGGTGGTCGAAGAACATTCACTTTTTGTTTTATTCCATATGGATTAATTTTGGATTTTCTGTTGGCATATGGATATTTTCATTTTGCTGCTCCGGAGGTGGAGAGATTTTGGCTGGACATTTGAAAGAACTGGATGCGGTAAAAAGTAAAACCCGACTGACCGCACGGACTTATTTTTTTTATTTTACGGTGCTGGACTAAAGAAAGCGATTGTGTATTGCCTGTGAGGTTGGGTGTTGCATAATATAGAGGGGTTGCAAATATTCGTTGGTCTGCGCTGTATTTCTTTCATTTTTTTTTTTTTTTTTTAAGCGGTACTAAATCCACTTAATGGTTATGATCAAGCGAATCCCATGTTTTGTTTGTAACTTAAACCAATATACATTGGGGTGATTGTTACAACGCCGCCACACCCATCTCGGCGCACGTCCGTCTACCAAATTGCCAAAGTGGCTACGCACGGTGTTGCACCGCACAAAATTACCACTGCGCGGGCTGCGCCACCCTGCGCTGCGCCAAGAAATTAGAGCCCATTGAATTTTCAATCACCAAAACTGCTTCAGAGCTTAAGACTGTATTACAGGGGGTCTTGTAAATGTATGCTAACTTTAATTTAATGACCTTGACATTGACCTTCAATGATTTGAAGGTCAAACTTCACATGAAATTTTCATAACTTGTATCATCACTATAAGATTGCTTGCCGGCAAGCTTCAGGACCCTTGGTCCTTTTTTTTTTATTAGTATCTTTTACTTTTCCAGCCTTTTGTTGCCCCGTCTCAACTTTTTTGAGATGTGTTGCTGCCATCAAATTCAAAATGAGTTCAAATTTTTCATGAAATGGTAAATTGTCTCACTTTCAACATCAGATATGTTTTCTGTGCTCTATTGTGAATAAAATATGGGATTATGAGATTTGTAAATCATTGCATTTTGTTTTTATTCACGTTTTACTCAACATCCCAACTTCATTGGAATTGGGGTTTGTATCTAGCAGGAGTAGAATTTTATGGACTCCTAAAGATGGTCCCAAATTAGTGGAGAAGGTCATTTTCAGGTCGTATTGGCAACTTTGACAGGGGACAGCACTAAAATACTTAGGAGTGCCAAAGAAATTTTTGGCACCTTTCATACACTGTGTAAGAAGGTACAACTCCAATTCCAAAATAGTTGGGACGAAGTGTAAATTGTGAATAAAATCAAATTGCAATGACTTTCAGATCACATGAGCCAATATGTTATTTACAATAGAACAAAGATAATATTTCAAATGTTGAAACTGAGACATTTTACATTTTTATCCACAAAAGGAGCTTATTTCAAATTTTCTGGCTGCAACAGGTCTCAATAAAGTTGGGACCCAGGCAAAAAAGGTCTGAAAAAGCAATTAATATATAAGAGAATCAGCTGAAAGAACATTTAGCAAGTAATTAAGTTAACTGCCACCAGGTGCGTAACATGATTGGCTATATAAGGGATGTCTTAGAGAGGCTGAGTCTCTCAAAAGTAAAGATGGCCAGAGGTCCTCCAACCTGTGAAGGCTTGTGTAAAAAAAATTGTGGAATACTTTAAAAACAATGTTCCTCAATGTCAAATTGCAAAAGCTTTGAAGTCTCATCATCGACAGTGCAGAACATCATCAAAAGATTCAGAGAAACTGGAAAAATCTCTGTGCGTAAGGGACAAGGCTGAAGACCTTTACTGGATGCCTGTGATCTTCGGGCCTTCAGACGCCACTGCATCACTCACCGGCTTGATTCTGTGATTGACATTACTAAAAGGGCCCAGGAATACTTCAAGAAACCACTGTCTGTAAACACAGTCTGCCGTGCCGTTCAGAGATGCCACCTAAAACTCTATCATGCAAAAAGGAAGCCATTGTTGAGCATGATCCACAAGCGCCGCCGTGTTCTGTGGGCCAAGTCTCATTTGAAATGGACTGTAGCAAAGTGGCAAAGTGTCCTGTGGTCAAACGAGTCCAAATTTGACATTCTTGTTGGACATCATGGGCGTCGTGTCCTCCGGGCTAAAGAGGAGAAAGAACACCCCACCTGTTATCAGCGTTCAGTTCAAAAGCCAGCATCTCTGATGGTATAGGGATGCATTAGTGCATATGGCGTGGGACACTTGCATGTTTTAAAAAGCACCATGAATGCTGGAAGGTATATAAAGGTTTTAGAGCAACATATGCTCGACATCTATTCCAGGGAAGGCCTTGTGTATTTCAGCAGGACAATGCAAAACCACATACTGCTGCTATTACAAGAGCATGGCTTCGTAGTAGAAGAGTCTGTGTGCTGAACTGGCCTGCCTGCAGTCCTGATCTTTCACCAATTGAGAACATTTGGCGCATAATTAAACGAAAAGTCCGTCAAAGGAGACCCAAAACTCTCCAGCAGCTGGAAGCCTGTATTAAACACGAGTGGGATCAAATTCCAATGGCTAAACTCAAGAAACGTGTCTCCTCAATGCCCAGATGCCTCCACTCTGTGTTAAAAAGAGGAGGGATGCTACACCATGGTAAACAGGCCCCTGTCCCAAATTTTTTGAGACCTGTAGCAGCCATCAAATTTGAAATGAGCTCATTTTGTGGGTAAAATTGTAAAATTTCTCAGTTTAAACATTTGCTATGTTATCTCTGTTCTATTGTCAATAAAATACTGGCTGGTGTGATTTGAAAGTCATAGGGCTCTAATTTCTTGGTGCAGCGCAGGGTGGCGCAGCATGGCGTAGCCCACACAGTAGTAATTTCGTCCAGGGCAGCCCACACAGTGGTAATTTTGTCTTGGTCACGACACCGTCTTGCAGCTACTTTTGGCAATTTGGTGGACGGACGTGCGCCGAGATGGGTGTGGTAGCGTAGTAGGGGGAGGTGTCACATATTCATCATGACGCAGTGACAATTTTGTGGATAAAGGCTCCGCCGAAAGTGCGCAGAGAGCTCGCCAGCTCCAACCTGGTTTTACTTTCTGTGCAGTGGTAATTTGGCTGACCGCGACAGTGCACACACATCGCGTCACTAAAACCTCACAGGCAGGTTTCCAGAATGTCAGGCACATTTCAATGCAATAAATAATTACAGCAACCACTATTTAATGTAACTATCTGAATCAGCACATAAATTATAGTATCTATATAGATTGTCCTGATATCAGATCAGATCAGAGAGAGAGAGAGAGACAGAGATGTGTGCATGTGGGCGTGTGAGTGCGTGTGTAGGCTATGAGGTTATGTGTCCTTCAGCTGCTTTCACACCGGACGCGAAACGAATTTTTCACACGACTGATTACATTCAAAGTCTTTGCATTGACTTTGAATGTAATCTGTCGTGCAAAAAATTTGTTTCGCGTCCAGTGTGCAAGCGGCTTAATACTATTATTGTCACTTAGGTTTTATCATTTTTAGTGGGGGAAAGGAATACAGCCTGATTGCTAAGATCTTGTACTGAGTTAAGATCACATATTGAAAATAAATGTGTAATGTATCTTGCATTGTTGTCCATGCATGTTAATTGCAAAATTTTAAGCAGCAACAGGGTGTAATAATAGGAACACGCTATCCATCATTTCTCTTCCCAATGTTGCAGGCAGAAGAAATAAATGAGCAACCGTCGTATTTCATTCCAACTTCATAAGTTTGAATGATCTGACGTAGTTTCGTTTTGAAATTCCATGCAAGTTCGCTAATGGTAATAATTCGCGAATGCCCTAGCCAGCCAGCTAACTCGTATTAGTAATGCTTAATATTGACGTAAGCGGTGCAGAAAACATGCCTGAAACAGCAAAGTAAAATGCAACATTAACGCATCATGCGGATATAGGACAGAGGCTTCTTTATTTTTATTTTAAAGGTGAGGAGAGGAGCTCATTTGATTGGTGAAGATTTGACTCGGCTGTGTTAAACCCACTCACGGCTTCTCTCCTCCCTCTTTGCCACTTGTGCCGGCAGGAGGGACAGAGGCGGGACAGAGGAGTACTTGCGCCGGGCTGCACCGGGCACGAAATTGCAAAATATGCCTGGATACACCCCGTTAGCGCGGCTCTCCCTCCATTCGCCGCGCTTGCGCCTGGTCAACGAATTTAGAGCCCATTGCGTTTAAATTTTATTCACAATTTACACTTTATCCCAACTATTTCGGAATTGGGGTTGTATAAATCAACCTATACTTAAGTTCCATTCTTATCTGGAGTATTGAGATACTCCAGACCTCAAAGTAGGGCCAAAACAGCTAAGTTCGCTTTTCAAGGATAAATATCCCCAAACTCCAGCAAGATGCCGGAGGAATTCTCATATTATGCTATTATACATTCATAAGCCTTCACCATAAAGCATCATTTCTCAAGGCATGTTGCTGGAGTAAATTAAAAATTTAGTCCAAAAGTGGATTTTCATTTTTGTTTTCCCTAAGCATGATTGTGGGTGTGGTCTGATGTGTTTACAGGTATAGTCTGGTGTGTTTGTGGGGGCATGGTTTGATGTGTTTGTGGGCGTGGTCTGATGTGTTTGTGGGCGCAGGTTGATGTTTTTACGACGTGCTCTGATATGTTTGTGGGCGTTTCTCGGCAGCAGATTGACGGCGAGGCGTTCCTGCTGCTCACACAGGCTGATATTGTCAAGATACTCAGCATCAAGCTCGGCCCTGCTCTCAAGATATACAACTCCATCCTCATGTTTAAGAGCGCCGAGGAGGAGTGAACCTCCACCAGTCAGAACTGACCAGGAGCCCACGCCAAAATCTGCAAACCGGTGTGAACTGACCAGTAACCACGCCCCATTACCAGTGAACAATAAGAACTGAGCTCTGCTGCACCAAGATGGTCAACCAATAAGAACTGAAAGTTTTCCTTTTCACATGGGTGAAATGCACCATACTGCTATTTTATGCACATCTCAGGCACAGAGCAGCACCTGGGATGAGTTTGATGCAGAGGAGCTGGTGTGGGTGCGCGCAAGCGTGCGTGCGTGCGTGTGTGTGTGCGCGTGCGTGCGTCTGTGTGTCTGTGTGTCTGTGTGTAGTGTGTATGTGTCCTGCGCAGCAGAAATGCATTGGAAATTCTATGCCAGCATCTGCCCCCCAACCAGGACCAGGAGAGTGCATGAGCTTTTAATTTGTTCTTTAATATTAGAGTGGATTATCAAGAGGCAGTGCTCGTTAAATGGGTTCTGATCAAGCATTATAAACTCCTTTTATCTTTATAATTACTCTATTATTAATATCAACAAAAACTGAACATAGAAAATACATGGGAGCTTTTGGGGAACATGAAGAGCTTTGCAGTTCCCCAGGTCTCCAAAGGGGGCCATAAGGGACAGCCAGTTGCTCCTGGTGGATGGTGATCATAAAGATTGCAGGGTTTTGGGTCCATTATGCTGGGCTGACTTTATCCGGCTGAAGGCTTTACAAGGGCTAAACACACTTAGAATTAATTTGTCTCACAGTGGTAGAATTCGTAAAACCTGGCTGTCACTGGAAAAATTTTAAGTCCTGAGTACGAAAATATAAATATTTTGCATACAAGCCCCTATTTTTTTAAATACAGTGTATGCCCTCAATCTTACACTGAGACTTACGTGCCTCAGTCATGACTAAATCCCTTTTGAATATGTTATTGATAACTGGATAATGAATATGCAAAAAATGAGTTGGCTTGATTTTCTTCATTGTATTATAGTGTGAATGGTGTTGAAGACAATACAAAAATGTACAACAAAAATGCAACAAAGGGAATAGGCCTAAATTAAATATATTATTGTTAAATTGTTTATAGAAAACATTTACATTACATCTACTTGTAATGTACTTGAAATACTTTTGACGTTTTAAAGGAAAATCTACAAATGTCTCAGCAATTTTCTGGGATGAATGCCCATGGTTATAGAGAAGTTAGCATAATTTATTCATCTGTAAATTGACATAATTTGTACAGAATTTGTGAGAAATTTTAAAGCTTATTTTCAGTGTTACACAGAGATACCTCCCTGAACTTTGGTGGAGTTAATCTGAATGTACTTCGGTGGCTGTTTTTGTCCAAACTGGTATTTATGTATTTTATTTAAGGAGTCTGTGTAGAATGGAGTGGTCATTGGTTAAGTTATAATGGATGGGGGTGTTGGTTCTGGCTGGAAGGGTGGTTTCAGTATTAATATTGATGGATTGCAGAAATAAAGCTTGTAGATGCAGACGTCCCAAAATGCAGCTCTGTCTTTTTATTGGAACCAGGCTGAAGTGTTTATATTTTGGCTACACGAGGGCAGTATGCTTCTTCCTGTCCAGGCTTGGTAAGTGCCCAAAGCAGAGATGGGCAATGGGGGCTGTCTGTCTCTGGTTTTCACACCAACTTCTGGCCTTTAATTAGTAAATTATCTGAATTGGCCAAACCTTTCATGAAATCTGACATTTCTGCTACATTTCTTTAAATTTTCTGGAATGACATCACTGCCAAAGACTTCTTGTCTTCCTAAATGAATTTTTTTTTCTTTGATGTAGCAAATCCTTGTTTGTGCATTCAACCAATTAGCTCAATTAGTTAGGATAATTGCTGGAAATGAAAACATACATATACACTGGCCCTCCAGGACCGGAATTGCCCACCCCTGCACAAAAGCTAATGAGATGAGTTTCCCTTAGGCTGTTGAAGTCTGTAATGGGAATGCAACTGTTATTCGACGCCTTTTTCCGCTCTTGCTTAGCCTATTTCCGCTCTGTGATGCTGGCCATTTGACAAGATCTCATGACGCAGCATTACAGACCAAAGCTTTCAGTTGAAAATGTTTATTTTTTTCCAAAACATTGGAATATTCCCTCAAATGGTTGAAAAGACTCATACAAGCCTCTGCATTCAAATTAGTGACAATAGTCCATTTGTAATTCACAGTGCATAGTACAGATGATGCGGGTTCCGGTGTGGCCGTGGAACAGCGGACCAACTTTTTACCCTCGCACGGATACCGAAGGGGTCATGGGAGTATGCCCATCCAGTCTACATGTGTTTTGTGGACTTGGAGAAGGCTTATGACCGTGTCCCACGAGGTGTCCTGTGGGGGATGCTGCAGGAGTTGGGGGTTCCAGGGCCGTTAATTCGAGCCATTCGATCCCTGTACAGCCAAAGCCAGAATTGTGCCCACATTCTCTGCATTAAGTCGGACTCATTCCCAGTTGGTGTTGGACTCCGCCAAGGGTGTGCCTTGTCTCCTATTCTCTTCATGGTTTTCATGGACAGGACATCAAAGCGCAGCCGAGGTTTGGAGGGTGTCCAGTTTGGTGGCCTCAGGATTTCATCTCTACTGTTTGCAGATGATGTGGTCCTGTTGGCTTCAGCATGCTGTGACCCCCAACGCACACTGGAGCGGTTCACAGCTGAGGGTGACGCAGTTGGAATGAGGATCTGAACCTCCAAATCTGAGGCCATGGTTCTCTCCCGGAAAAAGGTGGATTGTGCCCTTCAGGTGGGGGGTGAGTTGTTGCCCCAAGTGGAGGAGTTCAAGTATCTTGGGGTCTTGTTCACGAGTGAGGGTTGGATGGAGCGTGAGATTGACAGACAGATTACTGCAGCATCTGCAGTGAAGCGGGCGTTGGACCGGTCCTTTGTGGTGAAGAAGGAGCTGAGGGTAAAAGCAAAGCTCTCAATTTACTGGTCGATCTACGTTCCAACCCTCACTTATGGTCACAAGCCTTGGGTTGTGACCGAAAGAATATGATTGCGAATACAAGCGGCCGAAATGAGCTTTCTCCGTAGGGTGGCTGGGCTGACCCTTAGAGATGGGGTGAGGAGCTCAGACATCCGGGAGTGGCTCAGAGTAGAACCACTGCTCCTCTGCACCTCCCTTTAGGGGTTTTCCAGGCGTGTCCAACTGAGAGGAGGCCCCGAGGCAGACCCAGGACAAGCTGGAGGGATTATATCCTGGCTGGCCTTGTAACGGCTTGGGGTCCCCCAGGTAGAGTTGGAGGGGGGCGCTTGTTACCCCCGCGACCCGGCCCTGGATAAGCAACAGAAAATGGATGGATGGATAGTACAGATGAGTGTTCTGGTCATAGAAATAAAACACTACATGCCGCACGCTGGTTGGCAGGATGCGTGTATACGGCCGCCATATTGGGCTGGTTGCTGTCAGCGGTTTGCACAAACGTAACCATAGGAACGAAAGTCTGAACTTGATCCAAATTAGTAGGGTGCCGCAGTTTTGTGTAGCATTTGGATGCGTTGATAAGCGTATGGTGGAGACAGAAGTCCAGGGGATCACTTTCCACAAGTAAGTACACAAAATTATGGAAGAAAAATAATTTTTAGTTCCCGACTTGAGCACAAATCATGTGAATTGTGAGTCTGCGTCGTGTTAGTTGCACTGGCCTTGCGCTGATCAATGACAATGTAAGTTTTTAGCTAGTCATGTCTGTAGGTCTGTAATGTTTTGATTACTGGCTGTAGTTTTAGATGATTGTATATTAGCTTCTGTTATTCAAGGAGAAATGGTTGCTTGGCTCTATATAAATCACTATGAAATGTGGCGTCAGTGCAAATAAGAGAATTAAAGGAAGAACCTACAAGGTCCACAAAAGTGCCGGTTGTCACTTATTTCCATCCGTTAAGCAGACATTCAGTTTAGGGCTACAGTTAGGGTTAGGGAGCCGCGTAAGCATTAACTGGCGATCACATCACGTCATGTCAGTTTGGCGGAGGGAATTGGGTGACGACCGATAGTACACTTGATTTATTATTAGTCGGAATTGCCAATATTTCTCCGAGGAAACCTTCAAATTGGAAAAGGCCGTCTATTTATTTCTCTTTACTGCCCACACTTCAATAGCTAAGGCATCATTGCAAGCGTACCCATTTCCAACGAGAAATACTAGATTTCTCGACTTTTTTAACTTGCATTGAAATGGGCATCCAGGCTGGGAATATTTTTTCCTGTACCTTTGCGGCATCCGACGTGTTCCTCAGCCAATCAAAGCAGTCATGACGTCACAATACACCCAAAGTGGCCGAGGAAATATGTATTAGGCTAGATGACGAACCCGATTTGATGTGTGAATATGGAAGCGGATTCATTTTTTTTTTTTATCAAGTAAACATTTTTCCTAGAATTCCATATAGGCCTTATGTGTCTTCCTTGGGTTATTTTACTTGGAAATATTGTATGGCCAAGTCAAAAATACTTTTGTTTTCAATTTTTCTTTATGCTTCAATTTCATAGTTTTTTTTTTTCCATTTCATTTAATTAGGCAGCTGAACAATAAAACAGTTTTAGCTTAACCTTGCCCTGTTTGTGAACCAAATGCCTTTAGTTGAATTTACGAATACAAGACATTCTATAGCCCACTCTTTTACGTGATTTAATGGGAAGGCATATAACACGCCACGAGCGACATTAAGCGTGTTATGTCTAAGCATTTTAAGATTTTCGCGTGCCATTTAACGCTTCCCATGAAATACCATACGTAATGTTTTTTTTTTTTTTTGTGATTTCCGTAAAATCATACACCGTCTTTGCACAGTATGAATCGTTGGTTACGTATTGTAACCCCAGATTCTATGAGTATGAGCGTAGCCCTTTAAGGCTGTCGCTATTGGGTTTATCTCTCTGCGCACAAGCAGCTGTGAAGCTTTTCTTTCCTGCCATTGTCCTGTACGATGGCCCCAATCAGGTCCGCATCCACCGTATATTAGATTCGCGTGACCTGAGTTCGGCTCCCAATAACAGACAGCTTTTTCTTCAGCTGACGGTGGTGGAACACGTGGGGCGGAAACTTAAAGGGCTACGCTCATACTCATAGAATCTGGGGTTACAATACGTAACCAACGTTCTATTTCGTATGAGCCTCGCCCTTTAAGGCTGTCGCTATTGGGATAAAGGGCGAAGCCAAATGCAGTCTTTGTCCCACTGTGACACCAGCGTAAAAGCATTATCACACATCCGACTTAGACCGCAAGCGCAGGAGTCAAAATAAACTACAACTCCACTGCACTAGTCCCCTTTAGCGAAAAATATGAGGCTGTGGTTTCAGCATGGACGCTAACGGGAGTTCTCGCATTTGAGAAACGGACGATTCAACCGCCGGCTGACCTACTGCGTTGTAATGAATAGATTACATCCCCCATCATTCCATTCACGTTACAGACCTGCTGCTGTGACAGAGGGGGACGAAAGTTACGCATTGTAACTAGTTCCAAAAGAGAGCAGAGCAGGTTTCAGAGGCCCCTGTCCGACTCCCCATGATAACCAGCTTATGTTGGGGAACGGCGGGGACCTAACGCCACGACAGACAGTCCATCGAGCTCAACAAATAAGTGTGATGGGAGACCTGAGCATCTGCTAGTTAAGAAGCGCAGCCAACTAAAAACATCACTGCTTGACGAGAAATCAATTCGTTGAATAGATAGACATAAAAGAAGGAACATGCAGATGTCAGCCACTGCTGCTCTCTTGAGTAGAGAAGTGGGGGAGGACAAGCTCTCGTAAAAGAGGACAAAACTCTGCAGGAGGGCGATTCCCGCAGTTTCGATTGTGCAAAAGCACTACACCATAATAAGCTGTTTGTAGAGATATCGCTTAAGAGGAGCTTTGACGCACATATTAACAATGGTAAAAACCAATACGCTGTTGGGAGGCGCGCATTATTGCCTCCTACAGTGCCGTGGTACGCTGAAAAACTGCAGCCCTTCCCAGAGGCCAAGCCCATAATCTTTGACCTATTACAGGGAAATGACTGATCGCACCTTTCAGCTGCGTCAGGGCATCCGCGTACCACGGAATCGGCCATGGTGCACCATTGAGCAGCTGTATCAGGATGGGGAACCATGACGCGCTTGTGCGCTCTGGGGCCACAAGTATAACTGACAAGTCTTCCTCTTGGATCCGTGTCAGAAGTCGAGGGATCAGTGAAATTGGGGGGAAAGCGTAAAGTAGAGCATTGGGCCACGGTCTGTGGGAGAAGGCGTCTACTCCTAGCGGGGGGTCGTCCTTAGTGCTTATCGAAAACCATGACGCACATTGAGCATCCTCCCTTGAAGCAAACAAGTCCACCTTTGCTTCTCCGAACCGGTGCCATAATCTCCGAACTAGAGAGGGATTCAGCCTCCACTCGTTCTGAGAAGGTCCTCCGCGTGACATCAGATCCGCGACCCGGTTTTGTTTTCCGGGAATATAATGTGCTCTTATTGAGCGCAGATTCACGTGAGACCATAATAAAATGCTTCTAGCGATTTCCAGAAGCCGAGCTGAGCGAACGTCGCCTTGGCGGTTTATGTAGGCTGCCGCCGTCATATTGTCTGTCCTTATTACAACGTGTTTATCTGTCAGCATCGGACCAAAGTGTACGAGCACTTTGAGCACCGTGGACAGTTCGAGGCAATTTATGCGCTGGGAGCAAGGCTGCGACCATTTCCACCCCACAACGTGTGACTGACACATTCCACCCCAGCCTGTAAGAGACGCATCCGTGAACACCGAGATGTGCGATGTGACTCTCCCCAGGGGAACCCCCCTTGTCAGAACTCGGGGGTTATTCCAATAGGCCAAATCTGATTGCACAGATGGGGGAATAAATAACAGGCGCCTTTTCTGCCGAACTGAGTCGAGGCGAAGGCGACTGAACCACCTCTGTACTTTTCTCATGTGGAGAAGTCCCAGAGGGACGGTCACATGACTAGCTGACATCATGCCCAGTAAGCGCATCACAGACAGAGCTGTTACCACCCTGTGAGGCTTAATGCGAGACAGGAGGAAGCGAAGTGCCTCCACTCTGGCTGGGGACAGCTTAGCTTTCATGGAGATGGAATCCATGTGTACTCCTAGATAAGTTATCGATTGGGAGGGGAGGGGGGCGGTCTTTTGCCAGTTTACAGCAAAACTCAGATGAGTCATGTGACTGATCAGTTCTACTGTATGGAGCGCTGCTTCCTCCTTGAAAGATGCTATTACAATCAAATCGTCCAAATAAAAAAGGACTCTAATGCCTTTCCTGCGTTGCGGTTCTAACGCCGCCTCCACACATTTAGAAAAAGTGTGTGGCGCCAGCGAATAACCGAAGGGTAGGCGATTGTATTGGAAACATATCCCTTTGAAGGAGAAACGCAAAAATTTTCTGTGTTGAGGAATGATAGGGACATGAAAATGGGCATCTTTTGAGTCTATGGATGTGAACCAATTGTCTTGACGCACACACTCCAGTACATGCTTTACTGTGAACATGTGAAAAGGTTTTCTCGCAATTGTTTTGTTGAAAAAAGACAGGTCGAGAATCGGTCTCATTCTGCCTGACTTCTTGGGCACTCAGAAGTAGCGAGAGTAAAATCCCTCGTTCTCCTCCCCCGGGGAAACTGTGGATATTACTCCCTTCCTTAACAGTTCACCTAGCTCTGACGTCAGAGCCACCGTCTCCGATCGAGATGGCATGACAAAGTCAATCACTCCGCTAAACGGCGGAGGCGAAAACGCGAACTGAAGAGTATAGCCCTTTTCTATTGTTCTTTTCAGCCATCCTTTCAAAGAACACAAGCTTTGCCAAGCTGAGAGATGCTCAGAGAGCGGGTGAGGAAACGTCTGAGGGGATTTCGTGGAAATTTCTGACAGCCAAAGAAGGGCCTTCTCCGCCGCTGTGCGTGAGGCACAGCTTGTGGGAGAGACGGGCAGAGCCGCGTTGCTGTCATAGCCGCAGTTAGAAGCAGTATCGTGCCATCTAGAGGAGCCCTCACTAGCCTACACTTCTAAGTGGACAGTAGGGATGGGCGTGGAATGTGCGGCTAATGTTGCGTCAGCGAGTGAGATAAACTCGCTTTCTTTAGCTTGCGAAAATAAGCCACTGTCACTGAAAACCGAACTTGTGGTCTTGAGTGAATGAGGCACTGCGCTTTCCGCTGAGCCAAGACTGCCGTTTATATGCAATCTAGCGGATTCCGCATTGTATAAATGTGCAGCAGAGCATATTTGCGTTTGGGGATTATGTGTCCAATTAGTTGCATAAAGCTCAGAGGAGACAAAGGCAAACTGGTTAAAATGGAATAGCTTCTCATGAACAGGGAGGTGGCCCTGAAAAGGGCCGTTGTAAGATGGCGGACACATAACCCCGGCTGACAGTCACTGTCTTCTCTGCTTCCGCGGTGGCTCAGGTGGTGGATTCGACCACGTGCAAGCTGGGCGACGGAAGGGGCGCCGAGTCTTAGCGGTGGAGGGTGGAGGACGTGCAGTGGCGGGTTGGAGGGGAGCGGCCTGAGACGCAGGAGCAGCGGTGGCTGCTGGGCGCCTGTACCGACTTCGAAAATCCCTCCGATTTCACCAAGAGCCGTGGACGGAGGAAGCCGAGAAAGTCAAGAAGCACACTCAGCACGCCCCCACTGAGTGTGCTTCTTGATTTTCTCGGCTTCCTCCATCGCCTCCTGCAGATGGGTAGTAGCCTCCTGCAGCAGAGGCCCAAACAGCCCATCAGAGCTGATAGGGCCGTCCAGCAACCCTTCCTAATCTGTTCCGCAGATTGGAGATATTCAGCCACATGTTGCGCTGCAAACCGTCTGCCAGGCCATAATCCTATTCTGCGCTACAGCAGTGGCCGTGCGGCACAGGGTCAGAATCGCGGCTGTTGCCTTGCCGATGTCAGCTGCTAACTCTGGTGGCAAGGAGTTAGGTTGTGTTGCCAAGGTGGACAGGTAGGAAGCTAGCAACACAACGTTGTTCATGGCTGCAGCCGACTGAGCAGCGCACTGGTGGGACCGGTCAGTTAGACGCGTGGTCACCTGATCCTCGGCGATGGAGGCGAGGGCTTCCACCGTCCAAAAACGGAAAGCCGGGAGCAGGATGGTGGCTAGACTCTGCTCCAGAGGAGGCACAGAAGGGAATTCCTGCTGAGGCGCGCCCTCGAGGACTGTGAAGGGCACGTACCGCGTTACCGGCACCCTTAGCTTCCCGGGTTCGGTGAAAACCGATGTTTTCAGGGGGCACATCTCAGGGACACGCGGCCAGACAAGATTCTTCTTCTTAACCTCCTCCCCTTGAGCGTAGTAGTCACTGAAGAGCGTGTAGCTGGACGCTCCTCTGGTAGCGGAATGTTCTTCATTTTTGCCGCCTTCTGAATGATCTCCGGCAAATCTTTCAGCAGTGCGGCGCATGTTGGTTGATCGTGCAGGGTAGAGAAAGACGGCCGCCGTAGCGAAACTTCCTTGTCACCACACTCGACATCCATATCCCCCAGCGGCGGGAAGGGACAATCAGAGAGTGGAACGGAAAAGGGAGGAGAGTCAGCAGACTCTAGCCCATAATCCTCTGCCCTGGGTGACGACTGGTCTGCATATCCCGTAGGCTCTTCAACAGTGAAAGACGCCCGACCAGCCCAGGAGTCCTCATAATCCTCTTCCTGCATCACGGCAAAAGCATCAGCCCGTCTCTGCAACTCCTGCATTGGCAAGAGGGCACAGTACAGGCACGCAGCTTGAGGAGTCAGGGCAAGGCCGGGTCGCTTCAAGGCACGCCTCGCAGCGGGGATGCAGATCACTGGGCAGAATGTAGCCAGTGCGGCACGCGGGGCAGAGACGAACAGCTCTCGCAGACTTCGCAGTCTTCATTCTTTAGAACTTACGCAGTAACAAAATTGCGCTGAAGAAAAAGTGGGAGCCGAACTCAGGTCACGCGAATGTAATATATGGTGGATGTGGACCTGATTGGGGCCATCGTACAGGACAATGGCGGGAAAGAAAAGCTTCAGAGCTGCGCATGCGCAGAGGGATAAACCCATTAGCGACAGCCTTAAAGGGCGAAGCTCATATGAAATAGAACAATGGTATCTAAATGGCATGAAATGTCGCGCTGAAAACAGGAAATGCGTCGTATTAACACGCGAAATGACCTAAGGGTGATTGGCGTGTTATTCATTCGCAATTTAGTGATACCAGGCAAAAATAAAAAATTCACTTGGGACTGTGATATTAACCAAGACTTTTGTTATTTTGCAAACAAATTATGAGGAGCCTTTCTCGGCCTCTTTTTAGGTAAAACGTTTTGTACGCTACTTCATTTGGACTTCTTTCTTTGAAAAGCATTTTGGGTTGTTTCGTTGGCCTTCCTGTGATTAAACACTGACGACCCCCAATGCTGTTTTTCTCTTAGCCGCAGCAGAAGGCTGAACCCTCAATCTAGGTAACTTGTGACAACCTTTTTAATTTGGATTTAATGCATTTGGCAATTACTGCTCCTGTGCGACTTCCACAACTGGCCAAAGCTGATTCTAACGCTGAATTAATCACCAACTCAGCTGCCTTTTTTTTTTTTTTTTTTTAACAAGCTTCTTTGCAGAAGACTTAAAATCGGGATTGTCATCTAACCCAGTGGTTCCCAACCCAGTCCTTAAGGACCCCCTGTCCTGCAGGGTTTTGTTGCTGCTTTACTTTTGCACACCTTATCCATTTAAAGCCCAATGCACCTTCATGCAGACCCTGTTCAGGTAGATCTTTTTCAACCAATCAGCATGACGCCCTTAAATGGATCAGGTGTGAAAGAGGAGAGCTGGAGCAAAAACCTGTAGGGCAGGGGGTCCTTGAGGACTGGGTTGGGAACCACTGAAACCTAACCTAATAAATATTTTCTCAACCACTTTTTGCTTATTGTGACGTCACGACTGCTGTGATTGGCTAAGGGACAAGTCGGATGCCCAAAAGGTACAGGAAAAAAAATTGCGTCCAGGCTTACTTGTATGGCTCTAATGTGGCGACTGTACGCACATATACATCACAATAGACGGGGATAGTGCGTGCGGCTTCTGGTGTTTTATATCTATGGCTCTAGTATAATGCTGAAGCCATTGTACCGGCATCACAGCCATTAAGTTAGCATGACAGCCATCTCCAGTAAACTTGGGCGAATAAATACTTATATTTCGCACATAAAGGTTCATCCTTTATCTGACATTTAAAAATTAGCTGGTATTAACATGCTGAAATGAAGACTGGAAAGTTTATAAAATGACATGAGAGCTGCAAATGTGTGCTCCTGTTGTCACATGCTGCCATCTTGTGGCTAAACGAGGTACTGCTTACTTGATACATTTGGGCTGGCGCACGACTGCTCCATGAAACCATTGAATTGTGGGTAAGCCAATAGAACGATTTGTAAGAGGTAAATCGGCACGTGTAAACTAATACCCTCCTGAGGTTTACAGACCTCCTCAAAGTGCGCTGATGTGTGACCCTCAAGATGTGCGGGCTGAATGCGTGCACCTCATGTCCACGCTTCTACAGGGGTGAATCACAATTTTTAGAGCAGAATTGGAACATCTTTGCGCAACTCCTGCAACTCTTTCTTGGAAAGCTTCAATCTGTGTCTTCATTCCAACCTGATTGCTGGAGTCATGCAAACTATCATGGTGAACAACATTTGAGAAATGGAACATCCTGCGCTTTAGCGCATGGGTACACGCCCATGAGAGGCACATGGGTCCAAGTGCAAGTTTGGGGACAAGGGGATTCTGGAGGCCCTGTCGCAAAATGTATTCTTGCCGTGAGGTGGCCCTGACTAGTAGGTGTTGACATTCTTTACCATGGTGGCTGAATTATATCAAGAAGTTGTATTGTTCACTTAGCTGATGATTTTATTCAAGGTGACTTACATTTGATTTGACTGAGCAGGACCCAACCACCAGCCTTCTGAGTCCCAGTCAAAATGCCCTTCTGTGGAAAAAGCAACTGTGGGCTGAAGAGATTTTTATTAAAAATATATTATGCTTTAACATTAGCTTAAATTTCCCTCAGGCCAACACATGTGGGCAGCCTAATGGTTCTGGGGTAGGCCTGGGGACTTTACAGTTGGTTCACATTTTAGCATGGATAAAATTTTTTAAAAAATTAAAAAACCAGGAAAGAATAATTGGACAGTTTATTTATATTATCAAGGGACTCCCATAGTTAACTGAAGGTCAAATTGAAAATGAATACATATACAGTATTTGTAAACTGATGTTGACTGAGGTTTATTTTTCTCAAAAGATTCAATAAAAATAACATTTTTCAATTTTGTGTAGGTTTTTAGCAGAAAGTATTATTACAAGGAATCACCCAAAATTATAGAACTGATGTTATGAAAATGATTATTATAGTCATTTGATCTCTAGCCCCCTGGATATCAACAAAATCAAGCCATTTCAGATATCCAATCTACTTCCTTGAACATGTGAGTCATAGGAGGATATTACATAAAGTACTCTGCTTAACGGGATTGACACATCAGTCAGTCTCACTGCTGTCTTCTGTCATTTGTTATCGATTAGTCCATTTCACAGAAACCTTATGTGAAATGAAATTTCTCTGGTCAGTTACGAAGCTAATCAGAGGAAGATGTTTGTCAGAGTTATTGCAGTGGAAGCGTGGAAGCTGACACATATCAGCTAAATGTCTCCAGTATGATTTTTGAGTGGGCGCCCTTACTCCACTAGATATTTGCTTTCTAAAGATGAAACCGTTTCTAAGAAATGGATGACATAATTAGAGGGAGGAATTAGAAACCGTATCCGTCAGTATGGTTTTGCGTGTCATCATCTTTGCCTACTTCAAAGAATATGACTTCATTAATTGGAATCGGAAACAGTCTGAGGAACAGTACAGGTTAGCTTTTCAATTGAGGCAGAAGAAGGGGGTGGTGCCATCTGTTTTTCTGGATCTGCCTGGCCAAACTTCAGAGGTGAGTGATTTTGGATACTTTACCCGGCATTCGCATCAGATGCGTGTTCGGTCCCCCTCTGCCCTGCTGCGTGTTTGATCCTTGCTTTGTCATCCGTCAACTCTCACCGGTTGCATTTTTACTGCACACCAGGTTCAGACAGCTAGAGAAGCGAGAGCAATGAGCGAGCCTGACGAGATCACGTGGTAATTACTGAATCGCGCGATCGCCCGAGATTAATGATACGTAGTGTATGAAGTGCAACTACAAACAGGCAACAGCCCTTGTTCTTCACCGAAAGGGTAGAGGAACAGGAAGAACGGTTGACTTGCTTCGATTTGTTGATTTTTCGAGATTTCGTGCTTCTATGATGGATAAGTAGCCTATTTATTAATAAATGTTCTTAATTTCCTGTTTGTGTTGGGTTTGTCATCTGTTTGGAACTGTTCTGTCAAAGTTTAGCAAACATATTTTCTTACTTCGGCTGCTGTCCTAGCCCACAGTACGAACTGGCGCCAACGCGGATTTTGAAAATTAACCATATGTTTTAATGTTGTGTCTGTGTACCAATCGATATCCTTTGCTGAAGTGTTGCATTTGTGCTGCGGCGTCCAGCAAAAATAGAAGTTTTGCGTATCTGCTGCGCACGGCTCCGGTTTGCACGTGTTGTTTATGACTTCATACTCACGGACTATGACGGTTGAGGGATAACAGCCTGTCAGCTAAGGCTCAAACGGCTCCTGAGCAGGAGTGCATCTCCCTGGCTGATACATATGTGGTACATAGCAGTCGAGTAGCTTCTAGGCAACATGTTGACAACTACTGCAAGAGAAGCCTTAGTGAACATGTGCCTTGTGAACTGAAACCCACAAGGGTGCAGTAAAGCAGTTCTACCAAATCAAATGATAGATCTGCAGCTGAAACATTGATACATAGAGAATATCATATGGGCATTTTCATATCACACCCGGTATCAACCCAAGACCCCAGGATCAGCCTGAGAGCTTTAGATCAGGGGTTCTGAACTGGTCTTACATTGGGACCCACATTTTCCCATGGTCATTACGTCGTGACCCACTTTTATAGAATCGAAACCAAGCAAAAATATTTTTCAAAAACAGCCTTTGAAAACACATATGCAATCTTTTTAAACATACATACACATTTATTTATATGTGCAAAGTGCATTTCAGAGCGCAATAAGAAAATGAGGAACATGAAAACTGCATTAGTGAATAAAACGCAATAAAATACCAAAACTGCGCAAAATAAATAAGGCCACAAAACTAAATATTTAACTTCTATGAATATTTCTGCATTCAGAGCACAAAATGAGGAGGAACATGACAACTGCATGTATAAAAGTGAATAAACTAAAATAACAAAACCGCACAAAATAAATAAGGCCACAAAACTAAATATTTCACGTCTATGAATCTCTGCATTCAGAGCACAAACTGAGGCGGAACATGACAACTGCATGTATATAAGTGAATAAAATAAAATTATCAAAACTGCACAACATAAATAAGGCCATAAAACTAAATATTTCGTGTCTATGAATCGCTCTGCATTATACGCTCAGCGTTAGTGTTGCACCGATACCAGTATCGGGTATCTGCCGGATACCGCGTTAATATGCTCGTACTCGTACTCGTCCACATTTGCCGATACCACTTAATGTAAGACGCAAGGTAACTGCCTGCTCAGGGTCGCATAGGCTACAGTATTTTGTACTATCTGACTTCTATGTCTAGGGGGAGACAGCGAGTTAGAAAAAATACGAGAAAGAGAGCTTTATAATCATCTCATCACATGCAGGCTTACGCGCATATACACAACAGGTGTACAGTAAAGAAGTACATGTTGGCAACTTCGTTACAGTACTTAAGTAGTTTTTTTGAGGATTTGTACTTTACTTGAGGTTTTTTTTTTTTTTTTGACCGGGACTTCTACTCTACTACATTTAAAAGATAAAAAGTGTACTTCTTCTTCGTTACTTTGACACTGGCTACTTCACTACACGTTACAAATTAAAATATGTATATAATTCATCATTTAAGGATTATCTGGATGCGGCGTGTTCAAGAAGAAGAACGGTGCTCGGCAGGGTATCTTAAGCGTTTTGTGCAGATGTTTCTGCCAGCGGACATGGAGCTGCCAATTTATGCACGCAATTACAATATTCTATCACTAGATGGCACACCCGGATCAGTTATTGAATATTTACAAGCAAGCCGAGCTCGCACAAGCACACGCCCACAATCACACACACAGAGACTTAGAATTTTGAATCTTCTTATTTTACCACAAATATATTAGTAACATATGGTTACCTTAAACATTTTAGTTGTGGTTAAGTTAAAGCTTTTTTATTTGTCATTTGTGTAATTGAAATATGGCGATACCACACACTAAGTGATGCCTTGTTTGCTTGAAAAGCTATTATTGACTTTAGTTGGATTGAGAATGCCTATGAATGTGTGTAGAAACTATCTGTGCCAATTAATAGTTCTACTGACTTCTTATGATGTTGGGTGTGTTACCTTGCCAATGCAGCGAGTTTACTTTTCATTTGTCAAGCTTCAGTAATGTTCTGCTTCATTTGATGGCAGTGCTAGTTCAAAGGCTTTTTGTCGGGCCTAAATACAGAAAGATTTTTAGCAGTTAGGCCTACTTTTTTTTTTTTTGGAAATAGCCATGTGTGAATCATTTGATATTGGCCTCTTTTAGGCTTGTTATAAAAAGAAAATAAAACCTGTAACTCGAAATTGTCATTGTATTTTCCTGGAAAACATTTCAGAAATATCGGTATCGGTACTCGGTATCGGCAAGTACACAAAATAAAATACTCGTACTCATATCGGTTTTTAAAAAAGTGGTATCAGTGCATCCCTACTCAGCGTATTACTGCCCACCACAGGCCAGATGTATTATGAAACAGGGTTTCCCGCTGAAAATCAGTTAGTCAAGGTGGTGACCGGGGGGGTGGCAGCAACAGCCAGCGTTTATTTACTCTTTATAAACAAACAAAGCAGTTAAAGTGCAATAACAAAGTGACAAAGTCAACAGTCTTGTAACTTTATTACAAAGTTTTTATAGTGTAACACTTGCTTGTACACAGTGTATTTTAGCCTTACTGTAAGAGCTGAGCTGGAAATAACAAGATCAAATAAAAACGCATAATCTTACCAAAATTCATGCTACATGCATGATCACAGGCAAAATTATCCAAAAAAAAAAGAAGAATGAAAAGCGCGTAAAATGCGCACAACCGTCCCCAAGGGTTAAACGAAAATTAACATAAGAACGGAAAATGTATTTTTTCATCTGTTTTGACTTCAATTCCCCAAATGCTTTGCGGTTGTGGTTATGTTTGGGGAGAGGTGAACGGTATTATGTACAGAAGCGCATTGCATTCACAGTATAAAAAAAATGTATGCCTTATCTCGTAATTACGACATCTTGAGCAAAGATTAATGCTACACTCACCGTGTTCTGTGTGATATAGCCAACCTGAATATTTCGGGTCCACAGCCCACTCTGGGTTCCACCCACTACCTCGATGTTTGGAGGACTGGGGCTGTGGCTGTGGAGGTGGCGGCACAGATGGTGAAGTAGGCCGGTGTTCTGACAATTTGTGCTGCCTTGTCGAAAAAGGCAGTGGATATTTTGTCGTGAACCGGTTTTACATTTCCTCGGCTATTTGGCCGTGACCTCCGGTACACCTGCGCAGTTGTAATATTTATGGACTTAAAACACAGAAATCTATGGAGTATGTTTGGCCAACGTTAAGAACACAGTAGCTTGCGAACAACTAATCAGGGGTGCGATTCCCAAAAGCGTAGTTGGTAACTACGTTAGCAACTTACATAGGCTAGTTGGTCCATTCACAGTCAATGGGTCCAACTATGTAAGTTAGCATCAGTGATTTCGGGAAACGCATCCCAGCCTCGTCAATGCATAACTGACCTAGCTACGCTGCTAATGCAAAATAATTGCGATTCACTGTTTTTTATTGATTTATATGCACCACAAATAGGTAGCTGAGCAAGCGAACTAGCTTGCTAGCCTAGCATGCAAGGTAGTTTGTTGGTTTCTTAGTCAATGTTAGCTGGCAACCTTTATATTCGGTTCATATTAATGTTAGCCAGCGAGCTAAATGTTTGCGGTGCGATTCTAATCTTAGTTCGCGTAATAATAGCTATACACATTTTAAATTGACTTAAATGCATGAAATATAACGTCAGCTAGCTAACAAAAGAGCCTTTATGCAGACTTAGCCAGCAATATTTCTTGTATGTAAATGCGAGCTAGTGTGGTGGCAGGTGTGTTGCAGCCTGGCTGGGCCGTCGATGCCGTCTCGTGCCTCGGGGTGTGGCGGGGGCACTGGTGCAGCACAGGACTATACGTGTGGCTGGTTTGTTTGTGTTTCTCTTCTTCTTGCTTTTCCATTACGCCTGTTGTCAGTGTTGCCTGCATCGAGGCAGGTGGGACTGGTCCACAACCACTTGGGCTTCCTGGTTCAGTGGATTGGGTTCCTGGGGTTTGGTTGACTTGAGGTCATGAGTGTTCCCTTGATCTTGAGCCATGTGGATGTGCCGCGGTTCTTCTGTGTAGTGTGGTGGGTGGACGTTTTGGAGTCGGGGAGTGAACATGGTTGCCGCTCTCTGGGGAGAGCTGAGCCAGGCTCATGTGGCCTGCGGGCTGCTGTGGAGGAGGTAGTGGGAGTGAAACAAAGGCTCATGGATCTGTTGGAGGAATCGGATGTCGGCCTGTGGCTGGCCGGCTGGATGGGCTAGTCGTCCGGAATGACCATGTTGGTGATCGGCCGGTGGGGGGTCTCTTCCTGGGAGCCGGCGCGCTCCAGTTTGTGCTGGATGGGTCCGGAGGTCCAGTCTTCTTGGGTGCCCGGGGATGGCCCTCGGGTGACCCCTGGGTTTGGGGGGCTCGGGCATGGTCTTCAAGCATCCCTGGCGGCGGGAAATGGGTTTGCACCATGATGTGGTGGCGGACTTGTTGCTGGGGGTGGAGTGTTGCTGTGTGACGATTGCCGGTCGGGGAATGACGGTTGTGTGACGTGGATGGAGGGTGTTGTGTTTTGCCCCGCCTTGTGGGAGGGTCCAGGGGCTCTATGGGTTGGGTGGTCGGAGGGTCGGTGGTCGGTGTGGGGCGATTGATGGGATATGAATGCTTCATGGTATGTGCATACCTGCCCAGGTTGTTGTACTTCACTTTGAGCAAGATACAATAAACCCACTTGCATCAGACTCTGGAGATTGCGTCTATTCTTTGGCGGAAAACTGCAGGTGTGTGGAGACCCCTCAGTCTAAGGGCCAAGATGGAGGTCGTTCACTCACATTCAATTGGCGAGCCAGCCAGGAGGAGGAAAAGAAAGAAGCCAGAGGTCAATACGGAGGCTACCATTTCTGAAATCAACAAGTGAAAGAGTGGTGTGCAGCCGGCTGGACTAAGGCAACTTAAAGTCTCTCCTCCTAAAGAACCTAGAAGTAAGATTTTAAATTGAATAAGAGTAATTGGGAAAGGAAAAGAGTCTGATGCAATGTGTGCTTGAAATATATATCTGTTGTGATGTCTTTGTGTTTTAATTATTTTAAGTATTGGTAGGGGTTGGTCTGTCGCATGTGCTACTTCCATCACAGATCTAGTTCGGATGATGGTATTGGTGTAGCACAGGCTACAAATCACCAACCGCTTCTCCTGTGTCAGTGCTGTACGAGGGAGCGGATAACATCTGGGAACACTCAGTTTGGCTGGGATTGTCTGGGGTAGACATTGTGGATTGTTTGCCTCGAGCGTATTTTACCTGATTTGTGACCTCTTTAGATTGGGGGGGGAGAGAGAGAGTATAGAGTTAAGTTGTTGCTAGTTTACGCAACCCCAGTGCGCAAAAGTTGTTTCGAGGCCAGTCTGTGCCGGCAACTTCATAAATCGCTCAGGTTGATGGCGATCTTGGCCAAAAAAGCGTAAGGTTACGCTAGAAGTATGTGTAGGTGCCGGCTGAAAGGTGTGAGGTAAAGAAAAAACAAAAAAGGAGAAAGAGGGAGAGAGAGATTTGTTGCTATTGAAGGGAGCAATACATAAATAGATAGATAGATATTATAAATAGTGAAAATAGTCTCTAGAGTGTGTGAACAGTGGACTAAGTGATTCAACCTAGGTAAAATGCGCAATCCTGATTACTGATTCGGAAAATATTTTGGATTGACAAATTATATAAAAATCTATGAACTTTTTGGTTTAGGGCTGTCTAATTGTTTACAGGTGGTATAAATTTGGGAAGTATATGAGGCAAACGAAATCTGATATAAGAGGATCCTATTCATTTGGTCAAAATCGATCTGACCTTGTGTAAATAATTCAGCGCTGTGTATATAATTAAACTTGCCGCATTTTGTTCTAGACGGTGCAGTTTTAGTTACGGCTTTTAGAGGACAGAGAGATATATTGCTTGCTTTGTTTCACTTGCAAACTAACTGACGGGAGGTAGTATAAATAAAATTGATGGAAAATCTGTAGACAATTATAGGTGTCAAGAGAATTTAATAGGGTTAAGTTGACGGGAATAAATTTTGAGAAATGTATTCAAGCTAAACCCCGCGGCGGACGTTTAAATTGACAATAAAGTAGCCTTAATAAAACGAAAAGGGGCGTATGAGACGCAAAATTCTAATATAGTCATTGCATCAAGTTGGATAAAGAGCAGTAGAGAGGTATGTGAAGAAAACTCACGAGGAATTGGATAAATGACGAAATTCGATAGAGTTTAAATTAAATAATGACATCATGTTGATCCATTTGTTATCGTTACGACCTAATGGACAGATATTTGAAAGACACTTTGTGACTATAAGTTTGAGTGCCATATTCAGGACCGATTTAAACAGTACTGTTTCGGAAGAAAGGTGGATAGTAGAGATAAAAAATTTCTTGGGCATGCATTGTGTATAAAGCATGAGTAGAGTAATGTGGGAAGCTATTCGTAATGCGAATTTAGACAGAGTGGTAGCGCAGGAATAGTTATTGCATAAGTGAGCATAAATATCATTTTCATAATCTCACGCTGCGTTGATTGCGCGACTGGCATTTGCAAATATTTAGTTAATAAAATTGTCATAATTAAATTGTATCTATAACTGATTCGGTGAAGGACAGAGAAATTGAAGTGTGGAACACATTCTTGCCAGAGTGGATAGACTCTGAGGGAGTGGGGAAACATTGAGATACGCCGTGATCAGGCCGAATTTAACTACTCGTCAAGTAGGATAAAGTAAGGCAGTTTAGGTAGTTTTCCCTGATATACTGCGGTCATTGTATAGCGCCAGTTGCCGTCAGTCGGGAATTTAGATCTGATACTAGTCTCGCTCAAGTTGATTTAGAGAGTGTTGCAGCTGGCTGCACATGCCAGACCTTGACACCTCCAAGGAATTCCCCATTCGAGTGAATCAAAGCAGTTGATAACCCCGTATTTCTATAAAGTGTATCAAAAGTCGGGAATTACTGAAATACGTTTTTAAAACAAACTCACACTAATAAATAGACTGAAGTAACTGCAGAGCAAATAATTGTGTGAATTAAATAATAAAGATTTAGGAAAAAAGCAGAAGTCTTAGGTCCCTAGTTAATGACACCAGACAAAGGCAGATGGGGGCGAAAATAGGAAAAATGAAAACGAATTGGAGGGTTGCAGGAGGAAACATAACGGCACCTGTGGAAATTATGATTAGGCGTCACCCAGAGCACAAAAAGAAGATTCAGAAATGAATGAAAAAATGGAATAGGGGAACTACGGGGGGCCAGCAGTGGCCCAGAGAAGGCACCTTTGACTCCGTTGTATGTGATGAAGTGGAAACTATCATTAGTCATCACAAACCAGGAGACATGAGTGATAAACGGGAAAAAAAGAGAGCAGAAGAAAAGGAAGTACTAGGATGGTTCAAGCAAGAAGGAAAACAATATAGCAACTCACTCAAATTGATTAGAAGCATATTGGATGACAAAGAAAAAGAACAAATTTGGGAAAAAAAGAAAGAAATATTGTACCCTGGTTTGAATCCACCGCCATATCCGTGTGAAAAAAATCCTTTTAAGGCAGGACAATATGTTTTAGCAGAGCCGGGGGAGGATGCAGTGGAAGTGCGTGGAGACATGGAATTTGCAGGAAGAGTCAAACTGAGATTACACGCTGAAGAAGCTAGGGATATGCAAGGAGTAAAGGATATGCAGTTTCGGCCAAATGATGAACCAACCCCTGCATTATACCCACAATTAAAGAGGGAATTGAGTAGAAAACCCAAGGGGGAAGACCCACTGGCTAGAAAGGATAGGGAGGACTATGCCAGAATGGTGGCTCAGGAAAAAAAAGAAACAAAAGTTAACAGAAGACACACTGAAACACAAAACAAGGCGCACCTCTACCCAAAACGAGAGCAATGCAGGTATGCGTGTAAATCAACAGGAAAACATATTCCCACTTCAGGGAATGAGGCATCCAGTGATTGCAGTGAGGAAGAGGAAATGCAATCAGGCCACACAAAACGGGTGGTGCATGGGGCACTATATATAAAATCTAACAGACATGCTGAAGAAAGAGAGAGGAAGGTATGAGAAAAAACAGATGCCTTGCTTGAGGAACCCCTCCAAAACAGCAGACTTGGTATATCTGCACCCAAATGGTTAGTTGAGAAACAACCAGATGACCCGCCCAGCCTATTTGGGAAAAATGGGGAGGAAATTGTGATCGGCATTGAACAAGATGAGGAGCATCTGAGTGATGAAAAAGAGGAAGAGGAAAGGCTTGGGACTCGAGTGAGGAAGGCCCCTGACAGATATGGGGAATACGTGATGCAGCCTGTAAAAAAGAAGGCTAAAAATGAAGAGAAGGAAATCAATGTGACGGCCTCCCAATTCCCCCTGGTGACCAAAGGAAATCAAGAACATTATGTGCCATGGTCCTTCCTGGATATGGTAGGATTAGTAGATCGTCTGCCAAATCTCACAGCAGGGGCAGGAAAATGGATTACAGTTTTGGAAGAGCATACAGGGGGGCACAGGCTCGCAATAGGGGATATAAAAGCCTTACTGATGCACATTGTGGGAAAACACATCACGGACGAGATACTTGTTGCAGTGGGAATGCAACAAGTAACACTGGGAAATGCAGCTGATTTCATAGGTTTTGATGGCTTCAAGAAATACTATATTACTACTCAAAATTTGATAGGGATCATAGGAATTTTTTTGTGAAATGACATGCAAATTTGGTAACTGCCACTGATGAACAATATATTGGATAAATGACATGCAGTCAGACACAAAACACATTTGCAAGTGCATTTAATGACATTAAATGAGCGTGCTGCCTCACACTTTTGGCTTTCACGAACACTTCATGGTTTCACCTCTGACATTTAAAGTGAAAACAGACAGTGTTCGTTTGATGTTTCATTACCACAGTTAATGTCAATAACGGGTATGGCCTCCCCTAGCTTGAATGACTGCTTGACAACGTCGAGTCATACTGTCAATCAGAACCCAGATGCTTGCAATTGGAATGTTGTTCCATTCTTCAACAAGGGCATTTCTGAGCTCTTCTAGAGTTGTGGGTTGTGCCCTACGACCGGAAATGGCGACCTGTAGGATGTTCCACACATGCTCGATAGGGTTTAGGTCCGGCGAACGCGCGGGCCAGTCCATGTGGACAATTGTCTCCTGCTCTAGGAATTGATTCACCACCCTAGCACGATGGGGACGGGCGTTATCATCCATCAAGATGAAATCAGGGCCAACAGCACCAGCGTATGATCTTCCGTACACATTGAGGATCTCATCCCTGTACCGTACCCCTGTCATTGTCCCTCTCCCCATGACATGCAGGTCCGTTCTGCCGTTCCTGCTTATTCCTCCCCAGACCATAATTGATCCGCCACCATAACGGTCGTGTTCGTTGATGTAGGCATCATTAAATCGCTCACGTTGTCTTCGCCACACCCGTTGCCTCCTGTCAGTAAAGTCCAAGCAATATTGGGACTCATCAGTAAAGAGAACTGGAGCCCAATTGTTGTGTGTCCATGTGACATGATCGTGAGCCCAATCCAAACGGTCACGCCTATGACGCACGGTCAGTGGGATTCGAACACATGGCCTTTTTGAGTTGAGGCCGGCAGTATGAAGACGATTTCAGATCGTCTGAGTGGATACCCCTGACCCCGAGGCGTTATGAAGGTCATTTCGTAGGGTGGTGGCTGTCCAGAAAGGATGACGTCGTGCCTGAAGTGTGAGACAGTGGTCTTGTCGTTGTGTAGTCGATCTCTGACGACCACCCCCATGACGGTGTGCTGCTGTACCAAACGTTTGATGCCGGTTCCACGCTCTGTTCACAACGCTTTGGCTGACGTTAAGTGCATTAGCAACATGACGTTGTGAGAAGCCAGAGTCAAGCATTCCAATGCATCTTCCCAATTGCTCTGAAGTCAATCGACGTCTAAGACGTTGAGGAGACATTGTTATTGCTAAATGTAATGCAAAAAATTTGGGAACTTCCAAATTTTCACCAACAAGCGACACACACGTCTGAGTTGAAATGGTGAAGTGTTAGTCAAAGCCAAAATGTGAGGCTGCACGCTCATTTAATGTCATGAAATGCACTTGCAAATGTGTTTTGTGTCTGACTGCATGTCATTTATCCAATATATTGTTCATCAGTGGCAGTTACCAAATTTGCATGTCATTTCACAAAAAAATTCCTATGATCCCTATCAAATTTTGAGTAGTATATATGGGGAGAGCTCCGGCGATGATATCCAGATGAGCGGGATCCTTCAAAACTCGAGGAAGTAGAACTGAAGGAGGGGGAGAATGTGCAGAATTTTCTGCATGCATTTCAGCGCAGATGGAGAGAGGAGACAGGATCCCATTGGAATGAGAATGCCACCACTCAGAATTTATTCAAATTAATGGTCAAAAGAAGTCTGCCACAGACAGTTCAAAAAAGATTGGATGGAATGGTGGGACTGATGAAATTGGATTGGATAATATTTTTAGAACACATAGTCCACCACGTGGAACAATACCGGAAAGAAAAACAGGAGGCAGAGGAGCAAAGAAAGCAGCTGGCAAACAAACTAACTCAACTTCAGGTGGGGGAATTTACTAAAGGCAAAAAAGAGAAAATTATAACACAAGCATCAGTGATGTTAAGTGAGGAAAGCCCATCAAACCCAACAATTGTGGCCCCAGTAATCACTACAGCCATGGCATCAGAACAAAATACCCCAACATCAACACCAAATCCAATTGAATCCTCTACACGGACTCCAGTAACACAATCCGCCGCACAAGCCCTACCAGTACAAGTATATATCAACCAAAGGGGGGGGTATCAACCCCAAAGAGGAAGAGGACAAATAAGACATAGAGGGGGAGCACCTCAGCAAGGAGGAGGAAGAGGCTTATCCCACCAATTATCGTATGGCAGTAATCAAAGAGTGCAACCACCAGGAGACCTGTCTCGGGAACCAAAATGTTGGGGATGCAATAAAGTTGGATATATTAGAAACAATTGTCCAGTTAATCCATGGCCGGAGATAATGCCAACCAATACTTGGTCACCACCACCACCCCCCAATCCATGGATAGGGCCAGCTACAAACTTTAGAGCATAGGGGTGCCCAGAGAAGCCAGAGGGGGAAACAATGCTGCCCGTAGTTTCATCGCAGCCTCATGAAGAACCCACCATACCTGTGATAATAAATCAGCAAGAACATCAGTTTATGATTGACACTGGAGCTACGTATTCTTGCATAGGGAAAACCGGCTCCAATCTCCCCCTCTCTGGTACATCTATTAAAACCATAGGCTTCTCTGGGAGACCCCAAATAATCCCACTTACACAACCGGTCCCAATGCGAATAGCAGATAGAATCATAGTTGCACCAATTCTATATTCAGCCCAAACCCCTGTTAACTTGTTAGGTGGAGACATATTGTGCTCACTAAAGGCTAACATTGTGTGTTCCAAAGATGGTGTCTATGTAGATATCCCAGAAGACATGCAGGATAAAATGATGTCCCTATTATCATCAGAGACAAAGACGCTGCAGCCCATGGTATATTGGCTGCGTTTGATTTCTCAGGATTCTGTGTACCCTTCTTTATATCAGCACTGGAAGGAATGGGAACCATGGGTGCCAGCCCACTTTCAAAACCCCACAGAGACAAGACTACCTTTACAGTGCACCCTCATGTTTGATGAACAACAGATTTTTGAAGATTATGAAGCATGCTGGGATAATGCAATTAATGACAATCATTTTCTCATTGAAAGTTATGACATCTACATTGGGCCACAAGGGGCAGCATCTGCTGTAGCATTACCGCCACCATTACAGGAATGGTTTCAAATCCAGAAATCTCCTCCACATGTAACACTGCTGGTGGCAGATGGCTGGGAGTCACATGACTTGGGACCAATGGTTAAGGCAGCGCTACAAGTGCAGGAGTGGACCCCCACGACCAATAAATACATTCACATTTCTCCTGATAAACAAGTCACTAGAATATCTTTCAAAGCACAAGATGATGGACGAGCTGAAAAAGTGTTGCTGGAAGAAAGGCCACCAACACAAATGGCCCTCACGCCGGAACAGGAAGTTCTACTGCAGCAGGTGCCAAATGAAGTGTGGTCTAAACATAAAACTGACATAAATTGCATTAAATCTGCACACCCTGTGCGGATTTCCGTAAAAGAAGGAATCAGTCTACCATATCAGAAGCAATACCCCCTAAGACAACAAGCAATAAATGTAATTAGGCCAACAATTGATGGTTTGCTAAAGGCAGGAGTGTTAATAAAAACTAGAAGCGTCTGCAACACTCCAGTATTTCCAATTAAAAAGCCACATTCAGACGATTATCGCTTGGTACATGATTTGCGAGCAATAAATGCTATTGTAGAAGCAGAGGTGCCGGTAGTTCCCAATCCACACACACTACTCTCTAACATTCCTCCAGAGGCACGATGGTATACCGTGATTGACTTATGTTCTGCTTTTTATAGCGTACCACTACATCCCGAATCACAGCACCTTTTTGCCTTTACATATCAAGGACAACAGTTTACATATACAAGATTGCCACAAGGGTATTGTGAAAGCCCCTCAATATTCAACAGAATATTAGCACAAGACTTGCAACATATAAATATGGAAAGCACCCTAATCCAATACATGGATGATTTACTAATCTGTAGCAGTACTAAAGAACAGTGTGAGAAAGACTCAATTGCAGTACTATCAGCATTAGCAGCAGGAGGCCATAAAGTAAGTCGCAACAAACTGCAATTTTGCCAACAGACAGTTGAATATCTGGGAAGGCAATTAACCGGTGATAAAAGATCAATTGCTCCATCACATGTTGAAGCTATCACTAAAGCACCCAAACCTGAAACAGTAAAACACATGCTATCATTTCTAGGATTGGCAGGCTATAGTAGACCATGGATTTGTGATTATGCTATTATTACAGCACCGTTACGTGCACTAATTAAAGCATCAGGACAAAATAACAGTGCAGCTTTACTAACTTGGACTGAAGAGGCGAATGAGGCTTTCCAAGCCCTTAAATGCCAGATACAAAGTGCTCCAGCGCTAGGCAATCCAGATTATAGTAGACCATTCCAGTTATATGTTGCTGAGCGATCAGGATTTGCATGTGCAGTGTTGATGCAGAACACACCCACAAGTAAACAACCTTGAGCTTACTACAGTGCAAAATTAGACCCTGTAGAACAAGGACTGCCACTATGCTACCAAGGTTTAGCGGCAGCTGTTTTTGCTTACCAAAAAGCTTCCACTTTGACTATGGGGCATCCAGTTACATTATATACATCTCATCAATTACATGCATTATTGACGAGCCCCCGGTTTGTCCTAACTCAAGCCAGAAAAACTGGCTATGAAGTAATTTTATCTGCTCCAGACATCAACATTCAACGCTGTACAACTACAAACCCTGCGACTAAAATGATCCTACCTGTAGATGGAACGCCCCATGACTGCGAGCAAAAGACAGACTGCTTCCTTAAAGCGCAGGAAGATTTACGTAACCAACCTATTACAGCAGACCTTACACTGTTTGTGGATGGATCATGTTATAGGGATGAGAAAGGGAATCATGCTGGCTTTAGTGTGATACAACTAGAAACTGATGAGGCCTCGTTCTCAGAGGTGCAGGCTGAAAAGGTAGCACAGCCATGCTCTGCACAGCTAGCAGAAATAAAAGCCCTGACAACGGCATGCCTTCATGCAGCAGGAAAACGAGCCAATATTTATACAGATTCTGCATATGCATATGGGGTTTGCCATATTTATGGCACTATTTGGAAGCAAAGGGGCTTTCATAGAGCAGATGGAACACCCATTACACACGGGGAGGCAATCTCTGACTTGTTAGAAGCCATGAAACTGCCTGCAGCAGTAGCCATCATAAAGTGCCCAGCACATCAAAAAACACATTCTTTAGTGGCAAAAGGTAATAACTTAGCGGATGAGGCAGCACGTCGAGCTGCAATGGCCATGACAGGGCCAAGCCTGATAGGACCATGATTGTCAGAAGAGCCTGGTCCACCTGATGTAAATTTATCTTCCCTCATTGAAGCTCAAAATAAAGCCAGCATATATGAAATCAGTGAGTGGACAAGAAGAGGAGCATTGAAAAATGAGAATGAACCACACAAGGGGTTATGGAGAGGGCCTGCAGGACATTTTGTAGCGCCAGTATCTCTGATCCATACCATGATTAAAGATGCGCATGGTCAAGACCATTGCGCAAGGGGGGAAGTAATTAAACGAATTAAGCAAGCATGGTGGTCACCATATTTGACAGCCATGGTGAATCAGGTATTGCAGGAGTGTGGAATTTGTGCAATATAGAACAGCAGAAAAGCATCTTTAGCGCCTATCGGGCACATTCCGCCACCCGACGGGCCTTTTAGACACCTCGTAATAGATTTTGTGGATATGATTGTAACAGTTCAAAGAAAAAGGTACATGCTTGTGGTTGTAGACAGGCTCAGTAGGTGGGTCGAGGCCACGCCTACGGCCAGTCCAGATGCGCGATCCTTAGCAAAATTCCTATGCAGAGAAGTGTTTCCACGGTTTGGGATCCCGGATCAAATTAGTTCCGACAATTGAGTACATTTTGTGAATGAGGTGATGAAAATTGTAACAGAAAACTTGGGAATTAAGCAAAGGTTTGGCTGTGTATACCATCCCCAATCACAAGGAATGGTAGAGAGAGCTAATGGCAGGCTCAAGGCAAAAATTGCCAAAATATGTGCAGATGGCAAAATCAACTGGGTGGATGCATTACCGCTGGCACTAATGAGCATGAGAATGCAAACTAACAGAATCACGCATCTAACCCCGCATGAAATGCTTACAGGAAGGCCAATGCCAGTGCCTTATTTACAGCTTATTGAGCAGCTTGAAAAGGAATTGTCAAATTATGTGCAACACCTAACTATGATACACAAGGCTATTTTTCAACAGGTACAAGGGGCTACCGGAGAGAGAACAACAGACATCCCTGAAGATTTGCGCAAAATACGCCCGGGAGACTGGGTGTATATTAAAGTGTTCAAAAGAATTTGGAACCAGCCACGGCGTGAAGGGCCCTATAAGGTAGCCCTAGCAACTCCCACAGCGCTCAAGGTCCAAGGTAAAGGTATATGGTTCCACTTAAATCACTGCATCCGTGCAGAAGAACCAGCGCGCACTCTAGGTGAAGTGAGAGGCAATCTACGGAAACTAGTAGATTTGCAAGAGCAACAGGATGAAGAGGCTGCACCTCCAGTGCTCAGGCCCCCGTGAGAGAAGAAAGCAGGTGGGACAAGTGAGTAATAGAGTCATAATAATATTACTATTGACCGGATATTGGCTGGCAGTAACCTCGTTTCCAATGCCCAAAGGCAATGTACAACTAGTAGAAGAGGGGATAATGGTGAAGGAGCCAATACGTAACAGGGAAATGTTAAATATACAATTTACCCCTCAGACTAAAAACAGTATGTTTTACCGATGGTTAGAATATTCGGCAAAACAAGTAATAACTGAAACATGTATTACATGTAACAATACGGGTGAAAGAAAGACGCCGCAAGTACGACCGCTACCTTTTACACAAATAGGGTGTGATGGGAACCAACTATATTATTTGGAGTGTATGTTGTACCATATGGCAAAAAGGGGGAGACACTTACATCGACCAGGCTATGTTAAGCTAGACCCCCCTTTGGACCCAATCAATGGGAGAGATGGATATGTATATACAGTAAGAGGGGCACGATATATTCCTGCGTATGAAGAGACTTTTGAGGTGCCAATAGCAGTGATACCTGACAATATTGAATTTCCATTCTGTGTGGCTCGAGACAGAAAGATAGAAAAGGCAATAGATGGATATTTACAAAATTACGGAAATTTCTCGAGTCCAGAGATCAATTGTCGACAGTGGGACAATGCAGGCAATCGAGTATGTTCTACCACCAATATGGCACCACTTAAGTGCCAAGAAATAGTTGGAAATTTTGGATTCACAGCCACTCGAAAGACAATTAATGGGACTGTACTGCAAACCACTTTTACTATACCAGGCTTTGCTCAAGGAACTCGTCCATTAGCAGACATTTACTGGTACTGCGGAAAAGACACTGGAATTAAGGACATGTTGCAGGTAAACTGGACTGGAATATGTGCACTGATTGTTTTAACCCGACGAGTATCGGTTATAAAACTGAAAGCAGGGCAAAAAGTGCGACGGAGTAGAGACATATAAGAGGAAGGTAAAAAGCTATGGTCATGGAATCCTGAGGAAGCGACACTAAATTATGCAGGATACCCTATGTACCTCCCTGAAGAACATAAAGCAATAAGCACGGTAACATCAACTGCATGGTTGATATTTGTCCCCTGGGTTCAAACAAAAGGAAATGCCGAATGGATAAATCTTTTATGGTATAATCAACAAAGGTTCATTAATCATACTTTAACGGCAATACATGGAATACGGGATCAACTGCATGCCACGTCGATCATGACAATACAAAACAGACTTGTTCTTGACACTATGTTTGTGGAAACTCATGGAGTATGTGCACGGATTGGTGAGGACTGTTGCTCTATAATCCCAATGCACACAGACGAGGGGGGCAACATAACAGAGGCGTTACAAGCTTTGGAAACCCTGAGGGCTGAACATGTTAGAATGACACCAGGGGAAGCAAAAGGATGGGCATGGGAGAGCTGGCTGGGCCCATGGAAGGGATTATTAGTGAAACTCGGAGTTGTTATTGGAATCGTCGTACTGTTATTGTTGTTTGCTGGCGTCCCTGGGTGGGCTCGAACCCACAATCCCTGGCTTAGGAAGCAAAGCTGGTAGAGGGACCTGGACACAAAACCTCATGGAATAATACTAACACTGCAGGAAAAGAGAGGGAATGTTTTATTGTGACAGTTGTTCAAACGGGACCCAACGAGTACCGGAATCAGTATGGAGATTTGGTGAATCCAAAAGGCGGCCCACTTGACTGTCCATTTGGAAATCCTCTCTGTGAATGGGGAGTGCGAGCTGGGGCTGGTTGGGAGTGCTGGAAATTTCACCCGCAGACTGCTTGGCTAGTTCAAGACCCTCAATTCTGGGAGGATTTTGCTAAGCACATTTACCGGGTTGGTGACGTGAGGAACGCTGATTGGATTGGACACCAGGAAAATTAATCTGGAAAAATGATCCATGTCACTGTGCTTTGTATGCGCTAGTAGCCTGTCCACAGTGACGGCCCTCTACAGTGTGTAAAACACCTGGGTTGAAGAAATACACCCTAAAAACACACACACACACACACATTCACACTCACTCACACACACACACACACACACACACACACACACACACACACACACACACACACACACACACACACACATACTCACTAATAGGGGAGTAGTTAAAAGCCCCATATAGTTATCTCAAGCACATATAGTTAAAAAGTAACACATAGTTATTTTATTCCATTTCCCATCTCTCAGCTGAATTATAGCACAGCCAGCTGCAGCTGAGGGAAAAGGCCAACGACCTCTCTTCTGTCTGCTGATCCGACACTTCGGACGTCAAGCTCCAGACAAGAGAAGACATTATCTTGCTTAAAAAATATAATGCATAATCATAAAGTTTATAACCACATTAACTGGCTCAATTCATATAATGTATAATCATGTACTATATTACTGCATGTTTAAGTTTATTGGTTACTTGATATATCCCGGGCTGGTCTAAGTATATTCATGTCTGTACCTTGTTAATCTCTGTTGCTAAGGTTCGAAAAACTAATTGGTGTTAGGTTGAACTAAGGGACGGTCAGCTCACGCTGAGGTTGCTGTGAACTATTACAGCCACAATCTTTAAGTGATTTTATATTCCCGAAGGAGGACAAGGAAATTTCAATCCCCCCGACAATTAAACATTCCATAATTGGAGCCTTGGGTGAGTTGTGATTCACTCCACAGACAGGTCAGATCTCCAAAGGGGGACCGCCTAAGGCGGAGGTGAACCGGCCACTCTAATGAGGTATGAAAAAAGCATGCCTTGGGAAATACTGAACAGAGTTACAGGGAGGAAATCTAAAAACTATGGACGATTGAATAGACAATAAGGTGGTTTAATTTTTCTCAGCGGCTCGGCGTGAACTGACTCTATTGGTACCATATAAAATCGCAATGTCATTGACTCAAATTGCCTATGAAGGTCAGGGACTGATTGATTATTTCCTCATGAATCAAGATCGCTATGGTAACAAGATGGTAGTTTGCTGCCCAACCAGATGGAACTTAATGACAAAGTGGGGATAGCCCGCAAAAGCTGTGAAAATTAGATAAGTCACAGAAGGGGGAAAGTGTGGTGGGAGGTGTGTTGCAGCCTGGCTGGGCCATGGATGCCGTCTCGTGCCTCGGGGTGTGGCGGGGGCTCTGGTGCAGCACAGGACTATATGTGTGGCTGGTTTGTTTGTGTTTCTCTTCTTCTTGCTTTTCCATTGCGCCCGTTGTCAGTGTTGCCTGCATCAAGGCAGGTGGGACTGGTCCACAACCACTTGGGCTTCCTGGTTCAGTGGATTGGGTTCCTGGGGTTTGGTTGACTTGAGGTCATGAGTGTTCCCTTGATCTTGAGCCGTGTGGATGTGCCGCGGTTCTTCTGTATAGTGTGGTGGGTGGACGTTTTGGAGTCGGGGAGTGAACATGGTTGCCGCTCTCCGGGGAGAGCTGAGCCAGGCTCATGTGGCCTGCGGGCTGCTGTGGAGGAGGTAGTGGGAGTGAAACAAAGGCTCATGGATCTGTTGGAGGAATCGGATGGCAGTCTGTGGCTGGCCGGCTGGATGGGTTAGTCTTCCGGAATGACCATGTTGGTGATCGGCCGGTGGGGGGTCCCTTCCTGGGAGCCGGCGCGCTCCAGTTTGTGCTGGATGGGTCCGGAGGTCCAGTCTTCTTGGGTGCGCGGGGATGGCCCTCGGGTGACCCCTGGGTTTGGGGGGCTCGGGCATGGTCTTCGAGCATCCCTGGCGGCGGGAAATGGGTTTGCACTATGATGTGGTGGCGGACTTGTTGCTGGGGGTGGAGTGTTGCTGTGTGATGATTGCCGGTCGGGGAATGATGGTTGTGTGACGAAGTGGAGGGTGTCATGTTTTGCCCCGCCTTGTGGGAGGGTCCAGGGGCCCTATGGGTTGGGTGGTCGGACGATCGGCGGTCGGTCGGTGTGGGGCGATTGATGGGATATGAATGCTTCGTGGTATGTGCATACCAGCCCGGGTTGTTGTACTTCACTTTGAGCAAGATACAATAAACCCACTTGCATCAGACTCTGGAGATTGCGTCTATTCTTTGGCGGAAAACTGCAGGTGTGTGGAGACTCCTCAGTCTAAGGGCCCAGACGGAGGTCGTTCACCCACACTAGCTAACTAAATGGTGAAGTTATAACTATTCGCTATTATCCATTGATTTCTGTGAGCAAGTCCAAAATTAATACAACTGCGCATGTGTACTGGAAGTCACGGCCTAATAGCCGTAGAGATGTATAACCGATTCACGGCAAAATATCCACTGCGGTCAAAAAATGCTACCGTAATGCAAAGCGATCGTAAAGTCTTTGTTTTCGCCTGAATATTGCAATATGAATCAGTTTACAGTAGTAACTTTGTTATTTGTTAGCTTATTATAACATAAGCAGATGTTGTAATGAGTTGGGTAAGTTTGTTTAAAGATTTATGCCGCATGCCATTATCATCCAATCTCTGCGTTTTATGGAAAACCCAGCGTGTACATGGAAGTATGTATACGCTTACAGGTCGAAAGGCGCACCGAAAAAGGACGTATATTTATGATATTTGAAGATACTTGAGATGTGAGCGAAGAAATGGAGCCCAAGATTTTTGGTTTGCGCAAGCGCAGAACCGCTAGGTAGCATATATTGATAGGTAGCAAAATTTGACAGAACCCCTGCTTCTTTGAATAAAGTACCCTGATATTTTTGGCTGTTTTTTCCCATCCATTACAGTACACTACAGAAAACCATGTGCAATTGTCAAACATAGCAGAAAGCCACACACAAACACATCGGTAGCCTTGATAAGAAACTAAACGAATTGCATATAGCCTATCTTAATGAAACAGAATATGTGGGCAAGCAGTCGATAGGAGACACTATTCAAATGTTTAGTTTAGATGAATAATTATCTCACCTCCACATGTCCTTCCCACGACGACGGCAGGTTATTGTATATCCGGATAATTAGCTTCTTCTCGATACAAAAAAAATAATGTTGGCGTAGCAAAAATCTGCTTAAAGAATGGTTACTGACCCACCAAATCTGCACCCATGAATGATAAATGACACTTTAATACAGCACTACTGTAGCACTTATTTCTTATTGTATCTTTTTTTATTTTTTTAATTGTAATTTATAGAACAATTGCTGCTAATATTGTGTCTTCTCTTATATTTATCTGTTATGTATGGTATGTCTGTTTTCTTTTAATGTGAGGACTACGGATGGAAATTAGCTCTGAGCTAAATCCGGCACATTTACATGACGTTATGTACCTATTGTTCATCAATGTGCATTGTCCTCGTCAAATAAACAATAAATGAAATGAAATGAAACAGGTGATAGATGGCGCAGTAACATATTTAACCAACAGATGCCGGCCGCTATTCGGCCTCATCGCGATGCAGCCTCATTTTACTGTCTATGCACGCATGGATGCAGCAGAATTTTTTTTTTTTTTTTGGGGGACGTAGTCAAGGCGGGGGGCATTTGTTGTCAAGGCGGCCGCCCCAACTATAAAGCGCTGCGGGAAACCCTGATGAAACATCTCGAATACGCAAAAAAAAAAAAACCTCCATTTCACACAAACTCGCGCTTCAAGTTCAAACTCCGATCGTCACTTGTGAGCTCAATTCTGCTCGCTTCTTCCTCTTCCGCTCAACTACCCTCGACTCTCCAGAACCTCAACACAACACTTATAGCGAACGGCAATCAAATGATGGTTACCATGGCTCCAGGATCAGACGCGCATTAAACATTTTTCACCTTATTATTATGTGCCTGCAGCAATGCAGACACATATTATAATCCTGCATACTTCTTTATTATTATTCCATATTCTTCCGTAATCGCACGGTTCGCTACTCCTCCCACAGTTTTCACCCGATCCCCACACATTACACATGAAAACGTGAGGCTCCCTTGTGAGGAGTGTGCTATGACTTTTCTAAGCGGTCCGACTTACGGATTTCCCACAATTCCCAAAAAACATGGACTTTTGAAACCTCGTTATAATGGAAGTCAATGAGAAAACTCACTCATCTTTACCCTCTCACCGTGAACTCATATATTCACGTAGAATCTCGGTTCCAACTCCCAAACATTGACAAACAAAGCAACCGCCTAGCAACGACCTACAACCACCCAGAATTAGCAACCACCCAAAACACCATAGCAATAGAAACGCCCTAGAAACCACCCAGAACACCATAGCAAAGCAACGCCCTAGCAACCACCCAGAACACCATAGCAACCACCTAGCAACGACCTAGCAACCACCCAGAACACCATATAACAGCAACCCTAGCAACCACCCAGAACACAATAGCAACCGCCTAGCAACCCTAAACCACCCAGAACACATAGCAACCGCCTAGCTAGCAAACCCAGAACACCATAGCAACCGCCTAGCAATGCCCTAGCAACCACCCAGAACACCGCCCAGCAATAGCAAACCCAGAACACCATAGCAACGCTTAGCAATGCCTTAGCAACCACCCAGAACACCATAGCAACCACGCCCTAGCAACCACCCAGAACACCCCACTTAGACCTAGCAACCACCCAAAACACTAGCAACTAGCAACCACCCAGAACACCAATAGCAAACCAGAACCCATAGCAACCGCCTAGCCCTAGCAACCACCCAGAACACCAATAGCAACCGCCTAGCAATGCCCTAGCAACCACCCAGAACACCATAGCAACGCCTAGCAATGCCCTAGCAACCACCCAGAACATGCCCTAGCAACCACCCAGAACACCATATAAAACCGCCTAGCAACGCCCTAGCAACCACCCAAAACACCATAGCAACCGCCTAGCAATGCCCTAGCAACCCAGAACACCATAGCAAACACCATAGCAAACCAGAACCAACAGCAATGCCCTAGCAACCACCCAGAACACCATAGCAAATGCCAACCAGAACAATGCCCAGCAATGCCCTAGCAACCACCCAGAACACCATAGCAACTGCCTAGCAACACCCTAGCAACCACCCAGAACACCATAGCAACCGCCTAGCAACGCCCTAGCAACCACCCAGAACACCCAATAGCAAAACACCATAGCAATGCCCTAGCAACCACCCAGAACACCATAGCAACTGCCCAGCAATGCCCTAGCAACCACCCAGAACACCATAGCAACGCCTAGCAACGCCCTAGCAACCACCCAGAACACCATATCAACCACCTAGAACACTCATAGCAACCGCAATGCCCTAGCAACCACCTGGAACTCCATAGCAACCACCCAGCAACGCCCTATAGAGCACCCAGAACACCATATCAACGGACTTACCAGATCCCTGGCAACCACCCAAAACACCATGTAGAGCAGCAGACACATTCAAAATTTCTATCGAATTTTCTAGCAATTCTTCCATATTCTTCCCAAATCGCACGGTTCGCTACTCCTCCCACAGTTTTAGATCCCCACACATTACACATGAAAACGTGAGGCTCCCTTAGCAATGACTTTTCTAAGCAACTTACGGACCCAAGAAAAACATGGACTTTTGAAACCTCGTTATAATGGAAGTCAATGAGAAAACTCACTCATCTTTACCCTCTCACCGTGAACTCATATATTCACGTAGAATCTCGGTTCCAACTCCCAAACATTGACAAGCAACGCCCAAGCGACCATTAGGAACAGCACAGCAACCGCCTAGCAACGACCTAGCAACCACCCAGAACACCCTAGCAACCACCCAAAACACCATAGCAACCGCCTAGCAACGCCCTAGAAACCACCCAGAACACCATAGCAACTGCCTAGCAACGCCCTAGCAACCACCCAGAACACCATAGCAACCACCTAGCAACGACCTAGCAACCACCCAGAACACCATAGCGAACCGCCTAGCAACGCACTAGCAACCACCCAGAACACAATAAAGCAACCGCCTAGCAACGACCTAGCAACCACCCAAAACACCATAGCAACCACCCTAGCAACGCCTTTAGCAACCACCCAGAACACCATAGCAACTGCCCAGCAATGCCCTAGCAACCACCCAGAACACACCATAGCAATGCCTTAGCAACCACCCAGAACAATGCCGCCTAGCAACCTAGCAACCACCCAGAACACCATAGCAACCGCCTAGCAATGCCTAGCAACCACCCAGAACACCATAGCAAAACGCCCTAGCAACCACCCAGAACACCATAGCAACCGCCTAGCAACGCCCTAGCAACCACCCAGAACACCATAGCAACCGCCTAGCAATGCCCTAGCAACCACCCCAGATAGCAATAGCAATGCCTAGCAACCACCCAGAACACCATAGCAAACCGCCTAGCAATGCCCTAGCAACCACCCAGAACAACAAAGCAATAGCAACCACCCAGAACAACATAGCAACCGCCTAGCAATGCCCTAGCAACCACCCAGAACACCATAAAAACCGCCTAGCAACGACCTAGCAACCACCCAAAACACCATAGCAACCGCCTAGCAACGCCCTAGCAACCACCCAGAACACCATAGCAACTGCCTAGCAACGCCCTAGCAACCACCCAGAACACCATAGCAACTGCCTAGCAACGCCCTAGCAACCAACCAGAACACCATAGCAACCGCCCAGCAATGCCCTAGCAACCACCCAGAACACCATAGCAAACGCCTAGCAATGCCCTAGCAACCACCCAGAACACCATAGCAACCGCCTAGCAACGCCCTAGCAACCACCCAGAACACCATAAAAACCGCCTAGCAACGACCTAGCAACCACCCAAAACACCATAACAACCGCCTAGCAACGCCCTAGCAACCACCCAGAACACCATAGCAACTGCCTAGCAACGCCCTAGCAACCACCCAGAACACCATAGCAACCGCCTAGCAACGCCCTAGCAACCACCCAGAACACCATATCAACCACCTAGCAATGCCCAAGCAACCACCTGGAACTCCATAGCAACCACCCAGCAACGCCCTATAGAGCACCCAGAACACCATATCAACGGCTTACCAGATCCCTGGCAAGCACCTCGAAGACTGTACATGTAGAGCAGCAGACACATTCAAAATTTCTATCGGAATTTTCTAGTTATTATTATTATTATTATTATTCTTCCATATTCTTCCGTAATCGCACGGTTCGCTACTCCTCTCACAGGTTTCATCCGATCCCCACACATTACACATGAAAACGTGCAGCTCCCTTGTGAGGAGTGCGCTATGACTTTTCGAAGCGATCCGACTTACGGATTTCCCACAATTCCCGAAAAACATGGACTTCTGAAACCTCGATATAATGGAAGAGAATGAGAAAATCCTTCAAACTCACTCATCTTCACCCTCTCACCGTGAAGTCATATATTCATGTAGAAACTCTGTTCCAACTCCCAAACATTGACAAGCAATGCCCAAGCAACCATTTGGAACAGCATAGCAACCGCCTAGCAACGACCTAGCAACCACCCAGAACACCATAGCAACCGCCCAGAACGCCCTAGCAACCACCCAGAACACCATAGCAACCGCCTAACAACTCCCTAGCAACCACCCAAAACACCATGGCAACCACCTAGCAAAGCCCAAGCAACCACCCAGAACACCATAGCAACCGCCTAGCAACGCTCTAGCAACCACCCAGAACACCATAGCAACCACCTAGCAACGCCCTAGCAACCACCCAGAACACCATAGCAACCGCCTAGCAACGCCCTAGCAACCACCCAGAACACTATAGCAACCGCCTAGCAACGCCCTAGCAATCACCCAGAACACCATAGCAACCGCCTAGCAAAGTCCTAGCAACCACCCAGAACACCATAGCAACTACCTAGCAATGTCCTAGCAACCACCCAGAACACCATAGCAACCACCTAACAAAGCCCTAGCAACCATCCAGAACACCATAGCAACCGCCTAACAACTTCCTAGCAACCACCCAGAACACCATAGCAACCGCCTAGCAACACCCTACCAACCACCCAGGACACCATGGCAACCGCCTAGCAACGCCCTAGCAACCACCCAGAACACCATAGCAACCGCCTAGCAATGCCCTAGCAACCACCTGAAACTCCATAGCAACCACCCAGCAATGCCCTATAGAGCACCCAGAACACCATATAAACGGCTTACCAGATCCCTGGCAAGCACCTCGAACACTGTACATGTAGAGCAGCAGGCACTTCAAAATTTCTACCGGAATTTTCTAGTTATTATTTATTGCCAAGGAGGTGTATGTTTTTGCTGGCGTTGGTTGGTTTGTTTGCTTGTTTGTTAGCAGGGTATCTCAAAAACGGCCGCATAGATTTGAACCAAACTTTGCAGGATGTTAGAGTAGCACAAGAGGAACAAGTGATTAAATAGCATATCGAGACCAAAGTACAGCTGAGATATACGCCAAAGTTCAAGATTTCAAGTCTCTCCAATGGGCCGGATTTCCAATCGCCATGCTTCTGGGTTTTGCTGCTACCTGGCGGTGAAATGCAGCAATACCCTACATCAGCCAGCAGAAATAACTCATGCGCGGAGTTGCCTTGGCATGGCGGAGGTGCAGCGCTCTCTGAGTGCTCTTGTTAATTTTTTAACCAGCTGTCCGCGACCCACTCAGAACGGGTCTGCGACCCACCAGTTGAGAACCACTGCTTTAGATGATGATTATAATGATTTGCAACTTAGTTTCTCGTATTCCAAAAAGACGCGCTTAACTCCAAATTTTAGATGTCTTTGGGTGCGAGTTTAGAAAATAGTAATTGAATCATAAAAGTTGCACACACTGATGACGGCTTAACGCCGAAACGCATTTGTGCTTAATGGACATGGTCCAATAAAGTAAGTGGAAGATTACTCATGAGAGTGCGGTTTCTTTTATGATTCAATTGCAACTTAGTTTCCCCTTACAGGCAACTATTGGTATTAACAAAGCACGAATGGGGTTCTGGAAAATTGTCAAGAAAAAAATGCTCGGTAGTAAAATAACAGCTTAACACACTCCAATTTCGATTATGTTCATTAAAATTGAGGTGACTTGTCTCTGTATAGACGGAAGACCCATTATATTTCTGAAACATGTCTGCTAACAGCCAAGATAGCAGCAAAGCAAGTCACTTTGCAAATGCGTCACCAATTTCACAAGGTAAGCAGAGGCTAATGATAGTAAGCTTTATCGATTGGATATCATAAGTGTTATAACAACAACCACGCAGTTAACATTAGTGCATGCATTAATTACCTGAGTATTTCATAGCCACAACCTGTTGAGTTGAATAAATCAGATATTGAGATGCTTGAGATGATATGTTATGTTTCATAAGAAATTGCAAGGTGTGAGAAGGGAGTTGCCTGTAACTGTGGATACCACTGTAGTGTCCCACATATTATTTGAGGCAAGCTACACGATGCAGTCTCTCTGATTTCTGCTGTAGCATTTCAATTACGACATCTTAAATATTACCTCGTAAAGATTTACAACCCCAATTCCGAAATAGTTGGGACAAAGTGTAAATTGTGAATAAAATCAAAACGCAATGACTTTCAAATCACACCAGCTAGTATTTTATTCACAATAGAACAGAGATAACATAGCAAATGTTGAAACTGAGAAATTTTACAATTTTTTCCACAAAATGAGCTCATTTCAAATTTGATGGCTGCCACAGGTCTCAAAAAAGTTGGGACAGGGGCCTGTTTACCATGGTGTAGCATCCCCTCTTCTTTTTAACACAGAGTGGAGACGTCTGGGCATTGAGGAGACAAGTTTCTTGAGTTTAGCCATTGGAATTTGATCCCATTCTTGTTTAATACAGGCTTCCAGCTGCTGGAGAGTATTGGGTCTCCTTTGACAGACTTTTTGTTTAATTTTGCGCCAAATGTTCTCAATCGGTGAAAGATCAGGACTGCAGGCAGGCCAGTTCAGCACACGGACTCTTCTACTACGAAGCCATGCTGTTGTAATAGCTGCAGTATGTGGTTATGCATTGTCCTGCTGAAATACACAAGGCCTTCCCTGGAATAGATGTCATCTGGAGAGGAGCATATGTTGCTCTAACACCTTTATATACCTTTCAGCATGCATGGTGCTTTTTAAAACATGCAAGTGCCTCACACCATATACATTAATGCATCCCCATACCATCAGAGATGCTGGCTTTTGAACTGAACGCTGATAACAGGAGGGGTGGTTTTTTTCCTCTTTAGCCCGGAGGACACGACGCCCATGATTTCCAACAAGAATGTCAAATTTGGACTCGTCTGACCACAGGACTCTTTGCCACTTTGCCACAGTCCATTTTAAATGAGCCTTGGCCCGCAGAACATGGCGGCGCTTCTGGATCATGCTCAACAATGGCTTCCTTTTTGCATGATAGAGTTTTAGGTGGCATCTGTGGATGGTACGGCAGACTGTGTTTACAGACAGTGGTTTCTTGAAGTATTCCTGTGCATAGCTCCCAAGTGACTCGCATTTGGCGGGTCTGACCTGCATTTGAATAGCAAAACCCGCGGACCCACAAGCAAGTGAAAAAACCCGCAATTTGCGCATTGAGGGATTTATGTTTTATTCAGGCCCGGACTGTACATCGGGAGAATTGGGAAAATTCCCGAAGCGCCGGTCTGTCACTGGCCTGCTGCTGGCCTGCATGTCCTTTTTTTTTTTTTTTTTTTTTCAGACAGGTCGCCGGCCAGAACCAATCAGCTGTCAGGCCGGTCCGCTCTGGCTGGCTCGCCTGTCTGACCTTTTTTTTTTTTAAAGTCAGCAAGACAGGCTAGGCCATTCAGAGGCCAGCAGCCTGTTAGGAGCTCAAGACGTTATTGGTTTGTTTTGATTAACACCCCGCCCCAACAGTCCGAGTACTCAGGCTAGCCTCGCGTCACCAGGCTCTTCATACAGGGGCGAAGAGCCTGGTATCCATTCCATGGAGGTAATATAATAGAACTGGAGAGAGCGAGGAAGTACCACCCCTATTACTTTCAATGGGAGATGCTAGGCTAGCTACTTCAGCCCAGGAAGTACGGAATTGACCGACGCCATCTATAAAAATGGCGTTCCATGGGTGCTTATTTCCGGCACCATTTCATAACATTGCCAATCTGATTACACAGCACAGATGGCCAAGAAAATATGTCGTCTGTGCGGATTGGCGAATGTGTTCGAGGGGGAAATGACGAAACAACGCTGTTAATCCGAACAGCGACGCACTATACACTCATTGGCTGAACTGCTGCAGTCAGAGCAACAGCTGGACAACCAAACTCGTGCACGAGCTGTCATCAAGCTCTAAGTAGCAGTTCTTATTTTACAGGCCCTCTTGAAAATATTGAACAGTTGCGTCAGACAAAGAGCAAAATAATGAAGGATTACCGAATACATTTTCTTTTGTTTTCGCTTTATTTTGCAAGAAAAAAATGCTCATTTTTCAATTGGCGTCTATGGAGCTTCAGCGTCTTTGGCCACAAAATTGCATCCTTGGGAAACGCAGAAGCAGGAAGCTAACATGCTAACTGGCTGAAGTAAAGGTACTTCCTCGCTCTCTCTGGTTCTATTATATATCTCTATGACTGCATCCAAATGTCCGCACTTCACCGCACTCGCAGACTCGCGGACTTTGCGGGCGTGTTCACGGGAAGCCCAGGAGTGCTGAGGGCTGTCCAAACCCGCAACTGATCCATTCCACAAGGGGCCTCACGCGGACTTTCTGCGGACTTCCAGAGAGTCCGCTTGGGGAGCAGACTTCACTGGTGTAATTACCCATAATTCATTGCAATACGGACGTGACGTTTTAATTTTTCCAAATTGCTGACAAAAGAAAAGCGCATTCACACACACACAAACCACATAAACTTATGTTTATGGAATTTATATTTAAAACGTTACTTGAATAACGTAGGCCAGATATAAAATTCAACATCATCATACAGAAATATAGGCTACAGAGGTAATCAATATGCATTTGCACGGAAACGAGTGAAACAGACTCGAAGCCTGTCTATCAGCTCATTTTGTAATGCTGCAGACTCCCGCTCTTGCAGACTTTACGTGATGATGGTGAAGACGTCACATTGCATACGCCTGAAGTCCGTGAGGGCTCAGTCTGCAAGTCCAGAGGGTGGAGATTTGGATTCAGCCTATGATCCATTCTCTCTGAATTTTGTCAGGATTCTGGTTCCGGTCTAGGGACCGGATCCGGAATTCACCAACTTCACCAAAGTAAAAGTGTTAAACAAAATAAAACTTTAAATTTTGGCGCACCATTGATTTCCGTCTCCGGTTTTGAAACCTTTTATTAATTTAAACATGGACGTACAAAATTATATTCTTTAAATTAAAAAGTTTCACCGCATTTTTATTAGCTTGGCGCATCCATCGAATTCTGGATCCTGTCTCTCTCGACCTTGCTTACCAAAAAAGCCACTAAACGGCCCCAGACTAACTCGGGCAGCATGTTGAGGAGGGGTTGTGGCGACTCGCGCGTGTATTAGTCTGACTGTGGAGGAGAGGAGTTCTAGTTGCGATGCTTGTGCGAGTGAGTTATCTAATGTGTGCTTGTTAGGTGCTGTCATTCAAATACGAAATAACAGCAACTAAGCGAACATTTTTGATCTAATCTGACTAGCAGTGGCATCACCGGACTTTTAATTCTGGGGGAGCACAAGGGGGGCACAACAGTTTGATGAGGGGGCACGCACAGAAAAATTTATTTAGCGTAGCGTTTGACCGGGGGGGTGTCGTCCTCTTTCTGTCGAGCGGGGGAGAGGGGGGCCGCGAGCGAGATACTCTTTATTCATTTATTTATTTACGTATCTCAAATGGGGGGCACGAGATGCCCCCCCCTTGGCGACGCCACTGCTGACAAGTTGCTGAAAAGTTACGAAATTGTGACGAAGTCTACAATTAGTCTAAGCTGCTTTTCCACCAAACGCGAAACGAATTTTTCGTGCGGAAGATTACATTCAAAGTCAGTGCAAAGATGCGAATACACGCACGTCTTTGCATTGACTTTGAATGCGATCGATCGCGCCAAAAATTCGTTCTGCATTCGGTGGAAAAGCAGCAGAAGGAGTAAGAATGTGAATGCAAAAGTAAATAAATGATAAGCTAGCTAGCTATGCGGTATTCGGATTGAATTTACACTGTTATATGAATGCACACATATGGACGCAGTCGATAGTAATTGGCAAGCACCAATACTAGCGCTAATATATTCAACAGCTGACACATTACTGAAAATTGGTGTAAGATATTCGAGGTAATGGAAACATGCAACTCGGTTTAGATTAATCTCCAATATGTTTGCTATTCAAAGATGGTGGTGGTGTTGATAGCAGTCCTGTTGGTGCTTCAGAAAAAGAGGCCAGAGCACAACCACTGGCAGAGGGTACAGAGCAGTGGCTGCAGTAGGGCATGTGATTGGTGGTACACGAGTTATTTGCATGTTCCTTGGGATTGCATTACAAGAATGGTATTAATTCTTTATTATTAATCACAAACCTGTAACAATTTGCAGACATATGGGTCTGTCCAAGCAAAAGGGTAGTTTTGCATACCCCCAACTTCCACCCTCTTTTTTCTGAATGGGTGGGTCAGATGCATAATTTAAGCTGATAGGTATTTAGTACACATCCCAGAGAGATAACAGATAACTTTATGCCCCTCACATAAACCACTGAAAAGTTATCTCATTTAATATGTCTATTTAAGCGCAATTTTTCAGTTCATTTTTGTGACATTCTTGAGTACGTTGAAAGAGAAGCCTTATTAACACCTTAAGGGCATTCCTTTCAGATTAACTTTATTTTCTACTTGAAAAATAAGTGTTTGAAGATTTTATTCCATACAAATATTCAAATTTAGGTGCAAGCAGAAAAAAATTGAGGTCGTTTTTTGGGGGGTTCCGTATGTGATGCTGTTCCGTCAATCAGCTACCCCATGTACATTCTTCACAAATATCATAAAATAAACAGTTTGAAAGTAATTTTTCTGTTTGGAGCTTCAAAACTATTCATCTCCTCGCAACATGGTGTGATGGTTTGTTTCTTGCGTAGTTACAAAGAAAAACATGTCATATTTCAGCCGCCTGGAATTCCGTCAATAATCACATTACGTGACCGGCATTTTTGGATGCTCCTCTATTCAAAACGCCCGCCAGAAAGTGAACAAATTCATTAGCTATGGATGATGCTCCCCGAAATGAAGGCGTCACCAATTTTGTTGTTTACATCAATAGCGTCTTCCCGCTGTCATACACGGAGGTAGGTTTTCTGTCAACAAAATCACATATGTGACCATCGTCATGTACAATTAAAGTTCGGTTCGCTACTCAGTTATTTGGTGGAATATTCATGAAGTATTCTGGATTATATATCTTCCATTTTCAACCCATCTTTTTAGCGTGGCGGGCGTTGGAATGCAAGCTGATTCTTCGCAAGTGAGTCAAAAGTTTTTTTGACAACGTGCCAATTCGGTGCCGTTATGTGATGTGGACAGTGAAACAGTGGTCAATCGTCACGTCACGCCAAATATATCATGGAAAACTGTCTTGTACGCTGTGAAAGGAAAACCATCTCAGTATTTCATCTTTTTTTGATCACCGGTACGACTGTTTTTGGTGATAGTTTTTGCGCAATTTCATCTCAAACGATCTTTTTGTATGGAGGTTACGTGTGTGATGGTTGACTTGTGCAAAAGTTGTCAAGCGTCATGTTGGCGACGATGATGTCGTATTTTAAATAAAATACTGTTTGTGAGGTTCAATAAAAGTGCAGTTTGTGCTCAATGCAATTGCTCTTCATATATTTTCAAAGTGGTCACTAACATCCCAAAAGTATTAAAAAAAAGTTGGAGCAATTAAATTTTTCGTCAAGCATCACATACGGAACCACCCATCTTGACATGCATCACATACGTGACCTGTTGACCACTCTGTGGACAATATGCCTAGTTTAACTGAAATGGTTTGCCTTTCATTACCTCATAACCTGCCAGTGTAAATAAGATATGAAGCTCTTTTGAATGCTGCTTACCCCTTTTTGAATAGAAAAATATATCTTGTCCTGCTCTCCAGCATGGACATTTTGACGTACTTAAAATCGATTGGAATTTTTGCATTTCAAGTGTTGCCCAGCAGGTTTTGTGCTAAATGTGTGTTGGGATGGTTGTTTTCTATGGTGAAAGATTCAAATCTCAAGCTTAATGCTTTTTCATGAAAAATTTGGCTTCTCTATTGTCCACATCACATACAGGACCATAAGGATATTTTCAACTTTTCATTGGAATTCCCCTTTTGCTGTAAATACAGTTATCTTCTCATGATTTTGTCATGAAAGTACACAAACTAAGCTTTCATTATGTGTGTTCAGTTCTTAGAAAGTATAATTTGAAAATAATACTGGCAATGTCACACTTCCATGCCCTTTTGCTTGGACAGACCCATATGAAAACCAGGCCCTGGCAGTTGATATAAATGGCTCTTTTGTAGTTGTAATAATGGCCTTCTGGGCACTACAGTGTTAGTGTTGTTGAATTTTGCTGTCTGTTGCAGTACTGTTGTGTATGCCAGCCCAAACATGAAAGCTATTGTATATTTCAACCTTGGATTAAAGGCTACCTATTATGCCATTTTTCCAAGTTTATATTTTGGTCTTTGACTCCCCTAGAGTACTCCTGATCGCACAAAGTAAAAAAAAGGGTTCTTATTTTGCTCATACTGCCATCCTCAAAAAACCCCATTTGTAGTCCATAGTGGTCTCTGCCTGAAACGCCTCACTGGGGTGGCTCTTCGCGATAGCCCCCCCCCCCCCGTGTGCCCACTTTCTTCTGACTGGCCAGCTCTGTGGAGGGCGGAGTTGGGCGGGACGAGGCAGCAGAACGCAGTTTTCCGTGTCCCTCTCCCCAGAGTGAAACTTGAGACACGGCTGCCATCTGATAAGGAAACGGCGGGCAAATTCCGCAATCTAACGCAGTACATGTGTATAGATCTAATGAAATGAACTTGTTCTAATAAACGCAGCGCCGAAAGTGGAGGACGCACTGCAAAAGTCTGGCAGCTCAAGCACGAATTTGCTATCGGCTACAGTTTGCTACGGCGACAGTAGTGAGTACAGCGGTTCTTTTACTCTAGCTAGGATGCAGGGAAAGCTAGAATCCACCTTATTTAGACACATTTTTAGAACGGGTCGACATGCCCAAGTGTAGACCGTAGACCGTAGAAATCCGGTGGGTCTGAGTTTAGAGGGAAACATGGACAGTGAGGAGCAGCTAAAAGTGGACCAACAGCTTATGGACTGCTTCGGTGTGTATTAGGACCTGCTGGTTCGTGTGCATAGCTGTTGTGTGTTGTTAGCGTGGAGAAACGAACAGCTTCTGCGCTGGTATATGACGGAGGGGCGAAAGCTCCAGGCTAAACGGCCTTTTCGGAAATTGCCCGTGGTAATGGTTTACTTATTGCTTCGGAATGACCAGCTTTTCCTCGCGGAAAATGGGCGAGTTTTGGATAGTGCCGAGAGCGAGATAGAGCTCCGGTTATGTCATGAACATAATACAGGTTTTACAGACCGGTAGTTCGTTCCATTTGCGTGAACCGTTGCTTATGTGGAGCTAGCGAATCGATCAGTTTTACAGGAAAGAATTTAATATTCAATCGATGGCAATGCGGAGAAATCGTTTGTTACACACCGGACACGTTATAGCCTGTGCGCTTCCTTATTGCTTTCACCTGTAGCATCAGAGAGCTTGCCCAGACATTGGAGATGTATCAGGCTGACCTCGGTCATGGATAAGTAAAGCGATCGTTTCATAAGCACCCAAAAACGCACCCCAAGCTCTGCAAAACCTACGTCTGGTCTAACTGCAGCCCAACTCGGCAGACACATACAGCACCTCTCCGGTTAGCTTCAACTGTAGTGGCTACAATCAGGCAACGTTATGATGAAACTCTCACATTGATGCTTACCGAAGTAACACAAGCATACCGATCAGAATTGTTGCATGTAAGTTAACCAGGAGCATTTTTAATTAGCAGAGCACGCGAACTAACATGCAGTAGCTGATAAGCGGTCATGACTTTGAATGTAATCTGTCGCGTAAAAAATTAATTTCGTGTCCGGTGTGAAAGCTGCTTAACGCGCCGTGTATTCGCGTCTTTGCATTGACTTTGAATGTAGGCTAATCTGTCCCGTGAATAATTCGTTTCGTGTCCGATGTGAAAGCAGCTTTATGGATAGTACGCGACAGCTAGAGAGAGCTCGGTTATGTTATGAACATAATACAGGTTTTGCAGACCGTAAGTTCCGTTAGCGTGGACAAGTTGCTTATGTGGAGCCAGCCAATCGATCACTTCTACAGGAAAGAATTACCTATTTGATCTCCGCCTTTTTCGGCTTTTTATTAGCCACAACAATTTCTAAAGGGGGATGAAATTATGTCACGCTAGTGCAGAGAAATCATTTGTAAACCGGTAGAGCTTCTGCGTTTCGCATTGCTTTCACGGTAGCACCAGAGAGCTTGCTCAGACATTAGTGAAGCATCCAGCTGATCCCGGTCATGGATAAGTGAAGCGATCACTAACTGTAGTGGCTACAATCGGGCAACGTTATGATGAAACTGCCACATTGATGCTTACCGAAGTAACACAAGCATACCGATCAGAATTACTGCATCTAAGTTAACCAGGAGCATTTATAATTAGCACAGCACGCAAACTAACATGCAGTAGCTGGTAACCGAGCGGTCATAACAACCACAGAGACAAACCCTTGCTATACAGGTTTTACAGAGGGAAAATTCTGTTACTGTGAACAGTTGTACCAAGCATCCAAATTACAAACAAGTATTAAAAGTTAGCTTCAAATGAGGTTTATGATCACACACCTTCTGTAGAATTCCCCGATATCACTCTTGCATATTTAGGACACAAACATTAGCAACAGTAACATGGCTACGTTAGCCGCTGTGCTACAGCCACAATCAACTGGCTATCATCTCAGGTTGGCTTATGCAGTAAAAGCAACCTACAGCTTCTGTGTCTGTGAGTCACGGACAGTCGCGACCAATACAGGCTTTATCTTCAGATATTTTACAAAGCCTGTGTTTGAGGCCAGTTTTTAGTGCTAACTATCGCTAGCAGTCCTGCTAGCCACCCGTAACACGTTAGCTTCACTTACAATATTTGCTGTTATATCGTTACTTACAGCTTGTGGCTCTGAGCGCTTGATCGATGCAGCTGCTTCAGGTTTGAGAAGCAGCTGAAACGCTTATCCTGTGTCGAATTATCCTTTATTGATAAAGCTGTCTTTGGTGAAATGCTGAGCACAATCAGCTAACGTTCCCTTTGGCCGTGGCTGTTTGCTGCCAGCAAACAAAAAAGCTACCCATTGATTTCTGGTGGCATCCTCTTTTGGAAGAGAAATAAGTGTTTTTCTTCATGTCCAAAAGTAAACAGACAGGCAGCTTTGGGAGAGATACTGACAAAACTGCACCTCAAATGATATTTGGTTCTTCTTTTGTATTTCCAAAAGTGTCGACGCTACTAAGGCATAGTATGATCTGCCGTTGTTAGTGCCTGCTAGAATAGTGTCCGGTGTGGGCAGGTCCAGCGCCATGATTGGCTCTGGCTAGGTCTGTACTAATTGGACGGCACAACCTGACGTCAGGTTTTGCCCAGATCTCGCGAAGATCTCGGGAGGAGCTGTTCAGAGAGGAAATCACGTTCACGAAATCCCGTTCTTGGATTACGGCAAAACCCCTGTATCTTATTTTTAGAAACTTTTCAGTGGTTGAGTATGGACAACTAACATTATAACATTACTAATATGTATTAAAAGAAGGATCAGCATCATAGGTCCCCTTTAAGGTTGGGGTTCATTAGTATTCCCTGCTATGATAATCCCCATAATAATAATACCATAGCATTATGTCAGCAGTCATGTTGTGACTGTAGTACTGAGGGGCACATTTTGGTGAGAGGTTTCAGTGTATGTAGAGGAGAGAAAAGGACTGCCGGTGATGACTTATATGGTGAAAACCCATATGTGAAATGGAATAATGCTGTGACTATGAGATTCATACGGAGTATCCATGTGACATTATATTGGAGTGAGTGTTGTAGTGACTAGTGCTTATATTGAAGTGCATATTTGTTTTGCCTCCGCCAACATGTACTACTGAGTGTGTGTGCGTGCGCGTCCACATGCATGCATGCAGGCATCTGTGTGCGTGAACGTGCGTGTGTGGGCACGGTGGCCTGGTTACATGACTGAGTCCCGGCCTGAAAAAGTCTCCCAGTCTGGCCCCCTGTTCAACAAAATGATAGGGAAATCAATCTTCTTCCCCAACCCCCGCTCAACAAAGAAAGGGAACCCCCCCCCGCTCAACATAATGGAATGCTGTGGTGATGGACCACCATCTGGTTCCTTCAAATTTGGGAGGTATGCTGTGCCCATTTAGTAATGTCAATGACAGAGTCATGCCGGTGAGTGATGCAGTGGCATCTGAGGGTCCGAAGATCACAGGCATCCAGTAAAGGCCTTCGGCCTTGTCCCTTACGCACTGAGATTTTTCCAGTTTCTCCGAATCTTTTCATGATGTTGTTGCACTTTCGATGATGAGACCTTCAAAGCCTTTGCAATTTGACATTGAGGTACATTTTTTTTTAAGTATTCCACAATTATTTTACACAAGCCTTCACAGGTTGGAGAGCCTCTGCCCATCTTTACTCCTGAGAGACTCAGCCTCTCTAAGACATCCCTTTTATAGCCAATCATGTTACACACCTGATGCCAGTTAACTTAATTACTTGCTAAATGTTCTTTCAGCTGATTCTCTTATATATTAATCGCTTTTTCGGCCCTTTTTTGCCTGTGTCCCAACTTTTTTGAGACCTGTTGCAGCCAGAAAGTTTGAAATGAGCTCATTTTGTGGATAAAAATGTAAAATGTCTCAGTTTCAACATTTGAAATGTTATGTATGTTCTATTGTAAATAACATGTTGGCACATGATCTGAAAGTCATTGCATTTTTATTTTATTCACAATTTACACTTTGTCCCAACTATTTCGGAATTGGGGTTGTCAATAGTTACCAAAGATTGACAGATAACTATATTTTAACTCTTCCAACCTTTTATGTATGTTTTCTACTGTCGTTGTTTTGCACATTCATTATTTTGGCAGATTTTTACCAAAGCCCATTCATTCTGAAGAATCAGGAGGCTAACACTACACGCCCCAATTCCAATGAAATTGGGACGACGTTGTGTAAAATGTAAATAAAAATAGAATTCAATGATTTGCAAATCCTTTTCCACCTACATTCAATTGAGTACACTACAAAGACAGATATTTAATGTTTAAGCTGATAAACTTCATTGTTTTTTGGGAAATATTCACTTATTTTGAATTTGATGCCTGCACCACGTTCCAAAAAAGCTGGGACCGGGGCAATAAAAGACTGGGAAAGTTGAGGAATGCTCAAAAAATACCTGTTTGGAACATTCCACAGGTGAACAGGTTAATTGGAAACAGTTGAATGTCATGATTAGGTATAAAAGGTGCATCCCTGAAAGGCTCAGTCATTCACAAGCAAGGATGGGGCGAGGTTCTCCATTTTGTGAACAACTGTGTGAGCAAATAGTCCATCAGTTCAAGAACAATGTTTCTCAACGTGCAGTTGCAAGGAATTTAGGGATTTCAGCATCTACAGTCCATAATATCATCAAAAGATTCAGAGAATCCAGAGAAATCTCTACAAGTAAGCAGCAAGGCTGAAAACCAACATTGAATGCCCGTGACCGTTGGTCCCTCAGGCGGCACTGCATTAAAAACCGACATCATTCTGTAAAGGATATTACCATGTGGGCTCAGGAACACTTCGGAAAACCACTGTCAGTGAACACAGTCCGTCGCTACATCTACAAGTGCAAATTAATACTCTACCATCCAAAGCGAAAGCCATATATCAACAACACCCAGAAACGTTGCGGGCTTCTCTAAGCCCGAGCTCATCTGAGATGGACTGACGCAAAGTGAAAAAGTGTGTTGTGGTCTGACGAGTCCACATTTCAAATTGTTTTTGGAAATCATGGACATTGTGTCCTCCAGGCTAAAGAGGAAACAGGGCCCAGTTGTTCAAAGCTCCGTTAATTTAACGGCTGGTTAGCGCGAAACACCTGACATTTTGACCACTCTCTAAACAAGATTCTCGCGAATGCTCTTCACTACTTAAACTAATCAAGGAGAAACCTACAAAATGCATCAAAAACATACAAACATCTGTGCTTTCATTCAGAGATATAGATACTGTGGTTTAAACTTAATCACCGGTTAAAGTTAACAAAGCTTTGGACAACCGGGCCCAGATTGTAATCAGGGCAAAGTTCAAAATCCAGCATCTGTGATGGTATGGGGATGTGTTAGTGCCCATGGTATGGGTAACCTGCACATCTGTGAGGGCACCATTAATGCTGAAAGGTACATACAGTTTTTGGAGCAACATATGCTGCCATCCAAGCGACGTCTTTTTCAGGGATGTCCCTGCTTATTTCAGCAAGACAATGCCTAGCCATGTTCTGCACGTGTTACAACAGCGTGGCTTCGTCGTAAAAGAGTGCGGGTAATAGACTGGCCTGCCTGCAGTCCAGATCTGTCTCCCATTGAAAATGTGCGGCGCATTATGAAGCGCAAAATACGACAAAGAAGACCTCGGACTGTTGAGCAACTGAAGTCAAGCAAGAATGGGAAAGAATTCCACCTACAAAGCTTCTACAATTCGTGTCCTCAATTCCAAAACACTTATTGAGTGTTGTTAAAAGGAAAGGTGATGTAACACAGTGGTAAACATGCCCCTGTCCCAGCTTTTTTGGAACATGTTGCATGCATCAAATTCCAAATGAGTGAATATTTCCAAAAAAAAACAATGAAGTTTATCAGTTTGTACATTAAATATCTTGTCTTTACAGTGTAATCAATTGAATATAGGTTGAGTTGCAAATCATTGTATTCTGTTTTTATTCACGTTTTACACAATGTTTTCCAACTTCATTGGAATTGGAGTTTGAAAAACTACATACGCCTGGGCTATACATGCCCAAAGGTGACTGAAAAGACAAATTGATGTCATGTTGATAAAAAATGTCTGAAATAAATTTTCCAGATATTAAAATTGGTGAAAGGGTTATTTATCTTTTATTTAATCATTCCAGTGCAGTGAGTGAAAAGGAGATGAGTATTAGCAGTAACAGCTGAGCTAGTTGATGGCCTACAAATTGTCTAACGTGCATGACATACAGGTAGAGCGGGAGACGGTCAACTGAAACGAGTAGTCTAGTTTGTGAGGGTTGTCAAAGTAGGCAAAATGATCCAACATTTCAGATATCGCGATCTTAGAATTACAGGGTTCTAACTAACATTTACAAAGTTTTTAGGAATTGGCTTGCAAAGTTTTGCTGTTCGGTGTAGGGGATTTTTATATTGATACACTTAAGTAAAACACTGAATGTATTAATCAACTGACACTTCATCCCTCTGTTAAAAGATTTCAGTAATTTAAATGGAACTTTATGGACTATTTAGGAATAAATGACAAATAGTACTTTGTAACCTTAATGAATGGAGAATTAGAGATATTTACAGGGTACAAACTGAAATCGACTTTATAAAAAATTTTTTAATTCAAAGATTGAATGTTCATTGAACAAAATTTTATTGTTATCTGAGGTAAACAAAACTGCAGAAGTGCATCACTGCACATTGATAAGAAAATACGGCCTAAAAAAATGCAACAATATCTGACAGTTCAGCTAGAACTGTCAAACAAAGAGGCATTGCATCATAACAGGCTTCAATCCTACCAACCATCACAAACACAATATGAACAAACCTGGGATACAGGAAAAGAACAATAGTAAATTGGCAATAAGCAACCAACTATTATCTAATGTAAACTACCAAGCTTTGTTGTATCATCGAGTCAGATGAAATTTTATGATGGACATTTTCTCTGAAGAACTACATAATATTAAACATCTGCATATAATACCATTGACCAACCAAAGGCATGAATTTCAGGATTTCCTTCAAAACTGCTACCTTTTGGGTGGGCAATGTATTGTAATTGTTTCCACATACATTTTACGTCAAAGTGCCTCAAAGCCCAACTAGTTAACATGCCTACCCCTTCTCATGGATTGGATCCTGTGAAGTTTGAAATTCTCAAACTGATGGGAAGTTTTGTACTGAATTATTTTTGTGTCACAGAGGTGACCTTAGAGAAGGGCACTACCTTGTAATTAAGATATTGTGTACATGTATGGAAATCCATGAAGTCAGCTGCTTTCATTTGGATGACAGTGTATGGGTGCTTTCTGTTGGATTTGAGAATGATGGGGAATAGAACTCTGATACAGACATTGATATCTCCAGAACACTATGAAAGTTATCTATCTCCTGTATGCCAAAATGACCAGGAGTACAGTACTTCATGGTTATAGATTCACTTGTAGGATGTCTCCTTAGAAACTCTGCCGCAGCAAGTGCCATGACGTTATTTCAGTTTTGCGAAACGGCTATCATTCCATGTGTTTCACATCTTTCTCATTCACAACAATTCTTTCAATAATTTTGATGGAAGCACGAGCAATGTCATTAGATTCAGGTTTCAGTTTCGAAGCCATGCTGCCTGAAGTGTATGGCACCAAACCCTTACAAAACCGGATGTCTGTTTGGTTAAATTGAAACTAATCTGTCATCAAAGCCATGGTCTCATTGATTGAAAGTGTCAAATAGAACCTTGTTGTTTTCAATCAAAGTGCACTTCGGGAACTGGAACTTCGTAATTCTGCTCTGAAGCCAATTTAATAACTGAATTGAATACCCATACTTAATCATTATAGCCTAGAGAACTATGTAATACCAACTATGTGCAGAAGTTAACTCAATTTTGACCAAAATATCAGTTAGAATGCTATAATTCTAAGGTCCCAATATGTAACTGTTACTAGCAGAGCGAATGCCAGCCTGTGTCATCTCTTTTTATGGCTCTGCTTAGTAGGGATGTGATGCTGTTTGTCGGAAGCTTTATTTAACGTTGCTTGAAGTTTCTTTATTCTCCATATCAAAAGTGGGGGGGATTGCTGTCTCCTCAAAACTGCGTAGGACATGTCCACCGTACCTCCTGCGCCCCGTGACTTGGCTGAGTAAGCCGCGAAGGCTCCCTCCATAAACCTCACTTCCAGTATTGGCACAACAAAGCCAGTGTGTCCAAAAACACTCCTGCATGGGCTCTGTACCATCACTTGGCCACTGTGACAGTTTTCATTGACTACGATGATTAATGGCTCAGTTATCCAAATGCCTCCTCTAGACTGAAATACAAAGCATAAATTACACCTCTTGCTGGACAGTTCATTCAGATACTTGTAAGAAGTGTAATAGGTGTGCCACTAACATGAATATCAAGCTTCATGACCATTGAGTGATGTTCAGCCGTTAAATTACCATCAGCCATTAAGTTGGCATTACAGTTACTGCTGCTAAACAATCAGAAATGAAAATGACGTCTCTTTGCCGGACAGTGTGATGGTCAAAGAGAAGAGAGAGTCACACTCAAGCCAGCCAGCCTAAATTATCAATATCAGACTAGTTTCTTTCTGTGCAGATGTTCCCTGCTGCAGCTCAGGCAGTTTTGCCAATGTAATATTCACTGTTGCCCATAATCCTAAAAATTGTATCATTGCTCCCCCAACAGAAGCACTCCGCATGCACCACATTCAGTTAGCCTGCTGTACCTCACCCGCACAGTGTGCTTTACCCCACTCAGTTAGCATGCGTTGCCACACCCACACAGTGTGCTTAACCTCATTTAGCATGCTTTACCTCACATACTGTGCTTTACCTCTCTGTTAGCATGCTCTACCTCACTTATACAGTGTACTTTACCTCACTTAGCATACTTTAACTCACACACTGTGCTTTACCTCTCTCAGCATACTCTACCTCACCTATACAATGAGCTTTACCTCACTCGGCATGCTTTACCTCACACACTGTGATTTGCCTCTCTCAGCATTCTCTACCTCACCCACACGGTGTGCTTCACCTTAGTCAACATGCTTTACCCCACCCAGTTTGCTTTACCTCTTTCAGTATACACGCTCTACTCCACGCACACAGTATGCTTTACCTCACTCAGTTTGCTTGCGCTACCTTACCTACACAGAGAGCGTTATCCCACTCAGTTATAGCATACGTTACCTCACCCACACAGTGTGCTTTACCTCACACACTGTGCTTTACCTCTTCCAGTTAGCCACCTTGTGCAGAAGCCAAATATGTCTACAACGTATTTATGTGTTTCCCAATTTAGGCTTTATAATTCCAGATTTGAGCTTCACAGAGAGGGGAGAAATGGCTTCAGAACAACAGGGAACTTATAGCATTTAGAATTCCATTGTATTTCAGTTTATTTTCATAATTTTGACAGAGAAAATTGGCTGCAAACACAAAAAAATCCTCATGAAAATTCAGCATTGAAATTGTGAAAAAAAAAATCTGAGAATTGAAAAATAGCTGGGAGTTAAAACAATACATTTCACAGACACCTTGAGCGCAAGTTCGCTTCATCTGAGTGTGTTATCCAAAATTATCTACTGTTTATGAGCCAAATAAGGCAGCTCTCCAAGTGGCTCTCTGTGTTGTCAGAGCCCTCAAAATTCTGCACTGTCAAATTCATAAAATATTCAGATTTTTAACACAAATCAACTTTTGACTCATAAAGTTCATTATGAATTAATGATTTTCTTGTGGAATTTAGCGTTTAGAGTTTATCAATGTGGGTGCGGATGGACATCAATGTTCACCAGTAACTTCTCTAAACCAAAAACATGCTTTTTCTCCATCATAAAGTTTTGAATTTTGTCCATTTTTCTTCAGATCCCCATCAGCCAGCACACACACTCATTAAAGGAACTGTTTATTTTATGGTCAGAACGCTCACCCTGCAACTGACAGCTTTTTATTTCCAACTCTGATCATCCAGGCGAAATGCAAGCTTGCATAAACACTTTTCACACCCAATAAGGTGCAATATAACTCACTAACACAGAAATATCTGAGGTAGACCTTAAAAGGATACTCCACTCATTTATCATATTTGAAAAGGCACAATTATACGATAGATTATCATAATCTCTACCAATCCTGAAATTTTCGTTCATTTCTGAGGTCGTTTACCATTTTAAATCGATTTTTATTGGGATGGATCTGCATTTATGATGAGCGCCGCCATTCTTACGAAGTCACATGATTCCACAAAGGGAAGTGATGCCAGCTCTGCTGTAAACAACCGGCCAGCGCAACAAATGTTCGGCTAAACTGTTATGATCGCAATAAATCAAAACGCGTATTGCATGATTTCATATTGAAAAACTGCCATGTTAGTCACAAAACCGTGTCGCGATTGCACTTACTCGACAAGAGACGTCATTTTTGCCCCGCTGGCTTAGGTTTTATCTAGTTTCTATTCAGGATCCAGCAGTATAGTAAGAATGCGGCAGTACAATCTGCACTTTGTTCTACTGCCTGTGAGCCAGAAACTGCACCAGATAATCAGATCTAAACTGCATCAACGGACAGTTTTTGGTGAATAAACAGAAAATTCTTGGTCCAGGCAACATTGACGAAAATTGATCATGGCTTATTAGCATACACTGTCCACATTGTAATAATACAAGCTTTCTCATGCGGTGCGTTTCCCAAGAGCACATTTGCTCACTACGTTACCAACCTACATAGTTCGTCCGTTCAGTCAATGATTCCAGCTATGTAAGTTAGCATCAGTGCTTTTAGGAAATGCACCCCAGTCTGCTGCTAACCTGAGCTTGCTTGTCATTCCCTCCCGGTCAGTGTTCTGTCAAGTTCTCCTTCCTGTCAAGATATGCTACCTTGCGGTTCTGCGCATGTACAAATCCACAATCTTGGGCTCTATTTCTTCCCTCGCGTCTTAAATATCATATAAAATCTTAAAAATACAGTTTTTTTCAGTGCACTTTTCGACTTATTGGCAAATAACTGCATGTACACACTGGCTTTTCCTGAAAATGCAGAAATTAGACGATAGAGGCGTGTGACATGCTGGCATGGCATGTTGATACATTTTAGACCTGATTATCTGGTGTACAGTTTCTGGCTCACAGGCAGTAGAGCGAAGTGCAGATTGTACTACCGCATTCTTACTATACTGCTGGATCCTGAAAAGAAAGTAGATAAAACCTAAGCCAGTGGGGCAAAAAGGATGTCTCTTGTCGAGTAAGTGCAATAGCGACAGTGTTTCGTGACTAACATGGCAGTTTTTCGATATGAAATCATGCAATGCGCGTTTTGATTTATTGCTATCATAACAGTTTAGCCAAACATTTGTTGCCCTGGCCGGCTGTTTACAGCACAGCTGGCGTCACTTCCCTTTGTGGAATCATGTGATTTGCTAAGAATGGCGGCGCTCATCATAAATGCAGATCCATCCCAATAAAAATCGATTTAAAATGGTAAACGACCTCAGAAATCAACGAAAATTTCAGGATTGGTAGAGATTATGATAATCTAGCGTAAAATTGTGCCTTTTCAAATATGATAAATGAGTGGAGTATCCCTTTAACTATGTTGAAATCTCTAAAATTTGCATTCTAGTTAATGGCCAGTAGATGGCGACGTCGGTGGTTGCAGAGAGAAGTTCAATGCTATAGATGGCTTTCTGTGCAACGTCATCGCAAATATGCGCGCGCAGCCAGGGCGCAGGAAGGGGGACATTTTTCATTGTTTTCAAGTGGAGTCAAGCAGCAAAAAGAAGACGACGAGGAGTTGTTGTGCTGTTAACTGCACAAACCGGCAAATGGATGGATGGATGGAAATTTTATAATATCCCGAGGGGATCTCATCCTTTTGCCAAAAGACGAAGAAGATTATATTTGGTATATTTTGGGGTGTTGGTGTGTGATGGACTTGAGGCAACTCTGTCAGGTGTCGCTTTGGTCGGCTGAAGTTGATGTTTTTCAGCTTTTTTTCAGGACATGTCCTTCCAACGATTTGGTTGGGACGTGCAAGCGACCTCCTCCTCGGTGCGTCTGCGCCCTGACAGTTCAACTTGGCACATGATGGCTGCAGCATGACTGCAGCAAGAAGCGAGACTGGTGCGATGTATAGATATATTAGCAAAAGTAAGTGAAATCATGAGCTCACAATATCTGCCGTGAGACTTACCCTGCCATGCATGTGCAGTTACAGGGCTCGCGAAATCGCTGTTCTGAGCGCCCGGGACAAGTAAAAATTTTGCTGGACAAGCAGAAATTAAGAGGCGCTTGCCCGGGCTGGCTGAAAATTTCACGCCACATAGTAATTTATTTCCGATCTAAACGTTTTATTCAATGTGGCCACTAAATTCATTTGAAACAAAGTCCGATTTGTTGCTGAAAACCTATGGCCTATTTCCCAATATTTTAGGCGTGACTGTCACAACTTTCCAATTACCGGTTGCCAAGTGCCATAGCCAAATAGCGGGATTTTGATCCGCCGCGCTCTAGTTTGGTTGGTGCAGGCATAAGCAATGACTTCACTCCCAACCATCAAACGGGAATAAAGGCATACATGCGTACAGCTGGCGCTAGAAATCACGTCGGACGGCCATTCCATTGAACGATCACTCACAAAATCACTTTCTCGGAACATGGTTATAATATAATGTTTGAGTGAGAGAAGCGAAACTTTTATCGACATTTGTTGTTGCTTTAGTGTGTAGTAGTTGTTGTTGTTGTTTAAAAGGCCCACAGCAAAGTGAATATATTTATTTAATATTAAAGTTATTCATCTAAAGCTGTGTTGGCTCGCATCTTTCCCGCATTGTGTTTCGTTTCAACCGCCTCAGAACCGAAATGACAGGCTTGTGGTTACACATGATGGGAAGAGAGGGATAATTAACACAACTTTCCACATTTTTTTTTTTTTTTTTTTTTTTTTTCAGTTTTGTAGTGGTGGCCACATGGACAGAGGGGGTGACCGGGCAGTTTCTGCGGACTTCGAGTGGGTGTGGGACTACGAATGCGAGCATTTAAACTCTCTACCCAGCAATCTTACGGCTATACGATGGTGCGTTTTCAGTTAAAACCAGCAACACTATATCACAAGCAAGAATACGTTGTGATGTTGCACTTGAGGAAGCTAATCGGCCACACTCAGAGCAACATATAGGCTAATTTTCAATATGAGACATTGGAGCCAGAGACCGAATTAATCTGGAATTGTTAAACACTTTGATGACTGATTACTTAAATATTATACGGAAGTTGTTCATGTTCTTTAGAGAACGCGCACCATATCAAAATATCTAGCAAAACAAGACAACCCGTAAGATAAAATGCTTCTTTGTCATTTCACTTCACGACATGAGTCCGAGGACTTACGGGTGCTGGTTTAAACCACTCACTGCGCACCCCCGATTGCGCGCCTGGTGCTCATTCATTCATTCATTCATTCATTCATTAAGAGTTAAATGTAGCTTTCATAAATATATCACCTAAATCGCTACAATCCGGGCGCTAAAATATATCTGATTTTGTTTGTAGAGTTGTATACGTGCCGCTTATTGTCAGTCAAAAGGGATTATGAAGCCTCCATAATTGTTTTTTTTCTTCCTTCATCTGGAGTCAAAAGACCGTAACGTTATGTCAGTGTCTCCAAGCCAATGACCGAATTAAAAATTTATTTTAAACGCCATTCCAAAACAGAAACAAACTGGAAAGCCGTAAGGTTGGAAATGACTTACCCGACACCAAGCCGTGTGGAGTAGAGTAGAGTAGAGTAGAGCTGGTACCACGTAGGGGAAATGAGGCATTAAGGCCGAATTCGGCGAGGTCTCGGGCAAGGAGAAAACTTTTCGGGCAACCAGGAATTCACTTGCGCTTGCCCGACGGGCTACTGTTCATTTTAGAATTTTGCGAGCCCTGAGTTAGCGGTTAGGATGTACCCAAGATCCCTGTGCACGTACACCCAGACATCATAAGGTTTTGTCTTTAGTCCCTGTTTCTGGCTGGGCAGGACACTTGCCCTCAAAGCGCAAAACCCTGAACCCCTGTCATAAAACTTTAAGTTTTGCACATGACCACAAAGTACGTAATTATACGCGTCTAAAATTTTGTATGCACGCAAATTGTCCTTTGTGTACACACTGGGCTTCTCTATGAGATAACTGTATATGTCGGGCCATATGATAGCTGGCCATTAGGACATAGCTGAAATCCATTCGTCACTGGGAGTATGAGGGTCTGGTAATGTCTCACCATTACTGAGGACCAGTTTCTTGAGGTAATCGGTGCAGTCTGAGCTGCTTAGGCTGTTGATATAATTGGTCTGAGCCATCACTGTCCCAGACCTAGCTAACGAGCTATCAGACGTGTAATGCAACTTATATTTACAGTGATATTGGAGGTTATTATTTTTTTTCTTCTAAATGTTGGCAGGCCGTAAAGTAGCCTTGTTGTTAACATTTTTACTTTGACTTTGTTAGCATTCATTAACATAACCACCATGCTCCTGATATAGTAGACATCCAAAACAACCATCACAACCAGGTAAGCTGAGTAAAATTCATGGACATTTCAGCAAGTGTTTTTCTGATTTGTGATGCAATGAAAAACAAACAGATTTTTCTATGAAATGACTTTTTATTGCAATGAGTCAGCGAGAACTTACAAACAATACGGCATCTACATTGATATCAGTTCACTCCGAAACAGTCTTTTGCCCCCTGGTTGCGCGTGCACCTAGCATTGTTTGTACACAAGAAACCCGTCTATAGAACAGGGGTTCCCAAACTCGGTCCTGGGGCCTCCCTGTGTATGCTGGTTTTTGCTCCACCCTGGTTTGCTATCATACGATTTTAACAAGCTGTTAATTTGTCTTAATTAGGTGCATTTTTTGTTCAGAGCAGCAATTTATCCTCTCTTGACAAACAGTATTTTGACAGATGTGCATACAAACAGGGAGGAATAAATTCTGCATCCACCTTGCAATATATGGGTAACAACTGCATAAAAAGAGGGAAAAAATGTACCCAATCAAAGGAAAAAAATCATTGGGTTCCTAATTGGTGAAACTGTGGGCACATGGTTGCAAAAACTAACAATTTACTAAACAAGCAAATGACTGAGTCAAACCTGTTTCATGTTATGCTTTTGTGATTGAGTACAAGTAAATTATTTTGAAAGAATTCTTATCACCTGTTTTCAGCAACCTAATTCGGAGGTTACTGATTTTCTCAGTACCTGATTTGATCTGTTTAAAAATGTTATTACCTGAAATTGCTTGCCACACAAAAAAAAAAAAAAACTTTATATGCAAGGATCTTTTATTCAGTCTTTTATTCTTCATGGCACAAATGGATATTTCTATTAAAATTTGGCTTAAAACAGCAAATAACATATTTAAACACAAAATGCACCCAATTTGGACAAATTAACAGCTTGTTAAAGTCCTATGATGGCAATTATGGCTGGGACAAAAGCCAGCATACACAGGGAGGCCCCAGGACCGGGTTTGGGAACGCCTACTATAGAAGTCTATGAGAAAATGACCCGACTTTCCCACCTGATTTATTATTTCAATAATGATTGTCCACATTATTTTATGACATCTATCGCAACTTTCAAGTCTCTCTCGATATATCATAATGTTCATTTTTGTAAATTATGGTCTTAAATAGACTAGAATAAAGGATAAAGCCAGATATGCTTTAGGGGCGTGGCTATCCTCTGATCCTCGTCAGATATGGTCAGATCCACCCATAGATCCATTCCTCACTCCTCCCTGGATGCTCTCATCCAGTAGGAATCACATCCGGTTTCAAACTGACAAAATGGTGCTGTTAAAATTGCCAAAATTAAATGGTATCCTGAAACCAATGGGTGACATTACGGTTGCTTCGTCCATCTTTTTATACAGTCTAAGTTTCAGACCCGGGCGCTTTGTCGATCTTTTTACACGGTCTATGGCACAAACGGGAACTGAAACATCATAAGCTACAATATTACTGCTACCGACAGTGGTTGGAGGATGCCATTACCCTACTCCAAGGCTCCCTGGCATTCACTGACTGAGGTATTTTTGAATGAGATTTGAAGGAGAGAGTTTCTGTCATTACAGATTACATCAAGTTCTATTCTGCCAAAGTCAGCCAAGACTATGAAGAAATAGTCCAACTATAAACCTAGGCTCACTTCCGACATAAAACAGAGCCTGTTGGGAAAGCAAAGGAGCCTTTAGGCTCAAGGACGGAGCTAGCCCCATAATAGCAAACAGAAACATCAGAAATGTGGCATTCAATGCCAAACTGAAATACAAGAAGCATGAAACACCCCAACCCCCTCAGATCTCATGCGGTGGAAGGACGGATGGACAGACAGACAGGACGACAGGCAGGCCGGAAGTGGAGTAAGGCACATCTACACACTTAGATGTATCCATTTATAAAATCTAACTGAGAAATACTGAGCGCTTCAGGAGTTGCGGCTGGGAAAAAAAAAAAACAAGAATGGCTGATATCTGGCCTGGAAACAAAATACTGTAGAGGGAAATACAAATGGACAGACGGATGGACAGAGGCACATCTAAGATCATCCATATATTAAATTTTGTCGAGAAATATTTGGTCAGTTTAGGAGTTCTGACTCAAGAAAGAAGCGTGATGACAGACATGCGTATGGACAGACGGACGGACACACAGAAGGACAACTGTTATTCCTATATTCCATTAACTTTGGGGCATAGGACAAAAACGGACAGGAGATGAAATGGACCACTCCTAAATTCTAAAATTCTATGCATACCACGCTTTCCAATGCCAAAACGAGGCTGGACTTGGGCCATTCTTTGAAAAGTGAACCAAATTAAAAAAAAATCAAGTTCATTTTTTGGAACTTTCAGTTCAATGTTCTCAAAGAGCATTGTCTGAAGTTTTAAGACTTATTTTTACCTTGATCATTTCTGTGCTCATTTGCATAGATTTATGTTTATGGAAGTAATGGAAATAAAAGGATTTTTTTTTTTCTTACAATTTACCAGTTGATAAATATATGTCACATTACATTTTTTGTGTTTAAGTGTTGCAGTATGCATGTTCACTCTTTTAATCAATTAGAAACGATTATTTTCTTTCATTCTCAATGAAATAATTAACAAATTAATTAACTTTAAAATGTCATGTGACCAAACACAAAAATTTTATGCCATATGAAAACTTGACCTTTTATGACAATTATTTTTTATGTCCAAGGCAAACTCTATTTGACCTTGCTTTTGACCAAATATCAAGTCACCAGAGTATTCTACTTAATTAATACAGGACTAATGAATTGGTCACGCACGTGACCAAATGGTCACATGTGTGACAAAGCAATCAATGAAGGCACTCCATTTTTGCCAGTCATCACCCCTCTTTCTTACTATATTACCCCTATATGTACTGATGCAGTCCACCTACTTACAGCTGGACTGTGAGAGAAACAATGGAGTAACTGTATCTTGCAGTCTGAGTCATACCCCGCACTCGTGTTCCTCTGAAGTCTCCCAAAATATAACACAGCAAGGACATTGTATGCCGGTCATTTCTCTGAGCACTGGATAACTGAAAGCTTAACTTCACTGTGTCTCTTCACTAAATTTGTCCTATATCTGAGCTGATTTTTTTAAAAGCAGTTCTTAGGTGAGTATAGTATGTTATTTTTTTTTATTATTATTTATTTTCAATGTCAGTATGTATAATTTCAATTACACAAGCATGTGTTCTTCGATGTAGATCATGGGATGGATATAAGATTTTGCTCCACACTGAAAAAATGTTGCACAACATATGAAGAGTTCACATGCAAAACCACATAAACACCACATCCATGAAAAATGATATAACCATTGCATCTGAAAGTTCACAGTAGCTTTTTTTTTTTAACCCTTATTTAACCAGGGAAGTCCCGTTGAGATTGAAATATCTTTTTCAAGGGAGCCCTGGGGGTTGAGGTGCGGAGGGAGAGGGCAATTTGCACAGCCAGTTAGATCAGGGGATGATTAGGTGGCAGGTCAAAAGAGCCAGGTTGGGACTTTAGCCATAACACCGGGGAACCCCCTACTCTTATCGATGAGTGTCACAGGATCTTTAATGACCACAGTGAGTCAGGATCTCAGTTTAACGTCTCATCCGAAAGACGGCGTTTTCTTCAGTACAGTGTCCCCATCACTGCACTGGGGCATTGGGGATTAATCCACCAGAGGGAAGATCATAACCTACTGGCCCACCAACACCTCTTCCAGCAGCAACTTGGTTTTCCCAGGTGGTCTCCCATCCAAGTACTAACCAAGCCCACACCTGCTTAGCTTTAGCCACGCGGCTGGAGGAGATCGAATAGTGGTATGGCTGCTGGCGATCTGATATCCTAATAAATTTTGCTGCAAAATGGCGAAAATTCTACTGCTAACCCAAATTAAAATGCGGTTTGTTTGCAAAACCAGGTAGTCTGCAGAGCGGCAATCAAAGACTTGCATCTAGGACACATAACGCGACTATGGTGGCGCCCGTGATCACAGTAGTAACCCAATTAATCATTCAATTTTTGGAAATGACTAAATTCTCTTGTTGGTCTTGTTGTCAGTCGTGGTTTTTGGTTTTGTTCACGTGACAGTAGCGAACGTTAAATTTCTGTGAAGAAAATGGAAATGAAATTGGTAAGTAGCTTTATAAATATGGCCAAAGTATACCCGAAGATGTGTCTTTGCTGTCAAAACAAACAATTCCACACCATACGCCAACCATCCCCATTTACTGCCTGCTCTTTCTCCACTATCACGATAATCGGGTCACTTAAAACGTCCAAAAACTAGGTTGATGTGGTTTTCATTTTGGCAATTTCAACATAGCTATTTATAAGCATTTGATTTGATTGAATATTGTTTTATATAATATTCCCATGATTCTATCAAGGATTGTACTTGCGTTGTTGTGTCATTGTGTTTTCATTGATTCTGCAACAGTTTAAAATGACCAGTTTTCAGAGATGTAATTACTGAGTTTTGCAAGCAAACCAAAGTTGGACTTACTGGGTTTTGCAGACAAATCACTCAAAATTTGGTAATTAACATTTTTTTCAAGAAAGGTTGATTTTAGTCAATCTAATATTTTGCTCAGTGCACCATTACCATTTCATAAAGAGAAAGGAGGAATTTGTGAGGTTTACATCTTCCATCAGGTAACATTCCTTATTTTAAAATTAAAGTGATTAGGTGGATTTACTGGGTTTTGCATCTGAACTCTTCTTATGTAAGTTGTGTATATGAACCATTCACTAATCTTTGCTATAGGGTTACACTAAAAACCAGACTTCCTAGTGATTACCAGTGATTACCACTTGATTTTTCTGGGTTTTTTTTCAAACAATACATAAATTGAATGAACATGGGGCAAAATAAACTTTTTATTTAGTTATGACTGCAATAATGTGTTCCAGTATTCATAAAAATATTTTACTTCACTGTTTATCTTTTAATGTGAAACAGTAAAATGGATTAGAAGGCTGGTCCTTCAACCAACGTTTTATTTACGATAGATACGTCACGCAAAAGACTACGCCAGTCTACGCAGCAGAAAAACCCGAGGGTTACCAGCTCTGGCACTCAGTTGCAGGTTGACCTTGATGTAGTAACGTTATCCTCTCTTGACTCTCCAAGCGATTTGAGTATTATTTCTCACAATGTAGCTGAATCACGACCTAATTTAGTCAAGGGTCTGAACTTTTTTTTATTGAACACAAGAAGCGTGAAGTCTGTAAATAAAAAACGTAACAAGTTGATTCAACTTCAAGGCTTAATATACGCTGGCATGCCTGATATCGTCGCCCTCCCTGAAACTTGGTTGAACGACTCTGTCGAGTCAAATGAAATTCTTCCCGAGGGTTATACCCCGTATCGCAGAGACAGAGGTGGCAAACGAGGCGGCGGAGTTTTTCTTGGTATTCGTAATAATATTATCTCCTGCCGTCGACCTGATTTGGAACCCAGTATTTGTGAGGTTATAATTTGTGAACTTGTGCCTAGTAAATCATTGAAAGTATGCATTATTTTGTGCCACAGACCTCCAGACAGTGAACCTGTATCTTTTTATGATTTTTTGTCTAACGTTTTTACTAAATGCAGTATTGAGTACAAAATTATATTCGCACTTGGTGATTTTAATCTCCCAGATATACCCTGGTGGGACGAATCGGCGAACACTGGTCACACGCTGTGTGACTTGGCTGACAGCTTTTCCCTTACCCAGATCATTGACCAACCTACTCATATTAAGGGAAATGTGCTGGATTTAGTTTTCACCAATATCCCTGAACGTTGCTCCGAGCCCAATGTAACATTTGGTCAGTTTGACAGTGATCATGCTGTGATCCAGTTAAATTTTCAAACTCGTGTCAACAGACTCCGCACATGCGCGAGAAACGTGTACAATTTTAAAAGAGCTGTCTTTATCGGGCTAAGATCTCACATGGACAAAGTGTCATTTCACTCTGATCTTCTCCATCTTGATATTAATGTTAATTGGCAAAGTTGGCTTGATCTTGTGCATTCATCTGTCAGTAAATTTATTCCCATCGCTGTAATTAAGGATGTAAATTCTCCTGCCTGGGTTGACAGTGAAGTGCGCCACCTGAGCAACAAAGTACAATGCACACGGAAACGAGCTAAAAAACGCAATACTGCAGCGTTGTGGGAGAAATTTCGTAAACTAAGGAATAAATTAAGAAATATATGTACTTTCAAGTACAATCAGTATTTGGATGTTCTCAGTGATTCTCTTGCCAAAACACCAAAGCGTTTCTGGGGATTCTTCAAGAGTAAAACAAAGACAAAAAGTGTCCCCAGTTTTGTTGCTTATGGAGATAAAACTGCCTCCGATCGTAGCACAAAGGCCAGTCTGTTCAACGAGTATTTGCAAACCCTATTTACCCCTCAGCCTCTAGAACGAACATATCCGGATATAACCATTTTTAAACATGCTCATTTGGGTGATTTAAGGATTACTGTCCATGATGTTGAATCAGTTTTGATTAACCTTGATACAAATAAAGCATGTGGGCCTGACGTGTTACCGGCTCGGATTTTAAAAGAATGTGCTCGTGAATTGGCTCCGTCACTTTGTAGTCTTTTTAACAAATCTCTTCAAACTGGAGAATTACCACTTGATTGGCTAAGAGCAAATGTTATTCCAGTCCATAAAAAATCTGACAAAGAAAACGTGAGTAATTATCGATCGTATATCGTTATTGTGCATTTGTAGCAAGGTGCTGGAAAGGTGCATACTTAATTTTGTCTATCCTCATGTAGTGCCTGTTTTACATCACCTACAACATGGTTTTGTTAAGGGTCGGTCGACAGCAACTCAGTTAATCCAGGTATTTCACGAAGTTGGTAAATTCTTAGATCAGTCCGGAAAAATTGATATTTTATATCAAGACTTTTCATCTGCTTTCGATTCCGTCCCCCATGACTTTTATATAAACTCCAGACATATGGATTTCACAGCAATCTTTTAAAGTGGTTTACATCATATTTATCCAATCGTAAACAAAGAGTTGCTGTCGATGGTGCCCTATCATCCTGGTCTCCCGTTAAATCAGGAGTTCCACAAGGATCAATTTTAGGTCCTTTGATGTTTCTGCTGTATATTAATGACATGCTAGACTGTGTAAGTCCTGAGACAAGGGTTGCCTTGTTTGCAGATGATTCTAAATGCATAAGAGAAATCAGAAACACGCAAGACTGTTCACAGCTGCAGTGCGACCTAGAGAACATCTTGGATTGGAGCCGTAAATGGGACATGAGATTTAATGCTGGTAAATGTAAACTATTGAGCGTTACAAGGAAGCGAATTCCCATTCTTCATCATTACACAATGAATGGTAATTTAATTGAAAAAGTCGACTGCATGTGTGATCTTGGGATTGTGGTGTCATCAAATTTATCATGGGATGCACATGCAAATGTCTTGGTCAGTAAAGCAAATCGCATGCTTGGATTAATTCAAAGAACTTGCGGTCATTCGTGTTCAGTTCAAACAAAACGAAAACTGTATATTTCGCTTATAAGACCACTTTTAGAATACTCCACCCAATCTCGGGCCGTTTCATCAAAAAAATCTCTCCTTCATATTGAAGGTGTGCAACGGAGAGCCACTGAGTACATTCTTGGTTATAATGATTGTGTTGGAAGCAATTACAAAGGCCGACTAATGAAGCTTGATCTTTTACCGCTGGGCTACAGACGTGATATATTTGATTGTGTATTCTTGTGCAAATGCTTGAAGGGGGAATATGACATCAACTACAACCATTTTGTTTCATTTCAAAATGAGGATACATTTTTAATGAAATTCCAAAATTTAGGACTGAAACTTTTCGCCATTCTTATTTTAACAGATTATTTTATTTGTGGAACGCCAGTCACCTCTATCAAATTTCTGATACTACAGCTGCTTTTAAATCGAAGCTATTTCATTTTTATGCAGAAAAGTTTAACAACTATTTTTCTTCTGATGATTCTTGTACATGGGTTGGCAAATGTCATTGTTCACGATGCCGCCTGTCCCTCTGATGTTACTTACACTTGCTAGCATACTGTCTTTTTTTTTTTTTTTTTCTCTCTTCTCATTGTTCAATTGTCTGTACATGTTGTGGGATGATTGCCTCGCAATAGGTGCCTTGCCACCTGTGCGATCATTTCCTGACTTCTGTCAAAGCTTAATAAATAAATAAATAAACCAAAAAAAGTTTTCAATTAAAAAGGAGAGTCACGGAAGATGGATCTTTGTCTTCTACAACCTACATGATGCCTTATATATAAACATTACAAAATATTTCCTACACGTCACGCAGGTGTCCGTCCAAAATATCACAAGTTACCAGATGTCATCATAAAAAGAAATACTTTAAAAAATACTTGTGAGTTATCAACTTTATTCTAGTGTTGTGCTGATACCGATACCAGTATCGGGTATCTGCCCGATACCTCGTTAATATACTCGTACTCGACATCTGCCGATACCACGCACCGATAACACTTTTAATGTAAGACGCAAGGTAACTGCCTGCTCACGGTCGCAAAGGCTACAGTATGTTGTACTATCTGACTTCTATGTCTAGGGGGAGACAGCGAGTTAGAAATAATAAGAGAAAGAGAGCTTTATAGTCATCACATCACATGCAGGCATACACGCATTCACACCAGAGGTGTATAGTAACGAAGTGCATGTACTTCGTTACAGTACTTAAGTAGTTTTTTGAGGATTTGAACTTGAGTTTTTTTTTTTTTAAACCAGGGCTTTTACTCTACTACACTTTTAAAGGAGGACTATAATGGCTGGGAAAGTTGGGTGTTTTTATTTCAATATATCATGAAAAAAGCTCCTACGACTTTGTTTTCTTTATTTTGCGATTTCTTTCATTTTTATGAGCGACTTTACAAAACTAGTGGACAGCGCCATTTTCACCACAGCAGACGAAAATTCACCCTCGATCCGCTTGGGGCGCCCCTAATCGTGACGTCACTGCGGCTGTCAGCGCCATTCCATTGTCCTGCGGTCCTGCATTGAGATTGTTGAATGACCGAGATATTGCTGCTTCCTCTATGGGGCAGACAAACGAGCTTGATTATTACCTTTTTCTATCCGACACAACTTTAATTTAGAGAAGAACTAACATCAGAGGCCATTTGAAATGCTTCCGGAAAGAAAAGGGCGATTTGAGGTCTACTAATTACCAGCGAGGCTGGACAGCTGCCGTCACCTTGGCATTTATCTCACCTTAAATCAATTCCTGTGTACTTTGCCTAACTTGTAATCAAGCCATTTATTCAGCCAACTGACCAATCAAAACCAAAATCAAGCCAACAATGATTTAGAAGAGATAATGAGAAGCAGACAAACCGAACCAGGCTACCGTACTAGATTGAAATAATGTCAGTAATCTGAATAAATAGCTTACCTCTGAATTCCACCTCTCGTCGGAAAACTTTCAGGTATTATTAAAACAGATTTCTTAAAAATAAAATCATGTTAAGATGGCCCTGGTTTTTAAGTGTCTAAAAATATACGCGAAGTAGAAAACATTGTGTGAAGCGCATCAAACGTGAATGCGAGAGAGAAATTATTTTCGCATTGCAAGCAATGGACAAATGCACCGAAGACTGGGCCAGCACGTTCAGGCAAATCAGTGCCGCAAATTTTAAACTTTTTTTATTTAATAATTGAACAAGATTCGCACACAACGGCCAAATGTAATAATCAAGCAAACACATTCAGGCAAACTGCGTGCTGAACTAAGCAAAGTTAAAGTTTTCAAAATCCTCCTCCTCTACTCGACAATTGCTTTCACCCTCTTCCCATTTACTTGGCTCAATTTGCAATCAAACAGTTGATTCGCTCATTGAACAATTTTAAATTGGTTGGTAGTCTAATTTATTTAGATATCCATGTATTCAGATATTTTGATATCGCATGCATCATGCACATGAATGCATGTGGCAGCCGCAGTGACGTTATGATCTCGCAACTTCTCATGCCACTTGTGGCGTTAATGGCGGCCTCCTGGAAACAGCAATTCCGGCTAATTAATGGTCATTTAAAAGAACAGGGGGTATGTATGGACAAAAAATCGACCGTGGATATTATGTTGGAGTTAATTACTATAAGATTAAGTCAAAACTTGTAGGTCAGTATAGTCCTCCTTCAAAAGATAAAAAGTAGGCCTATACTTTTACGTCGTTACTTAGACACTGGCCACTTCGTTACCCGTTACAAATTAAAATACGAATGTCATTCATCATTTAAGGATTATCTGGATTTGGCGTGTTCGAGAAGAATACAGTGCTCGGCAGGGTATTTGTGCAGATGTGACCGCCAGCGGACATGGAGCTGCAAATTTATGCACGCAGTTACAAGATTCTATCACTAGATGGCACACCCGGATCAGTTATTGAATATTCGCAAGCAATTGACTTTAGTTGGATGTGCCCATGAATGTGTGAGGAAACTGTGCCAATTAATAGTTCTACTTTTTATGAAGTTGGGTGTGTTACCTTGCCTACGCAGCGAGTTTAATTTCATTTGTCAAGCTTCAGTAATGTTTTGCCTCATTTGATGGCAGTGCTTAAAAGGCTTTTTGTCAGCCCTAAATACAGAATGATGTTTAGCAGTTAGGCCTACTCTTTTTCTTTTTGGAAATAGCCGTGAGTGAATTGTTTGATATTGGCCTCCTTTAGGCTTGTTATAAAAAGAAAATAAAACCTGCACTCCAAGAATTGTCATTGTATTTTCCTGGAAAACATTTCAGAAATATCTGTATCGGTACTCGGTATCGGCAAGTACACAAGATAAAATATTCGTACTCGTATCGGTTTTTTAAAAAGTGGTATCAGTGCATCCCTACTTTATTGCTTGCTATTTTCCTTACCCCAGAACTTTGATAAACGTCTGCTGAAAATATGAATATTCTAGCTTTTTAAACATCACAGTTTTTGATGTCAAATAAAGGTATGAAAAACCTGCTTCTGTGTGAAGTCACACGCATGACCAATCGTATTTGACCTCTGACCTTAAGTAGATGAAGTTAATGTAACAAATAAAATTTTTACTTGATAGACTTGGATATGTAGTACTCCCAAATAAAGTCCACAATAGTGAAGAGATTTTCCCACTGTTTGTTACATTTTTGGTCACGCACGACTAAGAATGGCCCACTAGCAAAAGTAAAATGGCCGCGTCCAGATCAATGTTTCACTGTTGTGTCCCGCAGTGTAATGGAGATACTAGATTGCAGGCTGACCTTATTTTTCGTTGTTTTCCGAAAGATTATCTTTGAAGGAAGAAATGGTCAAATCAGATTAGGAGAGATGAAAGGCTGGAACAGAGTGGCACATAGGGTGCTGTTGCCTGCCAACTGCACCTCCAGCTCCTGGATTCCACGGGCATCTTTGCCAGGATCCTCACTGTGAACTTCAGATCTGCTTATAATACCATCTAAAAGCCCCTGATGATCCAGAATCTACACTATCTTAACACTCCCCCCATCTGATCCATTGCATTCAGGACTTTCTCAGGAACAGATTTCAAGTGGTGCGGTGAACACAGCCACATCACCTGTACTCACCATTAACACTGGACTGCTCCAAGGTTATTTGTTGCGCTCATTCTTATAAACGCTTTACACCATTGATGGCATCAGATCACACATCGCAACTTACCTGAAATACTTTAACAAGACAGCCATTCTTGACTATCTCTCTCTGATAACAACTCCGTTCTGAGGTACCAAAACACGGTCACACTTTCACATCAATGTAAGTAAGACAAAAGAAATTATATTCAGTCCCACCTCACCTCAGAGCCCAAATCTCATCAATAATCGAACAGTTTAAATAGTGGACAGTTTTAAATACCCCTGAGTGACTCTGAACAATAAATCCAGTTTTGACCAACACACTAATGACATCCAATAAAAAACCGTCAAAGACTATCAGCAAACTTAAAGGATTCTACATTGCCCCCCATCTTGACCTATAACTGTACCAGAGCTTCATGCAGTCCATCCTACTGTACTGCTCCACCTTTTTCTTTACTTTATCTGTCAATAACCATGCCAAACTTGCATGCAAAACAAAAGGCCACTGCCAGGATAATTGGTCTCTCCACACCCAACCTCACAGAGTTAATCAACAGGTCCACTGAATGCATTACAATCACAACAAAACAGGACATCACATACCTACTCGATCATCCCCTTACCCTACTGCCCTCAGGGCACGGATATGGGACAACAAAGGCTAACAAGCTTGGTTTGGGAAGATCCTGGTCCCTGTAGCCATGCTGCCTTAACCTCTTCCACTCCGGAGTTGTCATAGGAGGGATCCTGGCAGTGCTCTCACCTCGCCATAAAGCGCATTACATCTTCAAACCCATTCCCATTTAGGTTTCCTAATTATCAACTAAACGTTAATTTGTTCAGCTGCGAGAATCGATGCGCATCCATTTCCTCTCAGCTTGCATTATTGTTCATTGCGACAATTATCAAGCATTTTCCTATCCACATTAATTGTAGACCTAATATAAAAATTAATGTCTTATGAAGCTTCTGAATTCCTGCAGCTCACAAAAAGGTATTTATTTTTTCTGCGTTTACGTCCGATTGTTTTGATACGCCTAAGAAACCCTTCCTAAAAATGTGGGTTTGCCGACTCAGGTCCACGTATTAAGACTGCACATGTAAAAATAAAACTCTGCCTACAACCAGTGACATTACCATAAGACAAATTAATACCCAACCTATTTCCGGGTAAAAATTGGCTAGTAGATTGAGCTAATTTAATGAGTAAATGGGCTCCTAATAAGCTGTGTAGCCATTAACAATTAAGACATACAGCTTTGCATCCACGAGGAGGGATACAACATGAGAGTGCATGGGTGGTACTTAACCTCTTAAACCCGAACGCCCCTGATACTGGGGGCAATCATTAAACATCATAAATACAGCATGTTTCCTAATAGCAACATCGTCATGCCACATATCCACTTCAGAGGAAGAAACTCGGCAAAAAGCTCGTGATGACCATTTTTACCTCAACCGAACACAATTCAGGCATCCAGTAAGTAAATAAGCATGTAGCAAAACTTTTGAAATAAAAATCTGTGTTCAAAGGTCAATCTGCGCTAGCTATTGTTAGCCTAATGTGTCTGTGTTATATTGAAACTAAATCTTCCAGTCTGCCAGCAGGTTTTTTTTCCGTGGCCCTCCTTCCAATGAGATCAGGTCCTGAGCATTCCACTTGCATGCAATGTATTTCCTTCTCTGTTATCGGCTTCTGATGGTGTCATTTTGAGTTTGTGGGTAGCCATTTCTATGGGCTCTGACGTTTCCAACAAGCTTTCAACCACCTTAATTGCACAAACCTAGCCAGAGATAAAGCCTTGCGTTCCCGGATCATCTAACAGAGTCCATGCGCCATTATGCACATGAACTCAAACAGCACAACAATATAAATGCTTAAGTGGTTTGTTTTTTGGTATTTTCAGTATAATTATACACTAAATCCCTGGTTCTCAAATCACACCCTAAGAGGTCTGAGGACTGCTGGTTTTCCACCCTCCCTTTACCTGGGATTCAGGTGTTAACACAGTCTGGCCAATCAGAGGCATTAACTGTTCATTTACTTGCCTGGGATAACAGAAAACCTGGGCTGGATTTGTATTCGAGGTCCAGATTTGAGGACCACCGCACAAAATATTCAACAGTTGTTTTCTGACTGAAAATCCTTGCGCCAACAATGTCAGTTGTTGTTTTATACGATTAGCAAGATATACGTGTTTGTTGCAACATATTACACATCTCATTTGATTTTGGGTTCGCCCTATTATCTTTCTGAGTTTGTCTGGGTGAGTGTGGTGCACTATTCTAGTCTAACATTTATTTCTTCGATTGTGACGCATTAGCGATTGCTCTTTCTGCATGCATTCGTGTCGCCATTTCACAGTTTCTCATTATATTTTAGTTTGCTGCATGAGTTTGTACTTTTGTACGGGCTGTCTGTAGTATTGGCAGTATTCATCCTTTATACGTAATTTATCACATTGTACCCATAGGCTGTACCCAGTAGTAAGTAATGCAGTGTTTGTAAGTACAGACCTTTAAATATGATTCAGCAGTTTACTAGTTAGCTAGCTTGAGTTCTCTTTCCTGCATTGACAACTGCGTTTTCTAAAGGACAATCCATATGCTTGTTTTTTCTTGGTAAGAAAAGTGAATCCGAGGGGCTTCTATCGTTCGTTGGGGTAGGTTTGCCTGCAAGTGCGAGATGAATCGATGTCATTCTGTTGATGAATCATTTGAATTGAATTATTATGCCTCTGTGTGCATGCGCAAGCGATTATGCCTCGGGGCGCATGCGCAAGCGTTAGGTGCGCATGCGCAAGCGATTATGCCTCGGTGCGCATGCGCAAGCGAGGTATACGGTAGTTCGTTTGTGTGTCATTCATTCAGTCATTCAGTCATTCATTCTGTCTGTGACCGGGATAGCCGCTACGCCGGTCAAAATCAAGTCCTAGAATATGGCTCTATGGGTTAAATGTCATGATCTCTTGGATTTAAATTTGCCAGATTTTTGAGAGAGCTTTGTTTTCGAGTTATTGCACTATTTGATTACCACGATGGCTGCTACGAGCGATCAAGACTTTAAAGCTGCAGTTGGTAACTTTGAGGAGAGAGATGACTTGGCATAAAAATTTGAAAAAATGCAACTTTCAGATCCCTCCCCCTTCCTCTCCACTGCACTCCTGCCCTAAGACCCTCCCCCAGAAGGCTGCCGTGCACGCGAAGGCACACGAGCTGTTATGCATGCGACTGTGGAGAGATTTTGCATGATGAAAACGGCCAAGTTGCCGAGGCTAGACATTACTGTTGTGAACAGTCAACACTGCTGGCCAACAAGCAGAAATAAATCATGTCGAAATGAGAAGTAATCTACAGCAGTATGTATTCAGTAAAAACCCAGCACACGCTTATTTCAGTAAGTTACCTGTTTTTTTGAGTACAGAAACTGTCGTGAATCCTGCTGAATGGCCAGTAAACCATATATGACAGCATTTAGTCGTGAGAGCACAGAAACGTTACACATATTTATGAGGACAACAACACAACCGATAAGACTGCCAGGTGACTTCATGAAGATATTTTCTGCTACTTTCTAATAAAACTACTCCAGTGACGTCAGCCCTAGCATCGGAAACAAGCTAACGTTAGCTCGACTGCAACATCACAGAAACATCACATGCACTGCGGAGTACTGTAACAATTACAAGACGCTGGCTGTTCGAACAGCGACTGTGCTTCTAAGCGACGTTCACTCGCTTATTTGCAGAGCGAAAATGAATTGATGCCGGTTAGGGCTGGGGTTAGTACCAGCCGTGCATGTGAGCAACGCCAACTCCCTTATTTGCAGAGCATTGCCGAGCAAAAATGAACCAACGAATAAAGCAGGGGTTTACCTGTGAAGCAGAAAAGTCGCCAACTCTGCGTCGGTTTTTAATCCTTCCAGATCACAGAGTTCCCTCCACCTCTGAAAAGCCACTCAGATGTTCACTCTGGTTTTATCCCGGGCTTTGTCTAATTCTTTCTTTTGTGCTTTTTTTCTTCTGGCTTCCTCTTCTTACTTATCTTAGCCGTGTGTGCTGTTGTCGGTAACGGAGGTATCGGCATTTTTTTCCTCACTGATGGCTGTTGTTGCGCCATTAGTTTCTCTAAACTCCCGAACCCTCTCTCGGAGATTTGAGCATGACTGATCACCGGCGTGAACTGAGGAGAAAGGGGGAGGAGGCTGTCTGCAGCGCGTGCATGTGCACTATTTGACGGCTGTCAGACACCATCCTGGCTCTGGCAGGTTCTTTTTGGTCGGTCCGAACAATTCTTTTAAATTGCAGTAGGAGCAGTAGTTTTAAAAAAAAAGCTATGAACCATATTCCCAGCCCGTTCAGTGTTTGAGATACAAGCCTTTCTATTATCATATCCTATCCTTGATAAAAACCAGGCAAATATTTGCATTTTCCATGTTTTTGAAAAACTGCTGTAGAATGTGAAGGGTTGGCGATTTTTTCATAATTTTTTTCTCTAGAATATTTTTGGAACCTGCATTTGCTCCAAAGCAGTGTCAGTTCCACCATGTCTGCTTTTGCTCATCAACAAAAAATCTCAAAATTTTGAATTTGAATTTTGATTCTTGACTTTTGGACATTTTGTCCACACAAAATGTTGAAAAGAAGTATTAGTAACTGGAGTATGATTAAAATTGACAGTTAAGACAGAAAGATGCAGTCCTCTGGTTTAAATTAAGCTTTGAGCCTTCAGCCCAATCTGGGATAACACTCTTTTTACCCCAGGTAAAAATGATGCCGGGTTCAAGCTATGGGCAGATAAAGGGCTGATACAATTAAAAGACTTTTTTGATAATGAAAATGGCAATTTTTTCTCATTTGAAGAACTTAGCAGAAAATATAACATACCCCGCAATCACTTTTTCAAATTTTTACAATATAGAAGTTTTGTGGGAGCAAAAATTGGTCACTCCATGCGGATCCCTCCTCTGACAACTCTGGAGAATTGTTTACTTAGAAACCCTTTTGGTAGAGGTATTATCTCTGATTTCTACGATCTCCTGACAGCACGATCCCCGGAATCCGCTGACTCTAGATTCAAGGCTTGGAACAAAGATTTGAAGGGGGACATAACACCTGAGGAATGGAGTGTAGCATGTAAGAAAGCTCAAACTCAAACAAGTAACACCCGTTTGAAGCTTCTGCAATATAACTGGTTAATGAGAGTTTACATCACTCCAAAAAAGCTTCACAAATTTAATGATTGTATCCCGGACACCTGTACTAAATATGGTGAAGAGAAAGGCACATTATTGCATTGCCTCTGGAGCTGTCCTAAAGTCAAGGAGTTCTGGGATGAAGTTTGTAAGTCGGAATCTTGGAAAGAGATGGGTGGACTAAGTACTGGGAAGTGGTTTAAAGAACTGTCTATGTGCCTCCCAATTGAAAAGATTACATATAGGGACAAACAAGAAATGTTTCAAGAAATATGGGGATGCTTCATGGAATATGTTCAGGAAAATAACTTGTCCTACCTATTGAAAGATTGAGGACTCTTGCAGATCCATGGACAACTTTAACTTAATGCTCACATAATTCCACCATGAAATGTTAACTTACGTATACAACGCCTTTGTACTACTGTATCTTCTTATTCCGCCTGTTATTTGGATGATTAGCCGTTTCGGGGTGGGTGGGTGGGGGGTTATATTATAAATTACTTAGGGAGCTTGTCAATATACTGAACACATTCAAATTTGAACAGGCGTTCAAAAATGAGCAAGTCTTTGTTCGTGTTCAGCTAAAAAACGAACGGCAGAGTGTTCAAAAATGAATGAGCATGCGTTCATTTTGCATTAAAAAATGAACAAGCATGCGTTCATTTTTGACCGGACAGCATCCAAAAACGAACGCAGCTACCCTCTCTCGCGTTACAAAATGAATCTGCTCTCCACTTCGCAAAATTTACACCAACATGTGTAAATATTTCCTTCTTACGAGAAAAAAATTCCCCGTCTCCCATCCTGCAGAATTTAGAAGTATATTGTAAGGTACATGCCTATTAAACGACAGTTTTTCTCGACTAAAAATCCTACCAAATCTCCAGTTTCGAGATTATATCTTTACTGATCGTCAATCTTCCGCTATACGCTTACACTTTTCATCGAGTTCAATAAGATGCTTTAACACATTGCACACTCAAGACCGGAGATAAATTGTGATTCAATGGTACCGGGGTACGCTCAGTCAGCCAAAACATTCAAATGTTGCTGTGTGAATACTTTACTGGAATGAACATCGCTTCCGTGTGGTGTCAGTATGCCACTTTTTCCTTCTTATATAAAAAAACATTCTAGAATTCCAAATCATGATGTGACCGCTAGGCAATTTGTATGTAAAAGACTGTAAATAAATTAAATACATTTAAACTATAGTTTACGCATTGTATCACATCATCTGCGCGACAGCCCAAGTTTAATTCTACTCTTCTGTGAGTATAAGAACTAGGATAACTTAGTCCCACTCGCAAAATTTTTTTTCCCACTTGAGTTCCGGACACCAACAGAAACTTATTTGCGTACAGCCAATCAGCAACCTTGTGCCGGACCTCTGAAGCAGTGTCTCGAGACAGTTACATTTTTTTCTCTCTTCACTTGCCTTGCACTAATAATGTAAATATAACCGAGATGGCGTCGGCTTATTCTAGAAAATATGAATGCTCTGAACAGATGATTTTTATCAATCCTAGCTGGAAACATTAAACATGATTGGCAGGTTTGGAAACGGCCACCGCATTTACAAGGACACAAAGATTTATTCAAAACCTCTTTCAAAGTATAAAATCATTAGGCTGTATCACACCCCTCTGCCTGAGTATAGCTATGGCCGTATACTTCATATTTTGTTTCTATGATGCAGAAAGAAAGCACCTTAATCAACCTATATTAACAGCCGACAAGTGCGAATACAATTCATTAACAGCACTTGCCAAACCTGCTGATATGTTTATAACGTTCACTAGCTAGGCTAGATAAAAATAATCTGTAGGCCTACAGAGTATTCATATTTTCGAGAACAAGATGATGCAATCTCGGTGATTTCTACTTCATATTCATTGGATTTTGTCACTAACTAGTTTATTATTATGTAGTGTCTAGAGATATGGCAGTTTTTACTGGTACGGCAGTCGATTTGAGGTGATTAGGATAAGAATTAGGGATCATGGTTAGGGGAAGGGTTAGGGTTAGGGTCAGGGTTAGGTTAGGGCAAGGTTTGAAATTGGGACTGCCGTACCTCTCTACATTGAAATGCATTGGAAAACTGCCGTACCCGTAGCAACTGCCTTATTATTAATATGATCAGTGCAGGATTAAAAAGCGGCGAGTTGGGTATTGCTAGACTACATTGATTGTAACCAGCTCGTTACCAGCTTCAAATATTTGAACAACTACCTTCATAACAATTCATTTATCTAAATGGCTGGCTAGACGAATGATTTGGCCAACAGTTTTGCTGAGAGCAAGAAAGGCATCTACGATGTAATTGCAGTATTCTGGGTATGGGCTGAGCAAGTCAGTGGTTCCGAGACTATGCCTCAGTGCAAGGCTCATAAAGACAGAAAAAATTCACTGCCTCAAGACACTCCTTCAGTGGTCCGGAACAAGATCGCTGATTGGCTGTACGCAAATGAGTTTCTGTTGGTGTCCGGAACTCAAGTGGGAAAAAAATTTTGCGTCCCGGTCATTTCAAATTGCAAAACAAGAGGCTCCTCAGAGCCTGTACTCAGGCCGTGCATGCGCAGGACAATCGCGACCCCGAAAAAGAAGAACGGAGCCAAAACTTAGACTCGTGGCCTACCGGCCTGAGTAATTGTCCGCGATATTAATCCTTTCTTTTTAAACCTGTGAAAGCGCAAGCCAAAAAAAAATGCCACACTTTACAGCCCACTTCATAGGCCTACACGATGAGTTCTGCAATGATATTCAGATTTTGTTCCATTGATTGTCGCAGATTTTGTACCATTTGTCATATATTGTTCTGATTTATTGTACAGTATTTTTTTCAGATTGAAGTCACAACACATGAAACTGCCGCTCTGTGGGACCTGCCGACGACAAGTCCAGATCTAGATAAGCAGATGAGCAAAGTAAAACCTCTGCATGTGCAGAGTAGGCTATTATAAAATCAGCATGTCTGAATGTTAATAAATATTTATCCCCCCCCTTCCCCCTTTATGAATATAACCCTCATTATAAGGGTGTTATCCGTTCAATTAATGAATAAGCTTGATTGCAAGATAAACGACTAAGTTGTCTTGTGATGCCATGGGGATTATCTGGTTCAGGGATACCAGATCACGGAGTGAGACCTGAATTTATGCGACATGCTGGAATACCGGTGACAAGACTTTTGGATGATGTGCATGATTAATACTTAATTTGTTCTGTCAACTAAGTTTAATATGCTTTTGTTTAGATAACTGGAATGTATTTTTGTTCAGAGAACAGGAGTAGGTCGCATATAATCCCATTCCTGAAGAGTCGCCTAAATTGGCAAATGATCTTTAGCAGGCGGATTATACCCAGTATATGAAAAAAAAAAACTAACAATGACAATGAGAACAATTTCACTTTATATGAAAAAAAACTAAAAATGACAATGAGAACAATTTCACTTTATATGAAAAAAAAAAACCTAACAATGACAATGAGAACAATTTCACTTAAGGAACTGAGAATTTAAAATAGGCCTGTATAAGCGTTTATATAATCCGTCATCCATATTCAGTCGTCGTTCACAAAAGAATATCCGCGCCCATAATCTAAAAGCTCACTTCACACATAGATGAACGCATAAGGCCTTGGGCAGGCATCGGAGAATGAACGCTTCGGGAAAATGAACGTATCAGAAAATGAACGGAAGGGTGTTCATCATCGAACGCAGTGACCAGCTTTGCAGCCTTGAACGCATCCAAAAATGAACAGGCGTCCGTTCAAAAATGAATGCGTTCACTGTTCAGAATATTGACAAGCTCCCTTGATTTAATGTATGATTTGCTATACCTTCGCATTTTTGTTGTAAAAAAGCAATAAATATAAAATAAGCTTTGAACCACATCTCTGGCATTTATACTTCTTGAGATACAGGGCTTTTTGTCCCATTTGTCAAAAACAGGCGGAATTTCACTGATTTACCCTTGGAGTGGAACAGGTTAAAATTAATTAGGTTGTTCTGCTGAAAAAAATCCTAGAACGGCAGATGGAATTCACAAGGTTAATTCATTTTTTTAATTATTATTTATTTATTTATTGCATCCATACAATATCACTCTTAAGTATATAGTCAATATAGCCCTTGCGTGATCTGTCATTTCTTAATATTTTCTTATTGGTCTTGATTAATTTGTAAATAAATTGAGTGATTATTAATCAAGCGATCTTGAACAGGAGCAGCTTGAAAGCAATTATGCATTTGAGAGTCAGAGGCTCACGGCAAGTGACCTGAATATCTCTTCACGCCGGTGTGACTGCTAGGGGGATGCCGGGCTTTAGAAAGTTAAATAAAAGGCCTTGCTGAACAAAGCATTGTGTGTACTGTTATCTTCCTACTGTATGCTGTTGCTATTTGTTGTTGTGTTGTAATATGTGCAGTGCTCAATGTTGTTATAAGCATTGTTGTCTGAGAGCACAGAGCTGAGGATGAATTTCTCTGGGGGACAAATAGGGCCCTATCTTACGCCAGAGTCCCTAAACCCGTTATTTGGGGATTAAGCATTGCGTAAGAGGCGTTCCCCTGCAAAAGTTGCTATCTTGCACACCTGCCTATATCCCTAAAACACCAGCGCTACCCGTTATATTATGCATAGGCGTGGTTTGGGCGTTACGCCAGTTAAACCAATCAGTGTGCCAGGTGCCATTGCCTTTAGGAGCAGGCTGCGCTATCCCAAATCCGCAAACCGAAACCCATGATGGAGAGAGGAAGGTCGCCATGTTTCTCCGAAGACGAAGTTAAATTGCTTGTGCATGAGGTCAAATCCAGACAGGGGAGGATCTGTTTTTGTTAAGTTAATCATGAATTGTATTATTATTATTATTATTTGACATTGACATATTGTTTAATGTTTGGTATGTAATAAAAAAAAAAAAAAACATCAAGCCTACCCCTTTTGTGATGGAAACTTCAAAAAAAAAAAAAAAAAAATGCGTTTCGCCATGCACTTCCAACTCCCTCTCCCGTCTGAAATGAAGCATAGAACAAAATTCCATTCTAGAAAAATAAAATTAGGTCTATGCACTGTCACCCAGCGACGTAACTTTTTTCCAGCGAGAGCGGCATTTCAGAACTCTTCAGCGAATGAAGGTAATTCTGGTGACAAGTACGTGGTTTCGTCCGTTTACATTTTCCAGTCGGACGGCTGTCTATTTTTTACAGCAAGTTGCGCGGACCGTGCTGCAAAAAACAGGTGTGCATACTTGTCGCCGGAATTACCTTCATTCGCAAAAGAGTTCTGAAATGCCGCTCTCGCTGGAAAAAAAAATTACCGTTGCTGAGTGCCAGTGCATAGGCCTATTTATAATTTTTCTGTACTGAATGTAGCCCATTATTTTTTCGCTCTTAGATCGCATGGGGGAGAGAAGCCATGTCTTCAATTGCCACTTGATTATTCTTGAATTGGAAAACGTGTTAATAAAGGAAAACCGTCCAGAATTAGCCAGGACTAATTGTAGTCAATAAAGGGATGGATATTTTCCCCCAAATTTTCAGGTCTAGCGCCGGCCCTGATATTATATATAATATATATCATTTATATATATAATAATTATATACTATTATAAAGGCGGAAAAAATGATTGATACAAAATAGAAACAATATAGACTGACCTGAAAGGCCCAGGTAGCTGGTGCGCTGGCAGTACGCGCGTTCTTGGCATCTTCTATTATTTAACTGGCGATCAAGGCGATTTAATACTATCTCTGCCATTTTCTCAGGGGTTCAACTGAGGCTAAAGCAAGGTGGCTTTTTATAGGCGGAGTTAATTCGGGAAGTGGAGCCGCATGTGCACGCCCACATGTGTCCAAGTGGGACGACAATGAAGCCGCCTGGGCGCGCTCTTGTAAAAGCCCAAATGGGTAGCGGGTGGTTTGAGGACCCGCTATACGCTTTCCCTAACGTGTGGTCAAGATGTGTGGAAGCTGCTAAATGCGTAATTCACGGGTAGCGGCAACGGGTAGGGCAGTGTGAAAGATAGAGCCCATAAAGTCTTAGCACAAGTCTTTACCTCACAAAGTCAGCTTTGTTTGCCTCACTGTTAACCTGCTCTACCTCACACAATTGGCCTGCTTCACCTCACAGTCAACACTGTTCACCTCACTGTTAGCAATCTTCTCCTTGCTAAGTCAGCATTGTTTGCCTCACACAGCCTGCTCTACGTTAGCCTGCCTTTTTGCGGATCTTTTCCCCTCCTTGCTTGCAGCCAAACGGTTTAGTCCACTGCAATGACTATTTGACAGTGATTATTTCTTAAACAAATAGATTGTACAGATAGAGTGAGTTCTTCAGAAAACTACAGTATCTTGCGTTCTTGTGAGCCAGACACCAAACATAAGAATTCATGTAAAAAAGTGGCCAATCACGAGCTCTCTTCTGAGCCAGTAACCAATAACAAGCTATCTTGTGCACTGTTCATCAATCACAAGTGCCCTTGTGCAATCCTGATTGGCTTCATAGCTGCAGGTGCTCAGCCTGTGAGTGAGCTGTGCAGCTGTTTACCCCCCCAAGCTGGAAAGCCTGATACGGTACTGCCTTCACCCCTCAGCATTATGCTTTAAGATCCTGTTCAAATTTTGCCAATCCAAGTCAGGGATGCATATATTTTTCAGCCTACGTTTGTTACTTGCTTAGATTATCACATGAAGGTGATGAAATGGGTGAACTTTTGTAATATGTAAAGTATATCATTGAATGATATACTCACATCTGTTATAATGCTTTAGCGTCACATAATGTATGTGCTTGTCTTTGCTCAACCTTGTCATCATTATCATAATGTGTGTGCTTGTCATCATTATCTTCCTCTGTCTCTACCACTCCCTCTCACTCCATAACCTGGTGAGAGAGATTCGTATTGAATGCATTTCCCAAAGTCCCATCAGAGATTACAGAAAATCATTCTCATGCCAAGATGCACATTAAGAAGCTGGGCACATCTGCAACAGCAGTAATTTTAAACGACCCTCAAACGTAATGCAGGTGCCAAACTGTGAGATCAGAACCAGCCGTGTGTGGCCTGCAAATAGCAGGGACACCAATGTGGCTCAGCTTGAGTGAATGTAAATGTTTTTACAGTGAGAATGCAGTCTCTATGGGCGACGGCAGAGAAAGAACTCTGCAGCATTCCACAGCTTGCACTCCCACGCTGCCCCACAGCACTTCGCTTTATCACTTACTTTCACCAGCTGACAGAGCCAGCCTGATTATTTTGCTGTTTTACTCACCCCCTGTTCCTCAAATCATAGTCCTCAAGGGACAAGAACTGCTCGTATTCCCCCCTCGCTTTAGCTGGGAGTCAAATGTGAAACCAGTCAGGCCAATCAGCATTGCTAATTGTTTAGTAAATTACCTGGGAGGAAAGAAAACCATGGCTGGATTTAAAGTCCAGATTTGAGGATCCCTGCTCTAACCCTAAATAGCAAGAAAATAACAGGGTAAATGCTTATTGCCTCTCAATCACAGAGTGTAAGCCCATGTGACACATCCATATTCACCAACATTGACCTTCACAGAGCATTCTGCCCACTCCTCATGTTTATTTTTTGCTCACGGTGATCACATGTGTCCACATAGGGAACTATTGGGATCATAGGCTACCTGCATCATGTTTCAGAACTGTTGGCAAAAACATGACTTAAGTCTCTGCGGGACCATTCCCAGCCAGCGGTCCTGAATTTCTCACGATCCCTTAAAACTATTTCCAAAAACGATCCTGGGGCTGAGAGCGGAAGTTGTCATCACACAAACAACACAGAGCCTTAAGAATTCATAGCACAGACAGCACAGCACGTTCATCCAGTAGTTTCACAGTGAATACTATTTAAAATTTATTCGAATGAGTCATGTGCTCCGTAATAAGTATTAAATTATTAATGTACTATTCTTATACAACTAATTGTAGTTCTGAAATGTGTTTTACAACTTTGCACAACCCCAACACCAAAAAAGTCGGGATAGTGTATAGTGTTCCAATAAAAACAGAGAGCAGAAATTTTATGACTCATCTACATTTAAATGGAACCGTACAAATGAATGATTTAAAGGTTTTACTTTATAGATTTTTGTGACTGTTGGCCAATTTAAATTTTAATGTGTACAACACATTCCAGAAAAATTGAGACCCTGGGAAAGTTGAGGCATGTTCAAGAAACACCGGTTGAGAACATCCCGCAGGTGGTAACCAGATTAATAGGTAACAGGTGATGCTGTCATGACTGGCTATAAAGTTAGCATCCATGAAGTGCTTAGTCATTAGCCAGCAAGAATTGTTTCAGGTTCATCAGTTTCCACAGAGCTGCATGAGCAAATATGTAAACTGTTCAGGATCAACATCAACACATTTCTCAACACATGATTTCAAGGAATTTGAGGATTCTGCCATCTTCAGTCAGTAGTATTGTTTTTTTTTTTTTTTTAAATCAGATAATTGGGAGAAATCTATATGCATACAGGGCAAGCCCGAAAACAAATACTGAATGCCATTGATCTTTGAGCCCTGTTACAACCGATAATGTCCCTCTGACGCATAACGTCCCATCAACGCATAATGTCCCACAGAGGGACATTATGCGCTGACCATTCCAACTGATAATGTCTCTCTCAACGTATAACGTCCCAATTTTTCCGACCGATAACGTCACACTTTTTTGACGCATAATATCCCACCAAATTTCGAATCGATAACGTCACAGCAACATTGATGCGTAATGTCACACCTTCAGTGTTTAGGCTATGTACTACTTGGGTGGTATCGGCCTGATTGACAAAGTTTTTACAGGTGACCATTATCTTTGACCTTGACATTTACCGTCAAGGTCATTGTATATTCTGCATTTTAATTAATTGTCAGACATTGGTGATGGACATCGAGCGTCTTCGTAGTCAGCCATTTCCCCTGATATGATTTAGATGTAATTTACAGACTAAGGCCACTGCAAGACTCATTTGTGGCCTGCACCAGTCTCATCACCCTTTCCAATGATCCATTTGGACGAAATTTATATGATGGGCCTCAGGTGATGCTGTTAAAAGTGTTTCAGGCTGGGTCCGCAGTGTGGTCACCAAGGGGATTGCGACATTGTTGAATAGAGAACAAGTCTAATAGAGAACGGAGTTTCTCCTTAATCCTGCAAGTGAGGGTAATATTAAAGGAGAAACTCCATCATGTTTTTCCATGTGCTGTCCCACCACTCCACTCTTTAAGTAGGCAAGTCAGTCCACTTAGTGATCATGCAGATTGTATATAAAGCTAAAAATCAAATATTAAATACTGTAGGTTTTATGTTTTAAGTTCAACTGAGGTAGCCGAAATCTAATTATGGTGCTTGGTTGTAATGTCTGCCTGCCTGCCGATACCTGGGTCATGGTAAATTGATATAACAAAGGTTGGAATTGTCACATTTGTGTATCCTCAGATAACGTGGCTTGGAGGCCAGGTAGAGTTCAAGTGGCAAGCACCGTCCCTATGTTTGTGGACCTGGGCAATTCAGTGGGATCATCAAATGTATCCTCCGAGGTCAGCATCATAATGATATTGATGTCTCAAATTTGATATTGTGGCTTATCCCAAGATACTTGGAGATGTAATTGTGCTATTGGATGTGCAACTTAGATAATATGAAATAAATCAGAAACTTTTGAAGGTAGAAGCCTAAAACCTTAATCTATAAGTTATCAAGGACGATCTTTCAGAATATTCAATGACCTTGCAAGTCAGAGGTCAAGGTCAGCAGAAATGGTTAGCTAAAAAAAGGTTACTCGAATTATTGCTTAGGCCAATGTAATCACCACGATGTCATTTTGTCAGTCCAAATGGGAAAAGGGTAAGCGGTGATGGATGAAACTCCAGAGGACCAGCTTAAAAATGCCCCCTTGTGACACTGCAGTATGGACCCAGCCTGAGGCCCATACCCAAATGGATCATTGGAAAGGGTGATGAGACTGGTGCAGGCCACAAATGAGTCTTGCAGTGGCGTTGGCCTGTAAATTCCATCCAAATTGTATCATGGGACCACGAAGATGCTCGATGTCCGTCACCTATGTCTGACAATGAATTAAAATGCTGAACATACAATGACCTTGACGGTAAATGTTAAGGTCAAAGATAATGGTCACCTGTAAAAACTTTGTCAATCAGGCAGATACCACCCACGTAGTAAATAGCCTAAATACTGAAGGTGTGCCATTACGCGTCAATGTTGCTATGATGTTATCGGTTAGAAATTTGGTGGGACGTTATGTGTCAAAACGTGAGACGTTATCGGTTAGAAAAATTGGGACGTTATGCGTTGAGAGAGACATTATCAGTTGGAATGGTCGGCGCATAATGTCCCTCTGTGGGACATTACAGTGCCGTGAAAAAGTATTTGCCCCCTTCCTGATTTTTTTTTTTTTTTTTTTGCATATTTATCACACTTAAATGTTTCAGATCATCAAATTTTAATATTAGACAAAGATAACCCGAGTAAATACAAAATGCAGTTTTTAAACAATGATTTCATTTACTGACGGGAAAAAAGTTATCCAAACCTACCTGGCCCAATGTGAAAAAGTAATTGACCTCTAAACCTAATAAATGGTTGTGCCACCCTCAGCAACAACAACTGCAATCAAGCGTTTGCCATAACTGGCAATGAGTCTTTCACATCACTGTGGAGGAATTTTGGCCCACTCTTCTTTGTAGAATTGTTTTGATTCAGCTACATTGGAGGGTTTTCATGCATAAACGGCCTGTTTAAGGTCATGCAACAGCATCTCAATCAGATTTTAGTCCAGACATTAACTAGGCCACTCCAAATCATCATTTTGTTTTTATAAGCCATTCAGAGGTGGACTTGCTGGCGTGTTTCAGATCGTTGTCCTGCTGCAAAACCCAAGTGCGCTTGAGCTTGAGGTCACAAACTGATGGTCAGACATTCTCCTTCAGGATTTTTTTTGGTTGAGAGCAGAATTCATGGTTCAATCAATTACGGCAAGTCGCCTAGGTCCTGAAGCAGCAAAGCAGCCCCAGACCATCACACTACCACCACCATGTTTGACTGTTGGTATGATGTTCTTTTTATGAAATTCTGTGTTAGTTTTACAGCAGATGTAACGGGGCGCACACCTTCCACAAAGTTCAACTTTTGTCTCGTCAGTCCACAGAATATTTTCCGAAAAGTCTTGGGGATCATCAAGATGTTTTTAGGCAAATGTGAGACGAGCCTTTGTGTTCTTTTTGGTCAGCAGCGGTTTTTGCCTTGGAACTCCCCCATGGATGCCATTTTTGCCCAGTCTTTTTCTTATTGTTGAATCATGAACACTGACTTTAACTGAGGGATGTGAGGCCTGCAGTTCTTTAGATGTTGTTCTGGGTTCTTTTGTGACCTCCTGGATGAGTCATCAATGCGCTCTTGGAGAAATTTTAGTAGGCCAGCCACTCCTGGGAAGGTACACCACTGTTCCATGTTTTCTCCATTTGTGGATAATGGCTCTCACTGTGGTTCGCTGGAGTCCCAAAGCCTTAGAAATGGCTTTGTAACCCTTTCCAGACTGATAGATGTCAATGACTTTTTTTCTCACCTGTTCTTGAATATCTTTGAATCAAAGCATGATGAGTTGCTTTCTAAGATCTTTTAGCCTACTTCACTTTGTCAGACAGGTTCTAGTTAAGTGATTTCTTGATTCAACAGGTCTGGAAGTTATCAGGCCTGGGTGTGGCTAGAGAAATTGAACTAAAAAAATATGGTTTATCACATTTAATTCATGACATAACGACGGGGGAGATTACTTTTTCACATAGGGCCAGGTAGGTTTGGATAGCTTTTTCCCTCAATAAATGAAATCATCATTTAAAAACTGCATTTTGTATTTACTCGGGTTATCTTTGTGTAATATTAAATTTTTTTTGAAGATCTGAAACATTTAAGTGTGACAAATACACAAAAAAATAAGAAATCAGGAAGGGGACAAATACCTTTCACAGCACTGTATACGTTGGTGGGACGTTATGCGTCAGAGGGACATTATTGGTTGTAACAAGCCCTGAGAAGGCGCTCCTTTAAAAACTGGCATGGTTCTGTGATGAATATGACCACATGGGCTCGTAAATATATCTGAAGATTGCTGCCAGTAAGCAGTTTGTCACAAATGCAAATCAAGAATGTACTTTGGAAAGCTGAAACTGCATATCAACAACACCCAGAAACATTGCCAACTTCTGTGGACTCTCGCGCATCTGAGACAAAATGTAAAAGATCTGCTGTGGTCTGAATAGTCCACATCTCAAATTGTTTCTGTAAAAAATGGATGTTGTGCTCTCACGAGCAAAGAAACCCGATTGTTACCAGCTCACAGTTCAAAAGCCAGCATCTGTAGTGGAGTTAGTTCCTGTAGTATGGACAGCTTGCACATTTGTGAAGGCAGTGTTAATGTTGAAGTGTACATACTTATATTGGAGCAACTTCTCTCACAATCTCATATATTTTTCAGTATGTCCCGAGTTATTTCAGCAAAACAACCCTTGGCTACATTGATCAAATGTAGCAACAGCATGGCTTCATGCAATTGTGGGACTTCTCTGCTTACAGTCCAGGCCTATTTCCCGTTAAAAACGTGCAGTGCATTATGAAGGGCGTGATAAGACAATGAAGACCCGAGTTGAACAGCTTCAGTATTATATCAAGCAAGACTGGGAAAATTCAACTTTCAAATCTGCAGCAATCGGTGTCCTCAGTTTCCAAACGACTACTAAGTGTTGTGATAAGGAATTATAATATAACACAGTGGTAAACATACCCCTGTCTCAACTTTTTTGGAATGTGTTGCAAACATCACAGGTAGAATATATGTATATAAGTGATTTGTTAAAACAATATCTTGTCTGTGTATTGTTCTCAATCAAATACAAGTCATTACAGATTTTCAGCAAGAAGTAGCAAAATGCCAAATCACAGGTTCACCGCAGTAGGCCTTCGTCAACAAAATAGAACTTTAATGAAAAAAGCTTCAGCAAGCTGATATCAGCAGTCAGGCAGTAACAAAGGAAATGGAAGGGGCTGGACTGGGATCAGTGCCGGACTGATGAACCGGTAGACCAAGCCACTCAAGTGGGTGTGCTCCATCAGGCAGGACTGAAGACTGGACTGAAGAATGTCACTTGCCGAGACTGCAAGACAGAAAAGAATTTCCCTGAAGAAACATAACTTCAACTTTTCGTTATCTTCTGAAATCAGTTGACACGCAACACTCAGACGAAGCAGTACAAAAAAAACAGCAAAAGGGAAGAAGACTCGGAACTTAAATAAACAAGACAACAATTAACAGATAGGGAATGGATGTGCAAATGTACAGTAAGGAGTGCATAAGCAGAGGAAACAATGGAGACAATTATTGAATAATAAGCTTCAGTTAACCAAAGCGAAGAGAAACTGATTGGGAGGAAAGCCAAAAGATAAACACTCAGAACGTAGCAGAAATCATTCACTTTTGTTTTTATCTTCCATTTTACATGCTTTCTCAACTTTTTTGGATTACAGGTTGCACATCCATGTTTTCCTAACAGCCATAGTATCCCATTTTAAGTGCATATAGTAACTTGACACATTTATTGTAATAGGTAGGCTGATTATAAAAAATAATACGATCTTGACCTTCTTGCCCTTTTCCCGAGTCAGCCACACTGGCTACGCGAGGTCCTAATCGCGGGGCAGTCAGGTCTTAGTAATAAGTAGTATCACTTCCTAAGGCTGCGCGATGTTATGATTGAACACGCCTTCATTTATGAGCAGTTTCTTGTGTACACCGCTTCTGATATTCAGGACGTATATACTTCCACCATGTGAATGTCAGTCTTGGGATTCCGTTATCTCTTTACATGGATTGCCAAAGGACAGTGATTACGAGGGAAAGGAGGCGTCGCCGTTGCTGCTCTAAGGCCCAAAGTAAGTGGCTGAGTTGAAGTAGTAAGTTGGGACTCAGAGGAGGCTGTGAACTCATAAAGGCCGACTCGCCTCTCGCTGTTTTTCAGAACTGGCCGTGTGATTGAGACTTGTTTCGATTCTTATAAATTATTGCGCTCCTCTCTTCTCCATGTGGATTTTTTCAGATCTCGGGCAAGAGCGCGAGGCTGTTCAGCGCCACGTCTGGCGGTTTTCCTCCCGACTCGGATTCACTGACAGTCCGGGACGGGACTCGCCTGGCCAGTGTGATGGACATCGGACTCGCGCCGTCTGAATGATAAGTGAAAAGGTAAATCTGTTCCAGCGCGTCGCACAGCAATTAAGGCAAGTTGATATTCATCAGACGGACCAACAAGATAGTTATAATTCTACACTCGCTGATCAAGGTTTTGGCTGCGATTATGAGCAGTAACTTTTCAACTGTTGGCTCAAGAGCTGTATGCACGAGTGGGAGAGAAAATACCTTGGAAGCGACCGCGCACGCTGTTACCGGGTAGCTGAAGTTTTAGCTGTTTGTTAACGCAGTGTCGGCTGCATTCCAACACCTCACATCAGGAGGCAAAGTGGAAGAATCACACGAGGGGAAAAAACGAAGAGATTCCATTTGGTTGCTGTAATTTCGAACCCGATCGGTTTAGTATTAAGTCCCGTGTCCTTAAAAACATTGCGACTAGTCATTGTCATTTGAATACGATCTCACCATCGTCATGAAAATTGTATGTATGTTACCCATTTTGTGCCTGTTTATGTTACCATATAGGGAAGGGAACACTAGATTCCTGTTGAACGAACTGTTTTGATTGCAGAAAGATAAGCCACTAGCCTAGTCTGTTTTCACTTACGCGTCGGCGTGCAGCTGTAGCTATACGCGAGTAATGACTGACTTGAGGGTCGCATTTTGCGTCTGGAAGATTTAACTGTTGCCCAAATTTTTATGCGCACCGGTCTCCATTGATTTTACTTTTGGAAGCTTCCATGCAGTATTACTCACGTGTTAGTTGTCTATGTTACACTGCTTTACTGAATTGATCAGGCGTATTGATCTCGTGTTTATCATCGGATAACCTTCCGCCTGTCAGATCTGATTGAATAGCTGCCAGGCCCGCGGTCGGTTTCACTGGAATTCACTGCATGCAAACTAACAGGCTGTCAGGCGCCAATAAGCAACAGGAAAACGTTCAGTTATTTCGCCTTCGAAGAATTGCAATGGCAGGTTTGATCGATTCACCGGCTCATGGAGAAACACCCTGACAGAACAGCCCGGATCGTTTGGCGATAATGTGGAGAATGTAGGTTTCTTACCGCGTTTACAGGAGCAGATCACATACACGCACGCACACGCGCATGCACACACTCATAGAAACACACACATACGCGCACACACCCGCGCAGTCCCATTGTGGAACCGGAGGCCAGCACTTAGCTAATTACACCAATGTGGCATAAGACGTTCAGAATAAGGCAGGTAATTCACTTAAAACATCCCTCTCAGCCACAGTGAATATGGCCATTTGGAAGGATGCCAGCCTTGTTGAAATAAAGTGGAAAAATGGAGAGAATCTGTTTTACTCAGAGATGCATTATGTAAACTGGATACGGTTAACGAAAATGGCCGTGCATTAATTTCAAGGGAAATTGCTGAATGGTGCAGCACACAGACATGGGGAGCCATGCAAACATGTACTTTGTGACTTTTGTCTTACACATGCATAGTTTGCTCTGGCTTCACCCTTATGAATGCGCTGGCATCTGTTGCTACCTGGTGGTAACTAGGACAATGGCCTGTGTGTATGGCTCGTAGCCACTTGTCCATGACTTGTAGCTGCGGGAAATTCGTGCAAAATGCATACAGTCAATAGAACAAGTTGTAAATTTAGCACCTGTTAAATGCTTAATTTAGGCCTACAGTTTGAAGTAAAGTTTGAAAACATAAAAGCAATGTGTGATGTTTAATAACTCATTTTGATTTAACTGGGAAGTTACAGTAAATATTTTGTCACAAAAATGTCAAAAACATTTTGCAGCAAAACAGTTGACTTGTTTATTTTTACATTACAGCATTTTCAAGCACACACACTAACCTGGCATTGATCAATCACGTTTTCCACTCAGTTTGTGAATTTATTTGTGGACAGTATTACATTTTGTGCTTGTTAGCTCACAAACTTGACTGTCCTTACCTTATAGAGGATATCTTACAGAGCAGTGCCAGAGATAGTCCGCAAACAGAAAGGGCTTACTCACTGTTCCTCACTCAGCTTGTCCATTGACAGAAGTAAGAAATGTATTGCACAATCTGGTAAGGTCATGCCACCCTAATGAGTCTTCTGTCATTAGCCTCTTCTGTCTTTGTTCAGACAAGCTCAGTGTAGTTTGCATTTCACCCCAAAACTATGAGCTGATAGAGATTGAAGACAGCTTTATCACACAAGTTCAGTTCATGCTCAAAGTGATAATTATGCAGTATTTGGAAGCCATGCAGTATTTAGACCAAAGTTATACTGCAAATACAATGCCAGTAACATAGCTAGCATATCGTCCATAAAATGCTAACGAGCGTGTTCACAATGCTGGTCATCATATGTGTAACACCAGGAGAGAAAAATAAACCTTTCTATATTCCAAAAACTTCTGATTTTTTAGAAGTGCATAACCTATGCAACTGAGAACAAGAGGTGTGGAAACAATCTTTTCACTGGAACTATCAATTTACGCTTCATGTTTATGTTTAAAATTGAAAGTAGGTTTAAGAAAATTTGATATTTTTTTTTTTTTTTTTTTAATAATTTGCATCTCCAATCCCACCCAAATCTGAATGCCCAATTGGTGAACTATGTACAAAGGCTTGCTGAGACCCCTTGCTGCCAATTCAGGAGAGTGCAGACAGGAATGTCAACCACCGCTTCTTATACCATTGGTTGAATCTCGCAAGTTCAGAACGAGAGCGGAGGATAGAATCTTCCTGACGAGCGCCCGTCTGGCCAACAGGAGGCGCTTGAGCAACGAACAAGGCAACTATTGTAATCCCCTTCCGGCAGTCCTTCCCAATTTGCAACCCTGCTAGAGCCACCATGCGTTTGAAAATTGACCACTGCCGGCTGGTAGTGAAGCGGGGCTCAACCCGCGGACGTGATAAACAATTTTTACAGTGAGCTATCCGGCAGCTCTAAGACCAACTTTTTAAGTTAGTTTAGGGTATGGGCAATTCTATCGGAGGTAATCAAGTGAAGGATTCTTTCTCAACATTGGGTAGTCGGCATTGACAACTCCATAATTTTGTCATTTGCAAGAAGCTGCATCATTTCATTTTATGTTCCAACTAACTACTGTGCAGAAAAAAGAAGAAACTTCATTCAGGTTACTATAACTTAGTAGTGCTAAAGCCGCATGGAAAACTTTTTGCCAGGAAGTCTACCGTAAAGCAGGCAAAATGGATTAAATATGTGTGATGGACAGACATTGTGGGACAGTGGACATGTGATGGACAGACACTGTGGGACAGTTTTATGATCAGCAGTAAAATCCACAACAAACAAAAACTATTATTGTATGCAATGGATGTTTTATGCAGAAGAACAACAACTTGAACACTGCATACATCTGGCACCCTTCAACATGACTATCTGGCCTCAGGTTCATAGACAGTTACGAGATCACATTATTTTGTATTAACACCGAGATACAAATGAGGAAATAAGAACTACTACTCTGCTAACTTCAATGACTGCATTAACACCAAACAGGTGAAAGGGCTCAGGCGGATCAAAGTACATCTCAACACATTACACAGCATTGTTCAAACTACTATTGTGATGGACAGACATTGTTGGACAGTCCCACATTGGGAATTCGTCACATGAAGAATTGAAATCCAATCCTGATTGAACATTTGAGAAAAATTATGATATCAGTTAGTACTAGTATTAGTTCATCTTAGTAGCAAACAGTCTTATAAAACTAAGAACCTCAATTATGTCATCTTGAAATGTAATAAAAATTGTTGAAAGAATAGTTTTTGGCTTCACTCTTGGTTTTGGTCAGCTCATCCAAACCTCTGGGGTGACTGTTGGATTTAGGGTCTGCCATTTAACCCCATTGGTTTGGATGAATGGACCAAAACCTCCATCTTCCTATCAAATTTCTTTAAATGCAAAAATGTTGTTTCACCAGAACTATCCAAGAATTAATGGCCATATTCTGAGAGAATGGCACTTTTGAGATACTTAGTGGGCTTGATACCTCAGAATTGCATGAAATTTGGTAGAATAGTTCCCATATACGTGTAACAGAAAAATCCCGGAGTTTGTGCTCACAATTTTTATCGATATGGCTACAGCGCCACCTAGAAGTGGACAAGTCAGGTACCAAATTGAGTATTTTTGAGGAAAAATACCCATTTTTGAAGGAATATTGTGGATAACTGCTTCAATGTGCCACTGGGATACTGGGATACCCAGTTTTTTTAAATGTGAAAGTGCCACCTGGTGATCATGTTTGTCATACGTGCAATGTCCAGAAATCTATGTATAACGGGAAAAAATATTTTTACAAATCCAGGCTTATTTTAATTTTTAAACCAGACCAGTGCCAAATTCATCTTACCTGTCTCCTTTTCAGACATTAAAGAAGAGAAAAATTTTGAGGCATTTAGTCTGGCACTTTTTTTGGTGTTTTGAGATATTAACTCCCAAAGTTTGGTGTGGGCTAATTTTTTTCTGCTTGTACAGTGGATTAACATAAATAACCAGACACCTGTGGGAATGGGGAGACCATTAATTTGAACCTTCCTTTGGGCTGAACAAAAGAAAGCAGAAACATCTTTAGCACTATACTCCATCTTGGAGCAGCGGCTACAGACATTTTGACAAGATCTCCAATTCGCCTATTTGTAGTGATGTTCAGGGGCCCATAAAAATGTTAACCAAGAAGATAGAGCCCCGAAATTAACTGAGTCTCCAGCCCTTTCAGGATATTTTAACATGCCAAAGGAAGTTTTATGGCACTCTCTGCTAATGTCTGTATATGAGGGGACGAATGTTCAAAAATATATCAGTATAGGGGGTGCTGTTACCAATATGTCAGATCTGACAAAACCAGACATGTGCCATGGAGACGTTTCTTGAAATGGAATATGTGTCTTATGCACATTGTGAAAACACTGTTTGTGTTTTGGCATCATGTTGGTTTAACTAGTAAGGCCTATAGGTGGCGCCCCACCATACCACCTTGTTCTCGCTATGTATACATTGCACATATTTCATTTCAAGAGATTTCTCTGTGGCAAATGTCTGGTTTTGCGAGATCTGACTAAGTTGGAACGGTGGGGAGCCACCTATTGGCATTAATAGTTAAACCAACATAGAGTCAAAACAAAATCAGTGTTTTCACAATGTACAGAAAGACGTATATTCCATTTCAAGAAACTTCTCCATGGCACGTCTGGTTTTGTCAGATCTGACACATTGGTAACAGTGCCCCCATATTGATATATTTTTGAACATTCGTCCTCATATATTCGGACATTGGCGAAGAGTGCCATAATACTTTCTTTGGCATGGTAAAATAACCTGAAAGGGCTGGAGACTCAGCCAATTTCAAGGCTCTATCTTCTTGGTTAACATTTTTATGGGCCCCTGAACATCACTGCAAATAGGTGAATTGGAGATTTTGTCAAAATGTCTGTGGCTGCTGCCCCAAGATTGAGCACAGTGCCAAAGATGTTTCTGGTGTCCTTTGTTTAGCCCAAAGGAAGGTTCAAATTAATGGTATCCCCATCCCTGCAAGTGTCTGGTTATTAATGCTAATCCACTGTACAAACAGGAAAAAATTAGCCCGCACTCAAATGTGGGAGCAAATATCTCAAAAAAACCAAAAAGTGGCAGACTAAATACTTCAGAATTTTTCTCATCTTAAATGTCTGCCTCATTTTTCCACTTCTAGGTGGCACCGTAGCCATATCGACAACAATTGTGAGCTCAAACTCTGGGATTTCCCATTACACATGTATGGGCACCATTCTGCCTAATTTCATGCACTTCTGAGATGTCAGCTCCACTGCCAGTGCCACTCTCTCAGAATATGGCTCTTAAAATGAAGCTTCAAACTTGAACAAATTTTCATGTGACAGTGGCGGACAAAATTATTTGAACACTTGGTACTTGGTAATTTTGTTTGCACGGAATTTGAAAGTGTCACTTTTCTGTTAAAACCAATGAAACAACTTGAATTTGCAACTTCTATCAGGTCATCAGTTGCAAACTCCGTTCTGTCCTTTCAAAAGAAATTTCATCAATCCCAGCTGTTTTATGGATATCAACACATTTTATGAAATTGGAAAACATGCTGCCGGGGTGCTGCCCTAGCCACTTGATCATAAATATAAAGAAATAAGTAAAAGTGTTCATGTATTTTTGCAATGATTGTACATGGAGATTGATTTGTGACGGATGGACATTGTGGGACCCTTGCATTCCCTGGATCCGTCAATTCAATTGGCAGCTGATCGATTACAATTACATGGCATTAAAAATTGAAGAATATCTGATTCTGAATCTTTGACACACTTGAGTTGATCAGTAGGGTATAGGTTGGATTAATTCGGGCATGAATCACTGCTGATCATCTGATGCAATCGGAGGTGAATATGATTTTGTGCGCAATGCTCATTTTACTCCAACCATTAATGAATTTATCCTAAAACCTCTTTTAACCATTAAGAAATTGTTGAAATCATATTAGTACCAAGAGACATTGCAAAAAAAATAAGGTATATAAGCACAAGTGAAAGTGTCCCACAGCATGTCTGTCCATCACGCATGTGATGGACGGACATTTTGTGGGACAGAAAGAGTAAAACTTATGTGTTTCAGGGGCCAATCAGAATTTCGGGGCAAGCCTTGTGTACACATTCCTTATAGGTAGATATTTCTCCTACTGTGGTATAATTACAATAGCACTCTCCAATAAGGAGAAATTTGCAGTGTTATGGACAGACACTGTGGGACGGAAAACTTAAGCCGGTATGTTCAGGCTGGTTACAAAAAAAAAGGGATGTGATAATGAGAATATGTACGATTCTACAAAATCTTTGATGAATTAAGTGGTATTCTAAGCAATTTTAAGCAGGTAATTTGGCTAAAATGATTGAATTAAATGCTTAGTTCCCAAGGTGGGGTCAAATTGTGCAATTTTTTCATATTAGTAAAATTTCATTCAAGCATCCTGAGTAGTTGAAATCTCAGCATAGATGTAACATATTATACATCACTGGAAAGTAGAGTTCATTACGGATCCACTGGTATCAAGATTAACACTGTTCTTCACTTGTAGATAAGGTTTTTACACAGGCAAAGTAATGCTCTTTTTCAAATGTTACATTTTTTTGCCAGAAAATGGGCATATTGTGGATGATAAATGGTTGCTGCAGGTAGACAGAACATGCACTATACCTAGAATTGTCTTTGCTGCTTGATGGCATTGGGTGCTAAATAAAATGACCCATATCTGTCACAAGAAGTGGATATTAACTTCTCTAAAGCTTCAAAAAGTTGTAAACTGGAATTGATGACCAGCATTGTGAACACGCTCTTACACAGTGGCGTGATTCAGTGTTCAGATATTCACAGTACGCTGATGGAAAAGAGAACTTAGTTTAGGTAGCTCTCTTACATCTTATGACTGCTTAAGATTTACCTTGATTGATAAAAAGCTATTAATGAAATAAAATTCATTAAAACATTCGTATCATAATGCCTGCTCATTTTACCAACTTGGATTTTGTTACAAACAGACAGCAAGAAATGTCCAGTATTCCACTCTCAGACTGGCAGCTGAATGACTTATGAGAACACACTCAGAGACAAGGTCCTCTTGGCATTCACAAAGCCTATATAAAACTACAACTTTTTGTCACTACCAAGGAAGAAGACACCAAAGATTCATAAGTGAAAAAGTAACAGATTTGTATATCAATTGTGTGTAGTTATCAGAAAAATTAAAAAAGACACTGCTTAATCCATGAATAAATTTTTTGTGGCTTCGTGACTTTTCACAAACATTAAGTTTTTAAGCCAGTTTTTTTAAGGCCAGGGTTAATGTTGAGCAAAGCTTTCAACATTTCTTTGCTCACATTCCTTTTTGTGGATCATTTGGGGTGGGGCTCATATATTGGACTACTGTCATCAGTGCATGGCCTGGCGACTTATAAAATCGTTAGTATTCACCATTTGAGAGCTAATGCTCTACTTTAAATATCCTTGTATTTATCTTTATCTTATTACATTATTTGTGCAAAATTTTGTATGCTGTTGCTTATTGCGTTTTTAACGCCTCCTAGTATATTTAGTTGGGCCAACTTTAGCTTTGATCACGGCGTACATTCGTCATGGTATTGTTTTGACAATCTCGTAAAATTTTGCATTTATTATATTGTATTGATGATGAGTAAGTCCACTCCATTAAGCCCTTCCCAGCACATCCCTAAGACTTTCAGTTGGTTAAGGTCCGGACTCTGAGGTTGCGAATTAATTCATGTGTGAGAATGATTTCCCATGTTTGCTGAACCACTTTCGCAATATCAGCCCAATGGATCTTGGCATTGTCATCCTGGAATATGCGCGTGTCATCAGGGATTAAAAAGTCCACTGATGGGATACTAGTCGTTCAGTATATTATGGTTGTCTGCTAAATTCATTTTATTGCTGTAGAACAGTGCTGAGCTTACACCTGACCAATTGAAGCTACCCAAGACCATAACACTGCCATTAGAGCAGTGGTTCTCAACCTTTTTTGGACCAATGCCCCCTACAACATACTGACCACTGTTACGGCCCCCGTGCCCAAAATGCATAAAAACCATTATGTTTAATTTTCTTCAGTATTTTTACCCTTTTTTAACACATTGCTCACATTAATCAATAATAATCTCAGTGTATGGTTGTAGCAAATATGATCTTTACTCACATTTTGTTCCATACAAATTTAAACATTGCTACACCGGTTCAGTCTTTTCCACTGCACTGCATGCAATCGCTGACAACACAAGGATTTATGAAAAAAAATACACTGCCTGGCAAAAAAAAAAAAAAAAAAACCGTCACCACCTGGATTGAACTAAGTAAATAGGTCAGCCTTCCATTGGATAATTTCTGCAGTGATTAGTATGTTTCAGCTGACAACAAGTTATTTAACCCTGACTGATGCAGTGAGTAGCTTCTCATTTCTTAAACAACTGTGTTGGAAGACATATCCTGTGGTTGTGAAAAAGATGTTACTCTGTTTTAGAAGGGTCAAATCATTGGCCTGCATCAAGCAAAGAAAACAACCATGAAGATAGCTGAAACTACTAAAATTAGGTTTAGAACTGTCCAACACATCATTAAAACCTGGAAGGATAGTGGTGAACCATCATCTCCAATTAAGAAATGCGGTTGGAAAAAAAATCTTGAATGATCATGATCAGAGATCAATTAAACATTTGGTGGCATCAGATTGTAAAAAATCAACAGTAGACCTTACAGCTATATTAAATAGAGTAAGAGCATTTCCACACGCACAATGCAAAGAGGGCATAACGTTAGCTTATCAAAACGATGCCATGGCAAATGCATGCTGTAATCAATGCTAAAGACGGTCCAACAAAATATTACAATGACACTTTTTTTTGGTTGGGCCGTGTACTTCTGGTAAACAGCCTGAGCCTTGCTTATACTCTACTGGTCAAAACGTGCCACTGCACCTTAATAATATTTTATTCTATAGCTTGTGATGTTTGATCTGAGGAGAATGACAGAAAAAATTACTTGCAGAATTTAAAAAAAATACAGGATGTGTGTGGGGCGGTGAGGGGGGTATTTTTGCAAATGACAGAATCCTCGCATAGTGTCTTAATTGATTTTATCATAGGCTATCAGGAATTTGTTGGTGACATTATCATAACATTTCTTCTTACCATGAATGTTCCTTACCCTGAACCGATGTGCCCACAAAACATTTAATAGTGGGTACACATTGAAAAATGATTCGATACAAGTAATAGCCAAAGCAGGAATGCTATCCTCAAATTTCCTCCCAGACATGAGCTTTGTTCTTTCCCCTCGGCAGCACATTTTTATCGAAAAACATAAATTGAAAAAAACCGTAGCTGACGTTTAAGCGTGGAGTTTAAATACTGCAAATACCAGTGGTTCCCAAACTGGTTTTTGATCCAACCTCAATAGCAACTGCACAATTTTAACAAGTTGTTCTTTTTTTTGTGAATTGATTGACTTTCTTATGTTGAAGGATTGTTTGCTCTCGTAAAAAACATAGACCTTTCATCAAAACTAAAAGCCCAGTAAAAAAAAGCCCAGATATTGGATAATGTCACTTTTTCAGGAAGACTAATTGCATTACTGAAGGTGAAATTTTCTGAGACATCGATGAATAAATAAGCTGCTCAGCGTGCTAGCCGACGTTACCATTCATACCTATAGAAGACTGATGGTGTAGTGGGCTGATAGTGTAGTGGGTTGATGGTGTTGTGGGCTGATGGTATAATTGGCTGATGGTGCAGCAGGCTGATGGTGTAGTGGGCTGATATTGAAGTGAGCTGATGTTGTTGTGGGCTGATGGTTTTTCAGGCTAGCGGCGTAGCAGGCTGATGGTGTTGTGGGCTGATGGTTTTTCAGGCTGGCGGCATAGCAGGCTAATGGTGCTGTGGCTGATGGTGTTGCCAGCTTATGGTGTAGTGAGCTGATTGTGCAGTGGGGTGAAGGTGAAGCAGGCTGATGGTGTTGCAGGCTGAAGGTATTGTGGGCGATAGTGTTGCAAGCTTATGGTATAGTGAGCTGATGCTGTAGTGGGCTGATGGTGTATTAGGCTTATGGTGAAGTGGACTGACGGTGTAGCTGGCTGATGGTATTGTGGGCTGATGATGTAGTGGCTAACGGTGAAGCGGGTCGATGGTGTTGCAGGCTGATGGTGCAGTGAGCTGAATTTGTTGCGAGTTGATGGTGTAGTAGAGTGATGGTGTTGCAAGCTGATTGTATAAGGGGCTAATGGTGCCGTGGGCTGACAGCATTCGCGGGCTGATGGTGTTGTGGGCTGATAGTATTGCAAGCTAATAGTTTAGAGAGCTGTTGATGTATTTGGGTGATGGTGTTGCACACAGATGGTGTAGTGGGCTGATGTTGTAGCAGGCTGATTGTGTAGGGAGCTGATGGTGTAGTAGGGTGATGGTGTTGGAGGCTGATGGTGTAGCGGGCTGAGGGTGTGGTGGGTTGATGGTGTTGCGGGCTGATGGTGTTGCCGGATGGTCAATTAGAAGGTATGGGAACAGAACATTAACGTTATTCTGTGCTGATACATTTGAATGTTAAAGGCATATTCAGTCCAGTAGTGCATACCTACTCTCCCCAGCTGACTGTGTTTGTCTGTGTCATTTTTTGTGTGTATGTCTGCATGCGGGTGTGTATGTATACATGTGTGTGCAGTGTGTGTGTGTGTGTGTGTGTGTGTGTGTGTGTGTGTGTGTGTGTGTGTATACCTGTGAGTGAGTTTATCCTCTCAGGTGCTCTATGAAGATGTTAAACTCATGGTTTCTTTTAGGAGCCTAGATCAGATGACAGGAATGAAAAGTTTAGTTTGTCAGGGTGATTATCCATTGCAATAGCTTTGCAATTGGTTTTCTTTAAGAGCTTACCAGGCTGCTCTGCAACAGATCTGCAGGCCTCAAAATAGTTTCATTTATGCCTGGAGAAGACATTGGAGACATTAGCCTGCATCTTGCAGCATGATAATCTAAATAACCAGAGAGAATCACATGAGCGATATACTTTTTTTTTCCCCCCATTGTAAGGGGCTTTAGAGCTCTGCTTGGTGTAATTAGAAGCACATTCTGGTACACAGCAACTTAATCAGATTACGCTAAGGCATATTTGTACAATCTTATTTGCTGCTGTAAATATGTGCATAGATGGTGATGATTATTATTGTAGCTGTTTTGTTCAGCCGCAATGCAGAGTGTAACCTCCTAGCCTCATTTTCAGCTCTGCAGCACTGCCCCTGGGTTTGCAGAATCCTGGTTCTGGCCTTTTTTAATGTGCTGGGGCTCAGGTTTGGCGGCATTGCCTTGGCGGGTTCAAGTCTATGGCCTGTGGGTGGCAGTAAAGCCATGTCATTCAGATCTAGCGGAAATAAATTTTTGTATTACGAAGGATAAAACTGGGTGCTGCTGATTTCCTCAGTTTTGTGGCTGATTTCTTAATGGATGATAGATTTAAGCTTAAGTTACTGCCTTGGCATACTACTCATTGCTGGATGGTTAACATTTTTGTCTGCAATTTTGTGTGCCATTTATTGCCTGAGTACATAGATTTTTTTTGTATGCTGTATAATTTTTACCCCCGTACCAATTTCACTATCTTTGGAGAAAAGACTTCTAAGCCGAACAGATTCTTTTGTTTTTTGGATATAAGTCAATCTTTCTCTGTCCTCTCTCTCTCTCCTCTCTCTCTCTCTCTCTCTCTCTCTCTCTCTCTCTGTAGGCTCGTACAAGTATGATGGCTGTGGCACCTCTTGAGGACAGGTCTGTGGCCCCGCTTCAGCTGGCCACACCCAGCTTGGCTACACCCCGGCGCCGGCGGCTGCTGTGTTTCTGTTGGTCATGGCGGGAGGAGGCGAGAGTTAGAGCTCCGCGCGGCAGGCTGCGGATTCGCTCAGCTCCAGGTGGCTTCCTCATCCTGGGTGTGGTGGTGGTGCTGGCGGGTGGGATGGTGGCAGTGGCAGGGTACTGGGGTGGTGGGGTGTCCCGAGGGTGGGGCGGAGCTTCCCGGGGCGAGCGACTTAAACTGTTGGGCCCCATCATCATGGGTGTCGGCCTCTTTATCTTCATCTGCGCAACCACGCTGCTGTATGAGAACCGCGACCAGGAGACACAGCACCTGATTGCACGGGAACAGGCCACGGTCTGCGCCATGGTGACCACTCAGGACGGGCCCTGCTCCTCAGGCCCCACCCTACAACCACCTGCTGACCTGAACATCTGCTGTCTGGGGGTGGAGTCAGAACTGGAGGGGGAGGGGGAGGGGTCAGGGCTGCAGTGGGTGGGGTCAGAAGTCATGCTCTTGCAGGGGAAGGGTGGGGCCACACTGCTGACCAAAGCTCTTCATCATCAGGAGTCATCCTCATGTTCGGTGTCCCTGCAGTCACTGCAGTCCCACTCCTGTAGCTCCAGTCAAGCCAACTTTAACCTGCAGACCGGATCCCTGCTGCCCTCACCCCCAACTTTCACCCCTTCCCTCATCAAACTCAGCAACTGTCCCCCCTTGCTCATGCCCCCTAGACGCTCCTACAGTTTGAGCATCAGGACTGAATTCTGTGACTCGCAACTCTCTGCTGCCCTCCAGTTCCTCAGGAAGGACTCCAGCTCCACCCTGTGTGCAAGCAGGGGTTTGAGCACCCCTGCAGGCCAGAGGAGGCACCGCAGCTGGCCGCGACTTGACAGTGGGCAGGGAGGGCGGCATTACTTGAAGCTGGAGAATAAGGAGGACTCTGTGGATCGGCTGCTGGAACACCAGCACGTCCTCCGGGGCTCTGGGCCCTTCCAGTGACCCCTGCGCATACCAGCCCAGTATGGAAGCCATTTTTTTAAAGCTGCAGTCAGTATCTTTGGTGAAAACAGCAAGAGAGAGAAATATTTTTGATCATAAACACCACTGCTCCTCTCTCTCAGTTCCTCCTCTCCTACCAGTTGTCCCTCCCTCCTGACGTGTTCACGAGTTCAGTTCAAAAGCCATATAGCCTACAGAAGCTCATGAACTCCAGTATGACTTATTGCAAAGTAAGAAACACTGGTCATAACAAGAAGTAATCTTCAGGCATTTACATGTTTTCACTGACACATACCACACTATCATTGTTCAATATTGGAGAGTGTTTGAAGTCATTGTGATTGTGCTTGGTAATTGAAAGATGAGAGAATCAAGGCTGTTTTTCAGCCAAGCAAGAAGCGAACTAGCCACATCCCCTAAAAGACATTAGCATTAGCCACTGAACCGAGGGAAATGAGGCTGTTAATCAGTGAGGCAAGCGAGCAAACTAACATAACCTACAGTAGTGTTCAGTGATGATTATACACTTAACAAAATGAAGATAAATCAGAAACCAAGTACTATTCAAGTTTTATTTCATGTAATATTGGATCATATAGATGAAAATAAGCAAACGGATAATGACATAGTGAAAACAAAAATGATTATGTCTTTTTGAGAGAAAAACTCAAGACCTAGTGTGGCCACCCTTTGCTTTGATTACAGCATTTAATCTTTCTGGCACATATTTGTTTTTATTTTCTCACTCACTAAACCATTTAATTTGGTTTGAAGTTCATTCCAAAGATATTCTTATGATGTTGCAATGGATTTGTTTATCTTGGTATCTAGCCAATCCCAGATTTGCTCAGTTGGATAAAGGTCTGGACGTGTCATCAGATGATTCTTTCCGTCTGGGATAATTCTTGCACAACTTAGAAGCGAGTTTAGGGTCATTATCTTGTTCAAAATAAAATCCCTGACCAATCAGTCTCTTTCACGTTGGCAATTCTTGCCTCATAAGGATGCTGTGATGCTTCTTTCCATCCATGATTCTGTCCATTTTTATGTGAGCACTTGCTCCTTTTAAGCAGACTGAACCCCTAACTGTAATATTTCCACCTCCATGTTTTACTGAAGGGGTTAAATGGTCATTTTTGAAACATTCTTCAACTCTACAGGGCACATAAGTTCTGCGTCTGGGTGAAAAAATTTCGAATTTTGATTTATCAGTCCCAAGGACTTGTTCCCAGTCCCCTGGATGTCCAATCCTTGAATTTCTTGGCAAACTCAAGTCATTTTTTGATGTTGCCAGCTCATGGCAGCAACATGACCAATCAGACCATTTTCACACAGGCGTCTGAAAATAGTAAATCTTGATACTTTCATCTCCACTTCTGGCACTGTTAAGAGCCATTCCTCGAGAGATTGACATTTGGTGCGCAGTTGACCCCCCTGAAATTGAATGAAACTTGGCACATAGGTAGATATGGGTGTCTCACAGAAAAAGCAAAATTTTTAGGTCCGTATTTCACTGTGCCTGCCGATAGCGCCATCTGGAATCCACTTAAGTGGCTCAGTTTTGCTGTTGACACCACATTTTACATCAACTATTATGACTTAAGGATACACAGTACCAAATATGTTATACTTTTATCATGACCTGTGACACTAAGTCCGGTGAGCACCACATCAGCGCCAAGCTGGGTTACTACGTTATCAAGCCAGAATTATTTGAGAAATAACAATAAATATTGAAAATGGGAATGGGAATAAAATAATACCCCAGACATACACCAAACTAGAATACTTTATTATGTGTTTACACAGAACAAGATTATCATTTTCAGTGAATAGTACCTTGGTATCTTGCTGTGTTTGTGCAATGGACGGCCAGAAAGATGATTGAAATTCATATTTGGTGCATGTTTGCGGTATGTTTTCTCTGTAACCCATATTTGCACTGTGAGGGTAAATGCTGTTTGCTGTGCTTTTGGAACTCTATTTTCAGGAATACCAAGCATTTCTTTGGTTGTATCTACGCTTTCAAGCTAGACGGAGCCAAAGTTGGAGGAAAACTCAAAATGGACCATTTCATGGCAGATTGTGCCTATGTTTAGGTGGCATTATTTTGTTTACCCAGCAAGATCGAGATCTGGAATTCTCTGGATACATAGTCCCTTTGGGCTACATTGCAGCATTTGTAAAATCTCAATGGTAGTATTTTCAGTGTAGATGATTTTAAACATTTAAAGTTGGAAAAATTTGCCTCTAGGGGGCACTGTATGCTGGATGCAAGCACTGCCCATCCCCAGCGAAGTACCAAAGAAATTGTTTTTGAATTGTGATGCACACAGCTAGTTTTCTCTGAAAATGAAAAGTTTAGCTTGGTATTATTCTGGGGCGCGTTTCCCAAAAGCGTAGTTGCTAACTAAGTTAGCAACTTGCATAGTTCGTCCATTCACCATCAATGGGCCCAACTATGTTAGCATCTGTGATTTTGGGAAACGTACCCCTGGGTGGATAGCTCTCTGACCAAAGGTGATGCTTTAAAGACCTAATATTCTACCGACCTTATATTCCATATTCCCAGACATATACCAAAGTTCTGTCTTTTCACATATATAAAGCACTTGCACAGTTAAACATAAAATTTGTAATCTCTTTGGTATAAAGCTGGGTTGGTTGGATATTGGAAGAGAATATTGGTGGTGATTGTAGCATTGTGTCAACATGCAAGACTTTTACCAGTAGTCAGTAAAGTGTACAGTTTTGTAGTGTTGGAGAGTTTCAGAAAATAACAAATTCTCTGTATTTTTGCATTACTATTAGAATCAGAAAGCAGGCTTCAGTGCTACTTCTAAGATTGCCCTAGGGTATGGTGCTTGGGTATGAAAAAGGGCACAACAGTTGCGTCTAGCGAGTGGTTATCCTGATAAAGGGCACAGAGGTCCTAGCAAGCAAGCAGCATGCTGCCAAGAAAAGGGCAGTTCATTTGTAGTGGTAACTTGCATGCCTTCATTCCTAACACCTGCCCATGATGTCTAGTCTATGGGATGCCCACTGGTTGGGAGAGTGGGGTTTCTTTTACAGGCTTCCCATTTCCATGCGTACCAAGCCATGGGTGTTGATGCAACTATTGTGCCATATAGGCTGCAGCCTGTTATTTAATTCTATTTAATTCAGAGACAGACATGCTCACTATCAACGGCCTGTAAGCAGCCCTGTAGAGACCCAGGATGCAGTGTAGTAGGGCTTGCCTCGGGCTCGACTGGCTCCGCGGGTAACATTGACCCGGATCCAATGAAGAAGGCCATGGATGGCTGCTCAAGGCCACCACTAGGTGCCGCCAACCCACAATCGAATTCCAAAAACAGACTAACGGATAGAGCCAGTCACATGCTGGGTTGACATCATTTCACTTTGGATAATATGAAAAGTATAAAACAGTTTTAACTTTTGTACTATACATTCTGTCTTCATGTGCACGGTTGTGTGACAAAGATTTTTTTTCAGAGTTCAAATTATGGACTGTTATTTAATGTAAGTGTATGTATACTGTTGACACGTCTGCATACATACTTACGGTGGTACGCCTTTTACATTAGTTCTTTTTTGGCATTTAAAAATTTTGGAATGGTCATGATTTATAACGTGCTATACGTTTCTGACTGCGCTGTACCCGTACTTGGTAATAACCCATGTATTGTGCGTTTGTAATGCTCACAGTCACCACCAGTTTACAACCAAACAAGCTTTATACCAAAGGGATTACAAATTTTATGTATAACTGTGTATGTGCTTGATGTATTTCAAAAGACATGTCTTTGGTATATGTCTGGGAATATGGAATGTTAGGTCGGTAGAACATTAGCTCATTAGAGCGCCACCTTTAGTCAGAAAGCTATGTACCCAGCATAGTATCAAACCAAGTTCTTCACTTTCTGAGAAAACTAGCTTTGTGTATCACAATTCAAAAAAATATCTTTGGTACATTGCTGGGGATGGCCAGCACTTGCATCCAGCCTACAGTGCCCCCTGGAGGCGAACTTTTCCAAGTTTTGATGTTTAAAATCATCTACACTGAAAATACTACCATTGAGATTTTACTAATGCTGTAATGTACCCCAAAGGACTGTGTATTCAGAGAATTTCAGATCTCCGTCTTGCTGGGTAAACAAAATAATGCCACCTAAACATAGGCACAACCTGCTATGAAATGGTCCATTTTGAGTTTTCCTCCAACTTTGGCTCCATCTAGCTTGAAAGTGTAGATACTACCAAAGGAATTCTTAATATTCCTGAAAACAGAGCTCCAAAAGCACAACAAAAGGCATTTATCACCATGGAACATATCTGGGTTACTGAGAAAATATACCGCAAACATGCACCAAAATCAATTTCGACCATCTTTCCAGCCATCCATTGCACGAACCCAGTAAGATACCAAGGGAATATTAACTGAAAATGATAGTTTTGTAGTGAGTAAACGCATAATAAAGCATTCTAGTTTGGTATATGTCTGGGATATTATTTTATTCCTATTCCCATTTTCAATTTTTACAGTGTTTTCTCAAATAATTCCGGCTCAATAACATAGTCACCCAGCTTGGCGCTGATGTGGTGCTAATGTCTATCCAGACTTGAAGTGTGACAGGTCATGATAAAAGAATAGCACATCCGGAACTGTGTACGCTTAAGTCATAATAATTGATGTAAAATGTGGTGTCAAAAGCAAAACTGAGCCACTTCAGTGGCTTTCCGGTGGCGCCACTGGCAGATTTCTTGAGATACGAACCTAAAAATTTGGCTTTTTCTGTGAGACTACCATATCTACCGATCTGCCAAGTTTCATTCAATTCCAGGGGGGTGAACTCCTCAACTTATTCAAAAAGTGCCATTTTCTCACGGAATGGCTCTTAATATCTTCACACAGTTGTTGTGCTGTCAACTGCCGAATTTGTTTTTTTACTTGTCATGCACAGATGAAGAACATCTGAGGCACTTAACTTCCGTTTTGCACCTCTATTACCACTGGGTTTCAGTGAACTGGTCTCTGTGAAATGCCTGATGGTGTTTCTTACAGTGCCATGGCAGCATTTAATGTCTTCAGAAATTTTTCTAAGAGACCAACCAGCATCATGTGTGGCCACTATGCGGCTACGAAGAATCGTGGAGAGCTCCCACCATTGTGCTATTGTGGTTGACACTGTGACACTGCTCAAAGTTCATGTCACCTTATATACTCGAACAACTGACCATCAGATGTAATTATGCAGATGAATGTTGCCTCAAACCAGTTTAAACAAATTTTTTAGCATCAATAATCATGGAATGAGCCTTAAAACATGCCTTCATTCTATGCAAGAGTCAAAAAAATAAAATGTGCGACACCTTTCAATTGTTATGAAAAAATCGATGTTTTCAGCATTTTTGTTTGTTACCCATATTTTTATCTCCGTATACTAGTGGGAATGAATTTAACTCGGTCCAACGGACTAAAGGGAGCTTATGTAATCACGCGGCAGCATCTGCATTAATCTTCTTCGCCCAAACCACTGAAGGGATCAGTGTGAAATTTGGTGCGCAGGTACATATCAATGTACAGATTATAAATTGTTTGTTTGATGCAAATTCATCGATAGGTGGCACTATAGAGATGTATATTGCGTTTAAGGCTATATCTTCTGAACTGTAAGTTGTAGAAAATTTTTTTGTTTGATTCTGGGGATCAAGATGAATCAAGCTATATAAGCCCCACCCATTTGCGTATTTGCAAGTTTTCCGCCATTTGATTGTTTGTAAAATCTTTAATTTCCATCTCCTCCTTGACAATGTAATCAATTTGCACAAAATTTGGTGGACAGCACCTTCAGACTAAAATCTAAAATCCCAGTTTAAAGAATTTAGCTAAGTGAAAAGATGTAGCCACAGTAAGCCAATGAATTTTGAGGGCGTGGCTTATATGGATATAATGAGCTGTAAATCCTGAATGCAATGGCCGATCCTCACCAAACTTGAAATTTGTCATCCACAGGTCAGGTCACTCAAACACACCGTATTTGGCGTAAATCTGTTCATAGGTGGCACTACAGCAAACAAATGGTCATAACTCCTAAACCATTTGTCCGATCAACTTGAAATTTTACATGCTTCATGTTAGTCATGGTTGCTATCAAAATCAATTAGAACAAATTAATAGATGAAACAACATTGCCAACATCAGCCCATACAATTTCAGTTGCCCTTATACTCACTTTAGCCGTCACCTGTCATCATCAAACTTTATATTCTCATTAAAGATGTGGAAAAGAGCCATTTTTATTAAAAGTACTTTGATTGGCCATATGGCAGTGCTAAAGAGAGGTACAATATGTCTTGGGCAATAACTTCTAAACCATAGGTTGTAGAGGCAAAATTCTTTTTGTTAGATTCTGTGGGTCAAGACCAGTCAATCCAAGTAAGCCACACCCGTTATTGTATTTGCAAACTTTCTGCCATTATGAATTGTTTGTGAAACCTTTTTCCATCTCCTCTGAAGTAGTGAGATCAATTCACACAAAATTTTATAGCATGGCCTATATTGATATAAAGAGCTGTAACTCCTTAATGCAATGTCCAATCATTACCAAACTTGAGATCAAACATCTACAGAACATACAACTTTTTCATACTAAATTTGTTTTAAATCCATTCATAGGTGGCACGATGGCAAACAAATCGTCATAACTCTTAAAGGATTGTGCGAGCAACTTTAAATTTTGCATGCTTCATTTAACCCATTTAAACCGGGACAGCATGTGCGCATTTTAAGAAGCCGACACAGATATGCGCGTAATTTGGAAAGTACCGTAATTGCTGTAAGTTTTGCGCAATAGAAAAAAATTCCAACTGTTCCTGAAAGCTGAGAAGCTGTGCTTCAGCCCAAATACAGGTTACTATGGTAAATATGGTTGCATGATTCTCCGCTGGGATTTTTGCATTAGGCATTAAAGGGTTAAATGGTGGCGGTTGCCATGAAAACCTGGAAGAACAAAGTGATAGTTCAAACAAGATTCCAACTGGCCAATATGTGGTGCTGTAGTAAGAAAAACAATGCAAAATTGCAGATTTGTTTTCAACCATTTGACTCAATGGTTCTAATTTTGCATATTGCATCTCTGGATTAGTATCAAATAGCCTGTCCAATGAGCAAAATAAATCTTTAAATATCCGGCTGCTATTTGTCCATCAGGTAATAGCTGCTATTTCAAAGACATGGCAGTGACTAATCTATATGAAATTTTCAGGGCAAAGTATATCATACACAGTTATGTGCCATGAACTGGAAATTGTTTGAAAAACTTATACAATTTGTGTCCTCACTGTTTCAAAACTGATGATTACCTCATGTTTCTTGGACCCTGTAGTTACCGCTGGTAGGTATTTTTCCCCTGCAGAAATTACAAAGGTGTCCTCATAGTCCCAATGTTGGACCCAAGCATAAAAAATACTACCATTTGTGAGCTTACATAACACTAAAGCCTGGAGTAAACCAAGTGAGCTGCATTGCTCATGGCACTATTTTTTTGTTTTTTTTTCATTGCCTACAGTAGTATTTTTCGATACATTTTCACCAAAAATTATAGAGGAATAGCATATTAGGCAGTGGCGTAGCTAGCGGCGGGGCATAGACAGGTCACTTTATGATAACAGTTAGTCCTGGCTAGTTCTCAATCATTCTCCTTTATTGACGCGTTTTCCAATTATCGTAATTTGCAACTGAAGACATGGTTTCTCTCCATGTGCATCTAACAGCAATTTAATCATGGGCTAAATTCAGTACAGTGGCGGAACAAGAACAGTGAATTGGGTTGCACAAAACATCTGTTTTAAACAATTATTAGTCCTGACCTGTTCTGAGTCATTTTCATAATTAACAGATGCTTCACTCCGAGAGCACTCCACACTTATCAGGTGCTGCTTGTTCTCCCTGATTCGGTAAGGCGATAATCATTCACCTGGATGCGTATTTACTGTATTTAAATCAACGTTATTCAAAATGGCATACCTGTCGACACTCACGCAAATAGCTGGAGCTGCACGTTTTTATAGCCTATTGAACTGCCGAGTGCCACTTTTTTTTTTTTTTTATCGACCCACACACTACAGAGAGTGAAAGTCCGCGTTTCATTGGAACGCAGACCAGTTCAATCAATGCGAAGCATTGGCCTATTAATAAGTAAATTATTTTTCTGTACTGAATTTAGCCCATGATTTCATTGCTGTTAGATCGCATATGGAGAGAAACCATGTCTTCAGTTGCCAATTACAATAATTGGAAAACGTGTCAATGAAGGAAAATGATTGAGAACTAGCAAAGGACTAACAGTTGTCATAAAGGGACGTGTCTTTGCCCCCTCCCACTAGCTACGCCACTGATATTAGACCCCTTTTATACGAAAGTGGTGGGGTGTAATCATCACTGCACACTACTGTACATGATGTTAGCATGATGTACGGAATTAAAGGAAGCAAGGCTTTATTTCAGCCAGGCAAGTGAGCAAACTAACATTACCGACACAACTTAGAATTGTCTACCGGGCTACGGGAAATATGGCTGTACAACAGCCAAGCAAGTGAGTGAACATTACCTACACGACATTAGTATTAGCTATTGAACCGAGAAAAGCAACGCAAAATATCAGCGAAGCAAGTCAGCAAACTGATGTTACCAACATGTTAACATTGGTTACCGAACCAAGCAAAACGAGGCAGCATATCCGCCAAGCAAGTGGGCAAACTAATATCACCTACATGATGTAACACTAGCTAACGAGCCTTGTAACTAGCTGTGCTTATAACAAAAGCCACCTAGCGATAAGCAACATAAAAAAAACTTTTACATTATTAGACTGTACTGGATGAGAGCCTTGGATGCGGTGATAACTGGCTGACTATCTAATGCTCCAGGTAAAACCACCGAACAAGGGAAGCGGATAGCCTAGCTACAAAGTGAGCGAGTTTGCATCCCTGTACACTAGAGTGAAGTCTGCTTCCCAGATCTCATTTCATGTTGACTAGCTATCATTTTCACTGCCTCGCCGAGCTAGGCTATGCAAACCTACGAGGCTATGCTGGGCTATCAAACATATGTACCTAGCAACTGTTTATCAGTGCTACAGTTTCTAAGATTGCTTTAACATTATTAAAACTGGCCAGTCGCTGGAAATAAATGTGCAGACCAGTGTTACAGTGCTAATGTAAAAGCATGCTAACAAGCTACTTACCAACACAGTGCCAGCAGATTTTCCAAACACTTCTGCCCAGTTTATGTGTTTTGCCATTACAAACAAACTCCACCTCCTTCTTAGTTGACTGCTTTTTTGGTAGTTTCTTTAGTCTTTTTTTGCCATTAACGTTAGCTATAACAGTCATGCAGTTGTTCAGAACGAGGAACTGGAAGTGTCGTGGCACGGAAAAATCCCTGGATTTTCACTGTCTGGGTCCAGCATGCAGAGATCCAAATTCACTCTCAGACCACTTCAATTACTGATAGCTGAAAGAGTATTATGCCATTTATACCAAACATAACACTTAAAAGTTACCAACTGTGGCTTTTGGCTCCTCCAGCAACTGGGCATAGACAATATTGGTCAAGACTTCAGACCAAGTTGAAGAGCATGCACAGAGTGGATGGCTGAACAGCTTGTGCACGAGCAGTGGTTGACACTACATTAGAAACTCCTCCTGGCTCTGATTGGATAATTTTGCTTGGGCACAGTGGATTCTTGCCAATGCCATCAGAAGCGCTGGGAGGAACCTAATGGAACTTTTTTTTGTTTTTTTACAGATGACCTGTCTCATGTTCTACTGTCAGAAGAGTGAAAGTTTCAGCAAATATATAAAAAAAGCTATTTTTATAAAAGTTACCTACTGCACCTTTAGGGGCCATGTGTGGAGGCCATTTGGTATGGGCCCTGAGTGAAAACCATTTTGGTAAGGGCTTTTAGTGGAAGCCAAATTGTTTAGGGCCCTGTTTGGCGGCCATTTTTCTTCGATTCATGTGTAGAAGCTGCAGTTGATGAGCATGGAAAGCAGTCTCTCACAAATGCAGGAAGTTGAGACTCTGGACTCCCCAGAGTGAAAGCATGATGCCAGCTTGCAAAAACTCACACTGTGAATCTCAGTGGCTGAGTATGTGGCCTTTGTCACTGTGAAATCAACTAGTTAAAATCCTCTGGCTCTCAAAGACACTTTAGCCAATGAGGAATTTGATCCCAAGGCCCTAAAAATTGCCATGAGAGTATGCTATTATTTATGGGTGAGAAGAGACTGCAGATAGGCTGTGCATACTTGTTAATAAACTCTGTTTCCCAGCATGCACCAGTCTCAGGTTATCAGTGAGACGAGCAGTCAGCGCAGGCATTTCCTCTGTTGTGTGATGTAATGGCATTCTGCTGGTATTAAAAGTTATCTGAATTTTTACTTGAAATGGTTATTCCTTACTACCTGACCGTAGCATGTCTCTCTTGTTTGGTGGGCTTTCCTTACTACTGTCCTGCAGTTACGCACTTACGCACATGGGTCATTCATTATACAGGGTGTCCCAAAAAAAATGTCCTTGCCAAATTGCGCAACCTCAGAATGAATGTTTCCCTGGATCCTTATATTATATAAACATTTCCCTGGAATCTTCTTACATGAAAAATTGTCTTTATCTCATCAAAATCAGTCAAGTGTATCAGACGTTTCGTCAGTTTTGGTGCAGCAAGGTCAGCCCCTCAACTATGAGTGACGAAGTGACATTTTTTTGCATTCTTTGTTTTTTTATTCTTTATTTATTCTTTTCCTCTTTGCCTAATTTGCAATAACAAGTACAATTTACAGTTCATTTCATTTGTTTGGACCGTGAAGACACGTTGCTCTGTTGTGAACTGTTGGCCAACCATCTTGACTATGCAAACTTGCAGACAAAATGCGATCATAGAAGTTCCCCACCTCAATAAATAGGCCTACATAGACACATTAATTATGCAATCAGGTTGAAATTGACTTAGGCCAGTGTCGCCAATAATATATACTTTGTGAAAAAGGGTGTGACTTACCTGCACAAAATATGACATAACATGATTGGCTCGAGCGATTTTGATAAAATAAAGACCTTTTAAGTAAGAGGATTTTCTTTCAGGATCTGGGGAAATATAAATTCATATGTTACCTGGTTTGGCCTGGACATTTGTTTTTGGGACACCCTGTATTACAGATACATAATATAACCATTAGTGTGTGCTTGTTTCAGTTTCTTTTTCTAATTTGTAAGTCATTTGGGCCCTGTTAAATCCAGCTGTTCTCCACTAATTCAGCATATTTTTCATTATTAGGGGTTCAAGCCCATAGGGCAGAAACCCTATTGTTTTTGTGCTGGTTTATCTTTATTATTATTATTAGGGGTTCAAGCCCGTTGGGCAGAAACCCTATTGTTTTTGTGCTGGTTTATTATTATTATTATTTGTTAGGAGTTCAAGCCCGTAGGGCTGAAACCCTATTGTTTTTGTGCTGGTTTATTATATTCATATAAGTACCTGAAACATACCCAGAAAATTTCATTCAAATTGACTGATGGGGGGCGCTATAAAGGCAAAACAAAGCAGCGTGGTATAACACAAATCAGACTATAAATCAGCAATTGTTTGTCCTATAGCCATAAAACTCACAGGATATATTCATATAAGTACTTGAAAAATACTCTGAAAATTTCATTCAAATTGTCCAATAGGGGGCGCTATAAATGCAAAACAAAGCAACGTGGTATAACACAAATCAGACTATAAATCATTAATAGTTTTTCCAATCATTACAAAACTCACAGGATATGTCCACATAAGAACCTGAAACATAGCCTGAAAGTTTCAATCAAATCGACCAGTAGGGGGTGCCATAAATGCACAAAATAGCCTAACATAACACAAATCAGACTATACATCATAAGTTGTTGGTCCAATCATTACCCTGGCAAAATAGGTCCACATAAATGCCTACAACACACTCTTAAAGTGGTTTTTGTCCCTCGCCGCCACGATAGCGAGCGGAGCGGGGGACATAGTATTCAGCTCCGTCCGGCTGTCCGTCATGTCCCGTTTGTTCTGACGCGATATCTCAAGAACAGTTTGACCGATTCCATTCATCTTTGGTGTTAAGGTATATTGGTGTGATACGCCGACCCCAGTAGATTTCCGTGACCTTGGCATTATTCTCATGGTCATTACGATCATTTGACCACTTACAAATTCCTTGTCAACATGATATCTCAAGAACAGTTTGACCGATTCCATTCATCTTTGGTGTCAAGGTGTATTAGGGCGGGGATATAGAATTCAGCTCCATCCGTCCGCCGTCCGTCCGTCCTATCCCGTTTGTTGTGAACGCGATATCTCAAGAACGGTTTGACCGATTCCATTCATCTTTGGGGTCAAGGTGTATTAGGGCCGGGGGACATAGTATTCAGCTCCATCAGTCCATCCATCCAGCCATCCGTCCGTCACGTCCCGTTTGTTGTGAACGTAAAATCTCGAGAACGCTTTGACCGATTTTATTCATCTTTGGCTTCAATGTGTAATTTTGTGATACGCCAACCCCAGTCGATTTCCGTCACCTGGCGGGGGACATGGCCACGTTTAGTGGCAACACTTGTTAATTAAGCTGTTAAAGCTTTCAACTACCGTAAAGTTCCGTGTATACGGCGCGCCCGTTTATAAGGCGCACCCCGACTTTGGGACTTGTCAAAAAAAAAAAAAATCATCCAAATTTCCTCCCAAATCTTCGGTGTGTCATACATATTACCTCTTCTCAAAATTTTCCTAGAATGCCGCATGTATTTGTCCTATTTTTTTTCCTTTCCTTTTCAACTTCCTCCATGAGAAGTGATCATTCATCGGACATCGGTGAAAAATGGAAGGTGCAAGACGCAAGACATAAACCAATATGTCGACAGCGCGTATGCCCACGCATATGCCACTATCTATCGGGCGGGAATATATTGGTTCTACTACCAAAAATTTCTGCTAATTGTCCACAATAGCCGCCGGCAAATTCTAATGCAACCGGCGCAGTTACGATGAAACGGCAGCATTATTTATAACAAAATTATAACATTTTCCTTCTTGGTTGTTGAACTATGTAAGTTGCTAAACATAGCAATGCACCTCTGGCTGGCTAGCATACTTAAGCTCTTTTCTATTTAAGTATTACGTTAAATGTGTAACAGTTGTCGTTGAAACTTGAATTTATTAATTTAATGGCAAAAAGCGTTAACATGCTAGCTAGCGAACTATTCATCCTCTTGACTTGAACAGATAAATAGCTTACGCTTTTTTTAATTCTCCAACTGCAGCTCCTGGTCTTGTTTGGGTTTCGCTATAATGGCCGAAGTTTTGATTTTACTCGAGGTCTCACGGTGGAAGATAGATTTATTTTCATTCTTAGCTATTTTTTGCATAAAATAGTTTCAACGCTCATTTTAGGATGGGCTTATTAAATGGAGCCCTGGGCTTATTAATTGGCATTTCTGAGTACAGAATAGATGGGTAAAATTCAGGACTCGAGCAGTTTGGGCTTGGCTTATTAATCGATGGCTTATTAAGCGGCGATTTTAGTCATTATTAACCCACAGTGATATCCAGACTTTTCCTGTGACTCGGGATCTGGCTGATAAAAGTAGTCATCAGTGAAGTGTTCAGAGCAGGTCACCAATCCTGATCCTGGCTCCATGAAATCCTCTTGTTTCTTCTCCACAAAATCCACCCCTGCCTTTCAAATTGTGGGGTTTTTTGGAAATTTATGGACCATGATGTCTCTGCTTGCAACGGCCTTTTTGTTACAGCTGTGAACGAGGCTGATATTTGGCATTTTCTCGAGGGAATAATGCACAGTTACAAATCACTTAGTCCAATGACATCGACAGTGTGTTCTCTGCTGCTGGCTAGATTACTCCTGTGACATCATTGCCGAAGATAGTCAAAGATAAATTCTTTTGCATTGATTTGCAGTGATTAAAATGCGAGTAAATTTGTAACAGCTGATTACAATTTGAAATGACTAATGCACAAAGGATGTATTTATCTTGTGGTCCAAATCTTATTTTTGGATGAACAAGCACTTTACAAAATCAACTTCTGTGTGCAGGGAGCTCTTTTGGTTCTACAACCCCTGACAAAAATTATGGTATCACCACATTTACAGGATGTTCATCCAGCTTTTTTACATCATAGCAATAAAACTAATTAGAGATATGGCGCAGAACAATTTTTATTTATTTGCTAAACATTCAGGCTTCATGAAACACACCTCAAACAAAATAGATTAAATAATTTTCATTAATGGCGTTTTTTATAATCAAGTGGAGGCAAAAAAATATGGAATCACTCAATGTTGAGAAAAAAAAAACTTATTGTATCACCTTGCTTTTGGCATTTCTGATGGAAATCCCAGCACCTATCTGAATGTGCAAATTAGTTTGCAGTTGGGAGTACTTGTAGTCCTTAACGAGATGTTGGACTTGGAGAGAGGAAACATGGAATCAACAGGAGAGCTGGAAAGTGAAACAATGGAAAGGATTATGGATCATAAAACTGCGTCTAGAAGGAAATTCAGCATGGGAAGTGGCAAAAGATGTTGGTTGTTCCTAGTCAGCAGTGTCTAAAATTTGGTGCATGTACAAACAAAATGGGAAATTTATTAAAGGAAAACACGCAGGTAGACCACAGAAGTCGTCAAAGCCCAAGGACGCAAAACTCAAAAGCAACATACCACCACTGGTCCTGCAAATTCTACCAAAGGCCCACTGAGGGCTGCCTGCTCTGGGACACAAGAATTTAGCTTATTGGCAAAATGTTGACTGCCAAGTGATGGCTACACCCTGGCAGCCCTAACTCAACCCTAAGTAAGTGTTAGCTGCCCATTGTTGATCTGCAACAAGCCCCTACTACTATTTGAGTGATGTGTCTGTCTCCCTTGGTCAGCAGTGCGTAGCGCACAACGTACGTCACTCATCGTATGTCATTACGTTACTGTGAGATGAACGCTGGCCTTATCGTTTCTCTTCGCTTCACACAGGCTTGATTCAGCCTCGCTTCGTTTCACACAGCCAGACCCCAAGTTTGCAGTGCTGGCTTCGCTTCGTTTCACACAGCCGGACCCCAAGTTTGCAGTGCTGGCTTCGCTTTGTTTCACACAGCCGGAGACCAAGTTTGCAGTGCTGGCTTTGCTTCGTTTCACACAGCCGGACCCCAAGTTTGCAGTGCTGGCTTCGCTTCATTTCACACAGCCGGACCCCAAGTTTGCAGTGCTGGCTTCAGTCAGTCTGGAGCGAACTCAAAAGCCAAGGTGATCTTTTGCTACAAACCCGAGCACATTATGAGATTAACTATGAACACCCCGGCTAAGTTCACCGCATTCGCTAGTGAAATGCTTGCATCGGCTATACTCACATTATATAACGCCACCGTTCATCTGTACATAACAATATGAATACGTGCACATGCCCAAGTATCATAGAAGTAAAGCCAAGGTGATCTTTCGCTCCAAATCCGAGCACGCATTCTCTGGTCCTTACTAGACCCACAATGAACCAGTGTTTGCATGGCAGCTCCTCATACTTCCATGTCCCTCCTCTGTCACCTTCCTCTGAAACCCGTCACTTATTTGGAGGTCAAGAGTATACATCTACAAGAGGTTTGAGTAAATGGGTCAGGTCACGTGGTAACGGAATTACAAAATTGGTGTATTTTGTATCATAGCTCCAAAACTAAGTGAGCTAGAGTTACAATTTAAATGGCTTTGTGTAGGTCTTCCCTAACACTTCAAACAAAAAATGGGCAATTCTGTTCATTTGATTTATTTTGGGTGAAAAAGGCAAAAAACTGGTCGGTAACGGAGTTACAAATTTGTAACTCCTTTACCAACCAGTTTTTTTTCACTGTTTTCACCCAAAATAAATCAAATGACCAAAATGAGCTATTTTGTTTTTCGGGTCTACACATCGGCGGGACTGGAAAAAGAATGCGCTATCGCTGCCGCGTGAAATTCCTGAAACCTCCAAAGGGGTTTCTGAGCGTATCACGCAACGCGTCCAGTCAAGCGTGTTCCATAGTCAGTCAATAGCAATTCAGTAAACTCCACTACTGGATGATCTGCAAGCCTGACACATTTTTTAAACTTAGCTAATTATCTCCTGTCAAACTCTACTAGGTTACTAGGTTTCTAAGCACCAAATAAAGTACCCACAGTAGTCATTGTGAATCCCCATTCTTTTTTTTCTTTTTTTTTTTTTTTTTTTTTACAGCAAGTTTATCCTGAAGGACTTCAGTTCTCTCAGTTTCGTGAAAAAGTAAGTGACTAGGTTTTACCAGATTAGGGGAGGAGTTTCCATGCCAACTCGGAGGACAAAGCATGTACACCCACTTTTTCTGCCAAGGTGTAGACAGTTCACCACTGAGTATTACACAGCGTGCCATCCAAGCGTTTTTTTGCGGCTATTCACGTGGCGTTAACGCGCTGTAAAGCGCGAATGTGTAGCCAGGCCCTAACATTGGAACCATTTTAGATTCAACCTTAAAACATTGCATTAGCTGGAATAAAAAAGAAACTTTGAGTTTGAAGATGGTGTGATCGGAGCGATGGATTATATGTATGTTTGCTTAAAACATTGTTATATTGTTTTGCAGTACATGTATTTGAGTTTGTCAGGTCTGAATACCGAATAATTAAGGGTAAAAGTTTTTATTTTTGTGTTAATTTATTCATTTCTTCATTCATTCATTTAATTTTCCTAAGATGAAAGACACATATGTGGTGTTTCTAAAACAATTGTTTAAGGCGATGACATTTCCTTTGCTTTTGTAAGCCTCATTACAGTTCCAGGTAATCTTATGTCCAGTCTCATACCTCATTACATTCTAAGTCCCAAAAAATGACAGTTACCTCATTATTATCATATGCTTTTGAACCAACAAAATGCTTGGAAACGATAATGGTATTCCGCGCCGTGAAACACGACGTCAAATACATGCCCTCTTTGGCACCCAAGAAGCTGCTAACAGCTGTTTCTACACGTGTCCCTTGCTGATTTGACAGATTAATGCGTGTAAATTCAAAATATATTAAGTACCCCACTAGTACTGCTTGTAATGCGAGTGCCCTGAATAATAATTTTTATTTCTTAATGTTATTCAACCTTACTGAGGCTACTGCATGGTTGTTGTTGTTGTTTTTTTTTTAACAATTGTCAAATTATATGTACACAACAACAAGATAAACAGATTCAACAGCATAAGCATACATGCACTAAACCAAAGGGGATGGGGGGGATTTATGTTTCTGAGTGGGGTTACAACTTACTCACAGAACCTATACGTGCAGAGCTCAGGGCACGTATTTATCAAGGGTCTTAGATTGTAATTTTACTCTTAAATGCTGAGAATTTGTGAAATTTAGTCCTACTCTCAAACTTAAGAAAGTTGATAAATAGCTTTTATTCTTAAGTCTAAGAATCACTCCTACTCCCCCAGATATTTAAGAGACCTCCATAGGTGTCCTAAGTGGTTAGGAGTTGCCAGTAGAGGATTGCACTGAGGCGAGAGAGACGTGCGCGGACGTTCTGGAACCGGAAGGATGCCCTGGCTTTGTTTGATGACGAGCAGCTGATCAAACGGTATCGTTTAGATGAAGTGGGTATTATTTTTGTCACAGATTTAATAAAGGACGCATCTCACCAGTAACATCTCGCAGCAGAGCTTTCACAGCAGAACTAAAGGTCATCACAATGCTTCGATATCTCGCCGCTGGAAAAATGCAACAGTGTAACGCTGATGATTTGGGATCATCACAACTGTCAATTGCAGAATTGTTACGGAAACAATAATGGCCCTTACTGCTCCTCATCATGCGTTTCATTGATTTCCCAACTACACCCCAGGTAATTCAACAGAAGCAAACTGCATTCATGCAAGTAGCTGGCTTCCCTGGAGTGGTAGGTACAATCGATGGTACACATATTAGGATCATCGCTCCAAGCGTGGATGAGAGTGTATATGTAAACAGGAAGAGGTACCACAGTAACAAAACGCAAGTAGTGTTTGATGCAGACTACAACATCTTGGATGTGGTACCCAAGTGGCCTGGGTCCACCCATGATGCACGGATCATAAATGAAAGTGGCCAGACGCAGCTGTTTGAGAGGCACATTGTGCCATCTGGGTGTCACCTAATTGGGGATTGTGGTATGTGGAGCTCTCACAAAGGATGATGCTTCATTTTGCATTTTAACAATAATTTAATTACAAAATGTTATATTTTTTGTAGAAATTGGACAGCCAGGAATACATGGTAGGCGCAAGTCAAACCATGCCAAATTAATTAAAATCAATTCCAGGTGACTCTCCCAACACTCTTGTAGGCTTCCGCCACACCCCCATTCACAAAAATGCACCGTAGGCACGCAACGTCACGCAATGTCAAGGGTGCTGAATTCACCTGAAATCACTCAGCAGAGGAAAGTAACAACAGGGATAAAGGATATCATTTACGCCGCTGGCTTCTTACCCCTTTTCAGATGCCGGTGGACAAGCCCAAATGAACTATAACAGGTTAGTCCAACGAAATGCCTAATTGTTTTAAATTTAAAAAGTTTAATTAATTTTACAGAGTATGTTTTAATAGGAGGGTTCATTCTCGTCACAGGGCACACAAAAGCACAAGAGGTGTGGCGTAGAGAGGGATTGGCCAGTGGAAACGCAGATTCCACGTTCTGCATTCAGAAATACGGCACACTCCAGACAGAGTGTGCCGCATCATTATGGCATGTGCAATACTGCACAACATTTGTAAGGCGCGCAATGTCCCACTCCCACCAGCAGACGATGATGAAGGAGGAGATGGAGATGCTAGCGTCCCTGGCAACGTCCATCCATGCGATGGGGCAGCCTTCAGACAACACTTCACCAACCTCCACTTTCGGTAAGAATAACAATGAATCACCTATACACACAGTGCCTTTTTTTCAATTCGTTTTATTAGACAGTCATCAGGCCTATCTTTTCTTTTTTTAAAGCCAAGCTGCAGTACTCCTCTTGGAGCCGCAACACTTTAATTTTTAGCTTAATTTTTTGTCTCCGCAGTGCCTGCAGATCATCTGTCTCCTCTGCTGGGCCGCCAATCACTCACCTCAGCCTGAAAAACAAAAGAGACGGCATACTCAAGATGTGAAAAACTTAAGTAGTTTTTTTTTTTTCCCACCCACCACTTGATTAATGCCCGTTGCCTCACGCCAAGTGCTTGGGCCTGGCTGCACCGCGTCAAAAGCACAGGGAGAGTGCGCGTCGGAGATGCCCGGGGACACAGGAGACTCTCCTGATGCATCTCGATCCAAACTGAAAAATAAAGAATATGGTTGAAATATCAGAAATGGTTCTATTGTTTTTATTGTTATGACTTAAACACACATTTTAGACATTTACTGAACTGTAGCCTGGCAAATATCCAGCAACAATTACGCACGTATCTCTTGCCAAAACTCACCTAGGCTGCAGCGCAATATCCCTATAGAGTTGTAACAGGAATAATTTGGAAACTCACCCTTTTGAAAGCAACTCAAGCTTCATCTCAGCTGGATCCTGGCCGCCGTCCAACCCAGAGATGCTGGCGTTATCTTCTCCAAGTATGCGCTGCACAACCTCTGTAACTGCGCTCTAGTCTTTGCCAGGGGGTCCTCCGCCTGCACAACAATATAAAAATGAATTAGATAGATATGAGCAAATAGGGTGGCATGCAAGCAAATGAAAAAGCACTACATACCCATGCGCATGGAGCAGGTCTCGAAAGCTGCAATTTCCTAGCGCCAGCTGCATGCATGTATCCTTTTTCCCCTGTTTGATGGTTGGGAGTGAAGTCATTGCTTATGCCTGCACCAACCAAACTAGACAGCGGTAGATCAAAATCCCGTTATTTGGCTATGGCACTTGGCAACCGGTAATTGGAAAGTTGTGACAGTCACACCTAAAATATTGTGAAATAGGCCATAGGTTTTCAGCAACAAATCGGACTTTGTTTCAAATGAATTTAGTGGCCACAGTGGTACATTGAATAAAACGTTAAGATCAGAAATAAATTACTATGTGGCGTGAAATTTTCAGCCAGCCCGTCGGGCAAGCGTCTCTTAATTTCTGCTTGTCCGGCAAAATTTTTACTTGTCCCGGGCGCTCAGAACAGCGATTTCGCGAGCCCTGGCATGAGTTAATCAATATAGGTGCAGTTGGACATCAATGGTCAGCATTAACCTCTCCAAACACAAAACATGACTTTTCTTCATAGTAAAGTTTAGAATTTTGTCCATTTTTTCTTCAGAGCCCCACAAGCCAACACACATACTCAAAGGAACTGCTTATTTTACGGTCAGAACATTCACCCTGCAATGAAAAGCTAGTAGTTTTCAGTTCCGAGCTCGCAACCTGATATAAACACTTTCCACTCCTTATAAGGAACAAGTGTAACTCATTAACTCGGTAATATCTGAAATATACCGTATTTTAACAAAACAGACATTCCACTATCAGGAAAAAGCAAGCAATATGCTACCCTAGGTTGAACAGAATGGTGCAATGAACATACCAGGGGGTCTTCCGAAGTGCTTGAGCTGTTTGAATTTTCAATGAGCAAAAACCTCAGCATTTGATACCTTTGAATACAGTTTTGGAAGTCTTTTTTTTTCTGTATAATTGCGTCATTTTCAGTTGCGCAACATTAAGAGAATACGACTCTGACTGCTGTTACGCAAAGGCTTAAGTACTTTTCTGATGGTCCAATCAATGTCTTTCAGTCATTGTGGAAAGATTATACTCTCAGGAATTGGATAAGAAATGTGTCAATCAATAAATCATTAATGGGGAAGTTTCACGTGGGCGTGAACAATTACTGTGCATTACGCAGATGAGCCTAAGTAAATAATTGAGTGACTGGCTAGCAACAAGAGTACTTGGGAGGATATAAGGGAGTGCTGAATTTGTCGATGGAGGAATCTACGCACAAATCCACATTAGGGAACTAAGCGTTTTTGATATGTGATGACTACAATTTATAGTAGAATGACATTGTTCAATACCATGTTGAAATGTTGCATTACTACTGGTAATTAGTAGTTTTTCTTAACTACTAATTGGGATACCATTGGCTCACTATAGCTGAAGTGGTTGCTACAAAGGACAACAATTTTTTCTGTCGCAAGAGATCTTTTTTTTTTAAACTGCTGGATAGATACTCTGGGCAAGTATATTTAGCAGTTTGCACATCAGGCTTAGCTGGAGTTTCATTCGGGCAACTCCTGAAAAACAGGGATGGGACTGAACTCGTTCATATTCTACACTGTGTTCAAGCTCGGCTTGCTGGTGGATATTCAACAACTGATCCGGGTTTGCCATCTAGTGATAGAATAGTGTAACCGTGTGCATAAATAGAGCAGCTTCATGTCCGCTGGTGTGTACATCTGCACAGAGGGGTTAAAAATATCAATCCCAGTACCTACATAGTCTATTGTGTCATACTGATCAGCCACAGGACAAAGCATAATGATGTTACAAACCAAGGGAAAGAATCGTACTGTATATTTTAGACACTGTATCAGAATGTTAAGACTACCTTTCAACCTTGGTAACATGTCCCACATTGCCCCACACAAACATACTGTTTGTCTCACATTTGGTTCATTGGTATCTGGCCACTGTATCTGAAATTTCACTGTCTGTAGAATCAGAAAAAAAAAAAAAAAAAAAAAATTCAATGTTTTTCAATCCTAGCCCCATCCCAACCATTAAAAACAATGCCCTGTGGCAGACAAGTGAAGAGATATCTTCTTTACCTCTTCAGCCAATCAGCTTGAGGTTTGAATGTTGCCATCTGGAAGTGTGTCTTGAGGGCTAAGACACTGTTCCCAGAAGCATGACTGTGGTATAGATGATTCACTCCACTGTGATTAGATATTATTTATCCATCACTCACCCAGTTATCTACTGCTCCCCTAGCCTCCATTGCAGATGTCTTGTGTCTCTCCCTTTCCTCCCACTACGTCGAGCAGGGTTTTGAGTTCCGTAATGTAATGGCATTGTGGGAGATAAGCAAATCAGAATGCTTGTTAAATGATAGTCCCTCAGGGTTTCCCCCGTCAAATATAAATAAACAAAAATGGTGGGTACAGAAACTCCTAAAAAACTCATTGATAATGACATTGGTTTTGTATGTAAAATAAGAATCGGATCGAAGAAAGAGAAAATACGTGTACATGGAAAAAGCCAACTCGATGTTCCTTCAATTATAAGTCGTGTTGTTTGCGCAAATACTGCTATATATTCCTCAAGCGAACTGTTTGTGTGCCATCTGGGCTGGTACTGTTTATTAGAAAAGTTCTCAAGAATAAAAAGCCAACTGGATGAAACCATAAAGGAAATCAAGCGACTTTACCATGATAGCGACCTGCCCCTCATCAGACGTCTACCTTTTGAGGCACTGGCGAAGTGCGCTGCTCTGCAGCTTAAGATTTTGTGTTCAGGAAAACTTCAATGATGAAGAAACCTGGAGAAATTCCACTTTTTGAACATTTTCAACTCGTTGGTGTTGGTTAGCCTCCATTGTAGACATCTTTGCTACGTGGTTCGCTTCCTTCCCACAACAGCATTTGCATATATAACTAGCTTCAGAAATTTCAGCGCTTCTCTGACTGATTGAACACAAAACCCAGCTCAAGTGCGCAGACATTGTTGTGGGAGGGAAGCGATCCACATAAGACCTGTGCAATGGAGGCTACTGTTCCCTGGAGTGTCCTGGGATTGGGATTGAATCTCAAGCTTCATCAGAAAATCCAGTAGAATCTTCAACTCTGCACATTTTATTTATTAAAACCTGTTGACAAAGGGTGATTTCACTCCGGAGTCTTCATCCTTGGGATTTTAAACCCACTCCATGTGGGAAATTCCAGAGATCTCAGATTGCAGTGAGTGTAACGCCAGTGTTCAAAGATCTCAAAACCTGCACACAAACATCCTCAAACGCAAGATACTGGCTGCATACACACACTGCATAAACGTACATCAACACATGATCACCCACAAGACACTGGCACCAAACACACACTGTACACACAAACAGGCACACATTATCAAACACGACGCAAACACAACAAACATAACATATGCAAACATGCTAAAATTGAAGACACACTTAACACACCCCAATACTCAGCAGTGAAGTGGTTGGACACAGACAAAGAAAGACGTCTTTGGGAACAGGACGCAGCTGAACAGGCAACCCCAGTGAGAAAATTAGCCTGTTTATATAATGTACATGTCAAGCAATTTCTGCATTCACAATAATGTAGAAATGTGAATCATTCATAAAATATACTATAGAAACACTATATTGTTGGTGTGATACAGTTATAACGTATGAGATGGCAAGATGACAACAGTCACATTATGTAATTCATGGCCAGTATAACCACTCAAACCATCGTCTTCCGCAAGCATGTAGATTCAATGTTTTTCTGAAACGAAAACTGTCTTGAGTGTGAGTTGAGAAAATTGCTTGAGCAAGCAGCAGGATCAGACTGCAGTCAGAATCAGAGGATCAGACTGCAGTCAGAAACAGAGGAACAGTCTGAAGTCAGAAATTTTGAGGATCACACTGCAGTCAGTCACAAAGGACCAGACAAAGATGAAAATCACAAAGAACATGAATGCAGTCAGATTGTTACATGCCAAGTGTGTTATGTGTCTGACTTCCTTGCCTGCCACCATCTTCATTTGCTGTGCCGCTTGTCAATCTTCACCTACTACGTCCCACCTCCACCAACCACAGCCTTCCCAGTTCCACTTCCACCAATCCCAAGCTTCCGTGCTATTCACCAGTCAACCAATCCAGATCCACCACATTGGTTAAAATCCTGGATTGTTTGCTATTCTGGAGTTTTGCCTAGTTTTGATTTTGTTGTGTTAGTGCAAACTAGAGATGGCAATTTCGACACGCAGATGCGAACTGTTTCGAAGACGTTTGAAACTTCCGGGTTTGACACGGGTTTACGACTCTGCTTCAAAACCTTTGTCACGTGACTAGTGATGTTTTTCCTGCTCCCCCCTAAAAAAAAAATCTTTAAATGCCCCGGGAAAGTTTGAATGCTTGTTTGTTTTAATAGCGGCTGCGCACTACTGAAATAAATCTGGTTTCGAAACAATTCAGAACATTTCGAAACAGTGGTCGTTTCAGAGGTTTCAAAACTGTTTCAAAAATTTGAAATTGCCATCTCTAGTGCGAACTGCCTGTATCTCAATTTTGTCTTTGTTATCCCTTATTCATTTGAGTGTATTTGTTTACTTTGTGTTCACTTCCAGGGCTTGGGACGGGTAAGACTGGGGGCTCCTATACATATGCCCGTAGGATTTGTGAGTATAGACCCACTAGCCTTTAGGGGCGGTTACCAACCACTGTATTTATGGTGCTTGTCAGAGTAGATAGGCTTTTGTTTTGTGTACTTGATACACTAGGTTAGATTGCTCTCCATTAGCTTTTTTTTTTTTTTTGCTGTTCTTTTGGCAACATCCAGCATCTGCAGAGTCTGCATTGTCTGGTTTGTTCTTGTTTTCTTTATTCAATGTCTTGCACTAGAGTAAACATTTGTGCACTGAGTTGCTACGTTGTCCCCTTGTATTATTATCTGTACTTATTTAAACTACATCTTAAACACACCCCGATACTTACCTATTTAAAAATCCAGTTACCTACCCCCTGCACCCCTAGGCCTGTGGGGGTTGTAACACAGATACACAAAGGACCAGACTACAGTCAGAATCAGAGAGGACCAGACTGCAGTGAGAATCACAAGGAACCAGAATGCAGTTTGAATCACAGAGGACCAGACTGAGATCACAATTACAAAAGAACTGACTGCAATCAGTAACAAAAAGGACTTGACTGAGATCAGAATCAGAGAGGACCAGACTGCAGTCAGACACTCAGAGGATCACACTGTAGTCAGTCACAAAGGATCAGATTGAGATGGCAATCCCAAAGGTCCAGAATGCAGTCAGAAACACAGAGGACCAAATTTCAGTCAGAATTATAGAGGACCAGACTGCAGTTAGAAACAGAGGAACAAACTGATGTCAAAAATCAAAAGGAACAGACTGCAGTCAGAAACACAAGGCTGAGATTGGAATCACAGAGGACCAGTTTGCAGTCAGAATCAAAGACCCGACAGCAGTCAGAATTACAGAGGACCAGACTGCAGATGGGAACGGAGGAACAGATTGAAGTCAGAAACCCAGAGGACCACATTGCAGTCAGAATCACAAAGGACCAGAATGCAGTTGGAAACACAAAACACCAGACTGAGATCAGAATCATGAAGGACCAGACAATAGCAAGAATCACGAGGGACTGAAGTGTGGTCAGAATCACAGAGGACCAGACTCCAGTCAGAATCACAAAGGACCAGACTACAATCCAGGGCTGAGGGCCAGTAGCCGGCCAAAACAGTCGACTATGGGCTATCTTCGGCCGTCTACTTTCCTCAAAATTTATCATTACTTTTGACAAGAAACTTAAAATAGCAAATAAAAATGAAAACATCCCACAAGAATATTGTGAGACATCCGTTTCAAACGTCCAAGTCAAAGTTAAGATGCATTTCAAGAGTTTTAAGAGCCATTCCATGAGAAAATGGCACTTTTTGACGAAGTTGAGGAGTTTACCCCCCTGGAATTGAATGAAACTTGGCACATAGGTACGTTGTAGATATGGTAGTCTCACGGAAAAAGCCAAATTTTTAGGTCCGTATCTCACTTTGTCTGCCGGTGGCGCCACCTGGAAGCCACTAAAGTGGCTCAGTTTTGCTTTTGACGCCACATTTTACATCAATTATCATGACATAAGGCTACGCAATACCAAATGTGTTATACTTTTATCATGACCTGTGACACTTCAAGTCTGGATAGATATCAACACCACATCAGCGCCAAACTGGTTAACTATCTTATTGAGCTAGAATTATTTGAGAAATCACAGTAAAAATTGAAAATGGGAATGGGAATAAAATGATATCCCAGACATATACCAATCAAGAATGCTTTATTATGTGTTTACTCACAACAAGACTATAATTTTCAGTTAATGGTATCTTGGTATCTTGCTGGGTTAGTGCAATGGACGGCCAGAAAGATGGTCGAAATTGATTTTTGGTGCATGTTTGCGGTATATTTTCTCAGTAACACAGATATGTTCTACGGTGATAAATGTCGTTTGTTGTGCTTTTGGAACTATATTTTCAGGAATATCAAGCATTTCTTTGGTAGTATCTACACTTTCAAGCTAGACGGAGCCAAAGTTGGAGGAAAACTCAAAACGGACCATTTCATAGCAGATTGTGCTTATGTTTAGGTGCCATTATTTTGTTTACCCAGCAAGAAAGAGATCTGAAGTTCTCTGTATACATAGTCCCTTTGGGGTATATTTCAGCATTAGTAAAATCTCAATGGTGGTAGTTTCAGTGTAGACGATATTCATCATCAAACGTCAGAAAATTTCACCCCCAGGGGAACTGTAGGCTGGATGCAAATACTGGCTATGCCCAGCAATGTACCAAATAAACTGTTTTTGAATTGTGATACACAGTTTTCTCTGAAAATGAAGAGTTTAGCTTGGTACCATTCTGGATGGACAGCTATCTGACTAAAGGTGATGCTCTAAAGAGCTAATGTTCTACCGACCTAATATTCATAAAACACACACACATATTTTTTATATATATATATATATATATATATATATATATATATATACACACACACACACACACACACACACACACAGTCATGCCCGAAATTATTCATACCCCTACCAATTTTTGGGTTTTTTCGAGATATTTTTTGACAAATCAAATTTATTCTTGCACAAATGACACAGTAAGTTGACAGAAGGCTGTAAGAAGTACAGTAAACAATTTTACGAGAAATACAATACTTATTGGTATTTTATTTGACAGATTTACAAAATATGCCATGTCCAGAATTATTCATACCCTTTTCTCAGTAATTGATGGCAAAGCCTTTATTCACAATTACAGCCTCCAAACGCTTCCTGTGGTTGATCACAAGGTTTCTACACGTTTCCACGGGGATTTTGGCCCACTCCTCTTTGGCGAACTTCTCCAGATCCTTAAGGTTTGAGAGTTTCCTTGCCATAACCTTGGTCTTCAGTTCCCTCCACAGATTCTCGATAGGATTGAGGTCGGAGCTCTGTCTTGGCCAGTCCAAAACGTTAACTTTGTTGTCCACTAACCATTTCTTGATGGATTTGGCTGTATGTTGAGGATCATTATCCTATTGGAAGATCCATTCCTGCCCAAGACCAAATTTTTCGGCAGATTGCTTAATGTTTTCACTGAGTATCTGGATATACTGGTCAAGTGTAGATACTACCAAAGAAATGCTTGGTATTCCTGAAAATAGAGTTCCAAAAGCACCACAAACAGCATTTACCCTCACAATACAAATCTGAGTTACAGAGAAAATACACCACAAACATGCATTAAAAATGAATTTCGACCATCTTTCTGGCCGTCAATTGCACAGACACAGCAAAATACCAAGGTACTATTCACTGAAAATGATAGTCTTGTTCTGAGTAAACCCAAAAAAAAAGCATTCTAGTTTGGTATATGTCTGGAATATTATTTTATCCCCATTCCCATTTTCAATTTTTGATATTTCTCAAATAATTCTAGCTCGATAACATAGTTACCCAGCCTAGCGCTGATGTGGTGCTGATGCCTAACAGGACTTGGAAGTGTCACAGTTCATGATAAAAGTATAACACATTTGGTACTGTGTACCCTTAAGTCATGATAGTTGATGTAAAATGTGGTGTCAACAGCAAAACTGAGCCACTTAAGTGGCTTCCAGGTGGCGCTAATCGGCAGACAAAGTGAGATACAGACCTGAAATTTTGGCTTTTTCTGTGAGACACTCATATCTACCTATGTGCCAAGTTTCATTCAATTTCAGGGGGGTCAACTGTGCACCGAATGTCAATCTCTCATGGAATGGCTCTTGAATGTGTTTACCTTTCCCATGCATGATGGAAGCAGCAGAGCAGAGGGGTCGTGTAACGCCTGGGACATTTTCACATAACTGGATCCCATGGGGCTGTCTTAATAAACTTAACTTGTCCAACCGAGTCGGACCATCCGTCGCATGAAAAGTCGAACCTTTGACTGACCATGTGCTTCACGTGTTTCAAAAAAACAAAAGTAGGATGTCCAATCACAGGACGATGTGGACGGACTGTTCATTACCGTTCTAAGTTAGCGTCATAATTCACACCTCAGTGATGCATAACTTGGTGATTTGGTGCTCAAATATTCAAAATACGTTAACGTTAATTGAAAAAATAATAATTCTGATTTAGCAGATCTCCAACTACTGTGAAAAAGAAAACCAACTGCACACATAGCTAAAGGATGTCATGTTCAATTTCAGTATTAACTGAACACAAACCATCTGGCAATTCAAAAGCAGCCTTAGCTTTACTGTGCATTCTGTACTAAAAGCTATGAGTAGCTATTGATTTGCTATATAACAAAGCTATTCATCCTACGAAAGACATTAAAACATTCATATCGTGACTATTGCTCAGTTTACTGACTCGAGTAAAAGACGGGCGGTGAATGTAATGTTTGCCCTCTGGCAAATATTTATACAAATAAATGACGCGAGGTGCGCTTGACTGTGGACTTGCGTTTATTCACTTCGCCATCCTCACTAACCTCCTGCGGGGCGTGACAGAATATACATTTTATGGCAAGCGATTCGACACAATCGTGCAGTCAGGTACAGTACACTGCCTAACATCAGTTACAGTGTTACAGTTAACAAAGCTCCACTTTCGGTCACACATATGCTCGATGAATACAATGATTAATAACCACTGAAAACCAAGCCGAGAGCGCGCTTAAAGGAGACCGCACTTCGGCAAAGTATATTTCAGCCGAAAGTAGAATTCTTGAAGTGTATAAAACGCATATTTTAATTTGATAATAATCCAGTGTGACGCATTTTTAAACCAGCGAGTCTTCAAATTGGCTTCAAAATCAGGGGGCAGACATTTTTACTTGGGGAATCTTCTGATTTTGAATTTGATCATCTGGAACCTCAGCTTTAAATGCTTAATAACCTAAACCTCTCGCAGTTTACATCTCCTAATTAGCCACTGTTGCTCAGACTAGTTGGTAAAAACTGACCACCATCTAATTTATTTTCGATGGCATTGTTATGCATTGCACCTCAACATTGAGGCGTGTTCTTCTGCGCATAAATGATGATGTATAATACTGATGTGTCTTTATAATTTCTGCGCTCGTGTGGTTAGCACTACTGCCTTACAGCAAGAAGGTCGTGGGTTCGAATCCAGCCTGGGGCCTTTCTGTGTGGAGTTTGCATGTTCTCCCTGTGTTCACGTGGGTTTCCTCCGGGTACTCCGGTTTCCCCCACCCACAAAAACATGCACTATAGGGACACTCCTGCCAGTACCCCTGACCAAGCTACTGGCTTTAGAACTGAAGTTGGTCCCCGGGCGCTGCTCTGTGGCTGCCCACTGCTCCTAACCATAGGATGGGTCAAATGCAGAGGACAAATTATCCCACGGGGTTCAATAAAGTATATATCTCTCTCTATATTCTGAACGTATTCGCAGCTAAAGGGCGTTGAAGGCACGTTGCACAGCTGAGTGACAATCGTAAGGATGGCGTAAATTAGTGTTGCACCGATACCGATACCAGTATCGGATATCTGCCCGATACCGCGTTAATATGCTCGTACTCGTACTCGTCCACATTTGCCGATACCACGCTCCGATACCACTTAATGTAAGACGCAAGGTAACTGCCTGCTCAGGGTCGCATAGGCTACAGCATGTTGTACTATCTGACTTCTATGTCTAGGGGGAGACAGCGAGTTAGAAAAAATACGAGAAAGAGAGCTTTATAGTCATCACATCACATGCAGGCATACGCGCATACACACGAGGTGTGTATAGTAAAGAAGTACATGTAGACAACTTTGTTACAGTACTTAAGTAGTTTTTTTTGAGGATTTGTACTTGAGTTTTTTTTTTTTTTTTTTTACCGTGACTTCTACTCTACTACATTTAAGAGTATACTTTTTCTTCGTTACTTTGACACTGGCCTCTTCACTACACATTACAAATTAAAATATGTATACAATTCATCATTTAAGGATAATCTGGATGCGGCGTGTTCAAGAAGAACAACAGTGTTCGGCCGGGTAACTTAAGCGGTTTGTGCAGATGTTTCTGCCAGCGGACATGGAGCTGCAAATTTATGCACGCAATTACAATATTCTATCACTAGATGGCACACCCGGATCAGTTATTGAATATTTACAAGCAAGCCGAGCTCACACAAGCACACACCCACAATCACACACACAGAAACTTAGAATTGTGAATCTTCTTATTTTACTACAAATATATTAGTAACATATGGTTACCTTAAACATTTTAGTTGTGGTTAAGTTAAATCTTTTTCATTTGTCATTTGTGTAATTGAAATATGGCGATACCACACACTTTAACTGATGCCTTGTTTGCTTGGAAAGCTATTATTGACTTTAGTTGGATTGAGAATGCCTATGAATGTGTGTAGAAACTATCTGTGCCAATTAATAGTTCTACTGACTTCTTATGAAGTTGGGTGTGTTACCTTGCCTGTGCAGCGAGTTTACTTTTCATTTGTCAAGCTTCAGTAATGTTTTGCCTCATTTGATGGCAGTGCTAGTTCAAAGGCTTTTTGTCGGGCCTAAATACAGAAAGATTTTTAGCAGTTAGGCCTACTCTTTTTTTTCTTTTTTTTTGGAAATAGCCATGTGTGAATCGTTTGATATTGGCCTCTTTTAGGCTTGTTATAAAAAGAAAATAAAACCTGTAGCCCTACTCCGAAATTGTCATTGTATTTTCCTGGAAAACATTTCAGAAATATCGCTATCGGTACTCGGTATCGGCAAGTACACAAAATAAAATACTCGTACTCGTATCGGTTTTTAAAAAAGTGGTATCAGTGCATCCCTAGCGTAAATAAATGCTGCAAAGTCAGCGAAAGTTTTGGATTTTTGTATTTATACTGCCATCCTTAGAATGCCAAATTAATCATAAATGTAGGAGATAGGCATTCACTTTTTCATTACCATTTCTAATTTTGGTCATGTATTGGTCTTGGTCACTCAGTCGATAAATAGTTTGATTGTTAATCAGGCAAGCTTAAATAAAAACAGCTTGCGGTCAAGCCGTAAAGGGTGAGCTGACTGAAGACCCACTGAACAACTGCATGGCCCGGATGACTGGGAAGAGAACAACTGACGTCACGAAAGAGAGTAACTGACGCCACAAGCACCACAGCACTGGCGTTTGATTGGATAAAGTTTTTTGGCTGCTTTCGAAATGTATTCACCCACTATGCAGTATGGGGCACTATGTAGTGAATGTTCTACACTGAAAACAATATAAAGAGTAAGTGAGTGAGTGGACAAGCATGCATTCTGAACACAGCCTTAGATTCCCCAAGCAAAAATGTCTGCCCCGATATTGACGCCAATTTGAAGACTCGCCGTTTTTAAAATGCGTTGCACTGGATCATTACCAAATTAAAATTTATAAAACTATGCGTTTTAGACACTTCAAGGATTCTACTCTCCGCTGAAATATACTTTGCTGAGGTGCGGTCTCCTCCTTTAAGGCAATGTCCCATTGGTGTTCACATAGCCTGAACAAAAGAAAAATTTTTGTCGCTACTGAGGAAACCGGCACCAATTACACTGAACAAAAATATAAACGCCCCATGTCAAATATTGATGCCACATGGAGTTAACAACTCTAAGTGAGCATATGCTGACTTTTACTTGTACAATAGGGATACTGGTGTTTCTCTTGATTTGTGTACCATTTTTTAATCCATCTCTCTGTCAGTGAGCATTTGCTCAGTGATGCAGTGATTTCACTCAGTACATGGGTGTGGCATTTCCAGACGGTGATCAGACAGAATGAGCAGTACCCAGACACTCCTTATACTGGGGACAATAAAAGGCCACCCCAAAATGTCAAATTTTGTCAAAAGACATCATGCCTCAGATGTCTCAGGTCATGCGGGACCGTGCCATTGGCATGCTGGATGCAGGGATGTCCACCAGAGCGGTCTGCATGCAGTTCCTTGAAGCAGAGCACATTCCAGTTCTGGTCTGGCCTGCGTATTCCCCGGACATGTCGCCCATAGAGCATCTTTGGGATGTTCTGGATCGACGTGTCCGCGACCGTGTTCCAGTTCCGGATAATGTGCGCCAGCTCCATGTGGTCCTCCGGGAAGAATGGAATAACATTCCACAGGCCATGATAGACAACCTGATCAACTCCATGCAAAGGAGATGTGTTGATCTGAGAGACGCAAATGGTGGACACACAAGATATTGAACATTCAATTTCTTCAACCTGACCCCCCAACGTGTTCAAAGGATTGTCACTCCTTTGCAGGTGCCAATATCAAGATGTAATGGACGGTGATCTGAAGATTAGTCATTAGCAAAAATGAATTTTGATTTGCTTCATATATTGCATAACCCTAATGTTAATAAAAACTCAAAAATTTGACTTGGGCATTTATATTTTTGTTCAGTGTATTTAAAAGTGAAATATTCATATATTATACATCAGTTCTGCGTGGTTGTTAGAAAAATTAATTAACGGATTTCATAAGTGTTTTTTCCTGTGGTTTGTTATGGAATAATTTCATTATACCCCCCAGGGTTGACTGCTGAACCCATGTTGGCGTACGAGGCGCGATTTTTATCCATCTCTGGGTGTATCGGTTTTGCGAGCATTGCTAATATTGCTATTCCTCTCTGGAATGGATTGCCTGTATAATGGAAAACCTTACCATTTCTGTTTTCAACGCTTGAAACCATTATAATTATTAATCGCCATGTAGCTCACTTACAGATTTCTTTGCACCAGACTTTCATTCAACAGAGCAATCACCACTGATGTGGCAGATGAAATGTGATTTAAGTGATTAAGAAAGCCATATAATGTTGAAACCGAGAAACCCTGTCCTTTATCTTGCCTGGTCATTTGGACATTAACCTTTCAATGTGCAATTCCTGCGTTGTTCAGGGTTGATCCATCCGATCACTGGAGTCTGTGAACTGAAGCTGTCATTGTGTCAAGCTTTTTTGATGTAACTTGATGTGTCAAACTCTTCTGAAGACAGGAGATTTGAATCTGATTTTGGAAGACTTACTAGAACTTGTAATATTGTTCCCAATAGGTTTAAAAGTCATTATAGGACAAAGACCAGAGGAAAACATCATGAACTCTGAACACTGTATTTTATTGAATCAGCATTTGAAGATTTATCTTTCCTAAAAGCCAGTGACTGTTTTAGTGGCAACGTTTTAGATGTCGTGTAAGGCACTCAATAGTTTTGTTTGCACATAGCCTAAATTGTAGCAATTATAAATAGGAAAGTTTTTTTGACTGAGACTGTTGAGATTCTCAGTAAAAGAATGGTTGTTGAACAAAAAACACACAAAATCTAGTGCTGGCATTGATTGTTCTGACTGACCGGAAATACTGACCGGAAACACTGAAAGCATTTCCAAGCTTGTAAATTTTAACAATTTTCTGGGGGGCACGTCCTCAGAGCCCCTAGGAGGCTTGCGCCTTTGGCACTCGAAAAGAAGCCTACCGCCTACTTTCAAATTTGAGACGGCTACTTCAAAACATATTGATAGCCCTGCAGTCAGAATCAGAAAGGACCTGTCTGGCGGTAGAACATGCAGCATGTGCCCTGCACTGAACTATCACCACCTCACGAGCGAAATTAGGTGCATGAAACTCACAGGCAGTCATATAAGTTCTGCACAAGAACATGCAAACAGGTAACAAATTATATTCTGTATCAAAAAGTTATTTTTAGTATATCCCAGAGTGATGTAATCAACAAATGTTGCGTACTTCCACACCGATCTCGCCACACACACACATAAAAACAGACACACACACACACAAACGCATACACACACACACACACACAGACTGCTCAGTGCTGGCTGGTGAGAGTACATCAGTCTTTATTGAACGTATGGCGCTTGAGCCCAAAGTGGGACCTTCATTTAAACAGGACTGATACCTGTGTCCAAGCAGGCCAGAGGAAAGCTACAATTTAAAAGACAACACATATCTAACAAAGATACTGATTCCCTGTACAGTCCTATAAAAGCATAGATGTTTTAAAATGGTGAAAAAGGTTTAAAAATATATCTACGTCACTTCTTATGTGAGCGGCTAATTTGTTGAGGCAGTGCTGGTCTGTGCTGAAGGCTGGAGATTCTGAGGCTCCGCCCTCACCCTCTGCTCATGTTACAAAAATATATAAAAACACCACGGCCAGGCCTATTGAAAAGGCAGATATACAAACATCATCAGCTGTAAGTATTGTCCCACATATGAATGAGAAACTTTCAATAGAAATTCTCCAGAAAATACAAAACAATGAAATTCTCTGCAGCTGACATACAGTCAGGATCTGAATGATTCTAAAGGCATCATGGGATACCTCAGTCTCAGGTGTCCTATGCATACATGCACACTGCCCCCTTTGGTAGAAAAGTTTAAATGCACAGCATGTCATGATTCAGAATCAGTGAGTGATTTCTGCACCTGCTGAACAATGCAGCCAAATGAAAAAGGAGTTGAAGAAGTAATAATTCCATTTCATTAAAACAGAGTAGGTCTGATGATACACACAGAAATAAAGTGGAACTAAAAGACTAAATTAAATTAAAATTCATCAGCATGTTGATCTCTCCCAGTGAGCAGCACATCAAAAAACAACAAATAAAAACAAAATAAATACCATAAATGGAATAATTTTGGAATATTTTCACATAAAAATCCCACTAAAAATCTATAATTGACCCTGCAGTAAAAAGGACCAAAATCACAAAATGACTAAGACAAAAAAGTATGAGAACAAAAAGCGGTTTTACGTGTTCGACATCAAAAAGGAAAAACAAAATGGACGAACAGGTGAGAGGTTGGATTTGAGAGGTCAGAGATCACAGGTGAGGGATCAGGGCTGAACCTCCTCTCAGGCTGAGCAGATGATTGGATTCAGCTCCATACATTCACACATCGCCGTGGATGAAGATGAAGATAACGAAGTAGCACAATGAGTGGGGAGATCATGCTGACTATGCTTCAGTGCACTCATTTCTGCAATTAAAAATAAGAAGCTACACTAAAGGTCAACTATATTAAGTCCATCACAGCTATAAACCTCATTTAATTGTGTATCCAGGAGAGGAAATAAGGAGTTTCAGAGCAGAATAATGGGAATACAACCCAGCATCGAAGGGGTTAATGGGGGGGGGGGGTGGGCTGTTTCAAGACTCAGTGGGACTGCATGGAGGAAGGGGGGTGGTGGGTAAGTGGGAAGTAATACATAGGATGAATTAACTGCATGGGGTGGGCTAGGGTTTGGTCTGTGTGGAGTGCTATGGAGGAGGGGTGAAGGTCAGGTGTGTGTGTGGGGTGTCGACTAAGGTAGGGTTTGGGTCATTTGTTTCTGTGGGGTTAAGGTTAGGAGTATGGGGGTGTCTGTTAAGACAGGGTTAGGGTTAGGTGCGTGTGGGGCATTCGTTTTTGTGGGGATACGGTTAAGTTGAGGAGGGACTTGTTGCGTGTGGGGCTTTTGTTCAGGTAAGAGTTAGGGTTTGGTGGGTGTGGAGCACTTCTTGAGGTGGGCTTAGGGTTATGTGAGTGTGGGGACGGGTTTGGGTTGGGCGTGTGTGGGGTGCATGTTGAGGTGGAGATGGGGTTAGAGTTTGTTGGGGAGGGGTTTGGGTTAGGTGTGCGTGGGGTGCTTGTTGAGGTGGGGTTAGGGTTAGGTGTGTAAGGGCGTTTGTTGAGGAAGGATTAAGGTTAGGTATATGTGCAAGGTGTCTAATTGAGGTGTGGTTAGGGTTCTTGTGCATGTGAGGTGTTTGCTGAGGAGGGGACCTCGTTAGGTTTGTGTGAGGAAGAAGTGGGGTTAGGGTTAGGTCTATGCGAGTCAGAGGTGGGGTTGGGGTAAGGCATATGTGAGGCAGAGGTAGGTTTAGGGTTATGCGTGTATGAAGTGTTTGCTAAGGCGAGGTAATGGTTAGGGGTGTGAAGGGTGTTAGTTGAGGTGGGGTTAGGTGTGTGTGGAGTGTTTGTTGAGATGGGGTTAGGGTTAGGTGTGTGTCAAGTTGAGGTTAGGTTAGGGTTAGGGGTGTGAAGGGTGTTAGCTGAGGTGGGGTAAGGGTTAGGTGTGTGTGGGGTGTTTGTTGAGGTAGGGTTAGGGGTAGGGGTGTGAAGGTTTTTAGCTGAGGTGGGGTTAGGGTTAGGTGTGTGTGGGGTGTTTGTTGAGGTGGGGTTAGGGGTAGGTATGTGGTTGAGGTGGGGTTAGGGGTAGGTGTGTGTGGGGTGTTTGTTGAGGTGGGGTTAGGGTTAGGTGTGTGTCAAGTTGAGGTGGGGTTAGGGTTAGGAGTGTGTGTGGTGCTTGCTGAGGTGGAGTTAGGGTTTGTTCTGTGTGGGATGTGCAGGTTAGCATTAGGTGTGTGAATGATGTCCGTTAAGGTGCAGATAAGGTTTGGTGTGTGAGGAATGTTTGCTAAGGTGAGGTTAGGTTTGGTGTGTATGTGGCATTTGTTGAGGAGGGGTTTGGGTTAGGTGTGTCTGGGTGTTGGTTGAGGAGGAGTTAGGATTAAGTATGTGTGCAAGGTGTTAGACGTGTGGTTAGGGTTAGGTGAGTATGTGGTGTTGAGAAGAGGTTCAGGTTTAGGTTTGTGTGTGGTGTGTTTGTTGAGGTGGGTTTCGGGTTAAGTGTGTTTAGGCTTAAGGTGGAATAAGGGTTTGGTGTGCGTCAGGTGTTTGTTGTCTTTGAGTTAAGGTTGGGTGAGCGGGGTTGAGGGGAGGTTGTGGGTGAAGAGATGACAGTGGGGAAAGGAGATGCTTCGCAGTCTTCACACTCTCTCCATCTCCTAAAAGACAAAAATAGAGAAGAGATAAAAGACTTGAGGGAGTTCACCTTCCTGGAGTGTCTGCCTCTCCCCAGTTAAGCAGGAGGCTGCATGAATGCTGTCATACTAGCACAGCGAGAACCCCATATATCAACTTGGACCCCAACGCGTGTGCGCATTTATTTATGTGGATGTAACATAAGTATGTCCGTGGATGATGATGATGACTTGAGTCTAAACCCACTTTGTATTACTCACACTGTGGATGAGTGTGGCTCATTCAGGGGGCGGGGTTATCTCAGTCTCCTGGGTAACTACCACTCGGGTGACAGACATGTCAGGGTGCTGCTGCTGAGCCTCCTGTATGGCCTGAGCCAGTGCCTGAGGAAGCGTGCTAACAGTCATAACATGCAAACACAGGCTAACACAGTCGCACCACATGCTAACACATGTTAAAACAGCCGCACCTCATGCTAACAATGTCACACCACATGCTAACACGTTAGCAGTCACAACATGCTAACGCAGTCAAAACACATGCTAAAGCAACTGCAACATTAAAATAGTCAAAACAAGTTGACAAGATAAAACAGTCAAAACACAAGCTAATATGGCCACAACACATGCTCATACAGTCACCACACATCCCAACGCAATCACGATACAATAAACACAGTACGCACACTAACAAGGTTACAACACATGCTAATACAGTCAAATTGCATGTTAACACAGTTATAACACATGCTAATGCAATCAGAACACATAAAGGGCAGGGTAAACCAGATGGCAGTGGCTAACCACAGAGGAGGATTTAGGAGTGCGTCCATATGGAGGGATTTGAACCAGCAATGTGTATTTTGTGCTCAAAGGTTTAGCAGACATATTTCACATGGTATGAAGGTTTGCATTTCTTCTGTACTGTGAATGTTTGTGGGAGTAGCAGCACAATCCCAGCTGGGATTCAACATTCTCTCTTTTCACAAAGCATGATTACTGAGTTAGCTGACACTGTTTAACAAAGCACAATTATACAATTAGCTGGGCCCTGTATTACAAAGTAGGATTACAGAGATGGTTGAGCCCGTTTCACAAAGCAGGGTTACAGTTAGCTGGGCCCCGTTTCACAAAGCAGGATTACAGAATAAGCAAGACCATATTTCACCAAATAGGAATATTTAGCTAGCTGGGCCCCATTTCACAAAGCAGGACAAGAGAATTAGCTGGACACCATTTCACAAAACAAAATTACAGATTCAGCTGGGTCCTGTTTCACAAATCAGGGCAAGAGAATTAGCTGGACCCCATTTCACAAAACAGGATTACGGATTTAGCTGCGCCCCATTTCACAATGCAGGAGGACGAAATTAGCAGAACTCCACATCACAAAGCAGGATTACAAAGTTAGCGGGGCCCCATATCACAGTGCAGGACAACAGAATTAGCTGGGCCTTGACTCACAAAGCAGAATTACCAAATTATCTGGACCCTGTTGTGCATAGCAGGATTCCAGAATTGGCTGAGCCCTGTTTCACAAAGCAGGATTACCAAGTAAACTCGCCCTTCTACCATAAAGCAGGATAACTGAGTTGCAGTTCAGCTCAGCTGAAAAGGTAAAGGTTCCCCTTTACCAGAGGGATAACAGCTCTGGGCAATTATTTCGGTTACTGCCCAAGATGATTGAATACTGCTCCATGAGGTCAAGCTGAAAGTAGACCCAGCTCGGATGCCTGGCTACTTGCTGTTATATGAGGTTACAACAATATGGCTGTTGACACTTAATGCATTAACGCACATGAATGACTGGCTGCTGGGCAGAGCATGACAACTCGATCATCCCCATATTTTCCTTACTTGTAATTGAACAAAAATAGGCATGCATTTTAAAATGTCCATCATTTCAAAAATAATGAATGAATCGGGAAAAGGAGCGCGTCTTGGGTAGAAAATCAAAATCACTGTACCAGGTGCTCTTAGGAATGGGGCAAAGAATGTAACAAAAATCCGAAAAAAAAAAAAAAAAGAGTCTAAGGCACTCTGGTAGTGGAAAAAAGTAAAAAGCCTTTATTAAATGGCTGTCGGCAAGATCTGCCATACAGGCCTTCAATGAATTTCAAAAATAAATTGCAACCTGAAAGCCATGATTTCAGCGTAATGAAATTACATTCTGTTACATGAATCTGTACATTGGTGAGGTTCTCGCACCCATGTACATGTACAGCACAGGAAGCTCATCAATAGAGGACAGGGAGGATGATCCTCTTCAAAAATTAAGAGGTAAAAAGTTCAATAAAATATTGTATAGAAAAAAGAAATCAACTTAAAATCAATCTCTTAGCATGTAGGGTAACTACAAAAAACCCTATTGCCAACATTGAAGCCTCAACAATGGCCTCTATCGCAATAAAAAAAATGTGTGATGAGCATGCCTTGCCCTGCGGAGGATCAATAGCCCTCCTCCTCCCTGCAGCTCCGTAGACTTCAATTGAAATGCATTTTTAATCCTCTCCTTTCCTTTCCATGTTAAAAATGACTGCTACAGAGGACGTCCTCCGTAAGCTCAAGGGACCAATCAGCAGGGTTTGAAATTTGCAGTAGTCCACCCGTCCACACACTGGTAAAAATTACGGTGAACTAGTAAACTTGTCTTCAAACTAGTCCGAGTGCCTAGTTAACTATTGTCAACGACCAATATTTCGGCTTTTTGTTTGCCAGAACGATTTCAAAAGGGGGCGCCAATATACTTTGGGGGGTTTTATAAGTGAGAAGGGGGTTTAGAATCATGTTTAATATTGTGAACGCACATTTAATATCGCAAATGTGTATGACCTAGCAACCCCGTGTCATCAGTAGCATGGCTGCCGCCGTTATATGCTATTACCATTTATAGCAGCGCTAGAAATTAAACTCTAAATTTCAGGGCTCGAAACTGCGACCAAAATTAACACTGAATTTGAATTAAAATAGTCGCACCTGTGCAAGCGCTCCCCCCCAACTAAACGCCTCTTTTCCTGTACATTTGGTAGTCAGTAGGCATGCAAGCTGCTGCTGCAGCTTGAATAGAGATGGGCGTATGTGCCGGAGCAATGCACGCATCTACTGGACATACCGCAGGTGGGCGTACCGGTATAAGAATGGAGCGCACCCAGTGTGTTCCCTCAAGCTGACAGTGACCATTCTGACCAATTAAAGGGGAGCTTGACGTCCTAAACCTCAGTACTGATTCTTGAATGGTTAATATTAGTCGTCAACCACTCCATTTCGCGGTACTGTGAGTTACTATTGTAACTATACACAAGATTTAGAGGGAAAATGAAATGAAGAACAATAGACTTTTTTTTTTGGTACCGTTCAAAAGTAAAAAAAAAAAAAAAACGAGTCAGTAAGACATGTTACTGAAACTGAGAATCATGACAATGACTACATCGGTGATTCGGACGAACCGGCGGCGAAATGAGTTTGTCATTTTCACAAAGAGTGGCTTAGAAATTTTGAGGCTAAAACAAGGTGAAGTGCACTGTGTTCGTTGCAAAGATTATGGCCCGGATCTCATAGGTAACAGCGCATGAGCTACCGAGTCCAAACTCTTTCAACGTGAAAGTCCCTCCAAACATGGAAAAAGCATGAAACACAGAAAATGCTGTGAGAAATGTGCGTCAACGAGTAGGTCTGGTGTTCTGTCAATTTTTGCTACCAATCAAAATATGATGCCTCGCGGTTTTGCGCTTGCGCAGATCTGAAATCTTCATCTCGGTTTCTTCGCTCATATCTTAAGTAGCCTATCCGCAAAAATCAGAAAACACATTTTTTTCAGCGCGTCATTCGACCTTTAAGTGTTTATATATTTGCATGTACACGCTGGGTGTTCCTGAAAATGCAGAAATTAGATGACAATAGCGTGCGGCATATATCTTAGAACAAACGTATCCAACTCATAACATCTGCATATGTTATAATAAGCTAACAAATAAAGTTACCTCTGTAGACTGATTCAAAATGCAACATTAAGGCGAAAACAAAGACTTTGTGACTTTTCGTCAGATCTGCATTTAACCCAAACACAGTTGAAGATTTGATTCGGATCAGTGTGGAGGGTCCTTCTCTGGACATGTGACCCGCCGTGGAAAAAGGTACCTCCGAGCAGCGATCATGCTATTGAGAAAAACGCAATTTAAATGTCCCGCTCGCCACGTGGACTGTGTTTACTTTCACATTTGGAAAACTGCTTCTGATCCATGGGATTTAGCTCCATATATGTCAGGCGGAATCCCCTCAGTGTCTCAATAAATTTCCATTTCAATACTGCCGGAAATTGTCTGTTATTCAGTGGTGGAGCTAGAAATGGGAATTGGGGGTGCACAGACAGGTCTCTTTATTAGTCCTGGCTAGTTCTCAATCATTTTCCTTTATTGACGCATTTTCTGATTATCATAATTGGCACGGTTTCTCTCCATATGCGATTTAACAGCGATGAAATCATGGGCTAAATTCAGTACAAAAAAAAATAATTTACTTATTGATAGGCCAATACTTCGCGTTGATTGAACTCGTCCGCGTTCTAATGAAATATCGCCTTTCTCTCTCGGTATTGAGTGGGTTGATAAAAAAAGTGGCACTCGGCTATAAAAAGCGTGCGGCTCAAGCTTTTTGCGTGAGAGTCGACAGGTATGCAATGTTGTGTGACGTTAATTTCAATGCAGCAAATACGCGTCCAGATGAATTTCTGGAAGAGGAAGGTCCACTCTATAAAAAATAACATAAAACTGAATTTTGAAAATTTTGACCCTGCCAGCCTTGTTTCATGGCTGGTCACATATTTGATGCCTCACAGGCAGTGAAGAGATGGATGGAAGGGCAGGGAGTCAGGAGACCCAATTTTAAATCCTGGCCTCAGGTTATGGCATAAAGCCAATGTAGTGGAAACTTCTGTTAATCAATGAACTCAAGACTGTCATATTGTTTAATAACTTTCATTTGCTGGAGACAGTTGTATTGTTAATGTGAAGTGTTATACTGTAGTTTTTTAAACATTAAAAAAATATAAATCTCGAGGGCTGACTGCAATAAACAGTTATGTCCAAATGTTCTATATTGGACATAACTGTTTATTGCAGTCAGCCCTCGATACATTGGTGCTTCTTAGATTTTGGTGTGTGGGCTCCTAACTTTTTGAACTTGGGAGCGCAGCGCTACCAAGTAAAAAAAATTAATTTCGAGCCCTGAATTTTATTGACTGGATATACGATTGACGTTTTTTTGCACCAGAATGTTTCTCTTGTTATCAAAACATCAAGGTAAGGTGCAAAAGTACAGATTTCATTTGATATTGGTGGAGGTCGAATACGGAATTCTTTCCAACGTAAATATGTTTGTGCTCGCTTTGTGGCCAAAGGTCAACTTATAGAGATTATATAATACATGGCATAATTTTACATCACTTTGTCTCTGTATACTCGTGTTTCCAATATTTGTTATCATTATCACTCAATCACCTAGCTAGATGCTTGCTAAGACAGATATTAAATATAAAAATAACGATGACAACAACTATTTCTAGATGTGCTAATTGCATCAAAACTGCTAATTATCGTGCAATGGTCGAGGTCTGGACCATCCCACATAGCCATTAGACTAGATGATCAGAACATTGCTCACATTTTCAGAATCTTAAAAAGTTTGTGATTCAATGTGAATTACAGAATGATTACAACTCTTAAGCGATGTATGGGCTTTAATCTGTTATTAACAGTGAACATAAACAGCAGATGGATGTTGAATAATTTGACCTTAACTTATGCACAAGAACTGCCAAGTATTGCTGAACATCATAACTTATCTTGGATAAAATGAAAGCATCAAATTTACATGAATAACAATTATATAATATGCTTTAATTAGTGTTTTGAAAATAATTACAAATGGACAAACGAGCATTTTAGATCATGTCCATACTTGTGCAGGGATTTCTTTGTCCAAGGTACAGGAGAGCTTTGAAATTTTATTTGAAAGTTTTTATCGTTTGCTATTATTTATGAAGGAAAAGTTAGTTTTTGTTTTACTGCAGGGCTTGTGTCATCTGTCTCTTACATTTATTGGCAAGACTGATTATTAATTATTATTAGAACATAATTGAAGTTAAATTATGTATATGATGAATAAATGCCTCATGTAGTTAAAGCCATAATTTCTGATTGATGGTTTTAAAAAATGTCTCCCATCCTTGCTAATTTTTTAGCTCACCAGCCACAACTGATGTACAGCATATTAAGAGGTATTGGATCATGAGGAGTAGCGGATCACTTAGTCTTTAAGAGGATATTTTCACAAATATGTAATTAAAACTGTCATTTTAGGACTTAAAAGGTCTGTTTACTGCAAACAAGCTAATGCCAAACAATGTGACAAATGGATTTACCGTCACTGTTTTTGATGTTTCATAGCGTGGGTGGGTTGAAATTGTATGACCTGACTGGCGTAAAAGAAAATGGATTTTCTGGTTAGAGTATAAGCATGGCCGCCGTTTCTTGTTCATTCGTGGTAAAGTATGCATTTTCAAATAGCAATTTATCAGTCTTATCTTATAAAATGTTTTGGACTTCTGCAGCAACGTAAAACGGGGAGATTTGTTTCATGCTCTCAAGTGGTAATTCAGCTAGTAGCTGATCACTTGTGTTTCATGTTATGCACGTATGACAGACTATGTGCGTAAGCATACATGTACTGTACATGCGCATGCACTGAGGGGTGGTCTCAAAGTGTCGACATGACATTAATGATTACTTAACTTATTCTGGGTTGCAGTTAAATATGATAAAGTGACCTTCACACCATGGTTTATGTAAAAAAAAATAAATGAAATAAATACTTCCCCATCCAGCTGTTATGCACAATGCATTTTTTCTGGGTGAGATTAATGATAATTTTCTCTCTATAGTCTCCATTGGGCCCAATTATGTCAGAAGGAGTTCCATTTTTTTGTTATTTTCATTTGGTTTTGCTCATAGTGTCATCATTTGAAGATACAAACAGTGCTCAACAAGATGTGGTGTGTTGTTTGTATGAATAATAATTTCTGAAATCGTAAATATGTAGGATATTTTTCCACACTGAAAAGAGGAAAAAAACCTTTAAACTGATATCAAGTTCACTGCAAAGAAGAAAAAAACCTTTTAACTGATACCACTTTTGACATCGAGTTCTCAAAAGAATTAATGCAATTAGCGTCCAATCGGAAAGTGATCCGCTACTCCTAAAGATGCTGCAGTTGTACGTTTGTGTAGAGTATTTCAACAACCTAAAGACTTCCTATAAGTCGAAATCCATATTATACGATAATAATACAAAAGAATACGTTTAATTAATAAAATAATGGGACAGCGATGTATGAATTTGAAACCTATGTGAAATAACATTTCTTATGAAGGTGTCATGTGAGGTAATCCTGTAATACTGTGAAGCACGGTGAGTTCAGTTGACTGACAATATTTAATTGTATAGGCTAGTAAATTGTCAGCCCCTGGATGTGGTGAGTTTTGGATTAGTCGAGACAAGAGGATTATGTTTGACATAGCTGCTTGAGCGATTGTTGAGAATTACTAATTAATGCAACAGAAATAAATTAATTGCCATTGGCTTCTATAAATTCATCCCCTCTGAGGGGCCTGCAATATAATTCAAACAAATGCACCATGACAGTAGTTAAGGTAAGATGTATTTCAAAATTCTTCCAGTCAACAATCGGCCAGCTAGCCAAGATCGCCGCAACTCCACTGGATGTCAGAAAATGTTTGCTGGCCGAAGATGAGATTTCTGTCACGACTAGAGCGATTAATCTCTATTTGGCTAGACGGAAGTCTAAATTAGCAAATATAAATAAGAATTTTATTTCACATTGGAGAGAGCAAATCAATTGACATTTGAAAATAAAAATACAAATCAACTTTTCACACTTGTCATCCTTGTGAAAAAAGAATGAATTACATATTGTAGCTCGTCGTCAGGCATATGCGATTTCATAATCAAGGCTAAGCTGGCCAGCGCCAGTCATGCTCCACTCCAGTACTTCAGTTGAAGTGGAGCAACTGCGCGACTGCAGTGAAGGCAGAGATGAACAAAAGGTTTGTGATTAGCCTCTGTGAGACAGGAGTGCATTAACAGCTGGAGAACAACTGGAGAACACAGGCGACTAATTTACTTTTCAGCTGAGCCGTACTGCTGCTAATAATGGTAGCACTTAAAACCAGGAACTGATCTTCAGTCCATGTTCAGGTTTCATGATGGTTTTAGGTGTTACTCAGTGCAGTTATCCCGTTAAATAGGCAAACCGGCTTTGTGAAACAGGGTTCAAACACATCTGAACTCAGTCGCTCAAATTAACTGCACCTGGTCATGGTCGATCTCTGTGTCACCAGTGATGACAATCCTCTTCTCAATACGCGTCTCTGAGAGGCCACCTCTCACCATCTGAAAAACAGTGAGAAAAAAAAGAGGAAAATAATGAAACAATGATGGGAAACTGGAGATAACGCATCTCTCAAATTTCACAGCATTAGTGTCACCACTACAGCTCCAAATCTTCATGTTCACCAAAGAAAACACAGGCTAGTCTCTTAAGATATACAGCTCCCGCACCTCTGTGATTTGGGTGGTTGGGGTAAGGGTCAAGAGTCATGCCCCAGAGAAAGAGGACAGTCATATGAAGCAGGAAGGGTGGTTTAGGGTCAGGAGTCATGCCCCAGTAAAAGAGGCCAGTCAAAAGAGTAGCACTATCACCTTGGTGAAGTTGGTGGTGGGGTTATGGTCAGGAGTCATGGACCAGTGGAAGCACAGTCAGATATGTAGCTCTCTCACCTTTGTGATCTGGGTGGTTCGGTTATGGTCAGGAGTCATACCCCAGCGGGAGAGGATAACTGAAAGTGTAGCACTCTAACCTTAGGGATCTTGGTGGTTGGGTTTGGGTTTGGAGTCATGCCCCAGTGGAAGAGGACAGTTGAAAGAGTAGTGCTCTCATCTTCATGATCTGGGTGGTTGGGTTAGGGTCTGGAGCCATGTTTCAGTGGAAAAGGACAGTCTAAAGTGTAGTGCTCTCATCTTAATGACCTGGGTGTTTGGGATAAGGTCAGTAGTCGTGCCCCAGTGTAAGAGGCAAGTCATAAGTAATGCCCTCACCTCAGTGATCTGGGTGTTTGGGTTAGGGTTAGGAAGAGGACAGTCTGCTGCGTAGCTCTCTTACTTTAGTGATCTGAGTAGTTGTAGTCTTGCTGGCAGTTTCAGAGGTGATAGTTTGAGCGCTGAGCAGTATTCCTGGGTCACTGACTGCCACATCAGCTGCCTGTAGGGAGGGTAAGCCATTATACAGTTAGCATTAGCATGACATGGCATGCCTCACAAAGTGAGGTTTAGCATCATGATTTACTTTAGCCTCTGGCATCACAGTCGAGTTTAATATCGGAACTAGCATTAGCATGACCCATTCTAATCGCTCAGACTTGCATCCAACATTTCATAGTCAGCATAAGCATTGTTCAGGGAGACGCAATAGCGTAGTGGTCAAGTAGGCTTGACTTGGGCCACGACCTTCGCGGAGTGTTCTTGGGCAAAACATTTCACTCCCACACTCCATGCCTCACTCCACCCAGGTGTAAAATGGGTACCACCAAATAGTCAGGGAAACTTGACTAAGAGCTGGGGGAGTACCTGCAATGGACTGGCATCCCATCCAGAGGGAGTGGGAATACTCCTAGTCGCTTCATGAAATGGAAACCGGGGTTAAGCACCGGCCCAATGGGCCACTAGGCTCGTAACAGGCTTACTCTCTATAAGCATTGTTCAGCAGGTTTTGTTTCTAGGTTGGTATGGGGCACAAGAAGCGTGGTTTAGTTTCTGAGTTAGCATTAACATCACCGAGCAAACAGAGAGTAAGTTTTAGTTTTTAAATTCGCATCAGCATCATACAGCACATGCAGACTGAGACATACTCTCTAGAATAGCCTTAGATTATGCAGAACACAGAGCAAGATTTTGTATTAGCATTAAACGGCACACAGATTGAGGTTCAGCACTAGCATGGGACCTACTTGGGCAGCCTCGTAAGTGATGGTCTTAGTCTCAGTGTGTACGATGGGGACATCCTTTGTGGTGATGTCACTGAGGAGGGAGGTGGAGGCGTCAGAGAGGGTGACTGTCTGAGTCTTCACCAAAGGAGGCTGCAGAGTAAAGACACACTGAGCACCCAAACACCAACTCATCAATCACCTCAAACACACTGAGCACCCAAACACCAATGCACCAAACATCCCAAACACACTGAGCATTCAAACACTAATGCACCATATGCCCCACACACACACTGAGCAGCCAAACACCAATGCACCAAATATCTCACACACACACACACCGAGCACCCAAACACCGATGTGCCTAACACCTCACCCACACACTTAGCACCTAAACACCAGTGCAACAAACATCCAACACACACTGAACATCCAAACATCAGTGGAGCAAACATCCAACACTCACAAAGCACCCAAAAAAGCAACTCAGCAAATGCCACACACATACTGAGCACTGAGCACCCAAAAACCAACTCAGCAGCTGCCCCACACATATTGAGCACCCAAACACTGACACACCAAATGCTCCACAAACACTGAGCACCCAAATACCAACTCAAACACCCAGCACACTCTGAACACCCAAAACCCAACTCACTAGAGGCTCTACACCCACTAAGTACCAAAACACCCAATGCACCAAACACCTTACACACACTGAGCACCACAAGACCAATGCACCAAACATTAATTCACACTAAGCACCCAAAAAACAACTCACCAAACGCCCTGATACTTAGAGAACCCAAACACCAATGCATCACAAACCCAACACACTGAACACCCAAACACTAATGCATCATGACACCCCAAACACATAAAGCATCCGAACACAAATGCACCAAGCAGCCCGCACATACTGAGCCCCCTAACGCCAATGCACCAAATACACTCATAGAACCCAAGCACCAATGCACCAAACAATCCACAGAGACACAAAGCACCAAAACACCAACACATAAAATATGCCACACACACACTGAGCACCCAAACACCAATACACTACATGCCTCACATGCACTGACCACCCAAAAGCCAATGCACCAAACACCCCACACACTGAGCACCCAAACACCAACTGACCAAGTCCGCCACACTCATCAAGCACCCAAAAACAAACTCGCCAAATGCCAACTCAGCAAACACACACTGAGCACCCAAACACCAATACACCACACATCCCATACATATTGATCACCCAAACACCAACTCAGCAAACACACACTGAGCACCCAAACACCAACTCACCAAATGCCCCACGCATACTGAGCACCCAAACACCAACTCAGCAAATACACAAACACCAAAACACTAATGCACCAAACATCCCACACACACTGAGCACCAAAACACTAACATACCAAATAACCCACACACACGGTGGACACCCAAACACCAACCCAACAAACAGTCCAAATACACAGCGCACCCACACACCAACTCACCAAACACCTCACACACACTGAGCACTCAAAAATCAACTCATCAAATGCTCCACACACACTGAGCACCCCAATACCCATGCAACAAACACCCAACACACACCAAAACACCAACTGACTAAAAGCCTCCACACACACTGGGCACCCAAACACCCCATTCACATTGAACATCCAAACACCGATGCACCAAATGCCCACACACGCTGAGCACCCAAAAACCAACTCACCACGTGCCTCGCACATACCGAGCCCCCAAACACCAGCTCAACAAACTCATACATAGCACCCAAATACCAATGCATCACATGCCCCACACACATTGCTCACCCAAACACCAATAGACTAAACACACACTAAGTCCCCAAACAGCAACACACCAAATACCCTCCACACACACTGAGCACCCAAACAAAAAATGCACCAAACACTTCTGACACACGAAGCACCCGAACACCAACACAACAAATACCCCAAACATACAATGAGCACCCCATCACCCCACACATACTGGGCACCCAAACGCCAATGCACCAAACACCCCACACACGCTGAACACTCAAAACCCAATGCACCAAACACCCCACACACGCTGAGCACTCAAAACCCAATGCACCAAACACCCCCCATACACTCAACACCCAAAAACAGCTCACCAAATCCACACACACACACACACACTAAGCACACAAAAACCTACTCACCAAATGTCCCACACACACAGCACACAAACACCAAGTCGCCAAACTCACACTGAGCACCCAAACTCCAACTCACCAAACATACCCACACACACTGAACAGCCAAACATCAATGCGCCAAACACCCCACACACAGAACACACAAACACCAACGCCACGCATATCCCACGTGCACACCAAGAACCCAAACATAAACTCAGCAAGCACAGTGAGAACCCAAACACCAACATACCGCATTCCACACACACATACACAAGCACCCAAACACAAATGCACCAAACACTCAACACGCACACATAGCACCCAAAACCAATGTGCCAAATAACCTCCACACACTGTGCACCCAAACACCAAAGAACCAAATGTCCCACTCACATACTGAACACCCAAACACCAAGGTAGCACATACCCCAACACACCATGTCACCCCAACACCAAATGCCTTACACAGACAGCCCAACACATATACCAAAGAGCTAAAACACACACCAAATTCACTGCATAACTTATACCCAACCCAAACAGCCCCACATACACACCACTAAATGCTGCACCCCAGTCCTGCTGCAATTCCCCACTCATCATGATTCAGATCAAGCTCCAACCACCTGCAGTAAAACTGTGAGCTGATCACCTCTGAGCTAATCACCTGATAACCGATTACCTGTGCATTGGTCACCCGTAAGCCAATCACCCATGAGTTGATCACCTGTTAGCCAATCACCTGTGAGCTGATTGAACCAATCAACACGAGCAAGCTTCCCCACAGTTTCCTGATTGTTAAAGCTCAACACATCCATCATAAATAAACCCCAACACCAGAAGCGCATCCCAGTGGGAGTATAGCACAGTTCCAGGACACCACGGGAAACCATGCCACCGCAGATTTCAGCCAGGAGAGGGAGCAGGTGATTCCAGACTCCACCTGGCTGTACCTCTGCAGCAGGCTATACGCACCATAGAGATATATAATAGAACCAAAAAGAACGAGGAAGTACCTTTGCTTCAGCCAGTTAGCATGTTAGCTTCCTGCTTCCACGTTTTCCAAGGATGCAATTTTGTGGCCAAAGACACGACGGATACATAGACACCAATTAAAAACTGCACATTTTTTTCTTGCCAAATAAAGCAAAAACAAAAGAAAATGTATTAGGTAATCCTTCATTATTTTCCTCTTTGTCTGACGCAATTGTTCAATGTTTTCAAGAGGGCCTGTAAAATAAGAACTGCTAATTGGAGCTTGATGACAGCTCGTGCACGAGTTTGGTTGTCCAGTTGTTGCTCTGACTGCAGCAGTTCAGCCAATGAGTGTATAGTGCGTGCACGTTCCGGATTAACAGCGTTGCTCGTCATTTCCCTCGAACACATTCGCCAATCCGCACAGACAACACATTTTCTTGGCCATTTGTGCTGTGTAATCAGATTGGCAATCTTATGAAATGGTACCAGAAATAAGCACCCATGGAACGCCATTTTTATAGATGGCATCGGTCAATTCCGTACTTCCTGGGCTGATGTAGCTAGCCTAGCATCTCCCACTGAAAGTAATAGGGGTGGTACTTCCTCGCACTCTCCAGTTCTATTATATTACCTCCATGGTACGCACACACCTGGCTCCTTTTCAACAGCGCAGAAGCTGTCAATCGTCACTAAATCTTATTAAGAACCCAGGTGCATGCCCGGAGTTTCAGTCCTGCTGCAGGGTATCCAGAGTGGCTGCCCTTAAAGGGCGGAGCTCTCGGAGAATGCTACCTCAAAACAGCGAATGAGGTGAGGGCTGCTGCTGAGGTGCAGCAACCTGGGGGAGGCAGCCACAGCCCCAGGGACCTGCTTGGATTGGACAGGTAGGCAGGGCTCCTCAGGGCGAGCAGCAAGCAGGGTGTCAGGCTGTGAGCTGCTGATTGGGCCCAGGTCAGAGGCGTGGTTCTGGAATGGCTCCACTCGGCAGATCGGTATGGACGGATCATCCCAGCTAAGCCCCTCCTCCTGCCCACCATCCCCTGACTCCTCCCCCTTATCTCCTTTTTGGGATGGAAAACTTATAATTGCGACTTCCTGCTTGGTGCTGCTAGGACACTCCCTGGGTACGTTTAGCTCAGTCCTTACAGGCAGAGACCTCACACTCTACAAGGAGGAACACAAAACACCCCCACAGAGCCCAATGAGCAAACACCTGGAGCAGGATTACATCATACTGACCTCACTCCCCCACACAGGCTAATGAGCACACACCTGGAACAGGATTGCATTACATACGCAATACACCCCATAAAGTCCAATGAGCACACACCTAGAACAGGATTACATCACATACACACAGCCCCCACACAGCCTAATGAGCATAAACCTGGAACAGGATTACAATGCTAAGAGAAGGTTTTGCCCTTTCCCAATTTCTTCTATTTTTCCATATTTGTCACACTAAAATGTTTCAGATCATCCAGCTAATTTCACCATTAGACAAAGATAACCAGAGTAAACATAGAATGCACTTTTTAAATGATTTCATTTGCTGAAGGAAAAAAGCTACATAACCGTACTTGGCCCTAAATGAAAAAGTAATTTCCTCCCGAGTTTCTAAATAAACCAATAACACAAATTAAATTGATAATTGGTTCAATTCCACAAGACATTCCCAGGTGTTATTACTGTCAGCCCTGTTGAATCTAAGCATCACTGAAAGAGAATCTGTCTGGCAATGTGAAGTAGGCAAAAATCAGCACATAATGCTGCAATCTAAAGAAATGAATAAAAAAGATGATAAAGTTGTTAACATCCATCAGTCTGGAAAGGGTTATAAAGCCTTTTCTAAGGCTCTGGGACTCCAGCTAACCATGGTGAGAGCAATTATCTACAAGTGAATAAACCTTGGAGCAGTGGTGTACCTTCCTGCTGAAGAGTGGCCAGTCAACCTAACATTTCTCCAAGAGGACTCATCCAAAGAGGTTACAAAAAAACCAGAACATCTAAAGAACTACAGGCCTCACGTGCCTCAGCTACGGTGAGTGTTTATGATTCCACAATAAAAAAAAAATTAAAAAAAAGAGACCGGGCAAAAACTGCATCCATGTGAGAGCTGCAAGAAGAAAACCACTGCTGAGTAAAAAAGAAATCAAAGGCTCATCAAACATTCACCAAAAACATCTTGATAACCCCCAAAAATCCCCTTTTTGGATAGCATGGATCCCATTAAATCTGGCATAAGGCTAGCACAGCATTTCACAATAAGAACATCATGCCAACAGTCAAAGACAGTGGTGGTAGTGTGACAGTCTGGGGCTGCTTTACTGAAGGATCTGAGCGACTTGCCTTAATTGATAGAACCATGAATTCCACTCTCACCCAAAAAATCCGAAATGAGAATGGAATGTCAGGCTATTAGTTTGTGATCTAAGGCTCAAGCACAGTTGAATTATGTAGAGGAACAATGATCTTAAAAACTGAAGCAAGTCCATCTCTGAGGGGCCCAAAAGAGACAAGGTTTAGGAGAAGTCCTCCCTTATATTTGAGACGCTGTAGCATGACCTCAATCAGGCTTGAAAACCCTCCATTGTAGCCAATTATAACAATTCTGCAAAGTGGAGTGAGACAATATTCCTACACAGAAATGTAAAAGACTCACTGCCAGTTATTGAAGACATTTGATTGCAGTCGTTGCCGCCAAGGGTGGCACAATCAGCCATTACGTTTTGGGGTGCAATTATTTTTTCACATGGGTGATATAAGTTCTGAAAGATGCTACACCTTCAATAAATGAAACGATCGTTTAAATGCCACATTTTTTGTTTGCTCATGTTGTCTTTGTTGTGTATCACAGTTAGTAGGATGATCTGAAATGTTTAAGTATGACAAATAAAAGAAAATGGGACCAAAGGTCCTGTGGCTTACTGGTACACAATCTCTTATGTACATAATGAACTTGACATCAAGGCAGAACTAATTATATTATAAAACACAAAAGTTTTAGTTCAGATATGGTCATACACTGAACAAAAATATAAACGCACAAACCAAAAATGCTGAGTTAAATTGACCTATAATGAAATATGCCCACCACAGATAGTGTTTATTGGTGTACTGAATGATTTGCTTTGCTCAATTCTGGTGACCCAATTCTCATTGACCACTCCCTGTGAGATTACTCACTCATTGACTTATTCCGCCCCTGAGCTGCATAGAGCATAACATTGAGTTGGTTAGTCAGCGTGACCAGTACACAGGCACTCCTTGGACAAGGGTCAATAAAAGGCCACTGCAAAATGTGCACTTTTGTCAAATGTCACAATGCCACAGATGTCACAAGTCATGAGGGAGTGTGCCATTGGCATGCTGAATGCTGGGATATCTGTGACAGCAGTGTCAACACACTTGAATGTGCTTCATTCCACCATCAGCCGGTTGAGAAGTCGATTCAGAGAGCATGGCAGCACTGTGAATCGCCCACATGCCCCACGACCATGCGTGACCACATAGGATCGGCACATGCGGCTCCAGCACCTCCGTCATCGGCTCCGACCGGCCACCAGGACAGCTGACTAGACCGTCGGACTGCTCAACAAGCGGATATCAGCTCAGACTGTCTGAAACCGCCCGAGGGAGGCAGACCTCCGAGCTCGCCGACCACACCAAGGTCTCGACCTGACCGCCGTCCGTCATCGGTACAGACTCAACTGGGCCAACCGTAACCTTCGCTGGATGCTTGCATGGTAGAGGACAGGGTTATTCAGCAATGAATCCCGATTCCAACTGTACCGTGCTGATGGCAGACAACGCGTATGGCGACTGTGTGGGTGAGCGTTACGCTGACACCAATGTCGTGCGTCGGGTGGCACATGGTGGTGCAAGTGTAATGGTACGGGCAGGCATATGCCATGGACAGTGTACCCATCTGTATTTCATTGAGGGTGACTTAAACGGGCAGCGGTACCGCAACGAGATCCGGAGGCCCATAATCGTACCGTTTGTGCGACTCCATCACGTGACATTCCAGCACGACAATGCCCGGCCACACACTGCCCGGATCTGCTCAGAGTTTCTTGATGAAGAGGATGTCCCTGTTCTCAATTGGACAGCATATTCACCCGATATGTCGCCAACTGAACACCTTTGGGATGTTCTGGATCAGTGGGTCAGACGTGTTCCGGTTCCAGAAAATGTGCATCAGCTCCGAGTTGCGCTGCAGGAGGAATGGGACAACATCCCACAGGCCACAATTGACAATATCATGAGCTTTACTTGATGCCGATAGTGGACACACTTGTTACGGAGTGCTGTGAACTCTGCCCGCTGACTCCTGGTGGGTTCAGGCTGTGATAACTCATGAATTGTGCACAGTAAACTGTTAATCATGTTTCTGTTGCTTGAATATTAAGGCAAGAATAAAATAATAATTTGTTTTGTTGAAATATTTCCTGATTGATAAAAAATAATATGAAAAAAATCACTTTGTGCATTTATATTTTTGTTCAGTGTATTTAATGCACAAACTAGTAGTACATGTACAACACTAGTATGCATTAGATCTGCTGTAGTTTTGAATGCAACATGTTATTGAATTGTTACTGCACTTCTGCAAGTTTGATTTTTGAAGGTTGTGGTCCGAGGCAAAGTTATGGTTATGAAGCAATATGCAATATATGTAACAGTTATGGTGTTAATACAGAGTCTTGGAGCCACTAAATGAGTTCAAAAACAACTTCCTATACATCTCGAAAACAAACCTAGGCTCTAGCTGTGACCATTTTGGTGATGTAAGTCATTGTAATTTCACTTCATCAAGTTTGAAATTTGATGGTCACCAATCATCAAGCTGAAGGTCACAAAATTAAAGGTCCCCTATTATGCTGTATTTGGTTGTTTAAAATATGTCCAATGGGTCTTTAAAATAATGTTAAGAATTCAGTTACAAAAAAAAAAAACCACACACATCCAGGCCTAGTGAGACCTCTTCTCTCGCCCTGTCTGTGCCAACCTGAAACGCGAGCTGTTTTGAAATGGGCAGGGAGGCTATGCTAATGAGGTGCTGCTCTGATTGTCTGCCTAGCCGCTTTGATTCCGGGGGAGGGTGCAAACCCGAAAATCCAGGAAACCAAGATAGCAGAAATTTCAGGACAGCTCTCCGCGACATGTATTGCTGTGAGACTGCACTTGTTTGATCCCGAATCAGACGCCGAACGGAGGAGGAAGCAATTTAAGTGTTGCAGCAACGTTTACAGCAGGATTTCTATGAGTGGCAAGTTGAAATTTTTGTGTTTTGCTCGTACTGTCTCGCCTTGCATGCATGTGATTGTAGCTGTACTGTTATATAGCCATGTTTTATACTCACTTATCTATCTGGAAGAAACTTCGCTAAAAGCTCCTGTTAACCATTTCCACCAAAACAAAACACAATTCCGACACCAAGCTACTAAATGAGTAATTTGAACTATTTTCAAAGGTGGATGAAATTCTGCCATGGCAATGCAGAAAAATTGTTTGTTATACCAGACACATTATAGTGCGTTTCGTGATTGCTTTCACCGTGGTAAGATCAGAGAACTAAACCCACACCACGGCAAAGTACCCGGCTGACCCCGGTCATGGATAAGTAAAACGATTGTTTCACAGCAGCAGTAAACAAACCCAAGCACGTACCCTAAACTCCGCAAAGCCTATGTCTGGTCTAACTGCAATCTTATCAGCCCAATTTTGCAGACACGCACAACACCTCTCCCATTAGCTTCAACTGTAGCGTCTACGGTCAAGTAACGTTATGATAAAAATACCACCTTGATGCTCACCAAAGTAACACAAGCATACCAATCTGAATTACTGCATATAAATTAACCAGGAGCATTTTTTAAGTGCAGCCCTCAAAAATTGGCGCGAATGATCGTTCCGTTCGCGCAGAGAGGTTCTATAAATTCAAAAACGGATTTAACATTTTCCGTTCAAGCAAAAACGACGAAAGTAAAAAAAAAAAAAAAAATAAAAATCTTTGATTTCTCTTGACCGGCAATCAGAACAAAACATGTTCAGCTCGATATTTTCCCTCCTCTTCCATTAAACCCAGGAGAGCTCAGAAAGGGAGGCAATACACCCCATTCATACGGCCCCGCTCGTTACATCGGCGAACATGTATATGGCTATAAAATTACAGCCAATGGGGAATTAGGGGGGCACAGCACAGGAATAAGGTTTTTTGCCACACCGTCAATTCTGAGGTAACTTTTGACTCTGGCTGTCAACTTGCTTGAAGAGGATCCTCAACATTCCCACAAAGAAACCAATGCAAGTAAAATAATAATAATAATAATAATAAAACTACACTAGAACTCGTCTAAACCGTCCATGCATAAAATGGAAACTCGCTCATATTGGACAACAGCTCTAGTCCCGATTTTTCTGCAATGTTTTCCCATTAAATAAACATCGAATATACCGGATTTTATGTCACAGATTTTCGCTTACATCGGACAAAATGTCCAGTCCCGTCACAGTGCATTTCCATTGAAAAGCACTCGCGTATTCCAGACAAGCTGTTTTGCACCATGCACATACACAGTTGCAACAGAGCAACGTAATGAAGTTCGGCTTTCTTACACGGTTATAAACTGACTGAATTTAACAGTTAAATTAAAGAATTGTCTCCTTATTATTTTAACTGTAGCCTAAGTGGAGTCCTGCACGCAATTTACCGTGGTTTACACTTAATATGGACAGAACTCTGTTGTAAATTTATTGTAAAATTACAGCTAAAATAACTAGCAAAAATGTGCAAGTTTATAACGGTGTGTTTGCGGAAACTGAAACTGGCGCGGTTTCATTTACACACTAGTTTTTTTTTTGTCTTCGTCATTGATCCCAGTTGGAGCAACACGCGGTGGCCTAACATCCAGTTATCCATTGTGTCAGGGCAAAGACAGACTAAATGAAGACAAGTAGGTATGTGCACTCAGAATGAAGTTGTTCCGATCTTTATACACAAAGCGAACGTATAAATTCAATTCATACATGTATACAACGGATATAATCTGTGCACATTAGCGGATATAATCTGTTTTATGCGTACAACGGATTTTGTCCGTTTTATGCATACAGCGGATATCCATTATAACGGACAAAATCAGCTGGTCCAATTGAATCCATTATATGCGAGTTTTACTGTAGACTATGTGTATATAATTATGTTTTATAAAGACGTAGGTCATCGTTTGTTGTGTTGGAGAGGTTAGCGGTATAATGATAAGGGAACGATTTATATATTTATTTATTTTTATGGGATTACATTCCCTATAGGCCTCGCTAAATCTCTTCACTTCGTAACAAAGTGACTGACAGGCTAGTTTGGAAATGACTTAAGGTAACAGCCTTCCTATCTATTGTAACGTTAAGCCTGATCATAAACAAAGTGTAATTCTGTGTTTGACGCGGTTCGCTAGCTAGCAGGCACTCGGGAATCTGTCTAGTTAGCTTGCTGTGGCGCACTCTGACCACTTCAGTCGTGAATGTCAGTGAATGAGTTGACGTTAGAATTAATACTGTCGATCTAGCTGTGACTAGGCCTACTCTTTTATTAATGGGGTAAACAGTTCTTGAATGTAAGGTTAAAATGTAGGCCTGATATAGGCCTACAACATTAACAATGTTGGTATTCCACCAGCTACCTTGTTGATGAACATTTTCCTAATAGAAAGATCTCAAGTCATATCCTGATAGTACTAATAAACACTAATGCGATTTTCAGATGAGTCTCATAAACTGGTTAAAGAGAAAGACCACGGAGGCGCTAAGGTTAGTGAAGGAAATTAGGGCAGGCAACGTGAAATTGGCTTCAATAAATTTCTGTGTAAAGCCACCCCATTTTGCGAGTATCTTTTGTAACAAAGAAAAGCTTAAAATCAATACAAAAATGGTACTTTGTGACTAGTTCAAGTTCAACTATGGTCATGCTTTATAATCAGTATCTAGTGTCAGCAGATAACTTGAATCTGTTGATTGTTTGGTAAATCGTAATTTGCCCAGAAAACTCACCAGAAGTCCCCATTTAAAGTGCAATTTTTCAATATTTTCTTTCGGGGAGAATTCCCCCGGACCCCCCTACTGTTGCTAGGTTACCGACACATAGCACCGCTGCTACAAAAAATTCTAGGGGAAACACTGGTGAATGTCAAAACTTTTCAAAAATGGTGGTTTAAAGATGACTTTTCTATCGATTTGAATGACGAAGGAGACATTTCGTGCCTGCGAAACCTGTTTTGCGAAACCTGTTTTGGCGTAACCCGTTTGCGTAACCCATAGATTAAAAAAAAAGTGCTTAACCGAACTATGGGTTACGCAAGGTAAATTCCACGTAACCCGTTTTCTGGTTAAGCAGATTTTTCAAATTTTGAGGGCTGAAAGGGCAGGGAACACGAACTATTATACGGTAGTAACCGAGCGGTCATCATAACGACAGAGACAAACGTTACCCTGCAATACAGGTTTTACAGACAGTAAGTTCCATTACCGTGAACAGTTGTACCAAGCATCCAAATTACAAATAAGTATAAAAAGTTAGCTTCAAATGAGGTTTATGTTCACACACTCTCTGTTGAATGTCCCCTGATATTACTCTTGCCTATTTAGGACACAAACACTAGCAACAGTAACTTAGCTGCGTTAGCCGCAGTGCTACAGCCACATTCAACAGGCTATCATGCTTATGCAGTAAAGCAACACAAAATGGTAAAACTTACTGCTTCCGCGTCTGAGTCACGGACAGTGGCTACAGATCCAGGCTTTATCTTCAGATATTTTACAAAGCCTGCGTTTGAGGCCAGTTTTCAGTGCTAACTATCATTAGCAGTTCTGCTAGCCACCCGTAACATGTTAGCTTCACTTACATCATTTACTGTTATATTGTTACTTACAGCTTGTGGCTCCGAGCGCTTGATCGATGCAACTGCTCCAGGTTTGAGAAGCAACTGAGACACATATCCAGCGTCAAATTATGCTTTATTGACAAAGCTGTCTTCGGTGAAATGTCGAGCACAAACCGCTAACGTTATCTTTGAGTGTGGCAGTTTGCCGCCAGCAAACAAAAAAGCTACCCACTGATTTTTGGTGGCATCATCTTTTGGGAGAGAAAATAGTTGTGCTTTTTTTTCGCATCCAAAAAAAAAAAAAAAAACACGGACGAACAGCTTTGGGAGACATACTGACAAAATTGCACCTAAAATGATCCGCGGTTGTTCTTCTTCTTTTGTATTTTCGGACGTGTAGACGCTACTAAGGCGTAATATGATCTGCGGTTGTTTGTGCCTGCTCGAATAGTTTCCGGAGTGGGCAGGTCCAGCGCCGTGATTGGCTCTAGCTAGGTCTGTACTAATTGGACAGCACAACTTGACGTCAGGTTTTGCCAACATCTTGTGAAGATCTAGGGACTAGCTGTTCAGAGAGGAAATCGCGTTCAGGAAATCATGTTCTCTGATTACGGCAAAACCCCTGTATCTTAATGTTTAGAAACTTTACAGAGGTTGAGTATGGACATCCAACATTATAACATTACTTGTATGCATTAAAAGAAGGATCAGCATAATAGGTCCCCTTTACAGTTCATATCGTTAGCCTCATAGCATAATTGCCAATCTCATCTTTTAAGGTATTTGTTTATTTACCCATTTACTTTCTTATTGTTTAAGAGAATGGATTTTCTTTTTCTAAAAAAATAATGTAAAGTTTCTACAAAAAAAAAGGAAAATATAAATTTTTTTGCCAACACGAAAGAACAGGCAGCCAATATCTTGAATTGCCAAAAATATGACTGACGTAATTATGCTATGAGGCTAATGATATATGACTTTCGACGTCTCCACAAACCTAAACTTCATCTGTAACCATGTTGGTGAGAGAAGTCATTGTAATTTAACCATGTCAAGTTTGGCCTTCGAAGGGTACCAAAGGTCAAGTTAAAGCTCAACAAATGAAAGTTCATATATGACTTCAAATAAATATTGAATACACATAAAAACTCTATCTTCAACATTTTCAAGCCTAGAAGGCTTTGAAAATTTCAACATTTTGCTTAACCTTGAGTTGTACTTTTCTAGGTCATCAGAGGCCAAATTCCACACTGCCAAAATATAGGTCATATATGACTTCCAATGTCCAAAATATAAACTTTAAGCTCTATCTGCAACCATTTGGCCTCCACAGGCCATTTAGTGTGTTCTCCATAAAACTCAATATTTAAGCACAGCACCCCCACTATACACACTTACGGCAATTCAGCCTAAATGGCACTTGCACTTTTCATTGAGAGTACCAGGGTGAGTTGATTGCCTGATTCAGAAAAAGTTATCAGTTTTAGAGAAATAATTTTTTAAAATTTCAAATCCTATCTTTTATCGTTGTTAACATTTTGCTTAACCTCGAGACTGACCTTTCGAGGTAATCTGAGATCAACTTAAACACTGCCAAAATTAGGTCATATATGACTTCCTACATGTTGGTTATACAATCTTAAAGGTGCACTATGCAAGTTTGTTTACTTTCACTTCGGTTGACATTCGAATTCAAACAAAACAGACGTAGCCCGCCCCTCCCTCCTATAGTTCCCTCCTTCCCATGGTTCCATAACTGTCAACTCTTGTCGGTGATTGGCTGGGACGGTTTGTTATGTTATGGGGCACAGCCTGTGCCCCTTGTGTTTATTTGCAGTTTGTGACGCCTGTGCGGTCTCCAGAGCCTGGGTTTTTTTTTACAGTGAATTTAGGGGCAGGCAGCTAGCGGATCGTGGAGAAATGTCAGCGAATTGAGACAAAAAGATAATCGCGCAGAAAGTAAACAAACTTGCAAAGTGCACCTTTAAGCTCCATTTGCAAAGTTTGGCCTCCACAGGCCACTTTGCGTATTCTCCATAAGACCAAATATTAAAGTACAGCACCCCCACAAGACCCATTTCCATCAATTTAATCAAAATGGCACTCACACTGAACATTGAGGATACCAAGGCGAGTTGATTGCCTAATTTAGAAAAAAGTTATCAAACAGCTTCTGGGAAATAATTTTTGAAATTTCTATTTCCAAGTCCCATCTTTTAATATATGGGCTGAAATTTGGAAGGCCCATAAAACTGTCAAAAATGATTCAGAGGAAAAAAAAAAAAAAAAAAAAATGTCTGCGGTCCAGTAGTATGTTACGGCAAATTTACAGGAAATTTCACCCAGCCAAAAAAAGATAAAAAACGTTCCAGACAGTGGGCGATGGACAACGAAGAATGAACGATGGACGAAAAACCATGACAACAGCACATTGGCCCATAGGTGCTATGGGCCCATAAGCTAAAAATAGAAGAAATTGGGAAGGGGGTAAATACTTTTTCACAGCACTGTACATTACTCACACAGCACACCCCCACACACCCCAGTGAGCGCATACCTGGAGCAACTTCATCACACACACAACACACTCCCACAAAGCCTGATTGCACTAAAACACAGAACACACCAAACAGGATTATACTGAACACACACATCACACAACTGAAACCTAATTGTACAAAAACAGAACCCATACCTGGAAGAGAAACACACTAGACACACTAAAATGATTTCCAGACTTGCCAACATAACCAATTTTTTGAGTAGCAACATTCAGCCCCGTGCTCCATAGGGGACCAGCCAGGGCACGTCCCGCAGGCACAGACAAGGTGGGAGGTATGAGAGGGGGATTACCCCGTCCGATTAGTGGGATACAAGGGCCACCCCCTAAAAAACTGAAATTTTGGGTTTTCTCAGGTGCATTCTGAGCACATTTTGAGGTGACAGTGATGCCTAACTCAGTCCTGTCTTTTTCAATAATTCAATACAGGTAATACTCAATGATTCATTTTGTAAACACTTTTACTCATAAGAGAACACATGATTCACAGTCAATAACTAGAAAATGTCAGAAGGTTTTATCCAAGACATCAGTTTACTCTTGGGCTGTTTCACAATCAGGGTACCACATGTAGTTTCACAGACACCCAAAATTAAGATCTGGGCATCATTTGTCAACTGCATCAATGTATTAGCATATATGTATAAGGATCTAACTCCAGAATATTAGACCTACACGTTGTAGATTTTGAGCAAATGCACCACAGATAAACAGCTACCTGAACTGAACAATTTAATTTTCAGAGCGGATATTTTTTGACAGCAGTGAACATTAACACATGCCTATCATAATATTGCAAGCAATCAATGCAATGTTGTTATGACCATGCCAATAATACCTAAGTGCCATGATATTTTGATTTTAGCATTTCTGCTTGAATTTGCATCAATGTCTGTTTTGACAGACAGGTCTAGTCACAACAGATATGCAGTGGGCTCCAAAATGATTAGCACCACTGACTGGCAATGCACAAACAATACTTTAATATAAAATATAAAATATATACCTGTATATTCATAGAGAAACTCTGAACAACAACATGAGAAATATTGTACAGTATTAATGTTCCAATGGAACCAACCAAAATCATTTACTGATTTAATTAAAAATAAATTTCCTCCAAATCAACAAAGATATAGACTGGTCAGACTGCAGAGACATTTCAGTGCAGATATATAGCCAGGTCAGGCTGCAGAGATGTTTCAGAGCAGAGTTATCCCTCAAGTCAGGATGCACAGGTATTACAGTGCAGAGCTAAAGCCCAGTCAGGCTGCAGACATATTTCAGAGCACATATACAGCCCACGTTGGGCTGCACAGGTATTACAGTGCAGAGATACAGCCCAGGCAGGATGCAGAGATTTCAGTGCTGAAAGATACAGCAGTTAACAGCAAGACTGTCAACCGAACCAAAGATTTAAATGTGACTATTCAATTTCATGCACTGGATATGATGCAAACTGTAAAGAAAATCTTTAACAACGAACTGCAGTGAAATATTCTCAAGTGCCTCCCATTATCACTGTTCAGGCCACAAAGGGAGCAAAAACAGCAAAGCCAAGAACAACAGCAAAAAATGATCATTTTTTTTCTGTTGAATTTGAGCAAAAATAGACTATAAAACCAATTTCATAAGTCACCTACACTGGAAGAAATTAATGAACAAACAAATTAGCCAAACCTTCCACATTTACAGAGCCAAGACAGCAGTGGGGGAGACTGGGGTAAGATGAGCCAGTGGGTAAGTTGACCCACCCCCTGTGTCTAGGCAACGGAACACATTTGTTGTCATGTGACCATAAATTCCGCAAGCACCCTCCATTTTGCTGTCCCTGTGATTGAGAGAAGCACATGGTACTGTGGTAAGTATGTTTTCTTTACAAAAAACTGTTTTTTGCTTGTTAAAGTAATTTTTTTACATTTCAGCTTCAATGACTGTTACATGAAAGCAAATTTATCCAGGTCTAAAAATGTATATCATTCATATTGATGATTTGCTGCCGTATTAAACCATGTGAACCATTTAGCTAAAGATTAGCCTGAATTGCTCAGCTAGGTCATTTTTTCCAAAAGGTGGCAGTGGGGTAAAGTGAGCCAAATGCCTTGGGGTAAATTGAGACAGTGTTTGCACTTACCCCACCATGAAGCATGAGTTACATTACGTCTAAAAAGTCAAAAAGTTTATTATAATGTTGTATTACATAGCTGTTTTTCTTCTGTTCCTAATATTTTACACATTGTAAAAAAGTAATCATGCCAAGAAAATACTGCAGGAAGACAAACTGGGGCTCAACACCCCTTGGGGAGATGGAGAGAGCAGCCATTGAGGTCAAGGGAGGAAAATCCATAAGAGCAGTGGCAAGAGAGAGAAAGATTGACAGGTCAACACTGCACAGATTCATGAAAAATAACAAGGAAAAGGAAGTGAAAACAGTAGGGTACAGTGGGACAGCACAGGCAAAGAGAGTCTTCACAGAGGAGATAGAGAAGGAGCTTGTAGACCACATCAAGCAACTTGCTGACCAGTTCCATGGCCTGAGTCCAAGAAAATGCTGTGAATTGGCATTTGAATTAGCAGACAGAAACAAGATACCTGTCCCCAACAACTGGGAAGAGAATCGTTGTGCTGGTAGGGTGTTAGAGAACATATGTAAGTCAACTAAAGCTAACTGATTTTGTCATGTAGATTAATACAGTATCTTGAAAGAATGAATTCTATTCTTTTAGGTCGAGATTGGTTCAACAACTTTATGGCACACCACCATCTCTCCTGCCATATGCCTGAAGCGACATCTTCGGGACGGACAACAGCCTTCAATAAAACTACAGTGGGGGAGTTCTTTGACAATCTTGCTAAAGTGATGGACAGGTGACAGAATTGATTTATGATGGCTATATCCATTTACAACAGACTGGTAGTATGTGCACCTACCAGCTAAATTTACAAAAATATCTAAAGGCTTTTTGCATTACCTGTAAGGTTTAGATATTCTGATTCTGATCTGGCTCTTTCATGTACTCTCTTTTTTTACAGGCATAAGTTCCCTCAAAAATGATTTACAATGTTGATGAAACTGGTGTCACTGCAGTACAAAAGTCACAGCAGGTAGTGACAGAGAAAGGAAAGAAGCAAGTTGGCACCGCTACATCAGCTGAAAGAGGAGAGCTGGTGACTGTGGTCTGTGCAGTCAATGCTGCTGGGAATGCAGCACCTCCCATGTTTATCTTCCTAAGGGTTAGATACAAAGAGTACTTCATCACAGGAGCACCTCCAGGATCCATTGGTACCTCCACCTGGTGTGGATGGATCAATGAAGACACCTGTGCTGGGTTCCTTGAACATCTGGTTCAGTACAGCAATTGCTCCTCTGACCATCCAATGCTGCTAATCCTTGATAACCAAGAGGCCCACATCTCACTCAAGGCAGTAGATACAGCAAAGAGCAAGGGTGTTGTTCTGCTCACCATTCCGCCCCACACATCCCACCGCATGCAGCCTCTGGACAAGATTGTGTATGGTCCATTCAAGACCTACTACAACAGAGCTCTTGATGGGTGGATGAGATCTAACCCAGGTAAAACAGCCATCATGTACCAGATCGCCGGATGTGTGAACAAGGCTTTCATGTCAGCAATGACACCATGGAATATCACTTCTGGATTCAGGTCCACAGGGATCTCCCCATACAACAGAGGTATTTTCCATGATGCAGAGTTTGCACCATCCATGGTGTCAGACAGGCCAACCCCTGGGCTACAGCCTCCCACTGCAGTTGATCCATCTACTGCAGGTGAGCCACCTGCTGCAGATGATCCTTCTACTGCAGATGATCCACCCACTGCAGTTGATCCATCTACTGCAGATGATCCACCCACTGCCTCAACCTCCAAAACTTATATTCCGCCTTCATCAACCTCCACACATGAATGTGCTTTACCAGGTGACACAGATGTGCATCTCAGCCACACTGCATGTGTGTCTGCAGAAGAAATCCTGCCCTTTCCCAAAAGTCCACATCCCAGGGCACAAACAAAGCGAAAGCGTGTAAAGACAAGAATCTTAACTGATACACCTGAAAAGCAGGCAATAGAAAGGGCTCACAAAGAGACAAAATAAACAGCACGGGAAAAAGCTAAGTAACATCAGAGAAAAGGGAAAGCTGAAGAAGAAACAAACCAGGAAGAAAATCACAGTGAGCAGCAGCTCTGAGAGTGATGTTCCCATCCCACTTGAGAACACGTCGGAGTATGAGAGCTCTGAGGACGAGAGAAGCGAACCAAAAAGCACAGAGCTGTTAGTTGGTGACTTTGTGATAGTTAAGTTTGCAACCAAACACAGGAGCTACCATTACATTGGCTTGGTTGAGAAACTTGAGGGCGACGAAGTGAGTGCAAGATTCCTCAGAGGGAGCACTGCCAAAGAGAAACCCACTTTTGCTTTCAAGGAAGATGATGTGGCACTTTTCCCACAAAGTGATGTGCTGAAGAAGCTACCTCCACCTCAAAAGGCTGGAGGACCTGCACGGAGGGAGCAGCACTTCATATTTTCCTGCAACCTTGAAGATAGATAGATAGAAGATACTTTATTCATCCCCAAGGAGAAATTCAGGTATCCAGTAGCAAAAAAGCATATATATATATATATAAAAATATATATATATATATATATATATATATATATATATATATATATATATAAATAAAAAATAACGTCAGTCTAAAACAGATATAAGAACAACACAACAAATTGCAAACAATCAGACTATACATAAATAGATTAAAAAAAAAGAAAAATTAAAAAGTGCAGCGTAGTGTAAAACAAGGAAACCATTGCACGTAGGCCTAGAGGTCTTAGGGGTGGGTGTCAGGAGTCATTAAAAAGTCTGATGGCTGTGGGAACAAAGGATCTCCTGAACCTCAGTCCTGCAGCGCAGTGAGATGAGCCGCCCACTACGGCTGCTCCTCTGTCCAGCCAGAGCGTTGTGGAGAGGGTGCTTCACACACTGTCCTATTTGACTTGTAACTTGCTCCATGTGCGCCCCTCCACCACAGTTTTCAGTGGGTTAAGTCTCCTGCCCAGCACCGAACTGGCCTTTTTAACCAGCTTATTCAGGCGCCTGCTGTTTCTGTCTGTCATGCTGCCTCCCCAACATACAGCTGCATAAAACAGGGCACTCACCACCACAGTCTGATAAAAAATGAACAGTGGCTCACTGCAGACATCAAAAGATATCAGTCTTCTGAGGAAGAAGAGGCAGTTCTGCCCCTTCTTGTACAGAGCGTCCGTGTTCGCAGACCAGTCCAGCTTATTGTCCAGAACTACACCCAGGTATCTGTATTTCTGGACAACCTCAATGGTCTCCCCCCGTAGGCAGACAGGCTGACAGGGTGGCTTTGATCTCCTGAAGTCGACGACCATCTCCTTAGTCTTGGTGGTGTTCAGAAGGAGGCCGTTCTTAGCACTCCAGTCACTGAAGGCCTCGACAAGTTCCCTATATTCCGCCTCCTGTCCACTTCGCACACATGCCACCACAGCTGTATCATCTGAATGCTTCTGAATGTGGCAGGACTCAGAGTTGTATTTGAAGTCAGATGTGTACAGTGTGAACAGGAACGGAGCCAGAACAGTTCCCTGTGGGGCCCCCGTGCTGCTCTCCAATGTCTCTGAAACACCACTCCGCAGCCTGACAAACTGTGGTCTTGATGTTAGATAGTCCATGATCCAGGAAGTTAAGGAGGGAGCCACCCCCATACTTTCGAGCTTCTCTCGCAGTATGGGGGGGCCGAATGGTATTAAATGCACTGGAAAAATCAAAGAACATAATCCTCACATAGGAACCAGACTCTTCCAGGTAGGTATGGGCCCGGTGCAGCATGTAGAGTACAGCGTCCTCCACTCCTGTGTGTTCCTGGTATGCAAACTGAAGGGGATCTAGTTCCTGTGCTACCTGTGGCGTTATGTGACGGAGGAGAAGCCTTTCCAGTGATTTCATTATGTGTGATGTCAATGCTACTGGCCTGTAGTCTTTTATCTCCAGTGGACGCCCTATTTTTGGCACTGGTACAAGACAAGATGTTTTCCACAGCACTGGGACTTTCTCCATCTGCAGACTCATGTTAAGGAGCTTCTGTAGAGGTTCGGCTAGTTGAGCTGCACAGTCCTTCAGCAGTCTTGGACATACACCATCCGGACCCACTGCTTTCCCTGAACGCAGCCTTTTGAGCTCTGCCCTCACCTCATCTGTTGCAAAAAACAGGGGGGGCTGGCCAGGTGCAGAGGTGATGTCTGAGGAGGTGGACAGAGAAGAAAGAGTAGCAGCAGAGATGATGTCTGGCGTGGTAGGAGGGAGAGTGGGTGACGCTGTCCCAGATGAGCAGGACTGACCCCAGCTGCCCTGTCAAACCTGTTATAAAACTGGTTGAAGTCATTGGCTTTGTCCACATCCCCCTCCATAGCCTGGCTTTTCTTGTTCTTATAGCCAGTGATGTTCCTCATCCCTCTCCACATTTCTTTTGTTATTCTGCTGCAGCTTTCTTTCCATCTTGTTTTTATAGATCACCTTCGCCTGCTTTAATCTCCTCCTCAGCTCATGTTGTACAGATCTCAGCTCCTCCTTGTCTCCATCCTTAAACGCTTGCTTTTTCTGATTCAGTAGCTTCTTGATGTCACTAGTTATCCATGGTTTATTATTTGAAAAACAGCGTACAGTCTTTACAGGTAGCACAGTATCCCTACAAAATGTAATGTAGTCTGTGATGGTGTCCACCTTCTCATCAATGTTCATGGCCATGCTGTTTCCCTGTAACTCCAACAGCACATCCCACTCTGTGCATTTGAAACAGTCCCTCAGAGACTCACTGGCCTCTGATGACCATTCTCTAAATGAACGGGTGGTAGCAGGCAGCTTCAGTACACAGGGTTTGTATGTGGGCTGTAGAAAAACCAAACTGATCTGATCTACCAAGTGGTGGTAGGGATACAGCCCTGTAAGCCTCCTTAACATTTGCATAGAACAGATCTAGCACCTTATGCTGTCACGTGGGACAGTCCACATACTGCACAAAACCAGTCAGAAGGGATGTAAGAGTGACATGATTAAAATCCCCCGTGATTGTGATGAATGCCTCTGGATGCTGGGTCTGTAGTTAAGCAACAGTCCCATAAATGACGTCACATGCAGCTACCGCATTCGCTCTCAGTGGAATGTAAACAACAATGGCGATCGCGTGTGAAAACTCCCTCGGCACGTAGTATGGTCTTAGACCGACAGCCAGCAGTTCTATGTCCTGACAGCAGATCTTCTCTTTCACTGTCACATGTCGAGAGTTACACCATCTATTGTTGACATACAGAATCAATCCTCCCCCCTTGCTCTTTTTACTCGCCGCTGCATCTCTGTCAGCTCGCACAGCCAAGAAGCCAAGCACGTCTACACATGAGTCAGCCATGTTGTTGTTCAGCCAGGTCTCAGTAAAACACATCAGACTACACTCACGGTACTGTCGCTGGTTCCTCACAAGTGCCGCCAACTCGTCGCACTTATTGGACAGCAAGTTGACATTCCCCGTCAGGACTGAAGGTAAGAAGGGCTTATATTTCCACTTCCTAGCTCGTAGCTTAGCCCCGGCTCTGCATCCATGGTGCAGCTTCCTCAGCTCAGCCAGTATGGAATGTCTGGCCCCATATCTGGTCTTTTTCACCGCCAAGAGTTCCTCTATTGTATACACTACTCTACCCAAAGTAGTACTCAAAAAAATTAGACAACACGCTCAAAAACTCACTCAAACTCCGGACAAACAACCGAGAGACCTGGACTTGCTGCCACTTGGAACGGCGCAGGAAGAGAGAGGGTGGAATGTAGAGTAGTTGCTGAGTATGAAAGTAGTAAAGTTAAGTAGTAAAGTTGAGAATCAAAACTTAAGCCTCATTAATGTTCCTTAATGTAATAGAAAACCACACTCTTCTTTTTTGTGAGTTCAGTGCATGTTTTTAGATTGTAGACCACAGTAACAGTTGTTACACTCTGTTTTATAGTGTTCAATCATTGTTTCACCATTTGTATTTAAATATTCTGAACAATACACTTGTATTTGACTTGTTATTTATAATTTTAAGTTTCCTTTGGGATGATTTGAAATGATGCTTAGGTTTAAACTTGAAAAAGTAAATTGGTCAAATTACTCCCAGGTGGCTAAATTTACCCACTAACTTGGATCAACTGAACCCCTAAGCTGGGGCAAGTTGAGCCACGATACAACTTTTTTAAGAAGTCATATTTTCATTTTCTTTTGTCATGGATGCATTCTTACCATTTCCACTGACAGGAAACATCCTGAAATAAAGGTAGACATTTGTGTTTTACTTCTGTATCACTTTCCCTTGCCTAGAGGACAGCTTGAGTAAACTAGAGTGCCAAGGGCCCTGAAGGTTGCCGGCAGTTACAGCTCCAACAGGAGAAAAGTGACTAGCATCAGTCCGCGGATTCAACTGCAAGCCAACACGAATTCTTGCGAAAGCAACACGTTGTCTACACGATATTGGCGTTAAAAAGCTCCAGCTCGGACAATTTCGGCGGTGATGACGAATGGTCCCGTACCACTGCGAATCAATTCATGGTTCTTCGAATCAATTCTTCTCTGCGAAAGAAGAGAACTGTTTCATCCGCACACTTCCGCGGGCCAACACAGCTCAGTGAGAAAGGGGTTTTTGTTACCATTATCGGGCGACTCGACTGAGCAGTCACACTTTTTCATGAGTGACAGACAGCAAAATTTCTGCCATTTAGCAAAAATATAATCTTTAAGAAGTCTACATCATGAAATCCGATTAGATTTTTTCTAACGTGAACTTTCACTGTCGTCTGCTGTCAATTTGTGAAGTGCGCCATCTTCTCAATTCACTTCTGGTTCTTGCTCTGCTTTCAGACAATGATTTTTTTTACACAACACAGCCACCGAGTGGGACAGTGGGTCTAATTAGTATTATTCTTTCTATTCCATGATGATAATAGGAACAAACATCCAAAAATGGGTTTTGACCAGTTTTTATTGCCGCAATTGATCGTGAAAAAAGGTCGACTATGCGGTTACAATGCCCGCAAAAATTTTTAATTATATGTAGGTTAGTGCCTAATACACACTAATTTCTAACATTATTAAACGAGGAAATAAATAGATTGATTTTGTCACATGACCTTGACCTTGAAGACCAAAGTCAAATCCAATATGGTGTGTTTGATCAGCATACATGATTTGTCATTAGTATCCAATACATACTGAGGATCTAAAGCAAACATTAAAGGACTTTTAGGCCGTTTTGTCATTACCTGGACCTTGTTGCCCAAGGTCAAATCCAATATATCGAAAACAACCAGCATACATGATTTGCTATTAGTGCCCAATACATACCTAAGCTCTACAAACAATATTAAACAAATATGGGCCATTTTTGTCATATAACCTTCACCTTGAGGCCCAACATCAAATTTGACTGACTGCCTCAGAATGTTCAGCATACATGGTTTCCTATAGATGCCCCAAACATACCTGAGCTCCAATTGCCATATTCAGCAAGTTATAGCACATTTTTGCCATTTGATCTTGACGCCCAATGTCATATTCAACTTGCTGAGAATGTTTGGCTTACATGATTCCCTATAGGTGCCTCACACATACCTAAGCTCTAAATGCCACATTAAGCTGTTATAACACATTTTTCCCATTTGACCTTCACCTTGAGGCTCAAGGTGAAATTCGAACAACCGAGAATGTCTGGCACACATGATTCCCTTTAGGTGCCTCATACATATCTAAGCTCTAAATGTTATATTAAGTAAGTTATAGTACATTTTTGCCATTTGGCCTCGACCTTGAGGCCCAAGGTCAAATGTGACTGACTCACAATGTCCGGCATACCTGATTCCCTACAGGTGCCTCATACATACCTAAGCTCTAAATGCTATATTAAGAGAGTTGTAGCACATTTTTGCCATTTGACCTTGACCTGGAGGCCTAAGGTCAAGTGTGACTGACTCACAATGTCCGGCATACCTGATTCTCTAGAGGTGCCTCATACATACCTAAGCTCTAAATGCTATATTAAGAGAGTTATAGCACATTTTTGCCATTTGACCTATACCTTGAGGCCCAAGGTCACAAGTGACTGACTCACAATGTTCGGCATACCTGATTACCTGCACATACATACCTAAGCTCTAAATGCTATATTAAGAGAGTTATAGCACAAAACACCCTGAAAAATGATGAAGTCCAGACACGTTGCCTAGGTGATGCTATGAAGGAGCGATTCAATCAAAATGCCGTTTACACCGTTGAAGCAGGTCATGATACTGATTCCATTGCTGCGATTAAAAAAAAAATTCATCAGACAGTTTTTGAGAAAATTGCATCTAAGTGCCAAAAATGGCCATTTTCGACATAAAAATGGCCGCCAATTCTAAACGAACGATTCAATCAAAAAAATTTTTGCTCGGCCATTAACTTGATGACCGATTTGATCACATCCCCAAATGAAAAAAAAATTCATCTGACCTTTTTTGAGATACGGCTTTAACGGACGATGCCGACGTCGCAAAGTGACGACAATAGGTTACTGGCCTACAGCCGGCAACCTAAAAATGGCTCAATTTACCCCACTCTCCCCCTGCATGGCACAGATTACCATGCAGTCTGCTGATAGAACAATACAGGCAGCTTGAAAAAAAAAAAAAAATAGAAGAATAAGTCATGTCATACCACAGAAAAAAAATATTTAGCCAGCATGAAGCAGCAATACCAATTTTCTTAACAGATGCAATGATGTGGAAATTGCAAGAAAATCATGCCTTTCATTGAGAAATATTTTATTATGAATACAAAAACTGGACTGACTCGCTGGCTTTGATGGTGGTAAACATGGAGACCATTGCTGGAATCTGCAAAGAGACTCTATGATAGCAACCCTATAAGCAATACTGATCCCAGGTATCCTTCAGCTACTTTCACCAGTAACCTCTACTAAGTCCTCATCTACCACTGAAATTCAAACTGTTATTTAAAGCAGTTTAAAGCCAATCTGCATTGGGCAGGTTTTTTTTTTGATAACATTTCCACTATTTAAGCAGGCACTAAATGTATTAGTACAATGGAGTGAGATGAAGAGTTTATACTGCACATACATTTTTAGAAATGGGCAGTCTGTGTGTTATGCTGGCTCTTGGTACGCAGTCTGACAGAATCACTGGGCTACAAACAAAAAAACACTGTTTTTGCCATTCATTTCTCTAGCAGTACTTCAGAACCCAGAGAAATGTGCAAATATCCAACTGAGTACAGTTATGTTAAGCAAACCTAAATTATTTTGCTCACAGACCCATTATCATTTTGAAGGGAATGAAATTGATTTTAACAATGATTTAAATTTTTAAATCTCATTTCTACTCATTTTCTTACTCATTTCTCAATATATTTAAATTTCAATTGAAGATCGGACAGCCTAAGGTGCTGTGCTTCAGTGCTCAGAGTCCAAAGACACAAAGGCTGATGAGATCATCCAGACTTCTGAGCTCAATAGGCTGCTAAGATGCTTCAGAGTTTAGAGAAATTGCTCTCAAGCATAGTGTTTTTTTATCATTAAGATTTACAGCAGCCTGCTGCTACAAAGACTTTTCAAAATTCAGAAATATTAAATACAGGCTGTACAGTGGTTTCAGAGTTCAAAGATACAGTAGTCTCTGGTTTTAGAGATGTTTCCAAGAACAGACACACAGCAGTCTCAGCATGAGTTGTCTCCAAATTCAGAGATATAGCAATGTAAGGTATTACAGTTTTTTCTGAGTTCAGTGATACAGCAATCTCAGGTTTTAGAATAGTGCAGATTTCAGATATACAGCAGTCTCAGCGATCAGAGATACTTTGGAGTTTGGTGATACAGCAGTCTGGTTATAAAAATGATTCAGAGATACAGCAGTCTTAGGTTTTAGGAATGGTTCAGGGATATAGCAGTCCAAGGTTTTAGAGATAGTTCAGAGATACAACAGTCTCCGTTAGTAGAGATGTTTAAGAGAAAAGAGATACAGCAGGGTCAAGTTTCAGAGATGTTTAAGAGTTTAGATGTACAGCGGTCTCAGGTTTAGAGATGTTTCAGATTTCAGAGAAATCACAGAGATACAGCAGTCAAGTTATAGAGACCAGTCAGAGTTCAGAGATACAGTGGTCTCAGATTTCAGAGATGGTTCACATTTCAGACTGCAGCAGTCCCCAATATTGGACATGTTTTAGAGTTCTGAGATAAAGCCTTCTCAGGTTTTAAACTTTAGAGATGTCTCAGAGTTTAGAGATACTGCATTTTCCAGTATTAGAGATGTTTCAGAGTTCCAAGTTCAGCCCTTTCAGGTTTTTGACTAGAGACGTCTCAGAGTTTGGAGATATGGCAGTCTCTGGTTTAATAAAGGGTTCAGAGATACAGCAGTCTCAGGTTTGGAGAAGTTCAGATTTCAAAGATACAGCAGTCTCAGCTATAGGAGATGATTTGGATTTTGGAGATACAGGTGTTTCAGGTATTAGAGAAGTTTTGGAGTCTGGAGATGCAGTGGTCTCTGGCTTTAGAATTAGTTCACAGATACAGCAGTCTTTGGTTTTAGAGATGGTTCAGGAATACAGCAGCGCCAGTTTTTTGAAGATTGTTCACAGATACAGCAGTCTTAGGTCATAGAGATGGTTAAAATACAGCAGTGTCAAGATTTTAGATATGTTTCAGAGATAGAGCAGTGTCAAGTTTTAGAGATAGTTCACCGATACAGCAGTCTTAGGTTTAAGAGATAGCTCACAGATACAGCAGCGTCAAGCTATAGAGATGGTACACAGATATAGCAGTGTAAGGTTTTAGAGATGTTTCAGAGCTCAGAGATACAGCAGTCTCATAAGAGGAGCCACCAGAGTGCGCCGGCAGCAAGCAGCAGGCAGGACAGGAGGAAGGTGAGGTGGGGCCGGCGGAGCTGAATAGGGTACATCTGACAGGGCTGAGCCTCCTGCAGTACAGCCACGCACACCTGTCCCACAGGTGGCCCACCTGGAGCGGGCATGTCCTGCCCCCCTGCCTGAGCCTCCTGCTGCTGCTGCACAAGCACGGGACCTCCCAGTCGCTGTGTTAGTGACAGAGACACAGACACAGAGAGAAAACGACAAACAAGACAGTGAGGGGTGAACAAGACACTGAGAGGGTGGCTGTGTTTCAAAACCTAGTGAGCTGCCTTGCTGCCTACTGCCAACAAACACAGCTGCTGACATAGAGCAGTGGTCTCCAGCCCAGTCCCTGCAGTGCTACCCTCCTGTAGGTTTTTACTCCCAACATAACTCAGCACTTGATTCAGCCAATGAGCAGCTCATCAAGATCTCCAACTGGGAAATGAGGCATGCTTAGGTTTTGTTGGAATGAAAACCTTCAGGATGGTAACTCTCGTGGAAGAGAGTTGCAGACCACTGAAATAGCCAGTGTTTCAGCAAGAATGGAATTTTGGAAAATGGAATGGAAAATAGAAAAGTCTGGGTTATTCAGACGTGCTGGTTAGATTGTAATTGCGTCAGGCATCGTTCCTGCCCCATACACGGCTGGTGTCGACTCAACCTAGTTGACAGGAACACCATCGTGTTTGTCAAAACTTCTACCTCCAAGCTGACATGGCAGAGGACAGAAATTCTGCCAACACCTATCTTCTCTGAATACAAGTTTTTATGAAGGTGTAAATGCAGCTTTGGCTCTTGATAAGCCAAACAAACCCTACCTGTGAATATAGCCAGCTACCTAGCTAGCTACACAGCTCGCCATCATAGAAAATCACAAACGAACCAAAGTAATTCCATGCAATAACCTTGGTATCCAAGTTTAACGTAATACATTTTAATCATAGTAGTTTAACTTGGTGCAACCTAGCTAGTGTGATCTAGTTAGGCCAACTTCAATAGCTTTCTAGTTAGCTGGCCATTAGAAAAGGTAGTCAGAGTCGACTAAACTAGCAGCATGATCATCTATGTATGAAGGCTGCAGCATGGTGACCAATATTACTGAAGTTGTGCCTGAAATGACATTTCAATGTACGCATTTCACGAAAGAAGTAAAATACAACACAGTCATTGTATAACTTAAATTTATAGATTACTTCAGTGGTCGCATTGGCTCTTGAATCCACTACCCTGAAATAATTCTTAAAATGGTTTTGATTTTGGGCTGCATTATGGGATTGCCTTGTCGATAAAGGCACACATGATGCTGACTTAAACTTAGGCAAAAACAACATCTTAGTAGATAGCGTATTTAAGGGATCTAAGACTAGAGACCGCCTTAGCCATGAGAACACGAATTTTATGGCAAAAATGCCGTTTATATGAAGAACTCACAAGGTTTTCAGACACAGCCAGTGTATGCACATGTTAGAGAGAGAGAGAGAACAGAAGAGAGACAGCATGGGAAAACAAAGTGCAGTCAGCAGCCAAGAGCAGTCCGCAACTCCAGCGGTCAGTACCTCAAGCAGTCAGCAACTGCAGAGGTCATTGATTTTAGCGGTCAGTAGCTCAAGCGGTCAGTATCTCAAGAGGTCAGTTACTCCAGCGGTGCGTAACTTCAGCGGTCAGAAACAAAGTGGCCAGTAACTCAGAGGCAGGGGTCTTAACTGGATGGTCAGAAGCCGTTGTTCTGCTTGTGCCAGGCACAGGTAAAGAACCACGTGCAGCCATGCTATTCACTGCAAACAAGAACACAGCTTTAGCACAGAGCAGCCTTTGGTGGAGGGGTAGCAAAGGTGCGGGTATACTAAATAAGGGGAGATTTCTGTGGCTCACCTTTACCTGCACACAGCTACCAACCCTCCTGCTGCCTGCCGCCAACACGTGGAGAACCTACACACACAGGCCACACTCACACATGTACACACATACACAACCATACACACACACACACACACACACACCATGCATACATGAACACGCATACACACAAAAAATTCATACACCAAACACATGCCACGCTCAGCACACACATACATGCGCGTGCAAACAGACAAGCGTACACCCAAATACACATTCACACAGAGACAAACACAAAGGCGAACCCACACTTACTAAACATAGACAAACAGAAAGACCAGTTGGCTGGATACATACCTCCACTGAGTAAAATCAAAAACCTTTTGTTCCTGTTCTATTCAAATCAACCCAATTCAACCAGAACACAAGCCCAATGCACAGGCAAGTAAAGGCACGATACAACCCCTCCGCAACCCCTACATAACCATGATACAACCCCCAATATAACCACTATAGAACCCTACCACAACCCCAATATAACCGCAATAGAATCCTACCACAACCCCACACGACAACCCTAATACAGTTGTGCTCAAAAGTTTGCATACCCTTGCTTAATTTATGAATGTTGCCATTTATTTAAAAAAAAACATGGCTCATCACGCATTAAACTTTTCTTTTATTTAAGGACAGTGATCATGTGAAGTCATTTATCATCACATAGATGTTTGGCTCCTTTTTAAATCATACAGTCTTACGTAATTTAACTGGATAAAGCACGCTGGAGTGGGAAAAAACCAAACAGCAAAGGTTTTCAGGCTATTTATGACTTAAATAGCATCTACATTCAGCACTCAGTACGAGATGTGTCCTCCACAATTCTCGATAAGTTGTTCCACCCGTTTTGGCATGGAACTGACCAGGTTTTTGCAAGTTGCCTTGATTTCTTCGTCATAATGCCACACCTGGACAACTGCATCGATGACTTTGGCTTTTGTGGTGCAGTCCTTTCGCTGCAGCCTTGACTTCCAGTAACTTGAGTTACAGTACTGTGCTGACGATGAAATCACATTAGTTGCATCATACAAGTCAAGGAAATTAATTAAACGTGGCTAAAAGGCACTATACAATGATCTATGAGGTTGTTATATAAAACATCCATCACTTGGCACGGCTATTTGCACTTCATTCAGCTCACTCAATTGACAAGCTCCTTTATCCAATTAATTTGCACAAGACTGTAATGATAACTGAAATCACCCAAACAGCCATGATCATAAGTGTACATACCCTTGAATGTTTGGCCTTGTTACAGACACAAGGTGACACACTCCAGTTTATAGCTATTAAGGGTTAATTTTCCACACCTGTGACTTTTTAAATTGTCACTAGTGTCTGTGTAAAGTCATTGAGTTTGTTAGCTCCTGAGTGGATGCTCTAATCTGGCTTGGCACTGAGCCATGGGGAGCAGAAAAGAACTGTCTAAGGACCTTCGTAACAAGGTAGTTCAACTTTTTTAAGACTGGAGAGGACATAGAAAGATATCCAAAGACTTGAAAATGCCAATCAGTACTATTCAGTCCACGATTAAGAGGTGAAAAATTAGGGGATATGTTGATCATAGACTGTATAAAAAGATGGACGCAGAACCTGGGTCTGAAAACTGGCCAATGCAGAAATCTCTAAAATTTACATTCTATTTAATGGCCAGCAGATGGCAACGTTGGTGGTTGCAGAAAGAAGTTCAGTCCTATAGAAGTCTATGAGAAAATGACCCAACTTTCCAACCCGATTTATCATTTCGATGATGATTTTCCACATTATTTTATGGTATCTATCACAAGTTTCCAGTCTCCTTCGATATATCATGATGTTCATTTTTGTAAATTATGGTCCCAAATAGACTAGAATAAAAAATAAAGCCAGAATATGCTTTAGGGGCATGGCTATCCTATGGTCCTCGTCTGATACGGTCAGATCCTCCTGTAGATCCACCCCTGGATATTCAATTTACGCTCTTGTCCAATAGGAATCACATCCGGTTTCAAAATGACAAAACGGCGCTATTCTAATTGCCGAAATCGAGGTTTCCTAAATGGTATGCTGAAACCAATGGGTGACGTCATGGCTGCTTCGTCCATCTTTTTATACAGTCCATGATGTTGATACCAAGCCAAGGTCAGGTAGGCCAAGAGAGATTTCATTCTAAACTGCCAGGAGAATTGTTCCGGAAATTCACAAGAGAAATCCAGGATGCTCTAGAAAAAGATGGTGTGGTTGTTTCAAGGAGCAAAATAAGGAAGTACTTAAAGAGGACATATTATGCTACTTTTCAGGGCTTTTATTCTTGATTTATATGGACTCATATGGGGCTGCAAGAAACGACTGGCTGCACAGAAAACTCTTAAGATTGTCAGCACTGTGTTTCTCCAGTCCCCTCTCTGCCTTGTATTTTCTGGAGTCTCCCAACACAGTCTGTGTAGCTTCCTCCTCCCCCTGGCCCACCTACCGCCCAGCCCACTCCAATTCGTCACTAACTAATCAAATTAAGCATGCAGTTAGAAATAGCCAAAACTGCGATTTACAAAGGAAAAAAAAAAAACCTATCTTGTTCCGTGCTTTCTTTGGGTCTTATGTTCCATGCACTGAACAATGATTGTTGATTTGTTCGTTTCATTTCTGCTACCTATCGATAGAACAGTCTTTCTGTTGTAAATGAGGATTTGTTGGTCCGAGACGGTGTTGACAAATCAATTTTTTCGAGGCATCGTCAGGGCTCGGTGTCCACGTGTGGTTGCGAAAATCTCCTATCATTGGGATGGGTCAAAAATTATTAAATTCTAAACCCCCTTTGCACTGATAACCCCCCACCCGCTCTTAACATCGTTCTGGCAAATAAATAGCCGAAAAAGCTGGAGACTGCATAAGGAATTCTTTCCCTTTTTAAATCTCGCTATGCACCACGGTTGCAAAGAGAAAGTAAGACGGATGTAATATAATTCCGAATTTTTTTTTTTTGTTGGCTTACTCAGGACAAGTAGACGGCGATTTTCGCTGGTCGCCGGAGCTTATGGAGAACTCTGGCTTAGCTGAGAGTGAGTGAAATGCCATTAGCTGGATAGAAAATTATAACCACGTCAGTTAAATTGCATGGTAGGCCGAATTAGGCTACAGTTCACAGCTTAGTTGACAATAATTAGCTTCGCGTATATGCAAACTCAATAGGCGGACACTGCACTCGCAACCCCCTTTCGTTCAAATACTGACACCATATGAACATAGGTAAAACAATGATAGAAGTTACTTACAGGCTGCACTTCTGATTCCTAAGCATGGCCAAACACCGATGGAACAGCATCTTCCTTTAGTAGTAGATGACCCGCTAATCCCTCATGTTACTGACCAAAGTTGACAAAACAGTCATGCGAAAAGTGGCGTGAACAAACAATTAAGTTGGTATTCTTCTTTTGTTGGCCTGAAAACAGGAAATTGACCCACTTCTTTCTGGTGCTTGGGCCTATAGGAAAGCCGAACAAAGGTGAATTTCCTTCGCACCCAAAAAGACATCTTCTACAAGGCATTTTTCCGCTTCCTCTGAGGTGTCGTACAACCCCAATTCCGAAATAGTTGGGACAAAGTGTAAGTTGTGAATAAAATCAAAATGCAATGACTTTCAAATCACCCCAGCCAGTATTTTATTCACAATAGAACAGAGATAACATAGCAAATGTTGAAACTGAGAAATTTTACAATTTTACCCACAAAATGAGCTAATTTCAAATTTGATGGCTGCTACAGGTCTCAAAAAAGTTGGGACAGGGGCCTGTTTACCATGATGCAGCATGCCCTCTTAACACAGAGTGGAGGCGTCTGGGCATTGAGGAGACAAGTTTCTTGAGTTTAACCATTGGAATTTGATCCCACTCTTGTTTAATACAGGCTTCCAGCTGCTGGAGTGTTTTGAGTCTCCTTTGACGGACTTTTCATTTAATTATGCGCCAAATGTTCTCAATCGGTGAAAGATCAGGACTGCAGGCAGGCCAGTTCAGCACACGGACTCTTCTTCTATGAAGCCATGCTGTTGTAATAGCTGCAGTTTGTGGTTTTGCATTGTCCTGCTGAAATACACAAGGCCTTCCCTGGAATAGATGTCATCTGGAGGGGAGCATATGTTGCTCTAAAACCTTTATATACCTTTCAGCATTCATGGTGCCTTTTGAAACATGCAAGTGTCCCACACCATATGCACTAATGCATCCCCATACCATCAGAGATGCTGGCTTTTGAACTGAACGCTGATAACAGGAGGGGTGGTCTTTCTCCTCTTTAGCCCAGAGGACAATGCCCATGATTTCCAACAAGAATGTCAAATTTTGACTCGTCTGACCACAAGACACTTTGCCACTTTGCTACAGTCCATTTTAAATGAGCCTTGGCCCACAGAACACGGCGGCACTTCTAGATCATGCTCAACAATGGCTTCCTTTTTCCATGATAGAGTTTTAGGTGGCATCTGTGGATGGCACGGCGGACTGTGTTTACAGACAGTGGTTTCTTGAAGTATTCCTGGGCCCACTTAGTAATGCCAATGACAGAATCATACCGGTGAGTGACGCAGTGGTGTCTGAGGGCCTGAAGATCACGGGCATCCAGTACAGGTCTTCGGCCTTGTCCCTTACCCACAGAGATTTTTCCAGTTTCTCTGAATCTTTTGATGATGTTGTGCACTGACGATGATGAGACCTTCAAAGCCTTTGCAATTTGACGTAGAGGAACATTGTTTTTAGAGTATTCCACAATTTTTTTTACGCAAACCTTCACAGGTTGGAGAGCCTCTGGCCATCTTTACTTCTGAGAGACTCAGCCTCTCTAAGACATCCCTTTTATAGCCAATCATGTTACACACCTGATGCCAGTTAACTTAATTACTTGCTAAATATTCTTTCAGCTGATTCTCTTATATATTAATTTCTTTTTCAGCCTTTTTTTGCCTGTGTCCCAACTTTTTTGAGACCTGTTGTAGCCAGAAAATTTGAAATAAGCACATTTTATGGATAAAAATATAAAATGCCTCAGTTTCAACATTTGAAATGTTATCTGTGTTCTATTGTAAATAACATATTGGCTCATGTGATCTGAAAGTCATTGCATTTTGATTTTATTCACAATTTACACTTCGTCCTAACTATTTCAGGATTGGGGTTGTATATTGAAGGAGGGCGGAGCGGTGTACCTGGCCATGCACAGCGTTAGCCCTGCCCATCCCGCTGTGATGGAGCGGCCTGTCCATATTTGGAAATCCGAGGCATTGGGACGTCACATTACCTCTCCGACTAAAAAAACCCCAGAAAACAACGCGTGAAAAAAAAAAAAAAAAAAAAAAAAAAACCACCCACAAGGATTACTGCAAGATGCACAAACCTCAATAATTGATGTTTTGGCATTGTCAAACATGACTATTCGATGTTTTAACATTATTTATATGTAAGAAAAGACAGAAAAGCATAATAGGTCTCCTTTACACAAGGATGAGCTGCATGGTTGAGTTGCTGGAAGGAAGCCATTATTGCACCAATCCCACAAAAAAGCCTGCCTAAAATATGCCAGACAACACCGTGACACACCTCACAACTTCTGGAATACCCTCATTTGGAGTGACAAGACCAAAAAAGAACTTTATGGTCACAACCATAAGCGCTAAGTTTGGAGAGCAGTCAACAGTGAAAAATATACCATTCCCACTGTAAAGCACGGTGGTGGCTCTCTAATTTTTGGGGGTGTGTCAGCTCTAAAGGCACAGGGAATCTCGTGAAAATTGATGGCAAGATGAATGCAGTATGCCATCAGAAAATACTGGCTGACAATTTGCATTCTTCAGCACGAAAGCTGCGCATAGGATGCACTTGGACTTTCCAGCATAACAATGATCCAAGGCACAAGGCCAAGTTGACCCTCCAGTGGTTACAGAAGAGAAAGGTGAAGGTTCTGGAGTGGCCATCACAGTCTCCTGACCTCAATATCATCGAGCCGCTTTGGGGAGATCTCAAACGTGCAGTTCATGCAAGATGACAAAACAATTTGCAGGAGATGGAGGCATATTGCGAGGAAGAATGGGCAGCTATACCACCTGAGAGAATTAGGGGCCTCATTGACAACAAAAGACTGCACACTGCTATTAATGCTTTCTATTGCCCCTTTAGCATCAAGAACTAAGGGTATGCGCACTTTTGAACAGGGTTCATTTCATTTTTTTCCCCAATTGCCATGTTTAATTTGATGATTGTACCATTCTACATAACTTACAGTTGGATATGAATCCAATAAGAAATAAATGAGTTTTGTCTAGCCATTCATGTTTTCTTGAAAAAATGTTACCTATTTCATAAATTCAGCCAGGGTATGCAAATTTTTTTGAGCACAACTGTATGACCACAATACAACACCGCTAGAACCCCAATATAACCACAATATGACCCTACCAAAAGCCCTGTATGACCACGACACAAACCCACCAAAACCACAACCCAAATATAACTATAATGCTAGTGCAGCACAACCAGAACCCCAATACATCAACAAGTCCAGCCCAGTGCAATTACATACCCAATATAACCAAAATACAACCCCATCACATCCCCAATATAATCAATATCACCACAATCCCAAATAATGAGCCTAACACAACCAAAACCGCAATAAAGCCCAGTCCAGCACAACGACAACACGAAAATCACCACAAAACAAGGCTAACATGGCCTCGATGGAACCAGACCCCAAACAGAACTTCAAACAAATTAGAGCCGAGAAGCATGCAGAACCATACCACACCTAGTACGGCATTGGCCCTGATCACCATGTCGACACTACAGCCCTTCCTACACAGGAGCAGGACAGTCAGAACAAGTAAGAGCTCTGGTCAGATGGTCTCAGACTGCTTAGGGATTGGCTGTAAAAAGTGCGGGATGCTGCATAGGAGGGTTGTGAGAGACGGATTTCATTTATGAATCTGAACACAGATTCTTCATGAGTTTAATGTAATTTATTAATCATTACACAAGCACGGCACAAGTCCGATTTCATTCATGATGAATTACACAGGAACTTTCTGAGTCTGATTTAATTTAAGAATCATTTCACAGGCAGTTCACAAATCCGATTTCATTTATGACTCAATACACAGGCCTTTTCCCGAATTGGATCTTATTTATTAATCATTTCATAGGCGCTTTATGAGTCTGATTTCATCAATGAATGATTACAAAGGTACTTGGAGTAAAATTTCATCATGAATCTTAGTAATCCTAGTAATAGGCACTTCATGAATCTAATTTCATTTATGAGTCATTATACGAGCACTTCATAAGTCTGATTTCATCTATGAATCATTAGACAAGCAATTCACGAGTCCAATTTCATCAATGAATCATTACACAGGCACTTCACAAGCCTGATTTCAATTATCCTTCATTGAACAGGTACCAATTAAACCTGATTTCAATTATAATTAAACAGGCACTCCTAAGACAAGTCAGCTACATGTTGTGGCCACAACCACCAAAAAGTCTGCAGGCTCTGTGCCAAATTATTATTTACTGAGAAAAATGTGCAACCACATGGACAAACCACTACAAAAGCACAACATTGATAATTTAGAGGAGAATCCACTAACACGCAAAATCCACAACATCTTCATCTCCAGCGCATTTACAGACAAGTGTCAGTAACAGAGACAGTGGTCCTATGAAACAGCACATTTACAGTTCTGCATGGAGTGCACACCATAAGTCATTGGACAGTCACATTTTTTTGTAGCACCATAAGTCATTGGACAGTGACACATTTTTTATTTTCAGTTCTGTTGGCCAAGTCAATCATTTAATCTGAATCCAAATGAACAAGCATTTCATGCTTGAGAGGACACTGATGGCAAATATCCCCGAAACAAGGAGGAACTGAAGATGGCCGCAGTCAAGACCTGGCAGAGCATCACCAGGGAAGATACCCAGTGTCTGGTGCTGTCCATGCATCAATTAAACATTCTGTTTAGCGGTCCAATATTTTTTTTTATGCGGGGGGTAATGTCGGGAAGGTGCAATCAATTTAACAGATTCATCCGATGTGGATGACAACAAATTAAATTTGACCTTATTGGTCATTATATCCTTTCAAACTCAAGGTGCTTTAGTACAGGAACAAAATAAAAAATGCGTCACAGTCCAATGAATTATGGTGCGCACTCTCCAAGTACAGACCAATAGCTTGTCAATGTCCCAGATTACGTTACAGTGGGTTGACCGGTTCCGCAATTTGACCGATTCCGCAATTTGCAGAAATCAAACTTTATTTGCGGGAAAACGACACCGCTGGAACGGTAAATTATTGTGGATTTAACTCTTAACTATTGTTTCGAGATATTCGGCTTGATTGAGAAATAAATGCCTGATAACTGTTGCTTGCTGTTGCAGCAGTGGCAGTACCAAATCAATGCCTGTGCAAAGGCGCAGTGCGCAGTGTGTGGCCGTTAAACGCGTGTTTTCCCGGGATTCATCACGTTATTAGTCTCATTATTATCGGAAATTATCGCATATTTGACCATATCAATCCCAATTTCGTACTCTTGATACTTTTTCATCAACACCCATTAGAGTGACTGCTTGTCGTTTGACTAGTCCCGCAAACGCCATTTTGTACGTTTTCAAACTTGTAATTTATGAGACATGTTCATTCTTGTTTATTTTTCTTAAAGAATTTTATTAAAGTTTAATGTAGTCAATGTGAAATAAAACATCTTTTCCCCCGCCATAACTGTTTTTCAGTGGCTCAACGGGTTGATCAATTCTCATGTCCTGTGTTAATCTATATTTGTAGTCTCATCCTGATAATTTTAATGTATATTTGGTATGTACTTGAATTGGCAAGAGTAGAAAGAATCATCCATCGTCGCTGATAGCAGTTGAATATCGATGGATGTTCAAAATCGTCTTGAACTGAGGCCAGCGCACGTGGATTCCAGCTGACACAATGTCGACACACGGACCAATTATCTATAAATTTGACCAATTATTATGATATAGCCTACCCTGCAGAGTAATGCTGGCTAAAATTGGTGGAAAATACATGTGTCTGTTCCTTTGTGGCCAGGGGCACGCAATTATGCCAATAAACAAAGAATATCATAAGTTTGGCCAGACAAAGGGCGCTGTTCGCGAAACTGGAAATTATTTGCGGAACCGGTCAAAGGAGGTGCCACTGAAAAATGTCTGTGCAAAGATTTATTCCTAATGACCGAAGAAAACTAATTGATCCACAAAGTGCGTGAGTAATTTCCGCAAATTCGTGAACGGATAACTTTCCGCCACCGAATGCTGTATCGATACCAGACGCTTCAGACAAACTCCGTTTGCGGAACCGGTCAACGCACTGTACACAAAGAAGTGGAAGCAGAAGACTAGCGCAAATTGGAAAAACTGGATAGCGAGCAAGTAAAGGCATAATCAAGGCGTTACCAACAAACATATCTTTTTGTTCAGTTATGTATCTGAATTGGAATGGCAGGAACCCAAAATTTAATTTTTTTTTCAATGAATTTCATCCAATAAAAATTATTTTGAGATGACCGATGTGCTTGCTTTCTCTGTTCTGCCCATCGTCATGAACAGCTAAACTTTAACGTTAAATGTTAGCTAGCCAACTAGTGTAGCTGCCGGACTGCATCATTAACCTTAGCTTTAATACGTAGGAAGGATATACTTTGTCACATAAAGAGGAAATAACAGTAGCTGACAAATAATTTCTGAAGCCTTGGAAAAGTACATTCACCTCAGTGATCGCTATACCTGTCTAGCCTTACTGGCGAGGCTACATCAAGCTAGCTACCTTACTGGCGAGGCTACATCAAGCTAGCTACCTTACTGGCTTGCTAGGGTAGCAATCGCACTGGTCTATGAAAATATTAATCTGTAACAACGAGGAGTTCAAACACAACTTACTCAGCCATGGAGGAAACACTTGCTGTCAAATGTGTAGTTTTCTTCTCTATTTACAATGACCCACTTTCTGCGCAGCACAATCTCGTGCCATGAAAGCCAGTACCTCCGCGTACATAGCACAGAAACTGCTCTCATTGCGGTACATAACATCTTGATTGTGGTGGCAAATGACATGATTTCATGTATAAAGCCACTGAGAAGCCTTCATCTATAAAAGCCCTGGAAAAAAATTATGAAATAATCAAACTTAAAATATGTTCACAATCTTTTTTACTTCATAGCAAATAAGCAAATCGCAGATATGACACAAAACTACTTTTGTTCATAACCTTAACACGCAGGCTTCAAAAAAAACAAAAAAACACACCTCAAACAAATTACATTAAATTGAATTACTTAATGAAATTTTTTTATAATCAAGTAGGGGAAAAATATGGACTCACTCTAAACTGAGGAAAAATATGAATCACCGAGTAATGGCCATTTCTAGCTTAGCTGTGTCTAAAATTTGGTGCAAGTCAAAATAAAATGGTTTGGCTGTATTAAGTTCAGATTTTGAGCTTTTGAAATGAGTACGGGCATACTGGTAAAATGGTACGGAAATTGCGCATCTTACCATCATATTTTATTTAATGGAAAACATTAAATTAAAATTTAAAAGAAACTATGAAAGGAGCGATAGATTATGTTTATCATAATTATACATGTTTTAATCAAGCCCTACTTCATGCAATAGCCCTGCTGTCATCGTGGCTGGTTCAATTCCACATGATCTCTGGTTAGGGAAAAAAAAAAAAAAGTATTATTGGAAGTTATTAATTACTGAAAGCTATTAATTTTGCCATGAAAGAGCACATGAACATACACGACAGGAAAACAAACAACCAGATGCTTCTTTTCGTAGCACAATGCAATTTGCCGTTGGCCATAGTGGACCACTTTTCAGAGCTTCAACTCATCATGCGTACGGACCATATTGGACCATATCAAACAAGATACGGTCTGGACAATCGCCAAAAGTATCAGCTGCATACGTACTAACATAAAACAAATTATGATGAATAGCTTGCTTTTCAAGGCTGCACTTGGCTGTTACTGAGCGTCACATTTCTCCCTCATGATAAGCAAATGAAATGGTAAGAATATTGATAAGAGATTGGCCATTTTGGCAAAGATTTTCACAGTGCGGAGCGCAATCGAGGATCCCTGACATGCCTGTGTGCAACATCAGCATGAACGTGGCAATTTTCGCTGTCCTGGATGAGGCTTTGAGGTTCTTTATTTTCATACTTGAAAAGAGAGCTTATTAAGTATGTATAAATATTTTAATGAAATTTTCACACTCCATAATTTCATTCATGAAAAAAATAGTTATATTAAAAAAACCTTTAAAAAAATCATGCGGATTTCATGAATATTAATTGGAGGTAATATGGGTGGGAACCCGAAGACATTGACATGTATGAATATATTAATGACTGGCTTGTTTGTTTTGTTCAGGGTGTCTGATCTTTATTGAAAATAAAAAAAAAAGACATTAAGAAAAGTAGGCACACAAAATCAGAATATTTTCTCCAGTTCGCCGCGCCCCACCGGCATTTTTACGTTCCCCACTAGTGGGGCTGGCCCCACACTTTGAGAACCGCGGACCCAATTAACCCTTAAATGCCCCCTGTGACAAAATTTGTCACACGATTTTGGGGGTTGTCAAAACCATTGACCCCACATAAATTTTGCAACCTAATGCCCATAATGACATATTTAGACCATCAGTGCTGCCATCTGATGCATAAAAGTGGAACTGACACTACACTGGCTGCACCACTAACCTTTCCAATATGGCCGCCCCCATGGTGGAATCCACACAATAGATCAGCATCCATTCATCACCGGATAAAGTAGACAAACAGGTAAGCTAATGAAAAATAAGCTATGCCTAATACTTCAGCTATATGTCAACTACCAAAACAATGATGGACAAAAGTTCTCTTTATATCCTAGAAACTTAGAGTGACATATATGTCACAAAACTAAAATGAGGTCAAAGGTCACCAAAAATTAAAAATTGCTATTGGGTTGCTATTAGTCCCTTCCCAGGACATATTAACAGAATACATAGATTTTTCTTTCAACTTTTACTATAGTTGGGCATTTAAGGGTTAAGTTTTAAAAGGACATTCAGTATGTTGACTTTTTGACTTTTGTATTGTGAAATCCATGCCTCAAAGAATTCAAGCCACCATAAAATCTCCAAGAGGACCAACAAAGTACTAATTCTGATTTTTTGTAGATTTTTTTCCCCCCTCAACATTACGTGATTCCATATTTTTCCCCAGGTTATGATAAAATATGCCATTAATTAAAATAATAAAATCTGATTTGAGGTATATTTAATGACGCCTGAATGTTAAGATAATAAAAATAGTTTTGTGTCATATCTGAGATTTGTTTATTTGCCATGAAGGTAAAAAGGTGGATGAACGTCCTCCATGGTATGTGCGATAATTCCATAATTTTTGCCAGGGGTTGTATAAACTAGAGAAAGTCGATTTCTGCACACCAAAAAAAAAAAAAGACGTTGCTCAATGTGGGTGCATATATCCTGTGCTCAAAAGCATGCCTTAGATCTTGTGACGTAACAGATGTGTTACGATTTGCCCTTGACCTTTGACCCCGGTGAACCCAACATGGTGGATGCTAAACTTGACATTAGTATAAACACACATACCAAAAGTATAAAGCCACTGTGCCCAGCGGTGGCGGAGATCTCGTCCGCATAAAAAAGCGTGACGCTGACGCCGAAGCCAACACTACTGCCAACCCCAATACGGACGGGAAACCAGGGTAAACCATTTAGGTATGCCCAATTATACACTTGGTGGGTCAGAGGTTAAGTTTTCTTGTGGCCATTGAAGTTGGGTCTATCACCCACTGAAATGACAGCGAGGACAGATTTTTTTCTTTAGTACCATTAAAGAGAATAACATTGGCTTTCACAGATAATTTTTGTCCTGAGATGACAAAGCGAAGAAGTAATATGACAGAGTTGAATTCATCTGGCTTGCTTGTTTGCCATCAGGAAGGACTGCCAGAGGCTCAAAGCCGCCACAACAAACAAAACACCACACACTTCAATTGACTCTTGACTGGCTTTCTGCCATCTCTTACCAGGCACACATGGCATCATTTGTAAACATTAAAACTGGCCTATATGTGTGTGTAGAGAGGTGTATACTTGTGTTACAAAGGCAAGTATAAAAGTGTGTCCTCAGAGCTGTTTATATGTATGTGCAGGTTTGTGCACAGAGGAGTGTGCATGTGTGTATGGAGGTGTGTGCAGACGTATGTACAGTTGCGTGTAAAGTGGTGTGTAAAGTGTATGTGTGCGTACAGAGGTGTGCCTTAGTGAGTGTACAGAGCTGTGTGTGCAGAGTTGTGTCCAGGAGTGATCTGAAAGGTGTGTACAGGTGAGAGTAAAAAAAAGTAAGTTCAGGTTTACGAACAGAGGTGTATACAAGTGCTTACAGAGGTGTGTACAGGTGCACATATAGAGGAGTATGCATGTCGGCGCACAGGTGTGTGTATGGAGGTGCGTGCAGGTGGGTGTACAGATACGTCTGTGTGTGTTCAGATGTGTGAATATGTGTATACAGGTTTGTGCGCAGAGGTTGTACCAGTCAGTGAAGGTGTATACAGGGGTGTGTACCGAGTTGCTAATAGGCGTGATTAAAAAGGTGTGTATATTTGTGTACAAGTTTGTATACAGGCGCATACAGGTGTGCACAGGTGAGTACAGAGGTCACAGTGGGTTTTAAGGCCTTTTCAGTTCAAAAAAAATTCTACTGGAGATTTTTCAGTGAAAATGGGTTGCCTTCACCTAACAGATTGACATGGTGAAAAAACGAAAAAAATCCATTGGGACTTTTTGGAGAAAAAGTGACTTTTTTGAAATTTTTATATTTTGAGATTTTATTACATAATCGACGGTCGAAATATTGGGCTGTTGATTCCAATGCACACTTTACTGCTTTCTCCTGTTGAAAAAAAAAGCAATTTGTACCATCATTGTCAATTTATCACCAATTGGTGGTTGCCATAGCAACCAATTAATTTTCCTAGTCTAAGGTACAATTCAGAAGAATCACTGGACCATGTTAAAATAATTTCATTTCCCATATTACTGATCACACTAAACAGCTTTCCCCCTGTCATCAGTTACCTCATGAGGCCCATGATGTAATTAATGACTGGGACATACATAACTTAGTCTATGCCTTTCATTGCTGACAAAAACCTGGTGTCCTGATTAGGGTGGAGCATTTTGACTGTACAGATCTTCAGATCAGTGCAAAGCAAGAATTTGGCTGGAGGTAGCTTCAGAGGCTCTAGGAAAGTTTGCAGTGATTCGTAATCTTCAGTAGTATCTTCTAGTACTGCTATAAGGAGGGGTTTCCGCACACAATTGTCACTGAATCCTTTATCAGAATAGGTTCCATCTTCATATGTGCGTCTTTTCTTGAGTTGAATTCCTGCTTTGAATATCATGTGCTGTCCAGTCAAAATGCTCCACCCAAATCAGAACTTCAGGTTTTTGTCAGCAATGAAAGCCATAGACTAAGTCATGTATGTCCCAGTCATTAATTACATTGTGGGCCTCATGATGTAACTGATGACAGGGGGAAAGCTGTTTAGTGTGATCAGTAATATGGGAAATGAAATTATATTTACGTGGTCCAGTGATTCTTCTGAATTGTACCTTGGACTAGGAAAATTAATTGGTTGCTATAGCAACCACCAATTGGTGATAAATTGACAATGATGGTACAAATTGCTTTTTTTCAACATGAGAAAGCAGTAAAGTGTGAATTGGAATCAACTTCCCAACATTTCGACCATCGGTTAGGTAATAAAATCTCAAAATATAAAAATTTCAAAAAAGTCACTTTCTAAAAAATTCCCAATGGATTTTTTTCGTTTCTTCACCATGTCAATCTGTTAGGTGAAGGCAGCCCATTTTCACTGAAAAATCTCCAGTAGAATTTTTTTTTGAGCTCAAAAGGCCTTGAAAAACCCACTGTGAGGTGTGTGCTTGTGAACACAGATGTGTACAAACGTGTGTGTCCAGAGGTGTGTACAGGTATGTGTATAGAGGAGTGTGCAGGTGTGTGCAAGTAGGTGTACAGAGGAGTGCATGTATGCGTGTACAGAGGAGTGTACACATGTGTACAGGTGTGTGCAGAGGTGTGTATGCGACAAAAGCAGCAGACTCACAGCAGAGCTGGAGGGAGGGACGGCCCCATTGATGCTGGCCATACGGAATGGCGAATGAGCAGACAGACGTTTTTCCCACTCGCTCGGCCGAGGCTCTGGAACTGATGCCATGAAGTTCCGCTTGAGTTCACTGATACTGGCCTGGTGCCGCATGATCTCATCCTGCGCTCTATCCAAATCCTGAGAGAGACCGCAGGAGAGCGAGAGGAGGGGGGAGAGGAATGGGGAGATGGGAGAGAGAGAGCGAGAGAGGAATGGGGAAGGGAGGGAAGATAAAGAGACAGAGATATAGAGTGCATACTAGTATACACACACACACACACACACACACACATAGGGCATACTAGCAAACACAAGAGCAGCAGCACATAAAGCAGTATCTGAAGCCGATTTCCAAGGCAATGGTTTCTGCGACTGATCTCCATGGTAATGGATGCAATGGCTGGCGTTGGCATGAGCAGCAGCAGAAAGGAAGTCCAGAGCTCATCCTCTGGGTTTCAAAGCGGTTAAAAAGCCCTCAGCACAGGAAGGAGTTACAGGAAATGCACAGCTGCAGGTTATTTCTGCCGTATGGTTGATGAGGACCTCCAAACTAAAACAACATTGAGTTTACCTTGATGAGGTCTAATCTCGATACCAGTCTGATTGCTCTTTTCAGAAATCCCAAAAATTAAGACCCCAAGGTCATTTTAGCTAACATGCATACAGTCTGGTGCCAGGTGGGGTGAATTATCCAATACTTTAATGACTACATTTACATGGACTTGTTTTGATCATATTTGAGATATGGCATTTACATGCACGCAGAGAAACCTGGTTATTCATACCCCATATACATGATAAATACCAATATCCTGGTTTTTGATTACGGCATCTTATTCACGCAGACATCTGAGATGTTCATTTCTTACAACACAAAGCGTGGCAATTTTGGTATCTGAGAAAAATGAGACCACTGCAGCTAATTGCGGCCTTAGCACTATTAAATTCCAACATCGCGTAGCAGACACGGTTTATCCACCTCATAAACAGCAACAGGAGAAAAGAGCGACAGCAAATTTGAAACTTGTTCTCAGTTCTGGCTGGTGTCAGCCTATCACTGCCACCACACAGAACAAGAGAGCACTGGGTGAGGATACGCAGCTGTGACTGGAGGGATAGGGTCCTCATCGTGGAGTTCACTGATTCCGAGTGGACAGAAAACTTTTGAATGAATAGGGAATCCTTCAACTGGCTGTGCGGCGTAGTTGAACCATTCATGAGACCAGAAGAAACAACAGTCTGAGCACCAACTGCTGCCCATGAAAGCAGCCATAGTATTGCAAACTGCAAAGTTGTGGGGAATGTCATTTGGTTATGACCAGTTTGGAGTATACAGAAACAGTAAAAAAAGGGGAAAAAAAAAGTTTGAGTACATGTTCTGTCACAGTATGGTGGACACAACCATGAGCCACAATCAATAACTACTTTTACATGAAAGATAAAATTCTGTTTCTTTGTACAACCCCATTTCGAAATAGTTGGGATGAAGTGTAAATTGTGAATAGTTTCAAAATGAAATGACTTTCAGATCACGAGCCAATATGTTATTTACAAAAGAACATAGATAACATTTCAGATGTTAAAACTGAGGCATTTTACACTTTTATCCACAAAATGAGCTTATTTCAAATTTTCTGGCTGCAACAGGTCTCAAAAAAGTTGGGACACAGGCAAAAAAGGGCTGAAAAATCAATATATAAGAGAATCAGCTGAAAGAACATTTATCAAGTAATTACATTAACTGGCATCAGGTGTGTAACATGATTGGCTATAAAAGGGATGTCTTAGAGTGGCTGAGTCTCTCAGAAGTAAAGACGGCCAGAGGCTCTCCAACCCGTGAAGGCTTGCGTAAAAAAGAAATTGTGGAATACTTTAAAAACAATGTTCCTCAATGTTCCTGGATGAAATGCATTCAACTGGAATTGAGGATGAGGCTGTAAGTCACGCATCTGGACTTTCTCCAAATATGAGTGTCAGTGCTGGAAGCTGATGTGATCCAAAACATTATAGTATCAATGGCGCACTTTTTGGTCACATAACTGAAGCCAGAAGTGATCTAAGGCAGATACAAAAAAAATGAGGCTTGTAGGAAATGAGAGTCAGAGACAACCCAAGCCAGCACAATGCACTGCAAACTATATACTACTCTTCGGAAGCCTGCTCAACATAATTGCCAACTACAGCAAAATTATTTGTACATCAGGATGGTGTCATTTACTGTCCAGTGACTCATAAGAAATGGTGCTCCACATGGTTCTATCCAGGGTTCTGCATTTTTCTTGAACCAAGTTAATGACTTAGCCTACGGAGGATTACATTCCCGTCCTCACCTGCAGGCTGTGGACTCACAAGTCCACAAAACCAGTGGGTTTCCAACTTAGTCCTAGGACCCCTCAGTGTATGCTAGTTTTTTTTCCAACCACAGTTGCAACCATTGGATTTTAACGAACTGTTGATTGGTCTCAATCAGGAGTTTTTAGTGCAGTTATTTATCCCTTAATTCACATTAGATTTACAGGTATATACACTGCCTGGCAAAAAAAAAAAAAAAAAAAAAAAAAACAGTCACCACCTGGATCTAGCTTAGCGAATATGTAAGAGCCTTCTCTTTAACTTGGCAACAAGTTATTTAACTCTAACTGATGCAAGGAGTAGCTCCTCATTTATTAAATAACCCTGACGGAAGACATCTCCTGTGATCATGGGAAAAAGGTTACTTGGTTTCAGAAGGCTCAGATTATTGGCCTGCATCAAGAACACAAAAACTACTAAGGAGGTTGCTGAAACTACTGAAATTGGGTTAAGAACTGTCCAATGCACTATTAAAACCTGGATGGATAGTGGTGAACCATCACATTCGAGGAAGAAATGAGGTTGGAAGAAAATTTGGAATGAATGTCATCAAAGATCACTTAAATTTTTGGTGATATATCATAATAAATCAACAGCAGAACTTAGTTCTATGTTTAATAGCAAAAGAAAGAACATTTCTTCAGGCATTATGCGAAGTAAACTCAAGGGCCTGGGATTAAACAGCCGCGTAGCCTTAAGAAAACCACTCATGAGTGAGGCTAATTGGGGAAAATAAGGCTTCAATTTGCTAGGGAGCATTCAAATTGGACTCTGGAGCAATGGGCTAAAGGTAATACGGCCTGATGATTCAAGATTTACCCTGTTTCAGAGTGATGGCTGCATCAGGTGAGAGAGTCAGATGAAGTGATTCATCCATCACGCCTAGTGCCTACCTTACAGGCCTGTGGGAGCAGTGTTATGATCTGGGGTTGCTTTACTAGGTCAGGTCTAGGTTCAGCAACAGTATATGCCCAAAAAATGAAGACAGCGGACTACCTGAATATACCAAATGACCAGGTTTTTCCGTGGATGAATATTTAACTTTCCTGATAGCACGGGTATATTCCAAGATGACACTGCCAGGATTCATTGGGCTCAAATAGTGAAAGAGTGGTTCAGGGAGCATGAGAAAGTGTTTATACAAGCTTGCTTTTCGCTTGTGGGCTCAGAAGTTGTGACAGCACAGTTTCCTTGCAGGGTAAACATTCTGACCATAAAGTAAGCAGTTTCTTTATTGAATACATGTGCTGGCTGATGGGGCTCTGAAGAAAAGTGGACAAATTTCAAGACTTCATGATGGGAAAGAAGTATTTTTTGGGTTTGGAGAGGTTTTTGGTGACCATAGATGTCCATTTCTGCCAATACTGATGAACTCATGCCAATTCCCACTTGATAATTTATAATTCATATTGGGCATCATGAGTCAAAAGTTGACTTGTGTTAAAAATGATTATTTTATGACTGCCCTGAGCACAAGTTTGAAAGCTTGGAGAGGCGCTTGGATAGCGTTCTCATTTCGCTCATGGAGAGTAGATAATTTTAAATATCACATTCGTATGGAAAATACCTGTGGTCAAGGAGTTTATCATCCAAGAAATGTACAATTTTACCTCTAAGCCATTTTTAAATCCTCAGCATTTTTTTATACAACTCCAAAGTTGAATTTCGACAAAGGCTTTTTGTGTTTGCGACCCTTATTCTGTACAAAAAAAGAAAATAAACTGAAATTAGATGGTATTCCAAATGCCACATGTAACTTGTTTCATTTAAGTCATTTTTCCACTCTTTGTGATGCTCAAATCTTGAATTATGAAGCCTTAAATTGGGGAACGCATAAACCACCGGATCTGGTTCCTGCGCGAAGGGATTAAGCCACAATTTGACGTACAGTCATGAGAAAAAGAAAGTACACCCTCTTTCAGTTGTATAGTTTTACGTATCAGGACATTTAAAAAAAAAAAATAGTGGCAAAGCCACTGCGCCCGCTTGGCCAAACGTGGCCAAAATGGAATGTCCCCTATTGGCGAAAGTATCTGTCCGATTGGGCTCAAAATCGAATTTGGTCTAGATCTTATGACGCTATATACACATATGAAATATGAAAAGGATCGATGAAAAACTGAAGACGCTAGAGCGCAGACAAGCCAAAAGTTTACGCACGCACGCATGCACGACAGACCGCCACTAAAGACTCTGAGCATAACATAAGCCCCTTGGGCCCATTGGCCAAGCAGGCAAAAAATTTGAGCATCTTAGCTCGTAAAATAAGGGAGCTAGAGCTGTTTGAAGTTTTTTATTTTTTTTTTTTTTTTTTTTTTAATTTGGCATCTCCAATACCACCCAAATCTGGAATGCACAATTGGTGAACTATGTACAAGGCTTGCTCGTTTGTGACCCCCTGTTGCCAATTCAGGAGAGTGAAGACAGGTCATGGCCCTCCTCCGAAGCACGTGCCTGTCAGCCACTGCCTCTTATACGCTCATTGGTTGAATCTTCACAAGTTCAGAACGAGGGCGGAGGATACCCAAACATGAACAGGCTTAGAATCTTCCTGACGAGCGCCCGTCTGGCCAACAGGAGGCGCTTGAGCAACGAACAAATCTATTTTACTTCCCTTTCCCGGCAGTCCCTTCCCAATTTGAAACCCTGTAGCGCAATAGCCAATTGTGTGCTAGTCTGAAAAAGGCTGCCGGTTGGTACGCCCGGGGCTCGAACCCGTGACGTGATAGTCACTTCTGCACTGCAACGCAGTGCCTTAACCGAGTGAGCTATCCTGCAGCTCTCTATTTGAAGTTTTACAGAAAAAGCCGCCTGGTGGCCAAACCGAGAATCGCAGCATGCCCAAAATCGAACTGGGGCTAGATCTTGGGTCCATATGCATGCATATAAAATATGAAAAGGATCCATTGAAAACTGAAGGCACTATTGCAGTGAAACAAAATCTGTGCATTTTACGACCTGTGACCTACATAACCTTTAAATTTAGGTCAAATCAAAAACCCATTAAATATATGATGAACTCTTGGCAGAACAACCTACAGTAAAAATTTGAGCATCTTAGCCCGTAGCGTAAGGGAGCTAGAGCCGTTTGAAATTTTGCAGAAAAAGCCCCCTGATGGCCAAACCGAGAATCGCAGCAAGCCCAAAATGGAACTCGGGCTAGATCTTGGGCCCATATACTTGCATATAAAATATGAAAAGGATTCGTTGAAAACTGAAGGCACTATTGCACTGAAAGAAAATCTGTGCATTTTACGACCTTTGACCTACATAACCTTGAAATTTAGGTCAAATCAAAAACCCATTACACACATGATGAAACCTTGGCAGAAAAACCTACAGTAAAAATTTGAGCATCTTAGCTCATAGAATAAGGGAGCTAGAACAGTTTGAATTTTTGCAGAAAAGCCACCTGGTGGCCAAACCAAGAATCGCAGCAAGCCCAAAATCGAACTCAGGCTAGATCTTGGGCCCATATATATGCATTAGGGATGCACCAATACCACTTTTTTAAAAACCGATACGAGTATGAGTATTTTATTTTGTGTACTTGCCGATAGCGAGTACCGATGCGATATTTCTGAAATGTTTTCCAGGAAAATACAATGACAATTTCGAGTACAGGTTTTATTTTTTTATAACAAGCCTAAAGAGGCCAATATCAAACGATTCACACATGGCTATTCCCAAAAAAAAAAAAGAAAAAAAAGAGTAGGCCTAACTGCTAAAAATCTTTCTGTATTTAGGCCTGACAAAAAGCCTTTGAACAAGCACTGCCATCAAATGAGGCAAAACATTACTGAAGCTTGACAAATGAAAAGTAAACTCGCTGCACAGGCAAGGTAACACACCCAACTTCATAAGAAGTCAGTAGAACTATTAATTGGCACAGATAGTTTCTACACACATTCATAGGCATTCTCAATCCAACTAAAGTCAATAATAGCTTTCCAAGCAAACAAGGCATCAGTTAAAGTGTGTGGTATCGCCATATTTCAATTACACAAATGACAAATGAAAAGATTTAACTTAACCACAACTAAAATGTTTAAGGTAAGCATAAGTCTCTGTGTGTGTGATTGTGGGTGTGTGCTTGTGTGAGCTCGGCTTGCTTGTAAATATTCAATAACTGATCCGGGTGTGCCATCTAGTGATAAAATATCGTAATTGCGTGCATAAATTTGCAGCTCCATGTCCGCTGGCAGAAACATCTGCACAAAACGCTTAAGATACCCTGCCGAACACCATTGTTCTTCTTGAACACGCCGCATCCAGATAATCCTTAAATGATGAATTATATACATATTTTAATTTGTAACGTGTAGTGAAGTGGCCAGTGTCAAAGTAATGGAGAAAAAGTATACTTTTTATCTTTTAAAAGTAGTAGAGAGGGCTAGAAGTCCCGGTAAAAAAAAAAAAAAACTCAAGTAAAGTACAAATCCTCAAAAAAGCTACTTAAGTACTGTAACGAAGTTGCCTACATGTACTTCTTTACTATACACCTCTTGTGTGTATGCGCGTATGCCTGCATGTGATGTGATGACTACAAAGCTCTCTTTCTTGTATTTTTTCTAACTCGCTGTCTCCCCCTAGACATAGAAGTCAGATAGTACAACATGCTGTAGCCTATGCGACCGTGAGCAGGCAGTTACCTTGCGTCTCACATTAAGTGGTATCGGTGCGTGGTATCGGCAAATGTGAACGAGTACGAGTACGAGCATATTAACGAGGTATCGGCCGGATACCCGATACTGGTATCGGTGCAACATTAAATGCATATAAAATAGGAAAGGATCCGTTGAGAATTGAGGGCGCTATGGCGCTGAAACAAAATCGGCACATTTTATGACCTTTGACCTATATAACCTTCAAAATTAAGTCAAATCAAAAACCCATTATATACAGTATATGATAAACCCTTGGCAGAACAACCCACAGTAAAAATTTGAGCATCGTAGCTCAAAGAATAAGGAAGCTAGAGCCGTTTGACGTTTTCCAGAAAAAGCCCCCTGGTTGCCAAACCGAGAGTCGCAGCGCACCCAAATCCGAGCTCGGGCTAGATCTAGGGCCCATATACATGCATATAAAATATGAAAAGGATCCGTGGAAAACTGAAAGCTGTATCGTGCTGAAACGACAATTGTGGACGCACGCACGGACGGATGGGCGCACAGACGCAGGACAGACCACCACCAATGACCCGAAGCACAGCATAAGCCCGACGACTGGCCTGTCAGCCAAGCGGGCTAAAACAATCAGCTGGTCCTTATCAGGTCCTTAAATTAGGTAATTAAGTGAATCTAACCAAAGGCGTGAAACAACAAACAGCGGACTCCACCATGCCATTACTAATTAAACCAAAAGTCAGCCAAAATGCAGAGGTCATCCATGAAAAACTAAGTACCTCCCATGATTCAATAGCTTGTAGAACCACCTTTAGCAGCAATAACTTGAACTAATCATTTTCTATATGATTTTATCAGTCTCTTACATGGTGGAGGAATTTTGGCCCATTCTCCTTTACAACATTGCTTCAGTTCATTGACGTTTGAGGGCATGTGTTCATGCACAGCTCTCTAAAGGTCCCGCCCCAGCATTTCAATTGGGTTGAGGTCTGGACTTTGACTTGGCCATTGCAACACCTTGATTTTTGCCATTTCCAGCCATTCTGTCATAGATTTGCTGGTGCGCTTGGGATTATTGTCCTGTTGCATGACCCAATTTCAGCCAAGCTTTAGCTGACAGAGGAGTTCATGGTCGACTCAATGACTACAAGATGCCCAGGTCCTGTGGCTGCAAAACAAGCCCAAATCATCATCCCTCCACCATCTCACTTGACAGTTGGCATGAGGCTTTTGTGTTGATACGCTGTGTTTGGTTTGTGCCCAATGTGGCACTGTGAATTTTGGTCAAACAACTCCTCTTTGGTCTTGTCTGTCCAAAGGACATTGTTCCAGATGGCTTCCGTTTTATTTAGATGCAACTTTGCAAACCTAAACCGTGCTGCCATGTTCTTTTTGGAGAGAAGAGGCTGTCTCCTAGCGACCCTTCCAAACAAGCCATACTTGTTCAGTCTTTTTCAAATTGTACTGTCGTGAACTTTAACATATAACATGCTAACTGAGGCCTGTAGAGTCCCAGATGTAGTTCTTGAGTTTCGTGAGCATTGCTCATCTCACTTTGGGGTGAATTTGCTGGCATATCCACTCCTGGGAAGATTGGCAACTGTCGTGAATTTTTTTCACTTGTGAATAATGTTCCTCAATGAATGATGGACTTCAAATTGTTTGGAAATGGCCTTATTTGTGTAACTGTGGACACATGGTTGCAAAAACTGAATTTATCAGGCACATGTAACTCAAAACACTTGTTTTGAGTCATGCTTATGTTATTAAGTTTGATTTTGGAAAAATTCTTAACACCGGGTTCAGTAACCCAACTTGGAGCTTATAAACTTAATAAGAATCTAATTTGATTGGTTTAAAAATGTGGTTTCCTAAAATTCCTGAAAAAATAAACACAATATGTTCAAGGGTCTTTCATTCTTCATGGTTCACATGGGTATGTCCATCGAAGTGTGGTTAAAGATGGTTTATAACTGTTTTAAACATGAAATGCAGCTAATCAGGACAAATTAATAGCTAACTAAAAACCTACAACTAAAAACAGCATACACAGGAGGGCTGTAGGACAGACTTTGAGAGCCACGGCACTAAACTGCCAGTATCCGACAAAAGCCGTGAAAAATATCTTGCAATATACCAACGAATCTAAACTTATGCATGTCTCTTAAGGCTGGTACAATTACACAAGCGATAGCGAACAGAGTATAAGACCTTGGTGACAAGTCCTTTGGGTAAGGACAAAAGGGGTTGAGCTCAACATAGCAGGCAGGCAGCTGGGACAGATTGGGGCTCGCTGCCAATACAAGGCGCTTCCCTGAGTGCGAGGTCGTTGACTCCTATCAGAGGGAATTCCAGTTCAGTGTAGATCCACAATGCATGAAAGATTCAGATTTGTGAAAGATACGACAATTCAATATCAAAATGCATAAACACTGCCATGGAGAGACTGATACTGAAATACAGAAGCAAAGAAACCCAGATAAAGCTGAAATGCTCTTTTCAGTAGCCACAAGCCACTGTAGCATTGTTATTTACACGGCTTAATGGCCCATGGCATGCCCAACTGCCTGTAAAATACCAAAAATACAAGTACCTCAGTGTTCGATTAAAGTGCACTCATAGCAAGTTATATAAGAAATTATTTTTTCAAAGGGTACAGGGTAGTTGCACTAAAGTATATAAGAGCTATATTACACTTTGAGTGCAGCATTCTATAGACCTATTTGGAGCGGACGTCACAGTTACGTCACTTGTAGTTGCGCGCGCATCGTGGAAAGAAAAACAACGGAAGAGATTGTCACATTCTTAGAGAGAGACTGGAGGCATCCACGAAAACAATATCAGACATGTCTTTTTGTGCCTTAGGATGTCAGAGTAGAAATGCAAAAAAAGCTACCTTCACTTTTATAGAATACAGTCGTCCAGGACGTTATTTGAAGCCAACCGTAGACGTTTATGGTTACAAACAATCAATGGGATGAACTGGACAGATGAAATTATCCGGAGTTCTCGACTCTACAGTGCTCATTTCATACCCCGGGGTATACTATAAAGCAAGATTAGTATGACAGCAAGGTATGTCAAGCCTAAAGCCAGGCCTTTCAATGTCACAAAAGTGGCTAGATCACCATGGTAACTTACGCTACAAACTTAACCTGGTCGGGGGCTGGTTATGTGCCGAGTTTTCGCTTAAATCGGCTATAAATGTGCTGCCTTGTCATTAAGCATCTCTGTTGAAGATGGAATCACCTTTCTTAGATGATCCTGTGGATCTTGGTGCCCGAATCGTACGCTGTTCTCTTTGGAGGGGCAGATTCTTTTGAGACCGTTACACTGTTATTAACTGACTGAATTTAACATTTAAATTAACGCATTGATTCACGGTTATTTTAACTGTAAGTGAAGTCCAGCGCGCATTTAACTGCGGTTTAGACGTAACATACACGGAACTCTGTTGTACGCTTATTGTAAAATTACTGTTTAAATAACTGGCAAAAAAGGTGCCAGTTGAATTGAGTCACTTGACTGCTGACTGCCTATTTTTTTCTATGGAAATAACAACAAAACATCACAATCTTGTTCATGTGTCCATCTGGTTACAGGAAGTGACACTCTTTGATTTCCTTCAATTTTTTTCAGAATTTGCTTTTGACAAGTTGAATTTTTAAGTTGATACAAATATAGAGATGTCTGCAAGCGAAATGACCGCAGAACAACTGAGTTATTTTCTGTGTTGCTCCAGTGACTCTTTATTAGAACTCTCCAATTGTATTGAGATAGAAAAGAAACTGAATGAGTGTCAACTTGACATCGAAAATTTAATTAAATGATTATATCCCCATCTCTACCTTGTATAGGAATATATATTGCCTTAGCAACTGAATATGTCATTTAAAATTCAAGTTAGACTTTTTTTTGTCATTCTTATCAAGTCTATCATGCTACGAGAGCCAAAATATATAAATGATCAAAGAGGAATAAAAACCATTTTACAGGTAAATTTATCTTTTTGTTGTTACATGTTGTAAACTTGGAACACCAAGAGTAAAAAATTGTGATGAAATCATCTGATTTCATTATTTTATATCTCTGTTTTTGACTGTTGAAAAGTGCTCAAGTGGAAATGGGGAGCCACAACAAGACAGTCTGTCACCCGTAGGTTGACGTGTATCCCCGGATCACTCCCAAAATCGGTAGGCTTCATGACCTTACCACACACAAGGTCAATGCCAAACACGAGATGAATCCAAAAAAGAACTGTGACCTGTAGAGCACTCCGAAGAAATCTCAATGGACGCGACGGCAGTGGCGGATGCAGCGTAATGCTGATCTGTAGAATCCCTGACTTCATCGTCTGGGGATACAATAATATCGTATCAGAAATTGAGGTGTTGCCCAATCCCCCGGGGAAGCAGCTGAGGGGTGGAATCTTCTGGCAGTGTGCTGTGGTGGGCGGAATACTGTAGCAAGTTTACTAGCTACCTAGCCGAGCGGCACTGACAGCTTTCCAACCTCAAACAGACATTTTGTTGAAAAGTACCATCACCCTATATTCTGAGACCTCTCTAATACGTTTCGACTTCAGTGCATGCTAGTTAAATTACTGTGGCAAGCATATGGCCCCATTAGCAGCACTGAGCGTCTTGCTCGAGGCTAACTCGATGTTTATTCATAAGCAGACTAATTTACGACAACTCAATTCCGAAATAGTTGGGACAAAGTGTGAATTGTGAATAAAATCAAAATACAATGACTTTCAAATCACACCAGCCAGTGTTTTATTCAAAATAGAACAGAGATAACATAGCAAATGTTGAAACTGAGCAATTTTACAATTTTAATAATAATAATAATAATAATGCATCAGTTTTATATAGCGCTTTTCTGGGCACTCAAAGACGCTTCACAATGACGCTTCACAATTTTATCCACAAAATGAGGTCATTTCAAATTTGATGGCTGCTACAGGTCTCAAAAAAGTTGGGACAGGGGCCTGTTTACTATGTTGTGGCATCCCCTCTTCTTTTTAACAGAGTGGAGGCGTCTGGGCATTGAGGAGACAAGTTTCTTGAGTTTAGACATTGGAATTTTATCCCATTCTTGTTTAACCCTTTAAGGCCTAATGCAAAAATCCCAGCAGATAGTAACCTGTATTTGGGCTGAAGCACAGCTTCTCAGCTTACAGGAACAGTTGGAATTTTTTTCTATTGCGCAAAACTTACAGTAATTACGGTACTTTCAAAATTACGCGCATATCTGTCTCGGCAAGGACACGTTCTTGAAATGCGCACATGCTGTCCAGGTTTAAATGGGTTAATACAGCCTTTCAGCTGCTGGAGAGTTTTGGGTCTCCTTTGACAGACTTTTCGTTTAATTATGCACCAAATGTTCTCAATCGGTGAAAGATCAGGACTGCAGGCAGGCCAGTTCAGCACACGGACTCCTCTACTACGAAGCTCTTGTAATAGCTGCAGTATGTGGTTTTGCATTGTCCTGCTGAAATACACAAGGCCTTCCTTGGAATAGATGTCATCTGGAGGGGAGCATATGTTGCTCTAAAAGCTTTATATACCTTTCATGATTCATGATGCTTTTTATAACATGCAAGTGTCCCACACCATATGCACTAATGCATCCCCATACCATCAGAGATGCTGGCTTTTGAACTGAACGCTGATAACAGAGGGGTGGTCTTTCTCCTCTTTAGCCCAGAGGACACAACGCCCATGATTTCTAACCAGAATGTCAAATTTGGACTCGTCTGACCACAGGACACTTTGCAACTTTGCTACAGTCCATTTTAAATGAGCCTTGGCTCACAGAACACGGTGGCGCTTCTGGATCATGCTCAACAATGGCTTCCATTTTGCATGACTGAGTTTTAGGTGGCATCAGTGGATGGCATGGCAGACTGTGTTTACAGACAGTGGTTTCTTGAAGTATTCCTGGGCCCATTTAGTAATGTCAATGACAGAATCATGCCGGTGAGTGATACAGTGGCGTCTGAGGGCCCGAAGATCACGGGCATCCAGTAAAGGTCTTCAGTCTTGTCCCTTATGCACAGAGTGTTTTCCAGTTTCTCTGAATCTTTTGATGATGTTATGCACTGTCGATGATGAGACCTTCAAAGCCTTTGCAATTTGACGTTGAGGAACATTGTTTTAAAAGTATTCCACAATATTTTTTTTACGCAAGCCTTCACGGATTAGAGAGCCTCTGGCCATCTTTACTTCTGAGAGACTCAGCCTCTCTAAGACATCCCTTTTATAGTCAATCATATTACACACCTGATGCCAGTTAATGTAATTACTTGATAAATGTTCTTTCAGCTGATTCTCATATATTAATTGCTTTTTCAGCCCTTTTTTGCCTGTGTCCCAACTTTTTTGAGACCTGTTGCAGCCAGAAAATTCGAAATAAGCTCATATTGTGGATAAAAATGTAAAATGTCTCAGTTTCAACTTTTGAAATGTTATCTATGTTCTATTGTAAATGACATATTGGCTCGTGATCTTAAAGTCATTGCATTTTGATTTTATTCACAATTTTCACTTCATCCCAACTATTTCGGAATTGGGGTTGCAGTTAACGAGGTAACACCAATACCTGCTAATCAATCCAAGATAACATGTTACGTTAAATTAAACACTTGAATTTCACTTACAAAAAAAAAAAAAAAAAAACAGAGCTCAGACTTCTTGGACAGTTTGTTAGTATAGTTAACAGCACAACAAGCCGTTATTTGTCCAATATTTTTGGGAAAAATTTACCAACTGGCACAAACATGAATCAGCTTGGAAGAGGTGATGCCCAGCAGACAGCTAGTAGCGAGGAACCATACTGCTCTGCCTACAATCACACCCAGCTGTCACTCAAAGCGGCCGCGCACTTATTTATGCAAAACTTTAAGCTTTATTATAATGCAAACAAGTAAGTTATATAAATATTCCCCCCCCCCGTACAGTTTTCCTAAATTACAGAGACCCAAAACATTTTTTTAAACCAGGCTGTAAACATGTTTATTGCTACTGCAAAGCTGCGGCTTTTTAACATGGGACCTATGGGGATTGACTCGCTTTTGGAGCCAGCCTAAAGTGGACATTCGAGAAACCACAGTCTTTGGCACTTCTGCGTTGGGATCATTTTTCAGCCCCCAGGTTTGTTGCCAAGTTATACCTAAATATGTGAAACTATGCGATGTAACGGTCATGTTACCCTATCCAAGTTATACTAAACTTCATAATGGTACAATGTATGTGTTACACAACATAATGAGTAAAACTGTACAAAATAAAATTAATGCTCTACTTCATTAACACCGCACAATAGTACTAACTGTCTCTACCCCTAAAACAGCCCATCACCACTATCTAGCACCATCAGTTTGGAACAAAGACAGATTTATACAGTTGCATGGCCAATCATTTGCCCTGAGGGGAGGAGTCACTTCTACTCTGGAGCCCAAGTAGTGGGGGTCGGGGTCGGGGGAGGGGGAGTAACCGCCATCTAAGTGAACACAGGCAGGAGAGAGCAGGATAGATGAATGGATGGATGGATGGATGGATGGGTGGATCAGGCTTTACAAAATTGAAGAGCGAGTGAATTTCTCTCATGCACAGCATGCAGCCAAACAGCCAAAGTGCAAAGACACGCTGCTACAGACAGAAAATACATACAAACCTCCAACATTAAATTGCTATGCCTGATATAAATCGTTTCACCCTCAATTTTCTTAGCTCTTTTCTGTGAGGAATGAAGAAAACAAAAAAAAAATGGATGAGTTGTTTTTCACCATCATTCTTGTGAGGCAAAGCAGCTCTGATTTTTCATACTGTCTGATAGCATGGTGATACAGGAGGTATAGCAAACATGCTTCAGGGGTCAAAGGTCAGGGGTTGGGGTGAAGGGGTGATGGGGTGAGCTGGGTGACAGCAGGCAGTGGGGGTGGGTTATGGGCATAATAACGAGTGAGTGATATGGAGAGGTAGACCCGTTTGGCCCCTCAATGAGCGTCTTCACTACAGCTGATTTAACCCAACAGTCCATGACTGACATTCACATCTCCTGAGTTCTGATGCATGCTGTCTATCTGTTATATATCATTTCATCACAAGTATATGTCTGCACGCTTGTGTATGCTTATGTGTGTATGTGTACGCAAGTATGAGTATGTGTGGGTGACAGATTATGTAGCACTGTACCAGAGAAACATTTCAAGAGGGCCACAGAGTAACAAGGTGACAATTTAACAGTTTAGATTCCGCCTAATAACATGGGCAAGGGGAGAAGCTCACCTTCCGCATGCGCACAGGCTCCTCAGTTGCCGGGGGTGTCTGGTGAAGGGAGAGAGAAATGGGGTCAGTGCTGAATGCTGTTAAAGGGTATCCAAGCAACACCACCCAGAGCTACATAAATGCCACCCACAGCAACAACGCCCTCACCCTAAGATACAACAGGAGCTACAGCAAGACCACCCACAGCCAAAACACTTGAGCGACAGTAACAGCACCCAGAGCTACATGAACACCACCCTGAAAGACAGTAACACCACCCTGAGCAACAAACACCTAAGTAATAGCATCACCACCCTCAGCTATAACACTTCAGTAATAGCAACACCACCCTAGGCTATAACAACTGAGCTATAGCAACATCACCCTGAGATAAAGCAATACCGCCCTGATTATCAGCAACACAACCATGAGCTACAACACCTGAGCTAAAGCAAAACCACCCTGAGATACAGCAACACAACTCCGAGACACAGCACATTTACACTGTAAACAAGACACTCACCTTTGCTGGCTGTTCCCCATTGGTTACGGAGACCACTAGACCATCTCTCTGCTCCCTGTGGACCACCGTCTGCAGCACAAAGGCATTTCATCATATTGCTTGAAGGCCAGCGACGCTCACCTGGCCAGCATGTCTCCCAGCTTCCACCATTACAAGGAGCAACGCAGCAGCAGAGGCGCACCACGCCACCATTCCCCACAACAAACCCCGGTACTCACCCAATCAATACCAAAATGCCGGCAGTAATACTCTACCAAGCCGAAAAAAGCCACACACTCTAATATTTTGTTGGACCGCCTTTAGCTTTGAATATGGCATGCGTTTGCCGAGGCATCGTTTTGATCAGCTTATGCAATGTTACAACATTTATTTATGTCCAGAGTTGCATTAATTTTTCACCAAGATCTTGTATTGATGATGGGAGAGTCGGACCGCTGTATACAGTCTTCTCCCTGGACCACTCATACACAATTTGAGCCTGATCCATCCTGGCATTGTTGTCTTGGAATATGCGCGTGCCAATAGGGAAGAAAAAAATCCATTGATGTATAAACCTGGTCATTCAGTACAGTCAGGTAGTCACCAGACCTCATTTTTCTGGACACATACCATTGCTGAACCTAGACCTGACCAACTGAAGCAAACTCAGATCATAACACAGCCCCCAGAGGCTTCTGCAGTAGGCACTTGGCATGATGGGTACATCACTTCATCCGCCTCCCTTCTTACCCTGACACATCAGACCACATGACCTTTTTCCATTGCTCTGGAGTCCAATCGTTATGCTCGTTAGCAAATTGAAGCCTTTTTTTTTCTGATTAGCACCACTGATATGTGGTTTTCTTAAGGCTACAAAGCTGTTTAGTCCCAAGCCCTCGACTTCTCTGCACATGAAGTGTGTGGACTGCTCTCTCACAACTAAACACAGCTGCGAGTTCTGTTGATTTTTTAAATTTTTTTTTATTTTACAATCTGATTTCACCAGATGTGTAAGAGATCTCCGACCACGATCATTCCAGATTTTTTTCCAACCACATTTCTTCCTCAAAGATTGTGGTTCACAAGAATCCTTCCAGGTTTTAATAATGCGTTGAACAGTTCTGAACCCAATCACAGAAGTTTCAGCAAAATCTCCACAGTTATCCTTGCTTGATGCAGGGCAATAACTTGAGCCTTCTGAAAGAAAGTAACATCTTTTCCATGACCACAGGAAAATGTCTTCTGACATGGTCATTTGGAAAATGAGAGGCTATTCACTGTATCAGCTATAGGGACTATGTTAGCTGGAGGACATGCGTAGTAGAGTCCAGTCGATAAACATTTTCATACATGCAGTGCGATATCAAGGGAGCAGAAATACAAAGCCCAAGATTATTAGTATGTGTGTAAAGCGTACCTTTGTCGCTGTTTTAAATACAGAAGATGGCCTGCAAACGTGAAATTGCTCGAGTAACCGCATTTATCTTTGCCGAAACCCAGGAAGAATAAATTATACTATCTACCCATATTTCTTTGGGCGAAAACACATTAAAAGTGTGAGTTAAGGTAAACCAGCGAGTTTGTGGTGGAGTTTCAATCTGTTTGCTTCAAGTGCATCCTTGAGAAGTTTGGGGAAATTTTTATCAAGCAACTGTCTTTAATGTTCCCATAACCAGTTTGTCGCAACATTTTGTCTGACATGCAGCTGTCGTGGATCCTTTTGCGACTGCTTCCAGTTCGACGGCCGCCATGAGACAACATAACAATCAACGTAACTATGTGGGCTAACTTAAAAGCAATAATAAAGCCACAAAAACCCAAGCTATGACAAAGTGATGCTACGAACAGGCTCTAAGGTCAATAAACATAGTTTTTCGGTAAAAATTTCATCAAACTTCTCAAGGATGAACGCGATATAAACAGATTGAAACGCTTACACAAAATCTCCGAAGATCTTAAAATAGCCAAACGCTTTCAAGAAGTTTCACTCATTATCATCTAGGCGCCTGCTGACATAGTCCCTTTCAGGTAAAAAAAAAAAAAACTTGTTGCCAGCGGAAACATATGAATCACTGCAGTAATCATCCAATGGAAGGCTCTTTCTTATTTGCGTAGTTAAAGCCTGGTGGCCAGGCTGTGGAAATCAAAAACCACTAAACTATTTTTAATGGGAGAAGAATCTTGGAAAGGAATTAAACCGCTGTAATGACAGACTAATGTACATTACCCAAGTCTATTCCCTGAAAAAATTAGCGCTGATCTACTCGTCTTGGAAGATTTTAATCTCACGGACAAATGAGAAATACCCCGGTGAGATATTGTCTGAGATTATAATGCTTAAGAGCCATTCCGTGAGAAAATGGCACTTTTTGAAGTAGTTAAGGAGTTGATCCCCTGGAATTGAATGAAACTTGCCACATAGGTAGATATGGGTGTCTCCCAGAAAAAGCCGAATTTTTAGGTCCATATCTCACTTCGCCTGCTGGTGGCGCCACCAGGAAGCCACAAAAGTGGCTCAGTTTTGTCGTCCACAAGCTGTTGACACCACATTTTACATCAACTATCATGACTTAAGGGTACACAGTACCATGTTATACTTTTATCATGACATGTGACACTTAGTCAGGTTATACATCAGCACCACATAGTGGCCAAACTGGGTTACTACATTATTGAGCTGGAATTATTTGAGAAATGACAATAAAAATTCAAAATGGGAATAACATAATATCTTAGACATATAACAATCTAGAATGCTTTCTTATGTGTTAACTCACAACAAGACTCATTTTCAGTGAACAGCACCATGGCACCTTGCTGGGTTAGTTCAATGGATGGCCGGAAAGATGGTCGAAATTGATTTTTGGTGCATGTTTGCGGTATATTTTCTCAATAACCCAGATACCAGGTACTGTGGGGGTAAATGCTGTTTATTGTGCTTTTAGAACTCAATTTTCAAGAATACCAAGCATTTCTTTGGTAGTATCTATACTTTCCAAGCTAGATGGAGCCAAAGTTGGAGGAAAACTCAAAACAGACCATTTCATAGCAGATTCTGCCTACATTTAGGTGGCATTATTTTGTTTACCCAGCAAGATAGAGATCTGAAATTCTCCGTATACATAGTCCCTTCGGGATGCATTACAGCATTAGTTAAATCTCACTGGTAGTATTTTCAGTGAAGATGATATTCAACATCAAAAGTCACAAAATTCTGCCCCCCAGGGGCACTATAGGCTGGATGTAAGTACTGGCTATCCCCAGCAAATTGTGATACACGCAGCTAGTTCTCTCTGAAAATGAAGATTTTTATTTGTACTATGCTGGGATGATAGCTTTCTGACTAAAGGTGGCGCTCTACAGAGCTAATGGTCTACCGACCAAATATTCCATATTCCCAGACATATACCAAAGTTCTGTCTTCTGAAATACATGAAGTACATGCACAGTTATACATAAGGATTGACTGGGCCATTTTCATACTATCGTCTGGAAATAGTAGATCTTTATACTGTCATCACTTCATTTCTGGCGCAATTCATATCATCACAAAGGTATCGCGCACTCAACCGCCAATTTTTTTTTTTTTTTTTTTTATGTCATTCACAGACACCGAATATCAGAGGCACTAAACTTCCGTTTTGCAACTCTATAGCCACAAGTTTTCAGCTAACTGGTCTCTTTAAAAGGCTGAATAGTGTTTCTTACAGTACCATGGCAACATGTAAGGTCTTCAGAAAATTTTCTAAGTGGCTATCCAGCATCATATAAGGTCATAATGTGCCTACAAACAATCTCAAAGAGCTCCTTCCATCGTGCCATCGTGTTTAACACTGTGACACAGCTCAAAGTTCATGTCACCTTATATACTGGAACAACTGACCATCAGAGGCAAGTTAGCAGAATAATGTTGCCTCGTACCAGTTTAAACAAACTTTACCACCAATAATCATGGAATGGACCTTCAAACAAGCATTCAGGCTATGCGAGAGTCAAAAAAAATTTTATGACACCTTTCAATTGTAATTAAAAAATTTATGTTTTCAGTGTTTTTGTTCATTACCATATTTTTACCTCAATATACTTGTGGGAATGATTTTTTTTTCCTCATTGCCAACGATAGTATTTTTCAACACATTTTCACCAAAAAATTATAGAGAAGTAATACATCAGGACCCCTTTTAGATGAAAGCACACTACTGCAGGTGTGTAATATCGCTTTGCAAGTGAGTAATATGAGCTCTGTGCAGGCTGGTAATATAAGCTCTGTATAGATGTCACATATGAGTACTGTATGTGTGTTTGAGATCTGTGCAATTTTTTAATATGAGCCCTGCGTAAGTGTGTGATATGAGCTCTGTACAGATCTGCAGTACAAGCTCTGTGCAGGTGTGCAATATGAGCCCAATACATTTGTTTAATATTAGCAATGTGCAGGTATTTCATGTAGGTTCTATACAGGTGTGTAATACAGAGTGGGTTCTGTACGCTAATATAATAGGAGCTCTGCACAGCCGTGCAATACAATACTTCGTAAAGGTGTGCAATAGGAGCTCTGTGCAGGTGCGTAATATGAGGATTGTACAGGAGTGTAATATAAGCTCACTCCAGGTGAGTGATATGAGGGATGTACAGGTGTGTAATGACTGCTTTGCAGGACTGAAAAAAAAAAAAAACTCTGTAAAACTAAATAATTTGAGCTCTGTCAAGATGTATGAGGATTGTACATGTGCGTAGTATGACCACTGTCCAGGTGTGTAATATGAGGATTGTGCAGATGTACAAGAGTATGTACCTGCAACACCTCTTCACCAGGAGCAGGCTCCAGTTTCACTTCCACCTTCCTGTCTTCCTGAGGGATGGGACGACTGGGTGGGGCAGTAGGTATGGCCTGGGGTGTGGTGGGGGCAGGGCCAAGGCCAATTGATGCCAGGTCAGCAGGAGAAATGACTGGCGCACTGACTGGTCGAGCCTTACCTGCAGATACCCCAACAGCTGTGAGAGGGAAGAGCTCAACTATAACCTCAAACACAAATATAACATAAACATGCACACACGTGCAGGCATATATTGCACAAATATCACACACGTAAACACATCACTCACACACACATATGTGAATGCATCAAGTAAAAAATGACATTTCATGACACTCAGGCTACATTCAGACTGCAGGTAAAAGTGGCCCAAATCTGATTTTTTTGGCATCAAGTGACCAGGTCAGATTTTTTCTAAGTAGTGTGAACGCTCGAATCTTACCCAAATCTGATTTTTTTCCATTCAGATTTAGGCCATTTCCATATGTGGTCCTCAATCAGACACAGGTCTGATTTTTTGCAATACGACTGCAGTGTGAACAGTGACGACGGATTTAATGTGACTTTTACGTCACCTGCCCCCGTTGCCAACCAATACAACCCAACTCCTACATGCTTCTTCACAGAGATGGGTCGTCTCAACCGAGTGTCCTGCCGTAGGAGTCTTGAGAGGCGCTAGCAGATGTAGTTATAAGTAGGCCTCGACATCCTGAAGTTTTGGATGAAATATGTCTCTGTGAAGCCATTCACATTGCGATCCCACCACCCCTGGCTTCGTCTCCACATCCACACACACCTCTGTACTGAACTAGCAGCCATTGCATTGTAAAAAGCCAAAACAGAAATTTTTGCTCCCTTTCTCTAAATCTTTGTCCTCCTTGGCACTCGTCAACACATTTTCTGGCTTCCACTGCACAGTAACTTTGAAATAAAAGCGTAAACGCTCACTTCTGTGGCCTCAATGTCTACTTCCATGCAACAGTGTGCAGCATGTGACGTCATTGTCATTGTTCTTTTGCGCATGCGGGTATGTTCAGGGCCACAAACAGTTCACACTGGAAGCGGACATTGGCCGGATTTTTAAAAGTAATGTGAACAGCCATACAAAAAATCAGATCTGAGCAAAAAATCTGAATTGAGCATTAAGACCTGCAGTGTGAACATAGACTTAGTGATTTAGAGAGAAAGTCTGTCAAAGTTGGGCACTCTTTACTAGATCTCCAATAGCAGTTTACTTCCCACTGGATTCCACTGAAATGAATAGGTGAACCATTAATTTTTTTTTGCATCAAATACTTTATAAGTACCCACAACAAACCGCAAGAAGTCAAGTCCAAATGTCATGTAATGTCTATCTTTACTTGATGCGTTTACATGTACAAAACCACCACGACACATTCAAACACAACCTCCATTATACGCAATCACACAGTTCATCTCAGACTGAGACAGATGCATATACACAGCACATACACACACAGTACAAACACGCACAGGCAAACATGAAAAATGCGGTGATTCTGCTGAGTTGTGCTATGTGGTTTGATACACACAGCTGCAGTGTCTTTCCAGGGTGAACTTTGCCCAACAGGACTGAGACAGGTAAGCTTCATCTACCGAGACTGAAACAAGTGAATTTTACCTGCCACGAATGAGACACGCGTGCTTTAAGGAAACAGGAGCGCTGTACCTGTAGGAATTGAGACAGGGGTGTTTGCCCAGTCCAGACTGAGATGGGTGTATTTTACCTGTAGAAACTGAGACAGGCGTGTTTGACCTGTCCAGACTGAGACGGGTGTATTTTACCGGTAGAAACTGAGACAGGTGTGTTTGACCTGTCCAGACTGAGACGGGCGTATTTTACCTGTAGAAACTGAGACAGGGGTGTTTTACCTGTACAGATTGAGACACAAGTGCTTTACATATACAGACTGAGACAGGTGTGCTTTACCTGTAGGGACTGAGACATGTGTTCTGGACCTGTACAAATAGACAGTTGCGCTTCACCTAAAGCGGCTGAGACAGATATGTTTTACCTGTAGAGACTGAACAGAGGTGCTTTACCTGAAGGAACTGAGAGAGGTGTGCTTCACCTGTAGGGCCTTGACAGGTGGGCTTTACCTTTGGGGACTGAGACAGGTGTGCATCACCTGAAGAGACTGAGGTGTGCTTTACCCGTACGGACTTAGACACATGTGCTTTACCTGTAAAGACTGAGACAGGTGTGCTTCACCTGAAGAGACTGAGCCATGTTTCACCAGTACAGACTGAGACAGGTGTGCAACACCTGTAGGAACTGAGACAGGTGTGCTTTGTCTATAGGGACTCAGACAGATGCGCTTTACCTACAGGGACTGAAACTGGTGCGCTGCATCAATAGGGACAAAAATGGATGTGCTTTATCTGTTGGGACTGAGACAGGTGTGCTTTACCTGTAGGAACTGACACAGTTGAAGGCACTAGTGGGCTGCTGTCCAGCAACATGTACCAGTCGTCCGGTTCCCGTACTGTTGAGAGTGGACAGCATAAGAGCTACTGCCTCAGGACAAACTCAGAGGAGCCAACCATATACAGTCATCGCATTCTGGCAAAGTATTAGGCCACAACTTCTTGGTTACAGCACTCAGGCGATAGTGTTTGGCTATGTTTTTCCAGCCACAACGTTCATACAAGAGTGCTCAGCCGCAGTAAGCTCAGTTCCATTGCAGTAGAAAAGCAGAAGAGAAATGCACTCAAGCTGTCAGAGTGTCCATCAACAATATCTTGGTCCGCAAGCAGCCCGAGTGGCTTATGCTTTGCTGCCTAAAGCTTAATAAAATTTGTGGTCAAATTGCGATTTAGCCGAAGCGGGATGCCCCTCGTTCTGAGCTGATCAGGCTGAAATGCTTATCCAAAGTTTTGTTAGTTAGGCAGAGTGGTGCTCAGGCGCTGTCAGGTTAAGGTGATACACCCATAGGCAGCACAGGAACATCAGCAGGGGCTGATACAGGTCAGATGTGGTACCTGTTGGCAAACGGAAGGTGGTATATTCTGGTAGCACGAACAGCACAGACCAATCATCTTCCTGTGTCTGGGTCTGGGGCATGGTGGGATTGAGCACCTTCAGCTGAGGGGCTGCAATGAGCAACAATGAGCTCAGCCCATACCAAAAAGAACCATTCCACAACAAAACTGCAACCATAAGATACAAAAAGCACACCTTTTCCAAGGCCAAACCCAAACAAAGTATCAGCAAACATCACTGTGAAGCATCCTCACCGAGTCAATTGCAATTGTATGCACATTTATTCCTGTCCTCAAATCCTGCTATCTTATACAAGTCAAAGAACAAGTGATGGATGCCATTTCTATGTGCAGCACACATAAATCAATGGCAACTCTACACCTGTTGTTTGACAATCCCATTGTACACTTATGTTTACATCAATGATTAAGAGAGAGATTCATTGACCCAGTGTACTCTAAACAAGTCAATGACCCTATGGTTCCTCGTACAAGATCATGATTGAGTCACGGAAATCGCACCACTGAAAAACAGAAATTCCTTAATGAATACCTTACCCCCGTCGAGGCCAATCTCCTATTAATTGATACTGTGCCATCCTTGTAAGTCAATAAAGCCCATTATGGATAGTGTTCCCCAAAATGAACAAGTGATCCAGCTTGCACTCAGATATATTGGTACATACACAGATCTCCAGAGCCCTGGCTTAAGCCCTTCCCGCACTCGGGCTGCTTCTGTGCAGGCGTGAACAGTTGCTCTCAAATTTCTGAGCTCTCGTATTTTTGTTCAACAACACTGTTGAATCCTCAACCAATAAAATTCCAGATGTAGTGGTGACCAACGAAATCATCCCTGCCTCGCTGTGGATGTGTTAGCTTGACAGTTTACTCTTTCACCAGGTTCATCTGCTCTTGCTTTATACAGTGCCGTGAAAAAGTATTTGCCCCCTTCTTCTTTTTTTGCATATTTGTCACACTTAAATGTTTCAGATCAAACAAATTTTAATATTACACAAAGACAACCCGAGTAAATACAAAATTCAGTTTTTACATGATGAGTTCATTTATTAAGGGAAAAAAGCTATCCAAACCTACCTGGTCCTATGTGAAAAAGTAATTGCCCCCTAAATCCTAATAATTGGCTGTGCCACCCTCGGCGACAACAACTGCAATCAAACGTTTGCAATAACTGGAAATGAGTCTTTCACATCACTGTGAAAGAATTTTAGCCCACTCTTCTTTGCAGAATTATTTTAATTCAGCCACATTGGAGGGGTTTTGAGCATGAACGGCCTGTTTAAGGTCATGCCACTGCATCTCAATAGGATTTAAGCACGGACTTTGACAAGGCTACTCCAAAATCTTCATTTTATTTTTTTTTAAGCCATTCAGAGGTGGACTTGCTGGTGTGTTTCAGATCATTGTCCTTCTGCATAACCCAAGTGCGCTTGAGCTCGAGATCACACTCTGAGGGTTGGACATTCTCCTGCAGGATTTTCCAGTAGAGAGCAGAATTCATAGTTCCATCAATTATGACAAGTCGTCAAGGTCCTGAAGCAGCAAAGCAGCCCCAAACGATCACACTACCACCACCATGTTTGACTTTTGGTATGATGTTCTTTTTATGAAATGCTGTGTTAGTTTTATGCCTGATGTAATGGGACGCACACCTTCCAAAAAGTTCAACTTATGTCTCGTCATTCCACAGAATATTTTCCCAAAAGTCTTGGGGATCATCAAGATGTATTTTGGCAAATGTGAGACGAGCCTTTGTGTTCTTTTTGGCCAGCAGTGGTTTTCGCCTTGGAACTCACCCATGGATGCCATTTTTTGCCCAGTCTCTATCTTATTGTTGAATCATGAATACTGACTTTAACTGAGGCAAGTGAGGCCTGCAGTTCTTCAGATGTTGCTATGGGTTTTTTTGTGACCTCCTGGATGAGTACTTGATGCGCTCTTGGAGTAATTTTGGTAGGCCAGCCACTCCTAGGAAGGTTCACCACTGTTCCAAGTTTTCTCCATTTGTGGATAATGGCTCTCACCATGATTCGCTGGAGTCCCAAAGCCTCAGAAATGGCTTTGCAACCCTTTCCAGACTGATAGATTTCAATTGCTTTGTTTCTCATCTGTTCTTGAATTTCTTTAGTTCGCGGCATGACATGTTGCTTTTTGAGATCTTTTAGCCTACTTCAATTTGTCAGACAGGTTCTATTGAAGTGATTTCTTGATTCAGCAGGTCTGGCAGTAATCCGGCCTGGGTGTAGCTAGTGAAACTAGACTCAAAAAATGTGGTTAAACAGTTAATTCATGATTTAACAAGGGGGGGCAATTACTTTTTCACATAGGGCCAGGTAGGTTTGGATAGCTTTTCCCCCTTAATAAATGAAATCATCATTTAAAAACTGCATTTTGTATTTACTCAGGTTGTCTTTTTCTTATATTAAAATTTGTTTGATGATCTGAAATATTTAAGTGTGAAAAATGTGCAAAAAAGTAAGAAATCAGGAAGGGGGCAAATACTTTTTCACAGCACTGTATCTATACTTCCATGTTTTCTTTACGACTTTTGGAATAAAAGGTCAGTTAATATACCCTTAAGTCCATACTTTTTCTTTTACCATAATAGCTACATATAATAGTCGCTGTATAGCCACACAATGAATCATTTTGTGGTTGGATCACAGAGATACCCTGAGCTGAGAGAATGGCAAGATGCATTCTGTTTGATCTCATTGCTGGCATCATGCAGCTACATAAAGAAAAGAAAAATCCAAAGCTCAAGGATTTCCATTTTTGTTGTACTGTAGTGACACTTGTAATCATATTTTCTCACTAGCAGTAGCAAGACTATGACATGTTGATGCGTCTCGGGCTATCGAAATGTATTTTTCACTAAAAGCAGGGCATGCCGGGAGAAGACTTCACGGGCACTATCAATCAATCCCGCCAATTCTCCGGCGGGCACTATTTTAATGGTGATGTTTGCTGTATGACCAGGGGGGGTGTAGACGCTTTTTCTTTTGTTGAGTGGGGGGGGGGTTGGGGGTTCTTGGTTACTGTAAAACCAGGGCGTGGGGTTGATGCTTTCTATTTTGATAAGGGGGGATGCCTTTCCTTTTCTTGAGCAGGGGGCATGGCACTACTATTGCACAAATTCCGCATCTTCCAGTACTTTTCATTTTACCGATTTATTTATTTTTTCCCGCGCAGACATGAGAATGCGATATAGATAATCCCATTGGGGCAGAATCTATTTGTGGTGGGCCAAGTTCATTCTGTGGCAGTAAGCCACCTACTCCATTCTTCACCTGCCCTGGTGTGCTGTCCAGTCTTTGGCCTGTAGACTGCCTATAGTATGTTGCAAAGATTACAGCCTATTGTCCATACACGCATTTTATTTTGATAACTTCACAACTGTATCAGTTACCATGGTTACCAGTACAAGTACCAAGCTTAAAAATGCAGATTTGCTTTAACTACTGCTTCCAAGCCAATACCCATCCATCCTCACAGTCCCAAAATGTAGTAAGTTTAAAATAACTATAATGTTAAGAGAGGACTCTAGAAAACCATTTTGTTCAGATATATTGAGATGAGAGGTAAGGAGACCTCTGAATTTTTTTTATGGTAATAAAACTTTGTACATACCGAAAAACATTAATAGCATAGTAAATTTGAAAAGTACTGTCAATTTTTTTATAAGAGATACACGATTTGATATACTTATATAGCCGGTCTTATAGTTCAGGGTTGTGTTGCATGTAATGAATAATAAGGCGAAGACCACTCCTCTCTTGCCAGCCAACAGATTTTTATTCTGCGTGCAACGCATTATTATCAGTAGAGCAACTTCGCATGTCACGTTTCTACATCCACAGCTCTCCACAGCAGAGCTTAATACTAACTGAGTATACAGCATATCATAACATTTTCCAGTTAACGGGACTGAAAAATAACCTCCTTTTACCTTAGATGGCAGAGATAATTTTGAAACGGGGAGCTCGCGTACCTGCAAGCAAAGCATTAAGGTCAGTACAGCAACTTCGCATGTCACGTTTCTACAAGCACGCCTTTAAATTAGAGATGGAAGAAACGGCGAACCCCACGAGAAACCACCTAATGCTCCATTAGCCTGGACTTACGATAGGTAAATTAGAATGCTTCACAAAAGTGCCGTACACGATAAAATAAAAATGTATTAACTCCAAAGTAATCATCGAAGCAATAATGAACAAAATCTTTGACCTCTACAAAGAAGTATCTTCACCTCCGTTTAGCATTTTACTGCGTTTTACAAAACCACTGAAGAGCACTTGTTTCACCGTACCTCTCCACAGCAGAGCTGAATACGAATTCGGAGGAAGTTATGTCACCAAAATGTCAAAGATCAAACAGCATTAAAGGGCATCTAAAGTCAATTCTCAGCCGGGATGTTGAACGTCCAATGTTTACAAACAAATCACTTGCTTTTGTTGACATCTTGCATTGTCACATGACCAACTTCATTCATATAAACCAATGATTTGTGTCCACAGGTAGATAATTCTTGTATTTTGATTCGTTTGCGCAGGTGCGGCTCGCTGATTGGCCGATAAACAAAAACAATGGGAATCGACTTTAGATGCCCTTTAATATAAAATTCTACTGATCTAAAGAAAACCCCCCAAAACAATACATGCATAGATAAGAAGAAAAGAATAATTATGTGCAAACAGAAATTGATTTTTGGTGAAATGTAACACTGCATGTTCACACAGGTTACACTTACGACGCCTAGAGCAAAACCTGAATGATGAAGATGTTGACTTTTTTTTTTCTCTCTGGATTTTTTACCGAGGTCCCAGATTGCCAGTTACGGCTATGATGATGGGTCGGATATACCGAACTGAATATCAGATGCTTCCTCACAGCTGGTTGCCTAGATCTGAGAGAATGTTGCAATTTCTAGTTTTGATTATCATTGTTGTCATCGTCATGTTCTACCGGGGTAGGTCAAATGGGCTAACGCTTGGATTAAATAGTGGCGCGCCCCTGAAGTGACAGACGGGCGTGTTAAATCGCGCTCGTGAGGACGACTTGGCGGGCGTTTACGGGTGCCAGCGCGATTGCGCCCATCTCGTGGCATGCACTTTTAAAAGCTACGTTAGATCATTAGACCACCATCATGTTAATTAGCTAGCAACTCTACAGCAAGCTGGCTAACATTACAAACAAGCACCGTAAAAAACTCCAGTTTTTATTAAACAAAACTAGATTGCAATCAGTGACCAGAAACTACCAGTCAAGTATAATTTTAGATGCTTATTCCTGAAGCATCTTTTAAAAACTTTGTATACTACCACAGTTAATCTGTCAATTACGGGCTGTTTCTCAGTTTTCAGCACAAAAAGTGGGAGGAACAATTATTCAAGAAACGGCATCAAGTCGGTTGGTAAAATTGGATGCTCGAAACTCCAACTGACTACTGAAGGGCAATGCCCAGGAAAAGTTGAGTAGTGGAGAACTTTTATTGGGGAACGTTTATACCTCAGTCGTCCTGTTGCAGAAGTGTTGAGTGTCACAGAGATTCAATGGACTGGGCAACCAAATTGCTCGAAGCGTGGTGCATCAACGGGAGGCTGGTATGCCATACAGTAACTATTTTACGAAGTTATGGTAAAATGGTGAAACAAAAAGTATGGGCATACATACACTGACGCGCGCAAATGGTGCATGTGGTGTCACAATGGCTGTTTCAAGGCAGTTTGTCAGTATAGTCCAAGTTCGTGCTTCAAATCCATTAAAAGGAAATCTGGGTTGACTTGAAAAGTTTCTAAAGATCAGTGCAATGACTGCATGTCCCATAATAACGTGGCATCTATTGTCCAAATGTCAACCCAAAGGGGGAAATTCTAACCCCATCTAGCTTGAAAAGACATATTTACAAAATTCTAAAAGAATTTCCCTAGACCCTTAACTTCTTTTGAGTAGTTTATATGTTTATATACATATTTAACTGCCCCTTTTATTCCAAAGGTAGTAAAGAAAGCAAGGACAGGAGCAGAGTAAAGCTTAAAGTGAACATGTCTGCAGCAAGGCAGGAATAATTTCATTGGTCAACACAACACCTGGAATTCTACTGGCTGAGGAATTTGACAGGGTTTTCGCTCAAAAAATCCGAGAGCAGAGCAGGAATCTAAGAGCAGCCCTTTCACATGAGTACAGAAGCAGCTGAAGTGTGAGGAGAAAAGCTGAAGATTAACTCCTTCAACCCCACAGCCCTCTACAGAGGGCTGACCAACATATTCCCTTCAACCCCAAATTCCTGTAGGGAAAATTCAAACAATCTGACTAATTGATTGGAACATATCAGGTTACATTTAATGGGATTCCAGAGATAACAGTAAGATACAATGTCCAGATAATGACCAGCCCTCTACAGAGGGCTGTGGGGTTGAAGGGTATAGTGATGCTAGAATATCTGGGGTGGAAAGAGTTAAGCGCCAGAAATCTGTACATGCACCAATATATCTGAAAGCAGCAAATCTAAGCACAAGCAGGGGACATTTGAGTGCAAGGGTGAGGATTTGAGGGGAAGGCACTACAAAATCTGAATGTGGAAGCAATATCAAGCTCTAAAATTTGCACAACCACGCTCTTGAATAAAAAGATGGGGAAAAAAAACCCTCATATCTTTCCAGCACAACTGTGAAACAAACACATTCAGAAACCAGCATCGGTCTGTATAACACAAAACATCTCAAAGCGCCATGACAATATATGCAGGATGCCACCTGCAGCTTGAAAAAATTATGTCCATCAACACAATGAGACCCAAAGAGGCAGGATTTGGACCAGTTTTGCATTTTGGGAGTACCTGCTAGAGGCAGCAAGGGCTCGGAAGGGGGTTGATCCAGTAACACGAACCAATCGTCTTCTTCCCCTCTGTGGGGGTTGAGCCGCCCCTCAAATGTCTGCTGCTCTTGCGTCTCTGTGATCTGCTGTATAAGCTTCAAACTCTTCCACGGTCTCCATTCCTGTTGGTCCTCCAGCACAGAGGTGTGCTCGCGCACAAAAAATGCAACCCTGCCTTCCTCCTCTACTGATACAAACACACACAACCCCGAGTGTACAAACTGCAGCCCAGTCTGCCTGCGGGACTGATACAAACACACAAAATCCTGATAGGACAATCGGCAGTCCGGTCTACCTCTGGTAGCCATTCAAACACATAATTCTGCAAGTACTATTTACAGCATGGCAATTTAAAAAAATCTAACAGCAAATGAACTTTTACAAGCGGGATTGGGGTTATACAGGGTTTCCATTACATGTAATTGATCGTGGCGGACCGCCACGGCAAAATAAAAGCCGCCACGCCTATGTAAAAGGACTTTACATAAACTCCAAAAATCCTAAGGACAATCAGGTGTCGCCAGTTCTCATTGTTAAGTTAAAATGAGCGCTAATAATTCTTAACCTGTTGTCAATCATTTTGCTTGATGAACGTTTTTCCAATGAATAAAAATTAGCCATCGGCAGTAAACGCGCTGCTTGCTTTCTTCTTAATGCAATGTGTGCAACGATTAGAGAAAAAATATTTTGTTCACTTTGCAAAACGATAAACTACGATGTTAACTTCTGTGTTTGCTGTGAGCACATCCTGCTCTACGTAATTGTATCTTCATGATTATTTAATTCCAATTCCAGAGTGCGGAGTCATAATTGGTTTTCATATTATATGTGAAATCCACTGTGACGCATCTGAAACGGATAAACCTCTATGCACATAGACTTCAATTATTACATCGCCTACGTGCTGATTAATGAAAACTGACCACATCTGATAATGTGGAGTTTTGCCCGGACGCTGAAGCCCTCCGCCACAGTTTCAAAAATCCTGGAGGAAAAACCCTGTTATAAGAGAATGTTTGGAAAAGCACAGTGCTTTAGCTGCAGTGCAGACACTCTGTACTACAGATATACTAAGTGTTCGGTATCTGCAGGCTGGATATCATCCCGATATTGAAAGGGGAGAAGAAATCTAGAGCAAGGGGTCTTGGTGGAGGGGTTGGGGTTCTGAGATGGGGAGGTCCAGAAGAATAAACCAATCATCACCCTCCTCTCTCAGCTGAGGCAGCTGCCTTTGCTCTGCTAACTGCACATCTCGCAGCCACTTCATTTGTTGCGTCATGATCATGGTCCTCTCTAACTCCTGCTCGACGGCAGTAGAGCGGAGTTTGAGATTTCCTGCAATGACCCCCACCAGTGGGGCTGATAGAAGCGCAACCCTCAGCACAGGGACCTCACTCCACACAACAGCATACGAGCAAAGCCATGCTCTCTCAAATTAGTCTTTAGACCCTTAAACATGACAAACGTACATTTTTCCACTTTTCTGTAAACATTGCCAACCACTGGTGGAGGTCTACAGAAATCTCTATAGATAAGTTGCAGTGACACTAGTTTTCCAATATTATGGAACTGGGGTATGAGTTCAGTGAAGTTTTTGGAGAAAAAAATCTACCTGTCAGGGGCAGAGAGGCCTCAGTTGAGAGCTGATCCAGTAACACAAACCAATCATCTTCCTCCCCTCTATGAGGGTTGAGCCGCCCCTCAAATGCCTGTTGATCTGGCGTCTGTGTGATCTGCTCCATAAGCTTCACACTCTTCTGCGGCCTCCATTCCTGTTGGTCCTCCAGCACATTGGTGTGCTCACGTGTATAAACTGCAGCCCCGTCCTCCTCTGTTACTGATTCAAACACACACAATCCTGAGAGTGATATCTGCAGCCTGGTCGCCTCAAGTGCTGATACAAACCCACACGATCCTGAGTGCGCAATCAGCAGCCTGATCCATCCCCGTTACTGATATAAACACACACAATTCGGAGAGAACAATACGCAGCCTGGTTCGCCTCAAGTACTGATAGAAACGGGACCGGCCATAGGCATAGGAAGTATAGAAAAATTCTAGGGTGTGCCGTCTGTCCATAGGGGTGCCATAGGTGCTCGAAGTGAGAGGAACAACTGTGTGACTTACTTTACTGATGTAGTACCATTTTAATGCAATCATTTAGAAATATTACATTAAAAAAAAGCCCACAACAACATAAATACGTACATACCCCATTTCAATTAACTGACGAATTCTAAATTCCAGTGGCTCATGAAAGGGCACATATTCTCTCTAGCTAGACATTTAAATGACACTGTTTTGCACTAATTTTCCAAGGCCTAGAGTTCTACAAGCTGAAGATGTTTCCCATTTTAAATGTATTTTTTTTTTTTTTTTTTTTTACAAGATAGAAGACAAAGAATGCATAACATGACCTAACATGAGCTGATGAACAAGGTAAAAATACAAATGCAAATGCAGAAGGGCAGTCACACAGTCATAGCCATGATGGGATTACATTTACTAAATTAGAAACTTGTTGCGATCTTAAACACCAAAAAGTTGAAAGCAATTATGCTTTGAAGGGTTAGGGGCAGACGGCACGCCACCATTGACTGTAGCATACCCTACATCAATTAACCTCCGAATTTAAAACTCCAGTAGCTCATAAAATGGCATGTTTGTTCACTAAATTTTCAAACAAGACTGTTTTGAGCTCATTTTCTACAGGCCTACAGTTCTGTCAGCTGAGGAAGATTTTTCCCATTTTGAATGTATTCTTTTTTACAAGAAGACAGAAGAGAGAATGAACGTGTTCCAGTGTTGAAGAGCTGCTGACCATGGTAAGAATTCAAATAGAAAAGGGAAGTCACACACTCATCGTCATGATGTAATGACAAATAATTCAAATAATTTATTAAATTATTAAATTACCAACGTTTCTATGTAGGAAACGTTGGAATTTAATAAATTATCTTTGCATTGTGGCAACAAATGTGCAACTGCCAACTTTGCATATGTAGCCAATTTCAAATACTGAAAACATTTTGATTAAGTCACGTCTTAAAATAAATAAGGCTACAATGCTGAAAAAGTATAAATACAAGAAAACTAATTCAGAAAAAGTTTTGGATTTGTTATTTGTATTATTGCCATCCTTACAATATCGCATGTATTATGTTCAATGTCCATGTAGCCCCATCGGTGAAATGAAATTCAGAGAAAGTAATGGATTTCTATGCATGCCACTGCTTATTCAAAATTGCGGAGGTGTTTCAGATCTTTGCGTTGGTTTTATTTAAACGAATTAAACAATCACGGAGCACAGGTTAGATCAGTTAGAGCGGTTGAACTTTCGTAAAGCAAATAGCTACTAATGAGTAAATTATTTTTCTGAACCAAATTTAGCCTTTTTTTAGGTCGCCCTTAGATCATATCAAGAAAGAAGCAGAGTCTTGAATTGCCAATGAATTTTTCTTTTAATTGGAAGACATGTTAATAAAGGAAGTCATTCAGAAAAAGTAAGGACTAATAATTGTTGTAAAAGGGATGTTCTGTGCGTACACCAAGTTCTGGCTACGCCACTGGATTTAGCTATTGGAAAGGGCATTCATCTGTTAGAAGAGCTCATTAAATAGATATTCTGCTATGAATGCTAGGCACTTCAGGGTTTAATCTACAACGTGAGGCCTACATTGTAAGATGATGCAGACGCAGAAAAATTGAAGAGCCTAGTGGTAAAAGTACTTAAGTCACATTTTCACGCCCCTTGAAGTAAGGATGGGAAAATTCGCATTAGAAAGTGTGGATGGAAATATGGCTAGACAGCTAGCCAGTTTAGTCGACTGCCTCACCTAGGATTGCGTTACCGTAATATATATTCAAAAAAAAAAAAGAAAACTCACAGCTTGCTCACTAAATAGTCCCTAGATAGGCAGATGCCTGATAAGACTGCTTTTATTTGTGCAATTCATCCGGAATGAACACCACTAACGTTACACGAACGTTTCTGCCCGGTCATTTGCCATGGCTAATGCTATATATAGATTTGCAACTTGGCTGACATGACATGGGCATGAGAGCTAGCTGGTCATCACCCTTTGTAAGCAACGTGAGTTTATTGTGCCAAACTAAGTTTATCTAACCACCTAAATTTACAGATGAAGTTTGCCATCACAGCCGTCTACAGCGACTCGATTACCTAACACGCCAGCTAGACAAGTGGCTAGTTAGTGCTGCGCTTCCCATTAAGACATGTTTTTATATTTTCGACGTCTCGAACAGTGTCATGTAAAATTGCGCATTAAGTTTTATTCGAACATGATTTTTGATCACAAATGTGTTGACATCTTTTTGGAAGACCCCTTAGTTCGGCGGAAAATAGCAGGAATTTCTCCATTATAGTCTATGGGAAATTGAGAAGTGCAGGCCATATTTGTTTCTTCAACTGCGCTCGTAGAAGGAAGCGGCGGCAGCCTTTCCAGTTCTATATACACTCATTGGCCCTCATTTATCAAACTTGCATAGGATCTGGTGTAGATTCCAGTGTAAATATCAGCGTTCGCCAGGTGTCAAGTCTGATTTACTAAAAGTGTGTACGTTGCTGATTTCAGTGAAGAACTGGCGTGGCGTTGATAAATCTGGCGGCTGAAACCATTGTAATTTACATGACACGCCCCTATCAATTCATGCTCCAGGGGGCATGGTCCTGCCCACTTTACGACATGGACTCTCGAAAGACGGCAAAGAAGAGAGAACTTCACTGAGGAGGAAATATAAATTATCACGTCCGAGGTGGAGAAAAACAAAAAAATTTTATTTGGAAGCCTTAAGAGTGGCATAAAGGGAATCCAGAAGGCTGCAGTTTGGAAAACTATTGCTGCTAAACACCGTTGAGGTGGAAACCCGGAGTGCAGCAGACGTTTAATTTAATTCATCAATAAATCAAAGTGACTATTCGCACTTGTCCAAGCACAAAAATTGATCGAAATTCGTGTTAGACGCACTTATTAGTGTGGCCAAGATGCACATTTCTCCATTGCCCACACTTATTTTAAATGTATTCAATGCTAAATTTTTTTTTCTTGGCCAAACTTATTTTAAGCGGTATTTTCTATAAGCGGCCCTGGAATGGTCATCAACTTGCGCATTTATGAGTGTGGACAAGAAAAAAATTCAGCATTGGCCACAAGTATAAGTGCGAATAACATCGGCCTTAATAAATTCAATTTATAGATCCATGATATTTCAGGCTATATAGCCTACATAATTGACAATCCAAATGCTTACATGTAGGTTAAAAAAAGTGGTCCGATTTTAAGATTGCCACCAAAAAACGGGTTGCGGTGCTCAGGCGCAACAGCGCACGGACCGGTGGAGGCCAATTAGGCTCAAACCTCCAGCTGCCACCGTTCCAGGAGTGCATGGCAGCAGGGGTCCCCCTCCATTGTGGGAATACAAGGTGGTGTGGACACGGATGAGTCCCCACCGCCTCGATCGGAGCTGCATGAGGGTAATTGTTAAAATACAGTCTGCAAAGATCACTCCTCATTGTACTTTTAGACATTTTATTGGGTGCCACACAAAAACGAGCAGCCACTCGTCACTTTCCCGGAGGAGATCTTCTCTGTGCTGAAAGTTCCTCACACGTTGGACAGAAGCTTGTTCCAATTACAATAGAAGACCTGCCATTGTCAAAATGTGATCATGGCCAAAGTGTCCATAGGCCTGTATATACTGGGCAACAAAAGAAATGCAAGTTAGCTAGATAGTCAATGTACTCTTATGGTTACTCAGTCAAAGTGACCGCAAAATAAAGAGAAGTTTGATGAAACGAGTGTAAATGTGCAAGCGCTAGTAATAAATTTGCTTTTCTAAAATAATTACTCGCAAACTTATTTTCCAGTCTGCCTTTAATTAACTTGCGTTTCTTTTGTTGCTCAGTATATATCTGACTGGATGAGCATCTCACATGCCAAACTGCATATCTGCCAAGCCACGCACTGCGGTTAATCAAATTGATTGTAATTGTCAGCCATCCGGCCTGACAAGCAGGTAATTTCTCAACACAGGTGTCTTATTTATTTATTCATTCATTTATTAATTTAGCCTATTTATCTATTCAGACTATTTATTCATTTTACTAATAAGAGCAACAACAGCATGACGTCCGCATCGCTGCATATGGTTTATTACTCATTTTGACAGCTGCACTTGTTCCTGCATGTTGTTTGCGGGTTTCAAATTTGCGTACACCTGGTCAGACCTGGCGTGAGATTTTTGCGGACCGTTCGCTCACGTTCAGATTGATAACGCCGATCCTTGAGGGAGATTTGGCGTACACCCATTTTTTTGGTATACGCACGTTTGATAAATGAGGGCCATTGAGTGGGGCTTGGGGCTGTCAGCCCCTAACGTCAACAAATTCGTGCCACCTCCACTAATACAGCCAACACTCTGAGCATGCATACTTATATTTTCACACGTATTGTAAACATTGCATTGTGTAAGGGGGGCTAGCTCCATTCGTGCGGACATGGATCAGGAGATCGGTCTGAAGCAGCAAAACAGAGACCAAGAAACATGAACTTAAATCCAAACACAAATTCTATTCAATTTAGGAAAATGCTACATTTATAGACAATACATTTTAGCAGATAATAAGAATGTTTGAGAATTAAGAATGTAATCTGCCTGCGGTCTTTTCTGGTGGTGACACCAGGTGGGACCAGTCGCCACTGGTCATGTTGTCAGACGAAAAAATTTCAGCGCTGAACATATTTGGATTTTTTTGCGACAAGGGTTTACACTAAGATATGTGTGAAACGGCCGGCCAACATGCCTTCTCAGCTCACTCACTCTACTTCTCGGTTCGGTGAGCAGGGCACGTCCACCTGACTTTCGGCTGACACACTGCCAACGGCGCGTTAGCAAAAGTGGAACCTTTATCCACGCTGGTACTGTACTTCTGTCATTCAAGTTTAGAAGTCTTATATTGTGTTTATTACATTTATGTATATTTATTATATTGTATTTATAAATAGTATGATGCACTTACATTACTTTTTTGTTTTTCTGGTTCTTATTACAGTTTGTGAGGGTTTGTGATGTTAAGATAAACAAAATCTAAGAAATAAACCTATATGCAGTTTCTGTCTAAGTGTATGAACACACTGTAGAACTAGAGCAGGACTCGTGAGAGCCCATACCTCCGCCAGCATTGCTGGATTTGAACTTTGGCCTATACCTCAGCTGAACTTTGGCCTAGATATGCCAAACTTTAATCACTTGTTCCTCTTGCGCTACTGTAACATCCTGCAAAGTTTGGTTAAAATCTTAGCAGCCGTTTTTGAGATATCCTGCTAACAGACAAACAAATGAAAGGTCATTCATAGAATGACGACTTGCCGAAACCATGCACAGATCTCTGAAACAGAATGAACCGAATGGAGTTGGTTTCTAGTCTCTAGCTGTAATAGTAGCAAAGTTATGAACCAAAATGTGGTTTTAATGTTTTTGATGACCTTGACCTTTGACCTAGGGACTAAACAAAGTATAGGCGTTTGGCGACTAACCTCCTATATCACATGGTGAAGTTTCATGAACGTAAACGATATTGAAAGGGTAAAAAAGCGTGTTACTAACAGACAAACAAATAAGAAAAACGTCAATTATGTCACCGCGCTCAAATTTAGTGTGTGAGGTACTTGATCCATGGGCTATCCGATGAAAGTGAAAAATTGAGCAAAATCAAAACACGAAAGTTTACGTCATTTTGACGTACTTGTAATGATGTCAAATGTGAAATTTGATGGCATACTGCTGAGAGCACTTTCCACGATGCACAAAATGGCGTTGAATTGGCATTGATATAATAGAAATGACGTTATTAGTCAAATCGTGATTTTCACCTTGATCGTGATCATGACCTTGACCTTGAAGATAGCAACTTCGAATTTCTGACAGCGACTTATATCCCTGATGTCAACAGTCAAACAATATTTAGTCTATGCACAATGGAAATGGTTCAATAGCAAAATGAAAATAATGGTCATTTTTGTAAAATGTGATTTTGACGTCAGAAAAACGTCAATTTTGTCATAACCGTTTGACCAATTGAGCTCAAATTAGGTGTGCGAGGTACGTGAACAATGAGCTATACGATGAAATAAAAAATTTAGTAAAATCAAACGTAAAATTTTTCTCAATTTGTGACGTCATTTTGACGTGCTTTGACCGGAGGACCGTCTTTGGGACCCATAACTGCTAAAATGGGCTACGTATGGTGAACAAAATTACATTGGATTCAAGTCATTATCTCAAATACAAACAAAGTTATCAACCAAAATGTGTTTTTGACCTTTGGCCTGATATTGACCTTGACTTTAAAGTTATTCTCACCAAAATCAATAGGCTTCTGTCGAGGACATGTGAGATTCAAATGGTGATGAAAGAAATGTAATTAATATGACATGAGACTGTGGATGTGCCCATACTGCAGAGAAACAGAAACCGTGAAGCATGTACTTCTGACATGTCAGCAGTACTCTGAAGAGAGAGAACTGGGCTTGGGCCGATTTTCGATATTATCGAATATCACGATATTTGTCGTCATACGCAATATTTTTTAACAATATCGAACATCGAACAGCTGTTATGGCATCCTCGGACTTTTATTTTACATTTATACTCCTTCTTTCCGCGCGAAAATCGATCAAAAATAACTGCTGAATTATCTGGGTTAGCCTGCATGCAGCGTTTCAGTACACAGACATGGCGGATTTAGTGCAAAGAAGAATGCAAGCTCGCATATTTGGCAACATTTCGGCTTTCAACCAGGGGAAAATATAAGTTTGTGTTGGAGTGTGTATGGTTAAAAGGAAAGAAGCCCTTTGTCTCCCCCTGCAGCTGGTCCGTGGTAAATTTACAGAGGTTTTAGCAGTAATAATTCAACGAGTGTAATTTCAAATGTCATATTTCCCTTATGAATGGGCTTTATTATCGCGAACTACGACAAGTTCTGCCCACTGTCCCCCGCGTAAATCATGAGCTTGAGAAAAAAAAAAAAACGCAGTAAATAACCTATCTAGCCTGTGTTCTTTTTACATGATGGAAGACGTGAGTAGCGCTCAGCGCTGTGAGGGATTAGGATATCGTTTCGAGTTTACTAAACACGCCATTTTTCAGATTAACATTCAATGAGAAGTTGGAGATAATCAACGAGGGATGATCTACACCAGACGCAAAAAATGCAAGGCATTTTGAGAGGCATTTCAACACCAGCAATTACGCGCGATACCCATGTCAGGATGAGCTAAGACGGAAAATCTGTATTGCTTGGATTGTCTGCCGTGGGTTCTGGGCCATAGATGGATTTTCTAAGCGGGCGAAAAGGCTAGCCAAATGATCATCAAACGGTAAGATATTTCAATAGGCTGCTGTGCCAAGTGATTTTACATTAGCTGCCCCGCCACTGTTCTGTGTATGTTAAATTTTATTTGGAAAAACATGAATTATTCGGAATTACTGAGATGATGAAATGGATCAACCGGAAATCAAATTTAACGCTGTGTCAATATGCCCTATTATTTTTAACAGCCTATATTTATTGAGAACAGCTTGCTTGTGCATTTAGAATCAATACGCCGGCAATGATCACCCACGCTTTTCAGTATACCATTGATAGCTCAAAATGCAGCCACTGACGTATCCTGATCCGATTGCTTAGCGTTAGATGTTACTGAGGAGTCCTCCAAATGTGGTATTTTTCCGAAAATGCTAGCTGCTTGATGATCTGCTAACAACCCAAAAAAAAACCCTGCTTCATTTTCATTTGAGATTAAAATCTGCCACATCCGTGTTTGACAGTGCGGCGCACTGTAGTTTGGGAAATGTAGTTTTTTTTAGTGGCAGCATTGAAATGGTTTGTGGATAGTGGATACTTCAAAATACATTTCCCTAGATGCATCGCTCCTGCATATCAAAGACCATTAACGCACAACCACTCGTCTTTAGCAGGAAGCAAAGTTAGGGCAGATCAATAGCGATTATGCAACCTATTGCAAATGTCCAAATGTTTTACAATCATCTTTGCATATAATTAATTTTTAACAGCAAATGCGAGCAAAAGTGTCACACTGTACAGCCCTGAGCATATCAACCTCTCATCCATTATTTATTCATAGGCTCAGGCTACGCATTATTAATCAGCAAATTCCCCCCCCCGACGATAATATCGACTATCGCGATATTTGGGCGGGACAATATCGCGATATTTAATTTTGGATATCGCCCAAGCCTAGAGAGAACATCTTCAGAGGGTAACAAAGAACTCTGTTACATTGAGCAACCTATTGAGTTTACCTGGAACACAGTTCACAGCCAAAGCAGCAGGCCACTTTTTGAAAAATCTTTAGGTGCGCAAACATTTGCGCACGTAAACTTTATTTTTCAGCCTTAGGTGCGCATTTTTTAATGTAGCTCAAATGCTATTTTAGACGCGCAAACCGCGCCCTGCATGAAAAGTTAAAGTGATATGAATGTTGTGCATAATTAATCTGAACTAATAAAAGCAATATATTATGGTGATCTTTAAAATATGTAAATCTACCATGTGCAACACCACCTTTCTTTTCCTACATTATATCCTTCTGCAAGTGTGCGTTTCAATTGTGTCCTAAGATCCGCCATAACTACAGTTAAGATAAGCGATATAGGCATTAGTCGCTCACTTCGATATAGTCTTGGAACATAATGTTAAAGAAAAAAACCAGGAGTTTGGCAGAATTTCCTGTAAGTCGCAGATTCTTGAAAAAAATTGAATGAATTTGCAAGCAACATTTCGCTTACCCAGCTCAACTACGAAGGGGCTACCACTTGAGAACGGTAAATCAGCTTACTTAGTATTCTCTCTGCGCATAAACCTGTTAAATGTGCTTTATAGGTGAACATTAATATTAAGTTGTTATATGTTATATGGTAATTTGAACCGCTAGTTAGTCAGGCTACTTAAATTGAAACTGAATGAAGAGGCGCATCTCCACTGCATCGCGAGTAGTAGGCCTCATATTGCAACTTGCAGGTTTAACGCAAACACAGCCTGCTGATATCTCCGAAAAAGAAAGCGCGATAACGGATGTCTCCGAAGCCAGTCTGACAAGCCGAAACCGTATGAAAACGAAACGAATAAAACTTCTTTTTAGCTTATTTCGTTTCTTAGCGGAATGTATTACACCACAACAAACTTCATGTCGCGGATCATTGACCAGCCATGTATGACAGTAAAAAAAAAAAAAAAAAAAAAAAAAAACACGGTTTTTACTGAACGCCGTTTCCGTTCACTCAGCATTACATTTTGCAAGTTGCGATTTGAGTCATTAAGTGAATTTGCTTAATCCAATTTAATTCTTCAGTAATTTCTTAGATTAGTCATTTAGTTATTTATAATACATACTTAGGACTGTTCGACTCAAAGTGAACTTCTACTGGTTAATTTACTATTGCGGTTTCAATGAATGAGGAAAAACAAAGTGTCCCTTGCGGCAGTCTGCTAGAATGGTCTGTAACGTAGCTGTTCTTCGCAAGCTCGAATTAAAAACCCAACAACTTAACTCGTAAACAATTAATAGCAGAAATTAAAACAAAATAGCTCTTATTCAGCCCAATTCGTTATTTAATGTCATTTCCATTTTGTGTCCATTTGAGAGACATTGGAGTCCATGAGAATTTTCGACTTCATGATTGTTACAGCTAACAATAAAACGATACTGGGACTTAAATTCTTACTAGCAGAAATAAGATGAACCAGGTCTATTCAATAAAACAACCTAAGAAGTTTTATGGTGGGGTCAAATACAGGCATCAGTCTATTGTGCAGTCATGCTTCAGCTTCTCAAGTGCAACAGCAGAATCACAAAGGGTAGCGAAAATAGGGGGCTCCGAAGAGTTTTTTCATTTCGAACGATTGGGAAAAAAGGCCGACTATTGGTCAACAAAGATTTTTTTTTTTTTTGTAGGGGACAGCCTTAGTAATTCATTAATTAAATCACGGCAAAAACTGCAGTCGAGATGTGAATGGAGCTAATCTGGTTTGCGTTTCCCGAAATCACAGATGGGAACTTCCATGGTATGAACCATTGACTTTGAATGGACGAACTACGTTAGTTGCCAACGTTAGCAACTATGGCTCTGGGAAACGAGCCAGGGCTCCATTTATTAGCAGGAATGACCGATTGATCACACCAGGTTTCACCGTCAAAACAACCAATATTCGGCAATGAAAACTTTTGTACGATAGATAAGAGTAAGCTTACTTCCATTACCCACTCCTTCCCGTCCTTTCTGACAGTTTTAACGGGTTTTATGCCCTTGGTTTCGACATCCCATGTTCTATGAGTGGAAAGCTGGATGATATGTCCAACCCGCTTCTCAATCTTTTGGTTTTTTTTTTTTTTTTCATCTTAAGTGGTTGATGCAACGCGCAGTTCCATTGGCTGAAGTCTCGCGTGTCCACACACTGTTTCTTATTGGCCTTCGCACGTTATGCGAAAGAGTTTGGAAATGCTGTCTAGATGGCGCAGCAGTAGCTAGGCGCGCAGAAACTGAGCGTTTTTGATGGATAGGCGCACATTTATTTGCGCACCTAAAATGCAAGTTTAGGCGCGCAAAGGCGCGTACGCGCAATTGCGCGCCTTTCATAGAAAGGCCTGAAGCAGTGATAGATTTTCTGAAAGAAACAACTAGCAAGAAGACTTTAGCCTTTTTTTTTTTGTTAATTTAGTTATTTACTGACGTCCCAATGTGATCACACCTCAGTCCAGTAGAGGGCGGCAATGCACTAAGCTTGCAAGCTTCCAGTAAAAATGACAGAAGAAGAAGAAGTAGTAATTAACATGAGAGTTTAAGAAATAATCGCGTTTGTGACAGACAGACAGATTAACAAACAGACAAACGCAACTGACCAATATACTTGCCGATTTCGGCAAGTAATAAATGACTTCCGCCTAGCGGCACCGTTGTCAAAATCGTCTGGTGTCTGACTCAAGACTAAGGTCAATTTCGTGACGTGGTGAACAGTTACTTAGTACTTTGACCTTTGCTTCGAAACTTTAAATGTGTGGCCTAGGACAATTTATACGAGGAAGATAGTTTAATTGCATTAGTATCCAGGGGGTACATTTGCTGCTGAGCCAATCAGCGTGCAGGATTCTGGTCACGTCAAAACTTTGTGGTTCAATTTGCACAAGATGGCATTGATTATCCTTGTAATAATATCTCACTTTTGTTGATGAATTAACTGTACTTTATAATGGTCATTTGATTGTAATGACGAATGTATGATTACCATGGAAATCAGGTTGCCTTTTAAAAACAAATGCTTTCATGATTTAAATATTAAGTACAACACATGAAAATACATTGTAGACTATGTTTACATTATAATATCTGTGCTAAATCACAATGACCTAATTTTTTACAACTCAGAGGTTCATGACTTTCATAATGAAAATTTAGACCTTGACCGATCTTTTAACCTATGGGTCAGGCATCTTCAGTCTAAATAGAAAAGTTGTAGGCTGCGATCTCCTCCACATGACAGAAGTGGTCCAAACACTCCACTACTTATACTTCCCGAGATATGACCACTTGGGTCAATTTCACATAATGGCCACCAGTGACCTTGACCTTTGACCTTGAAATTCTACGAACAGGTAGGCACACCCTAGATGTATTAATGCTATAAGAAATGTGTTTTTATTTTTGTGATTTCAACAGTAATTTAATGCTTTGAGTGCAAATTTGACATTTTTGTTATAATGGGGACATTTTGGTTGCCATAGAAACGCCTATATCTCAAAATCTAATGATCCGATCATGCTGAAATTTGTTATGGGGCATGTGTGTCCCATTATACATGACATCCAACCATCAAATTGAATTTCTGAAGAAAAAAAATTCAAGGTCAAATTGAGCTGAAGGCGGAAATCCAAGTTCAAGGCCAAAGGTCAAAGAGCTCTTTGAACCCAACAATATGAGCTAAGTTAGAAGTCTCTATGATAATCCGTTCCGAAGTTATGGACGAAAATGCGACTTTCATGTTTTCGGTGACCTTGACCTTGACCTTTGATATAGAAACTAGAAAAAGAATCGGCCTATGTCTCGGACATTGCTTTATTGTGTGTCAACCTTTCATTAAGATCAAATTTAGATAAATGGCAAAAAGGTGTGTAACAAACAGACAGACAGACGACTAACGGAACAAAGTGACATGGTTGTCGATTTCTACAAACAATAAACAAACGGAAGCAAAAACATAATCTCCTGGGGGAGGTAATCAGCTGCAATACAAGAGGCAGCAGCAAAAATCTAGCCTAGGACACCAAATTGGTTTGGGCCCGCTCTGGATACAAACACACACAATCCTGAGAGTACAGTCTGCAGCCTGGTCCATCTCAGATACTGATATAAACACACATGATCCTAACAGTAAAATCAGCAGCTAGGTCCACTTCAGGTACTGACATAGAAAAAACACTACAGTGAGAATGTGAACTGCAACACCCTCTCAAATATGAGCTTGTGGAATTCAATCCTATGACCCTTCAAGATTATCATCCTTCCATGCATCATTTTTCAAATGGCTTAATCCAGGTCAAGATACTTTGCAGCAATAGGACAAGCACTGATGGAGAAATACAGACCCTCCAATTGGACCAAATTCTGTCTCTGAGGCAGAAGGGCAAGATAATCTGATGACAACAGAGATGCCACCCTCGTGTTGCTAAACCAAACACACACCATACCACAATTGCACTGAGAGATCCTGCACATGGATACCAAGAACAGGAAGGGGAGACAAGCTGCACCCTTGGCAGAGTCAGACACTCATACTGAATGAGTTGAACTTGATGTTGAATACACTTCACACTGAACACATTTATCACCCCAGGCATTCAGCAGCTTGCATTAACAAGCCTTACAACCCCAAGCGTCACAGCCCCACTCACGAGACACCCCGGGGGACATGATTATATGCCTTTTCCAAATACAAAAAAAAAACCAAACAGACAAACATGTAGACTGGACAGGCAAATGCCAATTCCCACTGTTTCAGGACCTGGATGAAGCCAGTAGTGTCCCTCCTAAATCTGTGGCTGGTGTGAACCTCCTCCCCAGTACCTTAGCAAGGACTTTCCCAAGGAGAATGAAGCAACTGATTCCCGGGTAATTGCACCACCCTTTGGTCCTTTTAAAAATCTGCACATTTTCCAATGTTGTGAAGATGTAACCAGCTAGAAGCAGAGGCATATCAAAAGCTTTTTGGATTAGTAGCAGTTACACTAGTTTTCCAGTATTATAGTGCTTGGATAGGAGTTTAGAGACACTTTTTTTAGTGCTGACCCTATTTGGTTGGCAGGTCGATTGTTTGGTTGATGGGTTTTGGGCCAACCAGGATTTGTTTTGATTGAGCAATTGTAGATGATCTATATCCATAGAATAATCCATTCGGGATGTTGTGGGTATGGCAGCGACAGTCCTTCACTTAGGGGTGTGCGACATAACGATATTAGACCGTGAATGATCAGAATGTGTCCATGATCCGTCATTACATGGAGACCGTTTGCGTCGTGTGTCAGTGCACATTCTATTTGTTGCAGCTCCAGGTTCATATGCTGTGGTGTAGTGGAGGGGGAGTGCCAGGGAGCTGCGCTCTGCCACTTCTCAAAATGTATATAAAAAAAAGATTTGATCTGCTACTTGACCGATTGACAGCTTGCCAACTTATTAGATTCATGAAATTGTCCTCTTACGTGACTACGTGAGTGTTCATGATATTTCGTGATTGGGTGCCAAGTTGTCAATCTTTTTTTTTTTTTTTTTTTGGGGGGGTGCATTTGGGCAGGTACTGGGCAATATTCCTCCAGAAACAGTATGGAGTGTCCTTAATAGTGCACCAAAATCAAAAGCGATCAGCCAAACGATGTGAGATCACCATCATTCTAAACTTAAGCAATCATTAGTCTTAAAATAAAGTAGCCAAAGTTGAAACGGACAACCCAGACCCACTTTGACTAACTCGGTTTTTGAAAATTAGATTTAGGCTATCCACCTTATTCCAACGTCCCATGATCCCTTGTGCGAATAGTGTGCGTAACTTCCGCTGCATCCTGTCACTGAACTGTTTACGATGGCAGCGGCTCACGTGAATCCTCTTTTTTTAAGCGATTGGAAAATAATATATGAGGGAACATCACCTTTTAGCCCTCAGACGGGATAAAGTTACGGTACCACTGCCTTCTACTATCGAAGAATGGGAGAACGACCTGAAGCAGTGGCCACACTAGCGCATTTGGCTACATTAGCGATTCCGTTGCCATAGACTGCGAAGCTATGAACAATCTACAAAGCTCCGAAGCGTATGCAGTACTTCCACAGCAACAAGGTCAGTCGCGTTTTGTTAAAGGAGGCAGTATATGACCTTATGTACCTTGAAACAGATATACAAGTACTTTCTGAGAATATTTATGAAGGAAACACTTTATTTCAGCGGTAAATATTGCTCTACATATGAAACGTAATGGATTGTTATACAGAGTAAATTAAGCCATCTGACAGTACGAGTCAAATTAGCTCTACTCCAGCCAACTACATTATACGGTATTAAGTTGCTAGCTAATCCAATACTATAACATGTAAAACACAGTGAATCCATTTTTCCCATACTTTTAATTTTAGTGAAATGAGGTTTGGAGTGCAAGACTATTGTTTGGAACAGAGTAGGCTATTTTCAAATTGTATTAGACTATTGCTACTTCTACAGCCTCATCTTAAACTGTACAGGATGAAACGTTAGTTACACTGACTGGCATTACCGGACGAATACAACAATTTTCTGTCCTCCCTACACGTGAAATCATACCTTGTGCCCCCCTGGCACTGCTGTCAAAATGCTTCTGAGGACCGGCGTCTCCTCAGCGGCGGTCTGTCTGAGCCTAACCATAAAGTAGGAATCGTTGTTTGTTGACATAATGAAATGAGCACCTAATGTTTTCGGGGGTCTTTTCAAAATCAGGTTTTCAGCCAAATTCTGGCTTCCTCTTCTGTAGGTAGGCGATGGAAACCGTTTCGCTGAACACAAGGACAATCCCCTATGTTCTGGGTGCGTGTTCAAAATACTGTTGATCAAACCATAAATTTAGCTCCCTCTGGTTGTTAGTTCAGCCTCGAACAGCACAATAGGTGCTGGAGCTCTGAAGGGACATTTTAAGAAAAGCAAGTTAATTTGTTAAAAAAAAAAAAAAAAAAAAACGAGCTGTAATCGCTAAGTTAACTGAAAGAAACGCCACTGTTCTTGACTAAAACTAATGATAAAAACTACTTCCGCCGGAAGTTTCACCCCTCATCATATCTATAGTAGCGCCCTCAGGAATAAGGTGGATAGAGCATAATATCTTTAGGGACCAAAATAGGCAAGTGACGGTGAAGTAATCCGTTCCCAAGAGTGGTTACCGTGGCATAATGCATTGACTGAATTTAAACGATAGGTTAATGTTAATTACAGCGAGCTTCAGTAGTCGCTGTTAATCAGACATTAACATTAGCTTTCACCGAGGGGCTCTGCCATGTCAGAGCATACCTCTATTTTCTGGATGATAACCCCAGGGATTCGTGCCTTAGACGGAATATTATAAATAGGATGTGCTGCCACGCTTCATAACTGACGTGATGGCTTCAAATGCAACTCTCAGTTCACTGAATTCATGCGCTAATTTCTTATCATAATCAAATTGACCTTTATATTGTCGGCTAATGTTGATGTACAGAATGGGTATGGCAGTCGGTTGAAAACAGTAACTTAATCCGAAACTCGTCAGTTATAAACTGATGATAGGCGCAAGATAAGCAAAGCTTCACTGGAGATGCATGTAAAATTTTTGGAGTAACGAAACCGATTCTACAGAAAAGGTGTTTGTGGCACTATCCCGCAACACAAAGCTGTAATGTGCCATCATATGCTTTCAAAGTACCAGATTACGGACGCATCTGTCATTAATTGTTAACTACTGCACGTTCAAATCACTCTTGATAGCCAGTTTTATTTATTTATTGTTTTTTTACAACCCCAATTCCAAAAAAGTTGGGACAAAGTGTAAATTGTGAATAAAATCAGAACGCAATGACTTTCAATTCACACCACCCAGTATTTTATTCACAATAGAACAGATAACATAACAAATGTTGAAACTGAGAAATATTACAATTTTATCCACAAAATGAGCTCATTTCAAATTTGATGGCTGATGGTCTCAAAAAACTTGGGACAGGGGCCTGCTTACCATGGTGTAGCATCCTCTCTTCTTTTTAACACAGAGTGGAGGCGTCTGGGCATTGAGGGAACAAGTTTATTGAGTTTAGCCATTGGAATTTGATCCCACTCTTGTTTAATACAGGCTTCCAGCTGCTGGAGAGTTTTGGGTCTCCATTGAAGGACTTTTCGTTTAATTATGCGCCAAATGTTCTCATTCGGTGAAAGATCAGGACTGCAGGCAGGCCAGTTCAGCACACGGACTCTTCTACTACGAAGCCATGCTGTTGTAATAGCTGCAGTAGTCCTGACCTGTTCTCAGTCATTTTCATAATTAACAGAAGGTTCAATCCGAGAGCACTCCACAATTAACAGGTGCTGCTTGTTCTCCCCGATCATTGTCATCTTACCTAATCGGGGAGAACAAGCAGCACCTGTTTAGTGTGGAGTGCTCTCAGAGTGAACCTTCTGTTAATTATGAAAATGACTGAGAACAGGTCAGGACTAATAATTGTTTTAAACGGAAGTTTTGTGCAACCCAATTCTCTGTTCTTGTTCCGCAACTGTACTGAATTTAGCCCATGATTTAATCGCTGTTAGATAGCATATGGAGAGAAATCGTGTCTTCGGTTGCCAATCACGATAATTGGAAAACGCGTCAATATAGGAAAATGATTGAGAACTACTAATTGCAGTCACAAAGGGACGTGTCTTAGCACCCCCGCTGGCTACGCCACTGCCTCACCAATTTTTTTTAGGTGCGCGCGCGCGCCTTAAAAGACAGTGACTGATTTTGATTTTATTCACAATTTACACTTCGTCCCAACTATTTCGGAATTGGGGTTGTACATGACGGGGATTCATTACAGTGTTTTTATTTCACTCTTATTCCTCTTGAATTGATTTAGGTCTAATTGAATATTATGCTATTTGGTATGCTTCAAGTACCAGTTTACGGACCATCCATACATTTATGACAATATGTTCATATTTTCTTTGTCCGGTAAAAAGCCACAAAGTTATTTGGGACTTTAGTCGCGCGCTACCCCTCTTCTTAAAAAAAAAAAAAAAAAAAAAAAATAGCACCACAACCCTGCCCACATGTGCAACCATTTTTTTTTCACAACCAAATCAGCTTGCTACTCCGTTCCCCTAGATACACGCAGATAAACCAATCACAGCAAACATGTGGCGCCTTCCTCCATCCTACTTCACAGACTGCATTTGCTGTGACTTGTAAAATAGTCTTAACGAATATGACAAATGAAAGAATCATGATAAAATTGAGACTGTGATCTTGCCATAAAAAAAAAAAAAAATAGGGATATGATGTTTTTGCCATATCGCCCACCCCTTTTTCAGAGTTTCTAACAAGCGCAGTACTGTTTGCAAAACGGTTTCCAGTTTACCTGGCTCAGAGGACGCCAATTCTCGGTTAGCATAATGCTAGCAGAATTCAGTGGGAAATCCCATAGGAAAAACGACAAAGCTAGCGGAGTTAACATTACACTTTTTAAAAATTGAAATCAGAACCAAACATGAAAAACAGACTGTCCTGTGTTTCAGAGCTTCTTACAAGTGCAATACTGTTTGCAAAATGGTTTCCAGTTTACCTGGGTCAGAGGACGGTAATCCTAGGTTAGCATAATGCTAACGGAATTTAATGGGAAATTCCATAGGAAAACGACAAAGCTAGTGGAATTCATTGAAATTACTACCACTCATGAAAACAGACTAGTCATGCGAACTCATACTAACTCTAAAGGATAATTAGGGGCCATGGAAAACAGGCAAAAGGACAAGGGAGCTTAGGCACAAGACATAATGGGCATAGACTACCATTACTACCAAACACGCGACGAGCTACGCTAGCTAAGCATTAGCATTGTGACTTCATTACATTACAAACTCCCAAACAACCTGAAACTCCAGGTCCTAACGGAGTGGGCACAGCTCCGTCCTCAGAACCAACTGGTGAAAATACTTCACATTGAATTGTGTCCAATTCACAAAGCAGTCCTCGGTAAAATGACGGTAACACAGATAAAGGCTGGGGCTGTTACTGCATGGCCTACGCATAAGAATGAGTTATGGTTTGGTCAATTAAACGCGTCAGTCTATTGTGTGGTCATAACTTCACAAATGCGACGGCAGAATCTACGAGGGCAGCATGAAGAGGTAGATTCGAACAAAATTTAAAAATTTCAACCATTACACCAATTGGAAAAAATGGCCGACTGTTGGTTGACCAAGTTTAGTTTTAGTTGGGGACAGCCTTTTGGAGATAAAATATACTGTTATGGGTACCTGTTGGAGGCAGAAATGCCTCAGTAGAGAGCTGGTCCAGTAACGCAAACCAATCATCTTCTTCCCCTTTGTGAGGATTATGCCTCCCCTCAAATGCCTGTTGCTTTGGCATCTGTATGATCTGCTCTATAAACTTCCCACTCTTCTTCGGTCTCCATTCCTGTTGGTCCCCAATCACCATGGTGTGCTCATGCATATAAACTGCAGCCCAGTCCTCCTCCTCTACTGATACAAACACACACAATCCTGAGTGCACAATCTGCAGATTAGCACTGACATCATCAAACAGTAAATGAGCCTTTACGAGTGCGGTTGGAGTTATTAGGGGCTGTTTGCCAAAGCACAGAAATTTAACCAGCATGCAGTTACTGTTATGCACATATGCAGGGTGTTCAGGATCTGCACACTGGATATCATCCCCATATTTCAAGCGTGGGGTAAATCTAGAGCAAGGTACCTTAGTGTAAGGGTTGGGGCAGTGATATGGGGAAGTCCAGAAAAATAAACCAATCATCTTCCCTCTCAAACAGCTGAGGCCGCAAGACTGGTAACTGCTCATATAGCCTCCACTTAGAGTGTTGTTTCATGTTCATGGTCTTCTCCACCTCACGTTTCTCTGAGGCACTGCAGAGTCTGGGGTACCTCAATAAACAACCTCACACAACCCTGATTCACAATTTAAAACCCATGCTTGGCCTGCCTTGTATTTGTAATTTTCAAGCAAGCCTTTCATACATCCATTTTTCAAAACATTTCATCCAGGGCAATTTCTAAGTGATAACAGGTCAAGCAGAGCTGCCCAGAAGTGCCTCACCCCGAGGCCTTCATCCAACTTCTCCCAGGGATATGGAGGCAATCTCACGTGAGCTGTGAGATACGATTTTTCCAACGTCTGAGGTATACATCAGGTCTTTTCCTCGGTGGATGCCTCCAAACGACGGTACCCAGGGCGTCTCTCCTCCAGCTACCCAAAATACCTTAACAGGCTCCCCTCAATTTGCCAAAGTGACAATTCTTTGAGGTCCTCCCAAATGGCCAAGCTTCTCACCCAATCAAGGACAGCAAATCTAACCACCCAGTAAAGTAACCCCATTAATACTGCTTGTATTGAAAAGCACACTCCTTTAGTTAGCACCAATAGCCCATAATCACGGCTGGGGGCAGGGAAAAATTAAAACTGGTAAATGGATAGCCTTGCTTTTTTGACTCAGCTCCCCGACTAACACAGTTGCAATGACGATAACAGGAATAGATTTTCCGATATTGATAACATCAGCAGCTGAAAACAGAGACTTAGAGAAAGCTCTTAGCATTTGTTACAGTTGTTAGTCTTCCAGTAATATGGTGCAGGGGTACAAGCCAGAGGGGATTGCACAATGGGGTTTTTGGGAGAACAAAGCATCAGTGGTGGGTACCTGGTGGCAGCCGTGGGGCCTCAGAAGGGGGGAGGTCCAGCAAAAGAAACCAATCATCATCATCTTCCTCTCTCAGGGAGTTATGCCAATTTTCTTGATCCTGTAGCTCTTGGATTTGTGTAATCTTCTGTGCAATCCTCACCCTGTTCTGCGGTTTCCATTCCTGCTGCTTCTCCAGCACAGCGGTGCTCACATGCATATAGGCAGCAGCCCGGTCCATCTCCAGAACTGATACAAATGACAATATATATTCTGCAACACACTTTCAAAACCTTGCTTGCCCAATCTAATATTTTGATCCTTCAAAAAAAAAAAAAAAAACCAAGAGTGGTTGAAAGGAAGGAAATAATAACTCATTCCTCCTTCCATTTTATAACCACCTCTGAGGAGTACAGGCTGGGGAAACATCCAAAGGGAGGCTTCCAGGAAGCATCTTCATCAAGTGTCAAAACTTTTTCAACTCCCCCAGGTTGCCCTGAGTTAATCTCAGGACTTCTCCTGAGTGGAAGGGCCTGGAAAACCCCCTAAAGTGGAAGCTCAGAGGGCCTCCATCTCAGAAAATCTCAAATAAATTTTCTCAGTGTAGAGGAGCGGCAGCTCTCCTCTAAGCTCCCGGCCCTGACAGAGAGAGTAAACCACGCTAATGTGTGAAGCAGTGACCCCAGCAGCCGATACTCTGACAGTACCTGCCCCCCCAAGGTACTCAGAAGAACATGGTCATGAGCTCTCTTCAAATACACAAAATGCAAGTAAACTGGATAGGAAAATCCCATGAGCAATCAAATATATGCAAAAGGACAAAACGCTAGCCTACTACTCCAGGGCCTGGATGAAATTCTGCTTTGTTACACACAAATCGGACAAAGAGGAGCATAGTGGCGTTTATGGAGGAAAAATCCGATTCAGGGGCTACCTGATAGAAACACATTGGCCTCAGAAGTGGTGCTGTCCTGCAACCAATCATCATCCTCTCTTTGAGGGTTGTGTTGCACCTTGAGAGTCAGAGGCTCTTGCGTTCCTGTGATCTGCTCTGTAAGCTTCAATCTCTTCTGCGGTGTCCAATCCTGCTGCTCCTCCACCACAGTGCTGACGCGCGTATAAACCGCAATCTGGTCCATCTCCGGTACTGACACAAACACACAAACCCTGAGAGTATATTCTGGAGCACGGGCCACTGCCGTTAGCGATACAAGACTCACACAATGCTGAGAATACAGCAGAGTCACTCCAGATGCTAACATAAAACTGAAACCAGGTGCTCTGCCAATCCGTAGTACAGAGTGAAGATTCAGATATACATCACCTAGTTGTCAAGCAAGTCTGGTTAAGCAACAAGATTGGGTTAAGCACCTGACCCAAAAGAAGGAGCCCCCCCCAGCACAAATGCATACACACCACTCCACAGAGTTGTTGAGCACAGCATAGGCAGGAAGCTGGGGCAGTTGGTGTACTGTAACACACAGCTAGTGGGGTGCTATAACATCACTGAGGTGAGCCAATCTTGATTGCAGCCAAGGTATATTAGTTTCAATTACACATTCATGCATGAGCAAGAGCGCACATACACACACACACACGCACGCACGCACGCACACACAAACACGCACACACGGCTGTACCCACAGTAACAGCATCTTGCAATGGGCTACGTGAAAGAGCGATGAGTTATGCAGGGCAGGTTACAAAGCCTGAGGGGAAATGTCCCATTTTTGCACAAAGCCCCCTTGTGTCAATGCTGGGAAGCAGCACAAACAACATTGAAATGAAGAGCATGCTACCAATCCACAGAATTCGCAGTTACATCAGCAGCTCAACACTCTCTGTGACCTCTGAGTGGCTCACAGCTGAGATGTTCCCCTGGGAGCCCTGTGGCTGGGTGTTCAATTCCCAGCCAAGCCATTACTGGCTATGGCAGGAGGTCCGCATGGGCTAGGCAAGGCAATAATTGGCTCAGCCTAGCCAGGGATAATAGGGGTTATTATTCCTGGTTGGCCAGGTGCATGAAGTTGTATGAGCAAGTTATATGCTGACTGCGTTATCGTCCAACAACATAGCCAGTGTATGACTGGCAGTGAGACTGCATAGTGTAGCCGAAGTTAGGGCTGGTTGGCATGCGAATCGGAGGAATCTCCACCACAGCATCTTCCTCCCGAATTGATGGGAGCAGATAACTATGGTGGACTAAGCAGTTTTGCTGTGTTCAGGGTGGGGGCAAACCCAAACAAACAGTGTGATTTGAGAGTTTGCGCAAATCCGGCTAGCACTGTGGGTCCAGTTGCCCTGTGATTGGTGAGAAAGCACAGAGAGGAGTAAGCTTGTGGGCCCAGTCCCTCTGTGATTGATAAGTTTGCGCAAGGCTTTGCAGATCCAGTCACTCTGTGATTGGTGAGTACGCGCAAGGCTTTGCAGATCCAGTCACTCTGTGATTGGTGAGTTTGCACATGGAAGGCGAGGTTTAGCAGATCTACTTGCTCTGAAAGTGTAAAAGCTGAAGCACAAGGTATCCTGGGATACCTGAATCCAATGGGTCCAGCTCTTGCTGGAGTGAGTCCAAGATAAGAAACCAATCATCTTCCACAGTGGGCGGGGCCTCTGAGGCAAGAAGAGACACACCTGAGAAGGACTAGAGTGAGCCTGAGCTAAGTACATACTACACACACACACACACACTATACACACAATGCAAACACCACACACATTATATACAAACCGTAAGTGCAGCAGATTTATTACATACACTGTACATCACACACTTTACAAACACTATATGTGCAACATATGAACTGAGGGCAGCTCACACATTGCACACACCATGCATGCACTGAGTGCAGCTAACACAGTACACACATTATACACATGTAAACACATGGATCTCAACACACACTAACATCATACTATACACACACACACACACACACAATACACACACATTGAGTACAGCAGACGACGTGATTGACCATGCATGTACACACAATTAATACACAATACACACTGAGCTAAGCACATTACACACACTATTCACATACTGAGTGGAACACGCATTATGCACTGAAAATCAGCACGCACATTATACACATTATACATGCACTTCAGACGCACGAATATACACACACACACACACACACACACACACACACACACATTACATGCACAGAGCTCAGCAGCACATAGTGAGCATACACCATGTGCACACACACTACGCACACTATACACAAACTGCACACATACACGGACACAAAGACGCTCAAACACATGCACAGGGCTTAAAGCAACACAAGATTTTGAGCCTGAAATCGGGGAGGAGGCGAGGAGGTATGTGCTGCACAGTATTTATTCCTTCACTGCAGTGATTAAATCCATAGTATTAAAGTGTAAAAGTAAACGTTTTGATAAGCAATTGAGTAATTGAACATGCAACAGTATAATTTCTGCCCTTAAAGGACTGAAATAAAAAAGAAAGAATGAATATTCAATACGGTGCAATAAGCTCGGTGCAATACTGATAACAGAAGCAAATGCCACATTTTGTTACTGAATGAAGTGCATTTAAAAGCTTCTTTACAGTATATACAAAACAGATATTTATATACACTACAGGCCAGAAGTTTGGAAGCAAGGCCAATACAGGTCAAAAAATTTGGAAGCAACTTCAAGTTTCTGTTCAAAATGCCTATCTTAAAAACCAGTATGAAATCTATGGATTTTGGGATGTATTTACTGCATGATTAAACCATTATTTCATTGATATGTTAATGTTAACAAAAGAAAGGAGGGGCTTAGTTTTTGAATTGAGAAGATTTGCAAGAGTCAAAACTTCAGTGAAAAAGTAAAAAACAAATCACAGTTTGCATTATTCACTTTATGTCATGGTTTACAGCCCACCGGATGCCAACAGCAATCCGGTGGGCACTAGGACCATGGGCCTAGTAATATGGGCCTGATAATTTGAGTAAAAATGTATTCTGATAAGTGACTCTTTATATAATAATCATGTTTATTTTGTTGCAAAGTATGCCAATGAAAATATCTTTTTTTGTACAAATTTGATCTTGCTTCCAAACTTTTGGCCTGTAGTGTAATGGAAAATAAAAAATCTAAAAAAGAAGGGGTAAAGTGAAATTTTTGTCCTGATAGGACTGGTAAACTAGCGAAATTTGGAGGGATGCTGAGAATATTGTCCATGTCCATGTTGAGGCGACAGGGTTCATTATAATTCAGAAAAACATTAATTTTTTGCTACTCAGATATAAGTCGCATAAATTCTGGACAAAACCGTCCCTATTTAAAAGCAGGAAAGTGCATTTGAAACTGACATTCCTGAAGGACAATTTGGTCCCCAGCTAGCTTTTTAATCAGATCTACCAGAGGCTGAGCAATTGTGAAGGGCATATCATGTACAGCTATTAACTCGCACACTTAGTTTTTGATCGCAAACAGGATTTGTCATTGATGCGGCAGTGCCTGCGGTAACTCTCACGCCTTGCAATGTGGTCGTATGTGTGAGTGCCAACAGCAGCACTCTTCCTGGTGGCAAATAGTGCAGAAACAAATGCCTGGCTCCATTGAGTTGTGGCACAAACTACCGAACGGCTTCCTGCCTCCGAGAGTCCGTCCATGGCCAGCGCCTTCTGATTTTAACTGTTATCTCAACAATGCAAGCATCTCCGCTGCAGTGACAGTAGTCACTATTTATTGAATTGAAGCCTTACATTTACTCTCATACAATTCGTAATTTTGAAATATTACTTTGCTTTGCTGAACAAGATTGAATAAAATGCATCCAAAGAGAGCTTTTGATTTTTCTTTGAGAACAGTTTGTGAATCTCGTAGGCCAAAAGCCGGAAATCTGGCACAGTGCTGGAGAACTTTAAGCTCTGCGTGCATTTACACACACACGCACGCACGCACGCACGCACGCACGCACGCACGCACGCAGCGCACGCACGCACACACCTTCGTCAAGGCTGTGTGATGCTCTCTTGCTAGCAGAACGCTGAAAAAGCGGGGCGGGCCGGTCGATCAGGGAGCTGGCCTGGCGGCTCTGTGCCTGTGTGCGGCCGCTGTAGCGGAACTTTGAGCCCAGTGCCAGAAACTTCCGTGGTGTGCTCGCCTCCACACTGCTCAGCCTGCAAAAAATGGTGCAAGGGGTGAGAGCACAGCACAGGAGAGCACAGGGGTGAGAGAACAGCACCTAAGAACAGAGAGGTGAGAGCACAGCACAGGAGAACAGAGGGGTAAGTGCACAGCACCGAAGAGCAGAGAGGTGAGAGCACAAGTCCAGAGAACAAAGGGGCGAGAGCACAGCACCGAAGAGCAGAGAGGTGAGAGCACAAGTCCAGAGAACAAAGGGGCGAGAGCACAGCACCGAAGAGCAGAGAGGTGAGAGCACAGCGTAGGAGAGAAGAGGGAAGAGAGCACAGCACAGGAGAGCAGAGAGGTGAGAGCAAAGCACAGGAGAGCAGAGGGGTGAGAGCACAGTACAGGAGAGCAGAGGGATGAGAGCACAGCACCAAAGAGCAGAGAGGTGAGAGCACAACTCAGGAGAGCAGAGGGGTGAGAGCACAGCACAGGACAGCAGATGGGTGAGAGCACAGTACAGGAGTACAGAGAGGCGAGAGTAAAGCACAGGAGTACAGACGGGCGAGAGCACAGCACAGGAGAGCAGAGGGGTGAGAGCACAGTGCAGGAGAGAAGAGGGATGAGAGCACAGCACAGGACAGCAGAGGGGTGAGAGCACAGTACAGGAGTACAGAGAGGGGAGAGTAAAGCACAGGAGTACAGAAGGGTGAGAGCACAGCACAGGAGAGCAGATGAATGAGAGTAAAGCCTAGGACAGCAGATGGATAAGAGCGCAAGACAGTACTCAGGTAAATATACTAAAAGACATTAAAAATGCAAAAAGCAAATGTGAACTAAATCCTGTAAAAATAATGTAATAAAGAAAAAATAGGACCAAGGGTCCTGCAGCTTACCGGCGAGTAGTCTTATAGTGATGATACAAGTTATGAAAATTTCATGTGAAGTTTGACATTTGAATCAATGAAAATCAATGTCAAGGCCACTAAATAAAAGTTCACGTACATTTATAGGACCTCCTGTAATACAAACACAATCTTAAGCTCTGAAGCAGTTTTGGTGATACAAGTCATTGAAAATTCAATATGTCAATTGTGAAATTAAAGGTCACAGCATGTCAAGTTGTGGTCAGCAAATGGACTTCACATATGACTTTCTAAATGTCTCTATACAAACCTTGACTCAATCTGTGACCATTTTGGTGAAACGAGTCATTGTAATTTCACTGTCAAGTTTGACCCTCAATGGTCACTGACAGTCAAGTTGAAGGTCACCAAATGAAAGTTCATACGTGACTTCCGAGAAGTCAGTAACGCAAACCTAGGCTCTATCTGTGACCATTTTAGTGATACAAGTCATTGAATTTTCACTTGGTCACATTTGACCTTTGAAGGTCAATACGAAGGTCGCCAAATGAAAGTTCATATATGACTTCCTATATGTCTCTAATACAAACCTAGACTCCATCTGTGACCGTTTTGGCAATATCAGTCATTGTTTTTTCAATTTATTTATTTTATTTGACCTTTATTTTACAAGGTAAAATGTTTGAGAACCAGTTCTCATTTGCAAACATGACCTGGCCATTGTAATTGTATTATGTCAAGTTTGACCTTCAAAGGTCACCAATAGTCAAGTTGAATGACACAAAATGAAAGTTCATGTGTGACTTCCTATGTCAGTAACACAAACCTAGGCTCCATCTGTGACCTTTTCAGTGACAGAAGTCATTGAAATTTCTCTTGGTCAAGTGTGACCTTCGAAGGTCAATATGAATGTCACCAAATGAAAGTTCATATATGACTTACTGTACGTCTCCAATACAAACCTACACTCAATCTGTAACGATTTTGCTGATGAAAGTCACTGAAATTTCACTGTATAGTTTGGCCGTTGAAGGTCACTGAAGGTCAAGTTCAAGGTCACCCAATGAAACTTCATACATGACTTCCTATATGCCCGCAATACAAACCTAACCTTTATCTGTAATAGTTTCGGTGATAGAAGTTTTTGAAATTTTACTATGTGAAGTTTGACCTTCGAAGGTAACCGAAGGTCAAGTTCAAGGCCACCAAATGAAAGGTTATGTATGACTTCCTGTACATCTCCAATACAAACCAACACTTTATCTGTAATGATTTTGCTGATATAAGTCATTGAAATTTCACTGTGAAGTTTGGTCATTCAAGGTCACTGAAGGCCAAGTTCAATGTCACCAAATGAAACTTCATACATGACTTCCTATATGCCCACAACACAACCCTAAGCTCTATCTATAATAGTTTTGGAGATAGAAGTCATTGAAATTTCACTATGCGAAATTTGACCTTCGAAGGTCACCGAAGGTAAAGTTCAAGGCCACCAAATGAAAGTTCATATATGACTTCCTTTAAGTGTTCAATGCACATATGTTCCCAATCTTCAGTATTTCCAAGCCTAGAAGCCTCTGAAAATTGTAACATGTTTCTTGACCTCAAGGTTGACCTTTCAAGGTCATCTGAGGTCAACTTTAATAAAGCCAAAATATAGGTCATATATAACTTCCTATATGTCAGTAATACAAACTTAATCTCGATCTGCAACCATTTAGCTTCCACAGGCGATTTTGCCCATTCTTCATAAGACCCAATGTTAAAGTGCAGTGCCCCCACTAGACCCACTTCCGTCGATTCAATCAAAATGGCACTCGCACTGTACACAAAGTGTATCAAGGTGATTTGATTGCCAGATTTAGAAAAAAAAAAAAAAGTTGTCGGACACTTTGAGAAATAATTTTTTGAAATTTCAAGTCATATCTTTTAATATTTAATATTTTCCCTGACCTCGAGTTTGACCTTTCAAAGTCATCTGTGGTCAAATTTAATATTGCCAAAATATAGGTCATATATTACTTCCTATATGTCGATGATACAAACTTAATCTCTATCTGCAACCATTTGGCCTCCACAGGCCATCTTGCATATTCATAAAGTACAGCGCCCCCACTAGACCCACTTCCGTCGATTCAATTAAAATGGCGCTCGCACTGTACATTGACGGTACTAAGGTAAGTTGATTGCCTGATTTAGAAAAAAATCTATCACGCAGTTTTTGAGAAATAATTTTTTTAAAATTCTCAGTCCTATCTTTAACACTGGGGCCAAAATTTCAAGGGCCCCTAAAACGTGCAAAAATGATTCAATCAAAAATACGAAAAAAACATCTAGACTTGGTCTACTAGTATGTCATCGCAAATTTACGCGAAAATTCATCAGGCCAAAAAAAAAGATAAAAAATGTTCCAGATGACAGACGACGGACGCCACACCACAACAATAGCTTATCGGCCCATAGGGCCGGTAAGCTAAAAATAAATACAAGGATATTTGAAGTAGAGTGCTAGCTCACAAATGGTTACTACTATTGAATTGTTAAGTTGGCAAGCCACGTGTCAGCAGCAATAGTCCAGTAGATGAGCCACTCCCCAAATGATCCACAGAAAGGAGAGTTAGCAAAGAAATGTTGAATGCTTAACATTAACCCAGGCTTAAAAAAGCCAGGCTTAAAAACTACGCATGTGAAAAGTCACGATGCAACGATTGACACAACAAAACATGGATCAGACGATCGAAACGCTGCTGGCCAGAATGAGTGCAGCCAGAGTTGCGGCACACTTTTTTTTTTTTTTTTTTTTTAAAAGATTATTTTTTGGGGAATTTTTCCTTTACTTGACAGCCACACAGTGTAGAGAGACAGGAAAGCCGGGAAGAAGAACGGGGGACGACATGCAGCAAACGACCCGAACCGGACTCGAACCCAGGTCGCCGCGGGAAGGACACAGCCCCCCCCCATGGCACGCACATCCAGACCGATGAGCCACCGGGGCGCCCCTAGTTGCGGCACACTTTTGAGTGCATCGCGTGACTTTCACATCTGCAGATGCGAGATTGGCAGACAGGAAGCACCCAAGATCGACCAAGGCCTGGTCAGCCACGTGTGAACACGCATGCGCGGGATCGTCGCATTCCTGTGATGCATCTCAGAGACCACTTTCGTCCAGCAACATTGACCGCTGCCAAGGTTCATGGAAGACGCCATGACCATGTCCGCTCCCATATAGTGCAAAGATGGCTCTGGGATGAAGGCATCTCCTCATTTAGAGCACATATTGGGACCGTCCTGACGGATTGCAAATGTGCTAATCTTTGTCAGAGGGGACAGGCGCATTCCAACAGAAATTAGCCACATCGTCAATGGCGTCACATTATTTTCAGTGACGAGTCGCTCTATTAGCTACATCGCAATGATGAGAGCCGACGTGTACCAGAGATGAGGTGAACAGTGTGCGGATCCTTGCGTCATGCAAGTGGATCAATTCGGCAACGGTAGCGAGATGGTGTGGGCAGCTGTAAGTATGGCTGGAGGTCTCCACTGGGATTTTGTTGATGGAACTCGAACTGCACAACGCTATGTGGGTGAGATCTTGGAACCACACATTTTGCCCCAGATCCACCAACAATGTCAAGTCATCTTCATGCATGATAACACTTGTCCTCACACAGCAAGGATTACCCGGCATGGCCTGGATTCTAACACTGTAAGAGTGTTAGATTGGCCTCCGTATTTGCCAGACAAGAGCCCCATTGAACACCTTTGGGACATTTTGGATCAGCAAGTTCGCCATTGGGATCACCCTCTCACTACTCACAATGAACTTTGTGCTGCTCTGTTGGCAGATCCCACAGAGACAGATTGATTAATTTGGTGACCTCTATGTCATGTAACATTCAGGCACTGCTTGCATCAAACCTTGGAAACACATTATTAATGCCGTTTGCCACATGATGCAAGATGATGTCTGATTTTGTAAATTTGTGAGGTCTATGTTAAGCAATGTGTCAATAAAGCTGTTGAAATTTGTTACTCACAAATTTTGTTTTTAAATATTCCTTTATACTATTTAAGAGTGAATGCACACAAAAATCGAGCCAGAGGTGGCCACAGTTGAAAAACTCAAAATTAGGGTACGTTGATTCATGAGAAGCGATTGGTGAGTTTTAAAGGGTTCTGGGGTTTAATTTTAAATTCTAGTCGAATTTTGTGAGAAAAACGGGATTTTAGAATTCGCTGGTCTGCGACTAGAAATTTGGGTCAAACACACTGGACTGAAAAACTTGTTTTCTGAAGCCAAACAAGGCATTTTCCTCAAATCATAGAGGAAATCAAATATATCAAATCATTTTTTTGGCATCTTAAGCGAGCGCCTTAGAAATTGCCAACGAACCTGGCCCAATTCTGTCAAATTTCCTTGGTGAGCACCATTTACTTGACCCTTTTGTTTTTAAGCGAAGCGCGAAATCCCCAATAAAACACAATAACAATACTATGAAATACAAAGATAATAGTTTGGTTTAACTTATTTTCCGAGAGTGGTCACTCACCGGCAATTCTGGACGGATCCATGCTCTGCTTAGGCATTCTTTGGCATTCAAAATGCCAGGACGAAGGGTTCGTTATGCATTATTCACATGTCCAGCAGCGGTATTTCATAATGCAGGAAATCTCAAAAACCATCACCAGAGACAAACGATCCACTGCTATTTTCATAGTTAGAACCTCTGGAATCTTTCTAACTGAAACTCCTGAAAGTGCTCTGCGATGAATCCCGAAATGATCGAGTCTCCATTTTAACCGAACAGCCGAGTTCGATTGTATGGCGGGCTGTCAAATAAGCCTGTCAATTTTCAACCCTTGCGTGACATGTATCGCACAATCGTTTCATTCGCTAGAAATGGTGTATGCTCCAAAATAGTTGGGACAAAGTGTAAATTGTGAATAAAATCAAAACGCAGTGACTTTCAAATAACACCAGCCAGTATTTTATTCATAATAAAACAGAGATAACATAGCAAATGTTGAAACTGAGAAATTTTACAATTTTATCCACAAAATGAGCTCATTTCAAATTTGATGGCTGCTACAGGTCTCAAAAAAGCTGGGACAGGGGCCAGTTTACCATGGTGTGGCATCCCCTCTTCTTTTTAACACGGAGTGGAGGTGTCTGGGCATTGAGGGGACAAGTTTCTTGAGTTTAGCCATTGGAATTTGATCCCACTCTTGTTTAGTACAGGCTTCCAGCTGCTGGAGAGTTTTGGGTCTCCTTTGACGGACTTTTCATTTAATGGGATAGCCCACCCAAAAACTATAATTTTTGTATATCAATTACTCACCATTAGATGTCTCAGACGGACAAAGTTTTTTTGAGAAGGGAGAAGACATGTTTCAAAAAACTTCATTACCACTGGGAACAGAGTTTTGAAAAATTGTCCAATTTCTTTTTTTGCGAAGCTTGAAGCAAATGGGGTATTTTATTATTTTTGGTAAAAAGTCCACAAAAGCGTCTGTTGACTAGAGTTCTGATGAAACGAAAGGGACAAAGCAGACTTAGATTATAATGGAAGTCTGCTTTGTCCTCATATCATTTGAAAGTTTGTCAACAGGTTATTTTGTGGACTTTTTAAAATTGCTACTGTGTGACCCCATTTGCTTCCAGCAAAAAAAGAAATTGGATAATTTTTCAAAACTCTGCAGTGGCCATAAAGTTGCGCCAGGTGCAAAACAACTTTGTCTGTTCGAGACATCTAATGGTGATTAATTGATATACAAATTATAGTTTTTGGGTGTACTATCCCTTTAATTATGCGCCTAATGTTTTCAATTGGTGAAAGATCAGGACTGCAGGCAGGCCAGTTCAGCACACAGACTCTTCTACTACGAAGCCATAATGTTGTAATAGCTGCAGTATGTGGTTTTGCATTGTCCTGCTGAAATACACGAGGCCTTCCCTAGAATAGATGTCGTCTGGAGGGGAGCATATGTTGCTCTAAAACCTTTACTTTTCAGCATTCATGGTGCTTTTTAAAACATGCAAGTGTCCCACACCATATGCACTAATGCATCCCCATACCCTCAGAGATGCTGGCTTTTGAACTGAACGCTGATAACAGGAGGGGTGGTCTTTCTCCTCTAGCCCTGAGGACACGGCGCTCATGATTTCCAACAAGAATGTCAAATTTGGACTCGTCTGACCACAGGACACTTTGCCACTTTGCTACAGTCCATTTTAAATGAGCCTTGGCCCACAGAACACAGCGGCGCTTCTGGATCATGCTCAACAATGGCTTCCTTTCTGCATGATAGAGTTTTAGGTGGCATCTGTGGATGACATGACGGACTGTGTTTACAGACAGTGGTTTCTTTAAGTATTCCTGGGCCCATTTAGTAATGTCAATGACAGAATCATGCCGGTGAGTGATGCAGTGGCATCTGAGAGCCCGAAGATCACAGGCATCCAGTAAAGGTCTTCGGCCTTGCCCCTTACGCACAGAGATTTTTCAAGTTTCTCTGAATCTTTGGATGATGTTATGCACTGTCGATGATGAGACCTTCAAAGCCTTTGCAATTTGATGTTGAGGAACATTGTTTTTAAAGTATTCCACAATTTTTTTACGCAAGCCTTCACAGGTTGGAGAGTCTCTGGCCATCTTTACTTCTGAGAGACTCAGCCTCTCTAAGACATCCCTTTTATAGCCAATGTTACACACCCGATGCCAGTTAACTTAATTACTTGCTAAATGTTCTTTCAGCTGATTGATTCTCTTATATACAAATTGCTTTTTCAGCCCTTTTTTTTCGCCTATGTCCCAACTTGTTTGAGACCTGTTTCAGCCAGAAAATTTGAAATAAGCTCATTTTGTGGATAAAAATGTAAAATGTTTCAATTTCAACATTTGAAATGTTATCTATGTTTTATTGTAAATAACATATTGGCTCATGTAATCTGAAAGTCATTGCATTTTGATTTTATTCACAATTTACACCTTGTCCCAACTATTTCAGAATTGGGGTTGTATTATCATTGTATTTCATAGTAATGTTATTGTGTTTTATTGGGGATTTCACGCTTTGCTTCAAAACAAAAAGGTCAAGTAAACGGTCACTCACCAAGCAAATTTGACAGAATTGGGCCGGGTTCGTGAGTAATTTCTAAGGCGCACGCTTAAGAAGCCAAAAAAATGATTTGACTTATTTGAAATATCATGTTTCGAGGTTGTAAATCCTGATTTTGAAGCAATGAAAATCAATGCCCCCAGTGCTAGAGCTATTCTAGATTTCACAGGAAACTACCTTGTTGTTATTTGACTCCACAAGAATGCACTAATTAGCTGTCATGAAAATCCTCTGAAACTGGAAATCTGTCATAGATTAATTGTTTGATGTCTATTTTGTGCAAATTAGGTGTTTTGAAGTGAGGAGAAAGCGTTATTTGGCTTCAGAAAGCGAGTTTTTCGGGTCGGAGTATTTGACCCAAATTTCTTGTCAAGGACCAGCAAAATGCTAAAATCCCCTTTTTCTCACAAAATTCGGCTAGAATTTAAAAATAAACCCCGGAACCCTTTAAAACTCACCAATCGCTTCGCATAAACTCAAAATTAGCGTAGGTTGACTTTTTAACTGTGGCCACGATTTTGCCATTTTGCTTGATTTTTGCTTGCACTCACTCTTAAAAGCTGAATGTTTACGTCACATTTTTAATGCCTCTTAAAATATGTAGGCATACACACAAAGTATGCAGGTAAGGAAACTGCTGAAAATGTAGGTACAAATAAGTGCACAGCTGAGGTGTGCATTTGTGTGTCTCACCTGAAGAAAGTGTGGTGCTCGACACACACCTTCCACAGCTTCTTAGAAGCTCTGTAGTTTGGGAGCTTGAAACCAATAGTGCTCTCATACTGCTCCTGCTGCAGAGACAAAACACATTGGTACATATGAGCGCGTACGCACGCACACACACCAGTAACAGGATTAGACTGTTTTTCACTAAGGTAATGACAGGACAGCTCTGATTGGCCTGCTCCACTTTATGACAATAACAGGACAGCCTTGAATAGTCAGTTCCTGGAACAGTAAATGGCTGCATCAAAGTTATCCTATATAGCCATTTTTTTTTCCTTTCCTCTCATTTTTCCATGACCTCACAAGAATACATCACATAGGTCAAGGGAAAGTTGCGGCGAGATTTTAAATGCACCTTTGGACCATTGGATATAATAATTGACAACCGAACACCTCCCCAAAAGTGAAGCCAAAACATCTTGGTCGCCATTTAGTGGCTGGCCATAGTACAGGTTATAAGCCCGCTCCCTCCATGTCGGAGGATGGGACATGGGCCTCATTAAAATATTTAAGTATGTGACAAATAAGTTTTTTCCGAGGATGATTCCTGTCATTTTGAGTAGTTCTTACCATGCTGATATCAGAAAAAACGAACAATTGTACAGATAAGTTTTGTTTTCTTTAGTTATTCGATACTATAAAAAGAGGGTATAGTCACGATTGCCAGCTTTGATTGACAGCTTCTCTCAGAAAAGTCGTCGTCTGTTGATTTACTTCAAGGAATTGTACGGAGCTGAAGTGCGATTATCGGGAACCAATATAACGTGAACATTACACTTGCCTAAGTTGCTAGGTCCCAATACAACTGAATACAACCAATGGTGATTTGCAAGTCTGACGAAAATTGACTGTAAAACAGTCTTTGGTCTGAACATAGCACCATATATTGTTTGCAGCAATGCTACTGTAGAAAGGTATAGCAAGCTAGCTAGTTTAGCAACATGCTATAATAGGTCACTGTAGACAGCAACGGAAATAGGCGGTAAAAAAGCTCTTTTCTTTGAACATAGCATAATGTAGCTAAGTTCGCAGCGATATCATGTTCAGAGTCAAAGCTTATCACAATCAATTTTCGTTGCTAGCATAAGTGACCCAAAAAGTAGCAACCCAACTAATGTTCGTACATCGATATTCACTAATGTCACCCTCGTTAGCCGAGTAGCTAGTCAAAACTAACGTTAAAATCCATGATAGCGGGGAGTGTATTTACTCGATTTAGTGAACTTTCTTTTTAAAGGTTAACAAGCTCAGATTTTTAAATTAGGATTCTATGAGGTAGCTATCCAACTTGGCCATTTATCCTAAGTGAATGTATTAGCTAGCTAGCAAGTACCGGACATTAGCTTAGCAACAAACCGCCAAGGAAGAGGAAAGCAGCAAATGTATTTTAGCGTCATACGACTACTTGGAAAAGATCTAAACCATCAGACCCATTAACAAGTTTTCACTTATAGTAGAACCAGTCAGTCTATACGACAAGGAGCATTTACTGCTAACTGAGTGAGCCAGTGGGGCTACGTAAAAGGTTCAGGAGATGTGATTACAAGTAGGGCGGGTGTACGGGCGGGACCTCGATACCGCAGCTCAATCCCCAATCTGTACTGTACAGACTTTGGCTCCAAATGTACAAGCTCAATTTTTGTACAGAACAAGGAAGTGGTGGTGCATCGTCCATTTTTATCTTCAGCCAATGCTTTGGATATGATTGAGAGAAATCAGATTTCCTTCCCTTTAATACTTTGTAAGCTTGATGGTGAAAATAGCCCTCACAATTTAAAAGAAAACTTAATGATTGAAGGACATTCCCAGTCGCTACAGCTGCAAAGGATTATGGGCCATTTACAGTTTTTGATTCCTTCCAAGTTGATCACGTGTTTCCTTGTTAGAAGGAAGCAACAAAGAAGTTATTTTCCTTCATGAAATAGACAATTTGGCGCTCATTGTCATGGCTGCCTGTCAAAGTATTTCTGGTTCATGACCATTTGCAAGGAAGGTTCCTTGCTCTGTAAAGAATTCGGATGCAGCCTTAAACAAGGCAGCTCTAACTGTTTAGTTCTGTTGTGAAGCAATGTCAGGGCAGCTCTACTTGGTCAGTTTCCTCATGAGGTCATGCCTGGGCAGCTCTGATTAGTCAGTTCCCTGGTGAGGACAACAGTGTACCTCAGATGGACGGATCTTGATGAAGAAGCTGCTCCGCTTGTATGAGATCTTTAGCACTTTAGGCCACGAGAAGCGATTGATCCTCAGTTTGTCTTTATAGACCATCAGGCCGCTGGAGCAGACACCCAGCATTATGTCCACGCCCTCCAGATCCTGAATTTATTATCAACAGACAAAATGGAGCTTAAAACCCACAGACAGAACACAGCTTGAAACCAACACATTTTACAGCCAACAGTCAAAACAGATTTTACAACAGACAAAACAGAGCTTATGACCAAGAAATAAATCAAAACTTGTGACCAACAGACAAAAAAGTACACAACTGACATACACAAAGCCTACGACCATCAGACAAAAAAAAAAGAGTTTGCGGCCAATAAAAAAAAAAAAAAAAAAAACAAATTTTGCAAACTAACAAACAAAACAGGGTAAGTTATACAAACCAGCATGTACAATAAAGGCTCCTTTAGTGAAATTCTATTCATGCAGAGAACGTAATGCAACCAGCAGCAGGCCATTTCAGTGGAGCAGTCTGATCAGAATACTGCTCAGTACAGCTTCAGTGCAATCTACATGCCTCAGCTCTCAGAAATACTGCCCTGAAAGTCTTAATATTGACCCCTGGGTGTGATTCTCACTGTGATGCTGAGGGTAACTAAAGTGAATCACACCTGCAGTACTATTATTTTGCCACTAGATGACAGACTTTGCTCCCCTCAGAGCAAAGCTTCCCTAACTTAGGCCTGCAGTTTGTAATGGGTACTGCTGGGCTCTAAACTCAAATCCCAGCATTATAAAAAAGTGATCTTTCGTCTTCATCATACAATAAATGTTTCTTGCCAAGAGGGATTATTTACTCAAGTAAGCACCATTACACTAGAGACAGGCTTGTAATGCCATGAAGAATAAAAGTCTTTCGATGGTTTTGTGTTGATTGTGCTTTACAAAAAGCAATTACATACTCAAATAAAGACTAGAATAATAATGAGGTGATGGATGAAAGTCTCCACTAAAAATGACCAGATTCAAATAGTTGGGGCGCACACGCACACACCCACCCACACCAACCCACACCTACCCACACACATACACACACACTAGCGCATACACACGCACACACTAGCAGATAAAGAAACAAAGGCATAGGCACATGCATACATACATGCATACATACACGCACACAACCACACACACAAACACATATCAAGGAACAGAGACAAAGGCATACACAAGCACACATACATACAGTGCTGTGAAAAGTATTTGCCGCCTTCCCGATTTCTTCTATTTTTGAATCTTTGCACCTAAGATTTTCAGCTCATCAAGCGAATTTTAATAAGACAAAGATCACCCAAGTAAACACAAACTGAAGGTTTCTCATGATGATTTCGTTTATTGAAGGCTAAAATTGTCCAACCCTCCCAGGCATTAAGCCTCAGCCCCTGGATTGTTTGGAATGAATATAAATTGACGGAGGCATTTTGAAGTTATCCTGCGGATTACAAAATTCAAGATGGCGGCTGTGGTGGCCATACTGGACATCCGAGTGCCACCAAAATTGATAGGCTTTTGTAGGTAAACAAGACCAAGCAACACAGCAAAAATGGCATTGATTGACAAAGGCGTTTTCAAGTTATCGTGCGGAATACAAAAGCTTACAGGACAGACGGATGGACATCGCACATGACAACAATACCCCTCTGCCCCTTAGTCTGGGCTAAGGGGTAAAAGGTAATTGCCCCCTTCGCTACCAAATCAACCAGTTCAACAAATTTAATTGATAATTGGGAAATATTTCACAAAACACACCCAGGTAGAAAGACTGCTCGCCCTGTTGAATCTGAACATCACTTAAACAGAACCTGTCAGGTAATGTGAAACAGGTGTCATAATCTGGGGCTGTATTGCTGCTTCAGACACTGGGCATCTCACCTTAATTGATGAGACCATCAGTTTTATTGTCTACCAAAAAATCCAAGAAGAAAATCTCTGGCCATCAGTTGGTGACCAAAAGCTCAAGCGTAACAGAGTTATGCATCAGGACATTGATCCAAAGCACACAAGCAAGTCCACCTCTGAATGGCTGAAAAGACAAAAATGAAGGTTTTGGAGTTGGCTAGTCAAAGTCCTGATTTGACTCAGAGTTACAGTGGCAAGACTTTAGATAGCTTAAAAGCCCTCCTATGTGGCTGAATCAAAACAACTGAGCAAAAAAAGAGTGAGTCAGAATTCCTCCGCAGTGCCGAAACAGTCACTGCCAGTCATCACAAATGTTTGAATGAAGTTGTCGCCGCAAATGGTGGCACAAACAGTTATTAGGTTTTGGGAGGTTGATTATTTTTTTTCATGGATGATATAGGTTTTGAATAACTCTTGACCTTCAATAAAACAAAGGATCACTTAAAAACAGCAATTTTTGTTTACTAAATAGTCTTTGTCTTATATTAAAATTAGTACGGTGATCTTAAGCATTTAAAGTAGACATGCATTGAGAAAAGCAGAAAATGGGCAAATTGTACCTCTACGGAAAGCTGATGTCATGGAGCTGATGAAGAAAACACTTTCTGCACACTCACTCAAATAGGAAGAGAATAAAAGAGGCATTTTGAACACCCTTTCAACTTGTGCACATCCTCCAAAAGACCGAGAGAAAATAGCCCCTTTCTCATGATGTAATTCGTGGCAGACAAGGACACACAGTACGGAAGTGGAGTGCATCGACCATCTTCTGCCAGTTGTAATTTGTTCATTTCTTGGCCTATTTCTTGTGGATTAGATTTATGCTCGTCACAAAGTATGTCATTGTTGATGACGCACAGCACACGTCCCTGTAATATCTTGTATTTGATTTTTTCATGAGCAGAAGTGTAAAACTTTCTGTGACAAAGTTCTGGGTCGTAAAAGTCTGCCTCACTTAACCACATGGAAGCTAAAAAATCCTTAAAGCCCATCATAAAAAAGTGAGTGATGTCACAGGTCTTGGTCCAATTCACGGTGCTGTTCAAGGATGATATTGAAGTTGCTAAAATCCGTTTTATATCCATGATTACTCTATTCCATTATCATCTCAGGGTGGAAAATGTTGATTGCTAGCGAGGGTATTGCATGCCCTTTCAGATGACACCAAATTCGACATTTTTTTTTAAATGAAGTTTCAAATCAATACGTCTACTTTAAATATGATAAATCAGCAAAAAATAGAAGAAATCGGGAAGGGGGAAAATACTTTTCACAGCACAGTACATACACACACACACGCACATACACAAACACTCATACCAATACACGCTCACACACACAGCACACACACACAGCTAGGAGAGGGTGTGATGTTGTGTACACTCTGACCTTGGCCTGGTGCAGGTCCACCCCGTACATGGAGAGTTTTTTGGCGTTCTCCAGGAACAGCATGTCTGCCTGAGCTGGGCTCATCGACCTGAACCAATACAGACACAGACACATAGAAACATTAGGTAGGGTATGCATGATTGATATAAAGTGGGATACCTCAGCAGTATAAACAAAAAGAACTAATGAGGTTGTTCATAATCAGTCTGAATATGCAAATTAGGTATACGTTATGGACAGAATCAGAAAAATGCTAAATTCTCACCAATTCCATAGTGCAGTGTTTCCCACACCTCTCCTGGAGAACTCCTTGTCCAGCATGCTTTAGATCTCTCCCTGCTCCCGCACAGGTGACTCAAATAATCAGGTCCTTATTACCCCCTTAAGCTGCTTGATAGTAAGCAAATCATTTGAACCACCTGAGCTGGGGTAGGGAGAGATCTAAAACATGCAGGACAAGGGGTACTCCGGGAGAGGTTTGGGAAACACTGCAATAGTGGTTTCCTGCTATAATTAAGCAGTTCACGTTAATTAAGAAACATTAAATTTTTATGTTTGTTCTAACAAAGCCTAAATTGTTTTTCTTTCAGACAAAACCATCAAAATTTGTAAATAATATACTACTCAAAATTTGATAGGGATCATAGGAATTTTTTTTGTGAAATGACATGCAAATTTGGTAACTGCCACTGATGAACAATATATTGGATAAATGACATGCAGTCAGACACAAAACACATTTGCAAGTGCATTTCATGACATTAAATGAGCATGCAGCCTCACATTTTGGCTTTGACTAACACTTCACCATTTCAACTCAGACGTGTGTGTTGCTTGTTGGTGAAAATTTGGAAGTTCCCAAATTTTTTGCATTACATTTAGCAATAACAATGTCTCCTCAACGTCTTAGATGTCAATTGACTTCAGAGCAATTGGGAAGATGCATCGGAATGCTTGACTCTGGCTTCTCACAACGTCACGTTGCTAATGCACTAAACGTCAGCCAAAGCGTGCCAGAACAGAGCGTGGAACCGGCATCAACGTTTGGTACAGCAGCACACAGTCATGGGGGTGGTCGTCAGATATCGACTACACAACGACAAGACCACTTTCTCACACCTCAGGCACGACGTCATCCTTTCTGGACAGCCACCACCCTATGAAATGACCTTCATAACGCCTCGGGGGTCAGGGTATCCACTCAGACTATATGGAATCGTCTTCATACTGCCGGCCTCAACTCAAGAAGGCCATGTGCTCGAATCCCACTGACCGTGCGTCATAGGCGTGACCGTTTGGATTGGGCTCACGATCATGTCACATGGACACACAACGATTGGGCTCCAGTTCTCTTTACTGATGAGTCCCAATATTGCTTGGACTTTACTGACAGGAGGCAACGGGTGTGGCGAAGACAACGTGAGCGATTTAATGATGCCTACATCAACGAACACGACCGTTATGGTGGCAGATCAATTATGGTCTGGGGAGGAATAAGCAGGAACGGCAGAACGGACCTGCATGTCATGGGGAGAGGGACGATGACAGGGGTACGGTACAGGGATGAGATCCTCAATGTGTACGTAAGACCATGCGCTGGTGCTGTTGGCCCTGATTTCATCTTGATGGATGATAACGCCCGTCCCCATCGTGCTAGGGTGGTGAATCAATTCCTAGAGCAGGAGACAATTGTTCGCATGGACTGGCCCGCGCGTTCGCCGGACCTAAACCCTATCGAGAATGTGTGGAACATGCTGCAGGTCGCCATTTCCGGTCGAAGGGCACAACCCACAACTCTAGAAGAGCTCGGAAATGCCCTTGTTGAAGAATGGAACAACATTCCAAGTGCAAGCATCCGGGTTCTGATTGACAGTATGACCCGACGTTGTCAAGCCGTCATTCAAGCTAGGGGAGGCCATACCCGTTTTTGACATTAACTGAGGTAATGAAACATCAAACGAACACTGTCTGTTTTCATTTTACATGTCAGAGGTGAAACCATGAAGTGTTCGTGAAAGCCAAAAGTGTGAGGCTGCACGCTCATTTGATGTCATTAAATGCACTTGCAAATGTGTTTTGTGTCTGACTGCATGTCATTTATCCAATATATTGTTCATCAGTGACAGTTACCAAATTTGCATGTCATTTCACAAAAAAATTCCTATGATCCCTATCAAATTTTGAGTAGTATATGATCATCTAAATTTAAGCCAAGAGCCTGTATCTGACCCAGTTATAGTATGTGCATGGGTAGGTAAGAAGTGTGTGTGTGGGTGCAGGTACAAAGTGTGTGAGGGTGTAAGGACAGAGTGTGTGTAGATGTAGGTACAGAGCATGTGGGAGTACAGGGGCAGTATAGTTTTACCTGAGTGGACCAGATGCAATACAGGTATATTGCAGGTTTTGTACAAGTGTAGTGTAGGGGTACAGGTGCACAGGTATTTCATGTGTGTTTAGGTGTAGCGTTTGCTGCAGTACAAGAGTAGTGTAGGAGTACAGGTATAGCTCAAGTGTGTTCTGCAGTCAAGTCAGTGTTGTACAGTTAACAGTACAGGTCTAGCGTAAGAGTGTAAGAGTACCAAAGGCATGTTTGGGTGCTGTGTCGGTATTGTACAGGTATAGTACAGGAGTAGTGTAGGAGCACGAGTGTTGCACAGGTGTGTTTAGGTGCAGTGTCACTGGGTTGAAGTTATAGTTCAGGTGCAGTGTCAGAGCACAGTTGTAGTTGTAGGTGGATCATCCCATGTCCAATAAACCAAGAATTTCCCTTGACCTCTCAGGTTTTTTCCAAGTTTGGGGAAATGATTGAGACCCATGAGGTCGGTTGAGACTGAAAAAATTTTTGCTCTGAGCCTCTTAATTAGGGAGACATGCGCACACGAACTTTGAGCTAATTAATGATACCTCGCAAATTTAAACAACTATATCTCTGAAAGTATAGCAGCTTGAGAACTGATTCTGGTGTACAATTTTGAAGCTTTTTTCAAGCCCCATTAGCCCAACGTACAAGTGGTCTCTAGAGGCCAAATAAAAAAAATTGTCAAAAAATTAGAAATTATAAAATTCAGAGATGTACCCCAAAAAATATCTTTCAGTTGTCCTGTAATTCATGTCATAGATGATGTACAGAAGCTTTCCTGTAAAGTTTTCGATGAGCACTCAAACAATTACTGTGCGATGAGCAATTATATATAACATGTCCATTCAAAAATGTGCTCTACATGAGGCAATACCCACATTACAAACCAGACTGCTTATTTTTAACCGGACCCCAGGGGTGGCCCATTTAATTTCAGGGGGGTTGGGGGGTGAGGGGCGTAGGAAGATTTGAATGCCTTTATAAATAAACATCCTGGCTTCAGCTTCTTTGAAAAAATAAAATAAAAATAATACTCTGGCTTGCATATACCATGGTTGGTCAGAGCAGCCACGGAACCCCGAAAAACAACAAACACCAATAAATATTCCCGTCTTGGACCAACTCAAAAAATATACCAGAATATGTGCAACAAAATACTCTGTCTCAACCAAATCTTCCTCCCCCCATAGGGCTAGGCAATACATTTATCACAATTTATCAAAAGGAATACACTTGAGCTAGGAGTGGTCTTGGTCACTGCCAACTTTGTAAGAACTACAGTTTTGTAGTTCAGGATGCAGCTCAGTTCTTCTACTAGAACAATCTCCAGGCAACAATCCATCCCTTCATGCATTACTATTGGCATGACATGCAAGATGAAGACCCAGAAAAAATAAGTTTTGTTGTCATATCAGAATGTAACATGCTCGATACTGCGACAGGATATCACTTCCAAAAACTGCTTGTTGAGTCCCTCACCGACAAACTTGGACGGCAACCTAAAGGGATTTGCCATTTCTCTGATGGTTGCACTGCCCAGTATGAGAACAGGAAAAACTTTGTCAATCTTTGTCTCCATGACGATGACTTAAGTGTCCCAGCCAAATGGCATCTTTTTCCACCACATCACATGGCAAATGACCATCTGATGGCATTGGGGACACAATAAAATGCTTAGCAGCCAGGACCAGTCTGCAATGCCCATATGATCAACAAATCCTCACTCCTTGTCTACTTTTTGAATTCACTGATTCGCAGAAAATGTGAATTGCCAGTTCACAGCAACAGAACAGTATGAGCAAGAAGCTGAAATACTCAGCGAAAGATCTGAAAAGGACACGCACAATTCCAGTCACAGAAAAATTACATTCATTAATTCCAGTCTCGAAGGAAATGGTCACTGTTTGAGTTTTTTCATTATCACCCGACAAAAGACAGGAACATGTAAATCTTATTGTCAAGATGAGTGATTGCAGTGGTTCAGCCTTCAGTGGGTACTTGACAGTGGCTTTTATAGCCAATGGTGGATGGCACGCATCAAGCAATACAATCCAGAGAGGTATTAATTCGAAGTTACCTTCCTTCACCCACATGGACTGTGCCCATCATACAAATTTCCTGGCCCACCAGATTCTGTAATCACTGACCGCCAGGATGTTCTAACCACAGTCTAGCCACCACAGCAACAGGAGGAACACACACCATCTCAAAGAAGAAACTATGGCTGCTCTTTCTGCATTGAAAAAGAATATCCAAGCTTAGGAATGATCACATCCGGAGAGAATGAACTTAAGCAATGTTTCATTGGTAATCTGCTTGATATAATTTTGGTACAGGGAGAAATCAGCTAGCAGGATGGGGTATCCTCCCTCAATAGGAAATGTGCTCCATCCCTCCATTAGCCTGTGAGACACCCTTGGGCAAGGTGGAGAACTCACTTAGCCCCCCAAGCCAGGGTTAGGATGAAGTCACGGCAGGTGATGGATAGAAGACGAGAGCAGCTGGAACAGTTTCAATCCTGGTCGCCACTTTGGTGTGCCAGGCAGAAGATACCATGACATGGTACAATGGCTAGAACAACATGCCCAGTATGGACGCTGCTCTCACAGAAAGCAATTGCAAAATGCTGAAAGTGTCCCTGCAAAGACAGACACGAATGCCCCAAAATCCTAAATCAGAAGCGACAGCATGAATGGCATTCCAAGGCGGAAGGCCTCGCTCGGTTGGGAAAGTCATGTGCAGCAGGTGGCCCACAACCGTCATCAAGCTACTGCTTGTAATGGAAAACAAAGAATAATCAATGCATGGAATGTGAGAACAATGATACAAAAAGGAAAACTTGAAAATATTAGACAAGAGATGAAAAAGCATGAATATAAACATCCAAGGCATATCAGAAGTCAGATGGACTGGTTATGGATCAATACTATCTGATGGATACGAGACATTGTACTCAGGGGTGATCTACATGCAAGAGGAGTAGGAATTATCTTTGATCCAGAGACGGCAAAAACTCACTAAGGCTTCTGGACACACTCAGACTGCGTAATTGCCATCAAGCTTTTGGGTAGACCTTTTGACGAAGGCATTATACACATGTATGCACCGACATCGGACCATGATGATTCGAAAATAGAACTTTTCTTCGAAGAAGTGGAAAAGGCCATCAGACAAATGAACTCACAAGATATCAAGATTGTTGAGGGCGATTTTAATGCCAAAGTTGGCGAAGGGAGAACTGATTCTATTGTTGGACCATAAAGATTAGGTGAAATAAATGGATGCGAGGAGAGACTAGTAGAGACAGGAAGGACCTCGCAAAGAGCATGATTTTGTGATTCCCTGAACTTGATTTCAAAACCACCCAAGGAGAAGATGGACATGGAAAAACCCAAGAGGCAAAATACGTAACCAAATCGACTTCATCCTAGTAGAGAAGAGATTTCGAAACTGCAAGGTCAATGCCAGAGGCAGATTGTGGTAGCGATCAAATTCCTGTAATATGCTCAATAGAGTTTAATTGCATCCTTGATTTCTTAAGATTCTTTATTTAGAGTTTCGAACGGATCTATTACAAATAATCCAAGAACTGAAAGAAAGATACTCCATGCCTATATAAAATACATTTGAGGTGTTAGAAACCCTCAAAATGGGAGAGGAGAGGAGGGAGAAACTGAAAAGTTGTATAATAGAATCAATGCAAGAACAAATCCCTGTTCCATAAAAGAAACCTCATAAAAACAAATTACAGAAGATATCCTAGATCTGATGGAATCAAGGAGAAAATCAAAGAATAACAAAGGAAAGTATCATAAACAAATACAGGTGAAATGCAATGAAGCTAAAAGATAGCAGGATAAATCAGCTATGAGAAGAAAAAACTGAAATGGACTCCAAGTACACGCATGAGAAAATTAAAGAGGTTGTGGGTAAAAGAGCACATACACGGAGTGGATGCCTCAAAGCAGAAGATGGTTCAGTATTTATGGACAAAGAGAAAGTCTTTCAGAGGTGGTCTAAGTACAAATAAGAACTTTTTCAAGACTGGACTGGTCGGTCACCCGCAACCAATGGGTGTAGCCCCTGATCGCCCACATTTTTCATTTTGGCTTATTTTTGACACAAAATTGTCAATTATTTAGTGAATAATGTTACCATAGTAAACAAATTTGATAGGCTTGGTGTCCTAACCACTGCCCATATACATACCAAATATAAAAGAAATTGCTTTAAATTTGTGGCCTGTAGAGTGCCACAAGGAAATCTCTGCTGTGGCGGCAGCAGCAGCGGCAGCGGACACGTGACGAGGCCAAATCCGTGGTAGCCCCGACTTTGTCTGTGGGCTACAATAACAGGAGAAAAACCAGCAATAAAAAAAGAATATCGAAGGGCCTCCAATTTTGAAAGAAGTAGAAAAAGAAACAAGAAAGAAAATGAAAAATGGTAAAGCAGTTGGACCAGATAACATTCCAATTGAAGCTCTTGAAGCTCTAGGAGATTGGGCCCTCAAAGAAGTAACCAAACTTTTGAATATCATTTATGATACTGGTGAAATACCATCTGACCTGAGCAAGTCAATGTTCATAATGCTGCCCAAAAAGCCAGGTGCAACTGAATGCAAACTTCACAGAACAATAAGTCTCATGAATCATATGACAACATTGTTGCTTAGAGTCCTTCTGGCAAGGATGAGAAACAAAGTTAAACGAAAGATCTCTGATAAACAATTTGGATTTGTTTCTGACAAAAGCAACTGAAATGTGATTTTCATTTAATGTATTTTAGTGGAACGTCGTACTGAAGTGCAAAAAGATCTATATTATTGCTTTATCCATGATGTTAAAGTGCAGCTATTATGGTTTTTCATTATTTTAAAATCGCTGTGTGAATCATATAGTTTTTAATGTGCATTTAAAAGGTCTGTGTCTGAAAACAACTCGCAGCCACCTCCAAAAGAAGCTCTCACTGCCGCAAAACGCACTGCTCCAGAGCTGACTGAAATGCCCCGATAGCTTCTGGCTATTTTTTTCAACAATTTGTGATATCACCAGTTGAATTTTCGCAACCTCCTGGATGAGTCGTCGATGCGCTCTTGGAGTAATTTTGGTAGGCTGGCCACTCCTGGGAAGGTTCACCACTGTTCCAAGTTTTCTCCATTTGTGGATAATGGCTCTCACCGTGGCCCGCTGGAGTCCCAAAGCCTTAGAAATGGCTTTGTAACCCTTTCCAGACTGATAGATGTCCATGAGTTTGTTTCTCATCTGTTCTTGAATTTCTTTAGATTGTGGCATAATGTGTTGCTTTTTGAGATCTTTCAGCCTACTTCACTTTCTATTTTTTCTATTTTTTTCACTTTCAGACAGGTTCTATTTAAGTGATTTCTTGATTCAACAGGTCTGACAGTAATCAGGCCTGGGTGTGACGAGTGAAATTTAACTAAAAATATGTGGTTAATCACAGTTAATTCAAGATTTAAGGGGGGGGGGCAATTACTTTTTCACATAGGGCTAGGTAGGTTTGGATAGCTTTTTTCTCTTAATAAAATAAAATCATTTAAAAAAAAACTGCATTTTGTATTTAATCGGGTTAACTTTGTCAAATATTAAAATTTTTTTGATGATCTGAAACAGTGTGATAAATATGCAAAATAATAAGAAATCAGGAAGGGAGCAAATAATTTTTCACAGCACTGTAAATATAGTACAGGTGTAATGCAAGACTGTAGGTGCAGCACAGATGTGCATAAATGTAGTGTTGGTGTCGTACATGCATAGTACAAGTACATTACAGGTGTATTGCAGGAGTACATACGTAGAGCAAGCGTGTTTGGGTGTAGCGTCGATGCCATACAGGTATAGTACGGGTATAGTGTCGGAGTACAAGTGTAACAGAGGTGTGCTCTGGTGTAGTGTTGGTGTATGGTAATGGTGTACTGTAGACGTACAGGTGTGTTCTAGTGTACCATTTGTTTCACAAGGGTATGGTACAGATGTAGTGCAGGTGTAGTGCAGGAGCACAGGTGTAGCAGTGGTGTGTTCTGGTGCAGTGTTAGCATTGTGCAGGTACAGACTAACCTGTATGTTCGGTGCAGCTCCATCATCTTCTCCTCCAGATCTCGGCTCTGCCCTGAGAGGAGTTGGATCTGACTGGCATAATCATTGCCGTGGAGCTGAGGGTCGTATTCTCCAAGCTCAGACTGCAGAGCATAGGAGCCCAATAGGGCCAGTGTGGCAAAGGAGCAAGGCAGTCGTCCATTCACAATGTCCTCTCTCACCTGCAGACAGAGGTAATACCTGCGCACACACACAGACACACACACACAAAAAGGTATTACACACAGACACACAAACACATATCAAACATGTGGGTAAACATGACTGATGTTAAAAGTTCAAGGGTTAGGTGAAAAATAAAATTGTCCAGCTGTCAATGCCATGAATCATTTAGCTACAATTTTTGTGGCTTGCTATACTTGGCCCTCACTTGATATGGAAATGTTATCAATTCTTCTTTCAAGCGTGACTGATCTTACGAAAAATGTACATGGAGAAACTCTGGACGACTGATTCAAATTACTGGAAATAAAAAGTTGTTGCTTATGCCATTACAAGACCTTATCCCACTGAACTAGATAACTCGGTCGCCACAGGGACCGAGTCATGTATCTCCCCAATCCCCTAATTTCAAACAAAATGGCAGCCAGCAGCCATATTGGACGTCCGAAATTGACGAAAATCGGTCTCGAGCATTGTCATATATCTTCGCCTGTGTAAAATTTGAAAACATTCCTGTGATAATTGTGGTTTCCAGAGCCCGGAACATAAAATCTCTGCGGCGGCGGCCGGAACTAAACCATAGTATCTCCCGACTATCGTCGTCGGGGAGATACAAATATGCAGAAGAAAAACCAAGGAAAATGCTTCTTTATTTTCACCTATAACGTGCATGAATATTGTATGACTGACGTTCCACGTGACTGATGTTAAAGATTTCAGCCCCAGTGCTGTCAGCACAAATAGCTGAACTGCAGATTTTTTGCTAGCAAGAGAATTGTGAAAGACATCTGTATTATGAACAAAAGCTTAACAGTGAAAGAAATTTGTTTTCTTTAACATTACACGTATGCTATGGTTTCTACTGAACCACGTGCTGAGAAAAGTAACAGGGTTTTTTTTCCTTCAAAGTTGAAAGCTATGTAAATTATTAGATTAACTGTAACCCAAGTTAAATTTTCATACTGAAGACCAGTCTGTGTGTCACCATAGAGCTGCTGCATACAAGAAAATTTTACTTTTTCTGATGATAGTGAGAATGGTAATGGTACTTCTCAGCGATGGCCACATTGAAAATACGAGATGTCCCAGACACCAAATCTATCATTTTTAGTTGCTCTCTAGTCTGATAATGTTGCTGCCCCAGTTAAATCATTTGTATAGTATTTTTTTGGCCCATGTCCACCTATTGACTACACACACACACACACACACATTACACACGCATTACACAAGTATTACACAAATATACAGACATGGGTTTTTAATACACACATGAATTACAAACATACATAATATACATGCACTGGTAAACAAGTTTTGCATAAAAACAGAAGGTATTATGCAATACACACACAGAAAAGTATTACCCATGAATGTATGATAAACACAAATATTAGCCATGAACACAGTATGACACACAAAGATTCATTATACACACACACACACTAAATCTAGCCGTAGTTTGCTTATTGTTCCCACTGCAAACAAGTGTGCTGTTTCCTGCAGACTCTGTGAATGATTGATTGATCCACTTAGAGGACTGAGCCGACTGAGGCCACAGTGTGTTTTTCAGCTACTCTGATCTGCCTCTCTGCTCACGGTCCGGTCTAACAGCCCAAACTTATCTAATCTCTGCTTTCATACAGCAAGGATGGGCCACTCACCTCTGTTACTCTCTCTTTGTTCTGCCTCTTTGCTTTCTATGCAGTAGTGTGTCCCTATGGTTACTCCAACTTTAAAGTGTCTCTGTGGTCACTCCAGCTATACTTTATTTGTGTGGTTACTCCAGCTATAGTTTTTATCTGTCATTACTCCAGCTTTAATGTGTATCTGTCTGGTTACGTAGGCTACACTAAATGTGCTGTTTGTTCCAACTGTTGAATAAAGGAGGAACACTCTTATCTGATGTCCTCTTGCCTGAAAACTGACTTTTCTCCTGTGCTTACATGAAATTCTCATGTGTTTCCACGTGTTTACATGTTTGTGTAATTCGTGTCTTTGGGTATATGATACATGCTTGTGCTTGTGTGCAATTTCTGTGTGTTCTTGACACCTGTGCATGTGTGTGTGCGCGCGCGTGTGTGTGAGCGTGTTTGTTTGTGCATGTGTGCGCACATACAGTTGTGTTCAAAAAAAAAACAGCACTGCATTAAAAAATGTGAATAAACTGCAAATATTTTTTTAGTAGCCTTCAGTCCCATATTTCAAGTGCAGTGGAAACATTACTCACTGAATTCCAAATCAAAGAATTAAAAAATTTGATCAAGTCTGATGTTATTCTTTTACAGGAAGCAAAGAACAGGAATATTAATCTGTTAAAAAAATAGCGGTGTCAACAATTTTCTCTTCAAACTTAAATTCTAAATTTAACTCAAGATTTGACTTCCCTTTAAACTACTGAACGAATATTTAGTTGGATAACCATTGTTTTTGATAACAGCTGGGCATCTGCATTGCATTGAGTCAACCAACTTCTGGCACCCAGGATGAACAAACTACATTCCACAGTTCCTGTGAATTTTTGGGTTTTGCTTCAGAAAATGCATTTATAATGTCACCCCACAAGTTTTCAATGGGGTTGAGGTCAGGGGATTGAGCTGGCCTCTCCATTACCTCAATCCTGTTTGTCTGGAAGCAAGATGCTCGCTTATTCATGTGTTTGGGGTCATTGTCTTGTTGAAACACCCATTTCAGGGGCATTTCCTCTTTGGCATATGGAAACATAATCTCAAGTATTTTGATGTATTCAAACTGATCCTGGTATACGTTAAATAGGCCCAACTCTATAGTATGAAAAAAATCCCCATACCATGATTTTAGCACCACCATGCTACACTGTCTTCACAGTGTACTGTGGCTTGAATTTAGTACCCTGGGGTCATCTGACAAACTGTCCACAACCACTAGACCCAAAAAGAACAATTTTACTCTCATCAGTGCGCAGAATGTTATGCCATTTCTCTTTGGGCCAGTAGATGTATTTCAACCAATTTAGCACATATCGTTTTTTTTTTCAACAATGGCGCTTCACAGGCACTTTTGCTGATAGCTTAGCTTCGATCAAACGTCCTCTGACTGTAACAGCACTTACGGGTAATTTTATATCAATTTAGATTTTTCTGAAGGTGATGAAGGTTGAATCTTTGCCATTCTGACTATTCTTCGATTCGTTTTAACAGTAGTTGCTCGTTTCCTTCCGCGTGTTTCAGTGTTTCAGGTTTTTGTTGCCATTATAAAGCATTTGAGATCATTTTAGCTGAGCATCCTATAATTTGCTGCACTTCTTTATATTTTTTCCCCTCTCCAATTAATTTTTTAAATCAAATAACCTTGTTCCTCCGTGCAATGTTCGGAATGGTCCATTTTACTTTGCAATTCAGAAGGAAATATATTTTAGAACAATGTGTCCTTAAAAAAGGACAATTAATGACACCCGTTTCTTCACAGAATTAATGAATTCTTTAATTAAACTCCATACTGCTATTATTTTGAACCCGCCCATTTTAATGAATGATTTAATTACTCAGAACAAGCAGCATGCATGTCTTGACAGTTGGGTCTGTTGTTTCTCTATTACACTACTACATCTACAAGCAATGGATTTGCCATGCAGAAATATCACAACTACTAATAGCAGGGGTTCATCAGGTTATTGATGTTGCTCAGCTATTTTTTTTAAACACAACTGTACGCAGAACAAACCTGCTCAAAATGCAGCAGTGCTCTGAGGGCGGAGTTTTACCTGGTGATGTCTTCGCTGAGCTGGGCAGGGTCTGGTGGGTAGAACTTTACATTGAAGGTAAAACTGTAGGTGGAACCTGGCAGTAGGACACAAACACAGATGGGAGGGTAAAAGGTACAGTAGCATCTAGCATCATGGTTACAGAGTTGAACTGGTTTAAGTCCCAGTGTTGCCAGAAGTAACACCTGCACAACTGTCAAACCCTTGATCAAGACTCTTCAACACATACTGCCCGAAGGGGGTTCGGCCCATGCTTGGTCTAATCAACTGACAGTGGCTATAGATAAGTCTTTGCAAAATAACAGTCATGTCGGACACTCACCTGACACCTGCTTGCGAATCTCCTTGGTGGAGTCCAGCCATGTCTGCGGGAGAAACAACTCAGAGGTCAGTGGTCAGGCTGGATTCTTCCAGTGTTTAACGAGATACATAATCTAATGCACCAATCCTGTCTGATTGACTCCTAACTGGGCTGAGACAGAGCCTTTTTGTTGGTCGCGCTTATTGAAGTCATAGCGTGCGCCGTCTTCTACAGAAGCAATGGCAATTGAATTGAGAATTAGCGCCACCTAAGGCACCTACGGCTTATCCCGTGAAACAAAAGCGCATAACTGAAGTGGATGGAAACGTGCACAAATGCGCTTTTCCTTTTGCCGCATTAACGAAAATTTGCTTAAGATTTGCGATACAAGTTGGATGGAAACAGCTACAGTCTGTTACAGAAGACGTTTGTGAAAAATGGCTAAGATATCTACAGCTGCTGACATTCTTGCAGCCATTTGGGAAAGCAGTGACCAGGATGTATATGGAAATTCAGACCCCGAGGGATTTGATTCCCTTGATCAAGATGAATACGAAAATAAGAGACCCATTTTAAGATGGACAAGTGTAGTACTGCAATTTTTGCATAAATGAAACCACCTTGCCTACATGCTGCTCTTCAGTGCAATGTGTGAAACTGATTTATGCATAGTCATGAACTTTAACAAAATTGACTAGCCACTAGTAAAACTTCACTTAATTAAAAATGTACTTCCTCGCATAAAAGGTAACTTCACATAGAAATAGTACAGATCAATGGTTAGCCTCTATTCTTACCACTGAATATTTTATGATACTATTCAGAAGGCTTCGTCTTTCATAAAATTTTACTCTCACCATACTTTGCGACTGTATTATCAAAAAGATTAATAGTAACATCAAAGATGCACCACTGTGATGCTCAACTCCAGAGGGTTCAGGGCACAACATAAACCCTGATTGCAACTACTGGACCACAGTCATTCAACCATGCTGCCCTGATGTGCTGCCTCAGAAGCAGGACTTGGGCGTGCAGTTTCAGAGCGGAACTCGGGCGCGCTGCCTCAAGAGCAGGACTCAGGCCTGCTGCCTAAAGAGTGGGACCGAGATGTGCTGCCTAAAGAGCGGGACTCGGGTGTGCTACCTTTAGAGATGGTGTTTCCCAGGTGGCCAGGCCGTAGTAGTCTCTCTCCAGCAGGTTCAAGTGGTCACAAACCCTGTTGAAGAGCTCCTGACCCTTTGCATGTTTCTGAAAAGCATAAAAACCAGCAGTTCCATCAGCCCTACATCTAGCGCTCAAGGCCGGTGCAACACAGAGGAACAACTGTGTGAAGCAGGAGAGCATTAGCAGGATTAGCAGCACAGCTGAACAGACGTGTGGCAAGTGTGCATAAATAGTAGCGTTCAGTGCAGGTGTAAAGTTCTGCATAGCACAGATGTAAAGGTGTATGTAGTTGAGATGTAAAGGTATATGAAGCGTTGGTGTAAAAGTGTGAGTGACGCATGTGCAAGATGTGCGTGGCACAGGAGTAAAGGTGCTCGTAGCGCAGGTACAAAATTAAGTAGCACAGGTGTTAAGGTGTGTAGCGCAGTAGTAAATGTGTGTGGAGTGCGGGTAAACGGGTATCTTGCGCAGGTGAAAACATTTGTAGGTCAGGTGTAAAGATGTGTGGAACAGATGGGCAGGTGTGTACTGCAGGAATAAAGGTGTGTGTAGTGTAGGTTTAAAGGTGTGCATAGTGCAGAACAGGTGTAAAAGTACGAATGGCGTTGGTGTGAAGGTAGCACAGGTGAAAAGGTGCAAACACTACTAGCACCTAAAAACCGAGAAAGTGCACCTTTTTCCGAGAAATTCCAACAAAAACAGAATACGCCGAGGTTTACTGAAGATTTGAGGCCAACTCGGTAAACCTCAGAAAAATTTTACTGAGGTATCCCGAAGTCTGCCCAGTTTACTTAAGTTTGGACAACACCTCAATGTCACTTTCTCTCAAGGTGCCCTCTTAAAAATTACATAGCGTATCTGATTTGTTTGTAAATTGGTGCTTTTGCAGATCGAATATATTCTGAATACTGAACCTGTTTCTGTTGTTCTTCATATAATGATGGTGGTTTGCAGCACAGACACAGCAGTCTGAACTACAGTACTGACCATTCCGAAGTTCCCACGAAATTTGGCGAATATTCATGTTTTTTCATACATCTGAAAATTTTTCGGTCTACCTCGATAAAATTTTTCCGAGGTTAACAGAGTTGGCCTCAAATCTTCAGTAAACCTCGGCATATTCTAAGTTTTTGCAGGAATTTCTCGGAAAAAGGTGCATTTTCTCAGTTTTTTGGTGCAAGTAGTGAAATGTGTGTACAGCACCAATGTAAAGGTATGTAGCATGTCTGTAAAGGTGTGTGTAGTGCAGGTCAACAGGTGTGTAATGTAATTCAACAGGTTTGTGTTGCACAGAAATAAAAGTTGTGTGGCACAAGTGTAAAGATGTGTGTAGCACAAGTATAAAGGTCCGTGTAGTGCACGTGTAAAGGTGTGTGGAGTGCCAGTGTAAAGGTGTGTAGAGCAGCTGTAAAGGTATGTGTAGTGCAGGTTTTAAAATGCACAGTGCAGGTGTAAAGGTGTGTGACGCCTAGGTGAAATAGTGTATAGTGTGCAGGTGAACAGGTTTGTGTAGCACAGGTGTAAAGGGATGCATTGCACAGGTGAAATGGTGTGCAAGGCTAGAATCAGTGTGTAACGCAAGCGTCAAGATGTGAAATGCATGCAAAATGTTTGAAAAACACAGGTGCTTGAACAGGTTGGTGGCTCTGGTGTAAAGTGCTGTGTAGCACAAAAATAAAGGTGTGTGTCGCGCAGGTGTAAAAGCATGTAGTGCAGGTGTATAGATGTGAGCAGCGCAGGTGAACAGATGTGTAGTGTATGTGCAAGGTGTGTGTGGTGCAGGTGAGTGTGGCACAAGTGTAAAGGTTTGCGTGGTGCAGGTGCAAAGGTGTGCTTAGCGTAGGTGTAATGGAGCACATATCACAGATGTAAAGGTGTGTGTACCACAAGTGTAAAGGTATGAGCCGCGGAGGTGAACAGGTGTGTAGCGTAGATGTACAAATGAGTTTAATACAAGTGTAAAGGCTTGTGTAGTGCAGGTTTAAAGGTGTGCTTAGCACAGGTATAAAGGTGTGCGTGGCACAAGTGCAAAACTGTGTGTACTGCAGAGATACAGGCGTGTGTAGCACAAGTGCAAAGGAGCAAATGTGTTTACAGCAGTGATGTAAAGGTGTGTAGCACAGCTGTAAAGGTGTCTGTTGTGCCGGTCAACCGGTGTGTAGTGCAGGTCACAGGTCTGCGCTGAGCAGGAGTAAAGTTCTGTGGCACAGGTGTAGAGGTGTGCGTAGCACAAGTACAACCCCAATTCTGAAATAGTTGGGACGAAGTGTAAATTGTGAATAAAATCTAAATGCAATGACTTTCAGATCACATGAGCCAATATGTTATTTACAATAGAACATAGATAACATTTCAAATGTTGAAACTGAGACATTTTACATTTTTATCCGGAAAATTAGCTTATTTCAAATTTTCTGGCTGCAAACAGGTCTCAAAAAAGTTGGGACACAGGCAAAACAGGGCTGAAAAAGCAATTAATATATAAGAGAATCAGCTAAAAGAACATTTAGCAAGTAATTAAATTAACTGGCATCAGGTGTGTAACATGATTGGCTATAAAAGGGATGTCTTAGAGAGGCTGAGTCTCTCAGAAGTAAAGATGGCCAGAGGCTCTCTAACCTGTGAAGGCTTGCGTAAAAAAATTGTGGAATACTTTACAAACAATGTTCCTCAACGTCAAATTGCAAAGGTTTTGAAGGTCTCATCATCAACAGTGCATAACCTCATCAAAAGATTCAGAGAAACTGGAAAAATCTCTGCTGCGAGGGGACAAGGTCAAGACCTTTACTGGATGCCCGTGATCTTCGGGCCCTCAGACGCCACTACATCACTCACCGACATGATTCTGTCATTGACATTACTAAATGGGCCCAGGAATACTTCAAGAAACAACTGTCTGCAAACACAGTCCCTCGTGCCATCCACAGATGCCACCTAAAACTCTACCATGCAAAAAGGGAGCCATTGTTAAACATGATCCAGAAACGCCGCCGTGTTCTGTGGGCCAAGGCTCATTTAAAATGGACTGTAGCAAAGTGGCAAAGTGTCCTGTGGTCAGACGAGTCCAAATTTGACATTCTTGTTGGAAATCATGGGCGTTGTGTCCTCCAGGCTAAAGAGGAGAAAGACCACCCCTCCTGTTATCAGCGTTCAGTTCAAAAGCCAGCATCTCTGATGGTATGGGGATGCATTAGTGCATAATAGTGTGGGACACTTGCATGTTTTTTTTTTTTTTTTTTTTTAATTTGGCATCTCCAACCCCACCCGAATCTGGAATGCCCAATTGGTGAACTATGTACAAAGCTTTGCTCGTGTCGACCCCTTGCTGCCAACTCAGGAGAGCGAAGACAGTTCACGGCTCTCCTCGAAGCACGTGCCTGTCAGCCACTGCTTCTTATACACTCATTGGTTGAATCTTCGCGAGTTCAGAACGAGGGCGGAGGATACCCGGACATGAACAGACTTAGAATCTTCCTGACGAGCGCCCGTCTGGCCAACAGGAGGCGCTTGAGCAACGAACAAAGCTTTTATTTCCCTTTTCCCGGCAGTCCCTTCCCAATTTGAAACCCTGTAGCGCGATGGCCAATTGTGCGCTACTCTGAAAAAGCTGCCGACCACTGCCGGTTGGTACGACCGGGGCTCGAACCCGCAACATGATAGTCACTTCTACACTGCAATGCAGTGTCTTAACCGAGTGAGCTATCCGGCAGCTCACTTGCATGTTTTAAAAAGCACCATGAGTGCTGAAAGGTATATAAAGGTTTTAGAGCAACATATGCTCCCCTCCAGACGACATTTATTCCAGGGAAGGCCGTGTGTATTTCAGCAGGACAATGCAAAACCACATACTGCAGCTATTACAACAGCATGGCTTTGTAGTAGAAGAGTCCGTGTGCTGAACTGGCCTGCCTGCAGTCCTGATCTTTCACCGATTGAGAACATTTGGCGCATAATTAAACGAAAAGTCCGTCAAAGGAGACCCAAAACTTGCCAGCAGCTGGAAGCCCGCATTAAACAAGAGTGGGATCAAATTCCAATGGCTAAACTCAAGAAACTTGTCTCCTCAATGCACAGACGCCTCCACTCTGTGTTAAAAAGAAGAGGGGATGCTAAACCATTGTAAACAGCCCCCTGTCCCAACTTTTTTGAGACCTGTAGCATCCATCAAATTTGAAATGAGCTCATTTTGTGGATAAAATTGTAAAATTTCTCAGTTTCAACATTTGCCATGTTATCTCTGTTCTATTGTGAAGAAAATACTGGGTGGTGTGATTTGAAAGTCTTTGCGTTTTGATTTTATTCACAAATTACATGTTGTCCCAACTTTTTCGGAATTGGGGTTGTATAAAGGTTCGTGTAGTATTGGTGTAAAGGCGTGTGCCGCGCCGGTGTAAAGGTGTGTAGCACAGGTGTCAAACTGTATATAGTGGAGGTGTAGAGGCATTTGAAGCCTAGGTAAAGTAGCATATCATGTGTAGGTCAACAGTTTTGCATAGCACAGGTGGCAAGGGGTGCATAGCAAGGGTGAAAAGGTGTGTGTGGATCAGATGAAACAGTGTGTAGCGAAAAAGTTACGGTGTGAAACGCGTGTGTAAATGTGTGTATGGCACAGCTGTAAAGGTGTGCACTGGTGTGAAGGTGTGCATAGGGAAACTGAACAGGTTTGTGGCTCAGGTATAAAGTGGAGTGTAGCACAAATGTAAAGATGTGTGTTGTGTAGGTGTAAAGGCATATGATGCAGGTGCATAGGTGCATGTGATGCAAGCGAACAGGTGTTGCGCAAGTGTCCAGGTGTGCATAGCGCAGGTGTGAAAGTGTCCATAGCACTGGTGTAAAGGTGTGAGTATTGCAGGTGCAAAGGTGTGCATATAGCAGGTGTAAAGGTGTGCATAGTGCTGATGTAAAGGTGTGTGTACTGCTGGTGTAACGGTGTCAGCAGTGCAGGCAATCAGGTGTGTAGCGCATGTGCAAGCTATGTGTAGCACAGGTGTACAGATGTGTGTAGCACATGCATAAAGGTTTGTGTAGTGTAGGTGTAAAGGCGTGTGTGGCACCAGTGTAGAAGTGTGTGTACCAAAGGTGTACAGGCGAGTGTGGCACAAGTGTAAAGGTGTGCTTAGTACAGGCGTAAAGGTATGTGTAGCACAAGTGAACAAGAGCCCTTACATCCAGCTCGCACTCATAGAGAGTACGGTCCAGCAGAGTGACGTGGCAGCGCATGGTCCGTGGCCGGCGAGACGTTTTGGAGGGTTTTGATTCGCCTGCAGCCTTAGGCTCTTTCTGTACAAGCTCTGCCCCTATAGGCTCCTCCCCTCTTCCTTCCTCCTCCACTCTGGGCTGCTCTTCCTCCCGTCTCTCTCCTGCTGTCCCTCCCTCCTTCACCCCTCTCTCCTTCTCTGTGTCCGCGTCTTCCTTCCGCTCCTCCTGAGCTGGCTGGGGGAGAGACCACACATACACATAATGCACCTCTCTTCAGACCCGTTTTCACAACAGTTCCCACCACCATGCACAAGAATCAACAGTGCTTAAACACTTTGGTAAATTTACACACACATAACCAAATCTATGCGCACACACACACGCATGCACGCACGGACGCACAAAATTAATACACAAAACCGGCCAATTCTAACCACACATGCACATCACCTGATTTGTTTACACACACAAATATTCACACCTGTGTCTCTGCACTGCTGAGGGAGTGCTGGTCAAAGGCGGGGTCTCCCTCTGCGTGAAGCTCAGGTTCGGTGTCAGCGATTGGGGCTTTGACTTGCTCCTCCTCCTGCCCCGTCTCAGTGGCTTGCTCTGCCTCTAGCCCCTCCCCCTCAGAACACTGAGAGCGCCGCTTGAGGAAGTTGGAGAAAAGGCGCGAAAGGCCCCGCCCAGCTGAGGAGCGAGAGCGAGGCTTCAGCTCAGGAGGGGGCAGGTCCTGCAGCTGCTCAGGGGATGGGTCCAGCGATGTATCTGCCTCCTGCCTGCCTGACCCTGATTGGCTCTCGGATTCCCCGACTGCACTGGCTTCTGTCGTCATGGCAGTACCTGCCAAGGCACAAGAACATGCGAAAGGTCAAAAATTGAGGTGAGCATGTGTAGGGTGTGAATGTGTATGTAGATTTGGAGATATTTATTTTTTTATACACTACAGGTCAAAAGTTTTAGAACACCCCAATTTTCCCGTTTTTTATTGAAAATTGTGGAGTTTAATGTCTCATTGTACTCTGGAATAAAGGCATAGACATGATCGAACAAATAAACAATTGAAAAGAAATCATGGAATCATTTTATTTAAAACAAGTAGACATGGTCAACAACATCCCCCGCCAAAATGTCTTCTTTAAAGATACTATGATCAGAGGCTCCCAGAAATGCCACAAGGGCAATAACTGTGGGAAAAATAATCGTGTGCTTCTTATTTTCGAACTCCATCGGGTCTTTATGGTCTTAAGCTACACACCAAATTTGGTTATCCTATCTCAAATAGTTTCTGAGAAAAGCAGTCCCCTTTAGAGATACCGTGGACAGAGTCCAAAAATACGGATCAAGGGCAATTACTGCGGGAAAAATAATCGCGCGCATCTCATTTTCGAACTCCATCAAGGCCTTTATAGTCTGAAGCTACACACGAAATTTGGTTGTCCTATCTCGAATAGTTTCTGAGAAAAGCTGTCCCCTTCATCTCGGACGGACGGACGGACGGACGGAGCTCAAACCTATATCCCCTTCACACTTCGTGGCGGGGGATAAAAAATTTATTCTAAACTTTTGACTCAAAGTAGCCTCCTTTGGCAGATATAACAGCGGAACACACTCGCGGCATTCTTTCTACAATGGAAATCAGATATTCTTCAGAAAGTTCTTCCCAACTCTGTTGCTGAAGGTCCCATAAATGTGTGGCACTTGTAGGCTGCTTTGCTTTCACTCTTCTGTCCAGTTCATCCCAAACCATGTTGATGGGGTTTAAGTCTGGAGACTGTCCTGGTCACTCCATGTTTTCAAGCTTACCATCTTGTTCTTTTTTCCTAAGGTAGTTCTGGCAGAGCTTGGACTTATGTCTTGGGTCATTATCTTGCTGTAGAATGAACCCCTGACCAACTAGGCGCAGACCAGAGGGTACTGCATGGTGCGACAGAATGCTGTGGTAGCAGTTTTGGTTCAGGGTGCCTTTCACTCTGTACACGTCACCGACCCTGGATCCAGAAAAGAGCCCTAGTCCATCATGCTTCCTCCTCCATGTTTGACAGTTGATGTCACACACTGAGGAACCATCCTTTCAACTACTCAATGGCATACAGAAAACCTGGGTAACCTTACCTTTGTAAGGTTTTCAAGCTATTCATTGGACTGGAACTGCATAATTTTCAATAAAAAAAACTGGAAAAATTGGGGTGATCTAAAATCAATCAATCAAACAATCAAATCCTTTATTTAACCAGATAAAACCAGTTGAGACTAAAGTCTCTTTTTCAATGGTGATCTGGCGGTATGCAGCAAGTCACAAACAAGTATTACATAAACAAAACACAGTTCAAGACAATATTGATAAAACAGTACAGTATAACACAAGAACAAGGGACAGAATAGAGACTACCATCTGACAGGACAAAACTAAATATCAAAAAAAATAAAAAATAAATATAAGTTCTAAAAAAGGCTCAATATACAAACAGTGGAAAAATAAATCTAAACAGTACGACAAGAGCAGCTAATGGGAAAGGCTTCAGAAATCTTTTGTCTGAAACTTGGTATGGAGATGGGAGCAGCAATTTTAAAATGAGATTGAAGGTCATTCCATGAACAAGGGCCAAAGTAAAACAGACTCCTCTTACCAGCGTCAGATCGCACAGGAGGCACCTTGAATCGCAACCAGGTGTTGGATCTGAGGTTGTAAGAGTTCTGAATTAAAACAAATTTAGAGCAAATGTACTGGGGTAGTTTACCTAAAATAGCCTTGTATATTAAAACATACCAGTGGTGCAGCCTGCGCATAGCTAGTGAAGGCCAGCCGACTAAAGTGTACAGTGTACAGTGATCGTCCTATAGGCGACTTAGAAATGTATCTCAGTGCAGAATGATAGAGCGGATCGAGTTTAGCCAGGAAAGTGGGACACGCAAATCTGTAAACAGTATCGCCATAATCAAGTTGAGACAAAAATATATTATTTACTAGCCGTTTTAGAGAAAGCGGGAAAAGCAAGATTTTAATCTATATAAGAAACCCAGTGTAAACTTAAGTTTCTTTGTCAACATGTCAATATGGTAATTGAAAGTTAAATTCTTGTCCAGCCATAATCCTAGATATTTGTATTTATCTACAAACTCAATTGGAGTTCCGTCTAGGGTAATAAGAGAAGGGGGAGAAACTACAGACCTATGTGGTGCAAACAGCATAGCTTTAGTTTTGCCACCATTCAACAGAAGTTTAGAATCAATGAGCGCATGCTGCAGAGAGATAAAATCAGACTGAAGATGTGAAACAGCAGCCTCGAGAGAGGCAGCACTAGAGTACAAAATGGTGTAAATCGGCATACATATGATGCAATGAATATTTAAAATGGTCACAAATATTATTTATGTATAGTAAAAAGAGCAATGGTCCCAAAATGGAGCCTTTGCGGAACACCCTTATCTATCATCACAGGGTCAGAAACAGTATCACCAAGCTTAACACATTGAGAGCGGTTGGATAAATAACTCTGAAACCAGCCAATCGTACTGTGGCCAAAACCGACCTTTGAGAGAATGTTAATTAACATGTGGTGATCTACTGTATCAAATGCCTTGGTTAAATCCACGAATAATGCAACACAAAATAATTTATTATCAACAGCTGCTTTAATATCATCTAGGACTTTCAAGCTAGCCGTAACCGTACTGTGCTTGGATCTAAAGCCAGATTGCATGGGATTTAAGACATTATGCAAATCTAAAAATAATTTAATCTGGTCAGAAATTAAAGACTCCAAGATCTTAGCTAAGACAGAAAGATTTGAAATTGGTCTATAATTGTTTAAATCAGAAGGTTCACCACCCTTCAAAAGAGGAGAGACAAAGGCTTGTTTCCAAACTACAGGTAAAGTTTGAGTGGAAATGGAAAGATTAAAAAAATATCTGTAACTGGCTGAGCCACAATTGGTGCGACAATTTTTAAAAAGTATGGATCAATGCCATCAGGGCCGGTGGCCTTTTTAGGATCTAAAGTTGATAGCGCATGCAAAACCTCAGAGGCCAAAAAAGGAGAAAAAATTAAGAGTTGACAAAGTGCCTGGTTGCCCTAGAAGCTTAATATTATGCCTTGGATCATGACTAAGACCCTGTTCATCAAATAAATGCCCAGCCTTTTTAAAATGAGTATTAAAAGCATTAGACATCTCTTTATTATCCAAAATACAAGAATCACTAACCTTCAGCTTTTGAGGAGGACCAGCAACTTTCTTATTTTGTAAGGTTTTGACTATTTTCCAAAATTTAGAATGGTCATTGCCAGTGTCAGAGGTTAAGGTGAGATAGTAGTTGGCTTTAGATTTTCTGATAAGGAACGTATATTTATTCCTAAGGGAACGAAAAAGGGTCCAGTTTTTAGTTGTACCTGACTTTCTGGCCAAAGACCATTGCTTATTACGAGCATGAATGGTATCAGCCAGGTCCCTAGAAAACCAAGGATTTGACCTATTTTTGATCCTGATTTTTTTTAAGAGGGGCATGTTTATTAATGATTTTTAGGAAGTGATGCTGAAAAAAATTAACAGCATCATCAACAGAAGGAATTAAAGATATTAAATGCCACTTGACAGAAGCCAAGTCATGCAGGAAAGCTTGTTCACAAAAATGTTTAAAGCTACGTCGAAGTATAATTAGACCCTTGGATTTGGGCAATTTGGTGCTTCTAATACAAGCAATAGAGCAATGATCGCTATTATCATTAGCGAAGACACCAATAGCCACATACTTATGGGCTGCATTAGTAAGAATTAAATCAATAAGACTTTCACTGCCAGGTTTAGTAGCGTTAAAATGAGTAGGGATGTTTATAAGCTGAGTTAAGTTCAAAGAGTCACAAACCTGCTTAGAGCTTGCAGATTTGTCACTCATCCAATCCCAGTTTAAGTCACCAAGCAGGATCAATTCGGAAGTAATTAAATTAGACAAGAGATCAGGAAAGTTAGAGATACAATCATTAATGGCGGATGGTGGCCTATAGCAGCCAACAACCGTTAGAGGGGCATTTGCTACAATGATCTGAACAGCCAAGAAATCAAACTGTTTTGGTATCGAAACAGATTTGAGAACAGACCCATGAAATTTGTTAGAAATGTAAATCGCAACTCCACCAGCTCTACCTTTGCGGTCAGTTCTAAATACATTATAACCGTCAATGTGTATTACTTGATCAGTGATTGATGGTTTCAGCCAAGTTTCGGAAACTAAAACAATATCAGGTTTAGCGGTAAAAAACCAAGTTTTAAAAATATCAAGCTTAGGTACAAGGCTCCTTGCATTTATATGGAGAAAACCCAGGCCATGTCTGTTACTAAACTCATAAGGAGTTGACAAATGACATAAATTATCTAAAAGAGGCTCTGGGCCAGGATTAGTTTTAATATTACCAGAGACAAGCAACAGTAACAATATCATTAACCTTGAGATTGCATTTTGGACACCCATTCTAGTAAGATCTTTTTTAAACACAGAACCGTGCCCTATCTTAGAAATGAGAGACTCGATAATTAACAGCGCATAAGGGAAAGTACCTTTAGTGCTACTGAATGCTAGCGAATAATGAAGACAACCAGCAAATGTCATTTAAGCTAGAGGTTACACAATCACAATGGTAAAAAAAAAAAAAGAATGATACCGTGAAGGCAAGTCGATGGAAGCACCGAAATGCGTCCTAACCATACAGCCCATGAATATAACAAATAATAACCCGGCTTTAGACATCGTTATTAAAAAGGACTGACACTGCGGCAAAGTTTTTCAAGACAGAATTAAAACCATTGGCCTACCACGCATTTAGGAGGCAAAATTGATTGTGCGAACAACACAGCAATGTGGACGACTGCCAATGTCCCACAGCACCAAGCCAACAGTTCCACAAACTGGGAAGACGATGGAAAAAAACCACCACAGGCGGGCAAAAGGCCTCAAGGATCCTGGCAGGTCCAGCGGCAGTTGACGTCCGCGGCAGAAGAAACCGATCCCTCCGAGCTGCACCGCAACCCGAGAAGGCAACCAACCTCCGTGCGAAGGAGGAACAGCTGACACGGCCAGCCGACAGAAGTGATCCAGCAACCGCGATGGATTCCGACTCAGTGGTCGAAATGAGGAGGGAGCGATCCCAGCCCGAAAGAGCACGTAGCACCAAGACTGGTGAAGTCAATCTACTTGTCTAGCCCGGAAGCAGAGCGAAACAGAGCGACACTCTGCACACCTCTGCCCAGATTGCGTGCACCAGTCACTCAGAGATCTCGCCGGCGTATTCCGTCGGAGTGGGGGCGAAATGCCGCAAGAACAAACTGGAACTGGAACGAAGTCACGTCAGCCAACAGGTGAAAACTTTTGACCAGTATATATCTGGCAGTGTCCATGCAGATTTCACAATAGGTGCATATGCACATGCTTTTATCAGTGCATTTGTCCATCTATGCACATGTACAGTGGGCTCCAGATTTACTGGCAACCCTGACTGGCAATGCACAAACAATGCAAAAAATATAAACTATATAATTATAGAAAAATGGAATACACCATCAGAGCGGCATATAAAAGTGTGAAATACTTTATCAGTGTTTTGATGGAAACAACCAAAATCATACTCATTTAATACAAAATAAATGCCAAATCAAGTGTTACCAGGCAATACAAACCTCAGCCAGTAGCACTTATTTTCCTGCTTTAGCTTCTGATTCAATCTTATCAATTTGGTCTCGCTTCGGTACCAGTTATAACCCTCTGAAAATTTGTGAACTTCAGTTTGACCTCTCAAGGTCACAGGTTATAGTGCCAAATGAAAGAACATATGACTTCCTATATGTTGATAATAATAAACACCTCTCTATCTCTAATTGTTTTTGAGTTATAATGGAAAATTTAAGCAAATTTAAGTAATGACCTTGACAAGTGAAAATGCTTAAGGTACCTTTTGGGCCATCATGGTCTCAGATTTTTCTCTAACTTTGTATATTTGTTCATTTGAACTCAAATGATGGGTGTCTCCAATTCTTTCACAAACAGCCCACTGGTATGCATTTTATGGGCCTCTGAAAAATGGCCTGTAGGGGACGCTTTTCAAAACATGCTGTAGAAAAAGCCTCATATCTTTGATTTTATGACAGATACAGATCTGGAAGGTGACTTGATCCTTGACATGAACCTTGCTCTAGGCTGACAATCTTAAAGATTGCTTGTATCAATGGTGAATGCCATGGAAATTAAGGTCAAAGTTGGGGTTCACAAAAATATTTTCCACTTTTTCAATCCTAATTACTCGCTAATTTTTGGAGGGAGTGATCAACTGATGCCAGGAACCTTTCATTTCAGATAGATTCTTGCCATTTCTATCAAAAAACCCAAAGAAAACTTTGCAGTTGTTCAGATTAACCCTTTCAAAGTTGGTCGCAGCTGAAAAGAGCCCAAGTTTAAGGGCCTGGCTCGCCCCCGGGGTAAAGTTGCACTGACACCACTTTGCACCTGAACAGTGTCTAATGACCTGAATTACACTGCTATGGTCAAAAATCCAGTATATAGGCCTGTTCCTCACCAAAAAGCTGGCCTAAAAAGTTGTAAAAATCATCGTTTTTCTTTGCATTGAAATGTACATGGCAATGTACTATTATGTGCTGGAAATAAAGAAACCCACTTGAACATCATGTGGGTTACTTTATTTGAGCTGAAAACCTGATATTGATATTCTTTGTGATTGTAGTGACCTTATTAAGGTCATTCCATGCCAAGTGGAAACACACCTGGGCCATCATGGTCTTGGATTTTACTTTAACTTTGTCTATTTGTTCATTTGGCCCAAATAATGGATATCTCCGATTTTTTTGCAAACTGCCATCTGGTATTGGTTTTATGGACCTCTGAAGAAATGGCCTGTAGGGGGCGCTTTTTAAAACATGCTGTAGAAAAACCCTTATATCTCTGGCCCTATTACTGATACAGGTCTGGGGTTTGGATGGGTTTGTAATATGAGGCTTCCTCTAGAACCAACATCATTTACAATGGTTGTATCTGTTCTGGTTTCCATGGAAACTGTGTTTGAATTTGGGCAAATTTGAGATTTTTCACTTTTTGTGTCCCTTTTTTGCAGTGAAAAAAGCCTATACACTGGACCAATGGTGTTTTCCAGTATAATTCAGGTCATCTGACATGCAGCAGGTGCAAATTCATAATTATGCAACTTTTCCCTGGGGATGGACAGACCCCTTGAACTTGTAACTTTTTCTGTTGTAAGCAACTTTGAAAGGGTTAATCTGATAAACTATAATGTTCTGTTTTAATTTTTTGATAAAAGTGTCAACGATCTATCTGAAATAAAGTTTCTTTTGTCGCTTCTTCAGCATTACAAGTAATTGGTGAGTAATAAGGGTCCAAAAAGTGGAAAAAATATCAAATTTGTCCAACTTCAAACACACTTTCCATGAACGGATACAACCATTGTAAATGATGGTGGTGCTAGAGGAAGCCTCATATTACAAACCCATCCAAACCCCTTTGGGGGCCGGGGGGATATGCCATTGCCAGATGGCTCTTGTTAATCTTGCTAATGGTAGTTTATGAATGTTCAGTTATTGTTTTGGCCAACAAAAGCTTGATTAGCAACTTTAGCAGCACTAAAAATATGACATCAATAACTTGTGTCCCTTTTGAAATACATACCCACAGAAATGACCCAAAATATGCACTTTTCATTCTGAAGCCAACTTCCAAGCTTATTAAAACATTTAATACAACCATTGTGACTTTAATATTTTTTGTGGTCTTCAGAAAGTTGACTGGCAGGTGCATACCAAGTCTTAGGGCTCTTTCTTAATTAGTTACAGGATAGTAAATACATTAAATTTTGAAAAAATACTCGCAAATTGGTAGGACTGCAAAATTTATATTGGTCAAAACACATCAACAATTTTTGGAGGGGTCTTTCTACTATAATGGAGGAATCAGTTAAAAAAATAGAAGAAAATCCAAGGTGTGCTCCTGGAGATACGGGGGTTTGAACAGGTGGCATTGTAGCGTTTTTTTTCCCCACATTTGGCAAGGTACTGACTGCAGTTGGTGATGAATTCATGGTGAATTCAGCCTGATTTATATTTAGCAGACACAAATGAATGGAAAAAATGCCAGAGAGCCTATGCTAGGGTTTATATTGGGGGTGTTTTGGGGACCTAAACATGGAACTGCCTGAACAAAAGGCACTTTTTGTGTCCTCATAGCTCCACAACCAAGAAAGGTTAAGTAAAAGGGACCACATTTTTTGATTAAGCAGTATAACATTAGCTTAGATGCAAAGTTTCAAAGCTATTGATGTAGTAATAAAAAAGTTATGCCGTGTTAAAAACAAGAAAAATGTCAATTGACCCAAAAAAAAAAAAAAAAAAAAAAAAAAAAAAAAACCTGAGGGACAGTACCCTTAGAAAATAATTCACCAAAAAATAATTTTTGGACTGAATGAGCTGAAATTTCGGATTTGTCAGCGATATATATTTATACAGCTGCATACAAAAAATTAGCAAAGTTGAGAAGGTGGTGGTGAGACCCATTTGATGATCTGGCATGGAATGACCCACTACAGAAATCAGACCATACATCAAACAATTGTCTAATCATTACAAAACTCATAGGATGTTTCATAACACTTTTGAAATGCGTGTGTGGAATTATTTTGAAATCGCCCAATAGGCGGAGCCACCAGCTCCAAACAAATCCATGGGCCTGGCTTAGATTTGGCTATAAATCAATGACATTTTGTCCATTCATCACCAAAAATGGTGGATAATTTTCAATTAGCTTTTAAAACTTGTCTCTTAAATATTTTTTAAATTCAGAGAGAGTCAAAGTTAAAAGATTTATAGTCATTCCTTCCACATACACAGTGAAACAAGATACCGTTTCCCCAGGACTTGATATACAGACAAATGTAACCTACCATACTACTCTACTAACAGGCTAAAAAGCTACAACTGGCTAACCAATACAAACAAGGCCTACTGATCAGTAAACTAAGGGGAGAATGATATGGGAATACAGGGAGAGGAAAAAAGTGCACTGCACAAAGGGAAAAATATACTATCCTATACTACCTTATAGATTATGTATCTGTACATATGATGTAACAGTCTTTCCTGAAGTATAATAAAACTCAAAAAAAAAAAAAAAAAAATGTACATAACAGTGGTTGACAGAAATTGACCAATAGGAGGCGACGTCATTGCCAAAATAACATAGGATAAACAGGGCTCCTAGCTAAGTGGCTACATTGGACATTTAGGCCAAAAACATGGTGAAAAGCCGTCCTTACGAATCAAATTTGAATGTCGGGGCGTACAGACACTTGGATTACGCCACACCAGCAGTATGGAGGCATTTTGTGTTTTATAAACGTTGTATTTTAAACTTGAAAAATGGCCACAATTGACTTCCATTGATTTGGATTCGTCTTCAGTGCTGTTTTCCTTTGTAATTCCAAAAGTGTTTTGAGGACAGAAGAAATTCGCAGACCCTTCGATTAGCCTTGGGGTGAGATGATGATGAGTGAATTTTCATTTTTGGGAGAACTCTCTCTTTAAAGAGCAGGTTGCTTCAAACAGGGTTCAGTTTGTTCTTGAGTATACTGGCATCTTCGACCTGATAAAAGTGAAGGATTAAGCCCAGGAGCACAGGTCACAGTGGAGAGGGATTATCAGACTATATTTACGCCAAGAGTCAAAGCTGTTCTACAGCAGACCACATCACAGAGCTTACTCAAGCTCAGAATGAGTCAGCAGCATTTAACAACAGCCTCGCTGTGACACCAGCAGCAAAGCAGAATCATATTCCCCCAGCTCAATCAACATCGAAAACCTGGAAACAACTCCACTCCTGAGCCACTGATAAGGAAATCAAAGATGAGGCTGAAGTAGACTAAAGCCCATGCCTGTAAGTTCTGCTAACAGGGATGGAGCATGAGAATTGAACAACAGACCCTAGAGTGCATATGGTGGCAAATTACATGTGGGCCATCACACATGTATCTCATTCTCTGCAAAGTAAATGCCAAGAGAACACCTATTGAGGCTTAATCAGCATAAAAAGTTTAGATGAGTATTGAAACAAGACTTTATAGTTAGACGTAGACGCGTATGTACACCTGCACCAGAACATTACCAAAAAAAAAAATAATTAAAGCTGCAAGCAGCGATGAACTCAGCTCCATGCATGTGGGGACATGAAGCGGCCGCCACCTCTTTGAAACGTGAAGTTTCAGGCAGATCCGACCATGTACACTGAAGTTAAAGCAACTTCCTTGTAATGGCGAGACACTGATGTTCAGTTCTGCCAGGGCAACGCCGTTTGATGGTATATCACAATCTTCATAATACAGCATTATCAAGGTCTTGAGGCTATTCTGACCTCATTTGACTTGGATCTGCTCAACCTGCTACGAGTAGCACGTCAAAGTGTAAAACATGTCATTTCCTGTTGCCAGCAGGTGGCGCTACGATTACGATGGGATATTGTCATATAGATGTGTTCAGGGTGGGACTCTTATCAAACGTGAAGTTTGGGGCAGATTAGACAATATCCATTGAAGTTACAGCAACTTCCTGTTTCATGGCGAATACTGGAAATCCAACGCCACGCAACGGCCACACCGTTCAACGCCGACTGGATCTTTTAATAACTTTTGGTCACAACTTAGTCTAGATGTCTCACACAGATTTTGCAGTGGATCTGACATATCCTGCAGGAGTTCATTAAAAAACCAAAGCGTGCAAATCGCCAAAAATGACCACTAAATTCAAAATGGCCGACTTCCTGTGGGGTTTAGCCCATGGGTCCAGGAGGCTTTTTAGTACGTCTGGGCATGATCCATGGGCGTGCCGATTTTCGTCCATGCCAGTGAAACGTCCCGTAAGGGCTGCTGTTTAAAGGGTGTGGCCAAGCCATTTGGCCACACCCGTAGCCGAAAAAGAAATAACACATCATGTTTGACTGTCATCATACATGTGAAGTTTCAGGCAGATTTGACCATGTACACTGTGGTAAGCAACTTCCTGTGTAATGACGAAACATCACTGTTCGCCATGCCGCCAGGGCAACGCCGTTTGACGATAGGTCACAATCTTCATAATACAGTATAACCAACGTCTTAAGGCTTAGCTGACCACATTTGAGCTGGATATCATGAACCTCCTATGAGGAGCGCATGAAAGTGTAAAACATGTCATTTCCTGTTGCCAGCAGGTGACACTATGACACTGACGGGATATTGTCATGTAGATGTGTTCAGGGCAGGACATGTGAAGTTTGGTGGAGAGGGAAGCATTTACAGAAAAGTTATAGCAATTTCGTGTTTCATGGTGAGACATCGGAACTCGACGGCACGCCACGGCCACACTGTTGACTGGATCTGTTGAATAACTTTTGGTCAGAAACTAGTCTGGATGACACACACTGATTTTGAAGTCGATCTGATAAATCCTGTAGGAGGAGTTCGTTAAAATACAAAGCGCGCAAAACGCCCAAAATGGCCATTTAATTCAAAATGACCGACTTCCTGTCGGGTTTAGGCTATGGCTCGAAGAGACTTTTTCGTGCGTCTGGGCACGATATGTGTGTGTACCGATTTTCGTGCATGTCGGTAGAATAGACCCAATCGGTTCAACGTCATCAAGAACTCAGCGCAAAGGACGCACCCCATTTTGGGGGAAAACAATCGCGCTTATGCATTGAAATCAATGAGAAATAAGCGGGAAAACTGAGCAGTAAAATGCCAAAAAGTTGTTGTGTGCCGGGTTGCACCTCGAATAAAATGACCAGTCCGGAAGTCAGGTTCCTTCTCCTACCTGGAAAAGGGAAAAATCCGAAAAGGAGAGCTTTATGGCTTCAAGCTATCCGGAGAGAAGATAAGCAGGGGAAGCTATGGGATCCATTATCTTCCCATGTTAATGTGTGAGGGAAACACTTCATTTATTAAAGCATCGCAAACGCTCACGTTCGGGCAAGGTAGCAAAATAATCGCTGGACATATCAATAAATCAAGAAATGAATGTAAACAGGAAATTAAGTTAAAAAATCTGATAAATTTTACACCTAAAAGCACATTAAATTACATTTTGGTCAATGGGATCTGAGGTTTTCTATCCCTCAAAAAAGGGCGCGGCCTTGACTTTTGCCAAACTACCCGGATGTGCCGGTCGGGTCTATGGGCCATGAGGGCAGCTGTTTAGAGGGCGTGGTCAAGGCATTTGGCCACGCCCACCTTTGAAGACCATAATGCACGTAAATTGTCACCACGACTGATGCATGTACCAAAAATGGTGGGATTCAGAATATGATAAAGCCCCCAAAAATGCGATTCTTTTGGTAAAATGATAATAATATTATTATTATTATAATATTATTATTATTAATAATAATAATAATAATAATAAAATTCCTTCAATTTCAATAGGGTCCTCGTAGTGTTTACTGCTCGGGCCCTAAAAAAATCACAATACTCCAAGCAGTGATGTCATTTTCCTCAGTTTTACATGTCAACCTTCTGGACAATAACAGAGTAGCCTGCACCCAACAGGACACAACACGTAAAGGGACATCAGTCATTGTCTTTTAAAATTTCCAGGCAAGTGGCTAAAAGCTCACCTAGGAATTCAAGGCGAGCTTTTTTTTTTGCGGCCCTCGCGGCTCGTTCCAAGGCTGGAGCAGCCGGAAGAATGAAAAGATTGGATGTCTCTTTGCTATGATGGACATGTTACTCCAAGATAGATTCATTCTGAGGTACCGGGCCCATGATGATGCATAACAAGTTTAAACTTACTTTACCTCTTACACAAAACATGGTGAGATTTTGAGAGGCATCCTGAACCGATTCTCCAATATAAGCATAAACCTCTTATTGCATGGGTCAAATAGGAGTCTATCCTAAGAATACAGAAACAAAGTGCAGATTTACCAAAAAAAAATTAACTTTTTTATTAAAACGTTTTTATCTAAAACTAAAGAAGGAATACAATGAAAGCAAAATCATCAGAATTATAAAATTCTCAGTTGCATTATAGGGACTCACCTCAATAGCTGCTTAACTTGACATGGCTAAAAAAGAATCACTGAATCATCATCATCAGAAATGGTAGTTGCTATTTGGCTACATTAACAAACCATGCACGTGGACTCCGTATCGTAACCTGACCAAATTTGGAAACCAAAACAAACGTCACTGTCTAAACCTTGTCCATAGTACCCACTGACGTTTCAGCCAAGTAACACTACGCATGTCCACAGCAAATGAATTGCTGGGAACGAGAATCATTAATCTATTCACATATCTGCTGTAGAAAAGCATTTTCGAAAGCCGTGATTCACCTTGGAATGTCCCATTTTGCAAAAGTGTTTTCCCCAATGGCATGTCCCGCGGCAATGTTCGCCATCTACAGCCGCTCAGAAGGTGAAAATGAAACATAGACGATTGGTTCAAAAAAGGTCACTTGGTACAAGTTGCCCAATCACAGAACAGGTATCTCTTGCTTTTAGTTTCCAGGCATCTACTGGGGTGCAACGATTCTGAACCACGGCTTTTTTTAAGGGGTAGGAACACCACTTGCTGCCATGGGGCGAACATTCGAGCTTTCCCTTTTCCTTTATTAAACCCGATGCAGTCTTGAACGAAAGTGCTGAACATCAAAGGGCATGTGAAATGCTTTCGGGAAAAAAATTTTACTGACATCAGTATTTTCGGCGACATAATGCATGGGGCCAAGAAAAGGACTACAGAATCATCTCCATTTAACCAATTAGGTTACTCTAATCCTGTCCCTGTTTATTTTACACAAATAGCAATCAAACAGGGGGTTCGCTTATTTACTTTGCTGAATGAGTAGAGCTGTTTATTAAGATAGCATGTTTGATTGCCGCATTCTGAAAGTTAAATGGCCATAGAACAGCACAGATTTGCATGAACGCGTATTCAGCCATTTCGTGCTATTGTGATAAATTATATCTCACATTCACGTTTCATTCGCTTTTCAGAATGCTTTCCACCATGTGTATTTTTCAGATGCTTAAAATCCAGGGCGATCTTGTGACAAATCTGTTTTAAATTAATCTTTAATAAAGTCCTAAAATGCTACAATGAGAGATGCAATTCAGAGGAAGATTTTTTCTAATTATTGGCATTCTTTCAATCTAACACCGTAGCCCAGTTATGTTTTTCTGCTTTTCACCATCACATCTTAAGGGGACCTATTGCTAAGCAAAATGCCAATTTTGGTTCAAAATTTTAGTTTTGAGGTAAGAACATGAAGTGGTCCTTCAAATAGTCCGTAATATGGAGCCGTGTTCCGAAGGAAACATTCGTCACGAACACTGTCTTCAAGGCTGGAACAGCTATAAGTGTGGTGACTTTCAATGATGGCCAATAAGGAATTGCCTCCATTCTTATGAAACTTGGCATAAAGACAGGGGCACACTCAATGAAAGGCAATCACAAAATGGACAGAAAACGCGTGAAACAGTGAAAAACGCGCACTAGAACTTGAAAAAAAGAAACAAACAGACGCTCGACAAGCACGTAAAACTAGGGAAGAAACACAGATTGAAGGAGAGGGAGTACTACTTATGAGGCTGGTGCCTTTCAAGGAGGTAAAAAATCCTAAAAACCACTAAAAACAAAATACTAAATGTATTCCTCCTGAGAACATTACTGTCAAACTTCGATCACATCATTACTGCCGAACTAAAATCACGTTTTACTAGAAGTACAGATTTTCAACAATATAGATTAATATATAAATATTTAATATAGATTTCTCAGATTTCTTCATTTTGTGATGATCTATGTCTGTACAGAGCTCTTTTTGCAATATGTACCTCTGAATATGAGTAAATCAAAATATGCATATTTAATTAGCCGTTTCCCGCCGAAATTGATTTAGGGGGGTCAAAATCAATACTGGAACACAGAAACCCGGAAAAAAAAGCTCTGTAGTGACATTAGGAATGTTTTTACTTCATATTAGAGCTGAAATTATAACCAAACACTGTTTAGTTATCTCAATAACTGTGTTTCTCTAAGTATCTATATATTCATTAAAACAGCCGTTGCCATGCCAACCACTGATGTGATGCTACAGAAACCCAGTATTTTAAGTTGCAATTTCTAATCGAACTAGATCGTGACTTTTTCTCACAAAAAGACATTATTGTAGCACCGGACAGAGTGTCCGGGGGTACTATGGACTTGCGGTTGTCGCGCGTCCGCGTCCTGGCCCAGAAGTACCTGAACATGAGGGAAACGATAGAAGATACATGATTGTAATAGAAGAAGAACAGTATCAATATTATGTCAAATTTTTGCCTCAGAAAACCGACCTTTCTGAACTACTAATTTGAATACCATTGGCTCTGTATTAGGGCTGTCAAAAGTGCCATTAAAGTGAGCTCGAACATATTCGAAATAATTTAATAGAGTTCGAACGATGTTCGAATATATGAGGGTTTTTTTTTAATGCTCTGGCGTTATTTTCCACAAGGGGGCAGTAGAAGGGTAAACCTGCGGAGCCTTCCCATACATCCAGGCCGCACGTGTTCAATGTATAATGTATAATTTTAATCAACTGTGTGGACTAAATGTGTAATAGCCTACCAACTGGATCATTTTATAAACGAGCCCATACTTAATAAAGCCAAATGCATGAGTGGAAAAATAAGTAGCCAAGGCCTACCTTCTTTGGAATGCTCAAAGCGCATTTATTAATCCAATGGAAATAGGCCTATAGCCTACGCTTCTGTTAAGTGTAAAATGATTTCATGACGGAAAGAGAAATTAATAAGGACTTGTATATGTGATGGTGAGTAACCTGCTTTGACACGAAATATGAAGACTTTCATTGTCAGGAAGGATAACCCTCTGATTAATAAAAAAGTTGCGCTTTGGGTTCCCGATGAAGCGCTAAGCTATAACCTATGTCCGTGCTGTTTAAATATCCATATTCATGCATGGCCCAATAGCCTGATCAATTCAGAAGTTGCGCTTTGGATTTTCCAATGAAGCGCTAGGCTACAGCCTGGCCTATAAGTCTATGCTGCTTTAAATATCCATATTCATGATCACAGACAGGGAACCATCGCTGCAGATGAGGAACTAAAAACGGCGTTCATAATTCAATTGCGTAGCGCATGCAAGCGGTTAAATTATCAATATTACAAGTTCCCCAGAATTCTCAAATTTAGGTTCGAAGTTCATTCTAAAAAATGAAAGCACCAGAGGTGCTGATGCCTCGGTGTGTATTGCTTAGCCACTACTGATGTACAATAGTTGTACAGTAACATAAAAGCAAGCTTGAATACATAAACAGTCAATAGAGTGCGGTCCTTGTGCCAAAATCATGTGGGTGTGGCTTAACATTATGTACACAAAACGTGTATACTGAAACATGAAGTGCTACAAAAAATCAAAATTCTGGCACATTTAAAATCAAGAGAACAGTGTTTGTCACTCGTTGGCATTGTTACTTTAGCTTGGATGCACACGCTGTCGCAGTTATGATGGTAACAGACAGACAAACAAACAAATACACAGACTGAGTACCGTATGCTCGCTGTGCGCATGCGCACACCGAGGCATAATAAATTCGAATTATATTCGACCTTCGAGCAAATTTGGACACCCCTACTCTGTATAGATGAAGTGGTTGCTACAGAGGACAACAAATTTCTCAGTCACAACAGAGCATTTTTGGAATTGCTGGATAGATCGTATGGGCAAGTATATTGAGCAGTTTGCACATGAGGCTTAGCTGAGGAGTTTAATTTATGCAACTATTGAAAAACGGGTGGGACTGAACTCTCCAATATTCTTAACTGTGTTCAAGGTTGGCTTGCTGGCGAATACTCAATAACTTATCCGGGTGTGCCATCTAGTGAGAGTATAGTGTAACTGCATGCATAAATAGAGCAGCTCCATGTCCGCTGGCATGAACATCTGCACAGACGGGTTATGGGTCGGACCGGAACGTAAACAGTCGCACGTACGAACTGAAGACATAAAATCTCCGTTGAAACTAGTGACCACAAAAATTGCATAACAGTACAAATCTTATTTCAATTGTATTTGATTGTGATTCCACATTAGTTCTTTGGAAATTTTCTTGATGCAAATAAAATTACTTCAGTCAATTTATTCATGCGCTCATTATTGTTCGTAAATTATGTACGGCGCGACAGGCTGAGCCATAAAGTTATGTGCACGAATATTCCTCGGAGGTTTAGTGTATCTTAACCCTTTAATTAGCAAAATTTATTGGAAGGTTGGGAAAAAAAAAAAAAAAAAATCAATCCTCTTGATATCATGTATATGATATGTAAAATGACATGCCATATTTTGGAGGTGCTTGGAGATGGGTTACTTTTTTAAAATGGTTCTTGTATGAAGGACGGGGGGTTTGGGGCGCTGAACATGTTGTAGCCATATGGCAACAAATCAAAGAAAGGGTTAATGGTAACGCTGGCAAACAGATGCTGATGACCTAGCGAGCCTGTATTGTAATTAGTGAAGGCAATTAGTAATTAGTAACGTTTGCGAATGAACCTTGCATTAGGCAAACAACAGCTTTGCTAAGCAGTACCTCCATTTAGGGTAGACTGCAAACAGTGGCATATCGCATTCATGAACTTACGTTTGTCTTTTTAACGTTACATTTCTATCAAACGCTTCTTTGTGTGATCGTTTCACACAGAGAGCAAGGTTTTAAAATAGTGCCAAATTAGCTTAGACCTGGCAGTAAAAACGAACAGCCTGGAAAAGTAGCTAGGTTACCTTTTTTAAGATTGGGAATTCGTAGCATCGGGCGAATTTCAATAACCGCAAAATCGCTAGCTAGTTTAACTTCGTTTTGATGATGACATGAACTCGCTCACTCACTGTCTTTACATTGTTTTCAATGAAGAACATTCACAATAAAATGCCCTACATAGTAGGTGAGTGTACATTTGGAACGCGGGCGTATTGTAACCAAATCATCTCCATGGGAACTCAGCTGAGCTGTCAGATATCAAATCAGCCAATCACAGAGGGCCATGCCAGGACTGGTTTCCCACGCAGAGAATCGCTGAGTCACTTAGACAAAGAAATCCTTGCTCGCACACACCTAGGGCTGGGTACCGAACTTCGGTTCTTTTATGGCACCGACCGAAATGCTTCGGTAGTACCGAGTTTCAAAATATGCCTCGTCTTTCAGTGCCAAGTTCCAGTACCCAGAGATTAATCACGTGATCAAGATCTGATCATGCCGCCGGTGATTGGCTGTAATGTCACATGTGTTTGCGGCATGCAGGCAAAATACATACTGGTTACGCCCACAGACAGGGTTCACGTGTTTTAAACAGTAACTTTGCTGTAGTTGGCATGTCGTCGAACCAGTAAGACAAAAATGCCACTGAGGTCAAAATCGTGGCTCTACTTTTGTAAAATCAATGCCAGTAGTGCGCGGTGCAACATATGCCAAAAAACCATCATTGCTAAGGCCAGCAACACAACGAATTTAATGAAGCACCTGACCATGCACGGAATCAATTTAAGAGCGGAAAGTTGCTCCGTGTTCGACAGCAAGACTAGCGGACCGCAGCCATCCACCTCCTCTCAACATTCAAGCCCGCCTGTGGACGTTACAGAGCCAGAGTGGCCCGATTTAAAATGTCCACCATCGGACTCCGCTTCTTCCGAGAGTACCGAGGACGGCGCCGTGTCTGGGATGTTAACAGGTAAGTTTACGTTCAGCGAAATCCAGCCAACTTCTTTATGTTCGTTAACTTAACGTTACTGCAACTTAACACGTGCATCGCCCGGTGAGTTCAACGGGGATACATGTAACGCTAACTTAAGATATCAGTGTGTAGCTTTTAGGGGTGTAACGATTCTGAATCAACGTTTTTTTGGTGTGCACGTGATGTCACGCATAATTTCCAAACAGGAAGTCCGCCATGATGGATGATAACTACAAGCAAGATAGCTGCGCTTCACCATTGAGCTGGTGCAACATTTCGTGATTTTCTTCGGAATTGCGCTTCCTTTTTAAAGAAAACAATGCCTACTTTGTGTGCGGTTTTTAATTGCAGCAATAATGCTACTCATGATAAAGAAAAGAGTTTCTTCAGAATCCCATCTCATTGAAATCAATGTCACTTACAAGCAAATAGGGCACTTTGTTTACATGCGCTGGCAGCCACTTCTCGAGTTCCAGATTCTATATCCAGCTTCAGTCGCAAAGAGCAAAGCTCCAATGTGGGAACAAGCCTCGCTTAATCCAGCCACACAATCACAATGTGCGAGGATCACATCGCCATTCTTATCGCTCACAAACCACGGCTTGAGCGGTGTGTCTCGAGTCCTTTGAGAATGGTTTACCCGAGCATAAACCAGCACCCTGTTCTCTTTCAATTCTTTAGTGAGAAGAATACCAACCCAGCCAGACACAAAAAAAGTTATATGCATCTAGACTCTTACAAGCCTTCATTTGTGCATTGGTTGCCCACGAGGTTTGAATAACGAGATGGTTTACAATATCGGGGTATTCAATCACTGGTAATGTTACCAAATCCTCCATATAATCAGACGGCTTTCACATAATATGGGTCAAAACCACAAACTTCAACCTTTTCTCTGTATCTTGACTTGGCAGAGGACTCCAGAGAGTCATAATATTTCGAAAAATTTGGAGATGTATCACTGTTATTGTTCGCACCAGATGCCATTTTTGAGTTGTATATCATCCAACATGGTGGCGCGTGCCATTTAATCACGTGGTTGCCCACCAAGAATAGAGGGTGCATTCGAAGCGTGTCTGCAAGTAAGCCGACTCTTGTGAGATTCCTGAAAAATTCGCGAGAATCTTGCGAAGTTCGCGATAAGCCCTCCAAACCATGTGATAGCTGCAGGATCTTGCAGCTATCGCAGGGTTTGAGGGCTTATCGCCAGATCTTCGCAAGATTCTTTGCGAATTTTTCGAATCAGCCGCTTATTTGCAGACGACAAACGCACCCAGAATACTAAAGTGATGCAGTCACGCTGGTGTCGGAAGTAAAATTTGCCATCCATTTTACTCATAGACTGTTTTTTCAGTTCACTTTTGAATCACTTCCCATTGTTTTCAAGCCTCCATCTATTTCGAGATTTTGCATTATATTTCCGACTAAAACAAATATAATTTTTCTTGACCGAATCAGCTATATTTCAAATCATTTAAATTTTTCGCCACCATGCTAATCCTCTTTGTTGTCTAAAAACTACACGTCCCATGATCCTCCTGATTCCCGGGCTGAATGAGTTCAGGACGCGTTTTATACAGTCAATGGTTAGAAATCGCCCGTCGCGAATTTTCCAGCACCTCGCTATAGCCGTTTGTTTGCTTAATTAGTTAGCCACTCTACGTTCTACTTGGTTACGCTTTCCTTGCTAGGTATCAAGTTTTACAATTAGCGCCAATTTACTTTAATAGTCAGGCATCTTTGGCCAACGTTTGTTTGCTTAAAAACTCCCGTAGTCAGCGAATAAGCTTATTAGCCTTGTCAAAGCATAACTGACAGCGAACTCGCTGTCAGCAGGCTAACTTAGCCAGCGAGCTAGTTTACCAACTTCGGTAGTTGTCTAACTTTATATTTGGCGCATTTAGTTAAATGCAAGCTTGTGAAATGCTCGCAGCTCAACGCTAGCTAAGTAGCCAAATAATGGCTCTTCACTGCTTTTATTCACTTTGCTAGCTCGCTAGCTAGGCTAGCAAACAAGCTAGTGATATTTATTGAATAATCATACTAGCTAGCTTGCTAAATAACAGTATGTGACGGTACCATTTACGGTTTCTACCGGTTTAGCTATGTGCACGAGATGTAATAAGCCCACTAGCTGGCTAGCTCGGTGGTTCGCTAGTGTAGCTTAATGCTAACTAGCTAAATGGCGAAATAACTATTCATTGTGATCCTTTCATTTCTAGGTATGTAACTAGCTAATAGTAGCCCGCTATATGGGAATGGGTGCGTGGACATACGGCAATGTAGGGCACTGATGGGTTACCGTCGTGGTGCGTCATGACCGTTGGCTGAAACTGAGGTACCTCATTGGCTTAGAACAAATCACGGGATACTCGCCCACTTGTGCAGGGGAAATGTAGTTCGGAGAAGTGGACTACAAACTGGACTACAAGTGCAAAGGCATATAATTTTTGGCAAATAACTACGAATTTGATGTGATCATTTGAATTTGTATACCCTATAGGCTAATCTCGGACAGAGGCGGCTCTTAGAATTAATACGAGTTCGAGAAATGCCAGAAAGTGTCCAAACCCTATTATAAATTCCCATAGGGATTTTACTTCCGACACCAGCAGCTAAGTAGAGGTGACGTCATCACTTTAGTACTCTGTGACAACAGAATCGTCTCCTATTAACCAATTAGGAAACTCTTAAGAAAAGTAAACCTGTTCCCGTTTACTGTGCTTGATTAGCAATCAAATGGTGGATTTGTTCACTCTTTAAGTTGAATGACTAGAGCTGTTTACTAAGACAACACGTTTGATTGCTGCATTTTGAAATTTAAATGGCCATAGAACACCTCTGCATGAACACGATTGCCATTACCGCGCCATTTTGTGCGACGGTGATAATTTATATCTCACATTCACGTTTCATCCGCCTTACAGAATGTTTTCCACCTTGTGTATTTTTAGAAGCTTGAAATCCAGGGCGAACTGAAAATAAATCTCTATATTTTTATTTTATCATTGTAGATCTCCTAAAAATACTACAATGAGAGATGAAATGCAGAGTTGGGATGTGGTGATGTTGAACAGATGAGGCCACTTGCCGTCATGGGGTGTGTAGGCAGTCGCGTGTAATTTCTTGAAACATACGCACCTGAAGCGGCTTCAACTATTTAAACTGCCATCCGGAAGCAGCCTGAGTTTAGATTTTGCTAATTGCAGGTGCTCCGCCCTTCCCTCAATCTGCTCCCGTGTACTTGGCCTAAATAACAATCAAGAAATTTAGCCAGTAGCCTAACGATTAAGATGCGATGGTGAAAAGCAGACAAACCTAACTGGGCTACGGTGTTAGATTGAAAGAATGCTAATAATTTGAATAATTAGAAAAAATCTTCCCTGCATTACATCTCTCATTGTAGCATTTTAGGACATTATTCAAGATTAATTTAAAACATTTGTTTTAAGATCGCCCCGGATTTTAAGCATCTAAAAAATACACAAGGTGGAAAACATTCTGTAAAGCGGATGAAACGTGAATGTGAGATACAAATTATCACAGTCGCACGAAATGGTGTGGCAATGGCAATCGTGTTCATGCAGTGCTGTTCTATGGCCATTTAAATTTCAAAATGCAGCAATCAAACATGTTGTCTGAATAAACAGCTCTACTCATTCAACTTAGAGTGAGAAGGTCCTCAGTATGTAGCAGTGATCAGTATGTACTGATCTGTCCATTGTTTGCAAATGTTCTTTTGCAATGGAAATTAATTGAAAAATAAAACTCAAGATTTGAACTGGAATGTGTAATGTAATTTTCATTTTGTAAGAATTGATATTATAAAATTGGTATCGAAAACCGTATCATTCAGGACCTGGTATCAAAGTGAAGGTATCGGTATCGTAAATTTTTGATTGATACCCAGCCCTACGCACACCTCAAACTCCTGCTTCTCACGCAAAAAAACGTTAATCCTGCCACCAATGTAACCACATAATTCAAGGCATGAGACTTTGCTGAGTGCATGGATGTCTTTTTTATTTCTCTGAATGATATAATGTTGGAATTACAGCGATCTAAAAACTCTGTTTGCTGTTCTCCCAAGAATGTTTGGGTGATTTTTGAATGGAAAAGAGAAATTTGACGTGCTTCATGTCCATTGACTGTTCCCTGAGGCAAAACTATGTACTTCTGTGCGACAAAAACTATAGTACTGTGACAACAACAAATTTTCCTACGTTTTTGTGAAATTTCATGAAGAGGGATTCAAATTTATGGAAGTTAGAGCGATTTAAAAAGTATTTTTTAATTCTGTCTGCTCTCAGCTCCCATTCGAGCTGTGACATCACGCACTCTAGCTTTTGACATTCATTCCAATGGGAAAATTTTTGACCCTTTTTTGGGAATTATCCGGACACCTCACGACGAAAGTCAACCAAAATAAATAGGCTTCATCCTCTGACCACTGTCAACGTGCATGTGAAATATCAAAAGGATCGGATAAGAATTGCAGTCTGTCGAGCGTTCCCAAGAAAATCTCTATGGACGTGGATGCAGACGCTTGACGACTGCAAATCCATAGTACCCCCGGACACTCCGTCCAGGGCTACAATTATTTTGATAATAATTCTTAGTTGAAAAAGTGAATATCTTGGAAAAATGTTTGCTTAACTATAAGTCCCCTTAATCGTTACAGGCTACTGGCCAAATTGCTTGATTGTTATTTAGGCTAAGTACACGGGAGCAGATTTAGGGAAGGGCAGAGCACCTGCAATTAGCGAAATCTAAACTCAGTCTTCTTCCCGGCGGCATTTTAAATCGTTTAAGTCGCTGCAAGTGTGTATGTTTCAAGAAATTACACGCGACTGCCTACACATCCCATGACAGCAAGTGGTCTTATCACAGTTTTAAAAAAAATCCTTGTTCAACATCACCATATCCCAACTCTGCATTTCATCTCTAATTGTAGTATTTTTAGATCTATAATTATTAAGTAAAAATAAAGAGATTTGTTTTCAGATCGCCCTGGATTTTAAGCGTATTAAAAAATACACAAGGTGGAAAACATTCTGAAAAGTGGATGAAACGTGAATGCGAGATATAAATTATCACAATCGCACAAAATGGCCGAATACGTGTTGATGCAAATCTGTGCTGTTCTATGGCCATTTAACTTTCAGAATGGGGCAATCAAACATGCTATCTTAATCAACAGCTCTACTCATTCAGCAAAGTAAATAGTTTAACCCCTGTTTGATTGCTATTTGAGTAAAATAAACAGGGACAGGATTAGAGTAACCTAATTGGTTAAATGGAGACAATTCTATTCAGGGCTATTCAACCATGTCCAGAAAGGGCCGGTGTGGGTGCAGACTTTCATTCCAACCAAGTACTTACACACCTGACACCACTAATCAACCCTTTTAGTCTTTGTTAATGAGTTGATTAGTGGTGTCAGGTGTGTAAGTGCTTGGTTGGAATGAAATCCTGCACCCACACCAGCCGTTGCAGGATAACGTTGAATAGCCCTGCTGTAGTCCTTTACTTGGCTCTGTGCAGTATGTCGCCGAAAAATACTGATGTCAGTGAAGTTTTTTTCCGGAAGCATTTCTCATGCCCTTTGATGTTCGGCACTTTTGCTCAAGACTGCATCGGGTTTAATAAAGGAAAAGGGCAAGCTCGGATGTTCGCCCCATGGCAGCAGGTGGTGTTACTGTGCCTTAAAACAAGAGCAACGCGGGGCGTGGCATATGCCCCCGCCCGTATGTTTAATTTGGGTTAAAATTGAATAGGTTGCTAGTTTAGCATGGTGAATAGTGAGAGTGAATAATACTGAAAGTTAAACATGTTAAAGCTATAGTTGGTAATCCTGTTCAGAAACACTTTTTGTTATACTGGGTGAAATGGTCCCACTAGCAGTAAGAGCCGAAATTGTCCTGTCCTGTGCGGTGTCCTGCGAGCTGTCCTGGGCGCTGTCCTGCGCAGTGTCCTGTATCCTGCACACTGTCCTGCGCAGTGTCCTGTGTCCTGCGCGCTGTCCTGCGCAGTGTCCTGTGTCCTGCACATTGTCCTGTGCAGTGTCCTGTGTCCTGCGCGCTGTCCTGCGCCAGTCGCAGTGTCCTGTGTCCTGCGCGCTGTCCTGCGCCAGTCGCAGTGTCCTGTGGCAACTGAGCAGTGTCCTGCACACTGGTAACAGGATTGGACAGTTTCTGATTTAAATTTCATGCAGTCGGAGAGAGGTGATGGGTTTTTGTTTATTTTTATCTTGAAATCTAAATATATACAGTCATGCCAAAAATTATTCATACCCCTACCAATTCCCCGAGATATTTTTTGACAAATCAAATTTATTCTTGCACAAATGACACAGTAAGTTGACATAAGGCTGTAAGAAGTACAGTAAACAATTTTTCAAGAAATACAATACTTTTTGGTATTTTATTTGACAAATTTACAAAATATGCCATGTCCAGAATTATTCATACCCTTTTCTCAGTAATTGATGGCAAAACCACTATTCATGATTACAGCCTCCAAACGCTTCCTGTGGTTGATCACAAGGTTTCTACGCATTTCCACGGGGATTTTGGCCCACTCATCTTTGGCGAACTTCTCCAGATCCTGAAGGTTTGAGGGTTTCCTTGCCATGACCTTGGTCTTCAGTTCCCTCCACAGATTCTCGATAGGATTGAGGTCGGTGCTCTGGCTTGGCCGCTCCAAAAAATTTCACTTTGCTGTCCGCTAACCATTTCTTGACGGATTTGGCCGTGCGTTTAGGATCATTATCCTGTTGGAAGATCCATTCCTGCCCAAGACCAAGTTTTTCGGCAGATTGCTTAATGTCTTCACTGAGGATCTGGATATACTGGTCCAGTTTCATGATGCCATTAACTTTAACAAGGTTTCCCGGCCCATTTGCTGAAAAGCAACCCCAGAGCATGATACTCCTGCCACCGTGTTTGACTGTTGGGACCGTGTTTTTTGGGTCGAACACTTCACCTTTCTTACGCCACTTAGACCTCTCCAACCCAGACACACAAGAACTAGTCTAGCCTTCGCAAAAGCTCACCTGGATGAAGATATAAGCTTCTGGCTGTCAATGTTATGTACAGATGAAACAAAGATGGAGCTGTTCCGGCACAGAGATGGGGCTTTTGTTTGGCGTGTTTACAGTATTGGCAGACTTGATACATATCCTTACAAAAAAGAAGTATACTAAGCAGTGTAAACTTAAAGTGCCCATCTAGTTTACATCTAAGTTTTATTTTGTACAGCAAGTACACTACAAGTGAACTTTTAAGTATACTTTGACTGAACTAGTTGTATTCCTCTAGCATACTTTTCAGTTTATGAAAGTATACATTTAAGTACACTGCAAGTAAACTTAGATATACTGCAAGTTTATTAGCTATATACTGTACTTCTGGTAAACTTTTCCATTCATGAAAGTATACTGTAAAGTACTGTATACTGCCAGTAAACTTAAAGATGAACTATTAGTTCACTAGTTATATACTTCTAGCACAATGTCTAATTTATAAAAGTATACTTTGAAGTATACTGCAAGTAAATTCAGATGTACTACAACTTTAGTTGTTATATACTTCAAGCCAACTTTTTAGTTTATGAAAGTACACTTTGAAGTATACTGCAAGTAAACTTATAGGTACACTACTAGTCCACTAGTTCTTTACTTCAAGCCCTGTATAATTTACATTTAGTTTTAAACTTTCAGGGAGCTAAAAGTTTTTTTTGTTTTTAAACTGCAAGTATACTTCAAAGTCTTCTTTAAGCTAACTTAACATCATACTCACAGCTTATGATTATTGCACTCTAAAATGTATTACTGTTGCTATTTGGATATTATTTAACGTAAGTAGACGAGAGGTTACCTCATGTACTCTACTAGTAGACAATGCTTAAGTGCATTCTGCTTTAATTTACAGATGAAGGTACTTATAAGAATTCGCAATGAAACACATACTCAGGATTGAGAACAAAATTGATTCCTTTATAAATTAAATTTTCAAACACAATATTGTATTGGATGCCAAAGTACAAGAACACAGCAATGGCAACTCTCATTGAAATCCCAATTCAAAAAAAAAAAAATACCTCTCTCTCTCATATGGAACCAGAGATATGCATAAAATATGAATTAGCACTGCCTTCAGCCTGACCAGTGGGCTGAAGAACTAAAGCAAATGAAATGTATGTTTTTGGTTAATGGAGTTCTGTATCACAGTAAAAAATATGACCGACTAAAGAAAACATGCAACAGTGCTGTATACTTGACAGATGGTGCATTCTGATTAATAAATGATTTAATCATTTTTAAACCAGAATGTGGACATCAAAGCCCTGCATATTGTACCTGTACCAAACATTGCTGTGTTTTAGTTGAGATATCAGTTCAATCTAGCTGGCCATTATATGCAGATTCACAGATAAATGTACACAGTATTTTCAAACATGAGGTAAAGAAGACTGGAATTTCAGTGCTATCTGGTCTGATATGGTGACAATGAAATGTTTGTATTAATTTTATGACTAGCAGCCATACCCCTACTTGATATGCGCAAGATGTGTGGCTGAAGCTAAGCAGGTGTGGGCTTGGTTAGTGCTTGGATGGGAGACCACCTGGGAAAATGAGTAGCTGCTAGAGGTGGTGTTTGTGGGCCAGTAGGTTAGGATCTTCACTCTGGTGAGAACAATACTCCAGTGCAGTGATGAGGATATTGTCTTTCAAATGAGAAAATGTGAAACTGAAGTCCTGACTTGCTGCGGTCATTAAACAGCCAATGGCACTCTAAGTTTCCTAGCAGTATACCTCACAGTATACTTTCATGAACTGAAAAGTTTACTAGAAGTATACAACCAATAAACTAGCCATATATCTGTAAGTTTACTTGCAGAATACTTAAAGGTGTACTTTCATAAACTGAAAAGTATGCTAGAAGTATACAACTAGTTAACTCACAGTATGCTAAAACGTATACTTGTAGTGTACTTGCAGTATAAAATAAAACTTAGATGTAAACTAGATGTGTACTTTGTTTACTTTGCTTAAATTTGAAGTATACTTAAAAGTATACTTTTATAAACTTAAAGTGGGCCAATTTAATCCCAAGTAGTATTTAATTAGTACACTTACAAGTACACCACTGGTACATTGACACTAGTACACTACAAAAAGTATACTTGGAAAATATACTTGACGTTTACTTAAGTTTTCTTGAAAATATGAACTTGAAGTATGCTTCTTTTTCATAAGGGATGGTCATTTCTTTATTCTTATTCGCCTGAGATATTTTTTAGGATAGGCCTATGATACATCTGGAGTTTTTTTACTCCCTTCGGAATGACCGGTAGGCTATTATCAAGTCCCAAACCCCTCTTAAATGAGCTACTAACTCAATGAATTGGTTTAATTTCTCTGTTATTTGATGGGAAGGATCAGTTTGCAATTCAAGTTTTGCAACTGTTGCTTTGACAGAGGGACGAGGTGATGACACAGCCTATTAAGCCAAATGTCATCCGTCCATAATGAACCGCAAAATTGTTTTTACAAGCTGGCCAATTCAACTCAGTGATTCAACTGTAAGCTATGTTGTATCTCTGCCTATGTACAGGCAACGTGACTACAGTTTCGAATCTGCATTGTAAACCCACGTAAAACTGGGACGAGTTTGAAACATATCGATGTTAAAATTAGAAATGGTGTACAGATAGCGACTGTCCTGCAACAGGAGCAGCGTGCTCTATTTGATAGATTGAACAGGTTAGTACTCGTGATTGATCCGGTTAACGTAACCTATAAGCTACAACGCAGAGCCAAAATCTACAAGGATGTGTGCTATTCGAATGTCGCCGTTTTCAAGATAAAAATAAATATAAACCAATCACCTCTCTCCGACTGCATGAAATTTAAATAAATAAAACTGTCCAATCCTGTTGCAAGTGTGCAGGACACTGCTCAATTGCCGCAGGCCACCGCGCAGGACAATGTGACTGGCGCAGGACAGCGTGCAGGACACAAGATACTGCGCAGGACACTGCACAGGACACAGGACAGTGCGCAGGACACCACACAGGACACTGCGCAGGACACCACACAGGACACAGGACACAGCGCAGGACAGCGCGCAGGACACAGGACAGCGCAGGACAGCGCGCAGGACACAGGACACTGCGCAGGACAGCGCGCAGGACACCGCACAGGACACAGGACAATTTTGCTGCTACTGCCTCTCAATGGTCCTTCCATCCTGAGAGTAGTCAATGCATAATGTATTCAGAAAAAGGAACAAAAAGAATCAGACCTCTGTTGCAGCTGCAGGACTGTAAAAACTCTGACCAATCCCTGCCTTTCGGTCCGAGTGGAAAGAACCAATCAGATGCCTTCATGTCTCGTCCTGCCCACGCCCCCCTCTGTCCCTCCCTCCTCCCCGCGTGCACACATCACGTTTCACCATTGCCAGAAATATTCAGCACACTCCTCAACAGAAATACCAAGTTAGCAGGAGAATAAGTTCATAAGGGTATGATTGAAGAGAAAATGCAGCCAAAAATACCACATCCAACGTTACTTGTAACGGCTCGCCCCACAGAAGAAGAAAGGAGCACGTTTTAATGCCAATGGCTAATTGTTATTCATCGGAAAACATGTTCATCAAGCAAAATGATTGACAACAGGTCAAGAATTATTAGCGCTCATTTTAACTTAACAAGAACTGGCGACACCTGATTGTACTTCGGATTTTTGGAGTTTATGTTAAGTCATTTTACATAGGCGTGTCGGCTTTTATTTTGCCGTGGCGGTGCGCCAATGGGAAATATACTCCGTTCGTTTATTACAAAAATACATCCAAATCCTTCAGCTGAAGTTGAACAGTTACGATTTAATTTTGCGACAGCAATGACGCTATTAACACTTGTGACAAAACGAGCCAGTAGTGTCCAAAAGCGTTTCTTCCCTCTGCCTATGAGCGCACTATATAGTCACCTACATAGTGAGTCCCTTTATAGTGAGTAGGGAATAGTGAATGAGTGATTGATTTCGGACACAGCTCTGGATTTCCAGCAGCAAGGCCCAGACTGAGCAAGCTGAGGCAGTGGCCAGTGCAAGAGCAAAGGACAAGTATGAGAAAAAGAGGACAATGTTGGTAATTGTTGAATTCATATGGGTCTGAACAACATGGTGGAGCCAGCGCCCGGGCGGGGAAGGGGGTGTGAGTTAAAGCTGAAGTCGGTACGATTTTTATGGTCGTATTTACTGAAACTGTCACTGTGCTTAGACATGCAAATATGAATCAGGTGATTTTAGAAAGAAATCCGCGACTATCTCCACCCACAGCCTGTAATGCGATCTGCGAAATTCTACCGCTCCCGGTTCAACTACCCATCAGATCATTAGCACGCGCCTTCGGATGTGCACGAAAAATCGAGGGAGGGACTGGTTTGGATCTCAGTGCAAATAGGGGAGGGGCTTGAAAGTTGTACTCGTTCAAATCTGACTAAGTCCTCGCAGTCGAGCAATCTTGCCGACTGCAGCTTTAAAAGAAAACTGGTTTTCGAATGAAGATGAGGAGTTCTTTAGTTATTGCGTGGAAACTGAAATCAAGATGGCTGCCGTGGCGACCATATTGGATATTGCGCGGCATTGGTTTCGAAAGGAATCTTCCTCTACCCACCCCACATACACCACCAAGAAATGAGATGGATCGGACGCGGAGTTCTTTAGTTATTGGGTGGAAACTGAAATCAAGACGGTTGCCATAGCGGCCATATTGGATATCGCATGGAGCTGGTTTTCGAAAGGAACCTTCCTCTACCCACCCCCCATACACCACCTGGAAATGAGATGGATCAGACGAGGCGATCTTTAGTTATTGCGCGGAAACGAGAAGTTTATGGCCGGACGGACGACCAGACGGAAGGGGCGTTGACATAATGCCCCCTGCTCATTCGAGGCGGGGGCATGAAAACCACGGTTCAGAATTGTTGCACCCCTAGTATCTACGAAGACTTGTTCCCACCTTTTCTACAAAGCAGTGTTGGCGCTACCGTTCTGTATCATACGGAATGTCTACCAGCGTAGTGTAACGATGGAGACGGAACCAGTCTAGTTTCCTCAAGGCGCACTTTTTTTCGAGCTTTGTTTTTGTGAGGTGCGCGCTTTTTTCCTCGCCTCTTTTTTTTTTTTTAGGCGCACTATGGTGTGCACGCGCTTTCGGGCGCCTTAAAAGACAGTGACTGGGACATTTAAAACCTCCCTCACGATGGCAAACCTCAGCTGATTTTTGGGTCAGGCACTAGAAAAGGAAGGATGGAGATGAAACATAGGCCATAAAAGTAAAGGTACAGGGCTAGACATTAACGCCTGGCCGCTTGCCCGGAACACGTAAATGTTCGTCTCGGGCAAGTGAAACTGTGCCTTCGCTTGCCCAACGGGGCAAGTGGTGTCTAGAGCGCCGTCCGTCTTCGTTTTGGTTTGGCAGTCACATGTGCTCCCAACCATTGATTTTCGAAACATAGGGTGTGACATCTCATCGTGAAGAGGGCATGCAAGTCCCTAAGGATGTCTTATGTTGAGTTTACAGTTCAAAGGTCCAAGCCATCAGTGAATATCACCCCAAAAGCAAATGGTTTCTGCAAAGAGAACGACACAAAAGCTTTACAAAGTAAATCAGTCATTCACGAGAAGACAGGCGAGTGATGTGTCATGGAGAGGTAGTTATGTAAACCTGATTGTCAACCGTTATAAAGCATAATCACCAAGAACCAGTTCAGCAGTATCCCTCTGATAATCTTGCGGAATTACACTAGTCAGATAATTGGGTGATGATAATGCTAGCTAGCCTTATTAATAATCTTGATGATTTGACCAGTCAACGTCTTAAGTTTGTTTTCTAGCACCCATTACGGACCAGGTTTGCTTTTTAAACATCAAAACAAAAATGTGTTCATGATCATACGTAAAAGAGGCGAAGTTCTGGTATCTACCTGTAACTAGCCATGTAGAAAAAAAATTGAATTGATGGATTTCCAAAGGTCACTTATGTTTAGTAATTTATGCTCCCTTTTCCCGCAAGCTTGAAAACAGCCAGGGATATCCAAAATATCGCCCGCTGCAAAATGGTATTCTTTCCTCAGTTTTCTTTCAGGCTTTTCCAGCCTACTCAATCTTTGAAGGCTGGTTTGGAGCACTAAACTCTAGAAGTTTCCTAAAACTGATCAATGACCTTAACAACTGCCCAATGCAGGGTACTCCACAAGAAGGGTGGCCCACCCTGCTTTAATTTGGGTCTGCCCTGCTCACATGTACGCCCTGCATAAAATCTTAGCGCCCTCCTTCTGCCCTCCCTCAAATTACGAGAAACAAAAAAATAATAAACAAAAAGCATTTCTCCAGCGTGTCTGCTGGTTGAACAGCATCTCAGTGCAGCATGTCCTCTGTTTCATACTGAGCTGCGTACGTTTGTTCCTTCTGGGCAGCAAGAGGCCTTTAACTGGAGCTTTCGAATGACATATTCAGAAACATGATGGGAATTCCTGCCTAAACTCCCTACGTCATTGTGATGGCAAAATCCCTCGCGCAAGATGTAAAAGACCTGATAAACATGGCAACCAAACAACAAAATTGATTTCTTTTGTCAAAAAAGTAAAATCAACGATGATCATGACTGTTTCAATAACTGTTTCAATAAACACAAAAGACCATCCAACACCGGGACAGACTACCCCCGTTTGGGGGAAACGGTCAGTCTTTTACTGGGTGTCTCAATAAATAGCCCGTCGTCCTTCGGTCCGGACGGACTGTATGACTTTCTGGGACCACTCGAGAGTTTTCCTAAAAGCTGGTCAGATAAAGAAAATATGGTGTTATTGTTTGATGTTGCCTGGCTTCAAAGACAACCCAAAATACTTTGAGAAAGAATAGACAATTGCCAGTGACCCGCGAAACTTATAGATGGGTTCAGCAGTCAACCCTGGGGGGCAAAATGAAATAATTCCACAGCAAACCATTGGAAAAGCCACTCACTGAAACCGTTCATGGATTTTTTTTCTAACAGCCACAAATAATTGATATAAACTGTGAGTATTTCTCTTGTACATTGGTGCAGTTTTCCTTGGTAGCAACAAAAAGTTGTCCTCTACTTCTATTCAGGCAATGTGCACATGAATGGTACATTGCCTTAAGAGTGTTCTTGGCTTGGTTCCTAGTGGTTGTTATTGATCATCGTATTCGTAGTGCATTTGTGAGACCGAGAGTGGAGCTCTGTTTACCGTCAGTCTTTAAATTAAGTCTGTAAAATGAGCAATCGCATTGATTTTGTTTTAACATCTTTTGTATGATGAATAGCTTTATTATGTAGCAACTCGATAGCTACTCATAGCTTTTAGTGCAAAATGCACACTCAGGCTGCTTTTGATTAGCTGCATAGTTAGTATTTGGTTCATATTGAAATTGAACCTGACATCCAATAGCTATGCGTGCAGTTGCTTTACTTCTTCATAGTAGTAAGAAATCTACCTTATCAGAGTTGCTTTTTCAATCAATGATAATTTATTTTGAATATTTCAACACCAAATCAAAAAGTTGTGCATTGCTGAGGCGTAAATTATGATGCAACTTCGAATAGACAGCAAAGAACTGTCCTTCTGCAACGGACTATGGTCGGACATCCTACTTTTGTGTTATCAAAAAACCTGACGGACATGGTCTGTCAAAGTTCTGACTTGTCACGCGACGGATGGTTGACTCGGTTGTTCAAGTTTATTGAAACAGCCCCGGGGACACACCACAAGCAGGGCAGTCTGAAGAAGCTTGAAAAATCTAGTCTGCCAGCATAACCACTGAGGGATTCATTCCAGGTTTTCTTTAGTAAGGTTGATTATGGTCAGAGGTTGCCACAATGTAGAAGTTTTGAAGTTCTGTCCATTGAATAAGAAGTGAAACAATTTTATACTATAGCCTAATGCAGTAAATGTCGCCTAACGTGAGTAATGATGGAACTGCCCACAACAAAACAAACGAGAAGAGAAGCATAAATGGTAGCATTGGAAAAGGAGGAGGGACAAAGAGAGAGGAGAATATGAAAAAGGGGGTAGAAAGAGAGAGGGAGAGAGACAGAGCGAGAGAGGTGAAGACAAAGACACAGGCAGAGAGAAAAAAGGAAATATGGATTTGGCAGTGAAAGGCAAAAGGGGAGGGGGAGAGAGAGAGAGAGAGAGAGAGAGAGAGAGAGAGAGAGAGAGAGACATCCACACACAAAGGGAGGGAAAATTGAAAAAGAAATCCTTTTTACTGTGGCTCCAGACCTCCCATTGTTTGTGTTCATTGTCTAATCACTGCATCCTTGGGCTTACCCCAGGAAATAATCCACGCAGCACTGCATATTTGTGCAGCAATCAACAAAATAGACTGTGCTAAATCAACTGTGCTCCACTCAACTACCCTGCAGAGTTACCCCACTCATTTACCTTCCAGATTTACCCCACTCATTTACCTAGCAGAGTAACCCCACTCATTTACCCTACAGCTACTCCTCTCATTTGCCCAGCAGTAACCCTGTTCATTAACCTCTTCATAAAAATGAGTGAAATTCTGCCTGTTTTGACCTCTGTTACCAAAAGCTCACCATCTCAAAAACTATAAATGCTAGCACTATGATTCAAAGCTTTTTTAAACTACAGAACTGCACCTTTATGACTAAACAGTCATTTTATTCCAATGTCCAGTTTATAATACAAACTGTATTTCACCAACTCAAGCCAAGAGAACATCAAAAAAGAGTCAACAGAAGATGACATATACCCCTGGCACCCGCGATCTCAGAAATCCCAAAAGATGAAAAGGCGCCAGTCTAAGACCTGATTAATACGCGCAGCAAGTTTCAATAAAAAAAAAAAAAAAATACTGAACAGTATTCTAGTTCTGCGCTGGAAACTAAGTGAGCAATTCCACAGTGACTGACATTACATTCGGAGAGGGAATAGGCCATTTGGTAAGGCCTGGTAGTAAAACTTGCGCTCCTTGGATGTTCATATTTTGTGACAAGCATGCTAGGGACTAGGTCTACTTGGTGGCAGAAGAAAACTTTGGTGTTATGTTTTAGGGAAAGTCCACGGTAAAGGAATTACGATCAAGAGTAATTTTCATGTCATTTTTACCTGCCATCTATTACTCTAATGCAGTAGCTACTTGCCTGTGCTTTTATCAGTTCCACTGGCATGCCTACTGAGCTGTATAACACAAAGACTGGAGTAATCTATTTTGTAGAAGGCTATACGAAGGTGAAAGTGTCGGTAACGGAATGAAGGCAGAAAAAAATGCCATTATTTTTGCTTTTACTTTGACAGGCATTTCTCTAAAATCTGGCAATGATAGGCAGTAGGTTGAAGCTTAAATTGGTAGCCTAGGATGTTGACCAAGCCCTGGTAAGTTTATATTGACTGTAGAGGTGCAATGGATCAAGAAACTCACGGTTCGGATCGGATCACGGATTTGAGTCACGGATCGGATCACTTTTCGGATCAACACAAAACAAAAGACCACGCGCCCTTCACGTGAACACGTACAACCTAGGGGTATGACGATATCACGTCTCGATTATTTTAAAGTGTAGTAAGACCACTTGCTGACATGGGGCGAACACGCAAGCTTTATCGCTTCCTTTAATTAACCCAATATGAACAGCTGCTGAAAGTGCCAAACATCAGTGGTCATGGGAATGCCTGCGGGAAAAAAAAACTGAATTAGGCTACATGAGTATTTATTGGCGCCGTGTTGAACCGAGTTTAGCTGAGGTCTGCAGAATCATCTCCTTGTAACAAATTACTCTCATCCTGTTCCTGTTTATTTTGCACGATTAGCAATCAAACGGTTAATCTGCTTAATTTATTCGAATCTGTAGATAGCCCTATTAAGATGGCCTGCTTTTGTCACATTTATGAACTCTAAGAGCCATTGAACAGCACAGATTTTCATTAATGCGATTCAAGCATTTTTTTTTCCAGCAGTGCAACCTAATTTATTTTAAGATTACACTTCATCAAAATGTTTCCAAAAGAATAGGCTACTTTTGCGGGGAAGCGCAGCTGCAAACTATGCCGCAAAGGGATAATAATGCAGGCTCTTAAATTAGCCTACTAACGCTCTTGCGTCAAAGTGTTGGTAATTGAATAATTCCGTAAATTGGTTATTAGTGCATTGTGAAAGTTTAGCTCACGGCATGCATTTAAAATCATTTCAAATGCAAGCTATGCATCAAACTTTCATGTTGTCAAAATCATTTATGGGGTCTTTATAGTCTGGCTTCTGGGAAAGTTGTACAGAAGCTACAATATGAGATTGTATGAAAGCCAATTATCCAGTTCATCATAAACAAAATCTAAACCTCATCAAAACAACATTTTCCATTTTATTTATTCTACTAGAATGTAGAATTAAGAAAATACCGTTAATAGCCGTTTATGCGATCTCACTGTAGCCCTCCACTGACGCAAAACTTTTTGTCTTAATCATCAATGGTAATTGGTAAAGTATCTTATATGTAGCCTACGTGCTCAGTTATTTAATTCAACTAACTGTCCCATTCTAAATTAGAAACAGGTTCAGGGTTAACCTGCATTATGGTAATGTCACTGGCTGTAGACAGTTTTATTTTTACTTAAGCAAACTTAACGCTCAGACCTCAGTCGGCAAAACCGCATTTTGGCAAATAGAAATTTTTCCTAGGCGTATCAAGCAGGACACAGAAAAAAAGAAAATATATATATATATATATATATATATATATGTGTGTGTGTCATTTTGTGAGCTGCATGAATTCAGAAGCTATAAAGACATTGCCGTTTTATGTCACAATTAACGTGGATGGGGAACTGCTTGATAATTGCAATGAACAATGCAGGATGAGGGGAGCAGAACATTAATTCTACCGACTGATTTTCGCGTCTGAACGAATTAACACCAAGTTGCTAATTGGGAAACGTAAATGGGAACAGGTTTGTCGAAGGTATGGTGAAAGCAGGGCGAGATAATCCTCCGAATGCAAGTCCAGGGTGCAAGAGTTTAAAAATCAGCTAAAACACTACGATGAGAGATGGAGTTTGTACAAGGTTTTTTTGTAATTCTTTAGATTAGGCCATTAGCATTCTTTCAATTTAACATTGTACCGCAGTTACGTCTTTCAGCTCTTCTCCATCACTTCATAATCATTATTGGCAACAGGCTAAATTGCTTGATTGTCATTTATGCTCATTATACGGGAGCAGATTTAGGGTTGGCCAGTTGAGCCTTAAAAGGTGTTGGAAGCTGCACAACCTCACCGACAATTAGAGGAGTTTAATCTGAATCGTCTTCCCGGAAACACTTAAAATGATTGTCGTTATTTCAGACCCTTTGTCTGTTCGAAGAAGAAATGGGACGCAACTGTGTACACACACCCCATAGCGGCAAGTTGTCTCATTTCACTTCACGATCATCGCAATTCGATAATGTCACACTCCTTGACAGCAGTTTTTTTCCATCAACCAATCCGCGGATCATGTGCGTACCGAACCGTGAAGAGCTCCGTACGTATTACGGATCAACGATGATCCGTTGCACCACTAATTGACCGGTATGTTCACAGATATTTTGTAGGATGCCATTTATGAGAAAGAGACAGCGGTTACGAATTACAAAATGGTAACGGAATTACATTTTCTGATAATCTACTAAACTTATTATATTCAAAAAACAAAGCAATTGAAAATTGGTATCATAAATGATGTTTGTGTTGCTGACCTCGTTGAAAAATGACAAATTTCACAATGAGTCACTGGAATTGTGTGTTTCAATTTCCTGCAATGACTTACAGTCTCTAATACTTTGGCTACCAATGTATGGAAATAGAGTAAATACCAGGAAATGGCTAAATATCTTTTTGGAGTTGTCAGCTTCGGAAAAATAACCTTTGATCCTTGTCCTGGAGCTGGAAAAAAAAAAAAAAAATTAAATCTAAATTTTGAGAAGACCGTCAAAGATATTTCAAAACGCTTTTCAGTGTCTGATTTGGTAATGAGTCATCTACATGAAAACCTATATATCGCTAATATAAAACACTTTTTAAAAATTGCTGTTTTAGCAACTCTCATGTGGAATTGCTCATTCGTTAGTAGGACGTGATATTGTGAGCGTGAATGACGTTACACAAAAATGGCTATTAAGACAATTCATCAACTTTATAGCAAATTTATCTTAAACCATACAGGGTTGAGAGCTTTTTTTAATTCCAAGATATAAGGTAACATGCAACTGAAATCCTAGAAATAATTGCTATGTTCCAAGTCAAAAGCTTTATCAGAATAGTTACATGATTGTGCATGACTGACGTCACGTGACTGACATTACAATTTGTCGGTCAGAGTTCAAAGTCACAGAGAATGGATATCTACTGATAAAACAACATAATTTGAAAGCAATTTTCATATTCTACATATTCATTTACTTTAACAGCTTACTAAATGGTAATAATGGTATTTGAGTATTTTCTGGATCAAAGCAGATATGCAGTGCTGACCTTCTGGCTTCAAGTGATATGTGAATACTCTGTCACTTTATTGACACAGATTTAATGAGTGGTGTTCACTAGCCTGACAGGCCTGATATAAAGCTTTAAACAGTAAAGAAAAAAAACTTAAAAGCTTCTCAACTGATATTGTTCTCAACCAACCACCACTGGCTGGCAGGGTCGAAAAACCACAAAATAATGGGGAGGAAAAATAGGCTGAAAAAGAGAGCTGGGTGAGTTGAGAAGCCCAGCGTTCCAATATGAAGTCATTGTGCTAGACTCTTGATAAATATTATGCATGAGGTGAACCCAACTCAGTACTGGACATTGTAGAGGGCCTGGTATGTTTATTTAACTGAAATAATCTTTTCTTGGCTGCTCTGCAGCACAAAGGTTGCCTTGGTATGCCTGATAAACTTTCTCAGGTGGCATGGTCAACAGTATACATGCACTTTGTGTACATGATGAGATCATCTTCTGAGTATTAACCTACATTAACTAGTGATAATTTGGCAAACTATGGCCAGATAATGAAAAATACTTATCCAGATATGTCATAAATTAAATAGAAAACTTTGAAAAACCTGCTTATCAAGGATGGAGGGAAATTTAAGAGATTTTTCCACAGTCTTTTCTTGTATCTTTGGATGAAGCCAGGAAGAGGAAATGCATCATGGGGAAATCATGTGTTGATGCTGCTGCCATCTAATGATAATAAACAACACTCATCCCTTGTTTTAAAGCTTGTCAGAGACAAGTATTTGTCTGTACAACTTTTTTGCAGCTTGTTGTGTTGAACCGTGACTGATGTTACGGATCCAGGTTTACTTGTGAGTGACATTACCAAATTTATTGCATTCTTAGACAAGATTGATACATGAAAAGCTACAAATTAATTGTGTTTTAGGTTAATGCTGACTAACTCTAACAAATGTGTGGATAATAGTTTAGAATATTTTAAAATTTTTCAACAACATTATGTACATTTGACTTACGTGACTGATGTTGATGTAACTGGAATTAGCATAACAGAGAGATGGTCAGAGTTCCCCAGGTGGGGGTGGGGAACAGCTCTATACGCCTGTTTGATGTTGGTGTAGACCTGGGCAAGAGTGTTCTCTCTCCTGGTTGCAAAGTTCACATATTTGTAATAAGGTGGTAATACGGTCTTCAGTTTGGCCTGATTGAAATTGCCAGCATGTAGACGGAGTCCGGGTTAGAGTTCTGCATTGAACTAACAGACTGATACAATGTAGACAGTGCGTCCTTTGTGTTCGCACTGGGTGGAATGTACACAGCTGTGATGTTAATGGCTGTGAATTCTCTTGGCAAGTAAAATGGTCGGCATTTTAGTGTTAGAAATTCAATATCCTCAGAACAGTGGCTTGAAACAATTACGGCATTTGTACACCACCTGTTATTTATGAAAATACGTACACCACCTCCCCGAGATTTACCACTGAGAGCATGACTCCTATCCACCCATAATGTAGTTAGTCTGTCCACCTGAATGGCGTTGTCCGGAACTGTGTTATTTAGCGACGTCTCGGTGAGGATGATGGCGTTACAGTCAATCACCTTTCTTTGTGTAGTTAAATCCAGTCTGAGGTAATCCACTTTGTTTTCCATCGAAAGAACGTTGGATAGCAGAATAGAAGGAAGTGCCGGTGTGTATGGGTTAGCTTTTAGCCTGGCGCCGATACCCGCACGACTGCCCCGCTTGCTAGGTCTAGCACACCGCTTGCGCCGCCTCCAGTGTCAGCCGGCGGTAGGAGGAGAGTCCGCTGCTTTGCAGGCCCCTGGGTCTTGCTGCTTGCGACACATGCTAGAAGGTCTCTCACGCCGCTTGCGCTGCCTCCAGTGTCGGCCGGTGGTCGGAGGGGAGTCCGCTACTTTGCAGGTCGCTGGGTCTTGCTGGTGTAGAATGCCTAGCTCGCAGAGTGTTTTGGGTTCCAAAGCCAGTGTAACTTCAGAAAGATTTTCCTAAAAGTTGGAATTTCGTAATCCGTGCAACGTAGTTCTGTAATAGACTATTCTCGTTCAAGACTGTAACGGTACAGACAAAATATTTAACATGGAACGTACATCGCTATCGGGAACTGGAGTAGCCGCTGCCATACAGGGCGCCGCCAAAAGACCGTCTAAACTATAGACGGTTTAGCTAGCATTACATTATTTATGCCAGCGTTTAATAACGTTAACAAATGAATCATAATATTACAACTGTCTTGTGTCGGGAAACTCTTAAAATAATCGGAAAAGACGTCTGTATCATCCATGTTTGTTTTTGGCGCTCCTGACACCGGTCCGGAGAGCTGTCACTTTCTGCCACCAGTTAAGCTCCGCCCACAAAAAACGTCATCAGTGTTTACAAACATGAGTGGTCTATTTTCAGCACAGATGAAAATCCGAAATCAAATGTGTAGCGTTAAGTCAAACAGTAAAGATACAAGGTTCTGGAAAATGGTTTGTATTTTTTTTAATCACATTGAATACACATCTATCATCAAAGTCAAAATATGCTTTGGTTATTAAGACATAGCCAAGTGTACTCTTTCTTGGGTTAGGAAGAACGCTGCCATTATTAAGGTCATTAAACTTGATCATTTTGTTCATTCTAAATCATTAAACATTGCGCCTAAAGAATACCATTCATGTATACCAAGCGGGATATATAGCCAACACTGATACGAAATCATTTAACATATCTTTGCATGTAGGAAGCTTACTTTTTCAGTTGAGCTGTTTATTATGCATAATTTCACAGAACAGCTAGCCTATTCAATTCATAAGGTTAAAGACATTCATTCATCTCGAACAAATATAAACAGTTACATTGGCGATTTACCTTTTTGAAGTCAAGGAGCTTCAAAACAGACTATTTAAATTTAAAATGGGCATTTAATTTCATTTTTCTGATTAAGTGCGTTTGCGAATGGGTGGGAGGACATGTCTTGCGATATGCTCCAGGGCAGTGAACACAATTGGCGCCTCCTTTTGAAATCGCTCTGGGATATAAAAAGCAGATAAAGAGGTTGGCCATGGAATTCTTTCCATGTTGACAATATTTTATTAGACACTCGGACTAGTTTGAAGACAAGTTTACGAGTCCGCCTTAATTTTTACTTGTGTGCACTAGCGGACTACCGCGAATTTCGAACCCTGTGATTATCTTGTAAGTGCAACACTGAATCTCACCTTAAAAATCTGTCAATTGGGCCCTGATCCTTCCGTTTGGCCATCTCTCCGCTAGCCGTCTGCACGTCAGCTACACTCGTGTCAAAGCATAATACATGTACAATAGGCGGATTGCTATGACGACCACCGCAGATGATTCCCGCAAATTGGCTATGTCTGGGAGCGGGACAAAAACGAAAGTTCACTATTCTGACAGTAACATAAGGGGAGAGGGGACATATTTAGGGTCATTTATGTTTTGTTTCTTGCGGTTTTATTGGACACTGGATGCATTCGTTTTAACTGATCTCTGAAAAAGTAGTGCCGTGCGGAAAAAGCACTTTCTGGGCTGAGTGGTGGTCGGTGGATTTCAAGTGCTGGTCGGCGCCAACCACCGCCCACCAGCATCGGCAGAACCCTGATGATATGGCCTTGTATTTTACTTGTGTACCTGCGCATTTATCCATGTTGAGAGGAGATTAGGATCATGTGTGCTTGTCAGTTGTTTTGAGCAATGCAAATTCGTCACAAGAACACTGTAGCCATTAGCTGACTTATGGCGTGGGACCCAATCATAGTGGTGTAAATGACATTATTTCACGTCCGCAAAACTAACTGGCAAACAAATTCAACTTTGTTGGCTATATGTAACAAGTAATTATGAAATCGAAATCACAAGGAAACCAAATGATTATTGCAAGCAGCGAAATGAAAACCACACCTACACTTAGCTCTGTGGGGCTAAGTTTTATAATGTACGCCCCTTAGAGCTGACCTAGACTGTAAACATCTATTCCATGATGCTAATAGGAACAAACATCCAAAAATGGATTTTGACCAGTTTTTATTGCCGCAATTGATCGCAAAAAAAGGTCGACCGTGCAGTAACAATGCCCATTAAAATTTAAATTATATATAGGGGTAGTACCTAATATATACTAATGTCTAAAGACATTATTAAATGAGGAAATAAATAGATTGATTTTGTGACATGACTAAGCTTGGGCCGATTTCCGATTTAACCGGTTCGATCCGGTTTACTTGATTGAACTGGTTCATTTTATATGGACCGTCGGAACCGGTCCGTCATTATAAAAAAAAAAAAAAAAAAAAAAGTTTTTGAAGTGTCCAAAACGTGTCCAAAATGTTAAAATATAGCTCACAAAAACTTGCTGCTGACGGCGTCACGTGTATTGGCCGACGGCATTAAATCCATCTGTATTATATTTATTACGCGTTTGTCTTGTGTATAAACTGAATGTGCCTGAGCCGAGCGCAACAACAAATAGCAGGAGATCAGGTTTCAAGTGAATGTGGGGTCGGGGGGTGGGGCCGGGGGCGAAAGTTTTTTTCCCACAAAAATTTTGTCCTCATTTGCATACGCGCATGCCCACTCTAGTGAGTTCTTGAATAATATCAAAACATTGCCACGTGAGTCGCCCACTCGCAATTGCGTGCTTTTATGCTTTGAAGCGCACCTCCGAACGAATTCTAAACCCACCCAACTATACACTGAAAAACGTTTACCAAACCGTCAGCTCTTTATCAGTTTATTTGTTTTAGCTCATCATATTAATCTTCAGCGGTTAACCCTGAGTTAGCCCAAGATCATCAGTAAATGCACTCGCTAATTTCTAGCGTTTCTTCAGCGTAGTAAATAATGCTGACGTTAGTTACGATTGAGTCACTTTTTCTCCCAATCAGTATGTGTTAATGTATTTAGCTGGCGAGCCTACACGTTTAAGCTCTTGGGCTTCAAGTGTAACGTTATATTCAGTCAAAATCAAAATAATTAGAGCTGTTCAGAACTTAAACTTCAACTTCATATGGCTTAATGGTTCAGAATACCTGGAGTCACAAAATAATGACATACCCGCGAGGAGAATTATTAATATTAAACGCTCCAGGTTCATTTATAGCTGGCAAGCTATATCCGAAAAATTATCTGCAGCATTCACGGACACATGAAATGCAGTGTAAATTCGGTGGCTCCTCGGAATTGAATACTTTCTACTGGTCATCGGCAATGTCACTAGTTAGGTCTCTGGCAGCGTCTTTACAGTGAGTGAGCGATGTCCGAGATCTGCGTTTTTTTTTTTTTTACTTCAGCATATTCCTTCAGGGTTTTGTGAACGGGGCTGGAAAAAGATTATCTAGCTGCCAGAGACTGAACTAGTGACATTGCCGATGACCAGTAGAAAGTACTGAATACCGAGGAGCCAATGAATTTCACCGAAAAAGTTCTGAACAGCTCCATCTAATTATTTTGCTTTAGACTGAATATAACGTTACACTTGAAGCACACTTTGCGCGTATGCAAATGAGGACAAAAAGTTCGTTGGAAAAAACTTTCGCGGGCCGGGGCTATTTTATATTACTATTGTTGTAGATGTTTTGTTTTCAGATTAGTTGCACTCTGAGTAGGCTAGGCCTACCGAATTATGCAACAGTTTATTATTATTGAGACATCTTTATATTTTATTATATTGTATAGTTATTATTTGAGGATGTTTCGTTTGTTTTCATGTTCATTTGCACTCACTGAGAACGAGTAGGCTAGGCCTGCCAGTCTATTGCTATATTTGATTTTTTTTTTTAAATCATTTAATTTGTGTGAAGATTGATAAATAAAGACAAATGTGTGACTGTCACTCTGTTGTCCAAATGAAATCGCTTATTCATGTAACAACATACTGTAGCATGGGTCAACAACAGCCACATAGAAAAATAAAATAGAAAAAAGACGCAAGTGCGAAAACCGGTATTACGGTTTGATTCGGTTTTTAATTCAATATCGAACCGGTTTAATTTTTTTCATATCGGCACATGCTTAGACATGACCTTGACCTTGAAGACCAAAGTCAAATGCAATATGGTGTGTTTGATCAGCATACATGATTTGTCTTTAGGGCCAGGTCACGCGGTAACGGAGTTACAAAATTGGTGTGTTTTGAATCATAGCTCCAAAACTAAGTAAGACAGAGTTACAATTTAAATGGCTCTGTGTAGGTCTTCCCTAGTGCTTCAAACAACAAAATAGGCCAATTTTGTTCATTTGATTTATTTTGGGTGAAAACGACAAAAATCTGGTCGGTAACAGAGTACAATTCGGTGTTAAAAAAAAAATTAAAGGTCATGCGACCCTCAAGGTCAATTTTGAGGTCAAAATATAGGTCAATAATTAATCACACCCAGATTTACCAGAATGAGTTTAAAAATGGCAGATTTGGAATGCTTGCGTGATTCCCTCCAACAATACCTTGTTTGTCAAAAACGGTCAAGTAGTATAGAGATACGGCCATTTGAATTTTGGCACCCACGGCCATTTTTCGTGAAATATTGAAAAAAAAAAAACAAAAGGCCGTAACTTTGCACGGGAAGGTCCGATTGAGCTGAAATTTGAGATTTGGGGGGTTTGGGTCACGACCAATTCACACACAAATTTTGAGCAAAATTGGAGATGGTGAGGTTTAGCTCATTGGGTGACTTGCCGTGGAATGACCCCATAACCAATCCCTCATACTCTCCTCCCTCAGCTACATATACCCTTACCATAACCAATCCCTCACGCTCCCCCTCCCTCAGCTACATATACCGTAACTCTAATGATAATCACGCCATCACACTTCCCCTCTCTGACCCTCCCTCATCTACACATACCCTAACCATAGCCACTCCCTCACACTCCCTCTCTCACCCTCCTTCAGCTACATATACTTCAACCATAACCACTCCTTCATGCTGCCCTTCCTTCAGCCTCCCTCAGCTACATAAACCGTAACCCTCACCATTAGCACTCCCTCTCACTCCCGCTCTCTCGCCCTCTCCCCTGCGACATATACCCTAACCGTAAACTTTTTCACCCTGCCTCTGTCAATTCTATCCCCACCTCTCCCTCTCTCTCCAGATCGCATACTCCCCCCTTTTCCTTCAGAGGGCAGCTCTACTGGTACACTGTCTCTGATCTCTGCTATGCTCCGCCCACTTGGCAGGCAAATTAACCACGCCTGCTGCACCTGACCCAGCTGAGATGTGCTTTGGGATAGGTAACCATGGTGAAAACTGCTGTGGATACAGCCTCTAGAGGCTAGTTTTACCCATAGAACCATGCAGCCGTTGGTCCTGGGGGCTCAGGGATGTGGTACAGCCATTTTTTCATCCCTAAGGAGGGCAAATAAACTCTGCTACATCACTCTCCCATCATCCTCTCCATCATTTCAATGACGGAGTTTGTCAGAGTCACCTAAATTAGCCCAGTAATCAATCCACGTAGGGCCGAGTTTCCATTAAAAAGCTATACTGCCCAGAAGGGACCAAGTCACCCTCCTCCTGGCCATATGCTGCCTCTCTCTCGCACACACAGGCATGCACAGCCACACACATCCTGGAGCATCCGAACACACAGAGAGCATAAGAAGGGGGGAGGGGGGGAGCAGAGAGAGAGAGAGAGAGAGAGAGAGAGAGAGAGAGAGAGAGAGAGAGAGAGAGAGAGAGAGAGAGAGAATTTCATTTGTTTGTTATTGCACCCTAATACCTTAAAGCAGTGGTTTAGTCAAACTCAGTTCTGGATAGGAGTGTAACGATTCTGAATCGCAATTTTTTTTAAAGCGTAGGAACACCACCCGCTACCATGGGGCAAACATCCAAGTTTTTATTTTTCCTTTATTCACCCCCACGCTGTCCTGAACGAAAGTGCCAAACATCAAAGGGCATAGGAAATGCTTCCAGAAAAAACTTTACTGACATCAGTATTTTTTGGCTACGTGCTGAAAGGAGCCAAGCAAATGAAAACAGAATCGTCTCCTATTAACCAATAGGAAACTAAGAAAAGTATACCTGTTCCCATTTACTTTGCTTGATTAGCAATCAAATGGTGGACTCGTTTACTCTTTGAGTGAGTAGAGTTGTTTATTAAAGGAGGACTATCATGGCTGGGAAAGTTGGGTGTTATTATTTCAATATATCATGAAAAAAAAGCTCCAACGACTTTGTTTTCTTACTTTTGCGATTTCTTTCATTTTTAATGAGCGATTTTTCAAAACTAGTGGACCGCGCCATTTTCACCACAGCAGATGAAAATTCACCCTCGATCCGCTTGGGGCGCCCCTAATCGTGACATCAGTGCGGCTGTCAGCGCCATGAATTTCCATTGTCCTGCGGTCCTGCATTGAGATTGTTGAATGACCGAGATATTCCCGCTTCCTCTATGGGGCAGACAGACGAGCTTGATTATTACCTTTTTCTATCCGACACAACTTTAATTTAGAGGTGAACTAACATCAGAGGCTATTCGAAATGATTCCGGAAAGAAAAGTGCGATTTGAAGTCTGCTAATTACCAGCGCGGCTGGACAGCTGCCGTCACCTTGGCATTTAACTCACCTTAAATCAATTCCCGTGTACTTTGCCTAACTTGTAATCAAGCCATTTATTCAGCCAACTGACCAATCATAACCAAAATAAAGCCAATAATGATTTAGAATAGGCATGGGCAACGCTCTGCATAAACTCTAATGGAATGCGTAACAGCTGAACTGGGGCGGTAAACAAGCCTCAGAAAACTTATTAAAAAATGATGTAAATACCATTTTCATACAAAAAGAACACCATGGTTTGATTAAAAGCAACCTTTTCAATAGGATACCCGCATTTCATACATGAACTCTGGCGATACGGCCAATAACGCGATTTGAACAGAGCTATTATTCGCCGTTGGATGAATGCGTGACCTCAATTTGCACCGTGTTTACAAACTTTCAAGTGCACCGCGTGTTAAAAATATCCATTTTGGAGGTAGATTTCAAACAGCCCGCGCTGACGTGATATCCCAGCTACGGCCCTTATTGACTTACAGCCATCTAATTTGGGAAATTACGAGTCTATTCATCCAAACTAGACCTCCAGGGGATGTGAAATAAGTTCGACAGAAGTTGTTGAAGTTCGTCATGAAGTTCGCTGTGACTTCTTCTCAACAATAGCAAGAAAGGTGAGTGTATTTTTTACCATTACCTACATAGTTAGTTGACAGAATATCCTGTGATCCTATTTGTGAAGTTTCAGTAAAATATACCAAGGAATAAACCAGCCAGTATGTTCAAAACCTACCAGTGTTCTGACAAATTTTGCTACCTATCAAAATATGCCACCTCGGGAACAACGGTCACAAGATTCATTCACTTATACCCTTCAATTCGAGACTGCGAGGATGGAAATCTGAATAATCAATTAGGAAAAATTTTCGGCTCTCGGTAATTCTGTATATCGTTTAAACATTTTGTAAATTGGATTATGAAAGAAGACTGAAAATAAGCGCCGCCGCTTTTTTTGTTTGGGTGTAACAGCGCCGTATTTAAAGGAGAATACATTGTATATTGATTAAGCATTGAACTCTGCATTAGTCGAACTGTTTTAATATTTGTTGATGACATTGCTTCGCTTCCTGGAAGCAAGTACGCGCAAATCTGCTGTCTAGTGAGCATTTCAGGTTCGATGTACTGAGTAATAACGCCAAGGAAACTTAAACTGGCCCGTCATTCTGCCGAATAGTCTTACTAAACTAGTTAATCGCCTGATTGCTAATCAAGCAAAGGGGAGGTTTCTGCCTCGCCAAACTAACCTCTGACTGCACGTCACTGTGTTTTACTATGAATTATTCGCAGTAGCTCATTGAAACTATCATGGGAGGAGGGTATATGGACATTGTAAAAAACAGTGCAAAGGTTTTTTTTTTTTTTTTTTTAATCACCACGGGTTATTGAAGGGGGAACGTTTGATTCATTTCAGTAGCAGTGGGAGGGCAAACAACTGCCGCATCAGCTACTTCACTGCATTTTATATAGTAATGGGTGAGTAGCGTTAATGTTTGCCCTCCCAATCGATAATTTTGACATTTTGCAGGCCATTGATCCAAAAAAAAAAAACTTCACAGGCAACCCATTCATACCACTTTTTAATATCAACATAAAACCTAATGTTTGTTGAACATAATTGGGTGAAATTCAATGCATTTTCCATTAAAAAAGGGCCTAGGGGGGTGCTGCTGTACTTCAGAAAAGGGGTTGATGACTTTAGCATCAATTATTTCTGTTAGGGTACCCTAATGGATAATTTGGCCAGGTTTATTTCTGAGTAGACTGCATTTTCGAAAATGCCCTCAGGCTTCACCCCCCAATTTTCACAATGGGTTTTGTTGATAAATGCCGAAATCAGCCATTTTTGGGACCCTGTGGCTCTGAGACCCTTTCCTGTAAAGGCGTTGGACTTGTGGCAAACTCTTCGTCTGTGTTTTCTGTACTTACCTGCAAAAAATCATTGAAGAATGATAAAAACTTTTTTCTCAGCAACTGAAGAAATGTTGTCATTTTATTCATTTGTATTGCCCATGCCTATTTAGAAGAGATAATGAGAAGCAGACAAACCGAACCAGGCTACCGTGCTAGATGGAAATAAAATAGCAAACCTCTGAATTCCACCTCTCGTCGGAAAACTTTCAAGTATTATTAAAAAAGATTTCTTAAAAATAAAATCATATTAAGATGGCCCTGGTTTTTAAGCGTCTAAAAATATACATGAAGTAGAAAACATTGTGTGAAGCGCATCAAACGTGAATGCGAGAGAGAAATTATTTTCGCATTGCAAGCAATGGACAAATGCACCAGAGACTGGGCAAGCACGTTCAGGCAAATCTGTGCCGCAAATTTTTAAACATTTTTTATTTAATAATTGAACAAGATTCGCACACAATGGCCAAATATAATAATCAAGCAAACACATTCAGGCAAACTGCATGCTGAACTAAGCAAAGTTAAAGTCTTCAAAATCATCCTCCTCTACTCGACAATTGCTTTCACCCTCTTCCCATTTACTTGGCTCAATTTGCAATCAAACAGTTGATTCGCTCAATGAACAATTTTAAATTGGTTGGTAGTCTAATTCATTTAGATATCCATGTATTCAGACATTTTGATACCGCATGCATCATGCACATGAATGCATGTGGCAGCCGCAGTGACGTTATGATCTCGCAACTTCTCATGCCACTTGTGGCATTAATGGCGGCCTCCTGGAAACAGCAACTCCGGCTAATTAATGGTCATTTAAAAGAACAGGGGGTATGTATGGACAAAAAAAAAAAAATCAACCGTGGATATTATGTTGGAGTTAATTACTATAAGATTAAGTCAAAACGTGTAGGTCAGTATAGTCCTCCTTTAAGACAACATATTTGATTGCTGCATTTTGAAATTTAAATGGCCATAGAACGGCACAAATTTGCATGAACATGATTGCTATTGCCACGCCATTTCGTGCGACTGTGATAATTCATCTCACATTCACGTTTCATCCGCTTTTCAGAATGTTTTCCACCTTGTGCATTTTTAGACGCTTAAAATCCAGGGAGATCTTATAACAAATCTGTTTTAAATTAATCTTGAATAATGTCCTAAAATGCTACAATGAGAGATGTAAGTCAGAGGAAGATTTTTTTTTCTAATTATTCAAATTGGCATTCTTTCAATCTAACACCATAGCCCAGTAAGGTTTGTCTGCTTTTCACTATCACATCTTAATCGTTATAGGCTACTGGCTAAATTTCTTGATTGTTATTTAGGCCAAGTACACGGAGCAGATTTAAGGAAGGGCGGAGCACCTGCAAATAGAAAAAACTAAACTCAGGCTTCTGCCCGACGGCATTTTAAATCGTTTAAGCCCCTTCAGGCGCGTATGTTTCAAGAAAGTACACACGACTGTCTACACACCCCATGACAGCAAGTGGTCTCATCACACTTTAAAAAAATCCTCGTTCAACATCGCTACATCCCAACTCAGCATTTAATCTCTCATTGTAGTATTTTTAGGAGATATATAATGATAAAATAAAAATAAATAGATTTATTTTCAGATCGCCCTGGATTTCAAGTGTCTAAAGAATACACAAGGTGGAAAACATTCTGTAAAGCGGATGAAACGTGAATGTGAGATATAAATTCTCACAATCACACGAAATGGCCAAATATGCGTTCTTGCAAATTTGTGCTGTTCTATGGCCATTTAACTTTCAGAATGCGGCAATCAAACATGCCGTCTTAATAAACAGCGCCACTCATTCAGCAAAGTAAATAAGCGAATGCCCTGTTTGATTGCTAATTGAGCAAAGTAAACAGGGACATGATTAGAGTAACCTAATTGGTTAAAAGGAGACGATTCTGAAGTCCTTTACTTGACTCCGTGCAGAATGTCACCGAAAAATACTAATGTCAGTCAAGTTTATTTTCCCGGAAGCATTTCTCATGCCCTTTGAAAGCGGCTTGACGTGCCCATAACGCGTGCGTATTCGCGTCTTTGCATTGACTTTGAATGTAGGCCAATCTGTCCCATGAAAAATTTGTTTCGCGTCCGATGTGAAAGCAGCTTTATGGATAGCCTAGTACGCGACAGCTAGAGAGAGCTCTGGTTATGTCATGAACATAATGCAGGTTTTACAGACCGTAAGTTCCGTTAGCGCGGACAAGTTGCTTATGTGGAGCTAGCGAATCGATCACTTCTACAGGAAATAATTTCCTATTTAATCTCCGCCTTTTTCGGCTTTTTATTAGCCACAACAATTTCTAAAGGGGGATGAAATTATGTCACGGTAGTGCAGAGAAATCATCTGTTATACCAGACAGACAAGGTAGAGCTTCTGCGTTTTGCATTGCTTTCACGGTAGCACCAGAGAGCTTGCCCAGACATTTGTGAAGTATCCGGCTGATCCCAGTCATGGATAAGTGAAGCGATCACAAGCAGCCGTAAACAAACCCAAACACGTATCCCAAGCTCTGCAAAACCTACGTCTGGTCTAACTGTGCTTTTCAGCCTAACTTTGCGGACCCATACAGCACCTCTCCAGTAGCTTCAACTGTAGTGGCTACAATCGGGCAAGGCTATGATGAAACTGCCACATTGATGCTTACCGAAGTAACACAAACATACCGACCAGAATTGTTGCATTTAAGTTAACCAGGAGAATTTTTAATTAGCACGGCACGCAAACTAACATGCAGTAGCTGGTAACCGAGCGGTCATAACAACCACAGAGACAAACCCTTGCAATACAGGTTTTACAGACAGCAAGTTCCGTTACTGTGGACAGTTGTACCAAGCATCCAAATTACAAACAAGTATAAAAAGTTAGCTTCAAATGAGGTTTATGTTCACACACCTTCTGTAGAATTTCCCCTGATATTACTCTTGCATATTTAGGACACAAACATTAGCAACAGTAACTTGGCTACGTTAGCCGCTGTGCTACAGCCACAATCAACTGGCTATCACGTCAGGTTGGCTTATGCAGTAAAAGCAACTTGCAGCTTCTGTGTCTGTGAGTTACGGACAGTCGCGACCAATACAGGCTTTATCTTCAGATATTTTACAAAGCCTGCGTTTGAGGCCAGTTGTTGGTGCTAACTATCGCTAGCGGTCCTGCTAGCCACCCGTAACATGTTAGCTTCACTTTCATTATTTGCTGTTATATCGTTACTTACAGCTTGTGGCTCCGAGCGCTTGATCGATGCAGCTGCTTCAGGTTTGAGAAACAGCTGAAACGCTTATCCAGTGTCGAATTATCCTTTATTAACAAAGCTGTCTTTGGTGAAATGCTGAGCACAAGCAGCTAACGTTCCCTTTGGTCGTGGCTATTTGCTGCCAGGAAAAAAAAAAAAAAAAAAAAAAAAAAAGCTACCCACTGATTTCTGGTGGCATCGTCTTTTGGAAGAGAAATAGTTGTTTTTCTTTGTGTCCAAAAGTAAACGGACAAGCAGCTTTGGGAGAGATACTGACAAAATTGCACTTCAAATGATCTGCGGTTCTTCTTTTGCATTTCCAAAACTGTAGACGCTACTAAGGCATAGTATGATCTGCCGTTGTTAGTGCCTGCTAGAATAGTTTCCGGTGTGGGCAGGTCCAGTGCCGTGGTTGGCTCTGGCTAGGTCTGTATTAATTGGACGGCACAACCTGACGTCAGGTTTTGCCCAGATCTCGCGAAGATCTCGGGAGGAGCTGTTCAGAAAGGAAATCACGTTCACAAAATCACGTTCTTGGATTATGGCAAAACCCCTGTATCTTATGTTTAGAAACTTTTCAGAGGTTGAGTATGGACAACCAACATTATAACATTACTAATATGTATTAAAAGAAGGATCAGCATAATAGGTCCCCTTTAAGTCGTATTCAGAAATTTAATCAAAAGTATTTGGATACAAAATAGAAAAAAAAAACGAGTTTATGAATATGGCATCTATGAAAATTAGAGGCATCTTCTTGGCAAATACCAGTCAAATGCGGCCTATGACTGGTGGCCAGGTGTCCAGACTAGGGCTGTCCCTGACAAAAACAAATCTTGGTCAACCAACAGCTGGCCTTTTTTCTCCCCAATAGTTTGAGAGGTAGGAATTCTTAAACTCCGTTTAGAGCCTCCTCGTTATGCTGCCTTTGCAGGTACTGCTGTTGCACTTGTGAAACTAGACAGTCCAGTCGGCTGTGACCGCATGGGTGTAGCCCCCGAACGCCCGCTCCTACCCTTTTTTGCACATTTTTCGGCCAATACTGTCGTCATGGCAACCAAAATTGAAAGGAGTCGTAAGTCAAGTGTAACACATGTCCATAGCAAATATCAAAGTCATCGGTCGAAAATTTCAGCCTGTACTGCGTCCACAAGGAAATGTCTACGTTTTGTCACTAATTTGCATGTAATTTGCCCAATACTGTTGTCATGGCAACCAAAATCGATAGGTGTAGTGAAGTATGACATGTCCATACCAAATATGAAAGTAATCGGTCAAAAATTAGGTCACCCTATATCTTGTAATGAAAAAATAGGACCAAGGGTCCTGTAGCTTACCGGCAAGTAGTCTTATAGTGATGATTCAAGTTATGAAAATTTCATGCGAAGTTTGACATTTGAATCAATTAAAATCAATGTCAAGGCCAGGACTTCCGGTGGCGCGAACTTGCTGATGGACGCGTAAAAAGTTGCTCCCCCGCTGGTTGGTTAAACCCCCTATATTCAGGAAGTTTTTCAAGCTAAAATTGACCTAAATAACTCGGGTGATGGAAGGGGGGAAGGATAAGGGCCATGGCAGGTCACAAAGAAGAACTAAGGAAAGATTCTGACCGAGACGACGACGCCATGGAAAACACGAGCGCAGGAGAAGACGGCAGTGAGGAGGCATTAGCCACCAAGCTAGGAGAAGAGTCCGCAATACTGACTACCATAAGAGAAGTGATGAAAGGTATGATAACTGAAATCAGGACGGACATTGCAAAACAACTGTCTGACTTTCAAAATAGCTACCAGGCGGACGTTAAGAAACAGTTGAATGAACTGAGGGCCGACATGAATCAGGAGATAAAGGAGGCAACGGGGAAAACTATGACCATCGAATAATGACCATCAAAATGAATATCTTACCTCGATTACTATATTTATTTCAGTCATTACCAGTTGAAATTCCCGACACTCAGTTTAAACTTTGGGATAAACAAATATCAAGGTTTATATGGGAGGGGAAAAAACCACGAATAAGATGCAATACGTTGCAGCTGCCGAGGGGGGGGGGGGGAGGGTGGCCCTACCATGTTTGAGGGATTATTTTGTAGCAGCACAATCAAGACCTCTGATCCTTTGGTGTAACCCTGAATATGAAGCCAACTGGAAAAACATTGAATTATCGATATCAAGTAGACCTGTACAATCCCTGCTGGGCTGCCCTTCCATTATCAAAGACCTGACTGATCTACAGAATCAATGGGTTTGTTTCTCTTTGAATGTGTGGCTAGACTTTGTGAGGAAATTCCAGATTCAGAAGGAAATAAAAATACTGAGGTGGCTAGCATACGACCCAGATTTTAAGCCAGCATCTCCAGATTTAAAATATAGACAGTGGATAAGGTATGGAATTACATCATTCTCTTCATTAGTAAAGGATGGGAAACTAATGGACTTTCAATGTCGGGAAAATATGGTTTGGGAAGACAAGATCTTTACAGACACAGGCAAATCCAACACTACTATCAAACGAGGTGCAGGGACAGATCATGGAAGAACAAACTGGGGTTACACAAATGTCTATTAAAGCATACAATTCAGAGTCCACTGGACGAATTATTGGGAATCTGCACACAAGTATTTCATTGATCAAGAATCACTCAACAGATTACACAAAACAAAAATGGGAAAGAGACATTGCAATCTCCCCAGAGGAATGGCCCGCCATAATCCACACCCAGATGACGACCACAAATTCGCAAAGCTGGAGAAACTTTTATTGGAAAAACTGTTTGAGGTTTTTCATAACCCCACAAATAAAATCAAAACAAACTGGTCAGCAGACCCAACATTGGAGACAATGTGGACAATTAAGGGCAGACCACACTCATTTTTTGGTCCTGCCCCGCCTTACAACCCTTCTGGCCTCAAGTACAAGCTGCAACAAAGAGGATTCTGGGATTTGATATCGACTTTACTTGAGCTCATTTCAAATTTGATGGCTGCTACAGGTCTCAAAAAAGTTGGGACAGGGGCCTGTTTACCATGGCGTAGCATCCACTCTTCTTTTTAACACAGTGGAGGCGTCTGGGCATTGACGAGACAAGTTTCTTGAGTTTAGCCATTGGAATTTGATCCCACTCTTGTTTAATACAGGCTTCCAGCTGCTGGAGAGTTTTGGCTCTCCTTGACTGACTTTTCGTTTAATTATGCACCAAATGTTCTCAATTGGTGAAAGATCAGGACTGCAGGCAGGCCAGTTCAGCACACAGACTCTTCTCCTATGAAGCCATGCTGTTGTAATAGCTGCAGTATGTGTTTTTGCATTGTCCTGCTGAAATACACAAGGCCTTCCCTGGAATAGATGTCGTCTGGAGGGGAGCGTATGTTGCTCTAAAACCTTCATATACCTTTCAGCATTCATGGTGCTTTTTAAAACATGCAAGTGTCCCACACCATATACACTAATGCATCCCCATACCATCAGAGATGCTGGCTTTCGAACTGAATGCTGATAACAGGAGGGGTGGTCTTTCTCCTCTTTAGCCCGGAGGACACGACACCCATGATTTCCTACAAGAATGTCAAATTTGGACTTGTCTGACCACAGGACAGTTTGCAACTTTGCTACAGTCCATTTTAAATGAGCCTTGGCCCACAGAACACGGTGGCGCTTCTGGATCATGCTCAACAATGGCTTCCTTTTTGAATGATAGAGTTTTAGGTGGCATCTGGATGGCACGGCGGACTGTGTTTGCAGACAGTGGTTTCTTGAAGTATTCCTGGGCCCATTTAGTAATGTCAATGACAGAATCATGCCGGTGAGTGATGCAGTGGGCCCGAAGATCGCGGGCATCCAGTAAGGGTCTTCGGCCTTGTCCCTTACGCACAGAGATTTTTCCAGTTTCTCTGAATCTTTTGATGTTACGCACCGTCGATGATGAGACCTTCAAAGCCTTTGCAACTGGACGTTGAGGAACATTGTTTTTAAAGTATTCCACAATTTTTTTTACGCAAGCCTTCACAGGTTGGAGAGCCTGTGGCCATCTTACTTCTGAGAGACTAAGCCTCTCTAAGACATCCCTTTTATAGCCAAGTTAATTACTTGCTAAATGTTCTTTCAGCTGATTCTCTTATATATTAAGTGCTAGGGCTGGGCGATATATGTATCGCGATAATTTTTAAGCGCAATAAAAGTAACTGCCTCTATGGGGCGGACAGACAAGCTTGATTATTACCTTTTCTATGCCACATACCTTTAATTTAGTGTTCAACTAACATCAGAGACTATTTGAAATTCTTCCGGGAAGAAAAGTGTGATTTGAAGTCTGCTCATTACCAGCGAGGTTGGGCAGCCTCAATTGCCTTGGCATAATTAGCTTACCTTAAATCAATTCCCGTGTACTTTGCCTAACTTGCAATCAAGCCATTTATTCAGCCAACTGACCAATCAAAACCAAAATCTGGCCAATACTGATTAAGAGGAGATAATGAGAAGCAGACAGACCTAACCAGGCTGCCGTGTTAGATTGAAAGAATGTCAGTAATCTGAATAAATAGCAGACCTCTGAATTCCACCTCTCATCGTGAAACTTGAACATATTATTCAAAAGGATTTCTTAGAAATAAAATCATGTTAAGATGGCCCTGGTTTTTAAGCGTTTAAAAATATACGCAAAGTGGAAAACATTGTATGAAGCATATCGAACATGAATGAGAGAGAAATTATTTTTGCATTGCAAGCAATAGACAAATGCAAGACTTGGCAAGCATGTTCAGGAAAATCTGTGCCGCAAATTTTTTATTTAATAATTGAACAAGATTAATTTGAAGTAAAGTATTTCATAGCTCTTGATTTTAGTTATTTTTGAGTGTCTAAATAGCCTACAGTGAAGGTGGAAAACATTTTGTTTAATCTTATCGAACGTGACATGTAAATTGTTATCGCATTAGCACACAATGGCCAAATGTAGTAATCCAGCAAACACATTCAGGTAAATTGCGTGCTGAACCAAGCAACGTTAAGGTCTTCAAAATCACCATCCTCTACTTGACAATTGCTTTCACCCCCTTCCCATTTACTCTGCTCAATTTGCAATCAAACAGTTGATTCGCTCAATTAACAATTTAAATTGGTTGGCAGTCAAATTTATTTCAATTAGGGGTGTCTTCGACTAAGGATTTCCATAGTCGAATCTTGATTCGTCAGATTTTGCACAGTCGACCAATCGTTGAATCATGTTTTTTTTTTTTTTTAATAAATGAATACATATTTTGCATCACTGCACTTGATTCATCATGCTTCTAAAATGGAAATTCTCTGTGTCTGTTTCATTATTTACCATTTCATCTCGATAAAAGCTTACCCTCATCTTATTTTTTTATTCTATGTCATCATAAGTAACATGTTCTGTCTCGCTGCTCACTCGCCTTTCCTAACTGTGAGATTGCTCTCAGGGTCTTAATGACAATAACAATTGGCATCGGGGTAGCAAAGCTTTTCAAAGTTAAAACTAATTTAAAACTATTTTCGGACCCAGGGCCGGCGCTTGCCTTGAAAATTCGAGAGGACCACAATGGAAATAAGCGTTTATGCTTTATTGTGTAATCCATGTATTTTTAATATATTCATCAACTGCATGTTTATACTGATTGTACAAAATAAACTCTAAACTCTTCGAAGGCAAAGATCCATCCCTTTATGGACAACAATTAGTCCTGGCTAGTTCTCAATGGTTTTCCTTTATTAACACGTTTTCCAATTTATGAATAATCAAGTGACAATTGAAGACATGGCTCTCTGAATGTTCCCTGTCTGAATGTAACGTCAGTCACCGTGGAATTGCCCCACATATGAATTGGTTAGACAGGCCTTCTCATTAAGAGTCAGACAAGAAGGCATACTCTCAGAAGTGGGAGGCAGGCAGTTTGCAAGTGTGCCGCCGTCGAGAGTCATCTGACACAAGATGGGGGGTTTGAGGATACTCTCCCAGAAAAATTTTGAAATGCACATCAAAAATTATGGCCTCTCGGGCGTCCCGGTGGCTCATCGGTCTAAGTGCGCGTACCATAAAGGCTGTGTCCTTCCCGCAGCGACCTGGGTTCGATTCCAGCTCGGGTCATTTGCTGCATGTCTTCCCCCATTCTTCTCCCCAACTTTCCTGTCTCTACACTGTACAACTGTCAAATAAAAGGAAATAGTTCCCAAAAAAAATGTATAAAAATAAATTTGGAGAAAAATAAAAAAAAAAAAATTATGGCCTCTCGAATGTTTTGGAGTGCCTTTTTGAATATGTAAATTTTACTTCTTAAGATTTAGAATTTATTAAATTTTGATACTCGATAGAGTAAGTATTTCAGTCTAGCCAAGAAAAAAAACTGTTTATTCAGTTTTGGTGAACTCATATTTATCCAATATGTGTTAAAATAACATTGACATTCATTTCTTGAATTTCACCAACAATAGATGTTGCCGTGTAGTTAAGCATCGATTCCCACCAACTGTGGGGGCTACTGCTGGGAAGCATCCTTGTTGCGTTGATGAAGAGCACACGTCCGTGTCAGATTTTGTTTTCAAATTTTTTTCCTTCAACGAGCAGAAGTGTAAACCTTTGTTCTGGGTCATAGAAGTCTGCCTTACCTTACCTCAAGGAAACTAGAAAGTCCTTAAAACCAATAATAAAGCGGTAGTTCATATAATCATCAACATACAGTGGGTTGCAAAAATGGTTTAAATGTCTGTTACAATTTATCTCCAAGTGATTGAAAGCAAACCAAAACACTAAATGTTACAAAGGTAAAAATGACACATTTCACCACATTTTAAAGCAAGAATTATTTTTATTTTTAACTTTTTACAGTTTCATAATAATAAAACAAGGAAAAAGGCCTTGTGCAAAAGTTTGGGAACCCTGTCAGCTAGTACTTTGTAACTCCTATTCGGGCAGCTATAGCAGCTTGCAAACACTTCCTGTTGCCAGCTGAGAGTCTTTCAATTATTGTCTTTGGAATTTTTCCCCATTCTTCCTGACAGAACACCTCTAGCTCAGAAATATTCTGCAGCCTTTTTGCATGCACGGCATGTTTGAGGTCTCTCCACAGATTTTCAATAATATTCAAGTCTGGGGACTGTGATGGCCATTCCAAAACCTTCATACTTCTTTCCTGGAGGTACTTCATGGCGGATTATGAGGTATGCTTCAGGTCATTGTCTTGCTGTATTGTCTTGCTACCCAACGTCTCCTCAGCTTCAATTTCTGGACTGAGCTTTGAACATTAGCCTCTAGAATGTCTTAATTGGTGAAATCCATTCTTCCTTCCACTCGCACAATATTGCCTGTGCACCCAGCTGCAACACAACCCTAAGCATTATGGATCCACCTCCATGCTTAACTCGTTTGTGCAGATGTAGACCTCCACGGACACGGTGTTCTATTTATGCACGCAGTTACAGTACTCGATCACTAGATGGCACCCCCGGATCAGTTATTGATCACTTATTAACCAGCAAGCCGAGTTCGAAGACAGTTTAGAATATGGAAAAGTTCACTCCAATCCTTCAGCAGTTGCATGAATTAAACTCCTCAGCTAAGCCTGATGTGCAAACTGGTCAATATCCTTGCCCATAGTATCGATCCAGCAGTTAAAAAAAAATGATATCTTGCGACAGAAAAAAAAAGTTGTCCTCTGTAGCAACCACTTCAGCTACAGTGAGCCAACAGTATTCCAATTAGTGGTTAAGAAAAATCAATTTTCTGAAGCAAAAAATTCAACATGGTATTGATTCTCTCACATTCTACTGTCAATTACAGTAATCACATACAAAAAATGTGTAGTTCCCTACCGTGGATTTATCGCAGATTCCCCCATTGACAAATTCAGTGCTTCCTTATATCAACCCAAGTACTGGTGTTGATAGCCAATCATTCAATTATATACTCAGGCTCTTCTGCGTAACTGCACAGTTATGGCTCACGCCCTCGTGAAACTTCCCCGGTAACGATGTATTGATTGGCTCGTTTCTTATCCAATTCCTGAGTGTTTAAACGTTCCACAGTAACTGAAACACATTTATTGGACAAACAAAAGAGCATACAAGCCTATGGGAATCAGTAAGGCAGGTTGTATCCGTTCAACGTTGAGCACGATTGCGCAGCTGAAAATGATGCGATTTACCGAAAAAAATACTCCCAAAACCGGCCTGAAGTGTTCAGTTACATTTACAGGATTTAAATGAGGTAAGGAAATGGTCAATGGGAATTATTTTGAATCAAACAGGACCGGAGGGTTCCTTCTACTGGATACATCGGTCTCTGGAGGCGGGATTCAATGACGCAAGGTTAGGCTACTACTTTTGCTTTTTATTTTGCAAAGTATATCGTATTCAACAAAATCGAATGCCGAGGTTTTTTCCTGTTTAAAACGTGAACTGCCCATGCATTTTGGTGGACCCCGTTTGATTTTTCCTGAAAGTGAAATGTCTGTTCTGTTAAAATAAGGTATATTTCAGATATTACTGAGTTAGTTTTACTTGTTTCTTATGAGGTGTAGAAAGTGTTGAAATAAGGTTGTGGGCTCGGAAGTAGGAACTGCTAGCTTGTCATTGCAGGGTGAATGTTCTGACCGTTTAATCAGCAGTTTATTTAATATGAGTATGCGTGCTAGCTAGAGGGACTTTGAAGAAAAATGGACAAAACTCTAAACTTTATGATGGAGAAAAGGCATGTTTTGTGTTTGGAGAGGTTACTGGTGACCATCAGTGTTAGCCAGTCGTCTGTCTCCCCGTCTTAGAGACAGGCAATGTTTACCTGAGACGCTGAGATGGGTTAAGTCTGATTTGAGATGGGTCCAGCCGTTCTCAGCATTAAATTGCCTATATGCGAGACGGGCTAGCATTTGTACAGACAACAATGGTTGTCCCGAAAATCTGCGGAGTCGACTTGACTTTAATTCTTGAGTGAACTGAAGTGTGGCAGGCCGTGCCGAAATTGGACTCAAATATAAACTCATTAACATATGACCAATCCGCGCACTTTTGTCTCACCTGTGCCCCACACATTGGCGCCATAGCCAAGTCTCGTAGCGTGTGTGCACAACTGGGCATTGTCCACTTGTACAAGAGTTGTTTTTGAGGTAGATCAGCGCTTATATTGATAACGTAGATGTCCAAGAGCATTTTGTTCACTGTTGTGAGTTTCAAAACGCTCTGCCTTGTACTGATTTGTTAGATTCAATAACTCTTTCGAAGCCCCTTCAAGTAGTTTTTAATTCGTATCGGTGTGTGAGTGTCGCAATTGAAACTTGTTTATCAGAAATCAGGCATTTGAGTAAATGTAGCCTGAAAGAAATACATGTACATATATTTCGGCAATCGTGGCTCCGCTTATTTATTTTAGAATCATGTCGCCGGCTTTCCGCTCTTAGAAGTTCAATAGTTGCCAGATTTCACCCCCAGCTGATCCACTTGTGGCGCAAGACCCATATCATTTCCTTATTGGTTCCCTCTTGAAATCGGAGCCCACAGGACATAATACAATTCTAATGGAGACTTGTTTCATGCAAGTGGTAGAATTGGGTGAATATTCCCATTAATAATTAATTTGAAATGACAATCTTGAGGCGAGATGATGTTCCATCTACTGCAGCTGATATGAACTACGTGTAAAAGCTAACAGTCCTGCCACGTCAAAACTGGTCGTCTCTTGATCTCGTAGATGATGATTCCCGACATGTTATTTTAATCATGTTGATTGTGTTCTGAAATCGCGAGGCTAGCTACGAAACTCGTGCGATACCATCCATACATCATAAACGCTTCCCAGTGCAAGTTTCGTCATTCCAAGTGTTAATTCATGCCAAAAAGCTCCCTCGTGCTAGCTTCGTTTTTATGTGTGCGGTTCTGACACGAGAAGTGATTGGTCATGCGTTGTTATGTTATATTTGAGCTCAGAACCGGAGTGGGGAAAAAAACGTTTTGCAGGCCGGGCTATATTCTCATCTGACCCGGATACTGCTTCGCGCCGAGCTGGCGACTCACGGACGGACTGGCTAAGCTTGGAACCCCAGTTGAGGGAAATCGCTTCGGTCAGAAATTCTGTTCTAAACAAGCTAAATAAAGTTGTGGCATCACCGATTGTAATAAATAAAAGTACTGTCTTCAGGTTTGTACTGAGTCTAAGGCATTCGGCATTTGAGACGTCCTTGGGCTGTTCCCAGTATTCTTCGGGATAGTTCAAATCGAGACTGTCCGCACTTGGCGCATGCGTATCGTCTAAGATCACTTCAGGTTTTCCCAGGGATATAGTACAGCACTGAATTCATTTAGGTTTGAGGTTTCAATAATGCCATGATTTTCTTTTATTTACCGTTCCCTTTAGTTAACCAAATACACCAATGCACTCATGTTTGGATGCAAGTACAGCTGCATATTTAAGATGAGTATGTTGCATCATTAAATGTGGTGTTTTGAATTAAAGTGGTGTCTTTGACTTTATCTTCTGTGTCAATGGCAAGAAATACCCATCAGTTATTATGTCTCTATATAGGGGAGACATTTTTTTTTGTACGGTTTCCCGTCTGCGTTCGCGTGGGCATTCCCACTGTTTCTGGGCTGTAACTTGGAAACCGTTTAAGATATTTACATCAAACCTTGCACACTTTAAATATTGTATGTAGATGTGCCTTTTACTGTCTGTGAACATCTATTGGGGGGGGGGGGAGACATCCCTAGATTATTTTGTTTGCAACAAGCTGGTTCGATGGGATGAACCCCTACCATAGGTGGTTTTATCTTGGCCAGGTTGGCCTGGTTGCTGGGGTGAGACACCCTGAGATTCCATTCTGGCTAACACTATGGTGACCACTGATGTTCAACTGCACTGACATTGATAAATTCATTCCAAATTCAACCAATAAATCATTAATTCATATTGAATTTCATGCCTCAAAAGTTTATATATGATTATTTTATGAATTGACAGTGCACCATTTTGAGGGATCTCAGCCTTTGGGGAGCCACCTGGATAGCTGTCTAATTTGGCTCATAGCAAGTCGGTAATCTAGAATGTGATGCTCAAGATGAATTATACTTGTGGCCAGAAATGTATAGTTTTAAGTTTTCAATTCTCAGGATTTTTTTTTGCAATTTCAATGTTGAATTTTCATGAAGATTTTTTGTGTTTGCAGCCACTTTTCTCCACCAAAATCATGAAACTGAAATATGATGGGAGTCTTAATGGTTCAAGAGTCTAGACTCAGTTGAGCCACTCCTTTCATGTCCGTGAAGCTGCAATCTTCACTTATAAAGCCTTAAATAAGGTAACACCAAATTAGCCAGATTTGGCTTCTGCGCAAAGGGGTCAAAGCCTGCCCTAGACGGTGCAACTTTCCCCGAGGCAAGTGACATGCGTGTGTACTGCATCAGGCGATGCTGCACCATTTGGGGATGGTTTTTGCTGCGAAACTTCCTCGCGTGACAGTGCTTTCATAAACTAAACGGGTGATATCCATACTTCATTATGCAACAAACCTTTGCCTGTGAGCACGCACACCACCAGGTGACGCTGAAATACGTCCAATTTTACCATTTTGCCATGTTCGGCGCCACCTATTGGTGTGTGCATCCACTTTCCCAACTTTTTCTCACCTGTAATGGATAGTCCAACTACATACCAGCATGGTGCAGCTGTAAAAGTTCTGGGGCACTGATCGCGCACAGAGTATAAGGGGTACAAACTAGTGACGGAAATGGACTGTGGCCATATTGGAGCGCCCCCTATATGTTGCGAAGAAGGACCCCAGGCCAAAAATCGCTCTTTCCACTGACCATCCCCCCTATAATTCAATTTTCCAACTTCTACTTTGGGATAAAGTTCGCGCAGTGAATAAGAGCAACCCAAAAATCAAATTTTGGTAATTTGGCATTTCTGGCCCTATTTCGACTTGCACTTGATTGACCCCTAAAACCCAAACCGGTGCAGGTAGGGCCAAAAAATTTGGGGAATTTTCTAGTTAGGGTAGGGACAAAAACCACCAAAGTTTCAGCAAAATTGAAGAAGGTGACTATCACCACCTGCCTGAACCTTACAGACAATGGCTCTTAATTCATTTCCAAAGTAAATGACTTATGAAGGCAAGAATCATTTTTCTCTTTTTTGATGTGGTATAGAACAATGTGAGTAAGGTTTTCTCAAAGAAATAGTGCACACCTCATTGGAAATTAAAAATTTTTTTTGTCCTGTCCGACACAATTGCCTGTCGGACAGGACAAAAAACTTGTCGGACGGGACTCTAGTATTCTAGTAAAGAACCAATGGCTAATTCCAGAGTTGATATTGCAACTTCCACTGCTACTAAGGCTTTTAAAAGGCTGTTCTGTTCTTTTTGAGTTCAGAAACCATTGGCTGATTTAAAGGTACCATCCCAGGCGGCTCTTTTTTTTTGGCAAAATTATAAAAATCTGAGTATATCTGGTAAGTATTAGACAGTAATCGATAACATAAGGGATTTGACATATCAATGACGAAATCTGGTCATCTGTGTGAGGAGCAGGGGCCAAAATTAGGCTACCAATCAAATTAGTCTCAGACAACTTTAATTGGATGGCCCGTCTGTCAGTCAAACTGCCAAATGAACATGCACGCTGTTCTGCGCGTGCATTCCAATGTGCACGCACTTTGGCTGTAGCTACATAGCCAGCAATAGCTAGTAAGATAGGCATTCGGATGGAGTCATGGCGCAGCCGAACGAGCAGCCAGTTTTCCGACCTCCAACTGCACCCAGCGGTCAACCACCAGCTAAAAAGACAAAAACCTTCATCGAAAGTACGGAAGAGAGACAAGAATATGTAAAAATTGCAAATGCAACTCGAGTATCCCTTGGCAGAGAAGCATTCGACCGCTGGAGAGAACTGAAGACACTGAACGGTTTTAAAACCGACGCACTCGTAGCGGAGTTTCTCTTAGACTGGTAAGCTAGCTTCTTGTCTTTCTTTCTGTGTGAATGCTGCACATAGACAGAAATTGTAGTCTATACACATTGAGTAGTAAGGTCTAGGCTACTTTTGGTGTTAGCCAAATAACGTTAGCTACAGCCTAGTAATGGGCAGCTAATGTTTGCTTGTTGTTGTATGCCTAGAGACTGGCACTAGCCTAGGAAACTTGTGTGGAGGCTATTATGTCCTGGTTATGCTGTGAATCCAGTGTTGAAAGATACAGGTGTTGTTGTAGGTGGCTTGGTGTGATGTAACATTAGGTCTGACTGCCAGTGGCCTACTTGTGTGTGGGCCATTATTCTCTGGCTATGCTGTAAATCCTGTGCAACCACCATCGATATCCAGTGCTGCTTATGCTGTCTGTGTTGGAATGTTGTCTCCGGTGCTATCAAAATATGCTACCTCGCAGTTCTGCGCTTGCGCAAATCCTAAAATCTTGGGCTCCATTTCTTCGCTCACATCAAGTATCTTCAAAAATTATAAAATACGTCTTTTTTCGGTGCGCCTTTCGACCTTTCAGCGTATTTATATTTTCATGTACAAGCTTGGTTTTCTTGAAAACGCAGAGATTGGATGATAATGGCGTATATGGGCATATATCTTCAAACAAACTTATCCAACTCATTATAACATCTGCATATGTAATAATAAGATAACAAATGACAACGTTACTATTGTACACTGATTCATATTGCAATATTATGACGAGAAAAAAGACTTTATGATAGCTTTGCATTATGGTAGCATTTTTTGACAAGGCAGCACAAATTGTCAGAACACCAGCCGCACCAGTCAGCTGTTTGTGGTGGAATGAAGCACGCGCACGAACTGAGTGGTGGGGGCGTGGTTTGGGTGATTCCTGATTGGACGGAGGGTGGGTGCTTATCAGTTGTGCAATTCAAAAAAAAAAAAAAATCCTAAATCCAGCCGCCTGGGATGGTACCTTTAATTGCCAGTAATTAGAGATATGACTTCCCAATTAGCACCTGTCATTAAATAAGTAATTGGTAATGGGTTAAGTAAGTGGTGACGTGTTAAGTACATGTAATTGGTACCAAATTTAAAAATTAGAAGACACTGAGCAAAATTGAGGAACCTCTATGGAAGAGCTGATTGCTTTAAAATGAAGTGGTTTCTTCCTGCGTGTTTGTGATTTGACAAGGTTGCGCAACTCGAAAGAAACCATGTCAGCTTACCTGGAACTATAAACTGCATCCGAGATTTGATGAGTCCATCACTATAATGCAAGTACAGAGAGAAGCAACAGCCATGCCACCTATAACAGATGCTGAGAGGAGCCGTACCAAAAGGGGGAATAAAATAAAATTTAAAAAAAAAAAAAAAATCAAGAATGACAGTGAGAAGTATGAGGCAGCCAAAAAGAAGGATAGGGAAAGAAAAAAAGCATTTTATAATAATTATGTGTGCATCTTCTGTCATTTTGGTCCCAAGTGAAAAAGTGTCCTGTCCGACATGCTGACCAAGCGGGAACTTTTGACCCCACCCCCCACCCCACCCCCTCAGCTATACTTTTTTAAGAAACCAAAATTTCCCCTGAAACCTAGCTAAGATATCAGGGCAGTGAACGACAAATCGGTTGCCCCGGCACCCGGGACAATCAGTTTTTCACCCGGACAAGTAAAAAACGAAAAATCAGTTGCCTGTCGGACAACCACTAAAATATTGACCGGGCTACTGATTTTTCCTGCCACGGTTGCTCAAACAACGTTCATCTGCTCAGCTTGTAGAAACAGTCAGATAATTCGGCGTAGACATACATAAATACCTGTTCCGATCGGCTAACAACCGCGAAAACCCGTACAATCAATAATCCATGGGTGACTCGTTGCTTCCATGTGAGACAAAGTTGTCCAAGTTTTGAAGTGTTTGATTGGACTTGAAGATGCCCACTCAGTTATATGTTAATTGGAACGATTGCGTTTACTCTCTCTCGATAGTCAGTCTGCCATGGGATGCAATGAGAACAGGAGATATCCGTGAGGTTGAGAGACCATTTTATCTAATGCCTTCATGCTGATATGGTATATGCAGCAGTGAATGTGCACCTCGGGGCCATGTTTGTAATTAAAGCAGTGACATATCTTGTCTTTGCCACAGGGCTCCAAATAACAGTCTACTGTATGCATCTGAGGTGGCTGGCATCCTTCTGAGTCCGTTACATTAGCTAACTAGATGGTTAAATAATCAAAAGAGTACCGTAGTTTAATCAGCGAGCGGTCACACAGCATATAGCCAAAGATACTGCAGTGTCTGCGGGAGTGGTTCTGGGAGTCACTGCCCCCAGCCCCCATGGTATGCTACCTCAAGAGCAATCACTGGTACAGCTAAGAAGCAGGTTACATTAGGGCAAAAACAAATGATGCCGCTGAACCCATTTAAACCGGGGCAGCATGTGCGCATTTTAAGAACGTGTCGTTGCCGACACAGATATGCGCGTAATTTTGAAAGTACCGTAATTACTGTAAGTTTTGCGCAATAGAAAAAATTCCAACTGTTCCTGAAAGCTGAGAAGCTGTGCTTCAGCCCAAATACAGGTTACTATGGTAAACATGGCAGCATGATTCTCTGCTGGGATTTTTGCATTAGGCCTTGAAGGGTTAATTAGGACGAACATTTTCAAAGATTCTCCGTAGTTAATGTTAGCTAGCTAGCTAGCTAGCTGGCTACATAATCTACAGAGTAACAGTTTAATAAGCGATCGCGCATTCGCGGCATAGCCACACATTCCGCAGAATCTTCGGAGTAGGTCTGTTGTACAGGGCTCGAAATAGCGGGTGCATAGGTGCACGTATGCACCCGGTTTTTGGCAGGTGCAACCAAAATTTAAAGTCGGATGCACCACGTGCACCTAGTAAAAATCTGCCCCCGAAATAAACCCTCTTTCTACAAATGCGCTCATCCTTACCTGGAATGATAAATTTTATCGGTAAGGGACAAGAATTAATGCCAAAATCGATGGGACTATAAGACTGCAGAACACGTTTGGTCTGAGGCCGCGTATGTGTTATACATTACACGATCAGATGTTATTTCTCATCAAAGACTCTCCCTGATCCAGGATCAGGGAGTTTGTGGGACATCTGCTCTCCGCGGCACCAGGGGGCGCTGCCAGCACAGACCACGACTCGAACTAATGGGACTGCGTCCTAACGGGAGAAATAAATGATGTTTCACACTGATTGGGTGGACGCTTGAAATTATGCACGCGCATACTCGGGGTAGACACTTGGGAAATTGTAATTGAGATTCATGTTTGATGATCCATTCTCGTTGGTTGATGTATGCACTTACTCGTTGGATGTAATGTAAGTGGCTGCTGGGTGATTAATAAAATCTTACAAAAAAAAAATTTCTTCTAGATTGTATTTAATCTAGGAGGAGAGGGTCTTAATTATGGAGTTATGAAGACTGTAAAAATATAAAAACAGCACTGTTGCTGCTATTGAGGCCAGAGAGGTCCTATGATGGAGTTGTGGAAAATTACTTTAGTTTCTCAGCCAAGTCAAACAAAGTGAAATTAAATTCTACATTGAATACCATCTGACCGTGATAAATAATAGTACACTCGGTTTTACAGATTTTTCTTTTTTTTGTATTTTTTCCATTATTTTTCTTATATACGGCATGATTTTAATAAAATCTTATCCCACCAATAATCCTAACCTGTTGCACCACTGCAAATTTACAGTAGTCCTATGGCATATCAAATAATCAGAGTTGAAGAATATTTGTTTATTCATTTTGTACTGCTGCAAAGCGGCTTTTCTTATTGAATTCAGCAAATTTTAGACTGTACACCTAAACGCGCACGACTGCATCCATTTTCAACGTCTGGGCACACCATGTGCACCCAGTCAAAAAATCCTAATTCGAGCCCTGAGTGTAAACGTCACCGCCCCCACGGTACGCTTTATGAAGTTAAACGAATGGGCCTGCAGCGAGGCAGCGATCATTTCATTGGTCAACACGGAACCTGGCATTCTATTGGTTGGCGATTTTTGAAAGGAATATACCGCAGATCCATTCCGGACAACCGCCATTCCGGACGGGCAGCTGATTTTCATTGAAGAGCTTGTCCGTGGACAACCAGTCAAAAAATTGATTTATCGTTCACTGCAGGGAACACAACTGCTTGGCTAAATTCTATGAATACCACGTGGTTGGACAGAACTTTGCAGTTTTCCAACATGGCAAAAATATCACTTCACTTTTTGTCCTGTCCGACACAAACTTTCTGGCTTCATTTTGAACTGGAAAAATGAAATCAAGACTTCAGTTTTTAGGTTGCCGGCCGTAGGCCAGTAACCTATTGTCGTCACTTTGCGTCCGGCGGCGTCATCAGCGTCGTCCGTTTAAAGCCGTATCTCAAAAACAGTCAGATTAATTTTTTTTTTTTTTTTTTTTAAATTTGGGGATTGATCAAATCGGTCATCAAGTTAATGCCCGAGCAAAAATTTTTTTGATTGAATCGTTCGTTTAGACTTGGCGGCCATTTTTATGTCGAAAAAGGCCATTTTTGGCACTTAGGTGCAATTTTCTCAAAAAGTGTCAGATGAATTTTTTTATTATTATTTATTTATTTATTTTAAATCGCAGTGATGGAATCAGTATCATGACCTGCTTCAACGGTGTAAATGACGTTTTGATTGAATTGCTCCTTCATAGCGCCACCTAGGAAATGTGTCTGGACTTCATCATTTTTTGGGGTGTTTTGTGCAATAACTCTCTTAATATAGCATTTAGAGCTGAGGTATGTATGAGGCACCTATAGGTAATCAGGTATGCCGAACATAGTGAGTCAGTCACTTCTGATCTTGGGCCTCAAGGTCAAGGTCAAATGGCAAAAATGTGCTATAACTCTCTTAATATAGCATTTAGACATTAGGTATGTATGAGGCACCTACATGGAATCATATATGCCGAACATTGTGAGTCAGTCACATTTGACCTTGGGCCTCAAGGTCAAGGCCAAATGGTAAAAATGTGCTATAACTTGCTTAATATGACATTTAGAGCTTAGATATGTATGGGGCACCTATAGGGAATCATGTATGCCAAACATTCTCGGTTGTTCGAATTTCACCTTGAGCCTCAAGGTGAAGGTCAAATGGCAAAAATGTGTTATAACAGCTTAATGTGGCATTTAGAGCTTAGGTATGTGTGAGGCACCTATAGGGAATCATGTAAGCCAGACATTCTCGGCAAGTTGAATATGACATTGGGCATCAAGATCAAATTGCAAAAATTGCTATAACTTGCTGAATATGGCAATTGGAGCTCAGGTATGTTTGGGGCATCTATAGGAAAACATGTATGCTGAACATTCTTAGGCAGTCAGTCAAATTTGATGTTGGGCCTCAAGGTCAAGGTTATGACAAAAATGGCCCATATTTGTTTAATATTGTTTGTAGAGCTTGGGTACGTATTGGGCACTAATAGCAAATCATGTATGCTGGTTGTTTTCGACATATTGGATGACAAAACGGCATAAAAGTCCTTTAATGTTGGCTTTAGATCTTCGGTACGTATGTATTGGATGCTAATGACAAATTATGTATGCTGATCAAACGCACCATATTGGATTTGACTTTGGTCTTCAAGGTCGTGTGACAAAATCAATCTATTTATTTCCTCGTTTAATAATGTCTTAAGAAAATTAGTATGTATTAGGCACTAACCTATATATAATTAAAATTTTTTATGGGCATTGCAACCGCATGGTCAACCTTTTTTCACGATCAATTGTGGCAATAAAAACTGGTCAAAACCCACTTTTGGATGTTTGTTCCTATTAGCGTCATGGAATAGAAAGAATAATACTAATTAGACCCACTCGGTGGCAGTGTTGTGTAAAAAAATAAATTAATTAATTTAAAAAAAAAAAAAAAAAAAATCACTGTCTGAAAGCAGAGCAAGAACCAGAAGTGAATTGAGAAGATGGCGCACTTCACAAATTGACAGCAGACAACAGTGAAAGTTCAGGTTAGAAAAAAATCTAATCGGATTTCATGATGTAGACTTCTTAAAGATTATATTTTTGCTGAATGGCAGAAATGTTGCTGTCTGTCACTCATGAAAAAGTGTGACTGCTCAGTCGAGTTGACCAATAATGGTAACTAAAACCCCTTTCTCACCGAGCTGCGATGGCCCGCGGAAGTGCGCGGATGAAACAGTTCTCTTCTTTCGCAGAGAAGAATTAATTCGAAGAACCATAAACTGATTCGCAGTGGTACAGGACCATTTGCCATCACCGCCGAAATTCGCTAAAAAGTTAGAGGTTTAATTTTTTCGCGGATGTCCGAGCTGGAGCTTTTTAACGGCAATATTGTGTGGACAACGTGTTGCTTTCGCAAAAATTCGTGTTGGCTTGCTGTTGAATCCGCGGACTGATGCTAGTTACTTTTCTCCTGTTGGAGCTGTAACTGCCGGCAACCTTCAGGGCCCTTGGCGCTCTAGTTTACCGTATATATTGGTCCTATGGCTCTTGCTTATGACCAGTTCAAACTTATTTCTCATTCCCCAGAGTAATGACCATTGTGGAAAAAAAACCTGCAAATGTCCTGTCCGACACAAAACAAATACCATGAAATGGCCCTTGACCAAGCCCATATACGATTAAGTTAGGCCAAGATTGGGCAGCAGCATGGCTGTAATAGGCAATAATAAATCAAATGCTGGTGGCTAATGGGCAAGATGGTAGACAGGCAAGTACATAACCAGTATTCCTGAAGGAAGAAATGAGAAATGATATATGCAAATAACCAACTGCACATTAATCATCATCTAACAATGATGCCAGCTAGGCTAAATAAGCTACAACATATATTAGTTCGCCCACATGCTAGCAGAGTAGAGTAAATTGCATCTGTGGTGAAATTGCCAGATCCCTGAATTATAAAGGGAGCAAAATCCTCATTATTGGGTCATTCCACGCCAAACTGAACAAAGCTCCCCGACTTCCATGAACCTTATGTTGCGAATAGCCCTTAGGACCAATAGTGATATACCAAAATTTCAGAAACAAAGGTTAAATAGCTTTCAAGATATGCATGATTGAAATTTGCTGACCACGCCCTTTTTGCTTGCTCGGGGTCCAATGTTGAGAGGCCAGTATCTGCTTGCGCATCAATGAGAATCTCAAGATTTTTTCTCTACGTCATCTATGCCTTGCTCGCTTTTAGGCTTCACCATCAGAAGTACTGAGGAATATTTCATATTCATTTTAAAAATTGTTGAAAATGGGAGATAAATTTGCACTTAATTTTTTTAAGGACTTTGCAATGTGCTCTTCTCATCTAACAGATATGGTATTCCAAAACAGTTGCTGCTGTTATATTGTGTGGACACGTGGTCAATACCAATATGCATTGCTACCCTTAGGTCGACTCAGTTTATCGAAAAATTAGAGCCTGAAATACGCCCCGCAAGCAAATATGCAAAATTAGCATATTTTTCGAGTTCAGAAATGACAAGGTTGACAGTTATCATTGACATATAAACATTTGAACAAAGTCCTATCGACTAGCTCAACCTCCTTCCATGGAAAATCCAATGGACATTGATGTATGATTTGATGAAATTGACAAATACGTCAAATCCGTTAAATCGACTTTCTTCTTTTGGATATTGGCGTAACAGCGCAAGTTGTGCTGTTCCTGAGCAAGACTGCAGTAAATCAGTAAATATATATCAGTTAAATAAATTAAACAGCTCTCCTATGATGTTCAGTCAAATGTTGTGAGGGTTTAGTGGTAAGAGAAAGTTCTATGTATGTGTACAGAAAATGTTCGCACCTCTCCCACCGGATATGTTCCAATCCAAAGAGCTGGGACCGGGGAAACCAATTACTGGATGAAGATTGAAGTTGACAAATCAATTATTCATGCACGATTTCTTCTCCTTTTTCTTTCTCGAAGAGTAAGATCACCTCCCGACCCTGGATCCAATACTGTTCAAACTGATTTACTGCAGTCTAGCTCTGGAATATCACAACTTGCGCTTTTACACCAATATCTAAAAGAAGAAAGTCAATTTAACGTATTTGACATGTTTGTTAATTTCATGAAACCATACATCAATGTTTCTCAGATTTCCCATGGAAGGAGGCTGAGCTAGTCGATAGGACTTTGTTCAAATGTTTATATGTCAATGAAGATTGCGTGGTTAAAATCTTGTCTCATTCATCAACTGTCAACCTTGTTATTTTCGAATTCGAAAAATGTGCTAATTTAGCATATTTGCTTGCGGGGCATATTTCAGGCTTTAATTTTTCGATAAACTGAGTCAACCTAAGGGTAGCAATGCATATTATTATTTACCACATGTCCATAAAATATAACGGCAGCAACTGTTTTGGAATACCATATCGGTTAGATGAGAAGAGCGCATTGCAAAGTCCTTAAAAAAAAAAAATTAAATCTCCCAATTTCAACTATTTTTAAAATTATGAAATATTCCTCAGTGCTTCTGATGATGAAGCCTAAAAGTGAGCAAGGCATAGATGATGTAGAAAAAAAATCTTGAGATTCTCACTGATGCGCCAGCAGATACTGGCCTCTAAATATTGGACCCGGAGCAAGCAAAATAGGCGTGGTCAGCAAATTTCAATCATGCGTATCTTGAAAGCTATTTCACCCTTGTTTCTGAAATTTTGGTATATCACTATTGGTCCTAAGGGCTATTCGCAACTTAAGTTTCATGGAAATCGGAGGGGTTGGGGGGCTTTGTTCAGTTTGGCGTGGAATGACCCTACAGCTAGAGATGGTAATACCTGTGCTACTGTGTACATTCACTCAATATAATTAATGCAAAAGACAACTCACATTTCACTCATGTAGGGCTGCTCAATTAATTGAATCGCGATTATTTTAAGCGTACTAAAAGTAACTGCCACTATGAGGCAGGCAGACGAGCTTGCTTATTACCTTTTCTATGACACATAGGCCTACCTAATGGGGTCATTTGAAATGCTTCCGGGATGAAAACTGATTTGAAGTCCGCTAATTACCAGCAAGGTTGGACAGCCTCAATCGCCTTGGCATAATTAGCTTACCTTAAATCAATTCCCGTGTACTTTGCCTAACTTGCAGTCAAGCCATTTATTCAGCCAACTGACCAATCAAAACCAAAATGTGGCCTATAATGATTAAGAAGAGATAATGAGAAGCAGACAGACCTAACCAGGCTGCCGTGTTAGATCGGAAGAATGTCAATAATCTGAATCAACAGCAGACCTCTGAATTCCACCTCTCGTATAATTTTTACATATCATTAAAAAGATTTCTTAAAAATAAAATCATTTTAAGATGGTCCTGGTTTTAAGCGTTTCAAAATATACGCGAAGTGGAAAACATTTTGTGAAGTATATCAAACGTGAAGTGGGAGAAATGATTGTCGCATTGCACGCAATAGATAAATTCAGAGAAGACTTGGCAAACGCATTCAGGTAAATTACGTGCTGAACAACAAAGTTAAGGTCTGCAAAGTCATCATCCTCTACCCGACAATTGCTGTCACCCTCTTCCCAATTACTTTGCTCAATTTGCAATGAAACAGTCGATTCGCTCAATTAGGCTTCACAAAATGTTCCACTTCATGCAGCCTATATTTTTAAGCAGTGGCGGGCGGTGGACAGAGAACAAGGAGGGCGATAAACATGTCTTCAAACTGCTAATTAGTCTTGATCTGTTTACAGTCAATTTCCCTGGTAAAAGACACTGTAACTTTCCCCTCTCAGGTGTAGCCAATTGTCTGCGTTAAGACGAAATCAAACACATCAGTTGAACGCAAAAAATAGCGCATTTCAATCTTTTTCAATTAAACAATCATTACGCACAGGTTTGACGACTTGCTTAGGATGTGACAAAATTTATAGCGGAAAATCCACAGTGGTTTTTTTCGTGAAGAGTTGCCTATTAAGGCATGTGAATTAAACATTTTATAGAATTTATTATTCACTCGCCTAAACATTTCATTATAAGGGAAACTAACATGTTGACCAAGAACAATGATTGAAATCGGGCCACTAATCTCATCCATTTCAAGGGATGTTTTCCGTCGCCTCGGTTTTCTGTCCACCGCCCGCCACTGTTATTAAGCGCTTAAAACCAGGGCCATCTTAAAATAATTGAATTAAGAAATATCTTTAATAATACATACAAAATTCCCCGATGAGAGGTGGAATTCAGAGGTCTGCTATTTATTCAGATTATTGACATTCTTTCGATCTAACACGGCAGCCTGGTTAGGTCTCTCTGCTTCTCATTATCCCTTCTTAATCATTATAGGCCACATTTTGGTTTTGATTGGTCAGTTGGCTGAATAAATGGCTTGATTGCAAGTTAGGCAAAGAACACGGGAATTGATTTAAGGTAAGCTAATTATGCCAAAGCGATAGAGGCTGTCCAACCTCGCTGGTAATTAGCGGACTTCAAATCACAGTTTTCTTCCCGGAAGCATTTCAAATGACCGCATTAGGTATGTGTCATAGAAAAGGTAATAAGCAAGCTCGTCTGCCTGCCTCATAGTGGCAGTGAATTTTATTGCACTTAAAATAATCGCGATTCGATTAATTGTGCAGCCCAACACTCATGCATATATTGTAGAAAAGAAACCAACAATGAGAGAAAAAAAATGGATCTCCCATTTCTAGACAACCAACAAAGGGGGGGTGGCGGCAGTAGCTCATGCATTTAACCAATTACAGCTTATAAAACTGCTCCCAACGAGTGGGAATTCAGTAACAAATGAGTTAAACCTACACAGATATCGGTTTAGCTTTGGTCATTTGACATCACTCAAGTGACTGCCAAAGCGTTCCTCAGCCTCTTACTGGCCAAACCTTTTTTAGGGATGGAAAGATGCCGACCTTCCGTTTATTGTTTTGTCACATTCTCCTTATTAGAAGCATTGTACAACTAAAACTCGCAAAAAATCCAAGTCAGAATATCTGGACTCCATACCTGTAATTTTTTTTTATTTAACGTTGGTTTTTTGCAAAAGTTGTCAATCAATACGCATGAGAGAATTGCGCCAATAACAGATTAATGGTTAACAGCAAAGCAAACCCAACCTGCACATGACGAGCTGATAAATAATAGTCTATAGAGCTCATTCCCATAATTCCTCAGGAGAGAAACCCCAAGGCAATGAGAGGGAGGGGACAGAGCAGAGTCATTCTGAAGAGAATGACGGACTGGCCAGACCCTGCCCCCGCGGCCCTTCCAGGCTGCTCTAGCATCAGACCGTGTGAGATTATTTGTCTATATTTAGACAGGCACATGAATAGAGCTGCGTTCAGAGGGTCAGTCTCTTAAGTGCTACATAAGAGGTCTACACAGGACCTTGTAAAGCAAACGTGCACCACTCTTTCACACAAACATACACACAGATCTAGAGCTACTGGCACACAGTGAACACAAAACACCTGCTAAACTGGAGA